>OZ020617.1:29888306-32288306 GCA_963971575.1 Liopterus haemorrhoidalis | reverse complement strand
TTTCCAACTTCCAAAATAGAACCTAATTCCTTAAAATATGGATAACATGAAGTTATTTTAGAAACTCCAACCACTGTTCTAATAATTCTTTTTTGCATCTTGAATATTCTGTCAGCAGAAGTACTTTTACCCCAGAATATTATGCTGTAACTTACGATAGAATGAAAACTAGCATAGTAATAGGTTTTTAAGCCTGACAAAGAAGTTGTCATTTTTAAGTGACGCATTGCAAAAATAGATTTATATATTTTTTTAGAAATGGCGTCAGTGCAGGTATTCCACTTTAAGTAATGGTCAATATCAATACCTAAATATTTAACTGACTCGGAATCGTTTAAAAGACTGTTGTCACATGTTATTGAAACTGTATTATGGTTGTTTGTCTTTATGATTATTATTATTATTATTTCGGGGTTTGTCAGGTCTTGACAAGCGTCCACTAATCTCAAACTTCAGCAACCTTTTGAGCCGCGTCATGCTAGAGACTATTATTATTATTATTATTATTGTTACGCGCTACATTACAAGTTCGGCTCGCTAATCTGGACCCAGCTTTACAGCCCAATGCAAAATGTACTCATTTATGTTGTATACGAATAAGAACACACACAAGTCGTTGTGTTTTATTCTTTTCCGTCAGTCTGTGTGGCACCCATTTTTGTGGTATTTTCACTTTGCTAATCGTCGGAAATGATTTGAAAATGTGCGACAAGTTATTCTGCGAGATCTTATACAGCTTGGTGAGGAACAGACTTAACTAAGTCTTTTAGATGTTTTTCATTAACCACTACTTCTGGTCTACCACACGGTTCATTTTCGAGGATCATATTTTTAGGGCGCAATGGATTTTTTTTTTTAACTAACGCCTTTGAACCCTAAATACCTTACTTATATTGAAAGTTGCTTCTACTACGTAGTGACCAGGGTTGTACTCGTATAAGAATATTTCACAAATTTCCACCGTATTCAATTTTTAAATAAAGCAAAGCCAAAATGAAACATGTGATGTTACAATTTAATTTGACACAAGCAAAGGGATATTTTCAGCTTTATTACAGCAACAGGACATAAACTAGAAATCCACCATTTCATCTACAACAATTTAATACCTTCGATCTGACAACTAAAAGAAATATCCGCTATGGCGCCCTCATTGCTTCGGCGCCTGTTTCGGTGGTATCACTCGCACACCCTTTGCCACGGTAATAAACACACACACACACACACACACACACACACACACACACACACACACACACACACACACACACACACACACACGCACGCACGCACACACGCACGCACGCACGCACGCACGCACGCACGCACGCACGCACGCACGCACGCACGCACGCACGCACGCACGAACGCAGACTATCAAATTGTTGATTTCTGCGTATTTCCATATCATATATTTGTCAAACAACAAATTGGAAACATTTTTGTTTAGAAGTAAAATAATAACAAAAAGTAAACATTTGATAACAATCGTTATTAAATATTCTTGCATGATATTTGATAATAAAACATTAACATGTGTAAACAAATGGTTGTTATATGTGTAAACAGAACTTTAAGATAATATCTCAAAGGTAGAGTCCAAAATATTCCCTAAGAGTAAAATTATTCTTTATCTCGTTCTCTCTCTCTCTCTCTCTCTCTCTCTCTTTCTTTCGATCTTTCTTCTTTGTTACCGTCAGTAGAGTTCACTTTTGACCTTTTCTTCAGTTGCTTAACTTCATTTGTTGGCCCACCCGCAGAATTTTTTTTGTTTTCCTACTAATAGGGTTGTCTAAGAGTGTTTCGGGGGTCGAAGTGACCATAAAAAGAACATGCTAAAAGACTAAGAGACAAAAAAGATCTTTTAAGAATCCGATGTGCTCCTAAATGGCTTTCACCACGGTTGCAGACGCAGCGAGCTCATCAATACACTACTCTTACTCTTCGCCACAGCACATCTCTTCGTGCAAAACTTGGTACAAAAGCCACTACACACCAGTGGCGCACACACGGGAGGGGCCCTAAGAAGGAAGGAAATAAAAATAAAAACACACAAACACACTAGAAAATTTTAAAAACAGAGATATGGATCTTTTTTTTAGGTCGTGACTTGTATTTTAGAAGTGAGGACCTTTTTTTAGGTCATCACTTTGTATTTCCGAAGTGAGGACCTTTTTTTAAGTCGTCACCTGTATTTTAGAAGTGAGGACCTTTTTTGTTTTAGGTCATCACTTGAAATTTAGAAGTGTGAACCTTATTCATAATTTAAATAATTTTAACTTCAGCCTCCCCCAACAAAAATTCCTGGGTGCGCCACTGCTACACACTACAGTGTAGTGTGTAGTGTGGTGTTCAAAACTCAGTTCTCAGCTGTAATTTTTTTTTTTATTATATTTTTAATTTCAAAAAAGACACACAATATATTATATAGTGTACACCATAATACAAAAAACCCATAACATTATTAGCCATGAATTAAAAAAATAATTAATTTTGTCAAAAACACAAAAATTGTAATATTTTTAAAAACACAATCGGATCAAAAATTCCTCTGAGGAGAGAGTCACGTGACTATTAGTGCATCCAACGAGTTTTTGTGAAATTGTCTAAAATAAGGTAATATTTGTTCTTCTTACCTAATTAAAATAGATTTCACTATAATCATCACTTCACTTATATATCCATTGTTATTCTTTTCATAATTCACCTTTCCATATAATTATTAAGCTATAACCAAATAAAAAATTTCTGAACGCACGCCGGCGAATTACAAATTAGCGCCCGCTATCTGCTAAAAACAAAGTCAGAGACTGCTGCTTGCAGTTCTCTGCAGGTTTTTGCAACTGCATAAGTGGCGAACAATGTCACTAACTTGGAATCACCAGCTCTACAATCTGTCTATTTAAAAGGCGGCAACTTTAAATTGCAGTCAAATTAATAAAAATGAATACCTCAAACAGTTCCAACGTTTCTAACACCCAAATAATGAACAATACCCAAATCAGATCTTACTCTAATGTGACGAAAACCAACAATATTGTCTTCCCTAAAAAAGACCAAGCTATAGTCATACACAGTACTGACAACTTCACTACAAAAGACTGCGTATTAGCAATAGGCAATATTGTTGGACCTAAAAATATTATTTTTGCCTCAAAGATATCTAACCAACGGATATGCATATACCTGTCAAAAAAAGACTTAGTTGAAACAATTATAGAACAACACAGTACAATTACAATAAAAGATCACCAAACGGAAATTAGACGACTAATCAACCCTGCTAAACGACTGATTATATCAAATGTATGTCCAACTATACCACACATCCTTATTGAAACTGAATTAAAATCCAACCATGTTAGAACAGTCTCTCCTATGTCCTTCCTAAGGGCAGGTATGCACGAGCCGGAATATAGCCACATTCTAAGTTTCAGACGGCAAATATATATTAATGATAATGATGAACAGCCCGTGCCGTCTAGCTTGGATATCGAGTATGAAGGTACAAATTACAGACTATTTTTGACGACTGACACTACTTGTTTCATCTGTAAACAGATTGGACATACTTCACTTACCTGTCCCAATAAACAGCCAATCCAAACTATAGAAAACCAAATTAATCCAACCCCAATTGACAACAAATCTAATGAAAGCGAGAACACAAATGAAAATAAAAGGCAAGCAAATAGTAGTATTGAAGACAATTCAGAACTGACTGGTGAAACCAACGAAGACACGGAAGATACTGAGACAGAAGATTCGCCTCAAAAATCACAAAAAGATAAAAAGAAAAATAAACTAAAGAAACCCAAAAGATCTGAAAGTCTTGAAAGTATCTCAAGCATACCTGATATGAAAGAAATGCTATTTCCAATTAAGAACATGATAGAAAAAAACTCTAAAGAAAAATGCGTTTCATACGAGCAACTAGTGGACTTTATGGAAAACGTACATGGATCAAATGATCCACTCAGCGTAGCCAGAGAATATACGAAAGACATTAGTAAACTCCTTTCAACATTGAAAAACATCCATACCAATCTTAAAAATGCGTCAATTAAAAACAGGATTACGAGATTAACTAAAAAGATCAATGCGCAAATTGCACAAGAGAAAGAAGACCTGAGTAACAAAGAGGAAAATGAAGTAACCCCCGAACTATCACAAAATGTCTCTGCTTCAATGGAATAGTAACGGGTTCTTTTCCCATCTTCCAGAAATTCAATATTTGACAACTGTAACGCAAGCCCAATATTTATGTTTACAAGAATCTCGACTATTAGAAAATCAAAAGGTAAAACTAACAGGCTACAACTCGTTTAGAAAAGATAGAGCAAATGCTAATATAGCAAGTGGAGGTGTAATCACATTTGTAGACAACCGACATCACGCCGAGCAAATACCGTTACAATCGGATCTAGAAGCAGTTGCTATTATCAGCTACGTACCAAATATAGGTAAAATTACAATATGTAATTTATACCTACCCCCAACACACAAAACAACAAAAATACAACTGGAAAATTTAATTCAACAACTGCCATCACCATTTCTAATAGTAGGAGACTTCAACAGTCATAATATTTTATGGGGATCTAAACGAACCGACAAAAGAGGTAAATTAATAGAGTCTTTGTTAGACGATAACAAAATATTGCTAAACGACAACTCCCAAACATATCTATTCAATTCAATTCAATTCGTTTATTGAGCATAATAAATTTTACATTAATACACTTACAGAATATTTCTTAATAATAAATTCTACTAACTATAGTTATTAATATAACAATAAACAATAGTCCACCAAAAAGATGGATGGTTACACCACCTGTGAATCCGTAAGATTCAGTGCGATGGCAATATGTAATTATGTAACTAAAAAAAAAAAACTGTTTGCTCTGCAAGTTGGGTGCAGGTCTGCACATTTTTAAATATGCATGTGAAAGTGACTGAAAGTTAAGATTTTAAGAAATAGTATCAAAAATAATTACATGAGAAAAAAAAAGAATAATATTTGTAGTTGTTATTTTATCATTTTAGTTACTTCTGATCGGTCTAAGGTAAATATCCATTTTTTTATTATCTTCTTATAATTCAAATTAGTGATGGTTATTTTTGAATCTGCGATATATTTTTGGAAAACATTATATATTCTATTACTGTATTTATGAAAAAATGTATTCAGTTTTGATTTTTTGTATTTATTGGGGACAGCCATTCTATCAACATTTCCCCTTGTTTGATACCTGTGATTAGTGATATTAAGTATTGTTGGTTTTTTTGTTATATATTTAGCTATGGCATTAATATAAACTTGATCTACAGTGAAAACTGAAACATCCCTAAAAATTAAACGAGACGAGTATGTTCGTGGCTTACATAACATAATTTTCAAAGTTTTCTTTTGTAAAATTTTTAATTTTTTTGTATATATTTCGACGGCGCCACCCCAGGCTAGTATACCATATTGAATTACCGATTGGATCAAACCAAAGTATATTGTTTTTAAATTTTTTATAGAGTAGATATCTCTAATTTTTTTAAATAAGTGTAAGCTTTTACGAATTTTACTGCATACCGCGTCAATATGGAAATTCCACCTTACATGATCGTCGAAAATGACTCCCAGGTAGTTCATCTGTTTTTTTCTTGTTATTTTAGTACTACATATACAATTTTTTGAACGGCAGTTAGAATCATGAATTGTTAAATTTTCAAAAATATTTTGTGTCTTATTGTCATATAATGTAAAAGTTAGAAAGTGTGATTTTTCCACATTTAAAAAGAGTTTATTTTCATGTAACCAGTTTGCTATTGTTTTCAAATCATAAGTGGCCGACGTTTCTATTTCAGTCCAACTGTTGGCTTTGTAAAAGAGTACCGTGTCATCTGCGTATGATAAAATTTGACAGTTTAAAGGAATTGTGAGTAAATCATTCAGGTAAATTATAAATAATAGCGGCCCCAAAATACTGCCCTGGAAAACACCACATGTAATGGAACTTTCTGTACTGTATGAATCAGATATTTTTGTTACTTGTCTTCTGTCTCGTAAATAGCTTTTTAATAGCTCAAGTGAGATTCCTCTCAGCCCGTACCTTTCCAATTTTTCTATGAGTAGATTATGATTAACGGTATCAAAGGCTTTGGCCAGATCCAGAAATATGGCCATTGATTTTTCAGAATTATCTAAACTACTGTAAATATTTTGTGTTAATTCGATTATTGCACCTTCAGTTGAGCTACCTGATCTGAAGCCGAATTGTCGTTCTGATAACAGATTGTGTTTTGCGAAAAACGATTGTATACGTTTAGCCAATAGTTTCTCAAAAACTTTACCTATATTATTAATAATATGCATAAGAACAGGAAACTTCTCGGCAATAGACCTCTCCATTTGTGACCCAGTATTAGCACCAAATCTGACTTGGACAGTGCTGTCACACGCACAGGGTGGTGGACATTTTCCCATCAAAATTGCCTTTCCAGAAACAACAACTTTGCTGGAACCAATTACTCGCTGGAAAATTAAAGACGCAAACTGGGAAAAATTTGCAGAAAATTGCAGATTAATAAGAACAGATATTTCTGAAGATGAAGACATAAACAATGTGGTTGATGAATTTGTCTCCTATATCACAAATGCAGCAAACCAATCAATGAGTGCAAAAACAACAAAGCACTATAAAAATCTGAACCCATGGTGGAACCTCTCCTGCTCAAAAGCAATAAAAATTCAAAAAAAGGCCTTAAATACATATAAGAAACACTCAACACTAGAAAATTTTATTGAGCTTAAAAAGGCTAAAGCATGTGCGAGAAGAACCATCTTAGAAAGTAAGAAGAAGTCATGGCAAGACTTTGTCTCGGAAATAAACCCCAGTACGCCTCCCCAAAAACTATGGTCAAAAATTCGGAAAATCAAAGGAAAGGGCCACATACAAGAAACATCTCTACTAATTAACCATGGGAAAATAAATCAAACACCTGAAGAAATTACGAATACTTTTGCCGAACATTTTCAATATAATTCCAGCGATGAAAATTATGACATACAATTTAGAATGTATAAAACAGAAAGAGAAAATGAAGGCCTTCAAATAGAAGCGGACAACAAAGAAATAAATAATCTATTTACTTTACAAGAACTGCAACATGCCATCAAGGAATTGAAAAATAACAAAAGCCCAGGACCAGATGGGATACCGGCTGAAATGATTAAAAATTTACCAACTGGAAGTATTTCATATCTACTGAAAATTTATAACTTCATATGGAAATACCAAAAATACCCAGACCAATGGAGACTAGTAACTACAATTCCACTGCTGAAACCTGACAAGAACAAAACCGAACCTAACAGCTACCGCCCTATCTCCTTGTCGAACGTACTAAGCAAAATTATGCAAAAAATGGTAAACAAAAGATTAATGTGGCACTTGGAGAAAAATAATATATTAAGCAATATACAATGTGGCTTCCGGCAAGGACGTTCCACCACTGATCATATTATAAGCCTGCAGTCAGAAATAAAAAAGTCATTTAAAAACAAGCAAAATATAATCGCCATTTTTTTCGACCTACAAAAGGCATACGATATGACCTGGAAATACCACATATTGAAATCCATGAAAAGAGCAGAATTAGATGGTAACATACTACATTATACTAAAAACTTTCTCTCCGACAGAGACTTCCAGGTCAAAAGCAACGGGTGTTTATCAAGAAAGAGAAGACAGCAAAATGGTATTCCTCAAGGAGAGATTCTAAGTGTATCCCTGTTTCTGCTGGCAATAAACAGCATAGCAAAGAAAATATCATATCCTGTAAAAGCCTGCTTATATGCAGACGACTTGGTTATATATTGTAGAGGCAAAAATAATCACAGCATAAAGTTCCAGCTACAAAATACCATAACAAAACTAGAAGAATGGTGCAAAATCACTGGATTTCAGTTTTCTGAAGCAAAAACAAAAGCGATAAACTTCTCAAGAAAACATTACAGCTTTAATCCAAAATTAAAAATAAATAACAACCATATTAATTATGTTAATGAAATAAAATTTTTGGGGGTAACCTTTGATAAAAAACTTACATGGAAATCACATATAAAAAAGCTTAAAACAGAATGTATGCAACGCATAAATATACTAAAAATATTACACCATCATAAATGGGGTGCACAACGAGAAACCTTACTAAAAATATTCGAGGCAATGATTCAGTCGAAATTAGATTATGGCAGCATCGCTTACGGAAATGCCAAAAAAAGTCATTTAAAAACCCTAGAAGCAGTTCAAAATTTAGCAGTCCGTCTGTCCACAGGTGCGTTCAGAACAAGTCCTGTAAAAAGTATCCTTGTCGAAGCCGGTCAAATACCACTTCAATACAGAAGAACCAAACTAGCCATGTCCTATATTTCAAAAGTAGCCACAGATCCTAACATACCGACCTATTCAAATCTTTTTCAAAAACATAATAACCACCTAAGCATACCTAGCCCTTCAGGCCTCCAGGAAGAAGTTAACAGATACCTACATAAATCAAACGTGACTCTCACAAACTTAGAACAACACAGTTTTAACAATATTCCGCCATGGATACTAGAAGCACCTGAATACAATACGGAGCTAAGCAAGTTAACAAAACAGCTTACTAGTCCTGAAATGTACAAACAAAAGTTCTTGAAAATTATGGACAAATTCCAACAACACCTAGCTATCTACACCGATGGGTCGAAGATAAATAACAAAACTGGTGCAGCACTACTGATAGAGGGGAAAATCCATCAATACCACCTACCCCCGACAACAAGTGTGTTTACTGCAGAAGTATACAGCATTTTTCAGGCTATCAAACAAATACAAAATAATGAAAATAACAAGAAATTTCTCATAATAACTGACTCGTTAAGCTCAATTGATAGCTTGAAGCAACTGTATACTAAAAACAGTCTAATCCAGAAAATCCAGGACACGATGCACAACATTATCAGAACCGACAAAGAAATAATAATACTGTGGATCCCATCTCATTCCGGAATCGAGGGCAATGAAGAAGTAGACAGAGCAGCCAAACTTGCAATTAACACACCGCAAATAAACCTACAGATTCCACAATATGACATTAAAAACCTACTAACTCGTACAGTATTAGAAGAATGGGACGAAGACTGGCGCCAGACCCGAAACAATAAATTAAGAAATATAAAACAGGATACAAGAAAGTGGCAAACAGTTAACAATAGAAGAGACCAAATAATCTTAACCAGGCTGAGAATAGGTCATACAGGACTAACACACAAATTCATATTACAGAAAACTGACCCTATTAAATGCAGTACCTGCAACATACACCTCACAGTGGAACATATACTTATCGACTGCCCACAGTACAACCGAGAGAGAAGACAACATAATCTACCAGACACAGTGACAGAAGCGCTATCCAACAAGTTGGAAACAACTGCCCGAATACTAAAATATCTGGAGGACACAGAACTCAAAAATGAAATATAAATCTTTAATTAATCTTTACAAAATGCAACACAATATATATCAATCAATGTAAAATTATGTATCTATTACCTATCTAATTACCTATCTATGTAAAACTATGTACTTAATGTAAAAAATCAAAATTTTTGTATTCTAACGTTCCGGGATACTAATAACCAATGTAGTTGATGTATCCGTTAAAATTTAATAAAAAAAAAAAAAAAAAAAAAAATTCCTCTCGTACGTTTTCGACTCAAATCAATGTACATTACCTAAAATTTTAACCTCTTTAAAATATCGGTAAATTCTCCAAAATCGTGTTAAAAATACGAATTTTAAAAACTACTTTTCGTTCCTTAATCTACGTCCTAAGATCTTTATTTTAAAGCCAGACAATATATATAATTATATATTGTGTTAATATATATATTAATATATTGTGTTCAAAAATTCCTGTTGAACTATTTCAGTTCCAATCAATCTTCATTATGGAGATTTTTTTCAAATTTGTAGATCAACCTCTCTGAGAGATAAGGTGGGGGACCAAAGTTTTTTTGACATATTCTTGGCAAAAATGACATAAAAAAACTGATATTTCAAAAATAAAAATTTTCTTGTTGATCCACGTATTTAGAGGTTTCATTTAGTATGCCACTCAAAGTTTTAAAAAAATATTGATTTTCTTATTAAATACATAATTGTTTATATTTATCTTGGGATGTGTTAACTCTCAGTATTTTTCTTATATGTAGGTCAAACAGTTGTGTAAGAATGCCAAATTTCAACTTTCTATGTTAAGCCGTTTGGCTCCAATTTCTACCGTACAGACAGACAGATACATGAGTGACATTATAAGAGTTTTTTGGTGGTCTTACCCACAAAACTCTAAAAACTGAAAAACCTGTTTACAGTGGTTTCATATTAACAAGCGGGAACTGGATAACAAATAAAATAGAACATGTTCCGATTTTTAAATCGCACTGGCAAAATAACCAGTCATCTGCGCACTCTCTTTGTAAACAATGTATTCTATTCAATGTGGCTAAAAAACCGCAACCTTTTGCCGGAGAAAAACTGGTCGTCAGAAGTAGCTTTTAGGATGTTTGGAATCTAGGCTTTGGGTTCGACGATCGACTGAATGTCTACGTAACCGAGATTTGTTTCCACCAAAAATTTTAATATAACCCTCCACTTGTGCCCCACTCTAACATTCGTCCTTGAAACAAGTTGTGAATGCCAGTCCTGAAAGATATATGGTTCTTATCTGCCATATCCAGTGGGATTTGGTTCCAAATGTTAGATTAAATTGTACTTGCAGTTGCTGAATTATTACCAAGCTGTCATGAAGGATAATTCCATCTCGTATTCAATCAATATTTACATATCTTATCTCGAAAAACATTTCCTGAAACCTCAGTTCATTAAACGTGAAATGTTATCTTAAATGTGACATTTAACCAAAATTTACTAGTTTTATTTCCGGCTCTTAAATTGCGCAGAGATCTCTGGTCGACGCAGAACACAGAAATCAACTGAACAAATGAACAGAGAAGATTCGCAAGTAAAACAAATTTTTGTTGTAAACCGTGTATTTTACTGAACAGACCAAAAGATCCTACAGTATATTTTTAAGATTCGGTAGGTATAATCAAGCAGTGGCGCAATCAGGATTTTGTCTTGGGGAGGACCGAATCAAAAATACAAATAAACTAATATGTAGACATTTATTATTTATTATATTATAATAAATAATTTTTAATGTATATAATTATATTCACAGTAACAATCACAGATAAAAAAGTAATTACTGAAGAAATATGTTTGACATTATTTACAATATTAATCTTCGAGGTTGTTTTTTCATTTCAACTATCACTTTTTCGTGTGTTATTTTTTACTTACCAATCAATATTTACTAATCCATGTAATTGAGCTTAACCAGTTGTTCTCCGTAAATAAGTTTTCAGTCGTTTTAAGGTAGAAAACGATCGTTCTGGAAGAGCTGTTGATACAGGAAAGGTGACAAATATTTTAAAAGTTTATATGTTAAGCGTCCATTCTAGTTGTAGGTGAAGCTGTTGAGTTAAATGTGAGTTTTTTAACCGCCTTTTTTGTGGGTAAATCAACATAATCTCAAAAATACCTACGAAAATATTCACATTTATCTATAAAATATAAGCAAAGACTCTATATTTCTACTCTTTTTACCATATTTCTACTAAGTATTTCTACTCTACTTCACGTTTGAGCTGTCATTTTATAATTACATTCTGAAGGTTGTAAAGAAGCTAGATTTCCACTTTATCTTACCTGAAACGAGTAATTAGTAGTTTTGATATATAGATTGTTATTAATTTTATTTACGATTATTAGTTTTGTATAAGAAACTATTGAGAAGTATAGGATTGTGCGCCGCCTTAACTGATTATATATAAAAAAATTGATGTGAAGTGTGAATTTTCACACATTTCAGGCTTTCGCGGGTATTTAGTAAGTGAATGATGATTATTTGGGATGCCAAAACTAATTTTATGTTAAAATATTTTTTTATTAATTTTAATTCGAATGCCTAATACCATAATTTGGGTTTCTAAATATTTGCAGTATTTTTTTTATGTAGCAAGGTTCATTAATATTTTGAAAATTGCACCTACGGCTTCCATTGGTTGTTTAAGTCATAAACTCCGCCCCTCTGATTTCGTATACATTCAAACATAGAATAAAATTATAATTTCAACACTTCCCACTGGTTATTAAATTTACGCTTTTAAAAATTATATGCAACATTTGCCAAAATATAACTAGAATTTCGACAAAATAATTTAAACAAAACAAAAATGCAAAAAAAAACACAAAAAATAAAAATTGTTGGGAATCAAACAGTGGTTTGCAACTTACGAAACGAGAACGTTACCACTGGACTACGGACATTCACTCGTTCACTGTGTTAAATAACGGATTAAATATTTTACATATTTTAGTTAAAAACACAAAAAATGCGTTATTTTCCGAAAACATAATCTGATCAAAAATTCCTGTTGTACTATTCCGGTTCACACCAATGTACATTACTTAGAATTTTTTCAGATTTTTAGTTTAAACTATCTGGGCTACAGGGTGTGGGACAAAAAAAATTTGCACAATTTTGGCAAAAATCGCGTCAAAATAATTTATTTTGCAAAAATTAAATTTTGATAATCCACGTACCAAGGGCTTTCATTTGATACCCTACACAGATTTGTAAAAAAATATATATTTTTTTTTCGATGAGCCTATATTTTTAGGGGGATATGTTTTTCGCTAGATTTAGCCGTTTGGCTACAATTTTTACCGAACAGACAGACAGACGACAAAATGACGGTATAAGGGTTTTTTGGTCATTCCTACAAAACCCTAAAAAGATTTTGATGCGATTTGTGATTGCTATGAAAAAAGTATCAGAGTAATATTGCCATTGCTAAATACCTACGAAAATCAGAAACTTGTGATAATTTACAGTTCACGTTTTTGTTGAACACGTGGGTTTAGTTGAATAAAAAACGGAATGTTTTTAGGGTTTCATCGGTATGGCTAAGAAGCTCTTATACCAGGCATGGTTAAACTACTGCCCACGGATCATATCCGGTCCGTGAAATATATTTTCATTGCCATTGCTCACGTGTCTGTGTGTCTATCAGCAGAAATTGTGTCCAAATGGCTGGACAAAAAGATTTGCAATTTAGCGGGCGTATACTGTTAACCCACATAGAAAAAATAAGTGGTACTTTAAGAAATAATATCGTACGAAAAATATAAACAAGTATGTACATATTTATGTATTTATCAAAAAATCTCTTAATATGTGTAATGGAAATTGTACTTGAAGGTGTTAAAAATCTTAATTTTTAAATTACCCAAGGTAATTTGATTTTAAAATAAATTTATTTGGCCGTTATAACTTTTAAAATAAGTACTCAATTTTTTTTGTCACTACTTTATACCTACCAAACCTTGCAAACTGTCACACTTCACATAAAATTTTTAGATGTTATTTTGTGATTGTATTTAGTAATGTGTTAATTATGAAACAAGGCAGCGAAGATTCTGAAGGGAACAGAAGGTCTGGTGACGTTGGTCGTGTCCAATCTGAAACGAGTCTCTCCAGTGCCGACAGTTGAAGTGAGTTCTGTTCTGAATGAGAGCGGAGGCGTTGCAGACGTCATTAGCGACGGCAGGAGAACACCACAGAAACCAGATGGAGTGTTAAGGACGTCGGCACCACCATCCAGGCCTACCACACCAACGCCAAGTAAGTATTCAAATATATACTCCTATTTTACATTGTTGTTTTATTATAAACTAGGGATAAAATGCAATATGTTCGAAAAAAAGGCATCTAGTGGGCCTTGAATTTTATTTTTAATAATATTAAGTTTACAGTGCTGTTTATCGTTTTTGAGCATCCTCTTTAGTTGCTTGTGATCACGTGTATTTTTCAATAAGTCTAGTAAATATATCTTTTTACAAATATATGTTGGTATAAAATAAACTCAAACTCGGACGTCAAATATCATTTAATGATACAGGAAAATTATATTGCCAACCTAATTTAAAAAATAAATAAATTCCAATGCTATCTAGACCAGTGTTTCCCAACCGCCGGTACCGGTCCGCGAGATTTTTTTTTTTTACTATGCAGCTCTTCGCCTAATAAGTTATAACTCACTTAATTTTGAGATGAAAATCTCGGTCCTTAATCTGTTAACTGCTTAAGTAATAACTTGTTTCTTTTTTTCACTAATTATATGTGATTTTTTATTTATTGTTTTTTTTTTTGTGTTTGTAATCAGTGCAATTAAAAACTTTTGCGATGCACATTACCGTCTAAATTTGCCGGTCCGCCAATTTTTTCTAGGTCGCTGGTCGCCATGAAGAAAGGCTTGGAAACGCTGATCTAGACGACATTTTCTGGATCATATTATACAACAGAGTTAACTCATAATTTATAACAAAACATATGAAATATTTATTCAATTGTCAATGTTAGTGCATGCTTACTCCATTATTTTTGTGATTATAGCAGTTGCCTCATAATATTACAAAGAAATGAACTTCAATAAAATTAAAATGTGATACACGAACTCATCGTTGCTCTAAATCAGTGTTTCTCAACCTCTTGCAAACAAAAGCCCCCTTCCAGTTAAATGCATATTGCTGTCATAGCTCTTCTATTTTATTAAAACATCTTCTTTTAGCACTGTCAGTCGTGTTGAATTTTGACCTCACTCACATAAATCGTCCATCTTGATCTTTTAAGTGTCAGGTTTTCCCTTGTATCCCTTATACCAATCCAACTAAATGAAAATGTTGTGGCATATAGTCTATATTTAAATTTTGTCATCATACCAAATTACATGAAAATATGTCCACCTGTTTCATCGTGACAAACAGGGACAGACATTGTTTCTTGGTGTGTGTACTGGTGCCCCATATCCTACATTTATGTGGCCCGCAACGACTTACACTATAATAAATTTTTATACTATATATCTTATATAGTATAAAAATTTATTTGAACGAAAATACCTCGTGACAGAATCTGTTCGGGCCGCCGAGTCAAGACTTCGGCAAAGGTCAGAAAACCAATAGTCAGGCAGTAACTGTTGCAGTTAGCCAAAGCCGTGCGATAGTCGGCAGATCGGTGATTCCCCTTGATTCCAAATAATATACTCGTAAGTAGAGTTTTCAAATAGCACTTTTCTATAAGTGCAACTGTTGTGTACAGTACCAGTATGTTTATTTCGACCCGTTTTTGTTTTGTTGTTCGATAAATAAAATATTTTGGCAAAATTTAATTGTTATTATATAAATGTTATTTCTTTACTTTCTTGAAATAAATATTCAAAAAAATGTTGGAAAATGAAAAATAGAATTAATAATAATAATACATATTGTGCGGCCCGCGTGAATTTTACTTGTTTGTAATTTCGTTCAAATATTGGTTCAATATTTGTTAGGAGTCTAAAAATGCCTTTTTTATGTATGCTAGAATGGACGTTGGCAGATTATGTGGCAGGATTGACGGATGACAGATGGACACTAAAATAAAACCAGTGGCGAAGGTAAACCTCCGCTAGACTTGCCCTCAAAAAAAAATAAATAAATAAATTAAAAAAAAATTAGTTTAATTTAATTTTTTTTTTTTTAATATTTAGATAAATCTTCAAAAATACATCAAATTATGTTCTATACAAATTTTTGTCCAAGGCTAGGTTTACTTGTTACGAATTAATTATCATGAACATGGAAACGTTAGATATAAATATGAAAAAATTGAGACTTGGAAAAATTTTAAATAATTTTACAAAAAATTTTCAAAATTTTTAGTTTTATCAAAAAACGTCTCAAATAAAAGTTATTAGTTATTGCATTTATAGTAACTTTTGTTCAATAAATTTTTTCGAAATATTTTTCTGTTGCTAAATATTCGCAAAAATCTTAAAATCGACACGAGTAAACTCCCATTTCTATTCAAACGATCTTTATAAAAAACAATAGGGTTCTTCCCATTTAGTAGGAGAATTTTTTAGTACCAAAACGAATTCTCTAAGTTGAACCGTTCTTGAGTTATCGTGTATACATACAGACACACACACAGACACACAGACACACACACAGACACACACACACATACGGACGGCACTTCGAAAATAGGTTTTTTGGATTCCCTGGACCATGAAACGTGGTCATCAGTCAAAATCTCGACATCGAAAATTTTCGCGATTACAATACTTGCCCCTTATATATTAAGGTCGGGCAAGTAAAAAATGGATTCCATCTGATGGAATCGGAAAGAAAGAAATTTCTTCTTCTTTTTTATTATCTCCAAAGTATATTTGCAATCTGTTTCTTTAGAACAATAAGCAAATTGTCTAATTATATGTACATGGACATGATCAGATAAACCGCCCAGTGACGGTATCCTTTAGGTACAACTTCTAATATATGTTACTACGGACTACGCAGTAAACAACAAAACTTATTTTAAACACTAGTAAATCTATTTGTTAGGTCTAAAGGTTTGTATCATTTTAATATTCTTATTTCTATACTATTGTCCAAGAGTTGCACGGCTAAGTTATTGGAATGCAAATTTAATTTGGTTATATATTTTTCACTAAATTTGATAATTTCTTCCGTCACCGATTGTACACATAAGTCTTCATGAATAATATTATTGTTGACATACCACGAGTCTTTTACAATAGTTCTAAGAATTTTCGTAATATATTAGTAATTTGTTGTCAAGTTTAGTTTTGATTTTCGTCCTATTAGCCATTGCAGTTGGATAAATTTTAGGTGAAGTTGTTTTCTTTTGGCAGCTATGTGTTTTCGCCGTGTAAGTCGTCGATCTAAGTGCATGCTTAGATATTTACAAGTTTCTTGTCGCGGCAGCTCTATATTATTTAATTTAACAGAGGAGCACGTACCTCTCTTAGTGGTGAAGATGACATGCACCGACTTGGATTCATTGGCCTTTATCCTTAATTTTTTTAGGCAACATTCAATATTATTTAAAGAGATTTGTAGACATTGTGAAGCTAAATTTGACTCACCGTGAGGCGCAAGTATTGCGGTGTCGTGCGCAAATGTGGAAGTAAATACATTATCTGAAATTGGCAAGTCTACAGTAAATATAAGATAAAGAACTGACCCTAGGACACTTCCCTGAGGGACTCCTGAATTGATTGGATAGAGGCAGCTATACTCTTGCTTATTATACTATATTTAACTTGGAAATATCTGTTGCTTAAGTAGGATTTTAGAATTTCATAAAGGGTATGTAGCAGTATTTTCTTGAGTTTAAATAATAAACCTTGATGCCAGATTTTATCGAAAGCTTATGCAATGCCCAGGAATGCAGCTGAACAATACTTCTAAAGAAGATCTAGAAAAAGATTATTATACCTAGGGTTTATAGTATAGTAAGGGAGGTAGAAATTATCTGGCAAAGCGAAGCAATGCACAAACTAGAATGGAAGAAATCAGGGGAAAAGGTGAAGGATCAGAAGAAATGTTGAGCCTTTGCTCAAAATTGGGATCAGATTCCCTTTAAAAAAATATGCAATTAATTATATAGTAGAAATGATTATTCTATATCAACATTATTTTATAGATATCTGTACTTAAATGCAATCAAGATTGTTTGTAAATAAGTAAATTAATAAAGACTATTTTTATTAGATAGTTGAAGACGGCTCTTTTCTTTTTTAATAACAGTCTTTGTAAACTAATAAAAAAAACTATTTTGATCATCAAACATGAAGAGCACACCGAAGTTCGCTTATAAAAATATATCAGGCTCTCATCAGATTGAAACTAGAATACGCCAATATTGCTTACGGAAATGCTAAAAACAACGTACTAAAGATCTTGGAACCTGTACAAAATACGGCAATCCGGATAGCCACAGGTGTGTTTCACTCAAGCCCGGTCAAAAGCCTACTGTGTGAATCAGAACTCCCATTAGAATACCGTCGTAAAGAGCAACTTCTAAACTATACTGCAAATCTTCTAACAAACCCCGAAAACTCAACCTATCCAGAAATATTTCAAAAACCCTCACAAAAAATCCTACATTCTACTACCCCATTCAAAAAATAATAACTGATTTTCTTAACCGATACAACATAATCCTGCCACACTTTGAGGGAAATCACACCAACCACATTCCACCATGGCTCATCGAACATCTAACTTATATTCTCGATCTGGCGCAGTACAAGAAGAAAGACACAAGTCCACATATCTTTAGAGGACATTTTCAAGAATTTTTAAACACATCTATGGACGAGCACACCTATTTGTATACAGAGGGTTCAAGATCGAAAATCAGAGTGGAGCAGCAGTTGTAATCGGCGAAGAAGTTCAAAAATACCACCTGCCAAGCATGACAAGTGTTTTCACAGCCGAAGTCTTCAGCATTCTCAAAACAACAGAGACCATAGTACACGACCTTATTATAAGAAAGAAATACACTATTTGTATGGATTCCTTGAGCGCGATCAACAAAATGCAACAAATATATCCGAACAACAACCTTGTGCTAAAGATCCAGGAAAACTTCCGTGAGGCCATCAATCGTGGTACTAAAATATCGTGGTCATGTGGGTACCATCCCATAGCGGCATCCAGGGAAATGAAAAAGTAGACACCACAGCAAAAGAAGCTGTAAAAAAACCAGCCCTCTTAATGCCATGCCCAATACAGGACCTTAAAATTCTGATGAAAAAGAAAATAAAAGAACACTGGAATCTTCAATGGCTCGAAACCCAAAACAATAAGTTACGAAGAAATAATGATCACAAAATTACGAATAGGGCACACAAAGTTAACTCGTCAATATTTGCTACACAATATGGAACGCAACATATGTGAAGAATGCAATGAACAAATCACCGCATATTTAATTTATTTATGTATTCAGAAACATTGTAACTATTTTTTAAACAATATCTAAACTAAACACTGTTTAAATAAAGACAGTTGAAAATTGTGCAAGTTAGTAATAAAATAATTGAACTTAACTTTGGTCTCTTTCTAATTTTTATGTTCTAGAAAGAGATAGAATATCACATTTATAAACTTACCATCCATCAACGACTTAGTTCTTATGTACTTTCTTTCTCTACGACATTGTAAAGTCGCTATTGTTCTCTTACACATTATACTGCCGTAAGAGTGATTCCTGAATAAATAAATTATATACGTCCAATATTATTTTTTTTGAATTAAATTGAATTTATACCTAGTATAAATCCCGGTGGTTCCATAATTTTAATATGGGTGCCATTTATTGCTCCAATAATAGATGGACACCCTGCCATTTTAAAAAATTTCTTGATGCAATTTTACAAAAGCATCTTTTTTTAGAGCCAACTCAACTGAAAAGTCCTGAATATCCCCTACCGAAGTATCTTAATTCGCATAATAATTGTAGTTTTGAATCTCTACCGTCCCTTATATGTCACTTGATTAATTTCATTTTCAACAAGGTGGTGTATAAACTAACTCCCTGTTTATAAAAACGATATTTTTCACGAAAAATTTTATTTCTATAATTATCATAGGGATTTTCCCTGTCCATTTAAATTCTGACAAAATTTGTAACACAAACTTATTTATATCCTTCACTTCTTCAATATCTTCTAAATATTCTTCCACTGAATCACTCATTTAGAAATCTCACGTAGATAATAATCTTAATACACAAATTTAAACTACCCACATACGTTGTTTAAAAAATGTTGATTAAATTGTAACTTAACTACGGTAACTAGAATGAAATGTTGTCTCTGAATACACAAAATCAACATAACCACTGTAACTAAGGAAAGCAGTGTTTAAAAATTAAAGAGTGTTTAAAAATTGTCTTTGAATAAGAAAAAAAAAAATAAACACTGAATTTAGACAGTGTTTAATTTAAACACTGTTTATTTTTTGTCTCTGAATAGCCCTGTAATTGTCCAAAGTATTCCATACAGAGAAAAAACAACAGCGTTGTAGGATCTATGAAAGAAGCACTTTCAAACAACACAATCATGCTGAACAACACACTGAAATTTCTAGAAGACTCAAACATTATACAAAACATATAAAGTAACATGTATTATCGCATAAAAAAAACTGTATTGTATTACCTATCACTTAAAATATTGTATTTGTATATCATTACCAAATTGTAGCGGACACTAATAGCCCATGCAGCTGAAGTGTCCTTAAATATTTAATAAAAAAAAAAACTTTGAGATTGTTACGTACAACTTTATTGTTCATAATGCTTACATATAATTTATTTTCTTTTTGTAACTAAATTTTTGAGCTCACGTTTTCATAGTTTTGCATCGCCCATCCAATTTTACACCACCCAACGTTTTAGTCGCCCCCTAGAGAGTGATATTACCCTCCTGTTGAGAACCACTGCTCGAAATGATATATTTCATACTTTAAACAATAGTTTTGTCTCTTGTTCTACTGTTTCAGCATTTTCAAAATCAAAATGAAATAAAATAAACTTCTTTCCGGCACTACTGATCTCCATATGTGCCAAGTGACACTCTATGTAACCGCGCCTGTCTCATATGTTACTAGCCTCCAGCTTTACATACAGAATGAAATTGCACAAGATACTGTATCTTGTGTCGGTAAATCTTGTATACGATCACTTCCAAGGAGCAGCAGAAAATATCTTTTAGAATAAACGATTGCAACAAAAATATTGATAAAGATATTCACTTAAAGAAAAGAAATAATAATGAAAAATTTATAAAATACATTAAATAATAATAATTATTATTTTAATATGTTCTAAAAACACATATTAAAGTCTAGAGTCCACTGAACTCACGTTCTCGTTTTTTAAGAATGGTGGTTTGAGATCGGAAACAGAAGATTTTTTTTAATGGTGTTATAAATACTTTGGCGTACAGTGCCCGCATATTCCAAATGGCTGAGTTCGCACTTTGTAGGTTCTGCGCCATCATCCTGAAACCATTATGCACATTCTGTTTGCTTGTCTATCTCTTGCAGCGTCGAGCTACGTAATTTTCAACATAATGCTGCTCTCCGTGTGCTCTACTACCATCTTAGATATGCCTATGATATTGACCAAATATTGGTTATACCGTACGTCCCTTCTGACATAGAATCGGTGGTGGATAATTCCAAGTGCCGCATTTATTGGATTTACTTCTTTCCCACCTCTATGTTACTGACAGCCACTAAGCCGAACATAACCCTTTTGTATATCGAGACCAAACAGATGTTTGTGATCGAACTTTCAAGTCCACCTGAGAAGAATATCACTCTCAATAAGGAAGAAAAGAGGTCCAAGTATATGAATCTCTTGTACGAGCTTAGAAAGCTGTATCCAGGTAATAAATTTACGCTTATCGTCCTGATAGTTGGTGTTTTGGGTGGTATGAAAGACTTCTATGGAAGGAAAATCGAGTCTATTCCCGTCTGCAGATCTTCTGTCACATCTTTGATCTGCAGAATGCAGAAAGCAGTGTTGCTTGGGTCACTCCGCATAGTGCGGGCACTAGAAAAATCTGAAGGTTGTTTTAGAGTATAAGAGTTTTGTTTTAAATGGCATTTAAAGCCAGTACAATATAAAAGTAACCAAAATAACTATATTTGGTCTCTCCTTGCAAAAGTAAAAACTTTTTAACAAAAGCTCACTTTAATCCTTAAAGAGAGAGCGCATGACAATTTAGAAAAATAAAAATTCCAGTTAATTCCGCTTAAACGTTTGGAATAGCCTATATTGAAATACACTTGCTAGGACCATGCAGACAAGATTGGAAAACGAATTCCAACCGGTCAACTAGCCAAAGCAGTGGCGTAGAAGCTATGAGGTGGTTTACTGTGAGGCGGCTGTGCGCGTTTTCCAAACATATGGCATATATTTTAGTTATAACTACTTATTTGAACAAGTCACAAACCTGGGAGGAAACCGAAATTTTGACAGTTATGTTTTGAATATTTTGTGACTATGGAGAGAAATTTTGTGTTCACTTTTGTAAGGATAAACCAGATCTGGTTATTTTAGCTACTTTTATAGTGTATTACTGACTTTGTGTATTATTTGAAAAATTACATTGTAAACAGACTTCAGATTTGTTGGTTGTACTCTTTATATTGAAGATATAATTTCTCATTATAAGTATATGTCAAAGGGAATGAGATATTAAGAAAGTTAAATTTTTTAATACCAACATGACATACAATTTGGTACGCTCGATTTCCGTGAATACCCCCCATACCATCTGCGGATAAAGTGAAACCTAGAAAAAACTAATTTTATTTTGATGCGATTTGTCCCAATGGGTCAGGATTCGGGTCCTTTATTGGTCTCTTTAAATTACTAAAAACCTAATGTGTGAAAACTTACACTTTACATCAATTTTTACTCGTTTTTCGAAACATATGTGCATATTACACCTTTATGTCCGTTGAGAACGTGGGTGGAATCGATCCGAGTTCGAATCCAGCTAAAGCTCCAAATATAAATATTTTCTGTATAGAACATTCGCTTCTCATTCTTCCTATTTTCTTATAGACATAAAATAGATTTTCTTTTACTACATTTAGAAGAATTGATAAAGAAAAATGGTATATTATAATTAATAGACCTGAAAAATGGTCTGGTAAACAAGATAAAGATGAACGAGAAGTAGAAATTGCAATTGATTGTCAAACGAAGTAAACAATTTGAGATGAAGCAAAAAATTAAATTGGAGAAAAAGATATTTTCTACGGTTTTCCAGTATTATTTGATTATTTCTGCTTTGGCGCAAAGAAATTTAAAAACAAGAGATACTATAATGTACTCTTACATCCGGTTAGGAACCAAAGCTCGGAAGTAAGTCAATATTGGACGACAGTGAAAGCATTACCTTTGTTTCGGTTGCAAATATATGTATTTGCTGCCGAACACCCTAAATATCTCACTAAATAAAACTTTCGAATGCGTAAGAAGGCTAAATATCAATGGGGATTTAGGTGAATATACGACGGAGGTTTAAAATTAACCGTCATTTTATTATTTCCTGAACGTAATTGAAGAACTACTGCAAAGAGATTTTATATTCAACATAGTTATAGGTCTTCCACGATATGAGAGGATTTACGTCATCTATAACAGCAACGCCACTTTCAACAACGTTATAATAATAAAAATAATAATAATAATAATAGTTTGAGATTAGTGGACGCTTGTCAAGACCTGACAAACCCCATAATAATAATAATAATAATAATAATAATAATAATAATAATAATAATAATATATCGCGGCTGCATATCGCCAGGGTTTGGGATGCAGTCGTGTGTATTTAGCTCCACTAGTCTCTAGTATGACGCGGCTCAAAAGGTTGCTGAAGTTTGAGATTATTGGACGCTTGTCAAGACCTGACAAACCCCATAATAATAATAATAATAAAACCGTACGGTTGTAAGCCCCGGACTAAGTCCGGGATTATTTATTTAAAAAAAAAGAAAAAGTAATAATAATAATAATAATAATAATAATAATAATAAATACCGGTTCTACTGTACGTCCCTTCTGACATAGAATCGGTGGTGGAAAATTCCAAGTGCCGTATTTATTGGAATTACCCCTTCCCCACCTCGAGGTTACTGACAGCCACAAAGCCGGACATAACCCTCCTGGATATCGAGACCAAATAGATGTTTGTGATTGAATTCTCAAGTCCAGCTGAGAAGAATATCTCTCGCAAGGAGGAGGAAAGAGGTCCAAGTATATGGACCTCTTGTCCGAGCTTAGAAAGCTGTATCCCGGGTATAAAGTTAAGCTTGTAGTCCTGATATTTGGTGTTTTGGGTGGTATGAAAGCCTCCTATCGAGTCCATTCCCGTCTGCAGATCTTCTGCCAACTCTTTGATCTGCAGGATGCAGAAAGCAGTGCTGGTCGGGTCACTCCGCATTGTGCGGGCACTGGATCTAGCGTAATTTCCGCGGCTGCATATCGCCAGGGTTTGGGATGCAGTCGTGTGTATTTAGCTCCACTAGTCTCTAGTATGACGCGGCTCAAAAGGTTGCTGACGTTTGAGATTAGTGGACGCTTGTCAAGACCTGACAAACCCCATAATAATTATAATAATAATAATAAAAATCTTTATTGTCTTTTTTTTACATAAATTATGAACATTGGATGATACATAATACAGTAATCTTAAAATTAAACTTAAACTATACTATTCTTAAGACAATAGTAAGTAACCCTTTCAGTAGCCAACTATGTTAGAGTTACTGTCATGTAAGAGACGTGACGTAATTACATTAACACTAAATAGGCTAGGCTTGAAAATTTATACAGGATTCAAAAAATAATATATGTTAAACTACAGTTTGTAAACAGATTGTCCACACTTTCTTTGATCAGAAGCCATTCTTTGAGGTGCTTTAAATGTTTGTTTGTGTTTAAGCCAGTTTCTGTAGCTTATGGGATTACCACTTCTATTAAAGAATACTTTCAGGACTTTGTACACTTATAGATGGCGCAATGGAAGGATGTTTAATTCCTTCAAAAGTGGAAATGTAGATGAGAAATTAGTTTTAAATTTTGTTATTCTTATGATTCGTTTGTTAAGGGTATTTACTCTGTTGAAAGTGGTTTCATATGTTCCACCCCAGCAGATGAGCCCATAATTTAAGTGAGAATAAACTAGGAATAATAGATCGTTTTAATAAACTGGGGTGTGCATTAATGCCTTAAAAAGTAAATTTTTGGAACAACCAATCTTAATTTTTTTAACTAAGCTATCAATGTGGAATTTCCAACATAACTCACTGTCTATAATAATACCTAATTATCTGAATTGTTCTGCCTGTTCAATACACAGGCAAGCGCAAATAGCCTTTGTTGCTGTGCGCCAAATTTTTTTAACTAATACGCAGGCAATCAGGCGTTTACATATGTAATGATTTTTTTAATTACAGCACTAATTCCCGCTTGCTTAAAATACTTAAAACTAATTATAACCTAAAACTACATATATATATATATTTATATATATATATATATATATATATATATATATATATATATATATATATATATATATACTGTATATATATACAGACGATTCCGCTTAATTGGGGCAGCCGCTTATTTGAGCTCAATACCAAAGAACAGAAACCAAACCAGGGAACCAACAGTAAATTTACATGTTTAATTGGGACAGTAAATTTAAGATCACAGTACATATTATGTTACACATATTCTCAAGAAAAAATATGTATAAATAATATAACATTACAGCGTTATTTTATGCAGGAAGGAAATGAAGGGAGCCCTACATCCGCACAAAAACAAAAAACAGACTACACTTGACGCATTTTTGCATTGAATTAAATTGTATGTACCTATTTATTATTTTATTTTGGAATTTATTATTATTATTTCTTAAAAGTTTATATTTTTTGGTTATATGTAATTTATAGTTTTGTCCAAGAGTTTATAAAATAAAATTATTGAAAGAAAAGTATGCATTGTTTAATTTTATGTGAAATTCGTTTAATTGGGGCAGCCGCTTAATTGGGCCAAAATGCCTAAGTCCCGATGTGTCCCAATTAAGCGGAATCGACTGTATATATATATATATATATATATATATATATATATATATATATATATATATAAAGTACCTTATACCCGATATCTCATTAGAAATCAACCAAACATAGTTGGGATAAATTTATTTAATAAGTTGCCTGCGGAAATCAAATGCCTAACAAACGTCAAATTTAAATCTATGTTAAAAAAATCTTAATAAAAAAGGCATACTATAATATTGCAGAATATGAGACTGACTCAAATATAAATATAGCTGCAGAAAATTAACCCACAGTCTATTCAATGAATTTTTTCTTTATTTCCCAAACAGGGAAAACTGTATTTTATATTATAATTTTTATGTTTAATTTTTTCTAGTTAAGTATATTAGGTTAAGTTAACTATGTGACGCAATGATAAATGTAATGCATTTCAATAATAAAGATTTATTATTATATATATATATATATATATATATATATATATATATATATATATATATATATATATATATATATATATATAGCAACACAATGCGTTGTTACACATTTTTGTGTTTTCTTATAACTATCATAGTTTTAAGGTTTTTATGCAATCGAGCATTAATTCGTCGTTAGAGCCGAGTTTGGTTAGAGAGAAAAACCGACCAAATATTAATGGCGGAACTCACCAATATTCTCTGACATAGACCAGGTTCCTGCTATAAGGAGCACGATCGCGGCGTCGTGAAGTAGAAACTCACGACCTTGATGGAAAACGCGAAATAAAGTGAATGGACTGTACTGCGCGTAATCTCACGCGATTGTGGAGTGCTGGAAATGGGATAGGATACAAATACAGGTTAATTGGCTTACCTGAAGCGTGGTCGTATTAAAGGGCCCCTTTTCGCTGTTGTAGTCTTCTGGTCCACCAGGTCTGAAATGGAGAGATTGGACACACAGTCGCGTTCGACATACTTAATAAGTCCAAACTGTATTCACGAATTGACATAGAATAAACACAAGACACGAGACGAATGTATGTCACAATCATTCGTGAACTGCAACAAGCAGAAGAGACCAAACCGGGGTCGCTACCGGTAGAGCTGAGTAGACGAATATTTAACAAGACGCTCTCGGTTCGAGCATTTGATCGTTACTTATCGAGACGCTCTAGATACGAGCGCTATATCGTTACTGATAAAAATATATGTCAAAACTAAGAAACCACCACATAACTATAAAAAGTTCGTCCTAGATGAGAAGCGCGAACAACTTCCGGCTTCGACTAGATGAAAATTTGGAGAATTTTAGTCATGTACAGTCGGTCCTCTTTGCTCCACTTATCTCCCCAGATTACCTTATTGTGCTCTAAATCTCGCGTTTCTCCTCTCAAACGAATATCGCTCTCACGACTTGAACTTTGCGCTGCTGTACTGCTAGCCGCTTATTCAAGTCATTGTCTATCTTTCCGTCCGTCCGTCCGTCTGTCTGTCTGACTGTATGTCTACCTGTCGGTATGATAGGAATTGTGGTCACACGACTAGAGCTAGAGAGTCTAACATACCACATACAGGAAAAATATCGAGACTGCAAAAAACAGATCTTTCGAAAAATATAAACAAATATGTATTTAATGAAAAACTAAATATATCAACAAAAAAAAAATGAGTAGGGTATCAAATAAAATCTTTGCATATGTAGATAAACGCAGAAAATTTTATTGTTGACAAAACAAATATTGGTACGCTTTTTCGCCAAAAATGTGCTAAATATCTTTTGTCCCACACCCTGAAACTCAGAGGGATTAAACTACAAATTTTAAAAAATCTGTGTAATGCATACTGATGTGAATCGGAGTAGTACAACAGGAATTTTCGATCTAATTTTTTTTTCCCGAAAGTTATCGAATTTTTTAAACACCGTGCTAACAACACTTTTAATCTGTACCCATTATTTGTTGTCATTTACTAAATACCTATAAAACCATTCAAAACCAATTTTTTTAAATTGCGTCGCGTCAGCTGAAATAATCAAATAATATTGGAAAACTGTAAAAAATATCTTTTTCTCAAATTTAATTTTTAGCTTAATCTAAAACTGTTTACTTCGTTTGACAATCAATTGCAATTTCTACTTCTCGTTCATCTTGTTTACCAGACCATTTTTCATTATATTAATTATTATAATAAACATTTTTCTTTATAATCTGTCTCAATTTGTAATACGAAACTAGATCTGGTTACTTTCGTGACTGTTGTGGTGTAAATAGACTTTTATGGAAACATGTGAACTTGTAAATCTGGCTTTTAAATTTATGGTTAAGTTTTATAATATCGAGGTTATATTCACTTAAAAACTACATATGTCAATTAACAAATAGACATGTCAAAATTGCAATTGACATGTCAAAATTTTGATTGACATGTCAAATATTTTGAAAGGTGCCACTTCAGAATTACCACCCTAAGATGATATTTTAAATATAAAACATAAAAAATGAAATTTCCCTCTTAGTTTCGTATTACAAAATGAGACAGATAATATCAATTTTTATGATTATAGTAAAAGAAAAGGCCTATCATAATTTTAAAAATATCTTTTCTAAAAAATCGTATGCAGTAGGACCTTCATATACATATATCGAAGTTGATGGTTCCATAAGAAAAAATCGAAATATAGAAACTCCAATCTATAGAAATTAATTTTTTCGTCAACAAAAACTACATATGTATACATGTATTTAGTGTTTTCAAGAAACTTAATGGAGGTTTTTACTCCTTAACTTGAATTATAAAGCTTAGGACCTTCTCTTTGTTTAGATCATTACTAATTGTATTAGAGTTGCAGTGGCTCCCTGGTATTCCCCCACCTCCTTCGGATTTTTATCTACCGAAATTATGCAATCAACTCTGGGGTTGACTCAGCCTCAAGTATTTAACACTTGAAATGAGTACCTGTTTATACAGGGATAATAGGACCGGCTGAAACGTCCCACTGACCATGTGGCTTTCATACCTATGGCCAGCGATCTAGAAACCAAGAACTTACTTTTTCTGCCCCTTATACATCTATCTAGGTGTTGGGATCCTATTATTTATGATTTATTTATGTATGTATGTACGCAGTGCCACCCCGAATTATAAACAACCGATTTCCATAGTAAGGGGAGACGGGCATGGGCGTATCCAAGGAAGATATATTCCCCCCCCCCCCTTGGAAAATTTTAAGATAAGGGGAGAGGAGGGACTGTAAATATTTGTATTTTCCTGTATAATTCATCCTCTTAAACATTTTGGATCCGCTTATGGGGTGAGGGGGGGTGTTATAAATAAATATAACTACAGATAAAAATATCGGTAGTTTATAATACATCACTGTAAATTTAAACAACTGGTTTTCGGAACCGCCTTTAATAATAACAACCGGTTCCCAGAAACCGACTGGGTGGAACCACTGCATATACTTAAAAATTCTCATATGACCAAAAAACCCTTATACCATCATTTTGTCGTCTGTCTGTCTGTCTGTCTGTTCGGTAAAAATTGTAGCCAAACAGCTAAACGTAGAGAGTTGAAATTTGGCATGCTTATACAACTCTTTGACCAGCACATAGAAAAAATACTAAAACATCTAAAAAACATATCCTCGTAAAAATATTTAAAAAATCTGTACTCATTTTTTTTTACAAATATATATTTTTTTAATTCTGAATAGGGTATCAAATGAAAGCCCTTAGTACGTGGATTAACGATCAAAATTTTATTTTTGCAAAATAAATTATTTTGACGCAAGATATGCAAAAAAAAATTGTTTACAAAAACAATTTTGTTTAAACCCAGATGGTTTAACTAAAAATCTGATAAAATTCTAAGTAATGTTCATTAGTGTGAAGCGGAAAAGTACAACAGGAATTTTTAATCAGATTATGTTTTCGGAAAATAACGTTTTTTTTTGTGTTTTTAACTAAAATATGTAAAATATATAATTCGCTATGTAACACAGTAAGCGAGTAAACGTCCGTAGTCTAATGGTTAGCGTTCTCTTTTCCTTAGTTGCAAACTACGGATCGCTTCCTGTCAATTTTATTTTTTCTGTTTTTTTTTGGCATTTTTATTTTGTTTAAATTATTTTGTCAAAATTCTAGTTATATTTTGGCAAATGTTGCGTTTAATTTATAAAAGCGTAAATTTAATAACCAGTGAGAAGTGTTGAAATTATAATTTAATTCTATGTTTGAATGTATATGAAAACATAGGGGCGGAGCTTATGACTTAAACAACCAATGGAAGCCATAGACGCAATTTTCAAAATCTAAATGAACCTTGCTGTATAAAATAAATACTGCACATATTTAGAAACCTAAATAATGGTATTAGGCATTATCAACATCTACTGGTTTGTACAAGCATGGGAGGTAGCTGCACCCCTGACGACCTCAATGATGCCAATGACGAAGCGCTTTTGGTAACAAGATTTTGGGAGAAGCGTATATGACGTGGTATTGCGGACACGAAATGATGATGATTAGAATTAAAATTAACAAAATATATTTTAACATAAAATTTGTTTTTGCATCCCAAATAATTATCATTCACTTGCTAAATATCTGCGAAACCATGAAATGTGTGAAAATTCACAGTTCACATCAATTTTTTTGCTTGGTAATTTTTATATTTTGGAAGTGATGACCTTTTTTTTTTTGTTTAAATCATTATTTGAATTTGAAGGGTAAAATCTTTTCTGGTTTTTGCACGTTATTTGCCCGATCAAAAATGTAGGTTCCGATCCATCTTTGCCCCTTTTTGAAAATTCTGCGGGGAGGGGTTAAAATATAAAGTTACTCCACTGAGGTGCATGTCAAGTTTCAAACACTTTATGTCCCGCTGTTTGGCTACAATTTCTGCCGTACAGAGAGACGGATACAGTGGCGCTATAATGAAATCCTGGTCATATCTATAAAGCCTTAAAAATACATAGTTGGGAATTTGGTAACAAGTCTTGTACTAGGCTAACTAGAACTATTTCTTCTGTGGATAAACTTTTTTGCCCAATATTAAATAACATCTTAAAAGCTACATTAGAATGAAAGTTTGGCAACTTACACCGGAAGCTTCCACGAATAAAAGATAAAAAAAAACAATACAACAAGAACGGTAAAACGAAACATTTTCTGGTAGTTTGAAAGTTGTCTAATATCACGACCCAAAACTTTAAATCAATCGCTTGACAGATGTTACGAAATGTGTAAATATACGAAACACATTGTTTATAAAACGTATTCCGCATGAATTAATTTAATTTTTTTATGTCTGTGCAAATATTTGACTTTTTATTTTGTTTTTATGTCTTTGTCGAGAAAAACGCATAAAATAAACGCGAGAGAATTATGCGATGCGAATATAATCTGGAAAAGTATGTTAAATAAAATCTAGAAATTTAAAATAAAAAATCGTCATAACAGCTACACCAGTATATCTCAACTTATATTATGTTGCTAGTCTAATTTGTGTCTCTCATTTGTGACATTGTATTCTGAGCATTCAGATTGTGGAGTAGTAGCCCAAGATTTGGAATAAAATGAAACGGGGACTTGCTTTTATAAGTACATTTCGGGATTTGTACTAAAAGAGCGCACTACTCTAATCATAGATGCTATACGCCAATTTTAACTTTTTACGAAAAAGTTTTTACAATTGGTATGTTATAATTTATTTTAAACTATAAAATACATTTCGTAATACTCTTTTTTTTTACTTTTTTACAGTTGAACCTCCTGTTGATCCAGCTACTTGCCAAATTCACGCTGGAAAAGAAACTACGATAGAAGTATTGACTGACAATAAAAATTTAGGTTTGTCATTTGTTGGTGGCAAAGATACCCACATATCTGTAAGTACCTTCTTAATTTATAAATATTTCAATAACTTCTCAACCAGCATTTTAGTGTCAAAAGTTGAACTACTAATTTATTATGATGTCGTAAACACCTTTATCGCCACATAATTTGTAAGATATTTAAGTGACATTTCATTACAGTAGTGTTACAGTAATGTAATATTTTGAACTACTAACTTATTAAACACATTAAAAGCTATCTTAACCAATTTTTAAGATAATTAGGTCAGATTTCGTGTCAATATTTTGAACTACCAACATCTTAAGACGTCTTAAACACATTAATAGCTATTTTAAACTTTACTCGAAAGATATTTAAATAAAACTAGCTGAGGTTTCCGTATTTTATACGTTTTTTGTTATATAATGCGGCCCACGAAAATGGGATCTGTCGGGTTCTTGCCATCTTAACTCAGTTTTATAGAAAACGCTTGGATAGATCGATTTTGTTTTCGAGTGGAGCATTTAAATTTTCTATTTTGCTTCGTATCCCTTCATCTGAATGTATGATAAAAATTTAAAATTTTGATATTCCATACAGCTTATGTTCGAACCGTGATTTTACTCTATTGTCATATCAAATTACGTTAAAATATATCTAGCCGTTTTTGTGTGATTCTCTGACAAACAGTCAGATCAAAAATGTCATAACTCTAGTACCCACGAACCATAAGTTACGTTGGTTATAACCATAAATTATTTTGACCCGCAGCACCTATTTGTGACCCGCCGAAAAATCAAGAGAATGAACTTCAAAATTTCAAGTGAAGACCTTAAAAAAAGGTCCTCACTTCTAAATTTCAAGTGAAGACCTAAAAAAAGGTCCTAACTTTTAAATTTAAAGTGAAGAAGACCTAAAAAAAAAGTCCTCACTTTTAAATTTCAAGTAACGACCTAAAAAAAGTCCCCACTTCTAAAATATTACATTTCCCTAAATTACTTTTACATTCATTTGGCATTTGGTGCCCTTTTCAGTCTCACGTCAGCGCCCCTTCGAAGCGGCCCCCGCATGCACCGTTCCGTACACGAAGATCCGTTTCTTGGTTTACAATATATCAACCATAATTCATTCTGTGGCCCAAAAAAGTTATTTCCGAAATGTCTTATGAATTTCGTTTGAATTGTATCGTTTCCTATTAACTTCATATCGTAGATTACGATTTTATTAGCAAAATGGCGAAAATTTTCGATTTTGATAAATTTTTCCCCAATTTAAGTCTCCTATGCAGCAAATCTTTAAATAAACAATTGTAGCTTAAGGTCCATTCTGCATTCCATATGTTTATTTATATTTATCTAGTTATCGTACTTGGTGGGCTATTTTCTCCGCCATCTTGCAGCTGCCTCAGTTCATATATAGGTGCTGTGGCTCAAAATGAATTAATTTTCATAAAGAACACATGTGCCAAATAGCATTCTGTTATCATTATATGTCGTATTTTCCATCAACTTGCCTGAAGCCAGCTTGGAGAATTCCCACCGCATGATTCATCTCGTGGATAGTTAAATGCTGTTGCTCCATTATTAAAAAAGAATGTTACTACTTAAAAACACTGCAATTATTAGTATCATCGTTTTAAATCGAATTAAAATGAAACATGCGATCTACCTATGGATCATGTACTGAATAAAATTTGTCAAATTTGTATTTGTTTTGTCTTGTTGGTTATTGTTTTTACTTGTTTTCCATAGCCAACTACTCATAATTGCATACTTTAATTAAAATACAACATTAAGGCCCGGTTTTTCCACCTTCAGATAAAGTTCCAGGTAACTATCTGACAGATAAGGTTATTTGTAACTTCATCTGCTGAGTAAATGTCATCCCTTCTTTCTATACAAATGTATCTATCGGATAGTTATCTAACAGATAATGAGACTGACGTATTGAATTCACTGACTGGTATTGACATTTATTCTGCAGATGAAGTTACAAATAACCTTATCTGTCAGATAGTTACCTGGAACTTTATCTGAAGGTGGAAAGACCGGGCCTAAATGTACTATAAGCAATATATTTTCATATTTTTGTCGATATCCCTAGACTTTTCCGATGTGTGTATAAATAGATAGGACGCTGATATAAGTACAAAACCGTAATCCTATTATCCCAACTACAAATATGTAGTAGATAAATCAAAAAATTCTATCAGAAAGCACTTCAATCAAATACAATAAATGACACCACATCCCAGACTAATATTTAACATATCTTTTACTATTTTATCTTTCGTTCACGTTCAAGTGATGTATATATTTCCAGAAGGGAATAGTCATTCTGGAGATATACCCAGACGGTGGGGCGGATAGAGATGGCCGCCTTCAAGCTGGAGATCAGATTATCGATGTAAACGGAACATCAATGTTAGATATTACTAATTCAGCAGCTTGTATGGCTCTTAGACAACTATTACCCAAGGTAAGTTTTCACTTATTGAATTATATAATTGTTGGGTCAGAACTTTAGGGTAGATTAGGGATGAGTTTTTAGGAATTTAGGGATGTGAATTATAGAAGACAACTATTAGATAATTGGTAGAGAGTTCCGGAGAATTTTAGGGCCCATTTTAAGGTAAGTGGGGAAATAGAGGAAGCTATATCCATCTAGTTACGATCAACAGTTTCTGAAATATAAAGTTCTTTCTTTATTAAACTTTATTTAGAGACGCTTCGAAAACAACGTCTTCTCACAATTTAAAATGCAATTATTATGTAACAGTATTATACAGAGCGCACATAAATGATTGATAGGTGTTTGAATTTCCCGCTCATTAGCTTAATTTTGTGGGTTTGTACTTACCAGTGGCGCACATGGAAATACTAACAAAGTCAATAAGTCATTGACAAAGCAATATATTAATAAAATATATTTGCTGTTGTTTATATGGCCATTTTCTGCTTACCAGTTACATAATTTACAATAGTGGCAATACAAGGAGCCTTTTCTGATAATAAATACAAATTTTCAGTGTCAAACAACTGTCAATGTCAAATTATATGCATATATGCGATTTTGATCAAATACTTTATGTACAGCACGGCAACGCGCAAAATTTAAATGCCTATTAATCATTAATGAATGCTCTGTATTTAGAAACATACGTACTCGTATATACAATATTAGTAGTATTCGATCTGCTGAAAGCAACTTGTCATAGCTTGGTATAGATGGTGTTGGTAAATTTGTTTATCTAGGGTTGTTAATTAGCAATAAGGGGGGGTCTTTCAAACACATTAAATTAGTTTGACTGTGAATAGAACAAAGCAAACGAAAATTTGGTACGATAAAACTCTCCGAGTACAAAAATTAAATTTATACACTTGTTTCTCCTGTAGTTTTGTAAACATGAACATTGAAAAACTTTATAAGATAAAGATATATTACGTGTTAATCTTTGCTGATTCTCTTTGTGCCTAATTTTGCACCACCTGATTTTGCACCTAGTTGTATGCAACTTTCAAGAAAAAGGAAAACGCATGGAATATCTTGAAAAAAATAAAATAAGAAATAAACAAAAAAGGGAACATTAATTTTTATTATAAAAATATTAAATTTGTCATTTTATTATTTTTTTATGTAAAGGTTTCTGTTTCTTAATAATTCCATTATTTTTTGTTGCCTTTAGAAAATAAAAGCGAATGAAGAAAAATTATTACGATCATTAAATTATAAAGGCAAACTGAATACCTGTGGAATCCTAAAGATATTAATTACAAATTAAAAACATAACGATTCATTGGCAGATTTATATGGAACAAAGACGAATGGATACTTCGTTTAGTGTAAACATATCACGAATTAAGAACGGGAATAAATGAACATTCACGCAAATATATTCTGTCGCATTCGCTCGGTTTCGTTTGCTTTATATAAACCAAACATAAAATGTCAAAAAAGTTTGTGCCTCGTCCCTTAAAATGAACTTACATATAGTTAGTAATATAGTACCAAAAATGTCGTTCCAGCCATGTTTTAGATCCGTAAACGAACGATAATGGAAAGTAGTGAAAGTTGCAGGGAGTGTACTAAAGCACAATTCACACCCTACCTACTTAGGCATCACTTTGGATCGATCACTCACGTACAAGGAACATCTCATAAAGACGTCGCAAAAAGTGAAAACCAGAAATAATTTATTGCACCAGTTATCTGGTTCCACATGGGGGCAGATGCAGAAACTCTTAGAACAGCCGCAATTGCCCTGGCGTACTCCGCAGCTTAATACTGCGTCCCAGTGTGGTATCAAAGCGCACACACCAGTTAAGTGGATACGCAACTCAACCAAACCATGAGGATCGTAACGGGAACTGTCAAATCTACCCCTGCTTGGCTCCCAGTTCTTGCAAACATTGCTCCCCCGGCAATTAGAAGAATAGTAGCAACTAAAAATGAATGGGACAAAGCAGTGTCAGCACTTCTGGTCCGATAATCGCCTAAATTTCCCTATAAATACAGCCGCAGAGTGGAACACATCATGGGATGAATGTGAAAACATTCAAAATAAATACTTAGTAAAAGATGCCAGTAAGCGCCTGCCTGGTCTCACGCTGCCTAGGGATTTGTGGAAAAAAATAATTCGGATAAGAACTGGTCATGGTAGATGTAATGTATCGCTGTTTAAATGGGGAATGACGGCCTCGCCTGCCTGTGACTGTGGAGCTCTTTCACAAACAATCAGCCACATTATTGACGAGTGCCCAAACAGAAAATTTCCTGGTGATCTAAGCGCATTGAATGACGTAACTCCAGAAGCCTTGGCGTGGCTCCTACAACTAGATATTAATCTTTAACTTACTTTTTAAATATTATCTTATTTTTGTAAATCTTGCAATTATTGTATTTTATTTTTCTAATCTTACTGTAAAATGATGTATTGCTTCTCATACGAATATATATATATATATATATATATATATATATATATATATATATATATATATATATATATATATATATATATATATATATATATATAAGATATAAAAGTTATTGGGAATAGCGGTGGAGTAAAGTAAACTCAAAAGTTACTAAGGCCCGATATTTCATTTACTTTGTAAGTTTTAAAATAATCATTGTAAGAATATTGTACTTATTTAAATAAATTTTCAGCCCCTGAAGAAGGTCTAAAAAGTTAGACCGAAATATCGGGCCTTAGTAACTTTTGAGTTTACTTTACTCCACCGCTATTCCCAATAACTTTTATATATATATATATATATATATATATATATATATATATATAAAAGGTTATTCCGTTCCAAATTATAAGATATAAAAGTTATTGGGAATAGCGGTGGAGTAAAGTAAACTCAAAAGTTACTAAGGCCCGATATTTCGGTCTAACTTTTTAGACCTTCTTCAGGGGCTGAAAATTTATTTAAATAAGTACAATATTCTTACAATGATTATTTTAAAACTTACAAAGTAAATGAAATATCGGGCCTTAGTAACTTTTGAGTTTACTTTACTCCACCGCTATTCCCAATAACTTTTATATCTTATATATATATATATATATATATATATATATATATATATTTCGTATGAGAAGCAATACATCATTTTACAGTAATATATATATATATATATATATATATATATATATATATATATATATATATATATATATATATATATATATATATATATATATATATATATATATAGAAAGTACAAGTCCGAGTAGACACATATTAGGAAAACAGTTTGAAGCAAAAACGTACTTGCTTCAGCGTGCTTTTTCAATGAATTAGGTGCAGCTATCTACGCACTTCTTAATCAGAAAGCAAAAATGTTTTGAAACAAAACAAAACGCAGCTAGCCATATTTAATCAGAAAGCAAAAATGTTTTGGAATAAAACGAAACACGATTAGTCACACTTAGTCAAAAAGCAGTTTGGTTTAAAATAAGGAAATGCACGACAAAGCATGCTCGACGTTGAAACATGCTTCTTTGTTTTATTATAAAATATTCTGCGACTACCTGGAACTAATATCAAAGAACATCATGACATTTTTCCTAATAATAAATACAATAGAAATTGTCAATGTCAGACAACTGTCAGTATCAAATTATATCCGTATCTACGTGTATGAACACATGATTCATGTACAGCTATGGTACAAAAAGTTAGGGATGAAAATCACTGTAGTCTTTCTTTAGGGGTGCTTCTTCTTCAGCTAGTGTCACATTTTCTATTTACTCAGAAATGATGTTTATCAAATAGTTAAAGGAATCAATACTATCTTGTAAAAATTTTGAACTTTGATTCATCGAATTTTACATACGTAATATACAACTGAAGAGAACTGTCCGCAGTTTTTTTTTCTAGGTTCACCCAAAAATCTACGTTCTGTACTTTGACCAAGTTTCATTCAACCTCACAGCCAAACTGCAATGTTGTCGTCAGACATATCCTTCGCAAATGTAAAAATAAAGGCGTTTTATAAAAGAGGAAGAAGCAAAAATGTGTTATTGATTGAAACAAAAACATTTTTTCGGAACCAAAACGAAACTATTTGAAGCAAAAACGTTATTTCTGCAAGACAAAACGTTTTTGCTTCGTTAAGCTAATAAATAATAATAGGTTCTCAACCCCCAGATAGGCGTATATGGCTTAGAAGGTAAATTCTTCGTTTCTAGACCGCTGGCCATAGATATGCCACATGGTCAGTGTGAGGTTTTGACTGCTCCTATTATCCCTGTACAAACAGGTACTCATTTTTAGGGTTTTGTAGGTATGACCAAAAAACCCTTATACCGTCATTTTGTCGTCTGTCTGTCTGTCTGTCTGTCTGTCTGTCTGTCTGGCTGTCTGTCTGTCTGTCTGTCTGTCTGTTCGGTAAAAATTGTAGCCAAACGGCTAAACCTAGAGAGTTGAAATTTGGCATGCTTATACAACTCTTTGACCCGCACATAGGAAAAATACTAAAACATTTAAAAAACATATCCCCCTAAAAATATAAACAAATATGTGCTCATCGAAAAAAAAAATATTTTTTTTAAATTCTGAGTAGGGTATCAAATTAAAGCCCTTAGTACGTGGATTAACAATCAAAATTTTATTTTTGCAAAATAAATTATTTTGACGCTATTTTTGCCAAAATTGTGCAAAAAAGTTTTTGTCCCACACCCTGTAGCTCAGATGGTTTAAACTAAAAATCTGAAAAAATTTTAAGTAATGTACATTGGTGTGAACCGGAATAGTACAACAGGAATTTTGGATCAGATTATGTTTTCGGAAAATAACGCATTTTTTGTGTTTTTTGGTTGACGATGCATATAGCTTATACTCATATAACACGCTGAGTTGTTAAGCGTGTGGTGGTCTAGAGGCTATGTTGCGCGCCAACTATACAGATTTGTTATACACGACGCAGGTTCGTTCCTAGCTTGTGGAGTCAATTTTTTTTTTGTTTTTTTTTAATTTTTATTTTGTTTAAATTAATTTGTTAAAATTCTAGTTATATTTTAGCAAATTTTGAATTTAATTTTCAAGAGCGTAAATTTAATAACCAATTGGAATTATATTTTCATTCTATTAGTCATTATACGAAACCAGAGGGGCGGAGCGTATGATTTAAGACAACCAATGAAAGCCATAGGCGCAATTTTCAAAATCTTAATGAACCTTGTTATATAAAAAAAATACTGCACTTATTTAGAAACCTAAATAATGATATTAGGTATTCGAATTAAAATTAACAAAAAAATATTTTAACATAAAATTTGTTTTTAAATCTCTGAGATTAACAGACGATAAATTATTTTAAAAAGATCGTTCATTTTGCCGTGGTTACTACAAAGCAAAATTTGTCCTACACAATCAGCATGCCGCCTTCACTTATTATATACCTGCAAAACCCTGCAATGTGTGAAAATTCACACTTCACATCAATTTTTAAGTATTAACTACTTGAGAAAGAGTTGACTCCAGAACTGACTGCACAATATACTGAAGATACAAATTCGTAGGGGAAAGATTCAAACCCGCGTCCCTGTGCTCCATAGGCAACCGTCTTGCCACGGAGCCACTCTAAATTATTTTGCTTTAAACTTTTGATTAATCTGTGTGCACCTAGCCTAAAAGTTTGGTTTTAATTTATATAAAAAAGGCAAATGATAGCAACCTTTGCCTAAACTCTGTTTTGAATGTTCGCAACTACTCATCAAATTGTTTCACGTATATTCAGTGAAATACTCAATGAAATCAAAAAAAGAATGTTCATTTGTTACCCCATAAAAACCCCATCAAAAACATGTCCACATGGCCGCCACACGTTCTTCAACCGTTCTTCAACACATTCACAAGACCGCCGCCTCGAACCCGAATTGCGCAGTTGTGCAAACTTTCATTAACACCTGCGGCATTTTGGCTCTGCTCTACTTTGATGGCAAATAGAAGGCCCACGGATGCCCATACACGGGCAGCTAACATACACCACTAACAAATTCTTTATAAATAACTACCCGGTTTACCCGGCATTGCACGTGCGATTGTTTAGATGTGATATGCTGCTGTTACTGTTCAGGAAACCAGACACGTAGACATGGGAGGTCCTCGGGAGTGGCTCTCCCCACAACGAAAAATTACAGTCTTGAATGAGTGTATGGTGTTAATACAACCGTCCAGTCAACTACTCAAAGGAAATTCCTCTTTTCTCGCTGTGTTTTTCAGAACTATTTAGACGCACCAATATAATTTCACAACATTTTCAAAAAATCACCATAAATATTTATTTTGTATTATTTTTACGATATTACTTCCGCATGGATCTAAAGAGTAACTGTACAATATTTGATCCAGATAGGTCAAAGGGCCTAGGTGTTTCTAGAGTTTCTTGGTTACACCAACGAAACCCTAAACACTTATATGCTCCATTACTTTCGCAGGGTTCTGAAGAGTATCTGTACAAAATTTGGATCAGATCGTTCAAAGGGCCTAGAAGTGTCTAGGATTTCTTGGTTATACCTACGAAATCCTAGACTCCTCTGAGCACCATTATTTCTGCAGGGCCCTAAAGATTAACTTTGCAAAATTTGGTCCAGATCGGTCAAACGCCTAGGAGTGTATAGTGGACAAAAACAATTTTCCTCTTTTATGCACATGCTATTCCAAACGTTTAGGCGAAACTAAATGTGATTTTCGTTCTTTTAGGTTGTCATGAGAAAGGACCTTGCTTGGGTTATTTCGTGTTTCACGTTTGGTATGTGAAAATTTTAAATTTCAACATTGAATCCATGGAACGAATGACATTTATTAAAAATTTTATAGTTTTCCATACTTTGAAGACAAAAAAATAAATAAATAAATGGGAAATTTTTATTAAGAATGACAAAAAATTAAAATGCAACGAAAATGACATTTTATAATGACAATCAATTTAATCTAGAATTTGCAATGTGAGTATGATTTACAAAGCTTAAACAAAATGACCAAAAGTCGGAATTAACAGATAAAAATTAATAGATTTCAAAATCTAGATCCGCATAAACATTTGGAATAGCCTACATATATAAGAGACAAAGAAATATTCATTTCCCAACCTCATTAAATACTTCATCAAATGTCCCTAGCCCATTTTGATAAGTGTATTTTTAATTTAACTTTTTTTCAAAAATACTGGATTTATTAATCTAATTTACACAATAAATAATGTCTGTCAGATAGGGTTAGCTGGCGAAATATCTAATTGTTGGTTTGGAATAAGCTATAGAATAGTTTCAGTAGTTTTTTTGGTAATAAATAATAACAAGGTTAGCTATTCAATTTATCTGTCAACTGTATTCAAGAGCTTAAATTGAAACTTAATTCAAGATGCAAAAACTTATAGATCTTGTAAGAACAAGTTTTAGATTCAAAACATAATTTAATGTTGAAGGTTTATTACTTTTATATTTTATGAGAGCATTGTTCGAAAAATTCGCGTGAAAAAACCAATTTCATATTACAAATTATTAAACTTACTTCTAATATTTCACAATTGTTGTAAAGTAAATAATTTCAGCGCTTCTGTAATTTAAAAGGAGATATTTTATTTCACTTCAGTCTTCATAAAATATAGAAGCACAAGGTGTAACACGCAATATTTCGTATATTTTTCTTTTTTACTTTCACGAAGAGCAGAATTAACTCCTACAGCGTTGGGAAGATTTTGTTTCATCAGAAGAACTCGCAAAAAGATTGTTAAAAAATTATGAGTAAAGAAAAATATTGTGTCTGGTGATTCACAAATTTCCTGGTTTTCTTTACATTTCCTTTGTACGTTAAGATTAAAAACAATACGAATCTCAGTATTCCTGACAAATTGAAACTAAAATAATCTAGGACAACACAGTGACGTGCTGTTTTAACAAGATGTGCTGCAGCATTAGTTTATATAGCTTTTACTTATTTTTAAATATAGGCGATTTTTAAAAATACGCAAACTGCGCACGTTGTGCTAGTAAGTCGAGAGAGAGAGAAAGGGAATAGCTTGATATGATACAGCTATTATTTGTAAGTTGACTGCCGTTGAGTTTGTTAAGTTCAAAGTTATTTATTTTTCTTGTAGCGATTTTTTAATTCGATTTTCTTTACGTCGATTCTTTTAAAAGGGAAGTGGTTGAAGAGCAGAGTGTTTGTGTGAAATTTTGTTTCAAATATGGAAAAATGACGACAGAAACGCATTATCTTTTAAAAACAGCTGTTTGAAAAAATTCTCTTGATCCTAGATCAGGGGTTCTTAAACTTATGTAGTCCGCAGACCCCCTCGTGAACAACATTTTTTTTGCGGACCCTATCCTAATCCTTGGCTTTTTACGTCGTTCTTGAGACTTAATTTCTGGCTCAATAATCTCATAAGCACTACTTTATAATAAATACTGGTAAAAATGTATCGCTGGTTATTTTAATAAATGGTTTTGCGCATTTATAGAGATGAACATTTTTACTAGCATCTTTATATATAAAAGAGAATATTTGTGGCTATGTCCGGAAATTCTAACCCACTTCCAGATATGCTACCGAGTTGAAATTTTGCATACAGGTAGGGAATGCCTTCATCATAACTAGAAAAATCGAAAATCTCAAAAAAGTCCCATCAGAAACGAGAAATTAATAATTTTGTTATTAATTATATTGGACCATCGAAGTATGTATGATGCGTTCAGCGAGATCGCGGGAATTTCGTTTCAATGGTTGTTTGGACAACTATAGTAAGTTCGTGAAACATCGTTCAATGTCGTTCGGCGCGATTCATTGTTGCTCTACTATAGCTGATAAGATTTTTTTATTCAGTTATTTAGTAAAATTTTTGATTAGTGTATACAGAGCAAGACCGAAGTGGAGCACCTGTTTTCTTTATTTTGTTTTTTTCTATTCTTTTATTTAAATGTTTAAATATAATAGTAAAATCTTTTATATACATAAAACAGAAAATCTGTGTGTACAGAGTTGAAATTTGGTATATAGGTAGAAAATGCAGTCAATATAAGGAGGCAAATCGAAAATCAGAAGAAAAATAATTGTATCGACGTAGACTTAACAGAAAAATTGCTTATAATAAGAAAACAAATATTTTTTTTAATGATTTTTTTTTATTGGATTGATTTACGGGAGTTACGAAGGGACAACCTAAAACTAAACTTTTGAAATATCTCATTTACTATTGACTATTTTCTCATGTGCAAAAACGCACATGAGAAAAGCTGTTTAAATTAAAAATACAAATATATGTTATTCTATAAATTGGTTGAGAAGCTGGGGAAGGGAGATGGGGGAGGTGCTAAAACTAAAATACTGGAAATATCTCGCTTATTATTTACTTTAATCAACAATTTATAAAGATAATTTGTTTTGATTGAAGAACGATTACTTTCTGTTTAGTGTAGTTTTTGAATATTTAGGGGGACAGAGGGAGCGCTACTTATAAACTGGCAATATCTCTTAATATTGACTTAACATTAAACATGTGTATAACAGATGTTGTTACAATATCAATAATATAAATAAATAAATAAACAAATCTTTTCTGTTTAATCTTCTTCTGTATATAGGTATATCATTTATATTTTTCATATTAATATATGTACATAAACACATGACCTGACTGACTCATCAACGTCCAGCCCAAATCACTAGGCCTAGAAACATAAAATTCGAGAAGTATATTTCCTCCATGTCGTAAACGATCACTAAGAAAGGAATTTTCGAAATACAACCCCTAAGGGGCTATAAAGTGATTTCAGGGATTCCTCAATATCTCTTAGGACCAATGAGATATTTACTTAGTTTTTGCTTACAAAGGTTACACATACAAATGTTAAGAACTAAATTCAGGATTTTATTCTAATCAACCTTTAAAGGAATAAATTTATTATGCATTCGAAGTGAATTATAGAACCCTTCGTATTTCCTATTTATGTTGAGTTATAACATTGTGTTTTGGCATATAGGTGTCTTTTTAAAATCTTTAGAAACTTTTTGACAGTTTTCTTTTAAATTTTTACCCCTACAAGGGTAAATTTGTATTTTTTATTCAATAGATCGTCCCGTGGATACAGAAACATGAAATTCGTGGAGGAAGGAATGTTCCTTTCATGATGTGAGCACCTATTAAGGCAGAATTTTTTTAAATTCGACCCCTAATGTGGTGAAATGTTTCTTTCACGGATTCCTCAATATCTCAGACCTATAATGAGTTATCGACTTTGTTTTTGGTTACAAAGGTTACCCATACACATGTACAAAAACGTTCAGTATTTTGCTCTGATCAACCCATAAAAGGCAAATCGAGAGTCAAGGTTATTAATAAAACCCTTCAAGAGGCCTGTTTCATTTCTTTATGGCACATAGGCGTCTGTTTAGAATCGGTATATGTATTAACACCCAAAAACGGCTGAACCGATTTTAGTTCTATTTGTAACAGCGTATTGCAAATTTGTCTGGAAAGAGTTTAAGCTATATCTCATCGCGGTATGACACCAGGTTTCCGATCAATTTAGAAATATTTAGAAAAAAGTCGGAAAAATCTTCCATATTATAAGAAACTAAAAAGATACACATATTCAAAATATATATATTAACGAATTTTGGGTTTAATATTGCTACAAAAATGTTCCCGAGGTTATATATCACAATTTTCTTTATTTTAATTTTTGACGACAATTATAACCCCCTAAAGCAATACGAAGAAAACTTACTTCGGTGGCAAGAAAATTTACTAACGAAAAAAAGTGCTCTGATCTATATAAGTACGATTTATACATCAGGAATAATCACGGAGTAATTATAATAAATATCATAAAAATTATAATAAATAATTTCGTAAGGTGGAAGATAAAATGCTTCACGTGACCGGCGTTGCCTTTGAAAATGAGTGATTCTCACATGGGAATTTTATGTGGCATTTTCCTGGGTTAGCACAACGGGACACTTATACCTGTTGTTACTAAATGTCTGTACTACCAATGTTTACGAAGAAGTTCGTATATAAATTATTTGTATAAGAAGCACATATTAATACAATGGTAGATTAAAACAAATAATTATATTTGAATGAAAAACGATTCGTAGCAACCAGTCTTGAACCGATTTCGAAATGGGCCCGATCTAAGCGGGCTACGACTACTTTTTTTCGGTAGCGAAGCAGCGGGTATACTGCTAGTATAGAATAAAAATCATAAAATGAATAAAAATAGTAGTAAAAAGAATTAAAAAAAGTTAAAAATTATAACTCATACAAATATTTCTTGGTCAAATATTAGTCAAAATAGATCTTACTATAATATGTTTTCTGTAAATAATTTGCAGTTGAATATAAATAATTAAATTTTTACTAATTATTGTTTAGTTATGTCAATAACTAGTCAATAACTAGAAAACAACAAATACAAAAAGTCTTGACCATGTAGGATTTTTATTAAATAAGTTATTTGTTTCGCGGACCCCCAGGGGTCCGCGAACCACAGTTTAAGAACCGCTGGTCTAGATCATATATACGCCTTCAGTTTCTAAGACTGATGAAAAGGTATACAGGTTTGACTGTTGTCTGTTGCCAGCTTTGATTATTGACTGTTAGAGAGGTTTCAGAAGAGGTAGAAATCTCATATAGATTTTACCTAGATATTTTGACCAAGGTCGACAATCACGACAACACACAAGTTGACACTTATGGTTCGGCAGTTTTTGGAGAAGAACAAAGTCACTCTCATTCCCCATCTACCTTAATTTCCAAGAGTTTGTTAAAATGCGCCGTTTTCAAATCTTGAATTTATATAAAAATCGATACTATCATTGCTTTGAAAATGACGAAACATGTCAACATGTTATTAATAAAAGTATTGCAAATTTCCAAACTTTTTCTTTTAACCAGTTATTAGTTTAACCAGGTATCACTAGGACCCTGCGCGCATAAGTTTTTCTGATTCAAACTGCATCTGCAAGTGCAATATCTGCATCCGCATATATTAAAACCGCATCCGCACATTTATTTTCATTGACTGTCCAACATTATATAAAAAATCAATAAATATATTCATATGTATACTCTAATCAGGACTGGTAACCGGTAAGAAACTAACCAGTTAAAACCGTTTAGCCATTATATTAATCCTACTGTTATTATAAACAGCTCCAAATAGACATAGCAAAGAAAAACGAAGACACAATGTATCTTGCTATATAGTGTACTTAAACCAAACATGGCAAAACTACGGCCTGCGTAAGATATATTTTAAGGCATGAACATTAAACAGCACATGTATCAAACGTGATCGCAAAGCAGATTCATTTTTCTTACTGATTATTTATAAAGTAATTGTAATTGTTTCACATAATTATATTTGGAATTTGAACTATTGATTTATAATAATGGCCCGGTTACACGATGCCAGTAACTTGCACAAGTAAGAACTTGCACCAATCACTGGCATCGTGTAGACGTACATGCCAGTATCTCATGCCAGTCAAGGGAATAGAAGCCGATCCTATTTACTGGCACAAGTAGCCGTGCCAGTGACTGTTAAAAATGGCCGCCATGAACAGCTAATTTGGGCACCACAAGTAAATTTGTGATTTTATATAGGGAGCATGAGTTCTTGTGGGACTCAACGTTAAAAATTAATAGAAATAAGCATGCTCGGGATGCTGCAGTAATCAAGTTAGTACAGTGTTTCCCAATCTTTTTGACTTGCGGCTCCCTTTTCAGAATCAATTTCTGTGGCGGAGCCCCTTAGGTCTACCCTATGTTTTACAAATTAATTGTGTTTAAAAGTAATGTTACGGGGGAGGGGGTAGATTTTTTCACTATAAATTCATTTTTCTCCTTCACAACTCACTTATTGATAGATAGACAGGTTTTTATACAATGAAGCAAATAATCAAAATACACCCAACCCAGATTATTCAAACAATGCGTCTCGCCGATAACATTCCAGCTAGTCATAAAGACATAAACCGGCTAGAGTCAGAAATCACTCGGACATACATTCAACTTAGTAAATTTTGTTCAGAATGTAATTTCCAAGTTTTCTTATTTTGATTCTGTTTTTATTTCTAATTCTAGCCGCAGCAACTGGTAACTATGGTTGATAATTGATAGAATTGTTATGGAATTTTCTGATTTTTAATATGTACCCATTATGTCTCGTCACTTACGAAATACCTACAAGAACCTGAAATGTGGAAAAATTTACACATCATTTTTTACTTTCATCTGGCCCGCGACGGCTTCTGACATACAGACTGTGTAATATCTATGTAAAACTGTATATTATATATCTCTATTTATGTAAAACTGTATATTAATATAAATATCGATAATTCATTGCTATAATGTCTAGAGATACTGATAACCTGTAGTAGTTGATGTATCGGTTAATATTTAAGAATAATAATAATAATAAACTATTGAAAATTTAATAATGAAATATTTTTTTCAGTTCAAGATGACAGTATTCCGGCCTGTTAGTGTGGAGATGTCTACTGTAACTGTGGATTTAGCGAAGAAGCCTGGAAAAGGACTTGGGTTGAGCATTATGGCCAGGAAAAAAGGAAATGGTGTTTACATTTCTGAAATCGTGAGTATTATATTTCATTTAATCTAGTATCAATACGGAATTCATCAATATCAAGGACACGAAATGTGTTACCATACAACAGAAAAATTTCACACATAAATCTATTTTGAAACTTACGAATTTGCTTCTAAAAAACTTTTGAAAACAGTAAAAAATTATTATCAAAAAAGAATACAGGCAGAACTCGCTTTGACAATTCTGATTGTTGCAGGAATTTCATTTATCACACTGTTTTGTTAAATATTACTGGTCCCCAACAATATTCGTCAAATAGCAATCATCACAGTAAATATACAGGGTTTTTCGTTACGTTCAATTGATTGAACGTGCCACTTCGTTCGAAAATTTAATTTACTGCATATGTACCAGAAAATTACGGCACGATATTAAATTCTATTCTATATGTTTAAGCTGAACTACATGGAATTTTTATTTTCTTAAGTTGTCATGAGCTCATTTTTTAACGGTTGAAGTGGGCTTTTGCTAAACAAAATGATTAAAAGCCGTATTCAATCATTAAACGTTACTAAATTTAAAAATCTAGTTCCGCTTAAATTACGAAACAGACTGTATATGTTGCTTCTTTTGACATTAAGAAATGAGGTTAACTATAATAGGGACCTAATGCTTAGATAGGCGTATAAAGGGCAGAGAAGATAAGTTCTCCATTTCTAGACTGTCGGAAGGCATCGATATGAAAGCCTGTGATCTGTGTGATGGTTCGATCGGTACTATTATCCCTGTATAGACAGGTACTCATTTTAAGTATAAAATAATTGAGGCTGAGTTGACCCCAGAGCTGACTGCCCGTTTTCGGAAGACAAAAATCCGAAGAGGTTAAGAAGTGAGGTTATGTTTAATGATAAAATAAAAATTATAAAATTTGTATAAAAACAAGTCTTTTAGCTTTTATAAATTTTAATAAAACAAAATGGAAACCTTAAAATTATTTGAAAAGATTACCTACTGCAAAATTTTAGCTTTAAAAATTTCCCTAAAAAATTAAAAATATTAGTAAAATAAAAATAAAAAACTAATATAGGAAAAAAATATCAGTAAGTAAATAAACATTGACCGAACACAAGTAAAAGAAAATATTATTAAATTATTCATAAAAGAATAATAGAAGAAAGTTTTGATTTGTGTTTGTTTTCGACCCAGAAACCCTTTTATAAGAATAAGGATGTTGCTTGACGTGTTCACGTGACGTTCAAATAATTAAAACACTTTGCGTTGTACATCCAGACTTAGCGTTGTTTCACTTTACATTATTTTCGAAGTTTGTGTATAAAATAATAAAAACAACATTTAACTTTGAGTCTTAAAATTCTACATTTATGTAGAATATAATTTTTTTTTTCTTCCTTTCAAATCACCAAAATTTAACCACCAACGGCTTCATACACTTTTCACACGAGAACTTTAAGACGAGTGAACTTAACGATGTTTAACATCGGTTTGCTTTCACACTAGATGTTTAACTCTCCGATGCTGCCATCTGCTACGGTAATTTTATTCTTAAGTTACCGTCAGGAAATTACTAGTTTTGAACCAGTGCGCACCCAGAAATTTGGTGGGGGTCCGGAAGTTAAAATTATTTAAATTATTAATAATGTTCTCACTTCTAAATTTCAAGTGATGATCTAAAAGAAAAAAAGATCCTCCCTTCTGAAAAAACTCACTTCTATAATACAAGTGAAGACTTAAAAAAAAAGGTCCTCATTTCTGAAATACAAGTGATGACCTGAAAAAAAAAAAGTTTTTATTTCCCTCTTTCTTGGGGGGGCAAACCCCCTGGGTGCGCCACTGTTTTGAACTGTCTGCGCAGATGCACATTTTGAATTATTATTAAAAACATGGATATTTGATTCCATTTTACAATAAAGACACTACAATAAAGAATATATTACACCTGTATTAACATATAAGTCGATACATTTTATCTTAATTATTGTAGCTCTACATTGTATTAAATACATTATTAAAATAACTAGTCTATTTAATTATAACTATAAGAGTAAATTTCTTATAACATCGATATAATACAGTATTCTTGTTTATGATAATATTGACAGCACTAATTCAAAGAGTATTTTGTCATAACAGAAATTATGTTGGTAATGCGTACTATCTTTAGGACATAGATTGCCGTGTTCAAGTTTGCTTGAGTTTAGGCGAGGTCATACGCTTTCACACTAGCACTTCAAGACACCTTGAGTTTAACATCCGAACTTAAACATCTAGTGGGAAAAGGGTTATCACTCGCATATAGTTATATCTTTTGAATAATTCTTAGCTTGTCTAAAAAACTTTTGTACTCAACGTCTGTGGTCTTTCCATTTGGCACACAAAAGAAACAATCTGTGCTTTTATTTACCCTTAAACAGGCACCATACAGCTGACCGTAGGAGAAACAGCTCATTCTTAAATCAGCGCCTGCAATTCTCAGTGTGTACAATTTATAATATTTTAAAACTGTCGTAATTTCGGTTCAGGGCCATAGATTTATATAATTTTTGTTTTGTTTTATTCAATAATGTTCAAAAAAGACATGATTGTATTTTCAGACAGGTTACTGCGGAAAAGATTTCTGCACACACTTTCAAACATTGACAAAATTCAGATAATTTTTTATCAAAAACTAAAATAGAGTAGGAAACGCGTTTAGGCCTTTTCTCGAGCGGTCTGGAACCCAGCTATAGAATGACCCGTCAGCAGCTTAAATTCTGTTTCTGAGTTCTTGTTGTATTGGATCATAGGTCTTCAATCCTCTTACATCTGCGGAACCCTACAGTTTAAATGGGTCATTCCATATCAAGTGGTCTAGTGGTCCCTGCTCGACCATCACGGATTTTGATGAAATTTTGTATGGACATTCACACATGTCCTCAACGAACATTGGTAAAGTTTTACGTTCATCCATGCAATACTTGCTGAGATTTAGTAATTTGTTTGACCCCATACCGCAGCCTTCTATGGTATGACTCCGAGATTTCGACAACTTTGAGACACAGTATCTCTGCCAATATTTTGTTGAGAGAAACAAATCTTTGCCAACTTATACAACTTTTTGCGCTCTATTAAACAAAATAATAAACAAATCTTCATGAGCGATTCCCGTGAAGAAAATTTGGATCAAACTTGGCCTAAAAAATTTGCAACTCGAAAAAATTTTAAAGTTTGACTTTTTATACCTCTGAAAGTAAAGGTACGATAAACGTGAAATTTTGCACATAATAACTTATCAATACAGGGTTAACGAATATAAAATTTCACACTCCTAATATTTTTCATTAGTTCAGGAATTGAGTGTAAAGTTGATGATTTTTGTGAAAATACTAAAAACAGGGTATATTTAGCCCACTTTTACAAAAATATACCCTCTGGAAACTGTTTTAATTTATTTTCATTAGAAAGAGCATATTTTAATCCCCCTAAAAAAGTAGGATTGGTTTTTCATCCCTGGTATATAAGGCATTAGAAATAGGGACAAAGTTGAGAACGTTTCTATCACATGCTGCTATCGCAATATCGCATGCATTCCATTATTTTTCATCTTGTATGTTTTATACAGGCATTATAAGTACCTAAATTGCGTTAATCCATGGTGACATTGTCACTAACAGTTCAGAAACTTGAACCAGTAACCCCATCGCCATAGGGTTCACGCTCGATAGCCGTGCAATACCAGCCACGGGTGGGTTTCTTGGTTAAGGATCCCAAGCCTCTAGTTTGGTTTCTTCGTTAAGGTTCCAAAGCCTTGTGTGGGTATCTGTCCGGTTCCCAAGCCAATGATTGGGCAGCTTATTCTAGGTTCCTAAGCCTGAAGTGGGTATCTTACATGGTTCCCAAGCCGAAGTCCATGATGTTTGTATGAATTGCCAAATTCCAACTATTGCTTATTTATTATTGAATTTAGTAGCCACTTTTTTCAGTGTCACTTCTTGGAATTGATACTGTCGGCCTGGTGACATAACTGATGGTGCTAGAAGGCCACAAATAAGGTGTTGTGATGGAACCCAACAAATATCTTTGAGTGTAAAGTTGATGATTTTTGTGAAAATGCTAAAAACAGGGTATATTTAGCCCACTTTTACAAAAATATACCTTCTGGAAACTGTTTTAAATTATTTTCATTAGAAAGAGCATGTTTTAAACCCCCTAAAAAAGTAGGATTGGTTTTTCATCCCTGGTATATAAGGCCTTAGAAATAGGGACAAAGTTGAGGATATTGCTATCGATACGTCATATACTTCAATATGTATTTTTTTACATTGTGTCACTTTCCTTTCATTCCTGCTGAAGTTTACAGTGTACAATTAATTTTTGTACGCTATATGAATCTGTTAGTCTGCTAGCGGTGGTTCTACACTGATGACATTTTTTAAATATTTTGTTAGTGCTGTCACGCGTCAGCATGTTTTGGGTATAGAATTCTGTACTGTTAGCAGCGGCGGTCGGTGACTAAACGTCCCGAATTGGCCGGATCAAATAATGACGCCAATAGATCTGTTCAACTTTTGTGACAAAAACATTCACGGAATTAAATAGGTATATATATATGTTCCGACTGAAGAAATTCAAGAAAACAGGATGCTGCAAGAAGAAAGATGGAAAGCTAGCACCGCAATAGCTGGCACAAGAGATCATCACCAGTTTGTGCCAGTTGATTTGAATTCGATTTCTGTCAGCAAAGTTTCAAATGACACAGTTAACTTTGTGGCCAAACTTTCCAATTCTGTCGATCCTAATTTAAAATTAGCCGAACTATTTCCCGGTTGTTATGTTGCCTGCATTTATGACAATAAGTGGTGGGTAGGCAATATTGTAAAAATTTCTCTGGAACAAAATGATGCTTTGGTAAAATTTATGCATCCGCGAGGCTTGGCTCATTCATTTTATTGGCCCGAAAGAAAAGATATTTGTTGGGTTCCAGCACAACACCTTATTTGTGGCCTTCCAGCACCATCAGTTATGTCACCAGGCCGACAGTATCAATTCCAAGAAGTGACACCGAAGAAAGTGGCTACTAAATTCAATAATAAATAAGCAATAGTTGGAATTTGGCAATTCATACCAACATCATGGACTTCGGCTTGGGAACAATGTAAGATACCCACTTCAGGCTTAGGCACCTAGAATAAGCTGCCCAATCATTGGCTTGGGAACCGGACAGATACCCACACAAGGCTTTGGAACCTTAACGAAGAAACCAAACTAGAGGCTTGGGATCCTCAACCAGGAAACCCACCCGTGGCTGGTATTGCACGGCTATCGGGCGTGGACCCTATGGCGATGGGGTTACTGGTTCAAGTTTCTGAACTGGTAGTGACAATGTCACCATGGATCAACGCAATTTAGGTACTTATAATGCCTGTATAAAACAAACAAGATGAAAAATAATGGAATGCATGCGATATTGCGATAGCAGCATGTGATAGAAACGTTCTCAACTTTGTCCCTATTTCTAAGGCCTTATATACCAGGGATGAAAAACCAGTTCTACTTTTTTAGGGGGATTAAAACATGCTCTTTCTAATGAAAATAATTTAAAACAGTTTCCAGAGGGTATATTTTTGTAAAAGTGGGCTAAATATACCCTGTTTTTAGCATTTTCACAAAAATCATCAACTTTACACTCAATTCCTGAACTAATGAAAAATATTAGGAGTGTGAAATTTTATATTCGTTAACCTTGTATTGATAAGTTATTATGTGCAAAATTTCACGTATATCGTACCTTTACTTTCAGAGGTATAAAAAGCCAAACTTTCAAAATTTTTCGAGTTGCAATTTTTTTAGGCCAAGTTTGATCCAAATTTTCTACACGGGAATCGCTCATGAAGATTTGTTTATTATTTTGTTTAATAGAGCGCAAAAAGTTGTATAAGTTGGCAAAGATTTGTTTCTCTCAACAAAATATTGGCAGAGATACTGTGTCTCAAAGTTGTCGAAATCTCGGAGTCATAACATAGAAGGCTGCGGTATGGGGTCAAACAAATTACTAAATCTCAGCAAGTATTGCATGGATGAACGTAAAACTTTAACAATGTTCGTTGGGGACATGTGTGAATGTCCATACAAAATTTCATCAAAATCCGTGATGGTCGAGCAGGGCACTTCTCTGAAATCAGACCACTTGACATGGAATGACCCAAATGCTATTTCTTTGGAACCCCAAGGCAAAAAAGCCACAATAGGTTATCTTTTTTAAATATGAAGGTCAAACGTCTTAAAATAATAATTTAGATGTTTATTATTGAATTTAATCTTGATCTAAATTGATATTTTTTAGCTGACTATATTTTTTAAATGTAGGAATACTAATATTGATGGATGTAGCTGTTACCTCTTGATGGAACATTTTGAATAACACATAAAACACGAAAACAAATGCGGTAAACCTACGTATTTCTTAGAAGCTTTCGAAATTAAATATGCACTTAAGAAAGGGCATAAACTCAATAATGAACAATTAGATCTGTTAGAATCGCCGATACTCAACCAACGTCTTGAGTATCGGCGATTTAATGGTAGTCCCTAATCCCCTTCTCTGTTATTAGTAAATAGTTTATACCTGTACATTTAGTTATAATTTGTCAACACTCTTTGTATCTCATTCTTCTGATGATGGCATAATAAGCCGAAATATGTATATATATATACATATATTTAATAAATTAATTTTGTGGAACTTTAACCAAGTCTGTTTCGTGTTTTCTATGTAGGAATACTATTTTACTTTTTGAATAATGCAATACCTACCTAATAAAATTTTATCGAATAATTAACGATATGTTGTTTTGAATCTTATTTATTTATTATAAAAATTTATTTGCAATCATTATAAACATAAAATCAAAGTAATATACTAATTTATAAACATAAAATTCAATAATACAGTACAAAGTACATATTTAAATGCTAGGTGATATAAGAAGTAAATAATAATAACTACTCAACAAATCTAAACTTTTTGTCGAGTAAAATTAGCTGTTTTGGAATAAATATGAGCTACTGATGACGAAAATCGTGATTAAGAAATTTGTAGCACTCTCAGATTTAAAGTGATTCAATTTTCAAATTTTACCAAAATCATTGTATACAAGCGAAAAGTCATTTAAAAAAAAAAACAGAATAAAACCATTTACCTACTCAAAGTTGCGGAACCCTGAAAACGTTCCACGGAACGCCAGAGTTCCGCGGGATACAGGTATAATCATGGTATAGAAATGGTTTATCTTTATTATTATTTTTTTTTAGGTTTGTTATTACAAAAATTAGTAACTCTTACCTAGCCTCTATATTTTAATGATTTATTACGACAAATTTTATTTGAGTGTACGTCGTTTCTTGAATCTCCGACGCACTGTAGGATCAGAGTGTACATCTGAAACAAACTTTAAAGACGTCTAGCGTCGCAAGGGTGAATCAATGGCCATTAGTTTTCTATCCAAAATTATTAGTAATATTCCCCTCTACACGTTCAAGTTTATCTCTGTTATAAATTTTCTCCCCATATATTTACCCCAAAATTATTTGTATCAGTTTATAAATTCTATAAATAATCATTATATATACCCAGATTTATTATTTCAATTAATTATTTATGTTTATTAATATTTACATGTTTTTCGGTGAATGTAGTTATTATGTTAATATCACGTATATGTAACTGATATTAATATTCAAAACCATACTGAAAAACTAATTAGATTATTTTGACATCAAAATTAAAATGTAACAACAAAGTTTTAATTGTAATAAATATTCATAGATTGCTTTCAAACAATTATAGACTAATTATGAATATATTTGTACTTTTAAATAGCTTTCATATTTTATAATAAATCTCGAAATATATTTTAAATTAATATATATGAACAGATAGTCTAGTGCAGTGGTTCTTACTCTTTTCAGAATCACGGAACACTTAATATTTTACAACATTTTTGCGGAACACAGTAAAATAAAACAGTATATGTATATATTTTTATATTGCATAATATATTAAAAATCGCATATATAACAGTTTACTTATCAGTCAATAGCAATTAACAATCAGTAAATGAAATATAAAAACAAAGAAAATTATCATAATTTTTTTAATGGGATATTTGGACCTGATGACTTTTACAAATATTTTCAGTATTCAGTCTTATGTGTGAAATAGCTACTCTCATTTCCTCTTCTATATTTGTTAGCCTTTCACGTTTCTTTATCTTAATATTCGTTAATATTAATAAACCAAGCTCTCGTAAGTACGACGTAATAAAATTTTTCAGAAATAGTTTTAAACTCGGTTTGAATAGAAATCCAAAATTCTTCAACTGTTATTTCTGAAAATTTCATTTTGAGAGTACGATCCATTATAGAAATCGATAAAAGCTAACATAAGTACAAGTAAAGACTACAAGTTAAGACGAGAAAACTAAAAACAATAACTTGCTCTTTCGTTTTCGTTTTTTTTTTTTTTTAATTACCGTTATAATTATTCACTGATTTTCAAATTTTAGCGGAAAACAAAAAGTTCACGGAACACCGGTTAAGAACCACTGGTCTGGGGCCTAGGCACCATATTTTACGTTGATACTGCACTTGGTGATAATGGAATGTCATGTGGCACACGTGTTCTTTATAAAAATTAAATCATTTTGAACCGCAGCACCTATTGGTGGATCGAGGCAGATTCAAAACGGCGACGAGAATAGCGCACCAAGTACGGTAACGATAACTAAATATTATGATAGAGATATTTTATGATAGCTAAATATAAATTTGTAGAATGAACCTTTAGCTACAATTTGCCGTGTCGTACGTAAATATCCGTGACTTAGTTTACAAGTTACCGTCCATAATTCATTCTCAGACGCAAAAAAGTGATTTCCGAAATGGTCAACGAATTTCGTATGAGATGGCTCGTATTTTATTAATTTAATATCGTAGATTACGAATTTGTTATCAAAATGGCGAAATTTTAAATTTTGATAGATTTTTTTCCTAAATTCGAGACATGATGATATATTCTATCACTGCAAATCTGCGTATATTAACATTTTCTTTCAAATCTGGGTACTATTCTACTTTAGCAAACCCACCAGGCAGTGTTGCCAACTATATTAATATTAAAACAAGTAAATTTAAACTAAAATCGCAATAGAATTAGAATTATTTATATAATAATGCTTAAGTTTCAGTTAAATAAATCTAATTAAATAAATATGCCGGTATTTAATAATAATAATAAATAATAATATTACTTTCACAGCTGATTAAAGAGTAAAAATGGGGGACCATAATTTAGAATCTTACACCACTTCTTTATTATAAATGCATGAACAATGATATAGAATTTTAATTGGACTAATATGGGGGAAAATTAAGTAGTGTGCACCTAACTACCCAGTTTTTAGGTGCACACTACTTAGTAGTTGGTTTAGTTAGTAAAATTGAGGACAACAGAAGCCGAAAAGTTCGAAGTAGGATGTAATTCTGTAGTTTTACCTTTATTTCTTTGTTGTTTTATTTTGTAAAGTGTATACATTATTATTATTATTATTTTTTTGCACACAAAGTTATTTAAGCTTACTTTGAGCCTTTTGGTTTCTGCTTTCTTAGATTTTTACTAACTAAACCTAACCTAATTACCTTGCTTTTAGGTGCATAGTACTTTATTTTCCCTCACATTAGCCCAATTAAAATTGTGTATCATTGTGCATGCATTTATAACATGGTGGTGTCGGGTGCAAATTCATTGTCCACCTGAATTAAAGAATTTTTAAATATCCATACAATGGATGATAACTACATCAGAAAAAAGTGGAAATAAAAATTATTATATTAAATTTAAACTACATTTATATATTAAAACTATAAACATAGTAGAAATTAAATGAATATTATTTATTTCTATATTTCTTTTAAATAAACTCATTTAATAAATTGATTTTAAATTTAAATTTTTATAATTCATATATTACATTTTATTATTGCCAACACTACACGCATGCGCAATAAGGTGGGTTTGCTAAAGTAGAATAGTACCCAAATCTGTAGGGCATATTCTTGATAAGAAGAATATGTGCGGAACTTTTCTCTGGAGGGCGCCGAAATTAAGATAGCGGCCGAAATGTATACAGTCTCAACTTCGTATTATTTTGACACTTTTTATATCGCTATCGACCAAATCGGACCTGTAAATTACAAAAATAGAATAAAAAAACGCGTATGACTTGTTTATTATTCGTGTTTTGCCCGAAGTGAAATAAAAAATCTAACATATCCGGCCGGAACGGAGGTAAATTGTGACATTTAAGTAAGATGACCCATGCATATACGGAATGCATCTATATGCTTAGCTTTGTCCGCAGCGCCTGGTCTCAAATGACGCCGCTCTCGTAATAATGCTCGAAAATAGTATTTTGCTATTAACATCTAAATGCTGTTTCTATATTATGTGACGTCATTGACGTTTACCAACGAAACTATGTTTAAACTTCTACTGAACGTATCTACGCCTGCATTAGTTAACGTTCCAATCTCAGTATAATTTACGCAGTGCAAACCTAGAAATGACTCTTGTCAATATGCACCGTTGAACAGCAACGTTCCGTTATACGTTATCTTTGGGCACAAGGAGTATAACCCTTTAAAATTCACAGTAGAATGCTTGTACTGTTCAGTAGCAAATGTATGTCTCATAGGAAAATGTATGTATGGGTCGATGGTCGATCGTTTTAAATCCGAACGTCTGAAATTGACACGATCAGAACACCCACCAACATCACGCACGCAAGAGCATAAAGATGGTGTGATATGGATGATGGATATGTATAAACTATGGATCTGCCTATGCAATCATTCATGTTGATATGGGATACCGCAAGGTGTACTCAACATCGGTACCGAGAAAACTGGGTGTTCAACATAACAACAGCTTGTGGAGATTGCTACTCAATTTTTGAGGCTATATGAAGCAAAGGTTGAAGTCTAGTTAACGTTACGAAAGACACAGAACATTTCTAGAAGTATTTACATTTAGAAATCGACTGCGCCTCTGCATCTACATCTTGATTTTACACAATAACAAACCAGAGGTATTACATACGTGATTTTTTACAATATTACCAGAGTGGAGTAAAGAGTATTCGGTGTGAAAAAAGTTATATATATATTTAATTTAAATTCTTCACATGAATTATACTTAATAACAACTTTTATTAAAATTTTAATTTGGTTATCACCTTACACCACCAAATTATAAACGAATGCACAATAGTTCACAATTTAATTGGGCTAATGTGGGGAAAATAAAGTAATATGCACCTAAAAACTAGGTAATTAGGTTAAGTTTAGTTAGTAAAAAACTTGAACAGAAGAAGTCGAAAGGCTCGAAGTAATCTTAAAGGAGTTTGTGTAAAAAGAATGGAGGCGTAGGGAATAATTCGGGAGTTTTATCTTTAATTTAAATTATTCAGTATTATTTTGGTATTAACTAAAATAAATCTAAAAATAAAATAAGTAATAAAACTTAATAAATAATTAGTTATTTACTTAGTACTTTATTATTTTAATACAGCAAATAGCATTTACACATAGTTTGGGCATTACTGGTATACGATTGCAACTCTAAATGTACTACCAACCTTCTTCTGTCGTTCGTAACGTTCAATAAACTTCAACCTTTGCTTCAAAAATTGAGTAGCACTCCCCATACGCTGTTGTTTATGTTGACCACTCAGTTTTCTCGATACCCATATTAAGCACACAAAATTCTAATCTCGCGCCTAGCGATTATTGCTTCTTTCTTCCGATGAAAAATGCATTACGAGAACAAAAGTTTAGTAGTGATGAAGAGGTAAAAAACGCTGTGCATCGTTGGCTTCAAGAGCAACCAAAGAGCAACTTTCCTTCATGATGAAATCAAGAAACTTGTGGACCGCTACAAAAAGTATATAGAATTTCCGGGTGATTATGTTGAAAAATAAGTCATCTTTCAATCAAGCATAACCGTTTTTAAATAAATAAACACAAAGCGCATTTTCCTTTTAATTTACCGTCGTAATATAACACCTAAAGACTACTATACATAATATAGCCTGTTTATTTGGTTTAAAGCGGAACTAATTTTTAAATTATAGTAACTTTTACCGGATAAGTGAGGCTGTTGATCATTTTGTTTAGCAAAAGCCCACTTCAAACCATAAAAGGAGAGCTCGTGACAACTTACAAAAATTAAAATTCCAGATAGTTCCGCTTTGGAACAGTCTATACATACCACTACATAAAAAGTTTGATTAAAAAAAATCGCGAACTAACTTCGAACATTTTATTAATAAAGAAATTATTTTACATGTAAATTATCACCTACAAAATACAGTCCTTCTGCGGCTACACAGCATCTTTTCCTGAAAATTCCTGAAAAAACATGTTCATTTAGAATCAGTTTTAGATCAGGTTCCGATTTATTTATCTCTTCAATCATTTGAAAATAACGCCCTTTTAACAAACTCTTCAAAGTTTTGAGAACAAAAATAAAAATTACACTGCTTCAAGTCAGGTGCGTATGGCGGTGAGGAACGAAAGTCACTTTGTTCTTTGACAAAAACTGCCAAACCTTAATCAAGTGTGATCTGGTGCTTTCTCGGGATAGTCGCCATTGGTGTTGACTAGACCCGTATAATATTCATACTTTTTCATGATCCTCTCTAAAGTTGGTTTTACACAGTTCAATTTATTGATCAATGAATTGATCAAGTTTTTTGTCAATTAATTGAAAAATTTATTGGTAACCTTAAATAAAAGGTTTACACACATCAATTTATTTATCAATTTTTTTGAAAACTTTTACATTACCAACTGTAAAGCCTGTAAGACATATTTATCAAAATGAAAATATCTTTACAAAATTACGAGCTGTGAACAAAAACAAAAGAAATCACCTAGATGATGGTAAATTAGAACGTTTGCGGTTCTGTCAAATTTGAAAACAAAACATATGACCTATACATTTGTTGGTTATAACAACAAATGACAATAATATTGGCAAAACTATACCTAAAATTCCCTAAAAAATGGATGAACAATAGAACTTGTTCGAACAATAAATTGCCGGCCGGCGTAGCGTAGTGGTAACACAAGTGCCCTGCGTTGCTACGGTCTCGGGTTCAAATCCTGTTCAGGTATGGAAATTTTCAAAAAATAGAACTGTACTGTCCAAAGTTGCTAAGGCCATTAAAAAAAATGTACCGTGTAAAACCCACTTAACAGTCAATCGTCGATTGAAACAGACGAATTCATGAACCCGATTAAACTTTTCGTCGATTTTATAAATTAAAGGCTTGCCCGATTTTTATTTAATTTCTACTTGCTCCAAAACGCCCGAACCGCTTAATGCTACTTCTAACCCCAAGAGATTTAAAATTTCTTATATAAAATTAACAATCCGAAATAAAATTACAATCTATGTATTATTATTATTATTATTATTATTTATTTATTTATTTTTTTCTTTACAAAATTAGCAGCGAATTTTTATCTATCTGAGAGGATATTGTTAATTATAGAAAAAATTGTAAAAATGTTATGTCTCAATAACTTAATAATAGATATCAGACAACAATAATCTATAATTTTGTAAATATATTTCAATAATAATAATAATAATAGAATAACTGTGGCTTCGTGATAAGACGGTTGCCTACGGAGCACAGGGACCCGGGTTTGACTCCCCCTCCACCTCTTTCGGATTTTTATCTTCTGATATTGTGCAGTCAAGCAATAGCTCTGGGTTCCACTCAGCCTCAAGTATTTAATGCTCAAAATGAGTACCTGTTTATACAGGGATAATTGGATCGGTCGAGACGCATCACCGACCATGTGGCTATCATATCTATGGCCGGCGGTCTAGAAACGGAGAACTTGTCACGGGGGGGAACCCTCGGAAAAGTTCCGCAGGTACACCCGCAGGAGGACGAGACAGCGGTAGTGCAAAACCGTCTCGGTGATGTCCTCACTCGTGCGCACTTTACCCTAGACTAGCTCAGTCGCGGGTTCCGTCTATGCCGCTCGGTGTGAAGCACCGGTCAAAACACAAGCGCTCTGAAAAAAGAATGGTGACGAAGGTATTTTGTGACATAAAAACAAATATTGTTAAAAGATATTTATTAAGTGAAAGTTTAAAGATTGAAATATGAAAATAAACAAGCCGGGTAAACGGATTACCGGCGAGCAGGTAGTGAAAGGTTGACAAATATGAAAAACAAAGTAATTCGAACAATGGTAAAATTTAATAGACAAAAATAAATATTTAAATGAAACAACAATGTGAAAATAATGTACAAACAAAATATGAATGACAAGAATGAAAGATGCGATGGGGAATAGGAAAGTAAGGACGAATTAGAGAGCCGACGAGGCGCTCGGCGTCGTCGTTATTCGTCGTGTGTATTGTTGTCGTGGCGTAGGCGTCTCGGCGTCAAACAGTAGCATCAACGCGTCGGCAAGGCGGCGCTTAGCAAGCGTCGCGGCGTCAGGCGTCGGCATGTTGGACGTCGGTATGGTTTGGACGGCGGGCGTCGGTTTGATTGGACGGCAGGCGTCGTTGTGGTTTGGACGGCGAGCGTCTATGTAGTGTAGACGGCGGGCGTCGATGTGGATGGACGGCGAGGCGTCGGATTTGTGCCAGCGTGGGTGGCGTCGGGACGGCGAGCGTCGTGTTGGTTGAGCGTCGGAGCGGTAGACTTCTACGAAGCGTCGCGACGGCGGGTTTGAAATGTTGAAAGGATACGAGGTTGATTGAAGTGAAGTTAAAGTTTGCGTAAAAATAACAAAAATGATTCTAAGTTGAAAATGACGAAAATGATTCTAAGTTGAAAATGACGAAAATGATTCTAAGTTAAAAATAATTTGAAAAAACGGCAAACACATTTACAAAGATATACACAAAATAATACAAGTCCCAGAATCGAGACACACTGAACATATTTCGGCGTAAAGCCAGAGGCAAAGAGCCTATTGATGATTTCGGCGTAGAGCCAGAGGCAAATAGCCTATTGATGAGGTGAGCTCGTGAGAAACTGACGTTTGATTGGAAATCACTCGTCTTTTATACAATTCTGAGGAATTTGCAAGGAGAGGGAAAGTTATGCTATTGGTTTGGAAATATGTAGTAGGGTAGCGAAATGCGCAGTTCCAAGTGCGCAATTCGCGGTAAAGACCGTGAATTACGCGGAATAAAGTAGATCCGCGGGTCTCAATCGATGGCGCGAATCATGACGATTCCAACGATAGGTGATAGTGTGGGGTGGGAGGCACCCCACACGAGATATCGCGAGAAGCGCGAAATATCTCCTGCAACAAACTTACCTTCTCCGCCTCTATGCGCCTATCTAGGTGTTTGGGAACCTATTATTTATTTATTAATAATAATAATAGATGTTGGGAAATACGAAACGAGGGGAGAAATAAATGTTGACAAAAGAACACATGAGTAAAAATAATGTTCTGTAATTTTTTAAATATATTCAGATAACTTTTATATTTATATAGTTTTATGTAGAAATGTTCCAATAATATGTCAGCATTTTTTTGACATAATTTTGATTTTTGTTTATAGTTTGGAACCTTCGTCGAAAAATATTATACTTAATGATAATGGAATGCCACTTGGTACACGTGTTATTTATGAAAATCATTTTTACCGTCAACACCTTTATTGAAAACCGTGATAGTTTCAAGATGGTGACAATAATAGATTACCAAGTACAATAACTACAAGTATATTTCACAATAGAACAAGTTAGCTAGTAATATATTTGCAGAAAAAGCTTTAACTACAATTTCTCACGTCGTACGCAAATGTGCATTGAATGATTTACAAGATGGCGTCTATAATGCAATTTATTTATTTACAATTACATGACACTCTTTTTTACAATTAAAAATTTCTTATTAGATTTATTTATTCAGAAATATTGCAAATACAAGAGGTAATTACATTTATCTTATTTCTTAATTAAAGTATTATATATACCATGAGATCATTAATTCCGGAGCGTTACATAACCGTAAACAATGAGTTTAAAAATATCAAAACTGTATTCCAATTCATAGCTAAAAATCCCAACTTAACAAAGAACCAATCAGATTACTTCGTTATCCCGAACTCACCCGAGGAACAACGAAAATCCGTTGCGAACTTCATACGTGTTAATAAGTCATTAGCATGTAGAGAAAAACAGTATTTAATAATAAATTGGTATAAGGTAATAAAAATCGAATCTACGCCTATGTGTACATGTTCATGGAAATAAGTTTGATAACTAAATGTTTCTGTCAAGTATTACATAACGCTCAGGAATTAATGATCGCACTGTACAAATTCGCTGCAAATATTGATGTATAGATTGTTACTAATTTTACTTCAGATCATGAGTGTTGTATATAAAACTTTATGATTGTGAGCCCCCTTAAAACATTCAGTTCAACTCAAAGCATCTTCTCCAAAAGCTGTTTTCAAAGTTCAACTGTTTCTTTCACTGTATTACCAAGTTTAACTAACGACAATCCCCCAAGCACATTTTATTATTTCTCTGAAACCAACAATACATTTATATAAGTATTGCGTCAACTAATCACAAATTTTAAACACAAATTCACACAGACACGTTACTCTTCGGAAAAAACACTATAAAATTGGAACGAGATAACTTTTTGAAACAAATTTCTCCCCACCCACTCAGTAGAAATTGTGCATTGCGCGCAGTCGCGTATTTTTTTGATCAAACCTTGTACGTGAACTACTAGCGCCAATATTTGCAATAAGTGCAATCTACCAAATAACTTTTGGGATTACAATGCCTGCAGGATTTTAAATAAAAAAATTCCAGTGTTAGAGTTTTGAAATGATTAGAGTGAATATGAATATGAGATGTGAACAGCTTGAAGAGGTTCAGATAACTGTCTAATATTGTTAATTCAGGGGCTGAGTGACCGTAGCGGCTATCTAGCCGCCTGAGGTTTATGGCCCTTTGGGATAAAAATAATTTCTTAAGTGAAAGTAAGATACGTGAGTATTTGAAAGTAAACGGTTTGTAAAAATATTAAATTTAAAAAATACTCAAGAAACATTTTAAACCCTACGGAAATGTGTAATAAAAAAATATTGGACCAAACGCCGCCACAAACTATTTGAAAGCCCTGGTACCTCGACCTTACAATCTTTCTGGAACACCCTCCTGTTTTTATGACTAACTTTCCCATCAGCGATACTAATCAGCGACCAAATGTGCGGTAGAAAAGGTTTAAATCGATTTTATTTTTAAATATGTAAATAAATTAATACTTGCTAATTTTCGTTTTCTGGTTTATAAACATGTTTATTTTTTGCAGCTAAATGGCAGCAGTGCTGATGTCGATGGTCAGCTGATGAAAGGTGATTTGGTTGTGTCCGTAAACGATCAGTCAATAGAGAAGATGTCATCAGAAGAAGTAGCGGCTTTACTTAAAACTTCTCTAGGCCGAGTAACAATTAAGTTAAATAGACATAAACCCACATTTAGGTAACTTACTTGCTTTAAAAGTGGAACTAGTTTAACACATCAAAAATATTTATTTATGAACTGAAAAATTTCCATTTTTAATTTAATTTATATGTAATTATTTATGTATTTATTAAAAAAATATTGTCCAACATAGTAAGATAATAGCAATAAGAATTTGATTTAAGGGAATCATCTGTTTTGAAAACAACAAATTAATTTCTGGGTGCGACGGTTCCGAACGTATTTGAGATTTTAGTACTGTAAGACAGATCCGTAATTGTTATTGAGGGAATTTATAAGGGAATGTAGCATAAAAAAAATCAGAAATCATTAATAAACAATTTATTAAATTCTTAAGGTATGTCATACAAATATACAGTTGACCCTTGAACAAAGTAAGGGTTAAAGCTGAGTCCACCGCATAGTAAAACATCCGCGTATGCCTGGAGACTCCACAAAAACTTAACTACGAATAGCAGACCGAATAGTTGACCGAAAGCATTACCGATAACATACAGGAGATTAACACATACGAGGGCTATGATTTTTCAAGTTCCGTTAGGTTGAGAATGGAAACTCAGTTGCCATTGTTAAGTGGCGCTTACACAGTAGTGTTTAACAATCTATCTGTCAGTACCTCTCAGCCGGTTCAGCCATTACGTGCCATAATTTTGATGTGAGCGTTGTTTTATCATGTCTACTACAATCGAGGATCACGCCGGATGCGAGATTCATGCAAGATTCTGAAATGTCTACGGAGAGCAATACAGAACAGAAGGAGAGGCATGTTGTTATCAGGCTTATCGTTCTTCATGGCAATGCACGCCCTCATACCGCAGTACAAAGAAATGAACTGCTCAAGAATTTCTGATGGAAGGTATTCAGCCACCCGCCCTACAGCCCGGATTTGGCACCAAGCGATTTTCATTTGTTCACCAGGAGGAAATTGTGGTTGGGAAAGAAGCGGTTCAACGCAAATGAGGAGCTGAAAATCAGTGTGTAAGATTGGGTGAGAACCTAGGCGGTAACATGGTATGAGGATGGTAAACAAAAACTGGTTCCCCGTTACGACAAATGCATTAATGTTGGTGGCGACTACGTTGAGAAATGAGTAACTCTTGTGTATATTCAGTGGTGGCGCTAGCTCTTAAAATCTGGGGAGGAACAGGAAAATTTTGATCAAAATTGGGGGCGCCTTTTTTTTATTGTTTACACATGAAAATACAGTGATGACCTAAAAAAAAAGGTCCTCGCTTCTGAAATACGTTTTTCTACTAGCAATCCTGGGGGGAGGGGGCAACTGGTAGCCAGAACAATTTATAGGGAGTCCCCGCAGACCCCGCGCCAGCGCCGCCACTGTGTATATTAAAACTTTTCTTATTGCCCTTATTTGTTTATGTTGACTCAACGGATCTTGAAAAAAAAATAGCCTTCATATATTTTATGTTATATGTATTACATACTGTATTTTTACTAGGGCTGGAAGCCAGTTAACCGTTTAAATTAAATTGCAGACAGTAATTAATACACGACAATGGTTTTGTTCTGCTTGCGACATACTTGAGTCTCTGTCTACAGAACATTTACTACAGAAGTGACATTCCTATATTAAAAGTTTCAATAATATATTACCGAACAGTATATTAATAAACACATATTCATATCACAAATATGTGATATTGGACGTTTCAATGTAATTTGCGCCACTCGCTCGACACATTGTATATTATTGTTAGGAAAGTTGCAATATGGCCCTTTGTGCCATTTTAAACTCAATTTGAGATAAAAACTTGATCTTCTATAAGGAAACCCAGATATTTAATAGAATTTATTTTGAATATAAAAAAATATTAATCCGCTTAACCTGTTTATCGGTTTTTCAAAAAGGTTAACCGAAATTTTGTAAACCAGTTAAAGAGACTATAAAATCTCGGATTACCAAACCGGTTAAATTTTGACCAATATAAATATCAGTTTCCAGCCCTGATTCTTACAATAAAGTAAGCTGGATGAAAGAAAATGTTTTTGAAAAATGTTGGATGAAAGAAAACCTTAAGTAAAAGAAATTACATTTACATTACTGTACTGTATTTATCGATGCCATAAGTGTACGTCGTTTGTTTAGAACAGGGGTTCCCAATCTTTATCAGGCATCAACCCCTTTATCCAATTACATCGACCCCCTTGGTAATTGAAACTACTAATATCTCCTCTCCACCGACGTCATTTTATACAAAATGCATTATTAAATAAATATGTTTCATATTGACACATTTTAAAGAGGTTTTAAAATTAATTGGATTTTTTGTCGACAGTTATTAAGTCTAGGACCGTGCGAAGTAAAATTGCGCCTGGGACAAAGCCTGAATTTGGCACCCCTTCTAACCCCCGAAATGTCTGGCGTAGTGTCGATATTCGAGCCGTCTAGATTAGGCGCTCAAGGCCGGTGCCCCATTCGCTCCTCTTTTCGCACGACTCTGATTAAGCTTCTCTTTTTCATTTATGAAATTAGAAATAATGAAAAAGAAAGTATCTAATTTGTCCATCGACCTCTTCCAAACTTCTGTTGACCAGCCCCGTTGGGAACCCCTGGTTTAGAAGATAAATAGTGGGTCTGTCCGTACCTCCATCAATATTGTGTTGTATGACAGAAAACACTGTAGATGTTATACGTGTTGCTAACACTTGTTAATAGGTGCTTTCCAGTTACGTGTATAACCGAACTACTCTCAACTGTTCTACTCCGAACTGTTCTGAAATTATTACACTTGGAACACCGTCTAGTCCAAACAGGTGCGATATGAATGAGATTTGAATTTAACCGTTTACCCCCACTCCAATAGAACTCGACGTTCTGAAATTTAGGTAGGTACTTCAGGGAAAGAAGGAAGGTAGTTCTAGCGTAGTTTGGGAGTGTGGAGTACTTTAACTTGGAACACTAACGAACTGTTCGGAGCAACTCTTAGTTACTATTTACAGCAACCTGGAAAGCGCCTTATGTGAAACTGAAACACAACCTTGGAACAGTAAAAAATGTCAGATAAACAATTTATGAAATAAAATTTTCAGTCATTTCAGGTGATTCCCTTATTTCACATCTAGATTCGAAAAGGCCTAGAATATTTTTGGGGTAGCTATATCTATAATCTATATAAATTTTGTTTTATATGAAAAATAGGTCTTTAAATGTATTTTTAGAGAACTGATATTATAGCGAAATATATGAAAAGCTTGCGAAATTATTTGATACAATTTTAAAAGCTATATTATTTGAATATTTGTTAACATAATAGGGAGCAAAGCATTTAATTTTATTATTTTAAACTACATATACTGCCTCTTAAGCAATATTTGTTTATGCAAATAGAAATTAACAAATTACGATTAAAGAATATTTAAGAAAAAAACCTACCTAAAAACCGGTTAGCCACCGCGAACAATAAAACCGATGGATTAGTATGTGCACAGTAGGATTTTTTATAAAAACGTCACAAGTAATTGCCTATTACGTTTACATAATATGTTTAAATTCTTAATACAAATACGTCTAATACGGTAACATAGGGGAAACATCGCTTTTTTCTTGCCGAAAGTATAGTCAGGCACTTAAAAATATATTTTTTCCCTCTTAGATAACAGAGAACCATTTTAAAATATTTCTACACAGCATTTTAGAATTTGTGAGATTATGTATAATAACGTGTTTATGTAAACATAATATTCAGAAAAAAAACATCTTATGGATGGTAGCTCGACATATGGCGTACTTAAGCATGGTTTATAATAGACACTTAACGTAACGCATAGCACATGCATAGCATGGCTCCATAACTTAAAGAAGTTGAATCTTAATACTATCGTTCTCCTGTTTATAATACAAGCGCATAACATAGACACACAACTCCATAACATAAAAATTCACCAAGTTGAACATTCATGTTTGTGGAGGCTATACGTAGCCAATCAAAAAAGTGAGTGGCAAGCATGCGCCGTGCGGGACAATTGTCATAAGTTTTAGTATATATTTTTTTTTTGTTATTATTGTGTTTACAACATTCTAAACATGGAAAAAGTAGCGAGGTTGGTTGAATTAATGGAAAATAATCCAATACTGTATGACAAATCAAGAAAAGCTCCGCGTTCCGACTAATGTACTAATGGGGTACACCGGTTTTATTTTAAACACCGCAGTTATGGCTTGTGCGTTGTGCTGTGGAGCAGTGGTGCACCCAGGAATTTTTGTGGGGGGTGGGGGCGGAAGACAAAATTATTTAAATTATGAATTAGGTTCAGACTTCTAAATTTCAAGTGATGATCTAAAAAAAACAAGGTCCTCGCTTCGGAAATACAAAGTGACGGCCTAAAACAAAAAAGGTCCTGACTTCTAAATTACAAGTGACGACCTAAAAAAAAAGGTCCTTGCTTCGGAATTACAAAGTGATGAACTAAAAAAAGGGTCCTCACTTCTAAAATACAAGTGATGACCTAAAAAAAAGATCCTCATCTCTATTTTTAAAATTTTCTAGTGTGTTTGTGTTTTTATTGTTATTTCCTTCCTTCTTGGCGGGGGGGCTCCCCTGGGTGCGCCACTCCCCTTGGTGCACCACTGCTGTGGAGACATGCTATGTTATATGCCATGCTTTATGTTATGTAGCTATTATAAACCAGGCTTTAGTTGTGGGTACCTAAGTAACAACATCCGTATATTTGAATGTGTGTATATGCTTATGTGCGTATAAAAAATCAGACTGTGTTCTTAAACCCCTAGCGCACTAGCGTGACAGGAGACTCTGTTAAACACAGCGACCAGTAAATTACACGTTTTCAAATGAACTGGTTATTATGTGTATTGCTAATCTTAACAATAAACACATTCTATCTAGAACGCGACTTCTATTGAACTATTTTAATAAGAACAAGCGCGCACTTGGCTGGCTAATTAGTCACAGCGACCACCAAGTTCGATTGGTTAGTAAAAGTACTTTTAAACCCCTGGCGTGACACACACATTCGTATGTAAAATTTCATTTGACCACAACGACCAATTGGATACCGGGAGAACTTAGAATGGTTGGAATGTTCTAAATTTAAATCTCCAATAAAAACTGAATAATACTATAGCCCAGCGATTCCCAAACTGTGCGCCGCGAAAATATTCCAATATTCCTCCAACTGAGTTAGTTAGACCAATGTTTTGACTTGGCGCCATGGAAAAATCTTGCTACTTTAAGGGTGCCGAAAACGTACAAAATTTGGGAACCACTGTTATAGCTAATAAGAATGTTCTAAATTTAAATATACCAGTATAAATCGATTAATATTGTAACCAATAAGAATTCTCTATTTTTTTATTTATTTATTTATTTATTTATTTATTTATTAACCAATCAGTATGCTCTAAATCAAGGATGAGCAGACTTTTGCAGGGTACTGGCTACTTCTAATTTTCTCCAAGTGTCGAGATCTACCAACTATTTCTTAATATACTTACCTGACAAACAAAAATAGCACTTACCTGAGCCTTTCTCAAAATGGAATCCCAGAATAAGATTTTCACGGAAACGTGAGTTAAGAAAAGAGACAATAATAATTATAATAATAGTCTGCTAACTCTCTAATTTACAGAGATTCAGAAAGCGGTATTACTCGAGTCTCTTCCAAATGTATGTGCTCTGGATTTTGATAACTTCCGCGACTGCATATAACCAGGGTTTGCCACGGCTCACTTGCTTAAGTACACACAGCCGCCTCGATTTTGAAGAGCCGATTGCGAGAAATATTTTTTTTACGTTTAGCCTTCTAGCGTAATATGAAGGGCCGATTATGATATTTTTTCTTAATTAAAGCGGTCACCCCAAAATTTCATGTCGGTCCTCCAGTGAGCCGCGATCGACGTCTTGCCCACCCTTGCTCTAAATAGAAATCAACCAATTGAAATCGAGAAATCTTATAACCAATGAGAACACTCTAAATTAAATTATCCAATAGAAATCGTTAAACCTGTAACCAGTCAGATTAGTCGTGCTAATGTGCTAAGGGTCAAAAATGCCCAAATTTCATATGTTTAAACAATTTTAAGAGGCTCCACCCTAATAAAATTCATAAGTATTATATCAAAAATAATTAAAAATAAACTAATAGTAACAAAGACAAAATATTTTGAATTTATCAAAACAGAAATTTTGCAGTAAAAATATTTTTAAAACATAAAGTGTATTCTTTAAATAAATCTTATTTTGATAAATATAATATATAAAGAGCAGTATTTTCAAAATCTATAAACCTTCAGTATTAATTTAAATATACTCGTATATCCTAATAGCCTAGTCTGATAACCTACATCGTAGTTTCCCATAAATTTAGTTTACAATATATATGGGCAAAACTTATCTGGTCCATTTACTCCTAACATAAATAGATAATATTCTTTAATCGCCCGTAAAATTAGCAATACTGTTCATACATCAAACATTATTGAAATTTTAACACCACCCTTAGCAATGCTAAGGGAGCAGAAATGTCATCTTCAGTATAGACTAATTTATATACGTCGTAAAATGAAACGTCAAAAATGAAATTGCATTGTTTTAACGACGTGTATTAAAGTTGAATTTACAACAGTGAATTTGAGTTTAAATAATTTGTTACTATTTTAGAGAATAGCACGTATCTGCGCATGATGAAGTTGTGTAACATTCTCACAAGTATACGGACGCGGCCGTTCAACAATCAATTATGGAATGGAAACGAACTATTAATCTAAATGTTATTGGTGATATCGTCATCATCAACAATGGGATGACAATCCTGGATGGATATTGATCTTCCCAACAAGCTGTTTCTATCTTGTTCAGTTTGGTCCGAATTCCTGTTTTCAGACTACAGCTTCTTTTTTAATACTCATCTATGATGGCAACTCTTCCTAAACTCGGATTTTCATCATCAGCGTCATAGAATTTGGCTTGCTATGCAATATTGTTGTTGTTTTGCAACCTGACTATGTGCCCAAGCCAGCATATTCTGGCACTCTTGATTACTCCTGTAACATCATGATCCTCATAGAGCATTCTTATCTCTTAATTTCTTCGGATTCTCCACATTCCATCTTCTTCTTCCGGACCATATATTCGTTGCAATCCTTTCGAATATTCTGAACTGTTCTTCTTACTCATGTCGGAATGTCCAGCATTTCCTGCCGTACATGAGTATTTGCTGAATTATAGTTTTGTACAGCGTTATCTTTATGTTCTTAGATAGAATGCGAGATTTGAAGAGAGCAGGGAATGGTTATATTCACCTTTTAGGTTTTTTTTTTTCCTGTAAATCCTAGTACTACAGAGAAGTCCATCATTGACGATACTACCTAGATTTTTGAACTCGTATGCTGCTGCATTTTGTACTTCCAAGATGTTAGCTGAATATTCCTTAGGATGGTAGCTGAATTTATATCATGTAATTAGGAATGTAAACAGAGCCGCAGTAAGGAAAACTTGCGCTAGGGACAGAGCCGTGTTTTTGGCGCCCTTGGCAAATAAAAAAAAAGGTTCTCACCTCTCAAAATTCAAGTGATGAGTAAAAAAAAAAGATCCTCACCTTCCAAAATCTAAATGATGAGCAAAAAAAATAATGTCCTCGCCTTCACAATAGCGCCCCTTAGTCAAGCCCGTCAGCCCCCTATTTCTTAGTGCGCCCAGGGCCGTCGCCCCCTCCGCCCCCCCTTACTGTGGCTCTGGATGTAAATATCGGTTGCAGGTATTGATACTTCGTATCGGTATCGGTATCGTTTCGTAATTTCGATACCGGTATTGGTATCGGAAAAAAGTGTGCATGTTACGTGGTATCGAATACATAATATCGAAAAAAAAAAAATGCATTCAGCGCCCGGGTTATTATATACTTTGTACTGATATCATTGTTATTTGGTAATATCGGAAAGAATTTTCGTGGTATCGATTAATGTATTAGTAAATAAAAACGAGTATAAAAAATTATTTATTAACAAAGCAAATGGACAGGCTTGAGCTTAAATGAGATAGAACAAACAAGTCTTGTTGGGTGTTTTTAATAAAAATAGTAACTTAAACTAGGACTTGTCAAATTAAAATATTGATTACTATTACATAAATGGAATTTTAGTATTGTTTAGTTTTGTGAGTAGCAGCAACTTACCAAAATAATAATTCACCGATTTGAAATTGGCGCGTAGTTATTTAAATTCGTACTAGGATCCGGCCCGCAAAGCATTTTATAAATTATTGGGTGCGTTTTGTTGTGCCAATTCTGGTTTCGGTTTAATCGGAATACGCGTTTTGTTGCGACAATATTCTCGTTCTATTCATTCTACTCATTCGATGACTCGAGGCCGAACTACTGGAATGAATAAGTGTGGTGGGGATGAAAAGTAATATGTATTTAAATGCAGTTGTTTTCATTTGGTTTTTAAATGTATTAGAATTAAATCTTGGTATTACTGCTTCAAAATTATTTTTACTTTTAGCTATTTTCTCATTTTGTGTCCTAAAGTAAATATATACCTATATGATTTTAATATAGTATTGTTAAATCTAAACTTAAAATGTATTAACAATTCAATTATTCGTTCTAAAACATTACGTTCTAGAATATTTGCTTCAAATATAAAGTTTTCTTATTCTTAATTTATTATTTAGATTATCCATTTAGGTGAAATATGTTCGTTATTTGTTCTACAACCATAGGAGTTAACCTCCATGCAAATGTCATTCCATGTTTAAAAAATTGTCGTTTTCTTGCGCATCAATTCTAGTACTTCTAACCAGCCACCAACAAAACGCACCCATTGTGTCCTGCAAAAATATTACTGTCTGTCCAATATTCTTTCAAATTTTCATTCTTTCCAATAATTTTTTCAATTTTTTTCTTTAAATTCCATAATAAATACACCTTTTGGTTTAAAAATATTACTTTTAAAATTTATAAAATATCCTTCGTAACAAAAACAATATTTAAAATTAGAAAACATATGCCAAAAGATTTGCGCACCCCTGTACTAGAATGTCTAGTACAATATCCCACCAGAGAGCGTATTCGGGCGTGTTACTTCTCAATAAATATTACCGATAATAATTATAACTGATACCAGCAAAAAAGTATCGATACCTTACCATTATCGATATTATCGTTTTATTGCTACATGTAATTAGAAGAGATAATTACCGTTGGACAAAAACACTACTAAGTGGAATCCTGGAACTGTAAATGTGTAGCGTGTATATTTTAGTAAACTCGTACTGTTGTAAATTCATTCTACTAAGAAACTATAAAATGAAAAATATTATCATTTTTTAAGTAGCCACAGATGTGTCAAAATATTAAATATAATTAGTAAGTTATGAAATATATAACAGTAGTATTTATGTTATGTACTGTGTACTTTAGTTGTTTTATTTTAATATTTAACTGTCTTAATATTTTGCCTGTACATTTTCATGTAAATTAATTTAATGCATATTTAAAGTTTTAAATTAAGTAGAACTTATTTAAAAATTGTAAAATTATTTAATATATAAATTAGAATTTAGCAACAGAGTTACCTGCATTCTTTAAAAGTGCCATGTTATAATATAAAGTATCTATACTAGGAGATGGTGGCGTCCCGCAGTTTTTTCAGGTGCACCTAAGTGGGTATGACTCAATAGGTTACCACTTTTTGTAAAAACATGCTGTACGCCACTGATAGAAACTTAAGTTGAAACAAAGACAATTATAAAGACAACAACAAAGGTAAAGTGCAAAGTCTTTAGATTTTGTTTCTGTACTTGAGAGCAATTGCTTATATAAAATTTCTATTAGATAAATACACTAGTTGCCGAAGCAATTCTTTATTTTATGTCCTTGTAATGTACATATATACAGTAATAACTCATACAGTGCTACTTCACACGATATAAATTTCACTACAGTGCCAGTGATAATTTTCTCTAGAATAAAAATCATCATTTTCATGTAATTACTATAAATTAATCAGTTATGACAACGGCGTAAGTGAAATTCATATCTACAAATAGTGCAATCTTTAATAGTGTGTGAAATTTTTGGAACGAATTACTATGTTGAAGTTATTACTGTGTTGGTTTTTAAGGGTGTTTTGACGTTGTCCGGTTAACATTAATGTTTTTTAATATTGCCAGTCGCCTTATTGTAATTAGTCGTTCTAATTTCACATGTGACTACGTTGGCTCATACTTTTGGCATTACAATTATGACTTCATGTCAGTGGCGCAGCGAGTGTTTTTGACGCCGTGCGCAAGATATATTATTTGCCCACTCCATGCAGTGAACTTATTTGAAGGAAATAATAGATCTTTTTGTAGAGTTATTTCTAATGCTTTATTATTATCAGCCGTAAGCGCAGAACTCGAAAAATGCGTTAAAATTACGCTTGCGTCTGATGAAAATTATTAATTACTTTAGCGGTACCCAGAGCGCCGACGTGGATGTACTGAGAATCCCGCAGCATAACTAATTGACTGCAAGTTTAAAATTTATTTTCGCAATTTTTGTAGTGCTGTACCTACCTGATTATTAAAACTTTATAAATAAGCTTAAATTCATAAGTAATTTTCTGTATTTCTTTTATTTTTTCTATCGTACTTTTTCTCTATATAACGCTCTTTTTCGAGTTTTCCGCCATATATAATATTTTAGTAAAAAAAGAAGTTATTACATTTTTTTAGCATTCATAAATGATCAATAGGAATCGATTATTATTATTTCACTACGAATGTAAAAAAATATATATACAGGGTGTTCGTTTGAAACGCCGCACCTCGCTTAACTCCTTTATTTTAAGAGATACAAAAAATTCTTTAGAAGGAAAGTTAGACTATACAAAAGGACCCACTTAAAGACAATAATAAGAATTCTTCATCACTTCCGGTTTCAATGAAAATTGTTTCAACTTTTTATCTAGCATAGGGAATTGGTACTTGAAAGTAGGTATATTAAATCAGCTTTACAAGGATGTCAAAATATCATACTTTAATTTTAACCATTTCAAAATGGCGACCATTTATTTACAAAATAATAAATAACATCAATCGTACAAAGTTAAACATAGCAAGCTTTGAAAATGATTTTGTTACATAAAAAAACCAAATAAAACCTGCAAATTTTCTTGCCTGTTGGTACGAGTTTGATATTAAAGGTGATAACATCACACACTTTGTAATTATAGTTTACGTATGTTATTCAAAGCAAAAAATGACAGATATGGTTCTGACATTCGGGGAATGTCAAATAAATTCGGTTAGGGCCCAGCCCTGAAGATAAAAGGTTAGAAGACTTAGAACATAGGGTAAGAACAGCCATCAAGGAAATTCAAGAGTACACCGTTCTAAATGTAATGGAAGAGTTTTTATTACGAATGAGGAAATGTGTGGATAATAACGGCGGTCATATTGAACATTTGTAAATTTTACCTAGTTTATTACTAACTTTAGTCATATTTCGTTTTATTGTTTTTCTTAGTTACATAATGTCATATCTTTTTATAATTTAGTTTCCACGATTTTTATGTTATTTATTATTTTGTAAATAAATGGTCGCCATTTTGAAATTGTTAAAATTAAAGCATGATATTTTGATATCCTTGTAAAGCTGATTTAATATACTTTCAAGAAATAAAAATTAAAGTACGAATTCCCTATGCTGAATAAAAAGTTGAAACAATTTCCGCTGAAGCTGGAAGTGACGCAGAATTATTATTATAGTCCTTTGGTCTAGTTTAACTTCTTCTAAAGAATTTTTTGTATCTCTTAAAATAAAGGAGATATTCGAGGTGCGGCGTTTCAAACAAACACCCTGTATATATTGATTATGATTTGACCCTTCCCCAAATATTGATGCTCTAGTCGGGCGCCCCTGTTGTCCACCCCACAATGCGCCACTGCGTCTCGTCCACTAACAACCCAGCAGTGCTCGGTAAATATTTGAAAACATTGAGGGTAATTTGCAACTGTCCACAATGTCACATACAAAGAGGCATAAACCACCTCTAGCGTCAAAGAACGTGGCGGACAATTTCAGTGAAATAGTACTTAATGCCGGGTCTACATTGGAGCGACATTGTTCCCGAACCATGTCCTGAACACAAGCACCTGTCTACACCAGGGTTGAAGTAGCACAAATTTGTGTCGTGAGACACAAATGATAATATAAACTTAACCTTACTTGTGCTCTGCTCAGCTGTTCAAAGTGTAATGGCAGATGTTGACTATCCAACAACCTGTTTACACATGTCTTTTAATCTTGACGAACCGCTAATGAAAATGAGAAACTCGTGGCCGTTGACCAAATATGTTCTTGAAACTACTAAAGTGTTAATTATTCGATACTGCAAAACCATGTTTCTCCCGTGTTCTACGTGGCATTAGAAGCGGATGTTGCCAAATTGCGTCATTCTCATAATAGAAAAGATAAGAAAAGACTGGCGTCATCGGCATCGGATGTGTTAAGAACATTTATTTTTATTCGCCTTATCAATATTCAATTGGTCCATCCATTTTTGTAAATTGTTTTCTCAAGTACAGATTGAAAATAACTTTACCTGCTTATATCTATGTGATGCTAGTAAATGAATAATTCCTTCTAAATTCGTTATAACGTGCATATTGCATGTGTGTTAAACTAGTGTTACTATATGAAATAAAATAAACGCCTGAAGTCCTAGCAAAGGTGGCGTAGCAAACATTATAGCAGTTGTCGTTTACAAATGTAGCCCTCTAATGTTTCTTAACTCTATAGTATTGTAGAGGGGATGAATTAGCTATGCCACTGCCTAAAGTGTCATATTATATTCAAAATACAAGAACTGGAACAAAAAATAGGTGAAAACAGTCAATTTAGGTATGAAAAAATGTTTTAAAATCTCACTTTAGTTTGTTTTTGGCATTTTCAGCATTAAAAATAAAATGCTTGAATATGTATCTTTCTGAAAAGAACTTGTGCAATAAAAGTTTTACGAAAGACAAAAATTATGTACGAGTATCAACCATTAGAAAAACAAAACTTTTATCGCCTAAAATTAAAATGGAACGACAAATTTGGAGACTTTACAGGCAACAATTCCTAATATATGTATATGACAATATAAGATGATTTTGTTCTTCTATTTCTTTTCTTTAGGAGTTCATATGATTCTTTTTATACAATAATCTATACCAGCGTTATTCAAACTGTGTTCCAGGAAACTTAGGGTTCTGTGAAAATCATCCATGCGTTCCTTGAAATGAAATTGAATTCACCAATAAAAATTGATGCCTTTGATTGTTCCAAATAATTTAAAGCTGTATTACATTAGCGTAACTAGGTGTTGCCTTCGGGGCAGTTGCCAAGGGCGCTAGTACTTGAAGGGCGGCGTCCGCATCTCTTCAAATACCTTTTTATTCCCCTTCCCTTACGGAAAAGGCGCGAAGCTTTATATTTGCAAAGGGTGCCAAAATCCTAGATACGCCTGCGATTATATGAAATGTCTTTTTTTTAATAAGATCCAGATTCTAAACAAGTATCTTTTACCGAATTCTATTGAGTAAAAAAGTTAAAGGGAGGTACAACAGTATAGTTCTCACAAGTTTCGTTTACAAAACCAACAATCTGAAATAAAATTAGTAACAATCTATACTTCAAAATTTGCAGAGAATTTTTACATATCTAATAGAATACATATAATTGTCAAAAAAAAAAAAATTAAATAAACATATTGCATTATGAAAAACAAACTCGCAGCAGGCCATAGAAAATTAACGTATGTTGGTTTCTTACGGCAACACATGGTTTATTTACATTTTATAATTTAGACGTTATGAGTGAAATTTTAACATATGGTCTAAAACAGCGATTCCCAAACTGTGCGCCGCGGCTTGACTACAGGGGATCCGCGAAAACGTTTCAATATTCCTCCAACTACGTTAGTTAGACTAATATTTTGACTTGGAGCGTCGCGGAAAAATTCTGATACATTAAGGGCGCCAAGAACCAAAAAGTTTGGGAACCACTGGTCTAAGATATACTTTTAGAAAAAATTCCCAGACCAACTAGAGTTTTTTAAACACGAACATATGTTACATTATTAGTAATATTTGTACCATTTGTAAATATTAAAACCAAATGTAATAAATTCTATCTTTTTCTATTCAAAATAAAAGAACCACACTTTTTCCAACTAGAAGCCTCATACGGATCCGGAGCTGCGTCTTTCCAATCCCTGTTCTAAAGAAAACTTGTTTGTTTTGTTTTTTCTAATGGTAATACTTATAAATAAGTACCTGTTTAATAAACAGTGTTTTTACAGGTATAATAAGCCGGACGAAACGTTATGGTGATTAAATGATTAAATTAAAAAATGATTAACTAAATGGTTTTCATATTGTTCTGAACAAGAAACAGAAAACTTCTCTGTACTCTACGCCACTTTTGCATTGGCGTCTCTATGGATCAAATTTTATACTGTTCCAAAATCTTGTATTTTGATATGAAATCAATCCGTTACGTTCTGGTTCAACTAAATTGAACTAAATTTTCAGTACTTTTCATTTTAGTTGAATCATATCGTATATGACGTTCAGGTATTTGCTCATGGTAAAACAGCAAAAAACCATGATTGTTAAAATCGTTCCCATAGGATTAAAGGCATTATTATTATAAGTGCACTTTAGAATTATCCTAAATCGTGTCCTGTGTATTACTGTTTTAATTATTATTTAAATAAAGTAACTAGTTTGTTGAAATCAATTAAAAGTATTTATTTGTAAACCTTATTTAGTTCTTTAATCCAATAAAAGTTCAGACCAATAACACTTGTTTGTTTTACTGGTCATAAAATCTAATACAACCAGTGGTGGAGTGAAGTCGAAACGGAAAGGCAACCACTTCAGGCGGAGTGGAAAATTTTGCTTGCACTCATATGAAAAATCTCATAGTTAAATTGAAACATGGGTAAACAGATTGTGGAAATATATGTAACTAAAGTTGGTTTTACGCAGTTCAGTTTATTGATCAATAAATTGATGAATATTTTTGTTAATAAATTGAACAATTTAAACACTTTACACACATCCATAACTTGAAGGTCAACTTTTTCAATTTATTGATAAATAAATTGAACCGTGTAAAACCCACTTAAGGTAAGTGTACGGGTAGGTAGGTGGCATCTGCTTCTGGATATTTCGCGCGATTTTCTCTACAAGTGAAGTGGACGTGGTATAAGGTTTGCACAACAGTATAGTTTTCACAAGTTTCTTATACAAAACTAACAAACTATGTATCAAATTTTGCACCGAATTACAATTTATCTAATAGGATATTTTTAATATTAAAAAAATTGTATTTAATTGTAAATAAACAAATTGCATTATAGATGCCATCTTGTTAACCAATTGACACATATTTGCGTATGACGCCGTTATTTGTAGCTAAAAGTTTATTCTACAAATATGTTAGTGGTATATTTTTACCACCATATTAAATCTGCCGCGGTTCTACTGGTAAAAATGATTTAATTTTTATAAGAAACAAGTGTACCAAGTGGCATTTCATTTCATCAAGTATAGTATTTTTCGACGAAGGTTCTAAACTATAAACAATCATGTCCAAAAAAACAAAAAAAAGTATTATTTGAACATTTCTACACAAAATAATATAAAAATTACAGAAAATTGTTGTCTGATATGTATTATTAAATTATTGAGCTGTACCGTTTTACAACAACTTTTCCCACAGTTAAAAATATTCTATTAGATAGATAAAAATCGCTACAAATTTTTATCCATAAATTGTTACTAATTTTATTTCAAATTATTAGTTTTGTTTAAGAAACTTATGATCTGTAGGGCTTACCTACCGTTAACAGAAAATTATTTACTGAATACTTATTTTTTTAGAAAGTTATCTAATTTTTTTTTTTTTTCGTCTTATTGACACACAGTGATCTTTTGTCAATAAACTAAAAATAAAAATTTACAAATTTATTATAAATTTTTCATTCACAAAAACAAATTAAAATTGTATGGAGAAAGTTTACGTCGCGTGAAGAAAACCAACCAGTTTGAACTTCTAGCGATGATATTCGCGACAGCTATTCGCGCGATTTATAAGCTTCTACTATAACCACACATGCGTATTTCTACACGCTTGAATTGGTCGACCGAATGCGGTCTAGTACGCTCGAAGTATAGTTCGGGCAAACACGCTTCTACTGTAACCGTAACCTAAAAATTCTAGCATGACCCTCGGTTAGAATTTTTGAGAATAAGGTGCATGGTTAATATTTTTTAGGACTATATTTTAAATATGTTTAAAGTGTTACCTTCAACCATAATACATTTGGCCATTCTTTCCATTCACTTCTTAAAAGTTCCCAACCAATTTTCTTTCGGAATACCTTCAAAATAATTAGGAATTGCAGCATCAAACTCATCCTCTGAAGAACACCTTATCGTAATTTTTTAAGCCCAAAAAATAGGCAAAAGTCGCACATTTCAAATCAGGTGAGTATGGCGAGTGTTCCATTACTTTTATATTCTTTTCCGACAGAAACTGAAGAGTTGGAGCTGCCCTATGGGAAGACGCATTATCATGATGTAACGTAATCTCTTTCGCTGGAACTCTATTGAGCACTTCAAGCAAAAATATACCATTTAGCTGTAACTGCCTTCTGTCCATCCAGCTTAATTGTCTTTATCAGTCCCGTACTTCTAAAGAAGACGTTACTTTTTTCATGTCTCGCTGTTTCTTAGTTATTGTTGAGTTTCCCCCATCTTCATGAATCCATACACGACTCTCTTGGCTAGAGATGGCAATAATAATTAATTAATCGATTAATTAATTAATCATTTGATTAATCAAAATTTTATAATCGATTTTCGATTAAATTGGTAGAAAATAATCGATTATGAAATAAAAAATAAAAAAATCTTAATGTATTTTAAAGTTAAATATTTTAAAATTATTTAACCGTTTTATTAGGAAACTAATGGAAGATAATACAATATCTGCATTAACAAATATTTTTTGTTACTAATTAAACAGGCTGTAACAATAAATATTGCCCGTTTGAGCAAAGACTTTATAATATTACAGAATAAGTAAGTAAAATTTAACACAAATAATTCTTTGATAAAATAAAATTTTGCTATTAGTTACCCATCTTAGAGATTTTTAAACTCCTACAAGTCTTTTTTTTTGTACAATTAAATTAAAATGTGGTCGGAAAACGTTGTACGAGCATCGCCATTATATGAAGATAGCCGCAGTCAGGGCCGCGCCAAGGTGTGTTGGCGCCGGGGTGTAAGGTAAAAATTGCCGCCCCTAATAAGTTAAATGCAATTTTTTTAAATATAACAAGTATACATATATTTTCGAAAAAACAATGTTACGCAGGATAACAAAAAAACATACACAGATTGCTATATAGTGAGTCTTAACCTCTCTTCGAAAATTTAACTATATATAGAATTCATCACTACAAACTACTTTTTTCAATATCATTTTTCAAAAAAATTAAAATTAAAAAAGCTTGTCAAAAAAAAAACAAGGCGAGTGCCACTAATTTCAAATAAAAAAACAAAAACGAAACTTTATATGTAATGGGTGTTTTTTTTAGAGGTATAGAACTTGAAATTGCAATAAAACAACGATGGATTATTCGATTGACATGAATTTTTTTTTATTCGAAATATAATCTTGTGGCATTACATTTTAAATATGATTTCTGGCATATGACCGCCACGGCTGGCTCGGATGTAGTCCAATCTGGACGTCCAATTTTCGATGACTTTTTCCAACATTTGTGGCCGTATATCGGCAATAACACGGCGAATGTTGTCTTCCAAATGGTCAAGCGTTTGTGGCTTATCCGCATAGACCAATGACTTTACATAGCCCCACAGAAAGTAGTCCAGCGGTGTTAAATCACAAGATCTTGGAGGCCAATTCACAGGTCCAAAACGTGAAATTAGGCGGTCACCAAACGTGTCTTTCAATAAATCGATTGTGGCACGAGCTGTGTGACATGTTGCGCCGTCTTGTTGGTATGATTTAATGTAATGCCACAAGATTATCTTTCGAATAAAAAAAAATTCATGTCAATCGAATAATCCATCGTTGTTTTATTGCAATTTAAAGTTCTATACCTCTAAAAAAAACACCCGTTACATATATATTTTAGTTAAAAATTCACCTTTCTTGCCTTTAGGGTCGCAAATTAATTAATTAATTCTGTTAAATCTAAATCCATTTTTATTTTCTATACTAATTAAAGTCAAATTTGTTAACCTATCTGTGACATGGAAGATCTTAAGTAATTTTTTATTAATTTAAGCTTGGAAAAACTTCTTTCGCCAGATGCCACTGTTACAGGAATGGTCAAAAATATTCTTAATGCAATTGTTACATTTGGGCAAATTGCAGTAAGATCATAAGTTACTATATACTCTAAAACTGCCAAAGCATTCATGTCGGGCTTAATGAAAGTTAATAGGATTTCGATTTCATCGCATAAATCTATTGCATTATCAGATAATTTTATTTGTAGATCTATACAATGTTTTATTTTCATGTCCCGATTGAATTCCAGCAACGAATACATGTTGTTTAAAAACTGAAAAGTGTAATTATGAGCTGTCATTAGTTCAAATCTTTCTTTTATTTTCGATATTACTGTACCTAATATAGTGAAATAAAAATTAATTCTATAATTTTGTAATGGCAGATTAGGACTTTCATTTACATTTTCATACGAAAATATTCTCTTTTTTTTTTCGAGGTCTGACAATGACAATCGCTGGAAACTCGGTTTCACTATCAATTTCTTGTGCAATTTTTTTAGCTTCATTTAAGATATTTTCAAAATTATCATCGGACCTACATTGTTGCAAGAAATCATTAAGATCTTTTAACATCTCAATTGCAGTTGGCAAAACTAAGTCGCTTTTTTGTAAAAATTTACTAACTACATTTACTTTGGATAATATGTTATACCAAATAAGTATAGAACATATAAATTTGTATGATTTAATTTTTTTAGTACGACTACCGTCTCGTACCTCCGGGGAGTGGGGATATAAATATGTTTTAGAAAATAACTTCATGTTCATAAGAGTGTTACAAGTGTTCACCAGATGTTTGAGAAAAAAAAAATATGTGAGTGTAGTTTTTTTTCAAATGGCAGTAAAATTTGTTTTTAATTTTGCGTTCTATGTTTTGGCGTGCCATGTCTGCCATACCCTAGTTACACCTCTGGTGCCGCCCCCAAAACGTGCCGCCCGGGTGCCATGCACCCCTTGAACCTCCGCTTAGCGCGGCCCTGGCCGCAGTATTGGAATATCGCTGGTGTTTTGGATGTAGCTAAAAACTCTATTAATTACGCTATAAAGCGTCATCAGCGAACTGGCCTCTACATAAAAACCTAGTTCAAATCATCTACGAGCCACAAACGCTCGAAACGACTGATTTCTTACCCTAATTGTTCTGCGCGATCGTGACTGGTCCGTAAGTTTTCTCGCACGTCATTTCGAAGAAGACCGAAATTTGGCAATTTCATCACGAACTGTCCAAAGACGATTGAAGGGCTTGTATTTAAATGATTCCCATAGTTTAAAATAAACTATAGTCAGTATGACATACAGCTGTTGTAAAAAACTATTTGTTAGCTTGATAATCGGAATTTATTTACGTAATGCACATGCTACATTTTCGTAATTAGGTAATGCTTGCCATGGCAACTGAATATGGAATTACGCTACCACTTTTTTATAAAATAAAGGACATTGGAATTAAACCCGTCATCGGATACCGGTACAGTGACTCCAGCATAGGGTTGCCACATTTTAAAAGTCGGAAAACAGGACAGCACTGCCGATGAGCAAAAAAAGAAACATCTCCCCAAAATCAATTGAATACTGAAAAATAAACATCATCCCAAAATCAAATTTAGATAAAAAAAAAAATAATAATAGTAAAAAATAAAAGAAAAACAGTCGCAAAGTTCGAAAAGGACATTTGGATTTAGGTCGAACACCGAACCGAAAAAGAGGACAGTTCGAACAAAAGCCGGACTGCGCTGACAACCACGAGTCTGACCACCACGTACCTCCGAGTAAGTTAAGCAACAATCACCATGTGAGTGGGACACTTCTCGACTCCCTGATGGATTCTCCCCGCTATGGAGGCATGTCCAAAATGCCCCCGGCCAGCACGGGATGGTCTATAGGTTTCCCCTACTTATCCATTCCATTATTAATATTTCTTAATATTCTATTAAAAACTAATGTTGTAAATAATATTTGTTTAATAAAATCTATTGTTAAACCAGAAATTTGCGATTATATCAATAAAACCACGTGACACCCGTTCCGGCTCGTCAATGGGGTGGCATTTGGGTTGGATTTTAGCATAATCCTTCCAGCAATGGGATCCCCACACGGTAGCCCTACTTGTACGTAACTGTGTGGCGAGAGATGTACTCGCAGTAATCAAAGTAATCTTGAAAACAGTTTAAGAAAGAAAACAAGAATTCTTCATTTAACATTGCTGGTAAAGAAAACTTTCAATATTTGTTTTGGACAGTGACGTAACTTCATGTTTTGCAAGGTGGTTTAAAATTACACCAGATCGCTACACCCCTCCGCGATGGTGGGTGTAGCCGGCTCTTAGTTACGCCACTGGCTTTGGAAAACATGATAGTCCACCCGTATAGCACCTATGAACGACTGGTTACGGCAAACAAATGTTCAAAACTTTTTATTCAGTAAGTTATATTCCTTATTTTATCAGAACTCTTTTCCTAAAAGGGAAGAAGATGTTTATTAAATATTTATTTATTTTCTTACGGGAAAATTTTTGTCGAACATTTATTGAACGGATGTAGAAACACCCACAATCACGTGCGCCGTGTGTAAACGTAGAAAATGGCTGCTCCACACAGAGAAGCAATTCAAAAACAAATTCAACAAGATTGGGCTAATAGAGAATATATAGAAGTTATTACTATCAGTATAAAAAAGATAACTGATTTTTTAAATTCTTTCGGTAGGTTACATGACAAATAGTTAATTATTTTATCAAATTCATATTTAATTAATGTAAATTATGGAGTTAAATTTATCTAGTGCACATATTTCATCAGTAAAACAAAACAAAAACATTAAGATTTGTGTTTTTATTTATGTAGTTGCTAAACAAATGTACAAAAACATGTAGCTGTCAAATGTTTGTAGACATAACCTCAATTCGCAAATCTATCAAAAGTAATTCATTTTTATCATAACTAATGACGGGTTTTTTATCATAACTAATGACATAAATAATTGTCGGGTTAAGTTATGGTTCTATCATATCTTATCCCGAAAAACTACCAGACTAACCATTCTATTTATACAATTATAATATTTTTCAGATCTATCTTGTCGGTCCAAACTAGCAGTTCTTAACGAAAAATTGACTACGTTAGAAAGAAAAATAGATTATTTAGAAGCCTGCGTAAGTATTTCGCTTTATTTTACTATTACGTTATAATTTTTTTGTACGTTAATGTGTTAAAATTTGATAAAATATTATTTTACAGGTAACGAAAGGAGAAACACTAACGTGAAAGTTCAAAGATATTTATTTCCTTGATATTTTAAGTTGCAATATTTATAATTACCTTTTTATACCCAATTATATTCCATTTTAACTGTAATAAAATGTACATATTTTATTTGTGAAGTTTTATTTAATATGTTCTTTGTCATATACAAAGCGATTACAGAAAAGTATGTTTTAATCAATCAGAAACAAAACGATAGTTGTAATTGTTGATATTTCCTAGAAAAAAACCACTATTATTTTCTCATTTTATTATTATAATATTTTACTTACTTCAATTAAAACCGACAGTTGTAATGGATATACACTGCATATATTTAAACCTATTTTCTTGTGTAGACCTTGTAGAAGTAATGTATTTCTCTAAAATTTTATTGAAATCATTAAAATTAATTTTATAGTCCGTCCAAACGTTACAGTACAGTATTGCTCTTATGGGAAATGAGAGTGTTGTAGCCAAATGTTGTAAAAGTGTCAAATATGCCAATGAACCATTTGTAGAATATCGCGTCTTCGCAGATCAGCGCGAAGGAGCCATACATAACCGGTAACTGCGCCTATAAAGTTATCCTTATTGGGAGTACCCATTAGAGAATATGAATGATATAGAACTATAGATGACGTGTACAGTTTTTTTAATATACATTTTCAAAGTGCATAGTATAAAAGATAAGATTTTTTATTATAAAGTATTGTTATGTATGATTTTGCTGTTAACCCGTAGTGGGATGTAGTATACCCTAGGCTTTTCTCATTTAATATCAATTAAAATAAGGTAAAATTTATACAGTTAGATGCTGTCAAGTCTATAGAACAATATTACTAAAAAAAAAATTTTCAAAGTGATTATTTAATGCTTTTTTAATAATTTTTTCAACAAAAGTCAAAATCACGCCAATTTCTTTCCTAAATTGCATCATACTTCAAGTTGCATCTCGTGTTGACTGACAACATTGCATCTCTCGTTCACACCAACTCTCGCACATACTAATTTAGCTAGCTCTCTGATTGGTCTATGTATTTTGGTGGGGGCCAATGGTCAAACAACGTTTATTTATTTATAATTCGTTCGAAATGCGCTGTTGCCAAATATAATTTAGACATATTTTTTTGTAAATGGTGTTTTTGATTTTTTTTGTCGATTAAAAATTATATTATTGTTAAATATTAACTAATTCATAAATATTGTCAATAGATACATCATTTCCACTATTAATATACTGGGGTGTGACACACCCCATTTGGTCAAGCTTGGGTTAAGCTAAGGTGACCATACGTCCCGAATTTTTTCAGAGGCAATATTTGTCCCGAATTCGGGTTTTCTGTCCTGAATTTTAGTAAAAGTACTTATTTTCAATATTTATTTTAAATTTATTTCAACTAATATTATTTTTACAAAACAGGAACTAAAAAAAAAAAATGTACTGAAAGGGTATTTTTCTTGATGAACAACTTTTGGACAACTGACAAGACTCAATTTGATGTAGACACATTAAAAGCAATATTACTGATTAAATTAAATTATGAAGAAAACTGCGGATTTTTATAAAATGCTTCAAAGCAAAAACACCTACTCAAAAAGACCCATAGTTCGGAAAAATATAAAAAGTTTTCTACTGAGCAATTTTAATGAATAAAGTTTGAAATCAAAAAAAAAAAAAATACTGTGATTTTAATAATGTCCCTTTTAATAATATAAGTTAATTATCTGTGATTGGAAATGTTTATTTATTATAAATTATAATTATTTATTATATATAATTTGTATTTAAAAAAAATGCATTAAACAATTATATTTGAATAATCCCCCCCCCCCCCGTATATGAACTCCCGTCCGGAATTTAGAACTAAAAAATATGGTCACCTTAGTTAAGCCAAAAATAAGAGAGACATACCTAAATTTCAATTTTAGGGTGTCCTCTTATAACTATCCAAATGTGCATTCAACTGAAAAAATGCGTTAAACAAAATTTGTTTTCTTATCATAAACAATATTTGTTGTATATATGTTTCTGTTAAGTCAATAATAAGGGAGATATTTAAAAATTTTAAGTAAAATCTTTTAATTCTGAAACACCCTCTTAGAATAAGATTTTCCAGATGCCTACTTTATCATCGTTCATTTCGTTTAAATATATGCAGCCGTTTTTGCGAATTATTTTTTTTTGCGTATATTGTTTTGTAATCACCTGATCATCAGAGTGTAGAAAACAAATATGAGGACGAAAAAAAAGTAGATATAGTCTCCAATTTTATTCATACATATATATCATAGACTGGCGCACATAAGTTGATGCATGTAATTGATCAGGAGACATTTTTTTTTATCTGCTCCTGCAGTTTGTGACATTAGGAAAACTGAGTAACCGAAATATATTATTCCAAAAGACATATTCACTTATGTGCTTTCGTGAGTGAGTATTTTTTTTTTAAATATTTTTGAACTCTATCGATCATTTTTGATTATATACGAATTTCACTACAGGGCGAATAATAATAATTTTCCAAAAATATAACAATTTGTACTAGACCTTTCTATGTAATTTTTATAAATATGAGAGCGAAGCCAATGCATAACACATAAAAAATCATTAATACAGTACTAGAGCTCGTTCATCTTAACTTCATCACAAAAAAAAGGTCCACATCTCCCAAAATCCAAGTGAAGAGCAAAAAAAAAAGGTCCCCATCTCCCAAAATCCAAGTGAAGAGCAAAAAAAGGTCCTCACCTCCCAAATCTAAGTGAAGAGAAAAAAAAAGGTCCTCATCTCCCAAAATCCAAGCAAAGAGCAAAAAAAAAAAGTCCTGACCTCCCAAATCCAAAATGCGGGACGAATGGTCACCCTAGATAAAATACGTAAAATTTTTATGATACCCTGTACTGAAGTTAAGTTGAACGAGCTCTATGTTCAAAATACATTAATCATATACCTCAAATAATGCGATTTTTCACAGATCGTAATATTTCTGGCAGGGCCATAATGAAGGTGAATCTTAAATGCCGGTGTCAAGGACTAACTTGCGTCTTTTCTATGGGCCTACCCAAAACTTCATTTAAAAAACAAGAGAACGGGAGAGTTGAAATTTAAAAAAAAACTTGTGATGTGGGAGAAGAAATTAAAATCAATTGATGACGGTGGAAGGAGAAAACCAAAATTCGAAAGTGATTACTGGGGACAAACGCGCACCCTGTATTTATTCTTAGGGAGGCTTTTTTTCATGAAAACACCTTTAAAAATTCGAAATTTACAAGATGAAAGCGGGCCGCAAATCTTTTCCATCTTTATGGTGGATGTTTGGGTTTAGTGAGGTGAAAACAGTCAAATCAAAGACAAAAAAAAAAAAATTTAATGCTTTTTGGGGCAGAAATAAGAAAATTCAAGTGATGATCTAAGGGCAGAAATTCAAGTGAGGACCTGCAGGATGGTAAATTCTGAAAATACTGGAGGCATCTATAACTTTTGCACCCTCTACACAGTTGCGCTCGTAACGAGCACCGCATTCGCCAATTCCTAATTACGCGCAGTGACGTATCCAGGATCAGAGCCGCAGTAAGGGGGGGGAAGCGACGGCCCCTAGCGCACTAAGGAAAAAGGCGCCGTCGAGCTTGACTAAGGAGCGCCACATTGCGAAGGTGAGGACCTTTTTTTTTGCTCATTATTTAGATTTTGGGAGGTGAGAATCTTGTTTTTGCTTATCACTTACATTTATTTGCCAAGGGCGCCAAAACACAGTTTTGCCCCTAGCGCAAGTTTTCCTTACTGCGGCTCTGTCCAGGATTCATGGTTAGGGGGGGACACTTATGATATTTATCTGTAAGGGTGGGGGGGGAGGTTAGTGGCTCGCGGGCCGCATACGTCTCGCAACATAATATTTTACGGCCTCCTTAAGCATTAATGAAAAAAAAAAAAAAACCTTGGGTTTATTTAGGATAAAAATAAATTTAAAAATGTAAAATATTCTCTCTTCTCCCTTTTCTATTTATTAAAAAAAAAATCTGTCAGTGCTTATCATTTTGTATGAATAATAATAGACCGCTTCCCAAATGAGTCTGACTTAAATGTTATTAGATGTTATGTATATATTTAAAAAAAGAGATGACCATTTTCTTAAATTTGTCAAAATTTTATAAAAATGTGTTTGTTAATCCATGTATCAAAAATTTTCATTTGATATCCATCCAAATTTTAGAAACATTTTTACCGACCGCCAACATAAGGGAGGTATTGTGATCATACCGATTTTGACATTTCGAGATTTCGATGGATCACCACGAATTGAGGTCCTTACATAACGTTTTGACTATTTTTAGTACGATGTCTGTCTGTCGGTCTGTGTACACGTGCAGAGCAAATTCGGCTTAAAGGATTTTTATGAAATTTCATATTTAAGCTTTTAACATCAATGGCATGAGTGGCTCAACTTTTGGTAAAAATCGGTTCACTAGAAATGGGAGTTTACTCGTGTCGATTTTAAGATTTTTGCGAATATTTCATAACAGAAAAATATTTAGAAAAAATTTATTTAACAAAAGTTGCTACAAAATCAATAACTAACAACTTTTATTTGAGAAATCTTTTGATAAAACGAAAAAAAATTCGAAAGTTTTTCTATGTATCTATTTTTTTATACTTATATGTACTGACCGACTTCTTTAAAACACATTTTTTGTTCAAAATTTAACAATTTCGGAAAAAAAATTGATGCCACTCTCCTCAAACATTAGTGAAAATTTCTCCGCTTGAACCATATGATATACCATCTGCTTCAGCAATTCAATACTATAATCATAATAAAATATAGCTTGTATATTGTAAAATGCGTAAGTGATTTTACTGTACGATTATTTTAAAATTGATAAATTTTCATTTCATTGGAACTTCAGATTGGGCCTGAATACGTCAGTTATTATGTCCATGGTTTCTAGTATGAATTATTCGCAGTGTGTAAGTTACAGCTACTGTCGACGACCGGATCGTAGGTACAACTGGTGGAAATAATTTTGTCTGCCGAAGACCTACACACTGAGAAAAATGAGAGTTTTGGATTAAATAAATTCGATGTTTTGAAAATTTCGATTTGTTTTAAAAAGTTTTAGTTTCCGTTTAAAGTATATTATTTTATTTTAAAATTTAAGATTTTTGTTATTCGGCTATTTTACCGGCCATCTCGGCGTGCACTATCTGTTTACATTAGTTTCATTTTAACAGCTGGATCGTGAAGAACATGAAACATGTTGCGGTTGTTTCGCCGCACCAGCAGAACAACCGGTCGTAGGTGCACACTTATTGTAGACAATGTTTTCTATTCATTGCGTTTAAAAATCGTAACCGGTTGCCAGATAAAAACCGATTGTCGGCAGTAGCTTATTACTCCTGTATATTAATATACTTACGGTCAATGCCATATCTCCGTTGAAATAAAGTAATGATATATCTCCAAGCATTGAAAATGTATTTCTGGACTAAAACAAATATAAATTTTAATTATAAAAATATACTAATAAAATGTTCAATAGATATCGAGGATCACTCTGAAAGTTTTGTCCAGAAAGATGAAAACCAAATTAAAAATACTTATATTTTTTTATTTTATTTTTTTATTATGAAATATTATACGGGGTGTTTGATAAGTCAGTGACTAAAAATTAAAGATTCTTTTTTACCACAATTCGATTTAATTTTCATCATGGTTTCTTTTTAGGTCGATACATTTTGCACAATGATATTCCAACTCCTTTAAGTTTTCCAAAAAGTAAGATTTCTCGAACTCTGCAAAACAGTCGTGTGTTTCAGCGATGAACTCCTCGTTTGATGCAAATCTATTTCCAGCGAGCCATTTCTTCTTGTTTAGAAAGAGAAATTTCTGTGACAGAACGGTAAACCGTAGTCTGTGAGCTACGCCACTGGAAGGCGCCGTCCCTGACATATGTTAGTTTCAAGTGGGACATCTGAAAAAACAACTAAACAACATTCCAGACGCCAAGTGCTAATGACCTGTGAGCTAGCTTCCGTGCACCCCGCAGCCATCAGCTGTTTGATATAAAAGAAATGGAATTAAGGGCCACGGGATCAGCCGTAAACGAGCCTTTGAACGAGCAACTGCAGAGAAATTCCAAAGTAAGCTCTGCCCCGACCCAGTGGACTGGCGGAGCAGTGCAACAGCGGTTACAGCGGGCCGGTGCCATCCAACAGCCAGCCTAGCGGACTACAACGAGAGGCCGTCGTAAAGGCTACACTGAAACACAAGGGGACGCTGCCTAGAAGGTAAGGTATACGCTAACCCGGTGATGGAGACACTTCTCGATACACGTACTCTCTGGAATCCGTGTATCTTGGGTGTGTTGACGTAGTCCGCGTCGGCGGCGAGAGTCGTTTGGGCGGACGGTCACACTCTTGGGTCGCTCGATCTTGGTTCCGGCCAGGAAGCGATTATCTAGTGCCATCACGAGGTGAATCGTATGCTCTGCGTTTCTAGGGCTCAGATGTCGTGAGGTACCTGAGTCCGTCCGGTGACTGAGACACTTCTCTGAATACGCGCTCCTCGGAGTCCGTATTCCTTGCGTGTACATGGTCAGCGTCTGCGGCGAAAGTCGTTTTGGGCAGACAGTCACGCCTTGTGCCACTCGATCTTAGTTTCGACCAGGAAGCGGTTATCTAGTGCAGTCACGAGATAGGTTGTAGCTTGCGACAGATGGGGGGTCGGCTAAATCAGGTAGCTAATTTCCGGCGGAGGTGTACTGGGGCATGAGCTCGTGTTGCCAGGGTACTTTGCCGTAGTCCGCGTCGGCGGCGAGAGTCGTTTTGGGCGGACGGTCACACCCTTGGATCTTGGTTTCGACTAGGAAGCGATTATCTGGTGCCGTTACGAAATTCTGTATATGGGGGTTTCACTTACAACGTTACCCCACGTCAGTGTGATGGGCGAGAGCCCTGAGCACCAGTCGTTGATTGTTGCCACCAACGTGAGGTTGGATAACGGTGATACTCGGAGTACAATTGAAAGCACATGTCTTAAGGACAATAAATTCATATTAACCGGTTACAGTACTGACATCCGGTCTGGGCCGGCTTCATTTACAACGAAATCTCCGTGTACTCGCCATGATCTTGCCTCACACTACGATTTCACAGTACGCGAGCTAGCAGGTCACTCCATCCCCCGTCCGTCCAGGATGACACCACTGCTGAATCCAGCCCGACTACAAGCGACATGTATTTGCACTGCCTGTCGGTTTCACTACAGGAATTTATAGGAGGATTCCTTCACACAGCGACAATAAGAGCGAGTATAAGCCATGAACCTTCAGTTCAATTTCCCGTACTAGAGTTTAAATAAATACTAGAATTTTGCCGCCCCTGTTTACAATGAAATAACTAAGGATTGACGTGTACATCTTATGATGTTAAATACAATTAATGTTAATGTTTTTCTCTTGTGTACAGCTACCCACGTGAACCTTCCTAGCGAGACAAGAGGACCCGTTTTGTCTCAAGTCGCAGGGGGGCAATCTGGAAAATAGGGTAGATTAGTGAACAGTTTGTAGCGCAATTCAACCAATTTAGCCGTTACAATTGCGGAAGAACATTTTCTCCGCTAAATGAGACTGCTTTTTCATCAATTCAGCGTGTAATCGATCCAATAAAGCGGCATAATATTGCCCTCAGATCATTGGTTCCCTTTTCAAGATAGTCGATGAAAATTATGCCTTCCGAATCCTAGAAAACAATGACCATGCTTTTTCCGGTCAAGGGAACCCTTTTTGCCTTCTTAGGAGCACGTTCGCCAGGGGAAAATCACTGTTTTGACTGTAATTCCTGGTGTGTAGTGATGGATCATCAACGGTTTCATCCATGTTTCATCAACAGTTATGAATCGCCTCAAAAATCTAACTTGGATTGCGCTTGTAGATGTTCAAACATTGCTTCGAAATGGTCACGCGATTCCGTTTTTTATCCACTGTGAGTAGACGTGGCACCCATTGTAAATCATTTCATGCGACGGAACAGTATTCCCTTAATACTTTTTTAGTTTTACTTCAGTTTTCCTAATAATTTTTCCACGCAAAAAGTAGTGCTTTGACAATACTTGGAATTAACTTGTTTTCATTTTAGCAGAGAAATGCAAACACATCCGCTTGCGCGTGCTGTTAAAAATGTACTATTTCACAGATCTATTTGAAACTTAGTGTGTATGTCTACAAAAATGGCAAATGTAAGAAATAATATAATCTTGCGATCTGAGTGCCATCTCTTATCAAAGTCACTGATTTATCAAACACGCCTCGTACGACATAGAATGTATCTATCAGGATATGAAAATACTATGTAGTTTCCATTAATCTTGCGTTTTCGGTAATCCGACGGTACCTTGGTACCGGAGGCGTCGGATTAGCAAAATACTGTTGTATTGCACATTTGTTAATATTATGTTTTGTTGATATTATGGAAATATTTAATAGTGTGATTAAAATTTCAGAACGATCCTTTTTCCAAGGCCTCCAAAAATTATTCGGCATTGGGCACTACTAGAGATGGCAATAAAAATTAATTAATCGATTAATTAATCATTTGATTAATCGAAATGTTATAATCGATTTTCGATTATATTGGTAGAAAATAATCGATTAATCTATTATGAAATTTAAATGAAACATATACACTGGTTGACAAAAAAAAATTGTATTTTAAAGGCTGATAAAAAAAAAAAACCGTTTAATAGGTAACTATAAGTATTGGAAGGTAACACAATGTCTTCATAAACAAATATTTTTTGTTGCTAATTAAACAGGCGGTAACAATAAATAATGCCCGTTTGAATCATGACGATAGTATAATATCGCATATTAAGTACGTAAGTTTTAACACAAATAATTCATTATTAAAATAAAATTTTGACATTAGTTACTCATCTTAGAGATTTCTAAACTCCTACAAGTCTTTTTTTTGTGCAATAAAATTAAAATGTGGCCGGAAGACGTTGTACGAGCTTCGCCATTATATGAAGATAGCAATATTGGAATATCGCTGGTATTTTGGATGTAGCTAAAAACTCTATTAATTACTCTATAAAACGTCATCAGCGAACTGGCCTCTACATAAAAAGCCTGGTTCAGATCATCCACAAGCAACAAGCGCTCAAAACGACTTTTCTTACCCTAATTGTTCTGCGCGATCGTGACTGGTTAATTAATTATAAATTAACCTAAACCAAAAGTCAGTGATGGGCGCGTAAGTTACATGATGTAAGTTATCTCATTGTTGACGTGTAAACAAATGATGTAAAGTAAACATAAAAACTCTGGTAAACAACGTTAACAATGTAAACAATGATATAGACATGCGCACAGACATGCGCACTTATTTTGAATTACCGAACCCCATTATCAATACATTTTTATAAATAATAAAATTTTAAACAATTTTAAAAGAAAAAGTAACTACCGTATTTTCCGACCATAACAGGCACCTTTTTACACAAAAAAATCGACTTAAAATTGGGGTACGTCTTATGGTCCGAAGGTATAGATGCGTTGTTGTAAGTGTGCGATGTTAGTGTGAAATCAATTCAGAGCGCATAAAACAATCAACCAAGGAAATATAATAGAAATGAATATAGAATTAGCTGTCCTTTCTGGAGGCCTTACAAGTCAACGACAACTCTTGGATGTGTCGATTAATAAACCATTTAATAATTATATACGGGAAGAGTGGAACAAATAAACGATAAAGCCAAACACGATGTACAGCAACAGGACGTATGAAAGGGTCGACAATTTCAAAAGTATGTACTTGGGTAAAAAATTCGTGGTTAGTTGTGAAAGAAAAGACGATTATAAAGTCTTTATGAAATGCGGTATAAGTAACGCATTGGCTAGTATCGAAGATGACTGGGTTTTGAAGAGATTGACAACAATAGTTCAGACGAAAATAATACAAACAGTGACATTAACAGTATAGACAGTGAAGATGAACAAAATGTTACTTGTTCAAGTTATCGTAATAATAAATATTTTTTCTAAAAATTGTCTCATAAATTTCGGGTTCGTCTTATCGTCCGGTGCGTCTTATGGTCCGAAAAATACGGTATATAAATTTACAACAAGACAATATACATATTTAAAAAAATCGAATATGTATCATTATATAGGTGTTACAAGTTATTAAATATGAATATGAAAAATTAAAAACTTTTTTCTTTAAAAAAATCAGTCTAAATTTTTTAATAATAAAGTACATTAAAGTTCACCGTTAAGAAAGTCAGCCTATATTTTTTAATAACAAAAGGATTCATTGCAAATTTTGCATAACTGTTAATTATATAAATTAACTATTAAATAAATAGCGTGGATAGGGTAAAATAACGGTAAATTTACCTACACGTAAACGTAAACAATTAAAATTTACGTGTAAACAGGGCGAAATGCCAAATGCATGTAAAAGTAATTTAGTGAATTGTAATTTTAGAAGTGAGGACCTTTTTTTTTGTTAGGTCTTCACTTGAAATTTAGAAGTGAAGACCTTTGTTTTGGTCTTTACTTGAAATTTAGAAGGGAAGACCTTTTTTTAGGTCTTCATTTGACACGCACGAAAAAAGCTAGTTACGGCTAGGGGCGCTCAATTAAAAGAAATTTTTTAAAAGGAATCTTGCCTACGGCGCCACAGACTCTCGCCCGGCTCTGCGTGTAATCGCCCATCACTGCCAAAAATATCATATGATTAATCGATTAACTGAAACAAAATAATCGATTATTTCAATCATTCCATTAATCGTTGCCATCTCTAGGCACTACATTATTTTCACTCACCTCCATTTCCGTCAGATAAGTACAAAGCAACAACACAATCATATTTATCGAAAAATATACGCAACAAATGATGAAATGATAGTCCTCCAAAATAGAACTAAACATAAACTTGTAAGTAAAGGCGATATAGATAATTTCACCGTACGCAATATGGACGCAAGAAAACAATGGTATTGTAAAAGTTCCATTCAAAATCTCAGTACAGTCCACAAGTTTATAATGTAAATCTGTCAACATTTCCAAACTGTTTTCTCTTTCGTTTTTATATTTATTTATCATTTTTATTTTCTCCAATGTATCAAAATTCTTTATCAGTTTATTTATCTGCTTATATCTTTCTCTAATCATGAAGAGAAACGTGGAAAAAAGCAGCATTATATAAATATGAATCACGAATGCTAACGTGAAAGAAAAATATTCATTTATTAATATTTTAATGTTACCAAAATCTTCTAGTAACAAAATTGTGTAATAAACCATTTGTATTGTCATTAAAATCATTATTACTCCTCCTGAGAAATATGTTAAGAGTTTGCTGGAGGAAAATTGGAGAATTTTATCTATTTCTTGTAGTTTTTCACAAGCTGCTACAAATTTAAAACGATTGTTGAAAACTGTAGCAAGTGTAACAATAGCAGAGAATGTAGTAAACATGTACATAGCTTTTGTAATTCTTACATGATGCTTATACTCGTCATTGTATGTTTGGTATAAAAAGAACAACATAGCAGTTGAAACCCCTAAAATTATAATTTTTGTATAAAAATTTGATGTGTGGTTTGAATTTTCACACATTTCAAGGTTCATAGGTATAAAGCTGCGCTGGGAATATTTGAAAAAGTATTTCAATTACTTTCTGGTATTTGAAATATTGTATTTCAAATAATTCAAAAAATTCTTCTCGGAATTTGGATTAGCAAATACTTTCTCCGTGGTATTGGATTTTGATGTTTGTTATCTGAAAATGTCAGTATTAAAAATACTTTAGAAGTATTTCAAATATTTACCCAGTAATTAAAATATTTCCTTATTATTTCAAATATTTCCTAATATTTCAAATAATTCTTGTATTTCAAATACATTTAAATTATTTGAAATACATTATTTCAAATATTTCCTAACATTTCAAATAATTATAGAAATTAAAATACATTTAAATTATTTGAAATACATTATTTCAAATACCTACTGTTAAAAAGTATTTGATATTTCAAATACTTTGTGTTAGTGATGACTATAAAGTATTACATTAAAGTATACAGGCTATTCCAAACGATTAGGTTCAACTAAATGGAAATTTTGTTCTTTTAAGTTGTCACGAAAAGGGACCTTGCTTAGGTTATTTTATGTTTCAGGTTTGGTATATGAAAATTTAAAATTCCAACAGTGAAACCAAGGAACGTATGACGTATGTCAAAAATTTTAATTCGTTTTTCCATATTTTGAAGACAAATAAAAAATAAATAAATGGGAAATTTTTAGTAAGAATGACAAAAAATTAAAATGCAATGAAAAGGACATTTTATAATGACAATCAATTTAATCTAGAAATTGCAATGTGAGTATGATTTACAAAGCTTAAACAAAATGACCAAAAGTCCGAATAATAGATAAAAATTACTAGATTTTAAAATCTAGTTCCGCCTAAATGTTTGGAATAGCCTATATTTGTTACTACAAATACTTTGATCGGTATTTGGTATTTGAAATATTTTTATTGAGTATTTGGCACAGATCTGATATAAAGTAAGTGAAAGAGGTCACCAGAGCACCATACAGAGTAAATGTTTGGTACAACATATTTCTTTTTCTAAATCACATCAAAAAAAGAGCAGCGGGTATATCTAAAGAAAAAAGTGAGTAATGAAAAAATTCGAGAAATTATGGATATTAAATCAGTGTTGCCGCGAGTAGTGAAACGAACTTATTACGAAAATTTATTGCAAAAAGTACCACAAATGTACCTACAACATAAATAGGGCGCGAAATTTAAAATTCTTATTCTTTCTTAAATAAAGATTTACTATATTACAAAATAAAAACGATTTAATAATAAAATTTTAATAATATAAATAATTAATAAATTGAGTATAACAATAACATATACAGACACAATTTATCAACTTACTATTGCTTGATAAATAAAATCACTAGTACCCTTTTCACACTACAACTTTAAGTTCACTCGTCTTAAAGTGGTGAACATCGGTTTGCTTTCATACTTGATGTTTAAATCTCCAGTGCTGTCATCTGCTACAGTAATTTTGTTCTTAAGTTACCGTCTGGAAATTACTAATTTTGAACTGTCTGCGCAGACGCACATTTTGAATTATTATAAACAATAATGGATATTTCATTTCATTCTACAATAAAGACACTATGGTCTATTTCAAAGTAGAACAAAGTAGATAGCGCTGCGAACCGAGTACGATTTACACTGATCAAATACAGTATAGCGGGAAATTTAAAATAAGTTACAACTAGGGCATGGGCGTAGCAACTGGGTTAGCAAGTGATTTTTTTTTTAATATAAAAAAGGTTAATAAGATATTGAAATAAACAAGGCAGATAATACACTTACGTTATTTATGCGACATACATTCAGTTTAATGGGAAATTTGAAAAAAATATTAATTTTAAAAATTATGTACTTTATATAAAAAGAGAGATTTGGCTAAAAGAGTTTAAACAAAGCAATAAAACAAACAATATATCTTCAGAGCTAAAGTTTCTTATTTAAATAATTATTGTAAATAAAAATTAAAAGTATATCTATATATGAAGGTCTAAAAATTATATCAATAACTTCTTCTTTGGGCACAATCAGCTGGGCTGTCTTTTGGCCTCACATTAGTCCTCTCTCTTGATCTGTTAAATGTCAAATGTCAAAAAATATTTATATGTCAGATAACCTAAAAAATATATAACTGCGTAAAAACAAATTACATGGAGAATTTTCTCCATAAAATCTACGCCAAGAATATAAATAAAAGTCTAACTATGTAAATAATACCAAAATATATGAGAAAAATTAAATAATATAAATCTATATATATAAAAGCAAGTGTCCTGACTGACTGACTCATCACCGCCCAGCCCGAACCCTTGGGCCTAGAAACTTGAAATTTGGAGAGTATATTCCCTCTATGACGTAAGCACCCACTAAGAAGGGATTTTTCGAAATTCAACCCCTAAGGGGCGAAAAGGGGTGAAATGTGATTTCACGGATTCTTTAATATCTCTTCGGGTCGATGGGATATCGACTTAGTTTTTGCTTAAAAAGATTACACATACATATGCCGAAAAACTTATTTCAGGATTTTGTCCTAATCAACCCCTAAAGGGGTGAATCTACAATCGGGGTGAATTTTACGTCCCGTCGTATTTCCTGTGTTTGTTGAGTTATAAGGTTTCTTTTTGGCACATAGGTGTCTTTTTATAATATCTCGAAATGGTTTTGACAGTTTTTTAAAATTTCACCCCTAAAGGGTGAAAAGGGGTAATATGTGATTTCAAGGATTCTTTAATATCTCTTAGGACCAATAAGATATCCACTTGCTTTTTGCTTACAAAAAATACCCATACAAAACTGAAAAACTAATTCCAGCATTTTGTCCTTATCAACCCCTAAAGGGGTGAATCTACAATTGGGGCGAATTATACATCCCGCCGTATTTCCTGTGATTGTTGAGATGTGACATTACTTTTTGGCACATAGGTGTATTTTTAAAATATTTCGAAATGGTTTTGACAGTTTTTTAAAATTTCAGCCCCAAAGGGTGAAAAGGGGTGACATGTGATTTCAAGGATTCCTTAATATTTCTTAGGACCAATAAGATATCAACTTAGTTTCTGCTTACAAAAATTACCCATACAAATGCCGAAAAACTTATTTCAGGATTTTGTCCTAATCAACCCCTAAAGGGGTGAATCTACAATCGGGGTGAATTTTACATCCCGTCGTATTTCCTGTGTTTGTTGAGTTATAAGGTTTGTTTTTGGCACATAGGTGTCTTTTTAAAATACCTCGAAATAATTTTGACAGTTTTTTAAAATTTCACCTTTAAAGGGGTAAATGGGTATTTTTTTATTCGATAGAACGTTTTTTGGACATAGATACATGAAATTCGCAAATTATATTCTTTCCATGACGTAAGCACCTACTAATAAGAGATTTTTCGAAGTTGACCTCGAAGGGTCTAAAAAGGGGGTCAAATATGATTCACAAGGATTCCTCAATATCTCTTAGGACCAATAAGATATCGACTTGGTTTTTACTTACAATGGTTATCTAAACAAATGTTTAAATAACATAGGAATTCAGAATTTTGTCTTAATTAACCTCTAAATTGAACCCTTCGTATTTCCAGTTTCTTAGTTCCAATCTTTGTTGAGTTATAACACTCATTTTTGATAGAACATCTCTTGAACATAGAGACATGAAATTCGGTAATTATATTCCGTCCATGATGTAAGCACCCACTAAGAAGGGGTTTTATGAAATTCCACAATCTGGGTGAATCTGGGTGAATCTACAATCGGGGTGAATTTTACATCCCGTCGTATTTCCTGTGTTTGTTGAGTTATAATGTTTCTTTTTGGCACATAGGTGTCTTTTTATAATATCTCGAAATGGTTTTGACAGTTTTTTAAAATTTCACCCCTAAAGGTTGAAAAGAGGTGATATGTGATTTCAATGATTCTTTAATATCTCTTAAGACCAATAAGATATCGACTTGCTTTTTGCTTACAAAAATTACCCATACAAATACCGAAAAACTAATTTCAGGATTTTGTTCTTATCAACCCCTAAAGGGGTGAATTATACATCCCGTCGTATTTCCTGTGATTGTTGAGATGTAACATTACTTTTTGACACATAGGTGTATTTTTAAAATATTTCGAAATGGTTTTGACAGTTTTTTTAAATTTCAGCCCCAAAGGGTGAAAAAGGGTGACATGTGATTTCAAGGATTCCTTAATATTTCTTAGGACCAATAAGATATCGACTTGGTTTTTTCTTACAATAATTACTCATACAAATGCCAAAAAACTTATTTCAGGATTTTGTCCTAATCAACCCCTAAAGGTAGGTGTCTTTTTAAAATATCTCGAAATGGTATTAACAGTTTTTTAAAATTACATCCCTAAAGGGCGAAAAGGGGTGAAATGTTAATTCAATGATTTCTTAATATCTCTTAGGATCAATAAGATACCGACTTGGTTTTTGCTTACAAAGATTACTCATACAAATGCCGAAAAACTTATTTCAGGATTTTGCCTAATCAACCCCTGAAGGTGTGAATCTACAAACGGGGTGAATTATACATCCCGTCGTATTTCCTGTGTTTGTTGTGTTATACAATTTCTTTTTGCACAAAAGTGTCTTTTTAAAATATCTCGAAATAGTATTGATAGTTTTTTAAAATTACGTCCCTAAAGGGTGAAAAGGGGTGAAATGTGAATTCAAGGATTCCTTAATATCTCTTAGGTCCAATTTTTGCTTATAAAGACTACTCATAAAAATGCCGTAAAACTTATTTCAGATTTAGTATTTTTAAAATATTTCGAAATGGTTTTGACAGATTTTAAAAATTTCCGCCCCAAAGGGTGAAAAGGACCAATAAGATATCGACTTGGTTTTTTCTTACAATAATTACTCATACAAATGCCGAAAAACTTATTTCAGGATTTTGTCCTAATCAACCCGTAAAGGGGTGTATATACAATCGGGGTGAATTAAACATGCTGTCGTATTTCCTGAGTTTGTTGAGTTAGAAAATTTCTTTTTGGCACATAAGTGTCTTTTTAAAATATCTCCAAATAATATTGACAGTGTTTTAAAATTGCATCCCTTAAGGGTGCAAAGGAGTGAAATGTCAATTCAAGGATTTCTTAATATCTCTTCGGACCAATAAAATATCGACTTGCTTTTTTCTTACAAAGATTACTCATACAAATGCCGAAAAACCTATTTCAGGATTTTGTCCTAATCAACTCCTAAAGGGGTGAATCTACAATCGGGGTGAATTTTACATCCCGTCGTATTTCCTGTGTTTGTTGAGTTATAAGGTTTCTTTTTGGCACATAGGTGTCTTTTTAAAATGCCTCGAAATAATTTTGACAGTTTTTTAAAATTTCACCTTTAAAGGGGTAAATGGGTATTTTTTTATTCGATAGAACGTTTTTTGGACATAGATACATGAAATTCGCAAATTATATTCTTTCCATGACGTAAGCACCTACTAATAAGAGATTTTTCGAAGTTGACCTCGAAGGGTCTAAAAAGGGGGTCAAATATGATTCACAAGGATTCCTCAATATCTCTTAGGACCAATAAGATATCGACTTGGTTTTTACTTACAATGGTTATCTAAACAAATGTTTAAATAACATAGGAATTCAGAATTTTGTCTTAATTAACCTCTAAATTGAACCCTTCGTATTTCCAGTTTCTTAGTTCCAATCTTTGTTGAGTTATAACACTCATTTTTGATAGAACATCTCTTGAACATAGAGACATGAAATTCGGTAATTATATTCCGTCCATGATGTAAGCACCCACTAAGAAGGGGTTTTATGAAATTCCAGCCCTAAGGGATTTTATGAAAAGGGATGCAATTTGATTTCAGAGATTCCTCAATATCTCTTAGGACTAATGAGATATAGACTTGATTTTCGCTTAAAAAGGTTACCCATACATTTTTTTTTTTATTCAGGATTTTTCCCTAATCAACCCCTAAACGGGTGAATCTACATTCAGGTTGAATTATAGAAACCTTTGTATTTCCTGAGTTATAACATTTCATTTTGGTGCATAGGTTTCTATTCAAAATATTTAGAAAGCGTTTTTACAGTTTTATTTATTTCATTCCTAACGGTGTATTGGTATTTTTATTCGATAGAACGTCCCTTGACATACAGACATTCGGGAAATATATTCCCTCCATGACGTAAGCACCCACTAATATGGAATTTTTCAAAATTCGGTCCCTAAGGGGGTGAAATTGGCTGAAATGTGATTTCACGGATTCCTCAATATCTCTTAGGACCATTGAGATATCGACTTGGTTTTTACTTACAAAGGTTACCCATAAAAATATAAAGTTATGTCAAAATTATACCTTAATCAACCCCTAGAGAAGAATTATAAAACTCTTCGCATTTTCTTCGTTTGTTGAGTTATAATATTCCTTTTAACATATATATGTCTTTCTAAAATGTTTAAAAAGTTTTACAGTTTTTTTTTACTCAGTAGTTCGAGCCCTATATAGTGTAAAAGGGTATAATGTTTTTTCATGGTTTCCTCAATATCTCTTAGGACAGATGAGATATCGACTAGGTTTTTGCTTACAAAGGTTACCCATACACATGTTTAAAAACAAACTGAGGATTTTACACTAATGCGTCCGTCAGTATACCGTAGCGAAGCACGGGTACTCAGCTAGTAATATATATTTCCAATGTACGACACTGAACATCTGTCAACTTGGACTAAAAACAATATTTTTACAGTGTAATAGGGATGACGATTTAAAACAATCCGAAGCAAGGACAAACAGCTCCTATCTTCTTACACACATTTTTCTACTTTGAAATAGACCATACAATAAAGAATATTTTACACCTGTATTAACATATAAGTCGATACATTTTATCTCAATTATTGTAGCTCTGTATTGTATTAAATACATTATTAAAATTAATAATTTTATTATAACAATAAGTATAAACTTCTTATAACGTCGATATAATACAGTATAAGCTGTTCACTTTTGTAAGAACAAACTAAGAGGGAATTTTGTTTTCAATAGTTTGCACCTTTGAAGCTGTATGTCATGCTGGTATTAAAAAATGTCTTTTTTTTTAATGTCGATCCATTTGACATATGTCATAATGAAAAATTATATCTTAATTATAATGATCATAACCTTATCAACCTAAAGTCGGTTTTACAGCGTAAGGAATATTTTTAATTGACATTTAAAGTCACCATAAAAGTAACCAAAATAACCAGATCTTGTGTGTTCTTACAAAAGTGAACAGCTTATATTCTTGTTTATGATAATACAAAATGTTGACAGCACAAATTCAAACAGTATTTTTTTATAATAGAAGTTATGTTTGCAATGCGGACTATGTTTAACACGCAGATTTGCGTACAAAACTTTGCATGATTTAAACCGCGGCCATACGCCATCACACCAACACTTTAACTCACCTTCACTTTAACATCCAAAGTTAAACATTTGGTGTGAAAAGGGTATAGGTCAGGTTTAATAATTCATTTTAGGAACTCCAATGAAAACATGATGCATTGACTAAAATTTTTTTGCAAATAAGAGGTACCTACAGTATCTACATTTAACAAATTTCTGTACCTATTTAGATTTAGTTGTTCACAATTTCTAAAAAACCGTCCTGCAGCTACATTGCTATGCGATAAACAATCAAATACGTTATAGAAAATTTGTGATGTATATAAATAGTGGTTCATATGCCCCATTTTTTATCTATATATATAAAATCGTAACTAAGCTACCTACTCATAATCAACACCCAGCTTCACGGTTTCTTTAATATCTCTTAGATCCAATAAGATATCGACTTGGTTTTTGCTTACAATGATTACTCATGTAAATATTAAAAAACTAATTTCAGGATTTTGTCCTAATCGACCCCTAAAGGGGTGAATCTACAATCAGGGTGAATTATAGAACCCTTCGCATCTTCTGTGTTTATTGTCTTATAACATTCCTTTTTGGCATATAGGTGTCTTTTTTTAAATATTTAGGAAGTGTTTTGACAGTTTTTTTAAATTTCACCCCTAAAGGGGTAAATTGGTATTTTTTATTTGATAGAATGTCGTCTAGACAAAGAAACATAAAATTCAGCGAGGATATCCCTTCTATGACTTAAGTATCCCCTAAGAAATGATTTTTCGAAATTCGACCTCTCAGGAGTGAAAAGGGGTGAAATGTGTTTACACGGATTCCTCAATATCTTTTAGTTCAATAATATATCGCCTTGCTTTTGCTTACAAAGACTACCCATATAAATGTTGAAAAACTTATTTTTCAGGGTGAATCTCTCGAATAGTGAATCGGGTTGAATTATAGAATCCGTCGTATTTCCTGTGTGTGTTGTGTTATAATTTTTTTTGGCATATAGGTGTCTTTTTAAAATAATTAGAAAGTGTTTTGACCGTTTTTTTAAATTTCACCCTTAAAGGGGTAAATTGGTATTTTTTATTCGATAGAATGTCGTCTAGACAGAGAAACATTAAAATTTGGGAAGTATATATCCCTTTTATAACTTAACAACCCCCTAAGAAATGATTTTTGGAAATTCTACCCCTAAGGTGTTAAAAGGGGTAAAATGTGTTTTCACGGACTCCTCAATATCTCTTAGGTCCAATAATATATCGTCTTGGTTTTTGTTTATTAAGGTTATCCATATAAATGTTGAAGTACTTATTTCAGGATATTGTCCTAACCATTCCCTAAAAGGGTGAATCAACAATCAGGGAGAATTATAGAACCCGTCATATTTCCTGTGTTTGTTGAGTTATAAAATTCCTGGTTGGCATAAAGATGTTTTTTGCATAAAGATGCTTTTTAAAATATCTCGAAATGGTTTTGACAGTTTTTCAAAATTTCACCACTAAAAAGGTAAATGGGTATTTTTTATTTGATAGAATATCCCTTGGACAAAGATACATGATATTCGCAAAGTATATTCCCTCCATGAGGTAAGTACCCATTAAGACGAGATTTTTCGAAATTCAACCCCTAAGTAGAGAAAAAGGGTGAAATGTGATTTCAAGGATTCCTCAATACCTCTTAGGATCAATAAGATATCGTCTTGGATTTTGCTTAAAATATTACCCATACAAATGCCGAAAAACTTATTTCAGGATTTTGTCCAAATCAACCCCTATAGGGTTGATTCTAAAATCGGGGTGAATTATACAACCCTTCGTATTTCCTGTGTTTATTGAATAATATTCCTTTTTGGCATATCGGTGTCTTTTTAAAATATCTCGAAATCATTCTGACAGTTTTTCAAAATTTCACCCCTAAAGGGGTAAATGGGTATTTTTTACTCAATAGAACGTCCTCTGGACAAGATACATGAAATTCGTAATCTATATTCCCTCTATGACGTAAGCACCCACTAAGACGGGATTTTTCGAAATTCAACCCCTAAGGGGTGAAATGTGATATCAAGGATTCCTTAATATCTCTTAGGGCCAATAAGATATCGACTTGGCTTTTGCTTATAAATATTACCCATACAAATTCCGAAAAATTTATTTCAGGATTCTTTCCTAATCAACCCCTAAAGGGGTAAATCTATAATCGGGGTGAATTATACAACCCGTCGTATTTCCTGTGTTTATTGAGTTACAACATTCCTTTTTGACACACCAATGTCTTTTTCAAATATCTCAAAACAGTATTGACCGTTTTCTAAAATTTCACCTCTAAAGGGGTAAATTTTGGGTATTTTTATTCGATAGAACTTCCCTTGGATATAGAGACACGAAATTCGGGAAGTATATTCCTTCCGTGATGTAAGCACCCACTAAGAAGAGATTTTTCGAAATTCGAGCCCTAAGGGGTGAAATGTGATTTCCTCAATATACCTTAGGACCAATAAGATATTGACTTGATTTTTGATTACAAAGGTTACCCATACAAATTTTTGAAACAGTAATTCAGGATTTTGCCCTAATCAACCCTAAAGCGGTGACTCTAAATTTGGGGTGAATTATAGAAAACTTTTTATTTTCTGAGTTAGAACATTCCATTTTGGTACATAATTTTCTATTTAAAATATTTAGAAAGCGTTTTTTAAATTTCAACCCTAAAGGGGTAAATTGGTATTTTTTATTCGAAAGAAAGTCCCTTGACATAGAGATATGAAATTCAGGAAACATGTCACAAGCATCCGCTTATATGGAATTTTTCGAAATTCGACCCCTACGGGATGAAACGTGATAAAATGTTTTTCCTCGAATTCTTCATAATCTCTTAGGTCCAACGATATATTAATTTGATTTTTGCTTACAATGTTCTAATCATCAACCTAAAGGGGCGATTCCAGATTCGGGGTGAATTATAGAACCCTTTGTATCTTCTGTCTTTGTTGTACTATAACTATGTTGTACTTTTTCGAATTTAGGTGTCTTTTTAATATCATTAGTTTCAAGATCATTTCATTTTGACCGTTTTTTTTTTATATATTTCACCCCTAAATTGCTGTTCTTACATTACCCTAAATTACATTGGTACTTTGATATTTTTTAGTAGACAATTGAAATTCGGGAACTATATTTCTTCCATGACGTAGTCAACCACTAAGAAGAGATTTCTCGAAATTCGACCCCTAGGGGGTGAAAATGGATATGTCGATATCTCTAGATGAAATAACGACTTGCTTTTTTTTAAATTTAATTGCCTTTGCTGCTGTGGCAATTAGCCAGGACAATTTATTATTTGAGAAAATTTCCATGCCTGAACAGGATTCGAACCCGAGACCTTCGAAACACAGAGCACATGTGTTACCACTACGGTACGCCGGTCGGCAGACTTGCTTTTTCCTTACTATGGTTACTCGTACGCATGTATAAAAATGTAATTTAGGATTTTGCTGCAATCAACATTTAACGGGGCGAATCTACATTAAATCAGGGCTAGTTATATACTCTTTCGTACCTTCTTTGTTTGTTGAGTTATAACATTCCTTTTGCCATATAATTTTTTTTTTTTTCTGAAGCCTCTTTTTTTTGTAAGGGTAAATTAGTATTTTTTATTAGAAAGAAGAAATTCCAAGAGTACATTTTTCGATATAACGTAAGAACCCACTAAGAAAGGATTTTTCGATCCCTATGGGGTGAAAAGGAGTAAAATGGTTTTTCACGGATTCCTCAATATCTCTTAGGACAGATGAGATATTGACAAAGTTTTTGCTTACAAAAGTTACCCGTTCACATTTTTAGAAACAAACTGAAAATTTTACACTAATGAGCCTCTAACGGAGTGAATCTACACTTGAGGAATGTGATCTATAAAGAACCATGACTTATAATAATTGCACGATGATGGCAGACCGTCAATATACCGTAGTGATGCACGGGTACTCAGCTAGTTTAGTTTTTAAATTGACCAAACAAAAGTTGAATAAAGTTATATTTAATACACTGTGAAAACCAGTTATAATGAGAATCACAGGACCAAACATTTCTGTTCCATTTTTAAAATAAATTTCGCCACTGAATATTTAATACTCCTGTTAAAATTCAACAAAACAGCGCATGCGCGTGCAGTTAATATTAGCCTCTCTACAGGGTGAGTTAGCGCCTCGCGTTAACAAATATTGTATTAACGCTTACCTTAACAAATGCTCTTACAGAATAGCATTTTTAGGGTTTTGTAGGTATGACCAAAAAACCCTTATACCGTCATTTTGTCGTCTGTCTGTCTGTCTGTCTGTCTGTCTGTCTGTCTGTCTGTCTGTCTGTCTGTCTGTCTGTCTGTCTGTTCGGTAAAAATTGTAGCCAAACGGCTAAACCTAGAGAGTTGAAATTTGGCATGATTGTACAACTTTTTGACCCGCACATAGGAAAAATACTAAAACATCTAAAAAACATATCCCCCTAAAAATATAAACAAATATGTGCTCATCGAAAAAAAAAATATTTTTTTTAAATTCTGAGTAGGGTATCAAATGAAAGCCCTTAGTACGTGGATTAACGATCAAAATTTTATTTTTGCAAAATAAATTATTTTGACGAGATTTTTGCCAAAATTGTGCAAAAAAATTTTTGTCCCACACCCTGTAGCCCAGATGGTTTAAACTAAAAATGTGAAAAAATTCTAAGTAATGTATATTGGTGTGAACCGGAATAGTACAACAGGAATTTTTGATCAGATTATGTTTTCGGAAAATAATGCATTTTTTGTGTTTTTAACCAAAATATGTTAAATATTTAATTCGCTATGTAACCAAGTTCAGACGTCAGCGCTGATAGCGATGTGTGTTTAGTCCTTGGTTTTCTAATTTGCTAAACACTGTTAACTTGTAAACTAGAGTTCGAATCCTGTCAATTTTAATTTTTTTTTTTGCAGTTTTCTTTTGTTTAAATTATTTAATATTAAAAATTAAAAAATTTAACAGTAAAAATTCTAGCTATATTTTGGCAAATGTTGCATATAATTTTTAAAAGCGTAAATTTAATAACCAGTGGGAAGTGTTGAAATTATAATTTAATTCTGTTTGATGTATACGAAATCAGAGGGCGTGGCTAATGATTTAAGCAACCAATAGAAGCCATAGGCGCAATTTTCAAAATCTTAATGAACCTTGCTATGTAAAAAAAATACTGCACATATTTAGAAACTTAAATAATGGTATTAGGCATTCGAATTAAAATTCATAAAAAAATATTTTGACATAAAATTTGTTTTGGCATCCCAAATAATCATCATTCAGTTATTAAATACCTGCAAAACCCTGCAATGTGTGAAAATTCACACTTCACATCAATTTTTGAATAATGACATTAGACATGGAGTTAAAATAAAAATATTAACCTGACGCTAATTTTAACGCATTTCTTACAGAATACACCCGATTATGTGCTAATTTAGTCATTTAGACTCGATGCCAAGATGTATTTATGTGATTAAAGCAAAGAACTACGCCACCAAATATTAAAGAATTATTTTAATTTTTAATTAATATTTATTTTTGTATAAGTTTCCATACTTTTTGACCAAATAAATATCATTTAAGTTGAATTGTATCTTTAATTTCAAACATATTATCAGTTGTACAATAAATATATATTAAAGACCCATTTCCTAAATTAATTTTGATATATTAAATACATAAGCATAATTCAAGTTGAATTTATATGTATACTAGCTGAGTACCCGTGCTTCGCTACGGTATACTGACGGACGCATTAGTGTAAAATCCTCAGTTTGTTTTTAAACATGTGTATGGGTAACCTTTGTAAGCAAAAACCTAGTCGATATCTCATCTGTCCTAAGAGATATTGAGGAAACCATGAAAAAACATTATACCCTTTTACACTATATAGGGCTCGAACTACTGAGTAAAAAAAAACTGTAAAACTTTTTAAACATTTTAGAAAGACATATATATGTTAAAAGGAATATTATAACTCAACAAACGAAGAAAATGCGAAGAGTTTTATAATTCTTCTCTAGGGGTTGATTAAGGTATAATTTTGACATAACTTTATATTTTTATGGGTAACCTTTGTAAGTAAAAACCAAGTCGATATCTCAATGGTCCTAAGAGATATTGAGGAATCCGTGAAATCACATTTCAGCCAATTTCACCCCCTTAGGGACCGAATTTTGAAAAATTCCATATTAGTGGGTGCTTACGTCATGGAGGGAATATATTTCCCGAATGTCTGTATGTCAAGGGACGTTCTATCGAATAAAAATACCAATACACCGTTAGGAATGAAATAAATAAAACTGTAAAAACGCTTTCTAAATATTTTGAATAGAAACCTATGCACCAAAATGAAATGTTATAACTCAGGAAATACAAAGCTTTCTATAATTCAACCTGAATGTAGATTCACCCGTTTAGGGGTTGATTAGGGAAAAATCCTGAATAAAAAAAAAATGTATGGGTAACCTTTTTAAGCGAAAATCAAGTCTATATCTCATTAGTCCTAAGAGATATTGAGGAATCTCTGAAATCAAATTGCATCCCTTTTCATAAAATCCCTTAGGGCTGGAATTTCATAAAACTCCTTCTTATTGGGTGCTTACATCATGGACGGAATATAATTACCGAATTTCATGTCTCTATGTTCAAGAGATGTTCTATCAAAAATGAGTGTTATAACTCAACAAAGATTGGAACTAAGAAACTGGAAATACGAAGGGTTCAATTTAGAGGTTAATTAAGACAAAATTCTGAATTCCTATGTTATTTAAACATTTGTTTAGATAACCATTGTAAGTAAAAACCAAGTCGATATCTTATTGGTCCTAAGAGATATTGAGGAATCCTTGTGAATCATATTTGACCCCCTTTTTAGACCCTTCGAGGTCAACTTCGAAAAATCTCTTATTAGTAGGTGCTTACGTCATGGAAAGAATATAATTTGCGAATTTCATGTATCTATGTCCAAAAAACGTTCTATCGAATAAAAAAATACCCATTTACCCCTTTAAAGGTGAAATTTTAAAAAACTGTCAAAATTATTTCGAGGCATTTTAAAAAGACACCTATGTGCCAAAAAGAAACCTTATAACTCAACAAACACAGGAAATACGACGGGATGTAAAATTCACCCCGATTGTAGATTCACCCCTTTAGGAGTTGATTAGGACAAAATCCTGAAATAGGTTTTTCGGCATTTGTATGAGTAATCTTTGTAAGAAAAAAGCAAGTCGATATTTTATTGGTCCGAAGAGATATTAAGAAATCCTTGAATTGACATTTCACTCCTTTGCACCCTTAAGGGATGCAATTTTAAAACACTGTCAATATTATTTGGAGATATTTTAAAAAGACACTTATGTGCCAAAAAGAAATTTTCTAACTCAACAAACTCAGGAAATACGACAGCATGTTTAATTCACCCCGATTGTATATACACCCCTTTACGGGTTGATTAGGACAAAATCCTGAAATAAGTTTTTCGGCATTTGTATGAGTAATTATTGTAAGAAAAAACCAAGTCGATATCTTATTGGTCCTTTTCACCCTTTGGGGCGGAAATTTTTAAAATCTGTCAAAACCATTTCGAAATATTTTAAAAATACTAAATCTGAAATAAGTTTTACGGCATTTTTATGAGTAGTCTTTATAAGCAAAAATTGGACCTAAGAGATATTAAGGAATCCTTGAATTCACATTTCACCCCTTTTCACCCTTTAGGGACGTAATTTTAAAAAACTATCAATACTATTTCGAGATATTTTAAAAAGACACTTTTGTGCAAAAAGAAATTGTATAACACAACAAACACAGGAAATACGACGGGATGTATAATTCACCCCGTTTGTAGATTCACACCTTCAGGGGTTGATTAGGCAAAATCCTGAAATAAGTTTTTCGGCATTTGTATGAGTAATCTTTGTAAGCAAAAACCAAGTCGGTATCTTATTGATCCTAAGAGATATTAAGAAATCATTGAATTAACATTTCACCCCTTTTCGCCCTTTAGGGATGTAATTTTAAAAAACTGTTAATACCATTTCGAGATATTTTAAAAAGACACCTACCTTTAGGGGTTGATTAGGACAAAATCCTGAAATAAGTTTTTTGGCATTTGTATGAGTAATTATTGTAAGAAAAAACCAAGTCGATATCTTATTGGTCCTAAGAAATATTAAGGAATCCTTGAAATCACATGTCACCCTTTTTCACCCTTTGGGGCTGAAATTTAAAAAAACTGTCAAAACCATTTCGAAATATTTTAAAAATACACCTATGTGTCAAAAAGTAATGTTACATCTCAACAATCACAGGAAATACGACGGGATGTATAATTCACCCCTTTAGGGGTTGATAAGAACAAAATCCTGAAATTAGTTTTTCGGTATTTGTATGGGTAATTTTTGTAAGCAAAAAGCAAGTCGATATCTTATTGGTCTTAAGAGATATTAAAGAATCATTGAAATCACATATCACCTCTTTTCAACCTTTAGGGGTGAAATTTTAAAAAACTGTCAAAACCATTTCGAGATATTATAAAAAGACACCTATGTGCCAAAAAGAAACATTATAACTCAACAAACACAGGAAATACGACGGGATGTAAAATTCACCCCGATTGTAGATTCACCCAGATTCACCCAGATTGTGGAAATTCATAAAACCCCTTCTTAGTGGGTGCTTACATCATGGACGGAATATAATTACCGAATTTCATGTCTCTATGTTCAAGAGATGTTCTATCAAAAATGAGTGTTATAACTCAACAAAGATTGGAACTAAGAAACTGGAAATACGAAGGGTTCAATTTAGAGGTTAATTAAGACAAAATTCTGAATTCCTATGTTATTTAAACATTTGTTTAGATAACCATTGTAAGTAAAAACCAAGTCGATATCTTATTGGTCCTAAGAGATATTGAGGAATCCTTGTGAATCATATTTGACCCCCTTTTTAGACCCTTCGAGGTCAACTTCGAAAAATCTCTTATTAGTAGGTGCTTACGTCATGGAAAGAATATAATTTGCGAATTTCATGTATCTATGTCCAAAAAACGTTCTATCGAATAAAAAAATACCCATTTACCCCTTTAAAGGTGAAATTTTAAAAAACAGTCAAAATTATTTCGAGGTATTTTAAAAAGACACCTATGTGCCAAAAACAAACCTTATAACTCAACAAACACAGGAAATACGACGGGATGTAAAATTCACCCCGATTGTAGATTCACCCCTTTAGGGGTTGATTAGGACAAAATCCTGAAATAAGTTTTTCGGCATTTGTATGGGTAATTTTTGTAAGCAGAAACTAAGTTGATATCTTATTGGTCCTAAGAAATATTAAGGAATCCTTGAAATCACATGTCACCCCTTTTCACCCTTTGGGGCTGAAATTTTAAAAAACTGTCAAAACCATTTCGAAATATTTTAAAAATACACCTATGTGCCAAAAAGTAATGTCACATCTCAACAATCACAGGAAATACGGCGGGATGTATAATTCGCCCCAATTGTAGATTCACCCCTTTAGGGGTTGATAAGGACAAAATGCTGGAATTAGTTTTTCAGTTTTGTATGGGTATTTTTTGTAAGCAAAAAGCAAGTGGATATCTTATTGGTCCTAAGAGATATTAAAGAATCCTTGAAATCACATATTACCCCTTTTCACCCTTTAGGGGTGAAATTTTAAAAAACTGTCAAAACCATTTCGAGATATTATAAAAAGACACCTATGTGCCAAAAAGAAACCTTATAACTCAACAAACACAGGAAATACGACGGGACGTAAAACTCACCCCGATTGTAGATTCACCCCTTTAGGGGTTGATTAGGACAAAATCCTGAAATAAGTTTTTCGGCATATGTATGTGTAATCTTTTTAAGCAAAAACTAAGTCGATATCCCATCGACCCGAAGAGATATTAAAGAATCCGTGAAATCACATTTCACCCCTTTTCGCCCCTTAGGGGTTGAATTTCGAAAAATCCCTTCTTAGTGGGTGCTTACGTCATAGAGGGAATATACTCTCCAAATTTCAAGTTTCTAGGCCCAAGGGTTCGGGCTGGGCGGTGATGAGTCAGTCAGTCAGGACACTTGCTTTTATATATATAGATAACAAAAGTTTCCGCACTCATGGCCACCACTGTATATCCATCGATATAGCGAGTTTTTATAATCTCATTTTTCCCGGCATTTTTTTCCACTTGGTTCATATTGGTCAATACAAGATCTAGGTCAGCAGCGTGTTTTATTTATAATTTATACCTTTGTTAGATGTTTAAATTTATAGAAACCACACAAACTACAAGAATCCAAACAAATCTACGTGATTTCTTAACTGTTGGAATCTGAGTTCTAGCTACTGTAACGTTTTATCCAGCACTTGATAAAAACATTTTGCTTTAAATTGCACGATTCTCTACCTGAAATACGTTACAAGAAAAGTTTAATTTTTACTACAAATATCTCGTTCTGTATTTCGCTGAAAAGCACTGGTCGCCAACTATAATACGATTAACATCAGTGTTGCCGCGGTGGTAGAATTGTACCAATTTTGGTACTAAATTTAAGTTTTGGTCCGTTGGTACTACTTGGTAATATATTGCCATTTTTTGGTACATTTTTATACCAAAGTATAAATATTTATATTTAAGAATTTGAGCACGAATAATTTGAATGAGCGCCAAAGCATAATAAATAAAAATAATATATATTTAGGTGTAAACGTAAGTGGTATTAATACTTTTAAATTTAAATGCTTCGATTTTCACAAATGCTTAACAATTAAAATAAAAAATCGAGTTATTTTTGACAATGAAATATTAAGATTTACATTATCTAGGTCCTAAAAATACGTAAAAAAATTAAAAAGTATAGTAAAACTATTTATCAGATTTGCAGATATTGTAAATAAAAATTATTAGGATCTTAATTTAGAATGGAAATTACTTTAAAATTTTAAAACCCAAATTTGGAATACGAATAAGAGAAAAACTTAAGTTTACTTAAAAAATTATATATATACTAGCTGAGTACCCGTGCATCGTTACGGTATATTGACGGTCTGCCATCATCGTGCAATTATTATAAGTCATGGTTCTTTATAGATCACATTCCTCAAGTGTAGATTCACTCCGTTAGAGGCTCATTAGTGTAAAATTTTCAGTTTGTTTCTAAAAATGTGAACGGGTAACTTTTGTAAGCAAAAACTTTGTCAATATCTCATCTGTCCTAAGAGATATTGAGGAATCCGTGAAAAACCATTTTACTCCTTTTCACCCCATAGGGATCGAAAAATCCTTTCTTAGTGGGTTCTTACGTTATATCGAAAAATGTACTCTTGGAATTTCTTCTTTCTAATAAAAAATACTAATTTACCCTTACAAAAAAAAAGAGGCTTCAGAAAAAAAAAAAAAAATGATATGGCAAAAAGGAATGTTATAACTCAACAAACAAAGAAGGTACGAAAGATTATATAACTCGTCCTGATTTAATGTAGATTCGCCCCGTTAAATGTTGATTGCAGCAAAATCCTAAATTACATTTTTATACATGCGTACGAGTAACCATAGTAAGGAAAAAGCAAGTCTGCCGACCGGCGTACCGTAGTGGTAACACATGTGCTCTGTGTTTCGAAGGTCTCGGGTTCGAATCCTGTTCAGGCATGGAAATTTTCTCAAATAATAAATTGTCCTGGCTAATTGCCACAGCAGCAAAGGCAATTAAATTTAAAAAAAAGCAAGTCGTTATTTCATCTAGAGATATCGACATATCCATTTTCACCCCCTAGGGGTCGAATTTCGAGAAATCTCTTCTTAGTGGTTGACTACGTCATGGAAGAAATATAGTTCCCGAATTTCAATTGTCTACTAAAAAATATCAATGTACCAATGTAATTTAGGGTAATGTAAGAACAGCAATTTAGGGGTGAAATATATAAAAAAAAAACGGTCAAAATGAAATGATCTTGAAACTAATGATATTAAAAAGACACCTAAATTCGAAAAAGTACAACATAGTTATAGTACAACAAAGACAGAAGATACAAAGGGTTCTATAATTCACCCCGAATCTGGAATCGCCCCTTTAGGTTGATGATTAGAACATTGTAAGCAAAAATCAAATTAATATATCGTTGGACCTAAGAGATTATGAAGAATTCGAGGAAAAACATTTTATCACGTTTCATCCCGTAGGGGTCGAATTTCGAAAAATTCCATATAAGCGGATGCTTGTGACATGTTTCCTGAATTTCATATCTCTATGTCAAGGGACTTTCTTTCGAATAAAAAATACCAATTTACCCCTTTAGGGTTGAAATTTAAAAAACGCTTTCTAAATATTTTAAATAGAAAATTATGTACCAAAATGGAATGTTCTAACTCAGAAAATAAAAAGTTTTCTATAATTCACCCCAAATTTAGAGTCACCGCTTTAGGGTTGATTAGGGCAAAATCCTGAATTACTGTTTCAAAAATTTGTATGGGTAACCTTTGTAATCAAAAATCAAGTCAATATCTTATTGGTCCTAAGGTATATTGAGGAAATCACATTTCACCCCTTAGGGCTCGAATTTCGAAAAATCTCTTCTTAGTGGGTGCTTACATCACGGAAGGAATATACTTCCCGAATTTCGTGTCTCTATATCCAAGGGAAGTTCTATCGAATAAAAATACCCAAAATTTACCCCTTTAGAGGTGAAATTTTAGAAAACGGTCAATACTGTTTTGAGATATTTGAAAAAGACATTGGTGTGTCAAAAAGGAATGTTGTAACTCAATAAACACAGGAAATACGACGGGTTGTATAATTCACCCCGATTATAGATTTACCCCTTTAGGGTTGAAATTTAAAAAACGCTTTCTAAATATTTTAAATAGAAAATTATGTACCAAATGGAACTCGGAAAATAAAAAGTTTTCTATAATTCACCCCAAATTTAGCTGTTGATTAGGGGTTGATTAGGAAAGAATCCTGAAATAAATTTTTCGGAATTTGTATGGGTAATATTTATAAGCAAAAGCCAAGTCGATATCTTATTGGTCCTAAGAGATATTAAGGAATCCTTGATATCACATTTCACCCCTTAGGGGTTGAATTTCGAAAAATCACGTCTTAGTGGGTGCTTACGTCATAGAGGGTATATAGATTATATTATAACAGTTTATCTAATTTTTTAATAATATGTGAATTATATGTTCATCCTATTTTTAAAAAGGTGTTCGGTGATATTAATTATTAAATTTGATTTATTACGCTATTCCTACCCTGGAATAACACTGTTGTGATCGTGGTTATCAATCTCATCAATTGTGTTTTCAAATAATACAGCATTAAAATGTACTGCGATATTTTGAAACACGGCGGAGGTATAAGTGAAGTTTTGTAGCTTTCAGAGGATTATATTCAGAGGAATCCCGGTAATAGCATGGATGTTTGTATTTGTTATAAAAATTAATGTATCCATAATATATATATATATATATATATATATATATATATATATATACTGGTTAATGGCCATTGTAGCTAAGACCAAAAATTAAATTTAAAAATAAAAATCCCAATTTGTTTGAAGAAACGCACACAATATTTTTTGTATTTCTATCTGAAAATAACAGTTGCCATGCACAAATTAAAATCATGACAGTTTCAACATGACTTCCAATCCACATTTAAGTGGATTGGAAGAGGAGGTGAAATACTTTGGCCTCCCAGTCACTATATTTAAATCCTTGTGATTTTTTCTTGTGGTCCTTCATAAAAAATAAAATGTATAATTTCAATAACATCGACTTCATACACTATTTAAAGCAAAAAATAATTAATATTTGTAATAATATTCATCCGCGGACTATGCAAATGTAAACAGAAATTTCTACAATAGATTAAGTTTTTGTTTAACTAATAATGGAATTTATTTGAAAATTTAATTTAGATGTAATATTATTTTATTTTGTAAACGTATATTTAACCTAAAAGTCTTTAACATTAACATTAACAAAAAAATCTTTGTTCGACGTTTGATTTTCATTTGTGCATGGTTACTGTTATTTTCATATATAAATACAAAAAATATTACGTGCCTTTTTTCAAACAAATTGTGATGTTTTGAAATACTGAACAACTTTTATTAATAAAGTTTTTGTCTAAAACTCGTAGCACGGAGAATATGCAATGGAAAATTTAACATGTGAAAGCTCTATGTTGCAAGTCGGAAAAGAACATACGCAGTGGTGGCGCTAGCGAGGGGTCCAGGGGGGCCGGGCTCCCTCAAAAATTGCTCAGAATTTTATGAGGAAAAATGTATTTTAGAAGTGAGGACCTTTTATTTTAGTTCATCATTTGTATTTTCATGGGTAAACGACAAAAAAATAATTTCAAATATTTCCTGGCCCTCAGAATGTTCCTCAAAAATTTCCTCGCCCCCCAGATTTTAAGAGCTAGCGCCGCCACTGAACATACGGTATATGAAACATAAATTCTAAAACTCGAATAATACATCAACTTTTAACAAAGAGTATACTGGTTGGGTATGATGGTCGCTTATTAGTCGGACCAAAACCCGCCTAAAAGTTATTTAAATTTGTTCACATATTTTTTGGGGCTTTTGTTTGCATTGACAGATTATACCATGAATTCAAAAAGAAATTACATAAGGGTTAGCCGTGGAAAAATAAAATAATGTCTATTGTAAGCTTTATATAACAATTGACTAACTAATTTTCAATAGAAACTTATGAAAACAACAGTGATGACAGTTAAAGCTTGCAGTACACATTATTTTATTTTTCCACAGCCAACCCTTATGTAATTTCTTTTTGAACACATGGTATATTAATTATACCCAGTGCTGGACTGACCCGACGAGATGTCAGAAAAAATGTTCCCATTAGCCCGTGACGTGAAATTATAAATCAATATTGGCCCGATTAATCACTTTTGACCCGACCCCTCCAAATTTATTGGTACTAAATATGTTCCCAGTCCAACCCTGGTTATACCTACGAAACCCTTAAACTAATTAAATAACAATGTACAGTATATTACCAAATATCACCAAAATACTAAAATAATACGATTTTGAAGAACTATCTTGTGGAAATGATATTCCAGTAGCTTTGAAAAACAAGTAAAACGTATCTGAAACATCTGCAACTTCGCTTTTATTTTCAGTGGACTTTTCAGGTGATTTTAGACTTCGTGAACTTTTAGGTATATTAGTACCACCCATTTTATTGAGATTAATTTATATCTATGTCGAACAAACAAACAATGCAACGACATGTATAAAATTATATAGTGTATCATAAACATATTGCGATAGTCTAATCAGTTAAATCTGAATTAAACTAAAAGGAATTGTTATTAAATAATATAATACAGGAACGTAATGTCATATTATTTTTTTCATCAAATGATTGGAAACCTTATATATTTTAAGTTTGTATCTGTAAATATTTGGGTATTTTCTAGAGGTATAATTTTGGGGCTAGGCAGCAAAACATCTCTGAGACAATGTAGCCACGGACCTCTAAAAAAATCCGCGAGAGCATATATTTCAGATCAATAAATAACTCACGAGAAGCATTTAGTTTTTCATTTTCAACGAAAACTATAACTAGAAATTATTCAGTTTATTGTTGAATATATTAAAATTAAAAATGTACGAAAAAAATTACTTTGATAGCAAGAGCGTTTACTAATGAAAACAAAAAGAAAGAGTCCTGTGATATATATACCTACAATTTATAGATCAGCAGTAATCACGGAGAGAATATAATAAATAATTTATTAATAACATTTCACTCGCAGGTCTGGTCAATCTGTCTTTAATTATATCGTAGGCAATGTTTATTTCCCTCTTTTAAGAACATTTTGGTTTGTATTTTTTATATGTATTCTTTTTATTTTGGGACTATATTGAGGCATTTTTATTTTTCATCATTTTTATGCATTATATATCAGGTCGTCAAGGATGAAATTTGTAATTAATAATATTGCCAACTTTAACAGCTTATTATTTGACATTGGCTTTATGTTTTTTTTGTTGGAAAGTTACACATCTTGCCTGTTTAAAGAAATCATTGTATGTTCTAAAAAATATCAATTTTTTTTTTTAATTAATTAATTTTGTTGAAAATGGAACAGTCGGAAATTCGCACTATTATGAAGTATGAGTGTTACTACGCAGCAGACAATATCAAATTGGTTCGCAAAATTTCGTACAAAAAACAAAAAAAAAAAAAAATCCTGGCTCATCGATCACAGCAGAAATATACTGCAACCAAGTGGACGAAATTATGCAAAAACTTAAAGAAAAACAGCCTAGATTGGTCAATAGATCGAGTCCTATCTTATTGCATGATAACGCTTGACCACAGACTGCACAAATGAATGTGGCAAAACTACAGGAATTGAAGTTGGAACTTCTTCATCATCCTCCATACTCACTAGACCTAACCCCCACTGACTACCACTTCTTCCGCAATTTGGACAACTTTTTAATAGGAAAACAGTTTAATTCAGCTGTAAAACTGGCCATCCAGGAATTCATTGACTCTCGTCCGCCAGTGTTTTATACCACCGGCCTGAACAACCTTCCGGTTAAATGGCAAAAGTGTATAGACAATATGGGTGCATACTTATAAAAGAATTCCTTATACTTGTAAGTTATTAACCAATTTTGCCTTTTTTTCTACAAATTTCATGTTTGACGAACTAATATAACCCCACCTGATAGTTTTTTAAGAAATAGGCGTTTTTATTTTTAGGCACTTAACTTTTATTTTTTTATTTTTACTGTGTCCATCAAAATGCACAAAACATTTCAACAATTGGAACACTTAGTAACAGGGCAAAGGGAAATAAAATGAAAAGCCGAAACGAGCTCAGAAAAGGAAAATCGTTGCATAAAATCTTTCTATATCGATTCGTATCAGGTCTGACTTCAGGGCTGCGCCGAACCATTTTGGCGCTGGAGGCATACCATACCAACAATACACGCTACGGTACGCTCATTTAAAAAAATAACGTTTGAGATGATTAAAATATGAAAAAAGTCCATCTTTTTCTTTGTCCAAGATTAAGGTAAAAACTACTAGATATATAAACACGTCATTTGGTATGATGACGAAGCAAAACCTGAATTCGAACATAGACTATATGGGATCCCAAAATATTCATTCTAAGGCAGTGTTTCGGCCCAAAACACTTCGTGTCGTTCCTGTTTAGGTAAACATTTATAAAAGCTATGTCTCAAAATTTCATAAAGGAAAACATATTTATTCATTTGAAAAATACCGAATCTTAAACTTAATCTTAATCTTAATCTTAGCGCCCTAAGCCTGTCTGTGGCGCTACTTTTTGTTAGTAAACGCACTCGGCTTACCCTTGGTACAGCCCTGCCTGAGTTGAACCCATTACGACATTGACCCGGTACAAACCGGCTAAGACTGTTTTTTTTTTTCAATAGCGAAGCAGGGGCGTTTCGCCTGTTTCTTTGATTTAAGCGGAACTAGGTTTTCAAATCTAGTAACTTTTACCAATTGATTGAAGCTTTTGATCATTTTGTTCAGGAAAAGACAACTTCAATGTATATTATAAAAAAATTAGCTAATGACAACTTAAGAAATTTTAAATTTCATTTAGTTCCGCTTAATGGTTTGGAATAGCCTATATATATATATATATATATATATGAAGGCCTAAAGCTGAAGCACGGTGTTCTTAGTGGATTTCCATACCTTAAAAAAAAAAAATTACATATGTTGATGATACGGAAACATTTCCTAAATACGTTTGTGTATAACTATCTCTATTAAATTAAATCTGATGAACCACAAAACAAATAATGTACTATCAATATTTAATAAGCAAAAATTCAATAAAGAAAATTACAGTTTTAAGTCCAGTCACAAAATAATCTCCAAAATGAAACAATCAAAACTCAAACAAAATCTTTGTAATTCAATTCAATTACTACATTATCTCGGAAAAGCAACAGGAATAATATCATATTCTTACAAAATAGAAAACAATGAAAAAACTCCAAGCACGAACAAGAAAGATGTAATTTATATATTTGGATATCTTTTGGCTTATACTTTGATGGGCGTTTATACATTAAGAGTACTTTACAACAATGAGAAAGACTTTGATATTATTCCAAAATTTGCAATTACAGTTTTAACAGTAACATTGATATGTCTGGTATTTTTGTATGTAATACTTGGTGTATTTTTTAGAAGTTACATCATTAATTCACTAAAAAGAATTGATTTTCTGGATGATACTTTTAGAAATGTACAAATTCACATCGATTATGGTCACACTAAGAAATTTGTACGTAAGAAAATTATTATAACAATAATTTCTGCTGTTATTCGAACACTTTTGCTCATAAAAGTAATGCATATGGACATTATCCAAATAGTGGCAATACTTGTGGCTTGTCTCGTGAAAAGTTTAACTAAAAATCAGTTTATGATATTAATATTAGAAGTACGAGATAGATATGAAAAAATTAATGATTGCATCAAATCTATGTTTTCTCAAACTTCTCAAGGTTATAAAGAAAGTACTGAGAATGTTAATCATATCATGAAGATGCTTTATATTTTGTGCAGAGTGCATTATAAGTTACGGAAGGTTATCCAAAATTATATAACTGCTTATTCGGTTCAACTTTTGTTTTATTTAGGAGCAGCACTTTCGGATATTATTTTTCAATCATATTTTTTATATGTGATTCTTTATATAAATAATCCGAGGAAGACTATATTTTTGTTTGGTTCAACTCTTACTTGGCTTATGGATGAGATTTATGAATTATACACTTTGGTTGATGCTTGTGCTTCAACAGTAAATACGGTAAGTACATTTTATATACAAAAGCCTTTGTCTTTGAGTAACGTTCGAATTGGATCGGGGGTGTAAGCATTCAATACATACTGAGTGGAAGGGGAATGACATGCTTGACGGCTGTTTTCTGAGAAGTGACAACCCAATCCAGTGTTGAGACGTACCTTGCATGCATCTAATATTTACTTATGGGTCCGTAGTATCCATAACCATATCCATAATCTTATTATAAACCAGGGCCTGGTTACCAGGCATTAAGCTCGCAGTTTGCTAGCAGCAAAACAGGTTGAAAAATCTTTTTCTAAAGAATATTAAATATGAACTTTTGCGTGAGATCGTACTTTCTAGTATTATTAATAGATTTACTTAATGCTAATTCTAGAAAATATACAACCGAAAAAACGATCATTTTCTTGGAAGTGCTTCGTGAACGAACAACTTTTGGGGGTTTCGGTTCATCTTGGAAGACTCAAACAGTGAATTGTTGCGCTTAGTGTCTGGTTGATATGAATAAATCTAAGTTTCGTCACCTGTAACGATGGTGTATATGAATTTTGCAGTGCCTAAAAATCATCCAACGGAAACCTTCACGAGTAATATCCATTTTTTCACAAACTTGTTTTTTGTTAACGCTCACTGTCGACAAACTATTCTTTCAATTTATAAGCTGCCACTGATTTCACAAAAACAAATGTAAAATTTTACGAATATAGTAATGACACATTTCAATATTGCAATCTAGTGCTCGTTTGTAGAAACATAAAAGGTAACCCTCGTATAAGTAGAGATTATTCAAACTTAACTGAAATACTAAAAGCGCTAAGTACGATTGTCACGCTAGAATTTTTGCTAACAAGGCGCTTGGTTAATAATTTTTAGGATTTTATTTTAAATATGTTCAAAGTAATTTCCTTCAACAATAATACACTTGTCCATTCTTTACTTCCACTTCCTAAAAGCTTCCAACCAATCACCTTCGAAATAATATTAAAATAATCATTGTTTTGAAGAATTTTGAAACTGTCGTGAATAATAAAACTAGTAAAAGATTCAGGCTATATTCTTTATAATTATAACTGTATTTATTAATTTGGAATTGAATGGTTATATATTACATTTTTGACATATCATATATTATTTCATACTTGACGACAACTGAACACACAACAGCAAAGCCTACTATATAATAACGATCAATTTTATTTCAACACTCTCCCTAAAATTGAACTTTAATATAACTTTAGTTTAAGTTTATTATTATCAATACTATTTTTAATGAAACAAACCAATCTTTTTACGTAACTCCGTAAATTGTATCGGTCCTAACGGTTTCGTCAATATGTCAGCCAATTGATTTCCTGTGTCGACATATTTCAAAACAATTCTTCCATTCATCACCAACTCTCGTATCTGATGATACCTTACTGCAATATGTTTTGTTCGTTTGTGTTGTTCTGGATTACTTGCCAGTCGTATTGCTGCTTGGTTATCTACCAACAGTTGAGCTTCAATATTAGGTTTAAATTCTTTTACAAGATTATGCAACCAAATTAATTCTTTAGCAGCAGTTGAGGCTCCTACATATTCTGCTTCAGTAGTCGAAACAGCTACACACTTCTGACGTTGACTGCTCCAAGTAATCGCACCATCTCCTAATATTGACACATACTCAGTTGTTGATCGTCTGGTTACAATATCACCAGCATAATCAGCGTCACTAAATACGTTCAAGTATTCAGTTGCTGAACCACTGTAGACAATTCCCATATCAACAGTTCCATATAAGTATCTCAAAATACGTTTAATAAATTTCAAAAGTCCAATTGTAGGTTTTGATAACCACTGTGATGCTTTTCCAACTGCAAATGCCAGATCCGGTCTCGTAGTTACAACCAAATACATAAGTTTTCCAATTGCAGATGCACACGGATGTTCTTTGTCTGGATCCGTTTCATTTTCCAAAATTTCTAAAGCTGCTGAAGGTCTACAATTACTCATTTCAAACATTTCTAAAATTTTCAAAACATAAACAGCTTGATGAATTTTTATTTTCCCATCTCCGGTACGTTTTACTTGAAATCCTAGAAAATTGTTGACTTCATCGCATATGGTAATCTCAAACTCCTTTTGTAATTGTCCCAATAAGTTGTCGATATCATCATTTTTCTTTGCAAGGATCAAACCGTCATCAACATAAATGGCAAGAATAGTTAACTCACCATTTTCCTGCTTGATAAAAAGACATGGATCAAAGACACTGCATACAAAACCAATAGAGTTTAAATATTGGGTTAATCGTTGGTTCCAGCACCGTGGTGCTTGTTTAAGCCCATATAGGCTTCGGATCAACTTACAAATACGTCCTGACCCATCCTCGTAACCTTCTGGTTGATACATGAAGATTGATTCCTCCAATTTTCCATTTAAAAATGCAGTTTTACAATCAAATTGTCGAATCTCCAATTTTTCTGCAACAGCAAACCAAAATAATAATCGAACTGTGTCATATCGAATAACAAGGCTAAATGTTTTATTGTAATCGAAACCAAATTTTTGTTCAAATCCTCGAGCTACTAAACTAGCTTTAAATCTATCAACTTCTCCATTTGATTTCGTTTTTACTCGATAAACCCATTTTGCTGTCAATGGTTATATGTCATCTTCCAGTTCTAGCAACTTCCAAGTTCCATTTTTCAAATGAGACTTCATTTCGTCATCCATTGATTCAGAACAATTTTCTTTTTCAGGTACTTGCATGGCTTCCTTATAAGAATTTGGTTCCACAATTGATTTACGACATAAATATGCAAATCTTGTTGGCTTCTGAATATTGTGACGATCTCTGAGTTTATATCTAGCATTCTCACCTGAATGTTCTTCTTGCTGATTGTTTTGTACTTGAATTTCTTCTTGTTCTTCTTGCTGGTATGGTGGCTGAAACTCTTGTTTCTTCTCTTGTTTCTTCGTATTTCCTTCTTCCTTCTCTCCTTGGCTCAAATCCATCAATACCTTCGGAGCAGAAACTTCATGAAATTCTACATCACGGCTAACTTCAATTTTGGCATCATCTGGTATCCAAATCCTGTAATTTCCAGAAACTTCTTCGTAGCCCACAAAAATTCCTCGTTTGCTTGCTACACCGAATTTTTTGTCAACTCTTTTCTCTTTAGGTATCCTAAAAAAGCATTCACTGCCAAAATTTTTCAAGTGATGTAAGGAATATTTACAACCATACCAAGCTTCAAAAGGCGTCTTCCCTTTTTCTCTACTATTGCCAGTCCTGTTTAAGATATAAGCAGCACACATTATTGCTTCAGCCCAAAAACGTCTTGACATTCCATGTGTTAGCAACATTGTTCTTGGCGCTTCAAGTAACAAACGATTTTCTCTCTCAGCTCTTCCATTTTGTTGTGGAGTATAAATTGCAGATCGACCCAATTCAATACCATTTTTCTTCGCAACTTTAACAAAATGCTGATTGGTGTACTCTGTTCCATTATCTGACATAACTGCTTTTACAACATTTCCTGTTTGAGTTTGTACGTATTTAATATAGTTTTTAAAACAAGTTGCAACCTCATCATTGTGATGAATAACATATACCTTTCGATATTGTGTGTAACCATCTTTAAACGTCACAAAATATCGACAACCGCTAAATGAAGATTCTGCCATGGAACCACAGACGTCAGTCACAATCAGTTCCCCTGGACTATCAGCCTTTGTAATTTCTCGGAAGTTCGTACGTTGAAATTTCCCAAAAGCACAACCGTCGCAATTTTCAGTATTGTCCAAACCTGAAACCTCGATTCCTTTTAATTTTAAAAGATCTTTTACATGGGACTTGTTCTGGTGCCCCATTCTTTCATGCCAAACTTGCAATGAATTTTCTTTTCGATTTTGGGCTAAAAAACAAACATTTTCATTCAGAAGTACATCAATATTTAAAATATACATGTTGTCTTTTCTGTAGCCTTCAACAACAAGCGAGTTGTTCTTCTCAAAAGACCATTTGTTGCCTAAAATTGTTTGTTTAAACCCTTTTTCAGCTACCGACCGAACTGAAAACAAATTAATTTTCATATCAGGGACATATATCACCTTATCAAAATAATGCTCTGCACCATTTACATGTGATTTTATTCGTATTTTCCCAATACCTTCTGCCACAACTTTACGGCCATTGCCTAATTCAAAACAAACTTCTTCACGCAATACCTCGTATGTTGAGAAATATTCAAGTTGCCAGCAAACATGTTCATTACAACCGGAATCAATGATCCATTTTGTTGCATCATACATATTTGAAAATTGTGTACTTACCATAGCAAAACTCTGAGAACTTTCCTTTTGCTTATTTGAGGTGATTTCATTTGACTTTTTCTTGGGACAGTCTCTTCGAAAATGAGAACCTCCACAAATCCAACATTTTATACTTCTAGGATTCTGTTTGTGTTTGAAGTTAAAATCTTTGCTCTTCGTCGGTCGTTTGGCCATCAAGCTGACTCAGCATGCATGTTCATTCCACAAATTCCAAGTCGTGTTTCCTCAACCATCAGTCTAGATACCAGCCTGATAATCCCAAGCACTGTGGAAATGTCTAAACTCGGAAGGAAGTGTATTTAAAATTGTTGTCATAAGGATAGTGTCCGAAATGGGTTCACTTAAATCTTGTAAACGTCTAGCTAACGATTCTCATTTACTTACATGAGATGCAATATCGTCACCAACTGTGTAGCGATAGTCACGAAATTGTGACTGTAATAAATAAATTGAATCAGCTGATTATTGCTCATATATGCTTAACAATTTTAACCACATGTCTCGAGCTGTATCGCAATTCATAATCAATGACAATGGTTTCTTATCCAACGTAGTGGCTAGAACTTTTTTTGCTACCTTATTAGCCTTCTTCCAACGAATTAAGTCAGCAGCATTTTTACCATCGTCATCTGGTTTATCAAAAATACCATCTATAAATTCCAAAGCATCGCGAGCATCCAAAATTGCTCTTACTTGAAACTTCCACTGCATCCAATTTCTTGAATCTACCAGCTTCTCGATTTTCACCTTGTCAACATCCATTGTACTTAGACAAAAGTCAGCAAGTCCAGAAAAACGAAAAATAACAAGTCTCGTGCAATCCAATATCAACGCACCAACAATATAGCACAATTCACTTAGTACAATTCACGACAATCTCAAAGATTTGGTGTCTGGGCCTTTCATAACCTTTTGAATAATTTTGAAACTGTCGTGAATAATAAAACTAGTAAAAGATTCAGGCTATATTCTTTATAATTATAACTGTATTTATTAATTTGGAATTGAATGGTTATATATTACATTTTTGACATTTCATATATTATTTCATACTTGACGACAACTGAACACACAACAGCAAAGCCTACTATATAATAAAGATCAATTTTATTTCAACACATTGCAACATCAAACTTTTCATCAGACGAAACTTTCCACAAAGTTTTTATTAACCCAAAAAAATAGCACTTTGTCAAATCAATTTGCAGGTGTCTATTGCTTCTATATTTTTCCGCTATAAACTGGATAGTTGCAACTGCCCTATAGTCTAGTGCCTACTTTGAAAGATACTGCACTTGATGATAATGGAGTGCCATTTGGCACACGTGTTCCTTATAAAAATTAAATCATTTTGACCTGCAGCACCTATTTGTGAATCGAGGCAGATTCAAGATGGCGGCGAAACTAGCGCGCCAATTACGATAACGATAACTAATTTTATGAGCGAAATAGCGAAATAGCTAGATACATATTTGTACAATGGACCTTTAGCTACAATTTCCCGCATCGTACGCGAATTTTCTTCACTTATTTTACAAGATACCGTCCATAATTCATTCTCAGACGCAAAAAAATGATTTCCGAAATGGATAACGAATTTCGTATGATATGGCTTGTTTTTTTATTAATTTAACGCCGTAGATTACGAATCTGTTATCAAAATGGCGAAAATTTTAATTTTCATAGATTTGTTTTCCAAATTCTAGACATGAATTATTATTATTCGGGTTTTGCCCGAAATTAAATGAAAAAAATTACATATCCCATTATCCCAATAAGCCATTATCATGATGTAATCGAGTTCTCTGGAACTGAGCACTTTTTTCAGTGTACCATTTAGTTGTAACTGTCTTCTGTTCATCCCGCTTAATTGCTTTTACCAGGCCAATACTTCTAATGAATACTGCATGCATTATCTTTTTCATGGCTCGCTGCTTCCTGGTTATTGTTGGAGATTTCCCATCTTCATGAATCCATACACGACTCTCTTTACGTTTAAGTATGTCGAAAATATGAGCATAATTTCGCCACCTGTCACAATTTAAAAAAAAAACATATCCGCCACTCTTTAAGTATTTTAAAGTTTCATGGCAAATTGTTACACGTTCTGCTTTTTGGAAATTAGAAAGTTGATGTGGCACAAACTGACAACTTTTTTAAATGCGCATATGAGTCTGTTAATAGCTGAGGATCCAATCTTAAGTTAATGCTTTACTACAGCATAAGTTGTTTTATTGTCTTCTTCAATTATCTTCTTAACAGCAGTAATATTTTTTTCGGCAACATCTGTATAGGAGAACACACTGCTCATTTTTAGTCTTGAAGAGAATTCCTGCCTAGTTCAAATTCTTCATAACGATAATAAATTGTAGCCAAAGACGGCGCTTGTTCGCTTAAAACTGAATCTAAACTTTCTTTGCACTTTTAAAACTTAATATCGCTTAAACGGTTAAAACTTTTTTTAAATCATAATAAATCGTAAACCGAAAATACTGTCTGGTTAATTCCATATTTTGACTCACAACGATACTTGAAATAATTTACTAACTGAGAGTTCTAACTAACCTTACTATTACAACTTAACTTTAAATGACAGGTAAATAATTGCATAAAATTATAATGCTACTTTTACTCTTAAAGTTGTGTATAACCCCCAGAGGTTACCAATATCTTATACAAAACTAACAATCTGAAATAAAATTACAGAATTTTTATCTATCTATCATAATAGGATATTTTCTGTCAGCAACATTGTTCTGTCAAACCCTCGTCGAAAAATATTATACTTGATGATAATGGAAGGCCACTTGGAACACGTACTCTTCACAAAAATTAAATCGTTTTTACCCGTAACACCTATTTTAAGAACCACGGCAGATTCAGGATGGCGGCAAATATAGAGTACTAAGTACAACAACTATAAGTAGTTTTCACAGTAGAACAAAATAGCTAAAAACCTTTTTGTAGAATGAAGCTTTAGCTACAATTTGCCGCATCGTACGCAAATATACATCGATTGGTTTACAAGATGGCGCCTATAATGCAATTCACTTAATTACAATTACATAACAGTTTTTTCTACAGTGGCGGCGCTAGCTCTTAAGATCTGGGGGGGCCAAAAAATTTTGAGTAAAATTTGGGGGGCCAGGAAATATTTTTTTATCGTTTACATATGAAAATACATGTAATTAACTAAAAAAAAGGTCCTCACTTCTAAAATATATATTTTTCCAAGCAATTCTAATTCCCCCCTGGACCCCCGCTAGCGCCATCACTGTTTTTCTACAATTAAAAATATCCTATTAAGTTTTACACAGTTCAATTAATTGATCAATTTATTGATAACCTTGGAAACAAATACACCACTTTACACACATCAATTTATTTATCAATTTTTTTGAAAACTTTTACATACCAACTGTAAAACATATCGACATATTTATCAGAATGAAAATATTGAAAAAATCTTCACAAAGTTACGAGCTGTAAACAAAAACAAAAGAAATAACCTAGATGATGGTAAATTAAAACGTTCGAGGTTATGTCACATTTGAAAACGAAACACAAAATATATATTTGGAGGTTATGCTACAACTAAAAAGTTGGCAATATCTTATCAGATAAAAATATACCTAGAATTCCCTAAAAAATTGATGAAAAATAGAACTTGTTCTATTTTCAAAATAAATTGATCAATTTTTTGTCAATTAATGATTAATTAATTGACGATATTTGTACACTTTACACTTATCAATTAATTGAATGTCAACTTTTTCAATTAATTGATCAATTCATTTAATCGTGTAAAACCTACTTTAGATAGATAAAAATTCGCTGCAAATTTTGATACAACTTATATTTCTTCACTCGACAACTTTGTTTTTAAAAAGATTTATTTTAATTATTACAAAATATCTTATTTCTAAGGATGCTGAATCTAAACTGTTTTTACAAAATACAAAATGTGTAAATTATGTTTCTTACAAAATTACCTACTCTAAGCATATTATCTAATTACTTAATACTAGGAATGGTTAGGGGTGTCATGTTATCGTCTAGTCAGTGAGATTCGGTACGGTAACTTACATAGATTGTTATTAATTTTATTTCCGATTATTAGTTTTGTATATGAAACTATTGGGAACTATAGGATTGTGCGTCGCCTTAACGGGCCCCTTGTATAACTTAGAAAATTAATATCAAAATATAACCCCCCCCGATAATCGAACCCGCATATTAAAGCCAACTTTTGTTAACTAACTTTGTCCAATTATATTACGAGTTCTCACGGGAATCAAATTTGATATGGAGACACATTAACCAAAATTAAGTTCAATATTTCATAAAATATTAATTTAGAATATTGTTCAATATTAATTACAAATTAACATGCAACTAATTAAAATTCTTCATTTACAGCGATAAAATACATAAAACGGGAAAAGTTAATTATAAAATTGTTCTATAAACTACATTTGCTTTTTCAGGCTGCCGACACAGCTACTATACTTCATCAACTACAGAATCAAATTAAAAACACAGAATTAGAAAACCACGTGAGTAAATAAATAAAATCTATTTAAGGACGTATTAAAACATATTACATTACAGGTCCAGATGTATTCTCTTCAAATGTTGCATCAGGAGATTGAGTTCTCGGTGCTGGGATTTGTGACAATTGACTACAGCTTATTATATTCGGTAAAGAATTTGATCTTAAGCGTTTCTTAACAGAGTTGTATTTAGCAACAATGGCGTAAGTAGGGGGGATTAGGGGGATGAAAATTACCCCCCGAAAATTCGAAAAGTATTAAAATTATAATTATCGCATTTCAAAACTGCGACCTTTTCAATACGTATAAATTCAGATGTTGTGAAAAATCCCCCCCCCCCCCCCCGTCCCGATATATTTTTCTATGTACGCCACTCTGTACCAATAGAAGGGCACCTTTAACAGATAGCTTGGTTAGTTTGGACTGGTGAAAACAGTCTAGATTGTGATGTTGGTGGTTCGATTCTCCGTTGGTGATATTATTCAGGCGAGAATAATATGTTTACATTACTCTCATTTCGCAATCATTCACCCCTCATCCATGTGTAGGAGCTTGCCCCCTGGCATCGGCGATTAGCCTCGTTGCAGAAATAAATAAATTAAAAAAAAAAACAGCTAGCTTATTATAATAATAATAATACTTTATTAGGTGAGATTATTACAAAATAATTTACTATTGTTAAATGACAGGCACAAAAAAAGTACTTATCACTTTAATGTGCTAATTTCTTGCAATCCGGCTAGCAGCGGCGAAAGGCAGGGGCGAGAAGGGCACAGGCCCAGGGCGTCCGCTCTTAGGGGCGCCAAACAAACGCTTGAATATACATATTTTAAGTTTTTCTAATTTAATTTAGAAAAAAAATAGAAATTTTCATTTCTACGAGGGACATTGAATAATTAAAGAGACAAATTGATGTAGAAAAAAAAAAAAACTGTGTATTTTTAGAAAATGAGGCTTTTACTACTTCTCAACATAAACCCCACGAATATTAATACATTTGGGCGATAGGTGGCCAAGTGGTGGTCAGACCCAAGGCCAATAAAATTTAAAAAAAAAAAAAAAAAATTAATACATTTGTCCCAACGATGAACTAGTTATTTTATACCTGATAGAAAGAAATCTTTGTCTTGTTGTTTGAGCCAGTTTCGCACAAATTCTTTGACTTCCTCGTTGCCGCTGAACTTTTTTCCAATCCTCCTTGAGTGGATGCCTTCTTGAGTGGACCAAACAAATAAAAATCAGAGGGAGCCAAATCTGGACTGTAGGGAGAATGAGGTAGTACCTCCCAACCCATTTTTTCAATGGTTTCTTGGGTCAGCTTGGCGGTATGATAGCGACTTCAACTGGCCGCCCAGGATCATTTTTATCCGTCCTGTGGTCTCAGCTCATCACAGTGATGCCAACCTAAAGTCATGAAAGTACCAAACTCCTCCTACAAACCGTTTTTTTTTTCTACATCAATTTGTCTCTTTAATTATTGAATGTCCCTCGTATATCAATCTCGTACGTATTAAATACAAAATTGAATTTAAATACGTAGACATTTATTGATTATATAATAATTAAAGTAATTTTTGGACTTCTGCAAAATATTCAAAACATCATGTATGCATATTTTTGTATATAAATAACAAAGAAAGTCCATTTAAACAATCCTCTGATATGTTTAAAGGCAGTGTTTCAAAGATAGTTTTATAAACAATATAACGTAGAAAATGATCGTTCAGCAGTAAGTTGGTTACTGGTAACGTTACTAATATTTTCTACAGCTTTTATAGAAATTCATTTTATTAACTTCCTTACACATCTGCCAACTTTCCATAACTTATTTTAATGGCACATTTACACCTCGACTTAGGACCTTATTTTGTTCCTGAGCGCGGTTCTTATCTTGAAAAGTATGTATCTCAAAACCCAATTTTCTATTATATCTTAAGGGAAATCAGTTAATCCGTTCCCAGATTCAAAATAAAAAGAAGAAAAATCCCAAAAAAAAAAAAAAAAAACTATTCCCAACTAAATGAAGAAAATGCAAAGAAATTGACAGGAGCATTTTTATATTATAAATATGCATTTTGTATACCTTTATATATTAATTTTTATTTATGAAATTTTTTGTTTCAATGATTAGTATGAAAATCATTTTCTATTAATTTGGAAATTAATCAGTTTTCGATTTGTTGGCTGTAGTAGCTACTAAATGGGTTACTAACAGCTGCCTGTTAGTAACTAATACTAGGGAAAAAAGTTAAAAAAAAGTATAATGTAAAACAGGCTTTAATTCATATGAAAAGAAAAGCATAACGGTTCGTATGTAGAGGCCATAATGGGATATGAAAGAAGTTCGTTTTTCGAAAAGTTCGTTTGTCACTCTTGACAAACCTCTGTTCGTAAGTCGAGGTACCACTAAATTAGCAAATTTACTTTGCCACAACTAGTATTCGGAAGTTTAAATATTTAAATTGCAACAACTAAATCAAAAAAATATGTTTGAAGTAAGGTTGTGAGCACCCAACCCCTTTCTTCGGTAACCACTGCATAATAAAGGGGCGCAATTTGGCTGGTCCTGCCCCGGACAGCAAACCAAAAGAGTTAGCGCTAGCTCTGAATCCGGCATGTAGGTTGAAATCCCAGTTTTCCGGCAATGTTCCTATATCAGTAACTAGGGAACGGTTCTTTGATTTTAAATGTTTCATATCTGAATAAAGAAATCGACACGAATATATAATAATAAAAATATTTATTTATAAAATATATATACAAACAGGGCCGGCCAGAGGGCGGTGCGAACGGTGCGACCGCACAAGGCCCCGCGCTTCGGAAGACCCCGCTCGACCTGAGTTTTTGTTTTATTTATAGAATGAATAAATCGATTATTTTCATAGTTGCAGTTATATTATTATTTAGTTAGTTTATACTTATTTCTACTAAATATGTATAAACAATGCAGCCAGTACTGATATTTGTGTTTTTCGACAATGAAAACGACAATGCAATTTTATCATTTAAAAAAAATTCGAAATTTATCACCACCACGAAAATTTATTTGGCTCTTTGTACAATTCAGACAATATACAAAAGATGACTGAAGATGATCTGCTTAAATGTTGCAAAGATTTAAATTTGTGTTATAAGACGACATTGATTGTACAGACCTTATTTATGAAATTTTAGAAATTTTAGAATATATTTACAAGAACAATTTATCTGAACTGTATCCCAATTTTGTAACTGTTTTGAAAGTAATACTGACAAGTCCACTAACAGTTGCATTGGCAGAGAGATCGTTTTCAAAACTGAAAATAATAAAAAATTATTTACGATCTTGTATAAGTCAGGAGCGATTCTCTTCATTGGCAATTTTGTCAATCGAATCCGAGTTGGCAAGAAAACTAAATTATGACAAGATAATTCACAATTTTGCAATAAAACATGCCAGAAGGAATTAGTCATCATTACTGGTACGGCCTTCAGGGCCCTTGAAGGCCATAGCCGTCTCAATCGTCTTCCGCCATGTCTTCCAATTTTGTATTATTGTCCTCCTATTGTGTTCACCGATAGACCAAGCATCCTGTGCTTCACAATCAACCCACCTAAGCTTTGTTCTACCTCAATTCTACTACCTACTGGCACAATACGAAAATCTCTTTGTGCATGATTTATTTCACTGACTCCAGTCCATCCTAATTGATTTTTTAATCAATTACTTTTTTTTTGCATTTTTTGCATTTTTGCATTTACCCTTTACTGCATGAATTTTTATTTTTGGCTGAAATAATTCATGGGCATTAGGAATTGGTTCTTATTGATAGAAAAATTAATTAAAAAAATATATATTAATTATAATTTTTATGAAAATAGGGTTTGTGCCATACATGGAACATTATGATTCTACATTATGTTACAAACGAAAATGATTCCGTATTATTTGCTCGTCAATTGCTAGGTGTTCTTCATTAGGGATTAAAAGCAGTCGCTCTCGAATTTTTGAAAGAAAAGGTCGTATCTTCTAGTTGTCCTTTCTCAATAAATTTTCGTTAAATTCGAGTAATCGTTGAAGTGCAAATTTCGCTTGATATCCTCAAATCTATTGCAGCCCATTACTTGAGATACTGCAGGATCCATTGCTGTGTATGTGGCATATATGAACATTCATGAATTAACGTTCTGATTCAATTTTAAAAGTAAAATAAAAAAAAAAAAATCGGAATGTGCCATACATGGCACACTATGCGGTAAAGGGTTAATTAAACTTTTTTCTTCATACCGATTAAACAGTTTAAAATTATATCCGCATCTCAATAAGACACTTTTGCATACGGTCTAACGGTCTAATCGTTCTATGGGCACCTGGGTCGCGTCATGTGTTCAGTTCTGTTTTCAGAATGAGATTTCATAACAATAGGTTTTCTATAGGCAGTGGTCGTTATGAAATAGGTATTTATAGATCTTTTTAGCTATTTATATTATTTTGTTAATTATTAATTATCATAAATTATTAGTGTAACTAATGTGTACAAATAATAAGTGCAATATTGCAAAATACAAATATTTTAAATGTGTTTTTTTTTTTTTTAGAAAAAGAAGGCCCCGCAAGAGCACCTTGCACCGCACCCCGCTTTTTCTCGGGCCGGCCTTATATATAAATACAAAGTTCGGTACAATATATTTATGTATATACATAACGCAGAAAAACAATATAAACAAATCATTGTCACAGAAGGTACAAAGTATCTTGTGGTGACTTAGTTTAATATGCATAGCGTTAATTCTTCATAGTAAAATAGTTAATCAGGAGTAGATTATAAATTCATATATACATATAAATACAATAAAATACATACAAATATACAAATAAGAGTTAAAAATAAAATCAGAAATATTAATAAAATTACAAGGTATTAAACATTTTTAACCTAGAATCGCTAGTCAATGAAGATAACCACCGTTTGACAAGTCCAGTATAATAAGGATGACTATGGTGATATGTTGAATATGTTGTTACATTCTCTTAATAAAGGGTAAATATTTTTATCAACTACATTCCACAATAGTTCATCATCCATATGTGATTTGATCATAATCACATCTATCACTAATTTGAAAATAATTTGCAATTTTACACTATAAGAGAAAACTATAGAGAGTTAAAAAAAAAAACAACTAACAGTAAATATATAAACAAATATGTATTTAATGAGAAAATAAATATTTTAAACAAATTTAGAGTGGGGTTCATTTGATGAAATCTTTTAATGTCTGGGTAACCAAATTTTTATTTTTGATAAATCTAAATTTTTATGAGATTTTTGGCAAAAGTGTCGAAAAACTTTTGTCCCCACCCCTATTTTTCAGAGCGGTTGATCTAAAAATCATGAAAACAGTTTCAGTATTGTACATGAAAACCAGATAACCAAAATAGTTCAACCAGAATTTTTGATCTGATTATATTTTCAAGTTCAAGTGTTTTGAAGTACCGTACTAACATTGTTTAACTGGCTAACTGAACAACCGTTTTGATGCGAGAAGCGCACGCATCTTGTAATTAAGTACATTTGAAAATTAATAGATGGAAGCATTATCGAATCCCCATAATTTCTTACCACTTACTAGATACATACAAAACCCTGAAATGTGTAAAAATTTACACCACATCAAATTTTGGCTTTTGACTCATTTCACACTATTATTTTACAGATGATTGGCGCAGTTACAACTTATCTGGTAATTTTAATTCAATTCAACCAAGCAAGTTTAAGTCCAGAACCTACCACTATAATACCAGTTCTTGATATCAACGATACGATACCACCCACTGCAAATTCCGAAGAGCAAATCATTGAACAATAAAAATTAGAAAAACATCTTCGCAGAACTGTTAACTACTTTGATTGGTGCCAGGTATTTCAAGATATCTTATATGTACCTACAGGGGCGTCGAGACCGTAAAACAATACTTACGTGTACGATGACGGAGAAAAACTGCGTGTACACCGAAATTGTTCTGTATTTTTTCTGTAATATAATATACGAGGTGTGATCAAAAAGTTCGTACAGTTTTTTAATTTACAAAACAATATTTATTTATTCATCAATTTTTTATATTGTCCCCTCGAATTGTCCATATCGAATATCGCTATATTACTTATGCCACCGTTTTTTCCAGTCTCAAAACACTTCTAAAACGCAGATTTTGGTATAGCGGTATTTTGCTTTTATTTCCTCAATGGTCGTAAAACGTTGCCTTTTCATTGGTCTTTTCCTCTTCGGAAAGAGAAAAAAGTCACATGGGGCCACAACCGGTGAATAGGGGGGTTGCGGTATTATTACAGTGCTATTTTTGGACATAAAATCTCGAACAAGCAATAAGTATGAGCTGGTGCGTTATCATGGTGCAATTTGTCCAAGAATTGTCCTTCCATAAATCTTGCCGTTTTCTACGAATTGCTTCACGCAGCCAAATAGTATTCTTTAGTAACTGCAATATCTTGCGGTAAAAATTCATGGAACACAATACCACGATAATCGAAAAAAAAACAGTGAGAAGAACAGAACCGTAACTAGCTTTTTCTGGGCCCTGTGCAAGGTTGCATAAAAAGGTTATCCACAGTCTGACTTGGCCCCTCATTGACGATATTTAGGGCCCTCTTTCGTCTTGGGCCCTGTGCGTGTGCATCTGTTACACCTGTCTAGTTACGGCACTGGAGAAGAACTTTAACATTCTATCAAACTTGGAGGGTTTTTTTGCGTCTTGGTTCATTTGGAAGCTTCCATTGAGATGATTGAACCTTGGTTTCGATGTCATAAGCATACACTCACGTCTAGTCATCCGTTATGATGCGCTGGAGCAATGTTGAGTCATTGACAACATCTTCTTTAAGACACATTTTTTGTTCAAAATTTAACAATTTCGGAACAAATTTTGCTGCCACTCGCTTCATGCCCAAAACATTAGTGTAAATTTCTTCGCATGAATCATACGATATACAAATTTTTTCAGCAACCTCTCGAATAGGGGATAGGCATGATTTTTTTATTTTTTTTTATTATATTCCTCTTGTTGCATATAAACATAAAAAACAGTTTTTAATTTTTTTTTTTAATTTGAAGGCTTAAAAAAATCATAAATGTATGTAGCGCGCGAAAACGACGTGTGACGTCATACCCTCCTAACTGACACATGACACTACTAGTCTACACAGCGTACATAGTTTGTTGTGAACTTATTTGTTTGTATAACTTTTATAGGTTATGTAAAGTTAGAGTGATTTTAATTAAAATAAAGTTTAATTCTATAAAAACAATTTATACATGTTTACCGAATTAAATTTTATATTAAAATATATAAAATATGGAAGATCCAGGCCCCAGTACTTTGAAACATAGTCGAAAATATTGTTTAGTACCAATGTGCACAAATAGTTCAATTAGAAATCCAAAAAAATAATTTATATCATTACCTGATGATGAAAAACAACAGAAAAGCTATGAGGCGAAATAAACCCGATATTTCAGAAAAAAGTAAACTTTATGTTTGTGAAGACCATTTTAATGTGAGTACATATATTTTATAAATTATTTTAATAATAAATGCGTGAAAAATTGTTTAGTAACAAATACAAAACTCTCAAACAATACAATATAAACACGTAAACATTATGTTTTGTCTGTATCTGTGACGTCAAACTCTTACAGTCTCAGTCGTATCTACTCGGCAACCTTCGCGGCGTGGTCGGCTTATTTCAAATTTACAATATTTTAATTAAAAAATTTGGCTATAATATTAATTAAAATGTGATTTTTGTTGTGTTAGGTGACATAACTAACCTTAAAAAATCAAAAAAATGTAGTTTTAAGGAAATATAAATTTTATGCGTATCCCCTATTGTAATTCAACGATTATCAACATTTTTCCACGTTTTTTCCAGTGATTGAACTGCTGGATCTCCCAACTCTATCACCATCGTCAAATGATTCACGGCCATCTTGAAAGCGTTTATTGGTGACTCAAATTAACGCGTATCCTTCTAGCGGCAATAAAGTGAACACTTCTAAAAAGTATACTGTCATTGTTTACGTATAGTTTACCAAGTGTTTTTTTTTTTTTTTGTCCATTCTCATTCCCTTTTTACAACGAATAAAGTGATAAATTTAAGAAAAAAGGATTAAATACTCCTTGTTGTGTTTTATTAGAAAAATTGTAGTGTGTGACAAAGTGTCTTTATTAGTTCTGCAATTTAATTTAGTTTAGTTTAGTTTTATTCTTGTCTTTCATGTACATAAATATTACATAATAACAATGTACAACAATAATACTATTACATGAAAAGAAAGTCAATACATAATAATATAAGAAACTATTTAAAACATTAGAGATATGGACAGTGAAAAAAAAAATGAATAAACAGTAATAAACAATTAATATGGAAATTATCTAAAAAAAATCCTTAACGTCATACAATCCTCTTTCAATTAGGTATTTTTTAACATTGGTCTTGAAGATGAGTGCATTTTTTGACAACTTTATTTCATCAGGAAGCGCATTATAGTATTTACAGCTATTGAAATGGGCACCTCTTTGGTAACAGGTTAACTTGTGTGGCCTTGGGACTAGTGCATCTTTGTTCCTTGTGTTATGGGAATGTTCGATTTTTAGGAACAGTTGTTTGTTTTTGTAGACGAAAATACAAAGAGATAGTATATATTCTGCTGATTGAGTTAATATGTTAAGTTGGGTGAAATATATCTTGCATGAGTCTCTGGAGTTCAGCGATTGAAGGACTCGTATTGCTGACTTTTGGAGACGAAATACTTGTTTGCAATTAGTCGATTGGCCCCAGTGGATAATATTGTACTTTAAATGTGAGTGGAAGCATGAAAAGTATACATTCTTTAACACTTTGATGCTACAATTCAGTTTCAACGACCTTAGGAGGAATAAACATGAGCACGACCTTTTACACAGTTTATCGATGTGGTCTGTCCAGTTAATGTTTTTGTCTAGCGTTAGTCCTAGTACGAGTGAGGTATCCGATATTTTTACTTTTTGATTTTCAAAATTTAATTGCTTAGGCGGAATGAATTTATTTTGTGGTGTTTTGAAGACTACACAGGATGTCTTAACAATATTTAAGGTTAATTTATTTTTATTTGACCATGTGGATACTATTTTCATTACGTCATTAAAGGAGGTTTCAATATCTGTCGTGTTTTTACATCGAGTAAGGAATCTATTGTCGTCAGCAAATGAAGTCACGGTTAGGTTTGTCAAACCAACAAGAAAAATGCGTTAAAAGTTAATAAATGCACCATTTATTCTTGTGTTTTGCTACAAGTGAAGAAGAAAGATTATTAATGATTCCAAAATTTTGTTTCTATTTATTGAAGGGAATTTCTACTGTTCAGATGTTTTTAAACAAACTTTTAACGTTGAATTTTTCATTTTCCCTGTCTCACATGTGCAAAAAAATTGTTTAATGTTGACTAAACTGTTGTTAATATAATTAAAACTCCTTGTTATTTCATGTGGATGTTCCGTAAATGTGTTAGTTTGAAAATATTTGAAATTTCTAGAGAAATGTGTAGATCCAAATAAATGTTTAAGTTCAAAGTATAATATTTCATTATCTCTGTGAGTATAACCTAGCACCAACATTATAACCTCTGAAAATATTCATTTACAAACAGCAAATTTTATCATAAATGAATTCACATATATTTGTAAACTTTTTTAATACTCGGTTATAATTCAAATATACTGTTTACAGTAAGAAAACGTAAATTTAAGCAAAAATTGATTTTAAACCAATACTGTTTACATACGTTGACAGATGACTATCCTTTTTCGTGTCAAAAGTTCAAAAAGCGATAGTGGCGCCGTTTCGGTAATTTTAGTTCATACTCGATAGTATTCATACATAGTACTCATAGTAATTCATACTCGACTCACAAATTGACTTTTGCAACATTTCCACTACTTAACAGCACTTGATTTCTTTTTTCACGCATAATTTAATACATAATTTAATAACAATTTTTTGCTAGTGCGTGGTGATTTTAAGTGCAATGCATCGAGTTTACTCAACTTTTACAGTGACTCTCGTTTACGCGGACATGGACTTAAACTCATACACGAAGCTGTTAACAAAAATGTACGGGCTAATTTCCTAACTAACAGAACTGTTAATTTATGGAACCCCTCAAGTGTGGGGTTCTCCGAGATGAATAGTTTTAAGAACAACTTAGATAAGTTATTTAGTGACAAATAATGATATTTGTTATTAGTCTAATTATTACTTAAGATCAGAGCCGCAGTAAGGAAAACTTGCGCTAGGGGCAAAACTGTTTTGGCGCCCTTGGCAAATAAATGTAAGTTGATAAGCCTCACCTCCTAAAATCCAAGTGATGAGCAAAAAAAAAGGTCATCACCTCCCAAAATCCAAGTGATGAGCAAAAAAAAAGGTCCTCACCTTCGCAATGTGGCGCCCCTTAGTCAAGCTCGTCGGCGCCCTTTTCCTTAGTGCGCTAGGGGGCGTCGCCCCCTCCCCCCCTCACTGCGGCTCTGCTTAAAATTATGTAAGATACTAGTGTTAGTAATTTTTGTGTACTTATAACTTGTTATTGTAGAGTCGATTCAAATAGAGTTGAGTTCATCAATAAAACTGAAGAAATGATTTTTCGTCTGGACGGGTCTAATTTACTTATAATAGGGGTGTTAGGTTTGTTACTCATAGCCGTAGAAGTCTTGTATGAGTTAGGAGCTTTCAACGTGTTTATATAAAAATTTATTTTTCTATTCATAATTAATTTGCCTTCTGTCATTTATGACTGACATATTTATACTAAACAGCATTTTATTTATATTTTAATATATAGCTTTTAAATCGTTCCTTAACTAATTCCATAAAAAATATTATTTAATTGTCCCATTTTGTTTAAAAATATTTTATTTGTCTCCGCCCCTGGCGTTATCTTGTTTGCGCAATTTTGTAACGGTCGTGTATCCTTTTCTATTTGAATCGACTCTATTTTTCTTCTTTATTTTTATTTTATCATTGTATTTTTGTATTTGAGCAATACAAGCCGTAGACTTCCGCTCTTAGGTTCGCTTAATAATAATAATAATAATATTCTTTGCTTCCTCATTGTGAAAAATAAAAAATCACCGAATATACAGAAACATAACTTATTTAATTAGCTGTCAAATCTAAAATACACATACAATACAGCTATCAATTGAGACAGTCGTCAAAGACAGTTTACCAACATGACAACAAAAAAAATTATCAATCCGATAAATGTAGCGCGGGAATTCCATAAATTGCACGAACTTTTTGCTCACACCTCGTATAAGCAGTGGCGCACCAACGAAATTTGCCGCCCGGGTGCAAGACTTTATTTGCCGCCCCTACGTATGTCGACAATAAAACAGAATAAAATTTTAAATGTATCTATATAATCTCATATTATTAAATCCATTTGAAAATTATTATTTGACTGTAAAAAATAAAAAAAAAACACATTTTAAATAACTGTATTTTATTAAACAACGATTGACGAGGCTTTTTGTCGCCCCTGAAATTTGCCGCCCATGTGCGGTGCACTCCTTGCACCCTCGAGTTGGCGCGCCCCTGCGTATAAGATACGTTTACGTGACGTGCCTATTTTCCACGTAGAAGCAACCGATAGAAATGCCACAAAAAGTTCAAAATACTGATAAATGATAACAGCTAAATACATAAAAAAATATACAGCAAATCTAGTCTTGGGCCCGGATAATTAAACACTGTTATTTGAATTATTATTACAAATTACAATTACCGACAAACAAATTAAAGAAACTATGGAACAAAATCACAAATAATAAAATTGGATAATTTTTGTAAAAAAAAAATAATCCAATCGCAGGTCCTCCGGTAATTTGTACCGGCTTCTCCCGTCTCTCGACACCCCTGGGTAATTCTCTTAATTTTTTTTTTTTTTCAACATAGATTTTACCGTCTTTCATATATAGAGAGGGAGGTACTGAAATTATATCAATTTTGACTTAGCGAAATTTTTACAGAAAAGTATAAATTAGACTTCTTGTAACGCTCTGAACTACAGATATAGGCTATTCCAAACGTTTAGGCGGAACTAAATTTTTAAATCTAGTAATTTTTACTTGCCCGACCTTTATATATAAGGGGCAAGTATTGTAATCGCGAAAATTTTCGATGTCCAGATTTTGACGGATGACCACATTGACCCTGGACCATGACCAGGGAATCCAAAAAACCTATTTTCGAAGTGCCGTCCGTATGTGTGTGTGTGTGTGTGTCCGTGTGTTTGTGTGTCTGTGTGTATACACGATAACTCAAAAACGGTTTAACTTAAAGAGTTCGTTCTGGTACTAAAAAATTCTCCTATTAAATGGGAAGAACCCTATTGTTTTTTATGAAAATCGGTTGACTAGAAATGGGAGTTTACTCCTGTCGATTTTAAGATTTTTGCGAATATTTAGCAACAGAAAAATATTTCGAAAAAATTTATTGAACAAAAGTTACTATAAATGCAATAACTAATAACTTTTATTTGAGACGTTTTTTGATAAAACGAAAAATTTCGAAAAAATTTTGTGAAATTATTTAAAATTTTTCCAAGTCTCAATTTTTTCATACTTATATGTAACGTTTCCATGGTCATGATAATTAATTCGTAACTAGTAAAGCAAGCCTTGGACAAAAATTTGTATAGAACATAATTTGATGTATTTTTGAAGATTTATCTAAATATTTAATTTTTTTTTTTTTTAAATTTACATTTTTTTTTAAATATTTTTTTTATGGGAGGGCAAGTCTAGCGGAGGTTTCCCTTCGCCACTGGTTATCTATTAATTTGGACTTTCGGTTATTTTGTTTAAGCTTTGTAAATCATACTCACATTGCAAATTCTAGATTAAACTGATTGTCATTATAAAATGTCCTATTCATTGCATTTTAATTTTTTGTTATCTTTATATATAAAACTGAATATTTGTGGATATGTCCGGAAATTCTAACCCACTTCCAGATATGCTACCGAGTTGATCATCATAACTAGAAAAATCGAAAATCTCAAAAAAGTCCCACCAGAAACGAGAAATTAATAATTTTGTTTTTAATTATATTGGACCATTGGAATATCTATTAAATATGCAGTGAGGAGATAGGAATTTTCGTTCAATAGTTGATTGGATGACTATATTCAGATTGTGGCTCTTCGGGCGGTATCGGAAATGTTCCGCTCAAATATTGTCGGTAAACAGCACTGATCTTTATGCAGTTATTTAGCAAAACTATGATTAGTCTATGTAGAACGAGACAACATCCATATTTAAAACAAATATTTTTGCTGATATTTATGAACTTTATTATTTTGGTTTATTTATTTTTGCTTTTGACAAATCTTTTTTAAAAACAGTTTGACATATTTTAACCAAATTTAGTATGATAATAGAGTAAAACCAGGATTCGAACAGAAGCCATATAGTATCTCAAAATTCTCATTCTAAGGGAGTGTTTCGGGATTAAAACTGTAAACTTAAAAACTTAAAATATCTTTTTAACATATTTTTTTAATTGCACCCCGAAAGGAGTAAATTGCTATTTTTTATTCTATAAAACATCCCTTGGACATAGTCATGAAATTCGGAAAGCATATTCTCTCCATGATGTAAGCACCCACAAACAAGAGATTTTTTTAAATTCGACCCCTAACGGGGTGAAAATGGGTGAAATATGATTTCAAGGATTCCTCAATATATCTTGGAACAAATAAGATATCGACTTAAAAAAATAGTTTTTGTTTATAAAGGTTACAAATACAAAACAACCCTTAAATCTACATTCGAGGTCAATTTTAGCATTTCTTCGCATTTCCTATGTTTATTGAGTGTCTTTTTAAAATCTTTCACCCCTAAAAGGGAAAAATGCTTTTTCACTGATTCCTCAATATCTTTTAGGCCCAATGAGAGTTATAGACCTGGTTTTTGCTGATAGAGGTTACCCATACACATGTACAAAAATGTAATTTAGAATTTTACATTAATCATATTAAAATGCTATGGCGGTGAAACTATAAAAGATATACATATTCAATATATATATGTAGAACATTTAGGGTTTAATATTGGTACAAAATGTTCCCGAGGATATATATCCCAAATTTTTTATTTTAATTTTTCTACGACAATTATAATATTAAATTTGCTGTTGAACATTTTCGTCAATGGCCTGTAGCTCAAGAGTAAGGATGCAAAAGTGTTTAAATTAAATTGAAAGGCACTTTGAACACTTGTAAATAACAATATTTTACTTTCAAATCGTTGTAGAAAATATGGTTTTATAACAATTTTCGTAAACCATAAAAAATAAAAAAATAAATGATTAAGTAATAGTTTTCTTTTACATTACCTTTTAAAAAATTAAAGTTTTCCTTGATATCCTATACTTCCGATTTGTCCAAAAAAATTTCTATACTACTATTAGATACTTTGGGTAGACTTTGATCATCAGATTTTTTTTTCTCAACTTGCTCACTTCTTCGAGGTAAATAGATGGACGGGTGGTCTGATATACCTTGTATGTAGGTACGTTTCCATGATTACGGAAGATTATAAATCCGTATCAAGAAATTGTTAACGCAATATAACACGTTATTATCTCTTTCAATAATAATTTCTCTAGAAAGTATTTTATTTAAGTACTTTTTGGTGATGGTCGATTCTGTGGTGTCGCAATTTTTTTATATGTTTAGTTGATGCATAAATTTTTATTAAATGTAAAATGTATTTTCTTATATAAAAAAAATACATAAATAAATAAATTAATCAATAAATAAATCTTCTGCATAATTTACGATTAACTCGATGTTTTGGCAGTTTTTCTATTCCATCCCTGAAGAAATCCGGTAGCTTCTAAAGGAAGAAGTCATCAAACGCTACGAACTTATACATCAACCCAATAAAATAAAACCCATAAAAGTTTATACATGTTTTTATAAGTCTATTATTATAAATTAAAATAGAAAGTACTTACTGAAAATGTCTGACATTTAATGTAAATAGCCGCCATTTACTATGCACCTAGGGATGTTCCGATACTATTGATACGATACCAATATCGATATATTTCATTCGATATCGCGATTTTAGTATCGATACTAATCTTCCGATACTTTATTAATATCAGTACATTTGACCCAGTATTGTATCGTTTTTTTTTTTTTTTTTTTTGTTAATACAATATCGTAAAATTTTTATTTATACACATAAATTTTTCTGATTTTTTTTTTTTTTTCAATAAGAAACACTTCTAATAATTGTACTCTTATAAAAACTAGTAGAAGAGGTACGCAATCACAATGGCGCAGGACATAGTACGCCAAGAAACATGCGTTGAATGATTTAGAATTTGGTGGCCTTTGGCGCCTTTTTCCTCTACGTTTGGGTTTATGAAATGTTATTGGTTATTTTTGTATTTTAATTAAAAATTTCACCACCATGAAGCAAAGTGTGGACCTATTTTACCAGAATACACCAAGGAGTTTTCTCGGTGCTTGCAATGAAGTAGAGTGGAGTGTTTAAATCTATTTTAAACAATCACTCACATCTATAGGCTTCAGCAAGAGTTCATATACACACCAGTTTTGCAAGTGAATGTTCGGGAATCCCTTCGTAAAATATTTATTATCGTTTTCCTAATTCTGCTGTCCTAGATTTTTATTAACTAAACCTAAGCAAATTACCTAGTTTTTATGTAAACAGTAGTTTATTTACCCCCAAACATTAGCCCATTAAAAATAGTGTAATAAACCCTAGTCAGTGGCGCAGCCAAGGGAGGAGCCGACGGGCCTGGGCCCCTCCCAGGACCAGCAGATTACACATCGCTCGGAGAGTTGAAGATAAAATTTGTTAACCACAACCAGTGGCGCAGCAAAGGGGAGGGGGCGACGGGCCTGGGCCCCTCCCAGGAACAGCAGATTACACGGCGGTGCTCGGAGAGTTGAAGATAAAATTTGTTAACCACAACAGTAGTTAATTTTCCAATTACTTCATTGTAAACAATATTGGCATTTTTTTTTTGTTTTTTTTTTTTTCGTTTAAATAAACTTTTTTTATGATTGCCTACTCTTGATAAAGGGACATAATTATTGTTCAAGTGAAAATACATCACTTTCTAAATATGCTCCACCAAATTATATGAAGGGGAGCGTTGATCCTTTTTTCCCCTGACACATCGACTAAAATATTCGCCCAGTCAAATGATAAAACTGTTTTAAACAACTAATTACTCGATTCAAATAAGATAAAGTGAAAATCTGACTTCGGTATAACCTTCAGAATGTAATTTTAAAATGACACCTCAAACGTCAAATAGAGTAGAAATAGTAGAAATATTTTTTATTGTCTTTATTGTCTCCAAAATTGAGAGTAGTTTTGGAGACAATCGCGCTCTTAAAATCGGTATTTGGTTTTATTTTGTAGATAAATGTGAATATCAATATCTTCTTAAAGTTGACCAGAAATTTGTTTGTTCTATACAAAAAAAGAAGTCACCCAGAAATTCGCTTGTTCTCTAAAAAAAAATAAGTCGACCAAAGTTTTTTTTTTTTTTTAAATGGTTTAATTTAAATTTTTTTAATATCTTTTACGAAAGTCAACCAGAATTTTGTTTGTTCTCCCGCCCCTATTTGCCAATATTTTCCTCTCCTAAGGCCTGCCACCGGGGTTCTGTGCACCCCTAACACCCCCGCTTGGCGCGGCCCTTTATTGACACAATATATTTTTTTTAGAAATTATGAAACAGGTAATAATAAAATACTTAAGTGCTTATAAGTATTACATTTTATTTTTAAGTGTAAATAGTACGCATACATATAATAATACGGTAAATTTCTTTTATCGTGCAACATAAAAGATATGAAATGATAAACTATTTTGACAGCAAGTTGCCCTCCATTTATTTTGCAACATAAGGATAAATATTCATTGAAAAGGCTAAACATTTTTTATTGAAAATACAATTATTTAATACAAAAATAACAAACAAAAAAAAATCATCTAAATTAAATGTTCAAAAATACCACCATTAACTTGTAAACATAAGGCGATCATAAAAAATTATTTAAAACATTTATGATACCCCTTCAGTAGTAATAAAGTGGAAATTGGAATATTCGCTATTTTGAGATACACCATATTAGCAAATCACCATCGATATATAGCAGGAATTGATCTGAACTAATTCACTGATTTTATGCAACTGAATTCTAAGTTTTATACGTCACACAAGCGATACGAATAAGCACTAGTTTCATGCGTAACTAGTTCACCTGGAGCAAAATAAAATTGACGCCCCGTTTTTAAAAAATTTTAATTTCTTTGTGAATAAAAAATTGTCGACGACTTTTTGTTTAGCTCGCCAGTATAAAAACGGCGCCGCTCAATCGTTCGTTGCGATGGCGCCCCTTGATCGTGGCGCCCTGATGCGACGCATCCTTTGTATCCATTGTGGAGCCGGCATTGCTTTGGTTTATGACTTTAAGATTGTAGTTTATGGCGTAACTGTTAAAACTAAACTAGCGCAAATTAAAGTTGTATTCACTTGTGATTATAATATACATATCTATATGAGTAGACTTGTTTAAAATATAATTCTATTATCAGATTTTTGGCGTGTCGTCAGATTTTTAATTATAAAAGTGTTCCGAAAGGTAATTTCGGCGCCCTTAGCGCAAGGCGCCTCGATGCAACGCATCCTTTGCTTACCGTGTGGAGCCGGCACCGTTCTTAGGTATTTTTGAAATTATGATGTTTTACACACAAAAAGGACTGATATAAGTTGTACTGAACAACAGTGGCGTTGTCAGAGGGATAGGGGGAGACAAGCCCTTGGGGTCTCCCCCAAGGGGGAGACATGATTTGGGTCACAGTCTATTTTACATACAAAATGATAAGCAGTGACGGAACTTTAAATATCCCGAAGGGTTTCTCGACATTTTTTTATAAACAGAAAAGGGGAAGAGAGTATATTTTACATTTCTAAATATATTTTTCCCCTAAATAAGCTCAAGTGATTTTGATTACCGCTTCAGGGGCCACAAAAGATGAGGTTGAGGGCCGTATGCGGCCCGCGTGCCCTCGAAATTTGATTCGCCCCCCCCCCAAGACAAAATCCTGGCTGCGCCACTGACCCTAGTAAATACGATCAATTTACGTAATTAGGTTAAGTTTAGTTAGTAAAAAGCCTCGTCTACCTTTCTCTTCATGAACGCCTCTTATTTATTATTTCTTCCATGAACGAATCTTCCTCGCCTACGTTGTTTGTAGGTATCCAGTTTATTGTTACCTAGGTCATCTGTCACTCTTCGTCACAGTCGTGTATACTACTTTAATGCCCATATTACTTTAATCTATTTATTGTTGTAAAACAATTAGATTGTTATTATAAGAACAAAATGTTATTTTTTAAGTTTTATAGAAAATATATTCATTTTTCCTTTCCATACTTGAAAATATCGATATTTTTTTTCGATACGATACCGGTATCGATAATTTTTATTCGATATTATCGATACTCAAATATCGATATTTTCTCAGTATCGCATATCCCTACACGCACCTATTGCGGCACACAACTCATACATTGGAAAATTGCCCACCTGATCAACAGGATATCTATTTTATATATCTATTTAGCGACTTAGTGCTTTCGTATCTTTTAGTTGGAACCCTAATTTGTAATCAGGTGAATTCAGGCTTTCAGAGGACTAGTCCTCACACTTGTAATTGGGTATATAAGGCTGACCAGATTTTTTTACATAAATAGAGTATGCTTCGTAGCCAGAGCCGTAGTAAAGATCCTCACTCAAGGAATACAAGCAATGAGCAAAAAAAAAAAACTCACTCTAGAAATAATACAAGTGATGAGCAAAAAAAAGAGCCTCACTCTAGAAATACTACAAGTGATGAGCAAAAAAAAAGGCCCTCCTTTTTTCATCCTTGACGACCTAATACATGTCCAATTTTCAAACATCAAGCCTGTCTTCTTCCTTCTTCATATTCAACCTTTCCTGATTCATGGCCGTTGTAAATTTACCAAAGATACTTTGTTCAGAAGGATCATAACTAAGAAAAATCTGTACATGGAATAAAAAATCCACACTCCCTGTTCAGGTGGTGGTGGTAGTGAGCAGTTAACCGTGCAAATCGAACATAGACTAAGGGCAAAAATTGCCCCACAAAATGCGTACTTTATTCAAGTCACTGACTAGATAATACCTGCACACAGATGACGTCATCCCCCCATTTTCAGATGGCTGTACACAGCAAACCGTCCAGATCGATCGAGGTAATGCCTTGAGACCAGGGGGCAGGCACGCACCCAATGGGGTCTCGGGCTTGAGCTCTCCCAAGAGCTCAATAAACACGTGGTTTTTATCAAAATACAAGTGATGACGTTTTGTTTGTTGCTTATCACTTGTATTTTGGAAGTGAGGACCTTTTTTTTAGGTCAACACTCGCATTCTGGTAAATAAAATGCTTTTGGCCAGCATTTATTGACGAGTTATTTCCCGATTCCTACCCTTTTAAAACAATTTTGTCTTCTGAACCCCATCCAATAAAAATACTACTCTCTGGCAGGCGCGATCCCAGATAAGGAAGCACCAGGTAAGCAAGCATCCACCACCAGAGGTATACATAATCTCAATAAGAGGACCCCGCGGGCGCAAATTTCCGGTCAAAGTGACCCACTACCTACTTAGTATACCTAAGTGGTATACTAGAACGAGGCTTAATCTTGAACCTCACAGATGTGCAGCTATAGACCTTATTGTAACGTATAGTTGGACACAAAATGTGCAGTGGAAATTTAAAATTGTGCAGTGGAAACTATATATAGATTGTAAGTCGCAAGTGTGATCATGGGGATATATAGTGTGATCAATATATAGAGCGTTCATTAATGATGGATGGTGTTTGAATTTCCCGCTCATTAGATTAGTTTTTAACGTTGGTACTTACCAGGGTTGTACATGGGGAAACTTATAAGAGCAAATTAATGAGAAATAATTCTTAATTTTATGTATTTTTTACATCTGTCTGCATTGTTGCAAAATTGCCATTGTTAAAGTTGCAATGTTTTTATTTAACAACCTCTGACCTATAAGTGAGTTTCACAAAGTTAAACTGGCGACTATTCAATATATATAACAAAGACATTCGCACAACCGGAGAATTCATGGTAGAATTAGTATAGATATGTGATAAATAAAATATATCATTGATTCTAGTATTATAGTTGGATGTGCAAATATCAAACTTATACAACAGGTCTGGACAATCTACTTCATTATTAAAATTTTTGTATAAGAACATACAATCAATGACACGCCTACTGTGCTCATTTATTGCAAACTTTTTTCGAATACTTTCCGTACGCTTTATACCAGGGAGATTCATATATAAACGGTAATTTTGCTAGTGTACTCAGCAAGCAGTTCCGAGCTGGATGGTGGAGCGGGGGGTTGATGGTCGGTGTGTTACGGAGGGGGAACCAGCCTGGTTTGCTGCTCTGTTCTGTCTGTTCTTAGTACAGCCATGAGTGAACAAGAGGTTTCTTCATCTGTTGCACAACGCATTATTATAAAGTTTTTAACCAATGAAAGGTTTAAACCCTCGGAGATTTTAAATCGTTTGAAGGCACAGTTTGAGGACGCTACACTGTCCCAGAACCGAGTGTTTACTTGGGCCAGACAATTTAAGGGCGGCTGAGGAAGTGTAGAAAACGAAAATCATGATCGACGTCCAAAGTCAAGTCGCACAGATGACAACATCCGTGCCGTTCGAGAGCTTGTTGAATGTGATCGCCGGTTAACTGTTGACGAAATCGAGTCAGAATGGGTATCAGCATCGGGAGTGCTCATAGCATTATCAGTGAACATCTTGACTTTAGAAAAATGAGTACTCGATGGGTTCCGAAGTTGTTAACCGAAGCTCAAAAACAGGCCAGGTTGGTGATCTGTGAGATACTTCTGAATCGATTCCGGCAAGAAGGGGAGGACTTTTTGAGGTGCATCGTCAGATGTGATGAGAGGTGGGTCCATGATTATACTCCGGAGTTAAAAATGGGGAAGAAAGGATGAAGCCTGCCTAGTGAAGGCCAAAGCCCGTCTCTCAGCCGGAAAACTTCTCGCGACGTTTTTTTTTTTTTTACTACAATGAAGTTTTACTCATTAATTTTCCTCACGATCGACGTACGGTGACTGCGGGTTACTATTGCCAGTTGTTAGAATCAGCAAAAGCCGCCTATCGAAACAAAAGACCAAGTAAGCCCATCAGAGATGTCATCCTACTCCATGACAATGCTAGACCTCACACCGCGATTTTGACAAGGGACAAATTGGAGGAAATGCACTGGGAAACCCTCGACCACCCTCCCTACTGTCCAAATGTGTCCCCCTGTGACTATTTTTTGTTTGCGCCCGTGAAAGAATCGCTTGGAGGGGAAGCGATTCGAAAACAATGAAGATGTCGAGGAGCGTGTGCGCAATTGATTGACGACGCGCCCTCAAACTTTTTTTGAACAAGGAATATTCAAGCTTCCAAAACGTTGGCAAAAGTATGTAGAGCGTTAAGGAGGGTAATTAGGGAAAAACTGAAGGTTTCACTTGTGTATATTATTAAAAAATAATTATATTTAAAAAAATACCGTTTATATTTGAATCAGGAAGCATATTCAAGTTGATTTCTAATTTAATAAAAAAAATATATATAGCAATGGAATCGTTTTGGGATTAGTAAATATCCTACCAGTTCTAATTAAGAATCCAAGCATCTTATATTCATTGACCTTTTATTTAAAAGATTATTCAATATACCTGATAACGAGCTTGGAAGCACAATTTTGTGGATAAATAAAAATGCAGAAAATTAAATATTAATATTAAACCATAGGATTATATATAGAGAATCATTATAGCATGACCTTGTCTCTAAAACGTATTGGAATTTACTCTTCTGTTACACTGGGCTTTATCTTGTTCTTGGTCAAAACTTCACGTGTTTTCAATATGATTCTTATGTAGTGTGTATTCAAAACTTTTTTTTTATGTATAATCAATTGGATTTTGTGTATTAATATAGCGTGTTTTATTTTTCATAGTTTAGTGCCGAGTTTAATATCAATATAGTTTTCATAATTTAAGGTTAGGTACATTTTTAGTTTTTATCTTAGAGAAAGTTTTTATTCTGTAGATTCAGTACAAATTAGTTAAAATGGTTAACTGTTGTTTATTTGGGTGTAAGAATCAGCTTGCAGCAGAAGAAATGAATTGTCCTATATTATTTCATGCGTAAGTATTTTACTGTATTTGTAATTTATTCAAGTTTATTAAGACTTTGACCTGTTGAAAACTTATTATTATTTGCGTTATAATGCAATATGTTTTTTAAAATATACAACAAAGTATATTGACAGTATACACAGAAATTAAATATATGTGTTAATATAAATGTGTTGTTGAAATTTTTTGTAGAATATGGTGTTTTATTTTTAGTTTTTGTTTATGTATAATATTATTTTAATCCTATTTTCCTCTTAGTTCAAAAAATAAAAAATAAAATTAAGTTCTTCATGCTAATGTTTTGACCAAGACAAATATGGCGGCTACCTGTTTTCGCCGCAGCACTCTGCCACACTTACCTCGTCTATAAACCTTGTTTACGTTCTCTCTACATATATCTCTATGTATTAAATTAAACAGATATTAAACTATAGGTTATAAAAGATATAGGTATAATGATAAAATATAGGTTATAATGGACGGTACGCTGCTTATGGAAACACACATGGGTAGAAGTGATATTTTGGACAAAAATCAGTTCCTGGAATAAAATTTTATTTATAATGGAATGAAAATGGTACATTTTACGGTCAATCAATATTGATCACCCTGGATCTTTGGGAAAGTAACCCTAAACACAGGTCTAACTAAATACAAAAAAATAAAACCGACCGTTTTACAAACAAAATTTGCTGAACTACAGCTGCATCTGCTCGAGTACCAGTTTTACTTCACGGATGCATCAAAAACAGAGAACAGTTGTACTATAGCTACTGTTCACAACGATGAAAGTAAAACATACCAATTACCGACAACCAGTAGTGTGTTCGAAGCAGAAGCGGTAGCAATCCTGAAGACGATCGAAATGGCATCTCATACCATCCACAGACACATAGCCGTATGCACCGATTCTTTGAGCGTACTACAGGCCCTCAACAACAACTACTCGAAGGAAACTGTTATTCAGCAAATACAAGACCAACTATACCAGATGACAAAAGAACAAAACAAAATAGTGCACCTCATCTGGGTTCCCGCCCATATTGGAATAGAAGGCAACGAACGTGCAAACAAAGCCGCCCGAGAGTCCACCAATCACGAAGAAACCCTCCATTTACCCCCCAACAAAACTTACGTAAAACAGAATATTAAGAAGAAACTCAATATAACCAGACTGACCAAATGGCGTGACAGCACTAACAACAAACTATGAACCGTCAAGGACGACATACAGAACTGGAACTCAGGCACAAACAGACGAGAACAAATAATAATGACAAGACTTAGAATCGGACACACCAGACACACACAAAAACACCTCATGGCAAGACTAGATACCAAAATATGTGAGACATGTAACAAACAACTTACCGTTAGCCATATACTAATAGACTGTCAACTCTACACTAACCTACGTATAAATTACAACTTACCACAAGACCTTAAAGACATCTTAAGACTAGACTCAACAATGACTAACAACGTACTTAATTTCTTACAGGCAGCCAACATACATAACCTAATATAAGTTTTATATACAAACCAAACAAAATGTAACCATAATGTAACCTTATTAAACACTAATAGCCAAGTAGCTGATGTGTCTTTAAATAAATAAATTTAAAATATATATATATATATATATATATAAATATATATTGATCACCCGGTATTTGTGCAGTGGAGAAAATGGAAGTTTCCCAGGACATGTCCTGTTCAACCGAGTTCAAATCCCGGTTATGGCATGGATATTTGTGTTGTCCCAAAATTGTGTTGGTCAAAAATATGAAAAAATGCATCTACTGTATAATGGCCTTAGTAGCTAAGTCGAAATTAAAAAAAAAAAAAACAGATTTGAAATTAAATCCATTAAAGGAATTTTATCAACGATATTTAATTTTAAAATGAACTGTAAACAATTCTATAATTACTTTTTAAGTGAACCCAATGTGTTGCAACAAATTCATTCATCGTCCAAATATTAGAATATGTTATATTACCAAAATATTTACCAAAGAAAGTTTATTGTGAATATATTTAAATGCTTGCCAAAGAAAATTGTTATTAAAGCCCGTACTCATAGTCAGTTCTCAGACTTATAGCGTTTTCACTTTGTAAATAGAGATTTGATCTGAGATTGCCCTGAAATCACTCTGAAGTCAATCTGTGACGTCACGCTCTGTACTACAGCGATCTGGTAGAGAGTATACCTATCTGTTTGTTTACCTGATTGTCGGTGTAATTCTATACAACATTTTCCACATATTTTTTACTCCTATTATTTCGTCTTTTGCGAATATATGTCTCACGCAATCAATAATTTCATCACCCTCCGATTCGGTAAAATATAATAATTCCTCCAATGCAATTATTATTATTATTATTTTCTTTTTATATATATATATATATAATCACGGACTTAGTCCGGGGCTTATTATTATTATTATTATTATGGGGTTTTCAGGTCTTGACAAGCTTCCACTAATCTCAAACTTCAGCAACCTTTTGAGCCGCGTCATACTAGAGACTAGTGGAGCTAAATACACACGACTGCATCCCAAACCCTGGCGATATGCAGCCGCGGAAATTACGCTAGATCCAGTGCCCGCACCTTGCGGAGTGACCCGAGCAGCACTGCTTCCTGCATCCTGCAGATCAAAGAGTTGGCAGAAGATCTGCAGACGGGAATGGACTCGATTTCCCTTCGATAGGAAGCTTTCATGCCACCCAAAACACCAACTATCAGGACTACAAGCTTAACTTTATACCCGGGATACAGCTTTCTAAGCTCGGACAAGAGGTCCATATACTTAGACCTCTTTTATAGATATTCTTCTCAGCTGGACTTGAGAATTCGATCACAAACATCTGTTTGGTCTCGATATCCAGGAGGGTTATGTGCGGCTTAGTGGCTGTCAGTAACCTCGAGGTGGGGAAGGAGTAATTCCAATAAATTCGGTACTTGGAATTTTCCACCACCGATTCTATGTCAGAAGGGACGTACGGTATAACCGGTATTTGGTCAATACCATAGGCATGTCTAAGATGATAATAGAGCACGCGGAGAGCAGCATTATGTCGAGACACGTAGCTCGACGCTGCAAGAGATGGACAAGCAGACAGAATGTGCATTATCGTTTCAGAATGGTGGTGGCACAACCTACAGAGTGTGGACTCCGCTATTTGGAATATGCGGGCCCTGTACGCCAAAGTATTTATAACACCATCCTGACACGCAACACAAAACCTTCTGTTTCCGATCTCAAACCCGCAGACTTAAGAAACGAGAACGTGAGTTCGGTGGACAACTCTAGACTTTTAATATGTTTGAAGAACACAGAGTGCATACTTTTACTCATGTGTTCTTCTGTCAACATGTCTATCTGTCCTCGTTTCACTGTCCTCGTTAACTCTGTTGTACTCCTCCCGAGAAAATTGTACTCCAGCGTTTTCTCTGACGGGACTCAAGTCTGCCAGGTTAAATCTCGTTGCGGCTCTTCGTGCTGCCTGGTAAAGAAACGCCCCTTTGCCACTAAATTCGTGCTCACTAACGAACTTTAATAGAAGTCAGGCTTCTGAGGATACTGTTAGCTGTAACCAAGACGAGTCGATCGTACAACCACTCCAGATTAAGTAATCCCCGACCCCCGTTTAGACGAGGGAGGTAAATGCGCTGCACAGAAGATTTCGGGTGAAGACTTCGGTTGATGTTCATGATCTTTCTGGTTCTCCTGTCGAGATCGTTAAGATCATCAACATTCCATTTCATTACACCAAAAGTGTATGAAATTAATGGGACAGCAAGCATGTTTGTGGCAGTGATCTTGTTCTTTCCAGACAGACATGATCTCCATATCTGCCTCAGTCGTGCCATATACTTGCTGCGAAGGGCCTGCTTAATAAGAGTGACATCTTGGACACATCTCTCACTGATGCCTAAAAATGTGTAAGACCCTTCGGCATTAAGATGTTTTATAATGCTCCCATCAACCAATTGAACGTCTTCACCGTTGTCTAAACCTTTTCCTCTGTAGATATTAAAAACAGCGCATTTTTCCAACCCGAATTGCATACCTATCGCGGCAGTGTACTCAGCAACAGCATCTAAGGCGGCCTGAAAGTTTCTCTCGTTCGAGGCGTATAGCTTCAAATCATCCATATAAAAAACATGGGTAATTTTGTGCTTACGCCTCGACGGGGGACCCGCCATGTAGCCACTGCCGTGTCTGAGCTCGATCGATAGGGGAAGAAGTGAAATGCAAAATAGAAGTGGGCTTAGGGAATCTCCCTGGAAAATGCCACGCTTGACATGTATCCACCCTGTCGACACTGTGGTTAATCGGCTTGGAACAATGAATTGTGTCTTCCAGAGGGAGATAAGTTGTCCAATGCATCTCTCTACCTCCGGGTGAACCTCCGGAGAATGAGAGCATGTGACGTAGTGTCATATGCTTTTGCGTAGACCACCCAAGCCATAGACAGGTTGCGTTTGAAATACGCCGCCTCATGACAGACTGACCGGTCGATAATAAGGTTTTCTTTGCAACCTGCTTGGCCTCTCTTCGATCCCCTTTGTTCGTAGATGTCTGACCAAACAGAGGAAATGGAGCTCAGTACCCGCTCGTTTAATACGCTAGTGAAGATCTTATACAGGGTATTAAGACAAGTAATAGGTCTATAGTTCTTCGGGTTGGTTAAATCACCTTTTTTGGGGATTAATACTGTACGCCCCTCTGATAACCAAGATGGTATTGGTATTTCCGCACGGATAAAAGAAGTAAAGTTTCGTGCAAGATGGCCGTGTGCACTGGTAAATGACTTCCACCAAAAAGCAACGATTCCGTCAACTCCTGGTGCAGCAAAATTGCGCGCTTTTGAAATAGCACGTGTTACTTCTTCCGGGATAACAGGGGGGCATGCCTGAGGATCTGTAAGATGTTGTGTACAGAATTCCTCAAATCCCTCTAAAACTGGAGTGTCTTGCACAATCGTCTCGTGTTCATAAAGCTCCCTCCACAATATCTCTGTCCTGTCGACTGACAACAACGGTTCAGAAACCTCAGGTTTGGCCATGAAAAGGCGGGCTCGTGAGGAACATATTATTTGCCTCCATGGTCCTAACCCGGTTGACCAGTTTCTTTCTAGCCAGGGCTAGTGCTCTCAATTTGTCCACCGCTTTCTTCTTTAGCAGAGAGAGAGTGGACAAATTCAGTGTGTGATGCTTTATGCGCAATTGATGTAATATGCGCTTAGTATTCGCACTTAGCAGCTTAATACTTCGTAAAGCATCAATACCACACTGAATATGAGAAGCTTCCTGGCGTGAACGCGTCATTTTCTTCTCTAATTATTGTATACGCAGTTTGTCGTTAAAAGCCTTAGAGGCCAAAGCCCGCTTTGGCGGCAGCACAGCTGCTGCAGCGTATACAGCACAGTCGATTACCCAGAGACTACTCTGAGGGGAAATTTGCTTGTCAATAAGTTCATTAAGTCGCGTGAGGTCATCAGCACGAACTTTGAACTTATTGTGTCCAAGTCGGGTGCGTTCAGAATGAGGCGAGAGAAGGGCTAGAAAATCCTCGTGAAGATTTTTTTCCGGTGAAGAGGATGTTATTCCTGCATTAACTGGGGAACACCCAGTGGCTATCTGCCCACCCACCGTTGGTGGGCTTGCAGGTGTCGATAGCTGTACCGGTATTTGGGACAACCTTCTCGACTCTCTTCGTCTCGATCGCCTCATCCTGCGTCGCAGGCGTGCTACTTGATCGCGCAGATTTTGTTGCGTCATGAAGTCCAGCTCGGGATGATTTTCACACCATTGTGAGTGGAATCTGACCATGTAGCCCCTGCGATGGGGTGACGCTGCCTCGTAAACCTGAAGCAGGTCTTCCTGCTCCTCGGGTGTCCACTTGTGGCGAGCCCGGCTAGCGGGATTGTAGCTTCGCCCAACTGTTTGTGGGTCCCCATCCGAGAAGGACCCGTTGTGGGAAGCTGTATGGTTTCTTGTATTTTCTGGAACCATTTGTACGTTTCATGGGAAGGTTGGCCCCATAAAACGGTGGCAGGATTTATCGACCAGATGGCAGGGTCGACGTTACCCCCAATTGGTTCCTGCCGTGGTAACACTATAATAGCGATACGGAGGGAAAGGGCGCTAAGCCTTTTAGGTCAAAAGACCGCCGTACCCCGATTATGATTATTATTATTATTATTCAGGGTACGTGGGATAATCAGGCCCAAATCCTCGATATGGTCAGATGTTGCGACCATTGCGAACTTCCCTTATTATTATTATTATTATTATGGGGTTTGTCAGGTCTTGACAAGCGTCCACTAATCTCAAACTTCAGCAACCTTTTGAGCCGCGTCATACTAGAGACTAGTGGAGCTACATACACACGACTGCATCCCAAACCCTGGCGATTTGCAGCCGCGGAAATTACGCTAGATCCAGTGCCCGCACAATGCGGAGTGACCCGAGCAGCACTGCTTTCTGCATCCTGCAGATCAAAGAGTTGGCAGAAGATCTACAGACGGGAATGGACTCGATTTCCCTTCGATAGGAGGCTTTCATGCCACCCAAAACATCAACTATCAGAACTACAAGCTTAACTTTATACCCGGGATACAGCTTTCTAAACTTATTATTATTATTATTATTATTATTATTATTATTATTATTATTATTATTATTATTATTATTATGCGGTTTGTCAGGTCTTGACAAGCGTCCACTAATCTCAAACTTCAGCAACCTTTTGAGCCGCGTCATACTAGAGACTAGTGGAGCTAAATACACACGACTGCATCCCAAACCCTGGCGATATGCCGCCGCCATAGTATTAGTTATTAGTTGTAGCCATGACAAATAACGCGAAGAAATCATGTAGAAAACATAACCGAAAATGAAAATTCTAACAAAACAATGAGATTATATCTGTATTTTGGCGCCATTTTTTAGGATTTCTCTACTTGATCTATGTCGTGAGACAGATCAAATTGAGCGCTCCGAAAACACTCGCGTTACGCTCGACCGAGTAAATCGAAAATGAATTTAAGAGCGCTCCAACTGCTCTAAACTAAATCGAAAACGTTTTTGCTCTGAAAGCACTCTCGGAGCACTCCGCGCATACAAATTGAAAACGCTATTAGAGAGTTTCTAAAATATATGTGTTCATATATCTATAGTTGCTATATGTTGCTATAGTAATAGCCATGCTCAAGTTAGAGAATGAGCAATGTTAATTTAGTTAAATCTGGCTAATAGCCAAAGCTGCTAAAGCCAACAAATAAAAGGAAAAAAATAGTTAAAATTTCTGGCACACAGCATAAAAGGCTATTTACGAGATAATCGGCAAAGCATCGACTATGAGTACGGGCATTAGTTATAAAAAATATTATTATTTTATTTATCAAATATTTTATTTTATTTTATTGATTTTTATACCATTAAAAGTTTTTAATTGTATCAATGTCTTTTTTTTATACAAAAAATGTCCTGTTTTAGTCCTGGTTACAGGGCCGGCGCTAGAATTTGCGAGGCCATGTGCCAGGGCAGGCGCGAACTCATGTGCGAGATTGACAAGAAAAATTTATATTAACGTGGTGGACAAAAAAGAGCTGGTTCAATAATGATGGACCACGCAAAATGACGGAATGAACGAGATACATCAGTCTACCACGCTCTGTTTACATATTAGATACTCCTATAATATTTCAAATGTATATATTTTAATGGGAGATACATTTAGTGAATATTATACTATTTTTTTTCTGTGGCATCTATCAATAACAACTTTCGGTTGTGTGATTTTCTCTAGTTTTTGGGGAATCACAGCGCTTCACAGCTGATGCAAAGCACCCCACTTATTTTCTTCTTTCTAATTTCAGCGCGCTCGAAAACTACCTTAATGTGTTCTGTGAAACCTACATATACAATTTAGATGGAAGTTTGGTGTACGCGAGTACGCTCTGTTCAGAAAGTTCGCACCATGCACGAGGCCTGTTGGGAAGCGAGGCCATGTGCCACCGCACATGCTGCACATGCCTAGCGCCGGCCCTGCCTGGTTTTAAAATTGCTAATGCCCGGTTTTACAATCGACTGTTAAGGTTCTGGTTAGTGTTTACTGTGGAAACTTATGGTAATTATTACGCTGCGAATATGTCGTTAGCCATTGATTTGAGCTAACCAACAGGTAACCATGAATTGTAAAACCGGCCCTTAATGATTTCAGATACTTGTTCTGGTTTTGTGAAATCTGGTCACCCTAGGTCTGTGCAGCTTCCCATATTCCTTTTACAATTCGATTTTCTTCCATACTCATCATGTGTGCTATGTAATTATTGTAATCAGTCGCTTATAATTTTCAGTAATAATGTAAATAAAACTATGATTATACCAGAATTATATTTACTATTTCAAATTCTTTAAATATGTGAAAACAAACATATTTTGTTTATATTATATGTATTTAAATAAAACTATATCTAACTAAAATTTATTATTTACATTCCTAATCAATATCTCATTTGTAGCACGTAATTATAATATGAAAACAAACTGTTCATTAACATATTTATAATGAATTAGTAGTCCATTGCGAATGGAATAATTACATTTGTATTATCTATTCATCTGAATGAAATATCTTGGGACACGTTTATTTAAAATGCATTCATGGGTTGGTATTCTGAAAATCTGCAAATCGCAAACATAAAAAATATGAGTCAGGAGGAAGTCATAACCACAAAAGATAAGATTGTGATACTAATAGGAAATCATATGTTTAAACTATGATAAAAAATGTATGTGAATTGTGAATTTTCACACATATTAGGTTTTTGCAGGTATTTAGAAGGCATGCTAAATGTGTGGGACATTATTTTGCAGCAATACATCAAAATGAATGATATTTTAAAAATTATCTAACATGCATTTAATCTATTTACTAAGAACTCTTATTTAATATCTTGCATGAAAAAACATATATTTTTTTCAAAAATAATAATCTTCGATATCTTTCAAAAAATTAATCGGATCAAAAATTCTTCTTAAATATTCCGATACACATTAATATTCAACACTAGTAACTTTTTTCATAATTTTATATTAAGAAGTTTTTTAGCATACGTTGATCTTCGTCTTAAGGGGGCGCACAACCATTTAGTAACAACTTATACATCAACATTTGCAGCGAATTTTTATCTATCTAATAGCGTATTTTTAATTGTGAAAAGAACTATCATGTAATTGTAAATAAAACCAGTGGCGAAGAGAGACGCCCGATAAACATTAAAAAACAAAAGTTAAATCTTAAAAATACATCAAATTATGTTCTATACAAATTTTTGTTCAAGGTTTGGTTTACTACTTATGAATTTTTTTAAATTTTAAAGTTTATTAACTTCAGTTTCCGGTTCCAAATCTTCATAAAAAATAATAGGCTTCTTCGCTAATAATAGGAGAATGTTTTGGTCCCAGAACGAACTCTCTAAGTTGAACCGTTCTTGAGTTATCGTGTATATACACACACAGACACACTCACATACGGACGACACTTTGAAAATAGTTTTTTTTTGATATCCTGGACCATGAAACGTGGTCACCAGTCAAAATCTCGACATTGAAAATTTTCGCGATTACAATACTTGCCCCTTATATATTAACCACTTAAGGGACGGATTAAATTTGGATTTTCTGACAAAAAATTATTGGATTTTTTTATGTTGTAAAATGAGTACTAATATACAGTAGCAGCTGGTGAGTAAAATATTTGGGGGGACACTTTTTTTCCCATATATATCTATTAAAAGATAGTGATACGAGAAAAAAGTAAATATATAAAAAATACCTGAAAATATACTTTTATTAAGATTTATGGTCAATATTATTATTATCATTTTTGTAGTTATTACTTCTATTATTATTATTATTATTATTATTAAAATTGCAATATTATTAAGACAATGCTTTGTAGTCAGAACATAACATATTTGGTTATTAATTAAGCAGATACCTACACATATTCACATCTATTTAAATATTAGATTTAACCTTTTCGTTATGTTCTTTAATTGAACGTTTATACGCAGTATCAAGTTGAAATCGTATATTTACCGATCCCAGCATGGCAAATTTGACCGCATAATGCATATGTTTATGACAGGGTCGCCCCTAGGCGGGGGCAAGTGGGGCACCTGCCCCAGGCCCCGCGCTTAGACCGTCAAGTAATAAAATAATAAAATACATATTATTCCAAGTTTTATAAATAGTTGGAAAAAAATTATATTATCATTGAATATAAGTATGTGTACTTTGTTATTAGTTAATAACATTAAAGAAAATATCGTTATTCAATATATATATATATATATATATAGATGGGGCCCCGCAATTCCAGTTTTGCCCCAGGTCCCGCAAATGCTAGGGGCGGCCCTGGTTTATGAGACACATTATGTTTAAGAACTTTATCTTTGAAATGTTTAATATCTTTAACACTATTTACTGTCTTTATTTCATATCCGTCTGATGAGCAAATCAATGGAAACAAAAAAATATATATATAAATATTGTTTTTCACTAAACTTTCTATTAAATGTTCTATTTCCATTTTTATCCTGTTAGGAAATATTCAATTTTGGCCGATGAGGCCCCATATTTTTACTGACCGCCAACATATATAAGGTATTGTGATCATACCGATTTTGACATTTCGAGATTTCGATGGATCTCCACGAATCTCAATTCGTAACATAAACATAATCAATTCATAACATAATGTCCCTACATAATAACATGGAGTCCCTACATAACGTTTTGACTATTTTTAGCATGATGTCTGTCGGTCTGTCTGTCCGTCCGTCTGTCCATCTGTCCGTCCGTCTGTCCGTCCGTCCGCCTGTCTGTCTGTGTACACGTGTAGAGCAAATTCGGCTAAAAGGATTTTTATGAAACTTCATATTTAAGCATCAATGGCACGAGTTGATCAACTTTTGGTAAAAATCGGTTTACTAAAAATGGGAGTTTACTCGTGTCGATTTTAAGATTTTTGCGAATATTTAGCAACACAAAAATATTTCGAAAAAATTTATGTAACAAAATTTGCTATAAATGCAATAACTACTAACTTTTATTTGAGATGTTTTTTGATGAAACGAAAAATTTGTAGTAAATTTTTGTAAAATTTTTTCAGTCTCAAATTTTCATCTATATATATAAAAGGCAGTGTCCTGACTGAATGACTGACTGACTCACTCATCTCCGCCCAGCCCGAACCCCTAGCCCTAGAAACTTGAAATTTGGAGAGTATATTCCCTCCATGACGAAAGCACCCACTAACAAGGGATTTTTCGAAAATCCACTCCTAAGGGATGAAAAGGGGTGAAATGTGATTTCACGAATTCCTTAATATCTCTTAGGGCCGATGGGATATCGACTTAGTTGTTGCTTACAAGTATTGCCCATACAAATGCCGAAATCCAATTTCGGGATTTTGCCCTAATCAACCCCTAAAGGGGTGAACCTACAATCGGGGTGGATTATACATCCCGTTGTATTTCCAGTGTTCGTTTAGTTGCAACATTACTTTTTGGCACATAGGTGTCTTTTTAAAATATCTCGAAATGGTATTCACAGTTTTTTGAAATTTCACCCCTAAAGGGTGAAAAGGGGTGAATTGTGATTTTAAGGATTCTTTAATATCTCTTAAGACCGATAAGATATCGACTTGCTTTTTGCTTACAAAGATTACCCATACAAATACCAAATCACCAATTTCAGGATTTTGTCCTAATCAACCCCTAAAGGGGTGGATCTACAATCGGGGTGAATTATACATCCCGTCGTAATTCCTGTGTTCGTTTAGTTGCAACATTACTTTTTGGCACATAGGTGTCTTTTTAAAATATCTCGAAATGGGTTTGACAGTTTTTTAAAATTCCATCCCTAAGGGTTGAAAAGGGGTGAATTGTGATTTCAAGGATGCCTTAATATCTTTTAGGATCAATAAGATATCGACTTACTGTTTGCTTGCAAAGATTTACCATACAATTACCGAAAAACTTATTTCAGGAATTTGTCCTATTCAACCCCTTAAGGGGTGGATCTACAATCGGGGTGAATTATACATCCCGCCATATTTTCTGTGTTCGTTAGTTGCAACATTACTTTTTGGCACATAGGTGTTTTTTTTTTTTAATATCTCGAAATGAATTTGACATTTTTTTTTAATTTCACTCCTTAAGGGTGAAAAGTGGTGAAATGTGATTTCAGTAATTCCTTAATTCTTTTAGGACCAATAAGATATCGACTTGGTGTTTGCTTACAAAAATTATCCATACAAATGCCGAAAAACTTATTTCAGAATTTCGTCCTAATCAACCCCTAAAGGGGTGATTCTACAAACGGGGTAGATTATACATCGCGTCGTATCTCCTGTGTTTGTTGAGTTATAACGTTTCTTTTTGACACATAGGTGTCTTTTTAAAATGTCTCGAAATGGTTTTAACAGTTTTTTACCTTTAACAAATATAACCCCTAAAGGGTGAAAGAGGGAATTGTGATTTCAAGGACGCCTTAATATCTTCTAGGATCAATAAGATATAGACTTGGTTTTTGCTTATAAAGATTACCCATACAAATGCCGAAAAATGAATTTCAGGATTTTATCTTAATCAACCCCTAAAGGGGTGAATCTACATTCGGGGTGAATTATAGAACCCTTTATATTTCTAGCGGTTGTTGAGTTATAACATTCCATTTTGGCATATATGTGTTTTGACAGTTTTCTTTCACTCCTAAAGGGTAAATTAGTATTTTTTTGTTAGAAATAAAAAACGCGGAGAGTATATTTTTCAGTATGACGTAAGAACCCACTAAGAAAGGATTTTTTCAAGTTCGACCCCTATCTGGTGAAAAGGAGTAAAATGTTTTTTCACGGATTCCTCAATATCTCTTAGGACAGATGAGATATCGACTAGATTTTTTGTTACAAAGGTTACCCATACACAAGTTTAAAAACAAACTGCGGATTTTATGCCAATGAGACCATCAATATACCGTAGCGAAGCACGGGTTTTCAGCTAGTCTTTATATATAAAAGAGAATATTTGTGGCTATGTCCGGAAATTCTAACCCACTTCCAGATATGCGACAGAGTTGAAATTTTGCATACAGGTAGGAAATGCTTTCATCAGAACTAGAAAAATCGAAAATCTCAAAAAAATCCCATCAGAAATGAGAAATTAATAATTTTGTTTTTAATTATATTGGACCATCGAAGTATGTATGATGTGTTCAGTGAGATCGCGGGAATTTCGTTTCATTGGTTGTTTGGACAACTATAGTAAGTTCGTGGAACATCGGCCAATATCGTTCAGCACGATTAATCATTGTTCTGCTATAGGTGATTTTATTCAGTGAATTTAACAAAATTTATGTTTAGTGTATGCAGAGCGGGACTTAAGTCGAGCATCTGTTTTCTGGTTTTTTATATTTGCGAATTTTTAAGAATTTTGTTAATTTTATTTATTTATTTTTTATCTATTATTTGAGTTGAAATTTGGTATATACATAGGTAGGAAATGCAGTCAAAATAAGGAGGCAAATCGAAATACAGAAGAAAAAAAAAATGGTATCACTTATGACGTAGACTTAACAGAAAAATTGCTTATAAAAAGAAAATAATTTTTTTTAATGTTTTTTTTTTTTCAATTGGATTGATATTACGGGAGTTACAAAGGCACAACCTAAAACTAAACTTTCGAAATATCTCATTTACTATTGACTTACCAGCAAAAACGCACATGAGAAAAGTTGTTTAAAATTAAAAAAAACAAATATAATATGTTGTCCTATAAATTATTCAATTGGTTGAAAAGCTGGGACAGGGAGGAGGGGGGTGGGTGCTAAAACTAAAATACTGGAAATATCTAGCTTATTATTTACTTTACATCAACAATTTATTAAGTCATTTTTTTTTTTTTATTGAAGAACCATTATTTTCTATTTAGTATAGTTTTTGAATATTTAGGAGGACAGAGGGAGCGCTACTTATAAACTTGAAATATCTCTCTTATTATTGACTTAACATTAAACATGTGCATAACAAAAGTTGTTATAATATCAATAATATAAATAAATAAATAAACAAATCTTTCCTTAATATATCAGACCTATAATGAGATATCGACTTGGTTTTTGCTTCCAAAGGTTACCCATACACATGTACAAAAACGTATTTTGCTCTGATCAACCCATAAACGGCAAATCTAGATTCAAGGTTAGTTATAAAACGCTTCGTATGGCCTGTGTTTTAATTCTTTTTGGCACATAGACGTCTGTTTAGAATCTGTACATGTATTAAAACTCAAAAACGGCTTAACCGATTTTAGTGCTATTTGCAACAGCGTCTTGCAAATTTGTCTGGAAATATTTTAAGCTATATATCATCGCTGTATGACACCAAGCTTCCGATCAATTAAGAAATATTTAGAAAAAAGTCGGAAAATTTTTCCGTATTATAAAAAATATATAAAAGATACACATATTCAAAATATATATTAACGAATTTTAGGGTTTAATATTGCTACAAAAATGATCCCGACAATATATATCACAAATTTTTTTATTTTCATTTTTGTCGACAATTATAACGTTAAATGCGCTGTTGAACATTATTGTAACCCCTAAAGCAATACGAAGAAAAAAACTTCCTTAGGTGGCAAGAATATTTACTAACGAAAAAAAGTGCTCCGACCTATATGGGTACGATTTATAAATCAGGAATAATCACGGAGTAATTATAATAAATATCATAATAATTATAATAAATAATTTCGTAAGGTGCAACATAAAATGTTTCACGTGATCGGCGCTGCATTTGGCAATGAGTGATTCTCACATGGGCATTTTATGTGGCATTTTCCTTGATTAACACAACGGGACACTTATACGTTTTGTTACTAAATGTCTATACTACCAATGTTTACAAAGAAGTTCGTACTTAAATTATTTGTATAAGAAGCACATATTAATACAATGGTAGATTAAAACAAATAAATATATTTGAATGTAAAACGATTCGCAGCAACCAGTCTTGAACAGATTTCGAAATGGGCCCGATCTAAGCGGGCTACGACTATTTTTTTCGGTAGCGAAGCAGCGGGTATACTACTAGTACTTATATGTAACGTTTCAATGTTCATGATAAATAATATCTCTGTTAGAAAATATTAGGCCAAGTTATTTCTACTCTGCTGCTAGAATATATTTTATACAAGTACTTTATAATGGCGGTCGGTCCTGTGGTGGCCACAGCTGATTTTTTATTAATAATTTTGTTTCATAGTTAAGCACGTTAGTTTTATTAAAATATACAGTATATTTTAATAAAACTAACATGCTTCATTCGATTAATTTTAAGTACCTGCGTTTAAGTACTTGTCACACATCACAACGACCGAACTAAGCTACGGGACACCGGCCGTAATTCACTAATACATGCAACACTAACCTTCGCCACTGTTGCCATTACTAGTAAATTTTTGCTACATATGTAGATAAGAACATTAGATATTGCATGTGGCAACGCTGTATCTTGGGACACTCCGTCGAGTGTCCAACAATGCTCGGAAAAGCGTTGTTGTCTTGATTTAAATTTTTTAAATTTAACATTTATATAAAAAATCTTTGAATAAGAAATAATAAAAATAAAAATATGCAGATATATCTAGCTACTTTAATGCAATTTTAAAGAAGTATAAATAAAGTATTAAATTTAGCTTTTTTACTAAAAATTTTTAGGAGGTTACTGTCCCAGCGCCTCCCTGTCTCAGCCGCCACTGCTAGTATATAGTTAGAAAATAAAATAATGTTGTTTTTAGCGACTCCCGCTATGGAGGGGGGTTATGTTCATAATTAAGATACTAATATTGTTAATAAAATATGATATCTCGGTGTAAAATTTATAATTATTTTTCAGGTTTCATAAAGTGCCAGAGGTAGGTATAGGAAATTATTATTTATCGGAGACGAGACTTGTACGAGTACAGTCTGAGTAAATATTTTCTTACTTATAAATTTACTCGGAAAAATAAAGGAGCTATATATAGGAAATTAATCAGGCTATATCGCTCGAACGTAACATCTACGACTGTGTGCCTAGAGGCAGATATAGTTGCGATCGTGGCGTATACGACCGCGTGCATTTATGCAAGTATCGCTCGATCGCAACATCCACGACTATGTGCCTAGAGGCAGATATAGTTGCGATCGTGGCGTATATGACCGCGTGCATTTATGCAAGTATCGCTCGAACGTAACATCCACGATTGTGTGCCTAGAGGCAGATATAGTTGCGAACGTAACGTATACGACCGCGTGCATTTATGCAGGTATCGTTCGAACGTGACATCTACCGTGTCTTAAGTGGTTAATTGACCTTAAGTGGTTAAGGTCGGGCAATTAAAAATTGCGTTATAGCCGCCATCTTGTAAATCATTCGATGCCTACTTACGTACAACGCAGAAAATTGCAGCTAAAGCTTCTATAAATATATTTGTATATATTAAACTACTTTTGCCGCCACCTTGAACCTGCCGATGTTCTCAATATAGGTGCTGCGAGTAAAATGATTTAATTTTTGTAACGAACACGTCTACCAAGTATTATCAATTATTTATTATCATCAAGTATTTTTCGACGAAGGTTCTTAACTATAAACAATCATGTCGAAAAAATGTCGACGTATTATTACTACACAAAACTATTTAAATATAAAAATTATCTGGAACCCAAAAATTTTTTAAAAAATTACACAAATGTTACATTAACTTTTTTACAAATTTTTAACGAAAATCTCGTAATAATGTTTATTTTTTTAAAATTAAATTTAGTCCGTTTATCTACGCATCAAGAGGTTTAATTTGATACACTACTGAATATTTTTTTTAAATAATTATAATTTTATTAGTACATATTATTTGCTTACTTTTTTGTTTACACCGCTTCGCTCGATGTGTTTTTTGAAATCCCAGTATTTTTTCTACATGCCGGTCAAAAAACTGTACAAGCATACCAAATATCAACTCTCTATGTGTAGCCGTTTTGCCACAGTTTCTACCGTATAGACAAACAGACATACAGATTAATGAGTGACAGTCAGAGGTGGACTAGTACTGTCAGGTCAACCCGGTTATTTGAAATTTTTACGGTCCGTGATATGTGCCCAAAAAAAAATAATAATAAATGTTTTTTAAATGAAAAGATTGAAAGGACCCGAAACAGATGGCACTATATAATCAAAGTAAGCGGCCCCAAAACGACCCTTTCTCAGTCCGGCCCGGCGATTGAACTGGCACTTATATCGCAAGTCCGCCCCTGGTGACGGCATAAGGGATTTTTGGTAAATTGATGATGGCTATAAATATATTTTATGAATTACGTTAGTATTTATTAAATATCACATTAATAAAGATTACGTCATGAACAAAATTAGAAAATATTTAACATATATTTAACTCCAATATACAGGTCACTGATAATTTATTAAAAACAATAAGTAATAAGTTCACATTTAATTATAATTTCCTTAAGAAAACGCACCTAAAACCAATGTTATTAACAATTTATATATTAAGTTATAAATAGGTCAATGGAACGAAAGTCAATCTAATACGCCAACATCAATGCCATGGCAAATGTTTTGTTTGGTATCCATAGCAACTAAGCTATGATGTCATCATTCCATACGAAGATAAATCAACATGCTGTAATGTTTATTTTTGCTTTTGGTATACGCCAATCCTGTGTAGTAATTGTAGCAAGATAGACGTCAAAATGTTATTAGAAAAATATTATGAAATAATCGATCGACCATCACAAGAAGTTAGGGTTCTTTGGAAATGTAAGTACCTGTTGAATTGATCTTATTGTTAATCAGTAACAATTGAGTTTAAATATACTTAAATTAAGTCTAAACTTATTTCATATGGTACTTAAAACATAGATTCAGTAAACTATGACAGATGCGAAATGTAAATAATGCTTTTTTAATCAAGGAGCAGAACATTTTTATATTTGTCACTAATTTTGTATTTAATTTAAAATAATATTAAGTAGAAAATGTGAGAAATACAAAAAATTATTAATTATGATTAAATATTGTAAATTATATATAACACAATTTTAATTTCTTTATAATTATTCATTTGTAACCGTCATTTGGGTTGATGTTTGGTCATACACACATTTACTCACTAATCTTGCTCTGTGTCAAGTCTTTTCAGGTATATTTTATACCGATACTTTCTAGATTTGTCAGCTGATCTTTTGCGAGGTGATAACTGAAATGAATTATGTCTAAATATGGCACAAAATATTTTTTGACATTTATGTCACTTTTTTACTTGTCACTTATTTCTTTTAATTTGTTTATTGCGTGTGATGTTTTCTTTAATTGCGTAGCACCTATTTTTTAATAATATGTCTTGCCATATACAGTGTCAAAAGTTAAGTAAAGTGTCAAATTTATATAAAATAGTTTTATTGTTTGGGTATCAGGGCCGGTCCTATAGGTGGAACGGTAAGGCAACTTCTTAGGCGCTGAACCGGGGAATTGAAGATAAATTTGTTAACCACAACCAGTGGCGCAGCCAAGGGGGGGACGGGCCTGGGCCTCTCCCAGGACAAAGCAGATTACACGGCGCTGCTCGGGGAGTTGAAGATAAATTTGTTAACCACAACCAGTGGCGCAGCCAAGGGGGGGGATGGGCCTGGGCCCCTCCCAGTACAAAGCAGATTACACGGCGCTGCTCGGGGAGTTGAAGATAAATTTGTTAACCACAACCAGTGGCGCAGCCAAGGGGGGGACGGGCCTGGGCCTCTCCCAGGACAAAGCAGATTACACGGCGCTGCTCGGGGAGTTGAAGATAAATTTGTTAACCACAACCAGTGGCGCAGCCAAGGGGGGGGATGGGCCTGGGCCCCTCCCAGGACAAAGCAGATTACACGGCGCTGCTCGGGGAGTTGAAGATAAATTTGTTAACCACAACCAGTGGCGCAGCCAAGGGGGGGACGGGCTTGGGCCTCTCCCAGGACAAAGCAGATTACACGCCGCTGCTCGGGGAGTTGAAGATAAATTTGTGAACCACAACCAGTGGCGCAGCCAAGGGGGGGGATGGGCCTGGGCCCCTCCCAGGACAAAGCAGATTACACGGCGCTGCTCGGGGAGTTGAAGATAAATTTGTTAACCACAACCAGTGGCGCAGCCAAGGGGGGGACGGGCCTGGGCCTCTCCCAGGACAAAGCAGATTACACGGCGCTGCTCGGGGAGTTGAAGATAAATTTGTTAACCACAACCAGTGGCGCAGCCAAGGGGGGGCCGACGGGCCTGGGCCTCTCCCAGGACAAAGCAGATTACACGCCGCTGCTCGGGGAGTTGAAGATAAATTTGTTAACCACAACCAGTGGCGCAGCCAAAGGGGGGCCGACGGGCCTGGGCCCCTCCCAGGACAAAGCAGATTACACGCCGCTGCTCGGGGAGTTGAAGATAAATTTGTTAACCACAACCAGTGGCGCAGCCAAGGGGGGGACGGGCCTGGGCCTCTCCCAGGACAAAGCAGATTACACGCCGCTGCTCGGGGAGTTGAAGATAAATTTGTTAACCACAACCAGTGGCGCAGCCAAGGGGGGGCCGACGGGCCTAGGCCCCTCCCAGGACAAAGCAGATTACACGCCGCTGCTCGGGGAGTTGAAGATAAATTTGTTAACCACAACTAGTGGCGCAGCCAAGGGGGGGACGGGCCTGGGCCTCTCCCAGGACCAGCAGATTACACGGCGCTACTCGGAGAGTTGAAGATAAAATTTGTTAACCACAACAGTAGTTAATTTTTAAATTACTTCATTGTAAACAACATTGCCAATTTTTATTTATTTTTTTTTTTCGTATAAATATTTTTTTAAGATTGCCTACTCTTGATAAAGTGACATAATTATTGTTCAAGTAAAAATACATCACTTTCCAAATATGCTCCAACGAATTATATGAAGGGGAGCTTTGATTCTTTTTTCCCCTGACACATCGATTAAAACATTCACCCAGTCAAATGATAAAACTGTTTTAAACAACTAATTACTCAATTCAGATAAGATAAAATCGAAATCTGACTTCGGTATAACCTTCACACGTTATACAATCTGTTCGTTCGATACAAATTGTGGCCAAGCGGCTGATTTAGAGAACTGAACATAAGTAAGAAAAATATTGAGACTTCAAAAATATATCCCGCGAAAAATATAAATAAATATGTATTTATCTAAGAAAAAATCAAGTGAAAGTTTTTGATACATGGATTAACAATTACATTTTTTTATCAACAAATAATGGAATTATTATTTGATATAAACATCAATATCTAATAGCAGGGGTGTCGAACTGATGGGTCGCAGTCTATTTTACATACAAAATGATAAGCAGTGACGGAACTTTAAATATCCCGAAGGGTTTCTTGACATTTTTTTATAAACAGAAAAGGGGAAGAGAGTATATTTTACATTTTTAAATATATTTTTCCCCTAAATAACCTCAAGTGATTTTGTTTACCGCTTCAGGGGTCACAAAAAATAATGTTGAGGGCCGTATGCGGCTCGCGTGCCCTCGAAATTTGATTCGGTTCTCCCCAAGACAAAATCCCGGCTGCGCCACTGGTTGAATATATTATTTCTTATTGACTAATATTTTTAATAACTTAATAAATTCTTAATCAAATACCAGTCGCTAGCGTTCAAGTGATCCAAGTACCGCCTAAGTCTGCGGTTACAGTGGAAGCATGTTCGCCCGAAACTTCTGGCATATTCGCAAATATTCGACCGAGTAGATAGGTGTTGTTTAGTTCTAACAGTTTCGCGCGATTAATAAGCTTCAACTGTAACCACACATGCGTACTTCTACACGCTTGAATTAGTCGACCGAATGCGATCTAATACGAGCGTAGTACAGTTCGGGCGAACACACTTCCACTGTAACCGTAGCCTAAGACCAAGATTATTAAAGTAAAGGTTTTCTCGTAACTTGTAGTGGTGGGGGTAAATAGCGAAGCTACGCGTCATCTGTATGCTAACGGAACGTCAGTCTTTGTTTATCGTATATGATATATACACGTAAAGTTTGATTTTTGGCTATAAATATAAAAATATCGTTTAATTTTTTGATTTTCTACTTGTTTTTATGTCATTTTTCTTTGAAAGGAATGTTTCTTCGTTCTAAATAAATTTTCTTACATTCATTTTTGATGTGAAGAGAATAATAAGTGAAATATTTCAATATTTCAGTTTTAGGGTCCCTTCCCCCGTAATTACCCTAATATTCATCAAATTGAAAAAATGCATAAAACAAATAAGATTTGTTTTTTTATAAACAATTTTTATTGTAAAGTTTTTTCTGTTAAGATAGTTCGGTTTTTAAATGAAATATTTTAAGTTTTTTAGTACCAGTTTTAACCCAGAAAACACCCCGTAAGAAAGAAAATTTTGAGATATCATGTATACTCGAGGATACTCTATTGTATCAAATTTCGTTAAAATACGTCCAGCCGTTTTTAAAAACTGATATAACCTCCAATTTTATTAATTACTATATTATTATAGCAATTTGTTGTTCTATTTTTATTTAAATATTCCTAAAATTATATTTGTATTCGATTTTATTGTTATTTATTAACTATAATACAAATACCCAACACCTTAAATTTTATAGAAATCAGTATAAAATTTCCTTAGGTTCTTATTTATAATTTATTCAGTAGAACTGTCTTAAAATAAATATCTGTTATGAATATAGCCAATAAAAATATTTAAAAACATGCAACATCTATATTAATTTTGTATGCTGGTTTGAACTACGCATATATGTGACGTATTCCCTCTCATGCTCTGATTGGTTAGAAGTTACGAGACAACCTTTACTTTAATAATCTTGGCCTAAGGCTGCGGTTACAGCGGAAGCGTGTTCGCCCGAAGTACACTTCGGGCATATTGGCAAGTAATTCTCCATACAACGCATTCTCCATATAATTTGCGCACAATACGCGTACCATACAACGTTTGTGAATGAAAAATGGATACTGAAACATTTATATTTTTAGTTTTTGACAGAAGATCACTGTGAGATCATAAATGTCAATAAGACGAAAAAATAAATAAATAAATTAGACAACTATCAAAAAAAAAAAAAAAATTGGACGTATTCAGTAAAATGACAATCTATGAATGTTCTGTTAATCCAATACCTTTTTTATTGCTCAAAAACAAACGAATTCAGTAAAGAATTTTCTATTAACGTTAGGTAAGCCCTACAGATTATAAGTTTCTTAAACAAAACTAACAATCTGAAATAAAATTAGTACCAATCTATGTCTCAAAATTTACAGCCATTTTTGATCTATCTAATAGAATATTTTTAACTGTGGGAAAAATTGTTGTAAAAATGTTACAGCTCAATAACTTAATAATACATAACAGACAACAAATTGCGGTGTCAATATGTGCAAACAGAGCCGGTGCGAGGGTCTGCGGCGCCCGTATGCAAGATTTAATTGAGCGCCCCTAAGTAGGGCGTAGTAGCTTTTTTCGAGATCTTCCCTTCTAAATTTGAAGTGAAGATCTAAAACAAAAAGGTCCTCACTTCTAAATTTCAAGTGAAGACCTAAAAAAAAAGGTCTTCACTTCTAAATTTCAGGTGAAGACCTTAAAAAAAAGGGCCTCACTTCTAAATTTCAGGTGAAGACCTTAAAGAAAAAGGCCTCACTTCTAAATTTAAGGTGAAGACCTTAAAAAAAAGGGCCTCACTTCTAAATTTCAGGTGAAGACCTTAAAGAAAAAGGCCTCACTTCTAAAATTACATTTCACTACCTTACTTTCTATACTATATTCATTTGGTCATTTAGCGCCCTTTCGAATCTCACGTCAGCGCCCCCCTCCCAGTGGCGCCCGCATGCCCGTCAGCGCCGGCTCTGTATGTACACAAATACACAAATATGTGTCGATTGGTTTACAAGATGGCATCTCTAATGCAATTTGTTTATTTACAATTAAATACAATTTTTGTACTATTAAAAATATCCTATTGGACAAATTGCAATTCGTTGCAAAATTTGATACATAGTTTGTTCGAAATTTTATTTTAAATTGTTAGTTTTGTATAAGAAACTTGTGAAAACTATACTGTTGTGCAAACCTTCTACCACGCCCACTTCACTTCAGAAAATCGTGCGAACTATCCAGAAGCAGACACCACCTACCTACTCGCCCGAATATGGTCGGATACGAATGAAGTGCACGTCGAGAGAACACGCTTGCACTGTAACCGCAGCCTAAGGACATTACTTTACAGGGGCGGCAAAATTGCAATCCATCGCTAGTTAGTACATGGCTGGTAACCAGAGCTGCAGTAAGGAAAACTTGCGCTAGGGGCAAAACCGTGTTTTGGCGCCATTGGCAAATAAATGTAAGTAATAAGCAAAAACAAGGTTCTCACCTCCCAAAATCCAAATGGTGAGCAAAAAAAAAGGTCGTCACCTCCCAAAATCCAAATGATGAGAAAAAAAAAAGAAAGGTCACCTTCGCAATGTGGCGCCCCTTAGTCAAGCTCGTCAGCGCCCTTTTCCTTAGCGCCCTCGCTCTCGAGACACACACATACTGAGCCCAATATCCACATCGCATCTATTGGTGATTCGACTTGAGCGATCAACGCTAGATTAGACGACCTTGCGAACCACGAGTGTTAACATATTTTACGTTTTTATGCGCCCTCAATAACATTTGAATTTATATTGCGCCCTTATTGACAAAAAGGTTGCTGACCCCTGAGCTATAGCTATCCTGTTCTAGTCAATCAGATAATTATTGTAAGCACGGTGTTGCAAAAAATTGATAACTTTCAAAATAATTATCAAAATCCCGGTTCACATGTGTATTACTCAGATTTCTTTCACAATTTTAGATTAACCCCCCTGGGTTAGAGGATGCAGGACAAGAGATTTTGTAGCACATATTAGGCCAGAATCGTTTAAAAATTATTAAAAAAAATAAAAAACTATTTTCCGTTCTTTAATCTATGTAGAGCTTTCAGTTGATACTACACAATAAATTTTAAAAAAATTATTATTTTTTTCAACGACAAAAAAGTCGATATTTTTCTAAAAAGTAATCTGATCTTTCTGTTGAACTATTCCGGTTCCCATCAATCTACATTATTGAAAATATTTTCAGATTTTTAGATGAACCAATCTTGGAAATAGAGTTAGGGACAAAAGTTTTTTGGCACAATGGTGTAAACCATATAAATAGAAATTTGTTTATCCTGGCGTTAAAAGGTTCCATAATTTAAAAAAAATATTTATTATATTATTTATATTTAACACATCTTTGTTTATATTTTCCCGCAGTGTGTTTTGTCCAACTTTCTATAATTTTCCTATATGTGGGTCAAAGAGTTGTACACACATGCCAAACGTCAACTTACTATGTTCAGCCGTTTGTCTACAATTTCTACCGAACACATGGCAGACAGACACATGAGTGACGAAAAAAGTTAAAATAAAACAATCTACAAAACCCTAAAAATTTAAAGATTTGTGTAGATTGTTCAATTTTACCTTTTTTTAAATTACAAAAACTATCTGAAAAACTTTTTTGTTCGTCGGTAAATTTCGACGACAACTAGGGAAAGAGGCAGCAGTAAAATGTTTGTTTGAGAACGGCACATACCTTCGCGACGGGCTTATCGAATACTGATATATTAGTATAAAAAAATATTGATGTGACGTGTGAATTTTCACACATTTGAGGGTTTTGTATGTATTTAATAAGTGTAAGAAACTAACATAATACTGGATGTCTGGGAACAATTTCTTTTAAATATATATTTTATTTTATTTATCGACACAAAAATCGACGTTTTTCGAAAAACTTACCTGATCGAAAATTTCGGTTGAACTATTCCGGTTCCCATCAATGTACATTACGGAGATAAGGGGGGGGGCAAATATTTTTTGACAAAAAGTTCAAAAACCCATAAAAAAAAATTGTGTTTGGAAAATAGGTGTTAAGTAATATAGCGTTAACTATATTTATAATGTAAACTATTGCTTTTTTGTATTTTAAATGAGTATTTTCAATTACATTGTTCTCTGGTGCCATTTTATTTTGAATAGTTTGTACACGCCCCCTCCAAGCACTCAAAAAAAAAACGTTTTTAAGGGACACATTTGTCTTGTAATTCAATGTGAACCAAGAAAACTCCCCAAGTAAAAATTGTGGCTTCTGAGCCTCCTTAGAAAAATTGTTGGCTTCTGAGTTCCCTAAGAAACATGTTTGGCTTCTGAGTTCCCTAAGAAATATTTTTGGCTTCTGAGTCCGTTTCTTAAGGAAACTTTACGAGTGCGCGCCTGCTGTGAATCAATCATTAATCATCAGTAACCTGTCTTGTGCTGCACTTTCAGGAATTTTGATTCTAATATTAGATTTAGAATAAAATACGGAACTACAATAGACGGAGTTTTCTTTAGATATTTAAACAGTTTTCAATCAAAAGTATTTATCATATATTTCAGTTACCACAAACCCATTGGTTCTTACTTAGATTATAATACTGAAAGAGATAATGATTCACAAAATCAAGAACAACAAGATTCAGCAGAATAATTTATATATTTTATAAGTACAGTTATAAGTGCCTATTCGCGACTGCAAATAACAGTGAGACATCTGGTGTTGACTGGCTAAATTAAACAGAAGCGTATATTTGGATAATATTTGTAGCGTATTGTGCTGCAGTTTATGTGAATTAAGAAGTATTTTAAAATATAGTGACTTAATTACAGTGCTTTTTGGCCGAAATATGGTTTGAACAGATAAATATTAAGAAAAAACTTTTGACATATACACTTCTCGTCCGGCATCAGCTGTTGTAGCAGCGCCGCCAACGCTAGTTTCAGTCGCGAATATTCAGGGCCGCCCTTACCACAGGGCTAAATGGGCTATAGCCCCAGGGCGCAAGCCTTTTGGGGCGGCAATTTTTATTTCCCCGTTTGCTATTCTGTGAATTTTCTTACGAAGAGGGGCGCATTATTTTTAGTAGCCCACGGGCGCCGAATTTCTTAAGACGGCCCTGCCTATATTGTAGAGCTAATGAGTATAGGCATAAAAATAAATGATTTTATATATATACATGTATATAATATTATTTTATGTCATGTTCCTAATTCGTTCTGTAATATCCACAATAATATTAATATCATTTATATATATTTTTTATTTTTAAATATATATATTAATTTAAATTGATTCGATCGTCATAGAAGGTTTCACTTCGATTGTGGTCTTTAGCACACACATATATATATATTTTTTTGTAGAAAATTATTTGTTCTCTATACTAATTTTTATTTCCATTTCAGTTATACACATTTTCTTCCTGTTTGTAGCCACAGTAAGTGGCTATATAACATCATACAACTTCGCACTTCTGCTGCAGAGATTTTCAGATGAATGCATTTTGTACCCGAATATATTTCTTAAGAATAATGGTACAGTCGAGAATGTGACATCTATTGAAGTAGACTTGGTTCGTACACAATGGGGCGATCCGTGGCTTTGCCAATACAGTATTTTCGTTCCTTTGTCTTCTGCTGTTTTAGGACCAATATTAATAGCATTTTTTATCATGTTTCCCAAAGGAGGGACGAACTTTTCCGAACCTTCGTAAGTATTAAAATATTATTTAAGGTAGCTCCTTAAATGGATTATACAAGTCAACACATATTTACTCAGTGGCGTATTCAGGGGGGAGGCACTGGGGGCATGTTTACTAATTAACAAAAATCAGCTTGATACAAGAGCCACGGCAAAATTCATCGCAAGTGTCCCCCCTAACCATGAGTCCTGGATACGCCACTGTATTTATTGCCAATTATATTACAGCGATATTAAGGTAAATTCGTGGTTCTGATTCCGAATATGGAATTGATTTTAGTAGATAAAATTGTACAAAAGTACTCGCATGAAATAAATAATGACATTTTCTGATGTAAAATAGACCTGTACAGTGATTTTTTAAATAAATATTAATCAATTTTTATACACATAGGCATATTTAATTTTGTAAATTTACGCTTTTGGAAAAAAATTAATAAAACTTACATTTTAAAATTTACGTTATTGTGATGTAGCTGCCCCTTGTGGATGTTCTGCTTATTAGTATACTAGCGTCGGCAAATCAACGCACTTACGTCACACGACGTAACAAACGACTGTATTGTCTGGAACAATGCAATCGTTTGTTACGTCGTGTCATGTAAGTGCGTTGATGCGCCGACGCTAGTATATTCGACGTACGTTTATTATCTCACACTTGCGTGCATGAAGCGCATGAACACTCATGCATTCAAGTTTTCTCTTGCTAATATTGTCAAACTTAAAGTTTGTTGTTTAAAGTTCGTTTACCATAACTAATTTATGGTTTATATTATATTAAGTGTGTAATGCAGAATTAAAAAAAAAAATAAAAATTCAGTGTATAAGAATCATCAGAAATATTTGTTTTTAAAAATGTGTCGTGTTCTTTTAATACTTTTTATACAATTTACTTTAATTTTTCGCCTGGTGTCACATTGACACAGCGAGTTCGGGAAGCAAACGCGGAGTGTTCCGAGTCACACTGTTTAACTCCAGACCGCTCGAATAAACGAGTTTAGGCCTTTTCTCGAACGCTCCGAGCTTGCTTCCTGAACTGACTACATGATATCAGAAAGCAATGATAAAGAGTAAAATTTTTTATTATTCGAATAGAAATTTTTGAATTTCAGATGTTAGATACAATTTTGTTTCGAATAATGAATATTTAAATATTATTTCCAGTCGAACACTTTATTGCCGCTAGCTGCAAGTGTAAATTTCATGAGTACGCTAAAATTACTTTTCGTTTGCATCTGATGATAATAAACCGTTCTACGTAACAGACTTGTGGGTTAAAATTACAAAAAAAAAGAACGTAACAAATGTAAATAGAACATATTTTATTAATCATATATAATATTTGTTTATCGACCAAGATACAAAATTAAATATTGTTTTTGTTCACTTACATTACAAATTATAAAACCTTTTAAAATATACAAACACAATATAGTGTCGACAGTAACAAGCTCTCCTAAAATCAAATTTATTTATTAAGAGGCCTCATGTAGAGATGTTGTGTCCTTACTATAACGGTACATATCATAAATTACATTACGTATCCCAACTGTTGTAAAATTGTCTAATTCTACAACAGATTTAGTACGTGTTCGTTTCTTTTTCGGGCTACTGACAGTTTCACTACTCGCTTGTTTTGCAGCGATTTTATTTACTTTAGAAATGCTGACATCTAAAGCAGCAGCAACTCTCTAAAAAGTTAATTAACAATTATTTGTAGAAATATATTCAAGTGAACAGACCATAGATATAAACTAAATTTTATATTTACTCACATCTCTGACGCATTTCACATCCATTAAAGGTCCACCATTATTTCGCTCTCATTCAAAATAATTAATAAGAGACAAAACCGTCCTTTGAGCATGGCTACTAAGAACTTTGGACATTTTTATTACAATAAAATTTTTAAAAAATTAAATTTAACCTCACCTCAGAATTTATCCAAACACCTAAATGTCAACCTGACAAATAACGATTGAACCTGATTGAACAATCCAATTACAAACCGGCAAAATTGGAAAAATGTACCAACATTAAATAAATAAATGTACTAACTGAGTTATGGATTGATGTTGATTAAACCATATCATAACGTTGGTACTTAAATTAACCAAGTGTGACGTCATCTCATAGTTATCGTAAACCGACTTTATCATTTTATATTTTGATGATTTGTTTTAAAAATTAACGATAATGAAAATGGTATCAATGTCATGGTCTGCGCACATATTAATATAAGATAATCCTGTGGTTCCTAAATTCAATTAAAATTCATTAATTTAATATCGTTCTACTAGTCTATTAAAGCAAAGTAAAACAGTTTTCATGATTTATGACTTCGACAAGTGAAAACTAAAATTTGATTTTCCTAATTCTCACTATGTGATAAACACAATATTTTCCATTGAGATTTCCCCTTTTCCATAATTTTTCCTCTTTTTGTAATAAAATGATAAGAATTATTTTAATTTTTAGTGTTTTGTCCATTCCGGATGGCAACAGGAAATCAAAAGCCCAATGGTACAATAAAGTGTAGGTTATATTTATAATTTTACGTATAAGACATAGTTAAGAAGAGGCGAGCACCGAGGGAGGAAGGGATTACACATACTTATGTTTCCCTAAACAAAACATATTGTACAAAAAAGAATCCAAAAACACTAGATTGGTTTCACTGATATATTTATTTCCTCCAGGATATTATATTAGGGAAGCCAACCTAGTGTTTGTAATTGAATAATTTTTATTTAATATGTTTCACCTAAGTTTGACAGAAAATTCTATTCAGTCTATATTATACTTTGTTGACGTGTCATTTTCGTGTCGTTATGTTATACGAGGTGGGTACAAAAATAATAAGACAGTTCTTATAATAATTTTTATTGCCAATTGAACTACAAAATGACATTATCCAGCTCGGGGTAGTTCCGTTTAAAACAGTGGCGGCGCTAGCTCTTAAAATCTGGAGGGGCCAGGAAATATTTGAGTAAAATCTGGGGGGGGGGCAGGAAATATTTGAGGAGGGCATCATTTTTTATGGACAGGTGAAAATACAAGTGATGACCTAAAAAAAAAGGTCCTCACTTACGCACACATTTTTCTCCAAGCTTTTCTTGGGGGGGGGCAACAGCAGACCAGAGAAATTTATGGGGGGCGGGACCCACCGCTAGCGCCCCCACTGCTAAGGAAGGTACTCACTGGCGGAGACTTTTTTCCCACACCTGGAAGCAGTGCTAGAAATTTCAACTGCTTTTAGGTGGTTGGTTTCTGGATATTATCCACACTACAGAGTACCAAGACTACGACTCTTGAGGTGGATTTTTATTCCTGGAAATAAAAATAAATCACTCATCGCGATGAAAAAAGTTTAAGAACCACTGCTGCAGATCAGTGGTCTCCAAAATTTTGAACATGTATCAAAAAATCAGAAAAAATAAATAGTACGTACCTCCAATATATGAATGTATATCGTGGTCTCACTGCGAAAACTGACCAAGTCCAAATTTTACGATTTTTGTCAACGTCAATGCAAATTACTACATCTATAATAGGAAAATTTTAGACCTTTAAACATTGAACAGGTAGAAGTTTAAATAATAATGTACCTTTAATATAAAAAATCGATTAAAACAATGAAATTATAGCTAAACTGATTTCAAGCCACTCGAAATTTTTATAATGAATAGTTTACATATTATATTAAATAAAAATGATCGTCAGCTGCCGACACAATGGGGTAATCATCAGTTACATCATTGATTACATTATAAAATGCTGAGGCTAAATGCCCGCTCAGCAATTATTATCCCTCAGCTGACGGTCTTACCCCCATTGTGCAATCAGCTGATTGCTGTTTTTATTATTCTAATTATATAATAAGTTCGATGTATAAGTTTCATTGAATTTGAAATGACTTTACATCATTTTTTATGACATGTTTATACAAGCGACTGACGTATAATCCCCCACTACAGTCAGCTGCGTGACTTTTTTTATTATTATTATTATCACTTAAACAATAACTGTGCAAATTTTCAAATGGCTTGAAATGACTTCTGGATTTTTTTTACAAGATCTACATTTTCTCACGACCAGCTCCACCGCGATTCTGGCGTCTGACACTTGTTTCGATTATTAACCATTTCTAAATTATCAAATACAAAAAAAAATTAAGCGGAATGAAATGACCATCAAAAATGTAACGCTGCCTCCCGAACTATAACGTTATTCCCGAACCAGCGTCCTTAGAAAATGAGGTGAAGTAGTCGTTTTATTTCGTTAAATTTTTCGTTAAAGTAACGGAACGTAATACTAAAGTGATTAATAAATATCACGTATAGTATACTATACATTTTAGAACTTAGACTAATATACAAGTTACTACGTAGGGAGCTAGGAATGTTTTGAGATACGACTGTATAAATGAACATAGCAAGTTTATTCTTACATCATTAAATAGACTATTCAAAACATAACAGATACACTGATAAATAACTGGTATGTAATCAGTCTATTGTTTGCAGTGCACGTGTAAACTTATCAATATTTTAAACGTGGTTTGTCTGCGAAAGAGTGTATCTCCGAAATATTTACTATTTTTCTGAGAATTGTTCAAGTCGTAACACAGTGTTTCGTTAGTATAAACAATTTCAAAGAGAAATTTTTAACCTAGATCAGGAAGGCCCCGTGAAACAGTTAGTGCTGTAAATATTGCTGAGGTTAAAAAACTACTCGATGAAAATAGGCGAATAACATACAGGCAGATAGAGGAATCGTTATACGTTAATGCACCAGCTATCTGCTCAGTTCTTCGCGACCATCTGGAAGTTAGGAAAGTTTGCACGCTATGGGTACCCCCACAAACTGACTGATGTTCCAACAGCGATAAGAGTTGAATGGTGCCGAAAAATATTTAAAAAAAATTAAATGGGACAATACGTGAACTCCATTATAACAGGGGACGAAACATAGCTTTATTATTATGATGTGCCATCAAAATCAAGAAACAAGATATAGATAGTTCTTTGACGACGAAGTAACTCCAACCGCGGTAAAACAATCAAGATCTGTGAAAAAGAAAATTATTGTCGTATTCTTCGGCAAGCGAAGGATTATTACGAGATTTGTTCTAAAAGAGTAAAAAACAGTTACGGCCAAGTTGTATGTTGAGTTTCGTTTGCCTTAGTTGATTCAGTCTCATCAAATCTTACGGCCACATACACGCCTTGACACTTGGCGCTTGCATGAAGATAATGTTCCCGCGCATCGAGCTCAACTAACTAAAGAATTTTTGTATAATTCTGGACTACAAGTATTAGGCCATCCTCCGTATAATAATAATAATATTTATTATGCATTAAATGTTAACATTTTTACAATCGTCAATCGGTACATTCCATTATAATACTAGTACAAGGTGTGTAAAAAAATGTGACAGAGATGCATACTATAATTTACTCGGTATACTGAGCTTCATCCAAAACACTGATGTCATTTTCTAGGTATTCTGCAGTGGAGTAAAACGCCTTAGATATTAAATATAAAACCTTTAAAACCCTCTTTTAAACTCTTTTAAACCCTTTTGAATATTAACCCTTTTAGTGGTGGTCCCGAATCCAATTCGCGTTTCGGTTTTAATGCGTTAAGTGTTAAACCCGAACTGAGTTCGGGGTCGCCAAACGGCGGCATTTAAAGTGGTAAGTTCGTATATAGTTCGGATTGTATTAATAAAAATTATGTGTATTTTATTGTTAATCACGAATTGTGTTCATAATATAAATGCTATACATTTAAGTGGTAAATCCGAACCATATTCGCGAGAATAAATTTTGCTGTACCGAAGATGGCAATCCCGAGTGCAGTTCGTGCCGATAATGCAGTGACCTGTTTGATCTGAGTTGATAGACATTGCCGCGACGTGAATCAAGAGTTTTATATTGTCGTTTTGGATTATATAGTACGGATAAACCTAGAGAGTTGAAATTTGACATGCTTATACAACTCTTTGACCCGCATATAGGAAAAATACTAAAACATCTAAAAAACATATCCCCCTAAAAATATAAACAAATATCTGCTAATCGAAAAAAAAATATTTTTTTTAAAATTCTGAATAGGGTATCAAAAGAAAGCCCTTAGTACATGGAAATTTGGGGATGGAAGGAATGGGAGAAGGTAGAACGAGTACAGGAGAGGTATTTGAGATGGATCTTAGGGGTAGATAGAACAACACCAGGGTATATTGTAAGAGAGGAACTGAAAAGGGATAAGATGAAAGTGGGTACAGGAAGGAGGGCGGTTAAGTACGAGGAGAAAGTTAGAATAGAAACAGACAAAAGAATAATGAGGGAATGCTGGGAGGAAAGAGCCAGAGAGGAACAGAAAGGAAGATGGTACGCATGGGGGAGAGATGAGAAAGGAGTATTACTGTAGATGCGGAGTGGATGCGACAGAAGTGGAAAGGAGAAGAAAATACGGGATAAGCCTGATTGAGGAGTTGTGGAGGAGGGATAAGGAAGTGGGGGAGCAAGAAAGGACAGTCAGCATAGACAAATCAAGGAGCGCAGGGAGATATAAGGAGGTCAGAACTATAGGGGTACCAAGATACTTAAAGGGAGAAAGAGGAAGGTCAGGAGGGAGAGTTAGGAGGATTGCGAGGCTAAGGTGCGGGAATGAAGAGAGAGGAAATAGATATTGGAGGAAACAGGAGGAAAAGATGTGCAGGATGTGCGGGGTGGAGGAGGAAGATATAGAGCACCTCGCGAAGAGCTGTAGAGAGATGACAGTATGGTCGGGGAGCACATTAGACCTGCTGCACGAAGATGGAAGGGGGGATAGGTGGGCGAGGGAATTAGAGGCAAGAAGGATGGAGATTGGGGAAGGATAACAGGAAGGGGTAAAGGAAAGAAGGAGGAGACCCGGTGGGAAGCAGAAGGGGAGAAATGGAAGGAAGGAAGGGGGATGAGGTTACCTAGAAATGAGGAGGAAGGAAGAGAGATAGGAGGAGGGGCGAAGAAATGGTTGGAAGGGAAGAGAATGAAATAAAATAAAATAAAATAAAGCAAAGATGGGCGAGAGAACAGGAAGCAAGAAGGAAAGAGATTGGAAAGGGAAACCAGAAGGGGAACAGGAAGAAGGAGAGGGACATTGGAGCAAGAAGATAGAAAAGGGAAAAAAATTGTAGTGGATGGTTTTTTTTTATGTATTTTTGGATTGATTTTATTTGGTTTTATTTTTGGCTAATGGCTAATACCCTGTACGCCGCAAGGCCTAGGGAAATAAAGAATATATATATAGTACGTGGATTAACGATCAAAATTTTATTTTTGCAAAATAAATTATGCTGACGCGATTTTTGTCAAAATTGTGCAAATTTGATTTTGTCCCATATCCTAAGAAAAATAAATAAATAAAATGTCGATTTTTTTACATGATCCATAAAATAAACCCGTCACTTACTATTTAGTTTATCTTTTATAATTAAACTGGCAAAAAACGTGTATTTCTACCTGTTTTCAACCAACAAAAAAAAGTGTCAGGTTGGTACGGTAAAATGAAATTTAATTAGCCACTAAAAGGGTTAAGGGGGCAAGAGTTAAAGCTGGTCGGAAGAACATTATAGAACTTTATAGCCAGGTAAGCTGTACCTTGACTTCTCGTAAAGTCTGGGCGTATTTTTTTCTTATTTTTAGTGTCGTGTCTATGGACAGAGCTTTGGAGTGAATTTGCCCTGGTTTTCATGTACATACATGAGGCATATAAGGATGTAAAGGGATGGGAATGTTAATATACCCAATTTAATAAATTTGTACTTACAATCAGATCTGTATTTAACATTCCCTAGGATTCGAATTGCTCTACGCTGCAGGGAGAATATGCGTCCTGTGTGAGGAGAGCGGACCCAAATTAATAGAGCATACGTTAATCGGGATTGGAAGGAAGCAAAGAAAAATGATTTTTGTACCATCAAGAAAGCACACCATCTTGAGTTATTTAGACAATAGATCGACGAACACAATTTTTTCGCAAGTTTGTTGATGTGTTGTTCCCAGGTTAACTTGCTGTCTATCTCAAGTCCTAATAACGAGACCGAGGTGGGGTTATTCACTTCTTGTATGTTCCTGGTTGCGAACAACATGTGCTTAATTTTACTACTGTTCATTGTCAATCTATTAGCTAGGAACCAGTTTTGAAAATTGGATAGGGCTAAGTTTCTTTTGTCGAGTAGTGAAATAATGACTCTACTGGATTGAAGGACAGTTGTATCGTCAGCGAAGAGGATGGTATCCATGTCTGCATTAACGTACGGAAAATCGTTGACATATATCAGGAATAAAAAAGGACCTAAGGCAGATCCTTGTGGTACACCATGTTTATTTCTTAACACCTCAGATAAGCCATTATTAGCGTACACGAATTGTATTCTTTTAGAAAAGGAGGACTGTATGAGTTTTGTACTTCCTGGGTCAAATTTATAACATTTAAGTTTTTTGATTAAAATTTGTATAGTCCAGATCTTGCTCCTTGTGATTCTGAACTCTTCCCTTTCATCAAGGATAAACTTAAGGCCACCATTTTAAGAGCGAAGATAATAATAATAATAATAATGTTTATTGACTAAATACTATTAAATGGTAACGTTACTAGTCAGTCATTTATATAAAAATATAAGTTATTTAAAACTAAAGTTCTCGAACTCATCAAAGCTATACATAGGATTTACAGTCAGAATAGCTTTGATTTTTTCGTGGAAATTTTTGGGTGGTAGTTCTATAATTTCCGCAGGTATAAGGTTAAAAAATTTAATTGAAAAATAATTGATGGAGTTCCTCGATTTGTTAAGGCGTAAGAAGTTACTACGAATATTGTTTTTTAACCGAGTATTATGGTAGTGGGTTTTACTGCAGGTTGGGAAATTTTTTAGATATTGGTGAATATGGAGTACGCAAAAGATGAAAAGGGAAGGTAGGGAAATTATATTGAGTTTTACAAAAAGATCATGACAGTCGGCTTGAAAAGTAGCAGAAGCAATCATTCTTACAACCTTACGCTGTAGGGCAAAGATTCTTTTGGCAGCTGGTGAATGTCCCCAGATTAATAAACCATAGCTTAACTGGGAGTGGAAAAAGGAAAGTAAGCTTTTAGAACCACATCTATACTCACCTCTAGTTTTAGTTTTCTAATTAGATATATGGGGTATACCTTAGTTTACGGCTCAGAAACTCTGTATGTTGGTCCCATCTTGGATGGGGGATTGTCAAAGTCATGTGTCTTTGTGGTTATGAGTAAGCTTTGGGACTTGGTAGTGTTCAAGGATAGTTTATTGATGGTGAACCAGGAATTAGCTTTGTCAAGTAGTGAGAGATTTTCAGACTGAAGTATCTTTAAATTAAAGTTTGTAGTCAATATGGTTCTATCATCCGCATAAAGTATTGATTTAGAATCCATGAAGGAGGGGAAGTCATTAATATATATTAAGAATAGTAGTGGGCCAAGTACAGAGCCTTGGGGAACGCCGAGGAAGATGAGATTCTAGCAGCCCTGGATCAAACCTATGCAGAAGTACCAACTGAAAAGTGGGAAGACATTTTAATACGTGGTTTATACGTATGAAGAATTGTGTTGAACGTGATGGGAAGTACTTGAAAAAAGTTTAAAAAGTAAGCCCGTATCTCAAAATTTTCCTAGCGACCTACGTATAGTAACTAGTTGACAGTTTCTGATATATTTTAAAAGAAACGCATTTTGCATTGCTGTCAATTAATGGTAGTTGCGGAAATGAAAACTGTATGTTACGCGATGAAAAACTCACGGCACAATTTTAATTATTAATGATGATTATTTTTCAGTACGGAACGTTCTTGGCATCTTATTATTCCAAGTATAATAATAACTGGGATATTCAGCATAATATTACTAACGAGTTTGATCAAAATAATTGGAGGACTTCGTGCTTTCTGTGATCAATTTAAAGACGTTATTAACATAGAAGAAAATGAGTATGTATTTAATTTAAGAAGTAGTAAAACATATATATAAGCAGGGACTTGAAGCTGAACCCGATATCCGAACCGAAAACCCGAAAAATCCTTTTTTTTTGAAAAATCCTTTTTTTTGAAAAATCCAATTATTAAGTATTTTACGTGAATCTGAACCTGAACCGATCCTTTATATGAGGTCGTCAAGGATGAAATTTGTAGAAAAAAAGGCAAAGTTGGTTGATAACTTACAAACATAAGGAATTATTTTATTCATCAAAGTATGCACCCATATTGTCTATACACTTTAATCATTTAAGAAGCAGGTTGTTCAGGCCGGTGGTATAAAACCCTGGCGGACGAGAGTCAATGAATTCCTGGAAGGCCAATTTTACAGCATTGTCGGAATTAAACTGTTATCCCATTAAAAAGTTGTCCAAATTGCGGAAGTTGTCCAAAGAAGTGGTAGTCAGTGGGGGCTAGGCCTGGTGAGTATGGAGGATGATGAAGAAGTTCCAATTCCAACTGCTGTAGTTTTGCCACAGTCATTTGTGCAGTGTGTGGTCTAGCGTTATCATACAATAAGATAGGAGTCGATCTGTTGACCAATCTAGGCTGTTGTTCTTTAAGTGTTTGAATCATTTCGTCCAGTTGATTGTAGTATATTTCTGCTGTGATCGATGAGCCAATTTTTCTGTTCCAAACGGTTAGGCGGAACTAAATTTTGCAATCTAGTTACTTTCATCGTTTAAATCGTGATTTTCGGCCGTTTTGTTTAAGCTTTGTAAATCATACTTAAAATAAACATTTTTTGGTTAAGGTTAATATCATTTTAAAATGTCATTTTTACAAATTTCCCATTTATTTACTTTTTTGTCATTAAAATATGTAAAAAAAATTATTTAATTTTGACATATGTCATTCGTTTCTATGGTTTCATTGTTGGAATTTTAAATTTTGACATTCCAACGTGAAAAATGAAATAACTCATGCAAGGTCCCTTTTTGTGACAACCTAAAACAACGAAATTTCCATTTATATCCGCCTAACCGTTTGGAACAGAGTGTATTTATTTTTTTGTCATTAAAATAAGCAAAAGAGTATTTATTTTTGACATATGGCATTCGTTTCCATGGTTTCACTGTTGGTATTTTAAATTTTCACATGCCAACGTAAAAAATAAAATAACCCAAGCAAGGTTCTTTCTCGTGACAACCATTTAGTTCCGCCTAAACGTTTGGAATAGCTTGTACTTTATTTTTCATAATATATCACTTTTTCCTTTTGACATTTGGATTTGGCTGGCATCAGGAATCTCGTTACAATTTGAGAAAATAAAAATCCAGTTAAGTTCCGCTTAAACATAATAAACAAAGTATTAAAAAAGGGTTATGAGTAAAAACAAAATATCTTTACTGCCTATTAATTTGTTAATACGAGTAGACTTAATCAAATTTTAAACTGGAAAGCATGAAGAAAACCGGTTAAATTTGGATATTTTTAATTTCATTTTCGTTCTTGAACAGACAACAAAATGTCGTTCCTGTTTCCGTGCTTTAAAAAATTCTGGTAATATGGTTATTTTGCTTTCGTTTTCGGTTTGTTCTCATCCTTGATAAAAATTGAATCAAAGAGTCGGGAGTCGATAACTATTTCCGACTCCCGACTCCGACTCCGACTAGTCGACTCCCAACTCCGTCTCCGACTCCCCTTCCCTGCTTGTAACTAGATGAATTACAACACTGGCTTGCAGCCTGCTGTCTCTTATGGAAACAAACTTAAATTGCTTTGGAAATCTCGCTAATGAGCAGGCGTTTACTGTAAGCAGTGTTGGTTCTCTGTTGTATTCTGAATGCAAACCAGCCTGCTAGCGTATATTACGGTAGGAATTTAAAACAAAGCGTTGGGTATTTTTGTAAATTATATATTATTAGCTAACCCGTTCGTTGTATTTCTTGTTTATTTCTTATTTATTTCTATTTTTCAGATATACACAATGTTACAGATTAATGGACCAAATGGTATTACAAATGTTAGACACAAGAAAAGAGCCGTTAACTTATTATTTTGATCCACATTCCAGTATAATAATGTCGTTAGTTCTTGAGTTCGTTTGTGCATTAGGTTGGCTGGTCACTTTTACATCCCTCATATTGAGGGTTGTATGTGTTATAGATTTCAAAATAGTTGAAGTCATGATAGAAACACATGAGGTAAATATGAAATATATTGCTTTGAAAACAGAATAATGAAGAATTGGGAATTAAAATGGGAAAATTGAATATGGTTGTGGTTCTTAAAAATTGGTCTTATTTTTGGAAATTGGAACTAAAGATGGTTATTAATTTTTATTTACTTAGAGCTAGTACGGACCTTAACACATTAGACGTTTACGTTCAGTGAGATTAAGTGTGCGTTGCCAGGGCAGCCCTAACCACAGGGCTAAATGGGCTACAGCCCCGGGGCGTAAGCCTTTTGGGGGTGGCATTTTTATTAGTATACAGAACGGGTTGTCACTTGTCAGGGGCGCCACTGCAGAGATGAGGACCTTTTTTTGCTCCACACTTGAATTTGGAGAGGTGAGGACCCTTTTTTTCAGTTGGATTTGGGCAAGTGAGGATATTTTTTTTGCTCTTCACTTGGATTTGGAAAAGTCAAGACCTTTGTTTTTTGTTTAATCAATTTACTTTATTTGCCAAAGGCGCCAAAAACATTGCTACGGTTCTGGTTATGTATTTTCTTATTTTCTTATAAAGAGGGGCGCATTATTTTTAGTAGCCCACGGGCGCCGAATATCTTAGGGCGGCCTTGGCAGTTACAATGGATGCGGAAACGTGCGATTTTTTGAACGCATGAAAACTGACAACAAAACAAACGCACAAAGTTAAATGAACATTATTACAGTACATGCATACAAAATTAGAAGGAGATTAGAAAAATTATTAATATGATGCTGCATATCAATTGGGATTTTTTATTTATCTGTTTATTTATTTATTTACTTGGTTTTATTCATTTTTTTGAAGTTCTACATAGGTTTCCAGATGAAACTGATGACGTACATTATGATACCCTGTGTTTTTCTTATATTGAACGAAGTCTAGGTGTAGGTTATATACTAGGGCCAGTGTTTTACTAGGTTACTACTATTTACTACTTTTACTTTTGAAGTTCTACATAGGTTTCAAACACAACAAAAATCCTATGCGTCTACCAGTTCAACTAGAAAAGTTATGAGGATAAAAAACAATCTTCAATGACTTGATAATGTAGATTGACTTAATTGAAGATTGTTTTTTATCCTCATAACTTTTCTAGTAGAACTGGTAGACGCATAGGATTTTTGGTGTGTTTGAAACCTATATGGAACTTCAAAAGTAAAAGTAGTAAATAGTAGTAACCTAGTAAAACACTGGCCCTAGCATATAACCTACACCTAGACTTCATTCAATATAAGAAAAACACAGGGTATCATAATGAACGTCATCAGTTCTGCGCGAGAAAACATCTATTCACATTGACGTACATAAGGGTTTTTAAACAATTGTTGTGGATACCAAACAAACAAAATCATGTACTTATTTCAAATACATTTTTACTCATTTTAGTACACGGTGTACCTTGAAACGTACGAGAAATAAATAATAATAACGGAAATAAACAAACAACATCGCACAATACGCGTAGTTAAAAACAAATCAAAGTAAGTGAGGCCACTGAATTGTGTTAAATTAACTGTTGATAACGTATTGGACGAAATTTGGTTTCTGCACATGGGAGCCGCTAACATCCGCCTGTGTTTTTCTTATTTTGAACGAAGTCCTTTTAATGTATTATTATTATTTATTTTTTTCAGGATGAAGAACAACTGCACAAGTCTGGAACTCACAGTGATTCAGAAAGTGATGCAATAACGTTAGAAGCTTAATTTTTTTATTCATAAAACAAATATTTATGCTATATTTATTACGTCATTACAAATTTTTATAAGAATAAAAATAATCAAGTATTATAACTTTTGTTTACAGTAAAATATTTTTATTGTTTACATGTATATATTTTTTATAAATAAAATGTAATCCAAATCTGGTGACTTTGCATGAACACACTTAACTATTCTTAACTAGTGACGTAACTAGTATTAAGCGCGGTTAAGCAATGCTTAAGATCATATGGAACATAGGGGTCCAGATCAAATCAATTTTGTCCTCAAAAATTTTATTGGAAAGTAAAAGCATTTTATTATCATTAGGCGCTTTCATTTTACAGGTAAAATACTTGGCTTAGCTTACATGTAAGTCAAGTGACTTGGCTTACCTAAGTAATTCTAATCAACACAAAATGAACGAATTATGATGGAATATTTTTATCCACATTTGTACATAAACTAATTTTCTTTATAAAGAAAATTTTGTTTGAAAAGAACATTTAAAAAAAAAAAGATTATGGAAAATACAAATTTATTCATCTGATAACACGAGTATACCTTTTGAAAAAAAGGTTACTGATACTGAGGACCGGTACCGGATTTGGACATTTCATAAACTCTTTTTGTTTCTGTCTCTCCTTCGAAAACACGGACAAGAAAATTGATTCGAAATATTTACTTAAAGAATTGGATTTGAGGATGCTACGAAAAACAAGCTGTTTTTTGTTTTTCTTGCGTTTTATTCGGGGGAGAATTAACAAGGGCGAAGAACGGTATTACGGATTTAGTGCATATCTGGGAAAAAATTAAAACGCATGAGAAATCATATGAATAATGTTTTTAGTTTTTCTATGCTTGGCAAATCAAATATTTTAACCCAGTTGAACTCAGCCTATAGAAACGCAATAGTAGAACACAACGAAAGAGTTAACAAAACAGGTATGTTTTAAACATAATCATAAATTGTATTTGATTTTGCGGTGCACTAGAATTAGCCTTACGAGGACACGATGAATCCGATGAATTGGAAAATAAAAGAGAATTCGGGAATTGGTAAGTTTTAGTTGTCACTTAGACAAAAGCTTAAAAGATCATTTTAGCAAGTGTACCGTGTTTAAAGGAACCTCAAAAATAATTTAGAATGAATTGTTAGAATATATTGCTTGATGTTTATCTTAAAGAAGTGGCCAAAGAAATTGAAGCAATCGAATTTGTTGCTACCCATGCAAATTCCGAAACACGTTTTTCAGTATTTTATCCTAATCAACCCCTAAAGGGGTGATTCTACAATCGGGGTGAATTATACATCCCGTCGTATTTCCTGTATTTGTTTGGTTGCAACATTCCATTTTGGCACATAGGTGTCTTTTTAACATATCTCGAAATAATTTTGACAATTTTTTAAAATTTCACCCCTTAAGGGTAAAAAGGGGTATCATGTGATTTCAAGAATTGCTTAATATCTCTTAGGACCAATAAGATATCGACTTGGATTTTGCTTACAAAAATAACCCATAAAAATACCGAAAAACTTATTTCAGAATTTTGTCCTAATCAACCCCTAAAGGGGTCAATCTACAATTGAGGTGAATTATACATCCCGTCGTATTTTCTGTGTTTGTCGAATTTTAACATTCCTTTTTGGCACATAGGTGTCTTTTTATGATTTTTACATCTTGAAATGATTTTGACAGTTTTTTTAAATTTCACCCCTAAAGGGTGAAAAGAGGTGAAATGTGATTTCAAGATTCCATAATACCTCTTAGGACTAATAAGATATTGACTTGGTTTTTGCTTACAAAGATTACCTATGCAAATTCCGAAAAACCTGTTTCAGGATTTTATCCTAATCAACCCCTAAAGGGGTGATTCTACAATCGGGGTGAATTACACATCACGTCGTATTTCCTGTGTTTATTTAGTTGCAACATTTCTTATTGGCATATAGATGTCTTTTTAAAATATCTCGAAAAGGGGTGAACTGTGATTTCAAGGATTCCTTAATATCTCTTATGACCTATAAGATATCGACTTATTATTTGCTTGCAAATATTATCCATACAAATGCTGAAAAACTTATTTCAGGAATTTGTCTAAATCAACCCCTAAAGGGGCGGATCTACAATCAGGGTGAATTATACATCCCGTTGCATTTCATGTGTTTGTTGAGTTATAAAATTACTTATTTGCACATATGTGTCTTTTTAAAATATCTAGAAATGGTATTGACAGTTTTTTAAAATTATATTCCTTAAGGGTGAAAAGGGATGAAATGTGAATTCAGGCATTTCTTAATATCTCTTAGGACCAATGAGATATCGACTTGATTTTTGCTTGCAAAGATTACTCTTACAATTGCCGAAAAACCTATTTCAGGATTTTGTCCTAATCAACCCCTAAAGGGGTGAATCTACAATTGGGGCGAATTATACATCCCGTTGTATTTCTTGTGTTTGTTGAGTTATAAAATTACTTTTTGGCACATATGTGTATTTTTAAAATAACTCGAAATGTTATTGACAGTTTTTTAAAATTGCATCCCTTAAGGCTGAAAAGGGGTGAAATGTGAATTCAGGCATTTCTTAATATCTTTTAGGACCAATGAGATATCGACTTGATTTTTGCTTACAAAGATTACTCTTACAATTGTCGATAAACTAATTTCAGGATTTTGTCCTAATCAACCCCTAAAGGGGTGAATCTACAGTTGGGGCGAATTATACATCCCGTTGTATTTCTTGTGTCTGTTGAGTTATAAAATTACTTTTTGGCACATATGTGTCTTTTTAAAATATCTAGAAATGGTATTGACAGTTTTTTAACATTATATCCCTTAAGAGTGAAAAGAGGTGAAATGTGAATTCAGGCATTCCTTAATATCTCTTAGGACCAATGAGAAATTTAAATTGTGTTCCTGTGTTCGTTAAGTTGAAACATTACTTTTTGGCACGCAGGTGTATTTTTAAAATATCTCGAAATGGTTTTGACCGTTTTTTTAAATTTTACCCGTAAAGGGTGAAAAGGGTGTGTCATGTGATTTAAAGGATTGATTAATATCTCTTAGGACTAATAAGATATCAATTTGTTTTTTACTTATAAAGACTACCCATGCAAATTCCGAAAAACGTATATCAGAATTTTATCCTACCCCTATCAACCCCTAAAGAGCTGAATCTACAATTACTTTTTATTTTACTAATTATTTTTAGTATTTCCTATTTATCTCCCCTACTATAATTTTAGGGGTGCTTAATAAATTTCTGACACGACAAGGGGTATGTCAAAAAAAATGTTGAGAACCACCGGTCTACAATGAGGATCAGAGGCGTAGCAGGGGGGGATTAGAGAGAAACTTCACACATATTATTATTATTACATTTTGATGATAAAAAAAAACTATTTCTACAAAATTATCTGTAAAATCAGAATTGGTAATAAATATTAATCACTTTTCACATGCAAGGGCTTATTTTAAAGATACAATTACAATTTAGAGTGGTCCAGTGTTAACATTTGTAATTTTTATTCATTTACTGAGTAAAAGTGATGTGAAGTTAAAAAAAAGTTTAACACTGTAAAATTGAAAATCAAAAATAAATCAAAATTTTTCTTTCATATCTAGAAGTTTATAAAAAAACTAAATTGATTCGAACATATTTAGTCTATATTTTACGGTTCCGAAAAATACAGGTTGATTTATAAATATTAGCACTTTTCCCTCTCCCTGTAAGCTACTTCGAGGTGGGAGTATTTGCGATCACACCTCCAATGACGTATTAAGACTACCCGCCACCGCACCCCGCGGCCAACCATTGACTTTGGAGTTCGCTATATTACACTCTTAAGTCATCACTTGTATTTTAGAAGTGAGGATCTTTGTTTTTAGGTCACCACTTATATTTTAGAAGTGAGGACCTTTTTGTTTCCAGGACATGACTCAACTTTATATAATATGTTTAAGAGACCCCAATTATAAAATTTTACCCAGGGCTCGAAAAAAGCTAGTTACGGCCCTGCTTGGGGGCGCTGAATTAAGTCTTGCCTACGGGCGCCAACGACCCTCGCGTCGGCTTTGATCAAAATGTGAGAGTAGAGCTGTTTTGGATACCGGGACAGGTTAGTATTAACGGTAATAAAGCGGCTGATGTAGCTGCAAACGCCGCCTCCCACAGACCTAAGATTGATGTAAGTTTCATATATCCAGATGACGCAAAGAGTCACCTGAAACATCTGGTGCTAGCCAAATGGTAATATGATTGGAACAGCATATAAAATGTAAAGTTGAAGCAAATTAAGGAAGAACCATGGGTTTATTCCTGCAGGATTAATCGCAGGGAGCAAACAGCGATCACACGCCTTCGTACAGGCTACTGGACTCATTGACCTATCCATGGTTCCACCTAGTTAGTAGACTCTGTACTCTGTGAGTAGACCTATGGACATGTCCTTCGAGAAGAAGAGCCTCCTATTTGCGAGACGTGTAACACAAATTAGTCTGTGTTACAGATTTTATCCCAGTGTGTACAATTCGAGGATATCAGGGATAGGTTAGACCTGTGCTATAACAGGTCAATTGCTTTAGGTAACGACATGGTACCTATAGACAAGCTGATACTCTTCCTGAGGGAATCGAATTTATTGCGCCATAAATTTTAACTAACTAACGTTTCTAATTATTTTTGTGATTTTAAATATTTATAATATCTTTGAAATTATTTTGCAATGGTCCAATATTAATGCAGACACCTTTATTTTGGACGTTTGCCATTGCTGATTCAGATTGACGGAAACAGATTGTTGAGCAGTTTCCGAAATGTCCGAATTTATTTTTTATATTACTCTTGAAGTATTATATCTTTTTGATACTAATACTCATTATATTGTATTAGCCTAGTACTATCAGCAATGGCAAACGTCCAAAATAAAGGTGTCTGCATTAAATATTTATAATCCATTTTTATTCACATTGTAAGTTTATTGAGTTTGCCCCCCCCCCAAGATTTATAATTCACCCCGTAAATAATTACGATCCAGTTTTCGTGTTACACCCCTTATAAATTCTTACTATCCAAACACTTATTTTCAAAAAAGTGGGGGTATAGCCCTACCCGCTCTGTGATAAGACACTTAGATTTCAGTTCAATCCATGGATAGGTTCGTGTATACAAGATCGTAATTTTGTCAATAGATATTTAATGAATATGGAAGCAAAATTTAGAGTAATTGAGCGACCTAAACAAGAAGTTAACAAAATATGGAAAGGTATGTATTTTACCTATTTATATTATAAATATATATATATATATATATTTTTTTTATACTAAATAACAAATGTGACAATGAAATATTTATTACAAGTGTGTACAAGAACAAGTGTAGGTATTTATTTTTGAAAATTGATAAGATATTGATAAAGATATTGATAGAGATTGCTAAAATTAAATTAGAATCAAAATTATTACCAACTAGCTGACATGCTCATACTTCGTAGGTTATATATATTTTTGTTCTTAAGTAAATAATAAGTTAGGTTTTTTTTTATATTTAGCGCTCCCCATATATTCATCTTATTAAAAACTACATTCGACATAACATAATTATTACTTTATTCTATGCAAATTTTCTTATATAAACTTTTGATGCAAAGTAAATAAGTGAGTTATTTCAAGATTTTAGTTTTAGGGCATTTTATCCAAAATTACTTTAGTTTTTATCCAAAGATACTCAACACTATGCACGTTCCCATTTAAAGAATCAAATTTGTCCTTGATAACCTGTACTTCCGGTTTGTTCCGAAAAATTTCAATACTATAGTGCGTTCAAAGGTGAGTTTGCAGTACAGGGCATATGGAGTAGTTCTTTTTCATACTCTCTAATGGGTTTACACAATGACGCTATCCTTTTCTTGCTTGTCGACGTTGCCAGCTCTAAAACGCGCTGATCTGTGAAGACGCAGTATTCTACAAATGGCCATTTGTTTTTGTTGAGTGTTATTTTGAGTTTTATAAGAGTTGATTTTTGAAAATCATACGAGTTTTTCATATTATTATAATTGACACATTTGACACTTTTACAACATTTGGAAACACCGCTCCCATTTGCCATAAGAGCTATACTGCAAACTCACCTTTGAACGCACTATATATACCACACATGCCCAAACTGTGGCTCGCGAGTCGCATGCGGCTCTTTGTTTCGTTCAATGCGGCTCCTCACACATTTATAACATTATTTAAAAAAAATATTATTAAACTTTAATATATAAAGCTTATGTATATGAAATATATAGTTATCATCTATCATATTTTCAGATTTACTAATCGACGAAAACTGAAGTTCTTTTGTAATTATATTTATATGGTTATATCATATAACCATATAAATATAATTGCATTTAGTAACTATATTTAAAGATTGTTTGGGTAACCGTTGTTAATAAAATTATTTCATTTAAAAAAAAAATTATTAGCTAACTAGTTTCGGCGTAAGCCATTTTCAGAGCTGGAAATACAATTACATTTTATTAAAATTTTATAAATAAAAATAAATTAAATAAATAAATTATAAGTTTGAGAATTATGATAAAATACAAGTTTTATATGTAATTAATTAAATTTTAAAAAACATTCTTTTATTTTTATTTATTTTTTTTATTTTTTATTTAAAAAAACAAAAGGAAAAAAATAAAAGGATGTTTTCCAAAATTTAATTAATTATATATAGAACTTGTATTTTATCATAATTCTCAAACTTATAATTTATTTATTTATTTAATTTGTTTTTATCTATAAAATTTTAATAAAGTGTAATTTTTATTTCCAGCTCTGAATAAATTTAAAAAATAATAAATAAAAAAAAAAATAATAATTTTATTAACAACGGTTAAGTAAAACAACCATTAAGTAATTATCTAATCTAAGAATAAGAATTAATTTTATAAATGTGAATTAAATAAAGAAAAATATAATAAATAAAATTGTTGTTTTATTTTTGTCATCCTAAATACTCATTTAATAATCAGTAATTTATTAGCGAACAAAAAATGTTGGAGATATCCACTGAAATTGGAATAAAAAAGTGATTTTTTTAAAGATTACATAGGTATATAGTTAGTTAATATTTCTGACAAACAGCTTCAAAGGCTAGTTGTGTTTATTTTAAGAGTAATAATAGTGCATAACTTATTTTTTATTGTGAACAAATATATTCCTTGCTCTAGTTATTTCTTTTTTTTTGTGGTGTTTTCATTTTTCCGAAAGTATCTTAAAAGTATCTTGAAGTACCTAGATACATTGTAAAAAAAAAGTAACTGTATCTAGATACTTTTTAAAATTTGTATCTGTATCTGCATCTAGATACATTTTTCCTCAAGTATCTGTATCTGTATCTAGATATATTTTCAAATGTATCTATTACAACACTGGTTATATGTATATATAATCCTTTATTTCCCCTCGACCTTTTGGTGTTTTGGGTTATATGGTTATATGTAGATATTTACATATGTATATGTTTAATTATAATTAAATAATTTTATGATTTATAAAAATCAACCGTGGTTGTGTTTTGAACGTTCGTGGCTCTTACATTTCAGCATTTCACAAATTGGCTCCGAAACTCGAAGGCTTGGGCACCCCTGCTATATACTATACACAGTTGCGTCACTTTAAAAGTCACATTTTTCAAGACGTCATATTAGATAAGTTTACATGGCATCCAAAATAGAAATAAGTTGAATTTAACCTAAAAAGCTATGCACTACACTTGTAGTGCATGAATAAAATAGAAATCTATAAGAAAATATTAGGTCGTCAAGGATGAAATTTGTAGAAAAAAGGTACACTTTTGCCATTTTAGCAGCAGGTTGTTCAGGCCGGTGGTATAAACCCCTGGCGGACGAGAGTCAATGCATTTCTGGAAGCCCAGTTTTACAGCATTGTCGGAATTAAACTGTTTTCCTATTAATAAGTTGTCCAAATTGCGGAAGAAGTGGTAGTCAGTGGTGAATATGGAGGATGATGAAGAAGTTCCAACTCCAATTACTGTAGTTTTGCCACAGTCATTTGTGCAGCGTGTGGTCTAGCGTTATCATGCAATAAGATAGGAGTCGATCTGTTGACCAAGTTTTTATATCATTTCTTCCAGTTGGTTGCTGTGAAAGACGCTGGCAGCGATGCATAGCCGCAGAAGGGCAGTATTTCGAAGCTAATAACTTAAATGTAAACAAATATCTTATTAATAAAACTAGCTGGAGTACCCGTACTTCGTACGGTTATTGTAATGTATATTTTTGATGTTAAGTGAATAATAAGTGAGATACATCGTTTATAGGTAGCTCTCCCCATTGCTCTCCATATATATATCTTACTAAAAACTGTATTAAACAGAACGGAATAGTTTCTTTTCTCATATTCATTTTTGCTATTAAGTAAAATGATAAATGAGATATTTCAACCTTAAAAGTAACACTGCCCCTGCCCCTTAAATAATCTTATTAAAAACTACGTTCAAGAGAAAACAATGTTTCTTCATATACATTTTTGATGTAAAGTAAATAATAAGTGAGATGTTTCAAAGGTTAAAGGTTTAGAATGTACTCCCGTAACTCCCCAAATATTCATTAAATCGGAAAGTATATACAACAAAACAGATTTGTTTTTTTATTATAAACAATTTTTGTTACATAAGTTTTTACTGCTAAGTCAATAATAAGGTAGATTTCCAAAGTTCAGCATTAGGTCCCCCCGTATCTCCCCAAATTTTCATCTAAAAGAAAAAGATGTATAGAAATAAAAGATTTGTTTTCTTTATATAAACAATTTTTTTTATATAATTGACAGAGGAGTTCGTGTATTCTTGGTGAAACTTATTTGATATAAGATTAATAAATAAAACACTCGGCTTTCAATTGTTATGTAGACCGATTATTAAAACTTCCACTCTCTGATGAAGACTACAATCTAGAATTACAAACTATTTACAAAATTGCTATTAATAACGATTATAACAAGGCTGAAATAGACAAAATTATTAGAAAAAAGCGCAAAAAACTTTTATTAACATATTTTTATCCCCCAAGTATACCAGATACAAAAATTTATAAAAAAAATACCCTTTCACGCCCAGGTTAGTTTCAAAATAGGATCAAAATTAAAGAAATCAAATATAACTCCAGCCTTTTATAATAAGCATACAATTAAAAATTTACTCGTTAATAATAAACTAGATAAAACTGATTTACACAACAAAAGTGGAGTTTATCAAGCATTGTGCCAAGATTGTTCAACAATATATATAAGCCAAACTGGTCGAAAATTTGCTACAAGATTTGGTGAACATTTGAAAGCCATCCAAAATAAAAAAGTAGAACAGTCCAACATAGCAGAACATATGATCTCCAATAATCATAACCTTTCCGTTAATTACTTTAAAATCCTGCATATTCACAATAAAAGCCTTAAACTGAACCTTTTAGAATACCGAGAAATTCACAAAAATATTAACTCTGGAATTCCCTTAATGAATGACCAGATTGACGTTTACAACTCACTCCTAATAAATCGGTAAAAAACTTTTTTCCCTTTTCCCTTCTCTGCTAATATGGTTTACACTTGTATTCCCTACCATTGATATTTGTTCCCACTGAATGTATTTGTTAAAAAATAAGTTTAGTTTGTAATTTGAATTCCTGTAGATGGCGTCACTGCCGAAATACGTATAGAGTATATTAAACTTATATTTGTGAAACTTACCGAGTGTTTTATTTATTAATCTTAAATTTTTTTTATATATAATTTTTTCCTGTTATCAATATTAAGGGAGATATTTTCAAAGTTTACCTTCAGTGGGTCCCCCCGTAACTCCCCAAATATTCATCATGATTTTTTTTTTTTTTGTATTATAAACTATTTTTGTCACATATAATTTTGATTTTAAGTCAATAATACCAGAGACATATGTAGATTTTAGTTTTAGGGTGTCTTCCTGTAACTCCCCAAATATTCATCTAATTGAAAATGTGTTGAGCAAAAAAGATTTGTTCTCTAACCGTAAACAATTTTTGTTGCATATATTTTTCAACTCAATAATAAAGGAGATATTTTAAGTTTTTTAATAACCAGTTTTAACCCCGAAACACCCCCCATGGATTAGGGTTACCATACGTCCCGGTTTGACCGGGACAGTCCTGGTTTTAAGAACTTGTCCCGGCGTCCCGGTCGGTTGTTAAAAATGTCCCGGTTTTTCCATATTTTATATATATGCACGCATGGAACGATGTTGAAAAAACTATGCAATTACTTAATTCCAAATTTACCACCAAAACACCGATCATTAACTGTGATACTCTATTTGACGAAGTTCTGCATGCTAAACAGTTTTATAACGACACTGACCGCAATAATTTGTGGCGGGAAAAGGGTACAAGTAGCGAGGAGAAATGGCTACAATTGTTTAAAAAAATTTCAGACAAAAATATTTCTGTTAACAATTTGCAGAAAATTGTCGAATTTATTTTCTGTTTTCCTCGTACTTCAGCACCAATTGAACGATTATTTTCAGAAATGAAGAATATATGGTCACCTGAAAGAAATCGTTTACTTGAATGTAACGTCGGTGCATTATTATTTTGTAAAAATAACATAGATTTAAAATGTTCTGAATTTTATGATTATATTAAAAATGATAAAAACTTTTTAAAAAAAGTACAATCTGCCGATAAATATTCTTATACAAATAAATAATATACACAGTGCAACTATGTAAGTCAAAATTTATAATTTTATAATATGTATTTTTGTGATTTTTGGATATACGTTTAATTTTGTAATTCTCAAGATTTAATATTAATCATTTGTAACAGAAAAATATTGATAAATACATCAATCAATAAAGTATAAAAAATGAGAAAAAAAATATTTGGGGGGGGTCCCGGTTTGGCGCACAAAAAATATGGTAACCCTACCCTAGATTAAAAATTTTGAAATACCTTATAACCTATGTTCGAATCCTGGTTTTATTCTATCATCATAACATATCACGTGAAAATATGTCCAGCCATTTTGATTTTTTTTGCGAATATTGCCTTATAATCGTCTGAAACACGTAGAAACCAAATAGGAGGCCGAAAAAATATAAAAACAGATATTGCCTCCAATTTTATTAATATAAATTTTATGACGTTAATCTTCGTATTTTTTTATCAAACCTCGTGTACGTCAAATTCTAATGCTTTCTTTTTTTTTTTAGTGTTACTTATTTTCTTTTTATCACTTGGAGCAATATCAGGATTTGGATCAACAGTTCCATTTGGGCTAGTTCTCCAACAATTTGATTATCACTGTTTTCTTGATCCAGATATAGTGTACACAAATGCAACAACACAAGGTTCTTATGGTACAATATATCTTAAAAGTTTTCACATTGAAATTGACCTGATTAGGTCAAAATGGGGGGATGACTGGATCTGTCAATATTGCAACTTCGCTCCTACAATATCATTAGTTTTAGGTCTTATTTTTATAGTGATATTCACAGTATTTCCAAGGAGCCAGTCTTGGTCGTAAGTAAATCAATTGTAGATTATTTAACAATTGTAATATTTCTTTAATTTTCAGACCCAAATATTTAGTCCTTCCTTGCATGGTGGTGACAGCAATTTATTTTAGTGTACTCTTAACAAGTCTCTTAAAACGTAAGGCTGGGCTTGAAGTATTTTGTAAAGAATTTTCAGAAATTATCAAAGACAATTCTCTCATGTAAGTATAAAATTTAGAACAAATTAAATTGGTATGTTATAGCTATATTCAGTGACATAATTAGATTTTATGAGCTAGGAAGCAAAGCATTTGTTCTTATAAATGTTCGAGACCCATAATCATTGCTTCCATTTGAAATCCTATAATTACGCTACTGATAGAGCCCTGCAAATCCGCGGATATCCGCCATTTTTCTGCGGATGTGGATAAATTATCATTTAAATCGTTCGGATGCGGATTATATATCAAATCAGCTTATCCGTAATATCCGCGTGAACATAAAATCTTCGGGTGGACGCCTCTTCCTACGGAAGATGAGTTTAGAACCCTAAAAATGTATCGCTGGCATTTGCATTGTGCTTGTGACAAGAATGAAATAATAATACGTTACGGCACTTTTTACTTTTTTTACTCTTCCCATAAATACCTACTTTACGCTTACTTAAATGGTTAAATATGGTAGAGTTTATATAACAGTCGTAGATACAACAATTTCTTTGGATTTATTATGTTTATTCATTTAAAAATAATTATGTATCGCCTTATCTCGCATTTTTTTAAATATTAGTAAAAATTAACCAAGTTAATTTGCCACATTTAAAAACATAAAAGCTTATATCAAATTTAAAAAAATAAAAATATCTTAAAATTCTTGTAATCGTCATATAACTTTCATATTTTAATAATAGGATGAATTTAAGAATTTAGTTTTATTATTAAGAACTTATTTTTTTTTAATTTGCTGATATTATAGGACTTTTCTTGTTATTTATTAGTCATAAATGTGATAAATTAAACTGTTCAATTATTTCTAAATATCGCTGCTCTAAAATAATAGTGAGATATCTTAAAAAACTGAGTTTCTGACATATTGCTGTTTAAAGTTTTACATTTTATATAAACCTGGTTTAAAAGTCGAATAATTGTAATTTCCACCTTTATTTTTTAATCTATATAATCTCAGTACGATGTTAGATAGAAAACATATTTCTGGACCAACTAATATTAATGTGATAAAATTTAAAAAAATTTAGTAGTGTTTTAAAACAGCGATATGCCAAATAAGGCGAAACATGTTAGATATTTACAAACAGACATCAAATCCTGTGCGGATTGTGCGGATATTTTTCCGTATGCGGATTTTATATTCACAAAGGCTGCAGATGCGGATCCTGTCTATGCGGATGGATCTGTATCCGCGCAGGGCTCTAGCTACTGGCTATATTTCTAGTTGAATGCATAGGATAACACTCTGATGCTGAGGCTACACAGAGAGCGACGCCATGCTATGTATGCTATGTATATGTTACCCAGTGGCGTAGCGTGGGTTTCAGCCGCCCGGGGCGGATGCCAATTTCGCCGCCCCCTTATTTAGGTATTTAAATCTAAAGGGCTCAAAAATTTATAGAATTCGCCGCCCCAAAAAAGAGCCGCCACCACCGCCTCCGCTATGCTACACCACTGAGATTACATACAATTTTTCGAGTTTCGAGAATGTTCAATAATTTAACAATCACAACACGCACTTAAAGAAAATAATGAATTGTAGCAAGTTAATTTAGTCCATGTGAATTGGACGACTGATGTTGCAGGTGTTATTAGACAATATTGAACTCTATGCTTTATATGAAAGAATTGATTCTCGCTGAATATTCGTTGTGAACAATCTGAGCACAAAACCAAACGCGGGGAATTACCGCAAGGTAACCATCCCAACTAGCACAAATTGCTTTATAAAAATTGTTACAGCAATCTTATACAACTGATAGCTTTATAATTCAGCAACAAGAATGTCTATCGAGCAACAAAAAAAAAAACACTTAAACTTCCAAAATAGGCGCAGGTTTATAAAACCTTTTGGCTATATTAATATTGCATACACAACATTTTAAAAACCTAATGGCACTCTTTGGAAATGTTCTTAAAATAGTTATAAAATAAACAATAAAACTTTTTGATTAGTTATATACTAGCAACTTTTTATCTGTTATATTTATAGATTTGCTCTTTTGTAGCTGCATGTTAAAACAATTTTGCAACTGCGATACATATAGATGAAAAATCCTATATTTATCCTATTGCTACTTCTAAACTAAAATTTTCTCGGGAAGGCCAATTTACTGTGAAAATATAAGGTAAAACATTCAAACATTCAACACACAAAGAAATATTAATTTTTAGCTAATTAACTCAATTAAAAATGTTATAGAAAAAGAAAAAACAAAATTTTATTAAAACTCTATTATTTCAATAAATGGGGAAAGTTTGTATTCAAGGGTAAAATATTAAAAAGTAAAAGAAAAATGCAAAAAGAAATTTTCAAAGTAAAATATACATTCAGTCAAAATGGACGTAACTTTGTATTTACATTGTTCATTAAAATATGGCCGTTTTGATTATAAAACCTTAAGAAACCCGTGTTAAAGAAAGGGTATTCCCCGGTTCCGTCACAGATTAAATAATAAAAAGTTCTGTGCTCATTTTAAGCGGCCCGAATTGTAGGTGCGACAAAAATATGAAAAGAAATGGTTCAAATTTTTACTTCAGATTACAAGATATTATTTATTGAGGATTTTTGCCGCCCCAAAAAAGTGCCGCCCGGGGCGGACCGCACCCCCCGCCCCTGCAACGCTACGCCACTGATGTTACCGTGAAAGACCGACATGTTGCAAATGTTGATATTCTCTGGTGAATGTTAGCATGCACAAAGTCGCTTGGTGTATGTTCGAAATATTTGCTAAATGTCATTACTTCTCACTCACACCGGTAAATGTCGACATTCAGCATGCGCTGATGGTAAATGTCGACATTCAGCATGCGCTGATAGTGAATGTTGAATAAAAATATTTTTAATACGTAAAAACAAAAATAAAACTTTTTATATTAAAATTCATTGTTAAAGCATATTATGATACAGTGCGATCATTATTTCTTGAACGTTATGCAATACTTGACAGAAACATTTAGTTATCAAACTTATTTTCAAGGACATGTACACATAGCCGTACATTCTATTTTTGTTACCTTATACGAATTGATTATTAAATGAACACTATTTTTCTCTACATGCAAATGAGTTGATAACAAAAAATATTAAGTTAGAAACACATTCCTCGGGAGAGTTCGGACTAACGAAGTGATCTGATTGGTTCTTTGTTAAATTGGGATTTTTAGCTGTGAATTAGAATACAGTTTTGTAATTTTAAAACCCATTGTTTACCATTATGTAACGATCAGGATTTAATGATCGCACTGTATTTGTGAAAATAGGAGAAAGCTTAAGTATAGTATTTCCAAAATGAAATGGCCACCTTAACTTATTGATTCCAATAATGGCTGACAGTATAACACAGAATATCACTTATATATTTAGTATAGCCCTTATACCTGCTGAGTTTATGGTTCTGTTAATAGTAGTTGACAGGACCGTACTAATTATTTAAAATAAACGTGTTTTCTTATATGAACAAATTATTTTGCTGTGAAATTTATAAACAAATTTCCTGCGAACCTTAGAAATTTGGAATATAATAAATTCAAATCCTTTTTAATATCATTCTTTGGGGAAAATGTGTTTTAATCCACAGAGGAGTTTTTTAATTCAAATTTTAAAATGTGACAATTTTTATCTTTATTTTTTTGTATTTTATCTTAATTTTTTTTGTTGACTGACTTAAAACATGTACATGTATCTAGGTCAATAAAGTTTATTATTATTATTATTATTATTTATATCCTATTTAGAATGAACTGCATATACTCATATGACATTCCTTCACATTTTTATCAGGCTTAAGACTGGCTATATTTGAATTATAATTATAGACATGTTTAAAAATCATTTTGTTTTAAAGTCTTTATAAAAGTCTATGTTAAATACTTCAAATTTGCACAAACAAAAATAATCCTTTTTTTGAACCTGAAACACATTTAGAGTAATTGTCTGATAAACCCTTCTTGCGAATATCATGCGTGTCATACTATATTTCATCTAAATACACGATGAGTCTACCTTATTCTCTGTATTTGTGTAATTGGTCCAAATACTGCGATCTCGCCCTTACTATTCTATCTGATTCCATAATATGTAAACGTTTATTTAACGTTCTATATCTAAATTCTAGCAAATAATTATACATTTATGGCTAACTTTGTATGGAAATTCTGTTCCGTCTTCTTCCAACTTTTTTATTAAAAGATGCACAGTCGGCACTATATTTTTCAAATAAAAGTCGTATATTTTATTTATTATTATTTTAGACATAAAACTATCTATTTTCTTGAAAACTTGTAAATCCGTACATTTTCGCTGCTGATTTTTACCATGAACAATGTTATACGTTGAATTGTTCAGTATGGAACACTAGTTAATTCTGCAGATCTAAGTATAGGTTTGTCATTACTTTCCGAAACTATTTTTTTATAAACGTTCTTTATCAGAACTTTGCAATCTTCTGAAACAATAGGATTATAAATTTGGAAAATATCCTTAACGGTTTTTAAACTGATATAGTTCAATTATACATCTATTCTATTTAAAATTCCTTTAATACCTCTCATATTCTGTTTACAGTATTAAGTCTCAGGATTACTGCCATAAACCCATTACGACATTGTTAAGCTGGTTAACAAGGCCGGCCATTTCATTTTGGAAATACTATAACACCACATATGAATAAACTATTGAACTTAAAACAAACAGTACTTTCTAAATCAGAAAAGAATATAAAATCAACAATAAACTTACACATAACAAAAAATGTGATTAAAGTTATAGGAGTACAATATTATTTAATAACAACTTAAACTGTTGTGACACTCTGCATTGCACAAGAGTCTCTTGCTTTTACAGCTGCATTTAATTGTTAGTCGTGGAGCACTTCTTTTTGCAATGCCAGCGTGTATAACCTTGCCCTCCACTTCTCTCAGCGACATTTCTTGAGAAGAACTCTCATCTATGGAAAGTAGTAGGTATTGGGGCACTTCCGTCAGACATGCCCGTATGCGAGCTCAACCGGCGGCGGCGAATTAATTAAGCCAATTAACGCCCCCTCGCAAATTAATTAAGGACGCTGCGAATTAATTAAGCCAATTAACTCCCCCTCGCAAATTAATTAAGGGACGCTAATGAACTAAACCAATTAACGACCTATCGCTAATTAATTAAGGGCGCTGATTAATTAAGCCAATTGAGGACGCTAATTAAATAATCCAATTAAGGACGCTAATTAATTAAGCCTTTTAACAAACCTTATCATAGATATTTGGATACTTCACCGTGGGAATTTTTTAATTAAGTGTGGGAACTTTTTAACTAACCCACCCCTCGTGTAATTAATTAAGCCAATTAGCGACCCTAATGATTTATCGCTAATTAACGACCTATCGCTAATTAATTAAGGGCGCTAATTAATTAAGATATTTGACAACACCGCTAATTAATTAACGACCCTAATTAATTAAGCCAATTAACGACCTTAATGATCTATCGCTAATTAACGACATATCACTAATTAATTAAGGGCGCTAAATAATTAAGCCAATTAAGGACGCTAATTAAATAAGCCAATTAAGGACGTTAATTAATTAAGCCCATTAACAACCCTAATCATAGATATTTGTATACTTCAACGTGGGAACTTTTTAATTAAGCCTGGTAACATTTTAATTAACCCGCTCATTAATTAACCCAATTAGCGACCCATCGCTAATTAATTAAGGACGCTAATTAATTAAGACGATTAACGAGCCTAATCATAGATATTTGGATACTTCAGCGTGGGAATTTTTTTCTGAGTTTGGAAACTTTTTAATTAACCCACCCCTCGTGTAATTTATTAATATAATTAGCGACCCATCGCTTATTAATTAACTCAATTAAGGACGCTAATAAATTAAATTAATTAACGACCCTAATCAACGACGCTATTTAATTAAGACATTATTGATCGATATTATTGATCGAATTGGCGATGGGCGGGCGTGCTCCTCAACAATTGATATTTTGGTGGTGGGGGGACATAATTGAGCGATGGTGCTGCCATATTCTTAGTTTATAACATGGACAAGGAAAGAGAAGATCTTACAAATAGTACCATGACAAATGAAAACGATGCCCGTACACGCCTCAATAGTATTATACTGTCGAATAATAAATTTAACTATTCAATAGTTTATTATAACAGTGAAAAGCAAAGTTTAAATTGTGAGCATTAGAGCACCCCATGACAAAAATTACTCAAAAGGGCCGATGCAAATTTGGGGAATCCGTTACCGAACTAATCATTACTAACGTGCAATTGATGAAAAGACGGAAAGCGGATGAGAAAAAGAAGGAAAAAATAAATAAAATCAAGCATGTCACCAAAGAAACGATGTGTAAGAATTAAAATCTTACACCGGCCTAATGTTAAACACCCCCGAAAAATAACAAAAAGAAGACAAAAAAATGCGGAATAACAATTTAGGTGTAAGAATTTTTAAACACATAACAACAATAAGAAAATAAAACCGAGCTACTCAGTACCATAAATTTCATGACTAGTTTGAATGGTTGCGAAATTAAATTGTTTCTAATATTAAATTATAACTTTTGGTGGACTTACACAAATATTATGACAAGTCAGTTTTACGGTTAAGTAATAAAAAAATTGGGAAAACTTATTGCGAATAAAAATATGGGACCAAGTTCATAATCTTTTACTAAATGTTAGTAGCACAACTAAATACTACTAAATATCTGCTACTCATAATACGAGATTAGTGTTAATAGAGCCTAATATTTTTAACATAACTTCACGAAAAGTTAGGTTATATTATATGCAAACTGGCCCAAACTTTGAGTGCACCCATAGAGAACAGTAACTCCGGTAACACCAATAAAGCAAGCGTCTCTCTTTGACATAGTAACTGGACGATATTTCACACTCTCTTTATATACGTTAAATTTAGAAAAACAGTGTTATCACATACTATTTTATAATTAACTAAAATAAGCTAATAGTGACATTATGGGAACAAAAATAATAATAATATTATACTAGGCTATTTTGCTAAGTGAAGCTTAGTTGTAGAATTAAGTATATGATTATGAGCTTGGCCCGTAATTATCTGTGTAACAACCTTCAAAAAATAATTGTTGATTTGACAGATTTTATATAGGATTACTATGTACAGAACGTTCATAAATGATTGAAAGGCGTTTTGAATTTCCCGCTCATTAGATTTATTTTGAACATTAGTACTTTCCAGAGGCTGCACATGAGGAAACTCACAAAACTAAATTAATGAAGAATAATTCCAAATATTTGCTCGCTACACAACCCCGATTGAAAATACGCTTCAATAATTTTTTTTTTTTTTGCAGATTGGTCAAAACCATCGGTAACGTTAAATCATATTGCATACATTTGTTATTGGTTCTGTGGTTACTTTTTTTGCTTTTCAGTGAAATATCTACAAGGGTGGTTAAAAACAAAGACCTTTTTGTTAATAAACAGGGATCGAGACGAAAAACTGTTCGTTTCTGTTCAGAACGAAAACGAAAAATACCGTTTCCGTTCTTTACGTTCTTGCGCCTATCATATTTCTCTGAAATCGATTTTAACCAATGTAAAATACCAGTTAAAGACCGGTTTCCTATTACATAATATGATTAGCAATTAGAAAACAAAACTGCGTTAATAATACATATTATTTATTAACTAATGCATAACTGAAATATCTTCTATAATTTACACTTATCAATTTGTAAAAAGATAACAATAAAATTTTAACTATAACAATGTAAAATTACGATGTGTCTCAGAATCAAAAGAAGTATTCGTATTAACGAGAGTCTACCGGCCTAATAGTAAAGTCCGAAATTATTCACATTCAAGGGTTCAAGGGAACAAATTGCGCACATTAAGTTCTACCTGCGGGAAGTTGTATATAAGGCGTTAAATAAAATTATATTGTGCTTCTTAAAATCTAATCCCCCTAATATACATTATAATTAATGTGCGGTACCCTGTAATTGTGGGCAGCGCGTGAAGAACAGTACTCAAATCTAAAAACGTTTAAAAATATGACTAGTATAGCAGCGCGCAATTATCTAATTAACAAGAAGAGAATATTAAACACCGCCAGTATTTCTGTTAGTCCATCTGTTGGTACTACCCGAGTTAGTCATGTCTCTAAAAAGCACTGTTTAAAAAAAATCACGATTTGGAAGAAGTTTGATCACACGGGATATTAAAATTTCATGTTGTCAGTACTAAATATGGTGAATCTTTGGTGGCGGAGTATGAAGATTTTAAAACCTTTCTCCCGAGAAGAATTGGAGAAATATGAATTAAGCACGTAAAGTTATTAAACAATGAAATTCAATGCGGTGGTTTAATCCTCACCAAAAATTGTGGCTGTAGAGAAATCAAACCCAAGGAAGGGGAAGGCAGTTCAGATGAAGATCGAGAGGAAATAAACGAAGCACCAAAAAAAGGAAGAAGAAGAAAGACAAGTGATATATACGGACCTATAATCTTTTTTTTTTTAATAAAAAAATTAAAGTTCATATTATATTGTATTCAGTCTTCAATTAAGCAATGTAAACATTACAAAAAAAAAAATTATACGTTTTAAGACTAACATAACATACATGTTATGTAATGTAATTTTGATGTGTTACCTTTTTCACTGCAAGTAAGTACCATATATATGTATAATAAAATAATTTAAAAAAATATATATTCAAAAATAGATATGGTTTTTTATTGAATAATAACCCACAATTTTCATTTATAAATGGGGCAACACACCCACACTCAAAATATCGCAGATCTTTTACAAATCTGGAAACTCGGCGACACACCTTTCAGGGGAAACGGAGAAAGTCACTATTAGTAGCCTCTCACTGAGAATAGTATGGCTGGGGTGCGGTGATTAGTATATTTTATATATGCATATGGTATATCAAGCGCTGCTAAAATAGCTCACTTTAACCATGTTTACAAAAACTAGAATCTATGTATTTAACAAAATTAGTTAATTCAATACAAGTAAACTTAGTTTTATAAACAACTCTGTATTTCTAAGACGAATTAACGTGAAATCGATAAACTAAGTTTCCTATTGAATAACGTTTTCTTCCCGAAGTTCTTCGAAAATTGATGTATTTCTCGAGAATTATTACCGGCGAGTTGCTCGGCTAGTAATTTTCTCAATTTCTGTATGATCGTCTTCTTTATAATTGTGGTCGTCTAATTTATTCCAGAAAACATACCGATTTTTTTTTTTTTTTGTAAGTATATATTGTTGAGTCTAGCGTCTTCTGTGAAAGGTAATCGCCTCTGAGCTAAATTTTTGGACCTTGTTAGAACAGGAGTTAAAGTTTTTCTGCTTCAGAAATTCTGTGTTCCGCCGAAAATGATTTAGAAATTATGATTGTTTATTTTTGACCTCTGTTGACGTTTATTCGACCGGTAGCTAAATACTTTTGTTTGTGACCGTTTGTGTCAAGCAATATACTTTTATAGTTCGCCATATCGTATTCTGTTATCAGAGTCTGATCGGGAAATTTTAGAAACATCGATTCATAAGGACCTGGTGAACCCTTGTATTTTATACCGTTTATGATGATATTATAATTTTCGATGTCGTGTTTAGAATCCCCAATTTGCTGTGATTCACAGTCGATACATTTCAACCTTAATTATTGTAGCTCTGTGTTGTATCAAATACATAATAAAAATAACTAATTTAATTATAACAATAAGTATAAACTTCTTATAACGTCGATATAATACTGTATTTTTGTTTAAGATAATATAAAATGTTGACAACACAAATTCAAACAGTATTAGAAATTATGTTGGCAGTGCGTACTAACTTTAACACAGAGATCTCTGTGTTTAACTTTTTTATATTGAAATAAAATTGAAGGTTGTGAAATAAAAAAAAAATAGTTCGGGAAAAAGAGATATATTAATATTGTTTAATTAATTTCGCAATTGTTTTAGTTAATGATTAATTTAATTAAAATACCTTAAACTCCCTTAAGCTTACATCGAGTCTTTCGGTTTCCGATGCCCTAGACTTTTACTAACTAATGATCTAGTTTTTTAGGTACACAGTAGGTACTTTATTTTTTCTCGCATTAGCCCATTTTAAAATTGTGTATCTATTTGCATGCGTTTATAACTTGATTGTGTAGGATGCCAGAGTGGCCTTAATTTTGATTTGGGTTGAACTCCAGTAAATTATGATCAATTTAAGTTAGATATTTTAATTAAATTATTTATTAAATAAAATAAAAGTGAAATTTTTTAATTAAATATTTTTTAATATATTTCTGTTTCTCGAACAATTTTTATTTATTTATTTCACAACCCTAACATTGCAAAAAAAAAACATGAAGTTCTTCTTGTCTTTTGCAATGTTACGCATGCGCTGCTGAACTGTAATTATTTGTGACCGTTTTATAAATTTATACTTCGCCATATCGTGTTCTGTTATCAGAATTTTTTTTATTTAGATTATTTTATTATGTCATCAGAGTCTGATCGGCAAATTTATTACTCGTTTCTCTGGAATTCGCGGTGGCATATGATATTATGCGGGTCGGATCAATATAAAAACCCGTATCATTTCATCTGTCTGTCTGTCTGTCTATACGGCAGAAACTGTAGCCAAAACGGTTTAACATAGGGTGCGATTTGTTTTGTCTATTCTTATTCTGTTCATTCTACTCATTCGATGATTTGAAGTCGAACGATTGGAATGAATAAGTGTGGTGGGGATGAAAAATAATATTTGAATGCAGTTGTTTTCGTTTGGTTTTTAAATGCATTAGAATTAAATCTTAGTATTACTGCTTCAAAATAATGTTACTTTTAGGTACCATTTTCTCATTCTGTGTCAAGAAACAGACTTTACCTAACGTCGGTTTCTTTGGTTTTGGCAAAACTAGATTTTCCATTCTAGTTTATTTTTACAGATAAAGTGAGACTTTTGATAATTTTGTTTTGCAAAAGCCTACTTCAAACCATAATAGGAGAGCTCATGACAACTTACAAAAATGAAAATTCCAGTTAGTTCCGTCTAAACGTCTGGAATACCCTATATACGATTATAATGTAGTATTCTTAGGTACATTTAAACTTAAAATGTATGTACAATGCAATTATACGTTCTAAAACATTACGTTCTAGAATATTTGCTACAAATATAAAGTTTTCCTATTCTGCATTTATTATTTAAATTATCCATTTAGATGAAATATGTTCGTTATTTATTCTACAACCATATGACTTAACTTCCATGCAAATGTCATTCCATGCTTGCTTCACGAACGATCAAAATTGTCGTTTTCTTGTGCATCAATTCTAGTATTTCTAGCCAGCCACCAACTAACTCTGTAACTGAATTTTCAAAACTTAGTTTATTCTTTTTGTGTTAAGTCCATTCATAAATACATAGTTTAGTTAAAAACACAAACTCAAAATTGTTTACAAACTAGAAACTGTATGTCCTCGAGAATTTCAAAAAATAACTTTAATATTATTATTAAAAAAAGATACCTTCTCAGACATTTTCAAAACTATGATTCAATTTGTAACCCACATATAGGAAATATATAGACAGTTCAAAATAACATATCGCGAGATTAATATAAATAAATATGTCGGTGTATTTTTAAACTCTCTATATATTTCCTATAAGCGGGTTAAAGGGCTATACTTGTATGTTAAATATAGGTTTTTTTGTAGTCATACCTACAAAACCCCTAAAAACAAACATCAGACTTTTTTTTGTTATGCGCAGTCAAGGAACCCCTGAAATTGTGTTAAGACGTTTGAAATAAGGGTCAGGTCGTATACGCCCGCATGCATAAATACACATTCATTAATATTCACCATTATTGCACCTGCGACCAAAATTAAATCTGACTAAATTTTAAATTCCATAGTACGACTACTCAAGTTAAACCACCTAACTTTTTTCAGAAAATCTTTAACAGTAATAAATTTTTCCATTTTAAATAGAAACCAGTGGCGAAAGGAAACCTCCGCTAGACTTGCCCTCCCATAAAAAAAATATTTAAAAAGAAATGTAAACTAAAAAAAAAAAAATTTAAATATTTAGATAAATCTTCAAAAATACATCAAATTATGTTCTATACAAATTTTTGTCCAAGGCTTGCTTTACTAGTTACGAATTAATTATCATGACCATGGAAACGTTACATATAAGTATGAAAAAATTGAGACTTATTAAATAATTTTACAAAAAAAATTCGAAATTTTTCGTTTTATCAAAAAACGTCTCAAATAAAAGTTATTAGTTATTGCATTTATAGTAACTTTTGTTCAATAAATTTTTTCGAAATATTTTTCTGTTGCTAAATATTCGCAAAAATATTAAAATCGACACGAGTAAACTCCCATTTCTAGTCAACCGATTTTCATAAAAAAACAATAGGGTTCTTCCCATTTAATAAGAGAATTTTTTAGTACCAGAACGAACTCTTTAAGTTAAACTGTTTTTGAGTTATCGTGTATACACACAGACACACACACACACATACGGACGGCACTTCGAAAATAGGTTTTTTGGATTCCCTGGACCATGAAACGTGGTCATCCGTCAAAATCTCGACATCGAAAATTTTCGCGATTACAATACTTGCCCCTTATATATTAAGGTCGGGCAAGTAAAAATAAACTAAACGCTAGCGATGTATCTACTTCTTCAAAAGCTAGCAGTCCACTGACTAGTTGTGTACTATTTAATATTACATAATTTTATTTTAATTTTGAGAAACCTAGTAGGGTACACAATTTTTGTGTGATTTGTGCGTCTTTCCCATAAGAACCAATGTTAATTTTTGATTTCATCGGGGTCTGCTACCATTTAAACACGTGTAAATGAAAGCACAAATATCCATATAATTAAATAACGAGGGGTGTTATGGTTGAGTGCACATAAAAATGCAGATATTCACGCGAGGGCCCCATGGCCAACTTATTTTATGTTATAATTATACGGGGTCATCGCGTGAATATCTGCATATAACGTCGGTCATGGGTGTCTGTCTGTCTGTCTATACGGTAGAAATTGTAGCAAAGACGGTTTGACATAGGAAGTTGAAATTTAGCATACAAGTATAGCCCTTTAACCCGCTTATAGGAAATATATAGAGAGTTTAAAAATACACCGACATATTTATTTATATTAATCTCGCGATATGTTATTTTGAACTGTCTATATATTTCCTATATGTGGGTTACAAATTGAATCATAGTTTTGAAAATGTCTGAGAAGGTATCTTTTTTTAATAATAATATTAAAGTTATTTTTTGAAATTCTCGAGGACATACAGTTTCTAGTTTGTAAACAATTTTGAGTTTGTGTTTTTAACTAAACTATGTATTTATGAATGGACTTAACACAAAAAGAATAAACTAAGTTTTGAAAATTCAGTTACAGAGTTAGTTGGTGGCTGGCTAGAAATACTAGAATTGATGCACAAGAAAACGACAATTTTGATCGTTCGTGAAGCAAGCATGGAATGACATTTGCATGGAAGTTAAGTCATATGGTTGTAGAATAAATAACGAACATATTTCATCTAAATGGATAATTTAAATAATAAATGCAGAATAGGAAAACTTTATATTTGTAGCAAATATTCTAGAACGTAATGTTTTAGAACGTATAATTGCATTGTACATACATTTTAAGTTTAAATGTACCTAAGAATACTACATTATAATCGTATATAGGGTATTCCAGACGTTTAGACGGAACTAACTGGAATTTTCATTTTTGTAAGTTGTCATGAGCTCTCCTATTATGGTTTGAAGTAGGCTTTTGCAAAACAAAATTATCAAAAGTCTCACTTTATCTGTAAAAATAAACTAGAATGGAAAATCTAGTTTTGCCAAAACCAAAGAAACCGACGTTAGGTAAAGTCTGTTTCTTGACACAGAATGAGAAAATGGTACCTAAAAGTAACATTATTTTGAAGCAGTAATACTAAGATTTAATTCTAATGCATTTAAAAACCAAACGAAAACAACTGCATTCAAATATTATTTTTCATCCCCACCACACTTATTCATTCCAATCGTTCGACTTCAAATCATCGAATGAGTAGAATGAACAGAATAAGAATAGACAAAACAAATCGCACCCTATGTTAAACCGTTTTGGCTACAGTTTCTGCCGTATAGACAGACAGACAGACAGATGAAATGATACGGGTTTTTATATTGATCCGACCCGCATAATATCATATGCCACCGCGAATTCCAGAGAAACGAGTAATAAATTTGCCGATCAGACTCTGATGACATAATAAAATAATCTAAATAAAAAAAATTCTGATAACAGAACACGATATGGCGAAGTATAAATTTATAAAACGGTCACAAATAATTACAGTTCAGCAGCGCATGCGTAACATTGCAAAAGACAAGAAGAACTTCATGTTTTTTTTTTGCAATGTTAGGGTTGTGAAATAAATAAATAAAAATTGTTCGAGAAACAGAAATATATTAAAAAATATTTAATTAAAAAATTTCACTTTTATTTTATTTAATAAATAATTTAATTAAAATATCTAACTTAAATTGATCATAATTTACTGGAGTTCAACCCAAATCAAAATTAAGGCCACTCTGGCATCCTACACAATCAAGTTATAAACGCATGCAAATAGATACACAATTTTAAAATGGGCTAATGCGAGAAAAAATAAAGTACCTACTGTGTACCTAAAAAACTAGATCATTAGTTAGTAAAAGTCTAGGGCATCGGAAACCGAAAGACTCGATGTAAGCTTAAGGGAGTTTAAGGTATTTTAATTAAATTAATCATTAACTAAAACAATTGCGAAATTAATTAAACAATATTAATATATCTCTTTTTCCCGAACTATTTTTTTTTTATTTCACAACCTTCAATTTTATTTCAATATAAAAAAGTTAAACACAGAGATCTCTGTGTTAAAGTTAGTACGCACTGCCAACATAATTTCTAATACTGTTTGAATTTGTGTTGTCAACATTTTATATTATCTTAAACAAAAATACAGTATTATATCGACGTTATAAGAAGTTTATACTTATTGTTATAATTAAATTAGTTATTTTTATTATGTATTTGATACAACACAGAGCTACAATAATTAAGGTTGAAATGTATCGACTGTGAATCACAGCAAATTGGGGATTCTAAACACGACATCGAAAATTATAATATCATCATAAACGGTATAAAATACAAGGGTTCACCAGGTCCTTATGAATCGATGTTTCTAAAATTTCCCGATCAGACTCTGATAACAGAATACGATATGGCGAACTATAAAAGTATATTGCTTGACACAAACGGTCACAAACAAAAGTATTTAGCTACCGGTCGAATAAACGTCAACAGAGGTCAAAAATAAACAATCATAATTTCTAAATCATTTTCGGCGGAACACAGAATTTCTGAAGCAGAAAAACTTTAACTCCTGTTCTAACAAGGTCCAAAAATTTAGCTCAGAGGCGATTACCTTTCACAGAAGACGCTAGACTCAACAATATATACTTACAAAAAAAAAAAAAAATCGGTATGTTTTCTGGAATAAATTAGACGACCACAATTATAAAGAAGACGATCATACAGAAATTGAGAAAATTACTAGCCGAGCAACTCGCCGGTAATAATTCTCGAGAAATACATCAATTTTCGAAGAACTTCGGGAAGAAAACGTTATTCAATAGGAAACTTAGTTTATCGATTTCACGTTAATTCGTCTTAGAAATACAGAGTTGTTTATAAAACTAAGTTTACTTGTATTGAATTAACTAATTTTGTTAAATACATAGATTCTAGTTTTTGTAAACATGGTTAAAGTGAGCTATTTTAGCAGCGCTTGATATACCATATGCATATATAAAATATACTAATCACCGCACCCCAGCCATACTATTCTCAGTGAGAGGCTACTAATAGTGACTTTCTCCGTTTCCCCTGAAAGGTGTGTCGCCGAGTTTCCAGATTTGTAAAAGATCTGCGATATTTTGAGTGTGGGTGTGTTGCCCCATTTATAAATGAAAATTGTGGGTTATTATTCAATAAAAAACCATATCTATTTTTGAATATATATTTTTTTAAATTATTTTATTATACATATATATGGTACTTACTTGCAGTGAAAAAGGTAACACATCAAAATTACATTACATAACATGTATGTTATGTTAGTCTTAAAACGTATAATTTTTTTTTTTGTAATGTTTACATTGCTTAATTGAAGACTGAATACAATATAATATGAACTTTAATTTTTTTATTAAAAAAAAAAAGATTATAGGTCCGTATATATCACTTGTCTTTCTTCTTCTTCCTTTTTTTGGTGCTTCGTTTATTTCCTCTCGATCTTCATCTGAACTGCCTTCCCCTTCCTTGGGTTTGATTTCTCTACAGCCACAATTTTTGGTGAGGATTAAACCACCGCATTGAATTTCATTGTTTAATAACTTTACGTGCTTAATTCATATTTCTCCAATTCTTCTCGGGAGAAAGGTTTTAAAATCTTCATACTCCGCCACCAAAGATTCACCATATTTAGTACTGACAACATGAAATTTTAATATCCCGTGTGATCAAACTTCTTCCAAATCGTGATTTTTTTTAAACAGTGCTTTTTAGAGACATGACTAACTCGGGTAGTACCAACAGATGGACTAACAGAAATACTGGCGGTGTTTAATATTCTCTTCTTGTTAATTAGATAATTGCGCGCTGCTATACTAGTCATATTTTTAAACGTTTTTAGATTTGAGTACTGTTCTTCACGCGCTGCCCACAATTACAGGGTACCGCACATTAATTATAATGTATATTAGGGGGATTAGATTTTAAGAAGCACAATATAATTTTATTTAACGCCTTATATACAACTTCCCGCAGGTAGAACTTAATGTGCGCAATTTGTTCCCTTGAACCCTTGAATGTGAATAATTTCGGACTTTACTATTAGGCCGGTAGACTCTCGTTAATACGAATACTTCTTTTGATTCTGAGACACATCGTAATTTTACATTGTTATAGTTAAAATTTTATTGTTATCTTTTTACAAATTGATAAGTGTAAATTATAGAAGATATTTCAGTTATGCATTAGTTAATAAATAATATGTATTATTAACGCAGTTTTGTTTTCTAATTGCTAATCATATTATGTAATAGGAAACCGGTCTTTAACTGGTATTTTACATTGGTTAAAATCGATTTCAGAGAAATATGATAGGCGCAAGAACGTAAAGAACGGAAACGGTATTTTTCGTTTTCGTTCTGAACAGAAACGAACAGTTTTTCGTCTCGATCCCTGTTTATTAACAAAAAGGTCTTTGTTTTTAACCACCCTTGTAGATATTTCACTGAAAAGCAAAAAAAGTAACCACAGAACCAATAACAAATGTATGCAATATGATTTAACGTTACCGATGGTTTTGACCAATCTGCAAAAAAAAAAAAAAATTATTGAAGCGTATTTTCAATCGGGGTTGTGTAGCGAGCAAATATTTGGAATTATTCTTCATTAATTTAGTTTTGTGAGTTTCCTCATGTGCAGCCTCTGGAAAGTACTAATGTTCAAAATAAATCTAATGAGCGGGAAATTCAAAACGCCTTTCAATCATTTATGAACGTTCTGTACATAGTAATCCTATATAAAATCTGTCAAATCAACAATTATTTTTTGAAGGTTGTTACACAGATAATTACGGGCCAAGCTCATAATCATATACTTAATTCTACAACTAAGCTTCACTTAGCAAAATAGCCTAGTATAATATTATTATTATTTTTGTTCCCATAATGTCACTATTAGCTTATTTTAGTTAATTATAAAATAGTATGTGATAACACTGTTTTTCTAAATTTAACGTATATAAAGAGAGTGTGAAATATCGTCCAGTTACTATGTCAAAGAGAGACGCTTGCTTTATTGGTGTTACCGGAGTTACTGTTCTCTATGGGTGCACTCAAAGTTTGGGCCAGTTTGCATATAATATAACCTAACTTTTCGTGAAGTTATGTTAAAAATATTAGGCTCTATTAACACTAATCTCGTATTATGAGTAGCAGATATTTAGTAGTATTTAGTTGTGCTACTAACATTTAGTAAAAGATTATGAACTTGGTCCCATATTTTTATTCGCAATAAGTTTTCCCAATTTTTTTATTACTTAACCGTAAAACTGACTTGTCATAATATTTGTGTAAGTCCACCAAAAGTTATAATTTAATATTAGAAACAATTTAATTTCGCAACCATTCAAACTAGTCATGAAATTTATGGTACTGAGTAGCTCGGTTTTATTTTCTTATTGTTGTTATGTGTTTAAAAATTCTTACACCTAAATTGTTATTCCGCATTTTTTTGTCTTCTTTTTGTTATTTTTCGGGGGTGTTTAACATTAGGCCGGTGTAAGATTTTAATTCTTACACATCGTTTCTTTGGTGACATGCTTGATTTTATTTATTTTTTCCTTCTTTTTCTCATCCGCTTTCCGTCTTTTCATCAATTGCACGTTAGTAATGATTAGTTCGGTAACGGATTCCCCAAATTTGCATCGGCCCTTTTGAGTAATTTTTGTCATGGGGTGCTCTAATGCTCACAATTTAAACTTTGCTTTTCACTGTTATAATAAACTATTGAATAGTTAAATTTATTATTCGACAGTATAATACTATTGAGGCGTGTACGGGCATCGTTTTCATTTGTCATGGTACTATTTGTAAGATCTTCTCTTTCCTTGTCCATGTTATAAACTAAGAATATGGCAGCACCATCGCTCAATTATGTCCCCCCACCACCAAAATATCAATTGTTGAGGAGCACGCCCGCCCATCGCCAATTCGATCAATAATATCGATCAATAATGTCTTAATTAAATAGCGTCGTTGATTAGGGTCGTTAATTAATTTAATTTATTAGCGTCCTTAATTGAGTTAATTAATAAGCGATGGGTCGCTAATTATATTAATAAATTACACGAGGGGTGGGTTAATTAAAAAGTTTCCAAACTCAGAAAAAAATTCCCACGCTGAAGTATCCAAATATCTATGATTAGGCTCGTTAATCGTCTTAATTAATTAGCGTCCTTAATTAATTAGCGATGGGTCGCTAATTGGGTTAATTAATGAGCGGGTTAATTAAAATGTTACCAGGCTTAATTAAAAAGTTCCCACGTTGAAGTATACAAATATCTATGATTAGGGTTGTTAATGGGCTTAATTAATTAACGTCCTTAATTGGCTTATTTAATTAGCGTCCTTAATTGGCTTAATTATTTAGCGCCCTTAATTAATTAGTGATATGTCGTTAATTAGCGATAGATCATTAAGGTCGTTAATTGGCTTAATTAATTAGGGTCGTTAATTAATTAGCGGTGTTGTCAAATATCTTAATTAATTAGCGCCCTTAATTAATTAGCGATAGGTCGTTAATTAGCGATAAATCATTAGGGTCGCTAATTGGCTTAATTAATTACACGAGGGGTGGGTTAGTTAAAAAGTTCCCACACTTAATTAAAAAATTCCCACGGTGAAGTATCCAAATATCTATGATAAGGTTTGTTAAAAGGCTTAATTAATTAGCGTCCTTAATTGGATTATTTAATTAGCGTCCTCAATTGGCTTAATTAATTAGCGCCCTTAATTAATTAGCGATAGGTCGTTAATTGGTTTAGTTCATTAGCGTCCCTTAATTAATTTGCGAGGGGGAGTTAATTGGCTTAATTAATTCGCAGCGTCCTTAATTAATTTGCGAGGGGGCGTTAATTGGCTTAATTAATTCGCCGCCGCCGGTTGAGCTCGCATACGGGCATGTCTGACGGAAGTGCCCCAATACCTACTGAAAGTAACTTCTCTGTACAAATTACTAACTGATTATGGGTGTAAAGCTGCTTGAGGGTACCATTTTTGTTTGTTAAATTATAAAAGTCGGTGTCTTCTATTCCAACAACATCCGCTAATACATTTCGGGGATCTGTATGACCACGGTCGACATTAGGGACTTGTATTTGTATGGTATAACCAATTTGAGCAGAAGGAAATTTTCTCTTTCAGGCTCGTAATATTTTTGTTGCTTGGAGTAAAAGACTCTCTTTTGCGGCTGCTGTTTTCATAGAAATTAACTCGTGTTATTTAGTCAGTGCTTGATATGAAGACGTGCTGGATTGCGGCTCCTCTCCAATGGTATTTTTCTTTCGAATATGGTTATCACTATTGTCATTGCCCAAATTTTCTTCAAAAGTAGTAACAATTTCTGCAAGCTCTTCTTCGGTTTCAATATTTCTAATTTGCCCGCCAGGCAGAGATGACGATGCTACGTCTCTTTTTGGTTTAACGCCAAACAGGGCTTCATATGGACTTTGGAGTATTCCTTCATTGTATGTCGTGTTCTTGGCAAATTAAACAAATTGAACGATTGTCCCTTTCGACTGAGCCTTGTGTTTGACTATGACGAGGATTTCCGTGAACTATCTTAACATCTTTCCACATAGCGCATAGTTCGGCTATGACTCGATTAGTGAATTCCCTACCATTATTTGAATGCAATATAGATGGGGCGCCAAATGTTAAAAACATGTGAAGAAGGTGATATGCTACTTTCTGTCTTAGTTTTCAAAGGACGTAACTGAACAAACTTCGTTAAATGGTCTTGATATACCATTATAATTTTGTAATCGCCATCCCTGTGTGACTGCAGGTCCCTGTGTGACTGCAGGTCCCTGTGTGACTGCAGGTCTATCATATCGACTTGACATCTTCAGTTTAACTCCGAACTGACCATTGGTTTCACAACAATACTTTTTTAGGTGCACTATGTTTCATTTGACATTGTTTACACACATTTAAATACAACATTACAATTTCATATGCAATATTTCAAAATTTTGCAACACCGCTCTTATTTCCCATAAGAGAAGAACTGTATTCTAACAGTTGAATAGACTATAGTATCGACAGTATCATTTCATTCCGAACAATATACCCTAACTCCGATAGATGAGGAGGTAAATCATTTGACGGACTCCATCACGAGTGCTATTAAAAGCAGCATACCGCTGTCATTCACACAGCCGCGTCAAGTCCTGGTGGAGCACTGCGACTTGACGCTACGTGAAAGGAGGCACCTCTTCAATACTTTCCGTCGTTGTTCAACAAAGGAATACATGATAGCCTTTTAGCGATCGAAAGATCGTGGCTAAGAGTATTGTGAAAGATAGCAAGCGAGAATCATGGCGGAAATATGTGTCCATCGTTAGAGTTACCACTTCAATGGCCAAACTTTGGGAGATGATTCAGAAAATTTCTGGTCGTAACACATCTACAACCATTGATTGTCTATTGGTAAATGGTAACGTAATTACCTCAGCGGTTGAAATCGATAACACTTTGACATCTACTTTCACTTTCAATTCTAGCTCTGAACAGTATCCACTAAGGTTTCTAACTCGTAAAGAAGATCTAGAATTTAAACTTCTTCTCTAGAAATGAGGAGGTTTATAATTTTTTTTCCCTCGTGAAGAGCTAGATAGCGCGATATTAGGTTCAAATGGTTCAGATGCGATATAATATCGTATGATCTGCAATCTTTCGGAATAATTTCAGTCTAGGCTTTTGAATATATATAATAGTATATAGCGTGGGAAAGTGTCTGACCAAGTTGAAGGAAACTCATATGGTCGTCAAGGATGAAATTTGTAGAGAAAAAGGCAAAGTTGGTTGATAACTTACAAATATAACGAATTATTTTATTCATCAAAGTATGCACCCATATTGTCTATACACTTTTGCCATTTAAGCGGCTGGTTGTTCAGGCCGGTGGTATAAAACCCTGGCGGACGAGAGTCAATGAATTCCTGGAAGGCAAGTTTTACAGCATTGTCGCAATTAAACTGTTTTCCTATTAAAAAGTTGTCCAAATTGCGGAAGAAGTGGTAGTCAGTGGGGGCTAGGTCTGGTGAGTATGAAGAATGATAAAGAACTTCCAACTCCAATTCCTGTAGTTTTGCCCCAGTCATTTGTGCAGTGTGTGGTCTAGGATTATCATGCAATAAGATAGGAGTCGATCTGTTGACCAATCTAGGCTGTTTTTCTTTAAGTTTTTGCATCATTTCGTCCAGTTAGTTGCAGTATATTTCTGCTGTGATCGATGAGCCAGTTTATTTTTTTTTATTTTTAAATGACCTGTACGAAATTTGGCGAACCAATTTGACATTGTCTGCTGCATAGTAACAGTAGAGCCAAATACACTATTAATGTTTCGCACGGTCTGCGATGCCGTAGTTCCACGTAAGAACTCATACTTCATAATAGTGCGAATGTTCCATTTAATAAATTAATTTAAGTTTTTGATATTTTTAGAGCATACAATGATTTCTTTAAACAGGCGAGAAGTGTAACTATCCAACAAAAAAAAAAAAAAAAAACAACTGTAAAATATTAAGCCAATGTCAAATAATAAGCTGTTAAAGTTGACAATATTATTAACTACAAATTTCATCTTTGACGACCTGACAATTCCAATCCCGGAAAGATAAACACTTACCATCTAGCTATAGACCTATATCACAAGCGTCTGCAGGTCATCTGGGCAGGCTAGAGATATCTGTCGGTAATGCTTTTGTTGAAAACAAACACCTGATATATTTTTTGATATAGAGAAAGCCTATAACACTACATAGATACATTGTATTCTCTGTACCCTCTATTTTTGGGTCCCCGAAAACGTTCGAAGTTCTTTATAAAAGAATTCATGTTTGATCGGGGCTACAGGGCGTGGATCGGAAATCCTGTCAAAAAATTTCACACTGGATAATAGGGTCGCACAGGGCTCTATACTGACCATATTTACTATATTTTTTATTGCCATCAACGGTGCAGCTTCTTGTATTCGATTGCCTGTATAGTGTTCGATATTTGTTGACGACATAGGTATTCTTGTTGCTAGAGCACTATCGAACGTCAGCTTAGAATGACTATCAAGCGTCTCGATACAGGGGCTATAGAAAATGGTTTCAAATTCTCGACCAGCAAAACTTTCTGTATCTATATTTCCAGGAAATAGGCTGTCCATCCTAATCCTATACTAAGATTAAATTGAACACAGTTGCCATTTACCAATACTGCCAAATATCTGGGCCTAGTGTTTGATTCTCGTCTTACTTGGTAGACACATTATTTGTACGTTAAGAAAAAATGCCAAATGTTGCTCAAATTTTTACGGGCCTTCAGTCAGAAGACATGGGGTACAAACCGCACTGTTATGTTGCGATTATACCATTCTCTAGTGCGCTTTATGCTGGATTATGAATGTCTAGCTTATGGGGCTAAATATCAAGAGGTATGAATTCTTGAAACTGTATATCACACTGGGGTTAGATTGGCCACAGGTGTATTTCGCTCTAGCCCGATACCAAGCCTACTGTGTGAAACAACTGTCAGTATACACTCGTCGTAAAATCCCTGCATTATTTGGCTGCACTCAATGCCAATCCAGATCAACCTGATACCTGATTATGACCCTATTCTACAAAATAGGTATATAAAAAGTTATCGAAGATAACCAAGCGTCACTTTAAGCGACCTTGATTTTAATACACCCAAGAAGGCAAGTTTAATTTGGTGTATTGTTCAACCATGGACGCTACCGCGTTCGCTTTTAAGTCTCACAGCAGATCTCTTAACAGTTTCTCTTACAGGAGTCGTTGATGAGGGATTGATAGAAGCGATCACGCTCTGATCGCTTCTTGTTTGTGGAGAAGCTAGTGTGAGCTTCTCCTTAGGTAGTTAGGAGAACTGAGGTGGAGTATGTTCTTCTTTTTGATTAGGGGGATTTATTCAGACTCGACCCCCAGGTTGTTAGGTTTGAACATTGTTCTTTTGCATAAATACCGCCACTTTTCCGTGCAATTTTTTTTTTTTTTTTTTTTGCCCAACTGTCCTTGACGCTACAATTATCGGACGAGGCAATCTCTGTCTGAGTCTGGACACTTGATGTTCGCTTTGCTGCTACTTGTGAGAAAGAATTATTAAAAGTAACCGGCGCGCTATCTATATACTTCTTTTTACACATCGAAAAAAATATAGTATACTGTCCTGCGTATTAATAATCTTTATTGCCTTCTCCTCCAAGAACGTTGGGCAGTGGTATGAAATCGATGTATGGGCACCTTTGCAGTTCACGCAAAAAGCCGCTTTTGGGCAGAATTCAACTTCATATTGGCCCTGTCCGCAATAAGCATAAATGGATCGTTTGCCACAACGACTAGAGATGTGACCGTCACACTGCCACTTGTAGCATCGCATCCGGTTGAGATAGTAAGGGGAGCGTTGCACGTTGTAATGCGAAACTCGTCAAATTCTTCGCATTTCTGCAGCGTGAACAAAGCCTCAGCCTATGCTTCAATCAGCAGTGTACCGTCCGACAATTTACGCACCAACTTGATATCAGTTCGATACATTTTTCTTAGCGTTCGGGCAACAAAAAAGCTCTTTTAAAGACATCCTCTTCTTGCAGCTTCACGGCAAGAAATCGTGGAACTGGCGCACAAAACTCCACAATCTTGTCTATCTTCTTGGAAGAAGGTCTTACACAACCCTCATCTGATGATTGGACATCTCGACGAGGTCCCTTCTTTAATTTTTTCGGAAGTTTACTCTCAACTAATGCGGGTATTATGTTAATAACATGCATCCGGGTAGTCGACATACCCGCCGGTAAGTTTCATCGCTCTGGCAAGCCATTATCTGGCAGCAGAGGGCCCACACCGGAGACGTTGGCCGCAAATGACTTATTGCGGCAGGCAAGGCAGGCCTGATATAGCATCGGGAATAAAGTAGCACGGAATGTTGATTCGTTTGCGAATCAGGGGCCGTACACCCTTGGAACTCTACGAGCTCCATCTTCACCCACACACCCCCGAATACTTGTCCAGTGACACAGCATTATCTTGACATCCACAATACTGTAATTGAGCCACTTTATCCATGCTGTGGCACCAGCCGATTGACAAATCTGGCCAGATTCAGTCTTCCGTTTTTGCCAAAGCTGAGGCCCAAAAATGCGTAATGGGATCCATACTGCCAGCAGCAGTTGTTTCTTTACACCGACCAGGATCCTCTTCTCCAGTATTTCGGGTCTCCACGCACGGCAAACACGCGACTCGGAATTTAAGTGGGAGATAAGAGTGACAACAGCCTATTCTCACAATCGGCTTCTCTGAATTGTTTCCTCCCAAGTGTTTCAGGGTACGCTGGATTATCAGGCCCGAAATTTCGATATAATTAGGTGTTACAGTCGAAAGCTTGATATGATCAGGTGTTGTGATCATTGAGAACTGCCCTTGATCATCAGGCCAGATAATTTGACAGATGTTTTGGTATTATGACCATTATGAACTTCACCTGCGGAGAAATTGCTCCAATAACACCAAAAATATGCTGAAAAGTAAAGAAAAATGTGATTAACAGAACCCGTATTTGTAGCGGGCCAGACGAGTCATATGGCCGTTATCATTTTTCATACTTAATGCCAGAGCCGCATTTATACTTCTGAGGGTCTGAAGCGGTAGTAATAATGCCCCCCAGTGGCGTACCTAGAACTTTTGCCGCCCGGGGCGATCTCCAATTTGCCGCCCTTTCTAAGTCAAACAAATGGTAGTTTTTATAAATTAATAAACATAAATAAATAATGGTAATTGAGACAAACTATAGGTGGGGAACTTTTTTACCATTGGATGCCATATTTAAATTAGGCAGTAATAAAAGAGGCCGCAGAAGTTGATATACCTATAAATGCAACTTTTATAAAAATACAAGATACTTTTTTAAAGGCCACAAGAAACTTACGGAGGCCGCAGGTTCCCCACCTATGAGACAAAACATATACCTAATTTACAAAAAAAAAAAAAAAAATCCATTAAATATTTTTTATTTTATATATTATAATAAATAATTTCATTTCTTTTGGATAAATAAACAAATTGTACACATATGTGTATGTAAACATATTTATATATTTACTCTTCTAACTTTCATAGTAGAAAAATAATGCTTTCAAAATTTATATTATTTGTAATTTCTTGTTCTATGGACAATATTGCAAGATTCTGTAGTCGTAAATCACTCATTGTGGAACAAAGATAATTATATATATAAAAGCCCTAATTTTTGTGTGTTCCACGTAACGCTAAGTTGCATTGTGTGAATGGGTTTTGCGGGGTGTGTGCGGTAACGAAGTTAGTAGTAGGGGGCGACGTATACGACGAAACAGATAGTTTACCAGACACTAGAGCAGAGCATTGCAGTACATACGGTGACTCGAGGGAAGGTTGTTGTGTCAGGGGCCGGTTTTGAATTAATGTTACGCAACGTATAATGGCCCGCGGGCCGTATCCAGCCCGATACTAATTTTTAAACTTTAAACGACATGCATTGAGCGTTTTTTAGGATTTCCTAGGTATAATCAGAAACAGCTATACCACTGTTGTCCAGCATATGGCCCGCGGACCGTATCCAGCCCGATACTAATTTTGAAACTTTAAACGACATGCATTGAGCGGCTTTTTAGGATTTCCTAGGTATAATCAGAAACAGATATACCATTTATGTCCAGTATATGGGCCGCGGGCCGTATCCAGCCCGATACTAATTTTTAAACGACACGCATTAAGCGGTTTTTAAGATTTCTTAGGTATAATCAGAAACAGCTACAACATTGATATCCAGCATATGGGCCGCGGGCCGTATCAAGCCCGATACTAATTTTTAAACGACACGCATTAAACGGTTTTTAGGATTTCCTAGGTATAATCAAGAAAGGTTTTTGTTTTGTTAATATACGCAGAATCATGCAAATTTTAATAATTAATTCCTGCTTATATTGATTTTTATTCGATATCAGTTTGCCAACGGGGTCTGCTAGTTTTTTATAAACTTCAATTTGGAGAAGCTCTTTTCGCAACTAGTGACACTGATAGCAATTGTTAAAAAAATTCTTAGCAAATTTACAATGTTGGGTACAGAATTTTCCAATCTATACTGTTGATTAAATTTTAGTAGATCAAGAGGGCCATCACCTCCGTTTTTCCAACGTTTAAACTTATGAAGTGAACAATTTGTTTCTTACAACTATAACTACGTGGGCATATTGAAAACTAATGCCTCCATGGCTATAACTTTATTAGTAATTGATATATGGTTTACATATAAATGTGAAATAATAGTATAAACTGTCCTCTACGCACTGATATATTCACTTTTCCACATAATCGCCATTGACAGTAATACACTTGCACCAACGTGATACGAGTTTTTCAAGTCCGTCACGGAAAAAGTCTGAAGAGTTCCCACGGCACTATTTCCGCACCTCTGCATCCGAAGAGAAACTCTTGCCCTTGAGATGTTCCTTAAGCTTTGGAAACAGGAAAAGTCACAAGGCGCAAGATCTGGGCTATAAGGTGGATGGGTAAAACGTCATGAAACCCAAGCTTCTCCAGTGCTCCGCGCGTTTTCTGATACTCTCATACTCTCCTGTATTGCAGCACATTGCAGATAATGTGATGTACTCTTTCTTGTGTCTTTCACAGTCCTTACCCACCTCCATGTGCCGCCCGGTGCGGATTACACCGACCGCCCCCCCCCCTAAGTACGCCACTGATGCCCCCCTCTATAGTACTTATAAATTATTTTTATATAATACAATTATATAATAAGAAAATAGAAAAGTTAATAAAAAATGAAATGCCATTCATATTTTAATAGCTTTTTAACAATTCTGACAAAAACAAAGAAATAATAATAATATTTAAAAATTATAATAATATAATTATTTTATTGTTTGGTATAATATTTTATTTTGTAATACGTACTATAGTCCGTTCAAACGTTAGAATGTAGTATTCGCGACTATTGAGAAGTGACATTACCTATAGAGGCGCTGTTTCGATTTCAAAATGGCGATTGGAATAGGATATTTTTGACATTTGCCATTTGATATGCAACAATTCACATTGCAGTTAATTTTCTGTTGCGATTTTAAAGACATTTAATTAAAGTTTTCTTCACTTTAACAGATACAAACAATGCAATTAAATGAGCCACATCTAACAAAATCCTATTCCGTAAAGTTTCAAAATATTCCGCTAGGCGTCACTTCAGTTATTGTCAATACTCAATAATTACCGAAACGGCGCCACTATCGGCTTCTGAACTTTTGACACGAAAAAGTATAGTCATCTGTCAACGTATGTAAATAGTACTTATTGGTTTATAAACAATATTTGGTCAAATTTACGTTTTCTTTCTGTATAGATATTTGAATTATATTTTTAGTATAGATATTTTTAGATATTTGAATTATAATCAAGTATTAAAAACAGGGCTTCGAACCGTTATTTTTTTCGTTTCGATTTTTGTTCCGGTTCAATTAAAAAAATATATATCAGTTCGGTTCCGGTTTTCGTTCCGGCAAAAATACCGTTTTTTTTTTCGGTTTTCGGTTGAGTTCCGAGTGATACATTTTTAAATGCTTTTATTTGTATTAGAAATTTATTTTCTACTATAATTTAGGAGAACATTTTATTCCTTATTTTATAATAATTATACCAAGACCGCTGAAGTAATAGAAGCGGATTTTTGTTTTTACTTATCAGTTAAAAAATTACGATTTTTTTCTGCTCATCAGTTTAAAAAGATAATCTTAAATAAAATGTTTTTTATATTTTGGTTTACTCCCATAAACATTATCTGAACCGAAATAAACCGATATATTTTTTTTCGGTTCAGCTCCAGTTTTCATTCCAAAAAAAATAACGGTTTTTTTCGGTTTTCGGTTCAGTTCCGGTTCGAAGCCCTGATTAAAAAAGTGTACAAATATATGTGAATCCATTTTATGATAAAATTTGCTGATTGTAAATGAATATTTTCAGAGGTTATAATGTTGGTGCCAAATTATACTCACAGATAAAGTAAAATATTATACTTTGAACTTAAAACATTTATTTGAATACTTAATGTCTTCACATTTCTCTAGAAATTTTATAGAAAGAGAACTGATAATTTATTCTATACAAGAATACTGTCAAATATTTGCAAACTAACACACTTAAGGATCACCCACATGAAATAACAAGGGGTTTTGATTATATTAACAATATATAATCCAATAATATTAACAATAGTTCACACAACATTAAACGATTTTCTTGCACATGTGAAACTGGGAAAATGAAAAATTCAACGTTAAAAACTTGTTTGGAAACATCTAAACAGTAGAATTTTCCTTCAATAAATAGAAACAACATTTTAGAATCATTAATAAACTTTCTCCTTCACTTGTAGCAAAACATAAGTATAAATGGTGCATTTATTAGCTTTTAACGCATTTTGCTCGTTGATATTAAAATTAAATTGCAGAACTAATAAAGATACTTTGCCATACACTTTAATTTTTCTAATAAAATTCATCTAATATTGGAAAATGTCCTTTCTCTGAATGACAACCATACATACAACAAGGAGTATTTAATCTTTTTTTCTTAAATTTATCACTTTATTCGTTGTAAAAACGGATAGAGTGAAAATTGATAGAAACAAAGAAACGCATGCTGAACTATACGTAAACAATGACATACTTTTTAGAAGTGTTCGTTTTATTGCCGCTAGAGGGATAAGCGTTAATTTGAGTCACCAATTGCTCTTATGGGAAATGGGAGCGGTGTTGCCAAATGTTGTAAAAGCAGAGCCGGATTGAGGGAGAGGCAAGTGAGGTACTTCCCTCAGGTGAGCAGTGGTAAAGGGCGCCAAATTTATGTAAAAATAATTACCGTAATGTAATTTTTTAGTGAGGACCTTTTTTTTGTTATCACTTGTAATTTAGTAGTGAGAACCGTTTTTGTTAAAACATTACTTGTATTTTAGAAGTGAAGAACTTTTTTTAGGTCACCACTTATATTTTAGAAGTAAGGAAATTTTTTATTATTTTCAGGACATCACTTTATATAATATATTTAGGGGGCCCAATAATAAAATCTTACCCAGGGCTCGAAAAAAGCTAATTACGGCCCTGCCTAGGGGCGCTGAATTAAGTCTTGCCTATGGGCGCCAACGACCTTCGCGCCGTCCTTGTGTTAAAGTATCAAATACGTCAATGAACTCAAAATATAATGCGGAATTTTAAGATAGTACAAAAATCAGGTAGCACACAACAAAAATGAATAACCATTTATAGATTACCACAATTTGAGCGACAATTTCGCCAAGAAAGGAAAAGATAGCGTTACTGAGATAACCCATTAGAGAGCATAAAAAGAACTACTCCAGTTGCCCTGTACTGCATTCTAAAGTTAAATAGATCTATTAGAAAATAAAATCGGTAGAAGTTCATACGAACTTCTCCCCCCTACCCTCCTCATATGTAGCGACTTTTCGCACTGTCTAATTCTTCCCAACGTCTCTTTACCACTGTAATCATTTGCATCGTATTCCTTGTGTGACACTCGGTTTTATGTAAAATGGTTATATCATCATACTCGCAGCTTCCCCGTGAAAAAAATGCAATATGAGTATATTTGTAGTTCTAAAAAAAATGATAATAATAATTTATTTTTTAGGGACGCAAAATGTAATGAAATTATGGACGAAATGGCCTCAATGTTAATGGGAGACTCTTTCAAAATTTTACCACATACAAATCTACGTCTGTCTTTTATTTTTGGTAATTTATGTTTAGTATGTTGGTCAACCACTTTTATGATATTCGTTTTAAGGATAATCTGCATGGCTGATTTCAAAAAAGTTAATTTAAATGAAGAAGTAAGTTTTATTTTGTCAAAACATTTGTTATAATGTTTTTAGGGTTTTGTAGGTATGACCAAAAAATCCATAACGTCACTCATGTGTCAGCCTGTACGGTAGAAATTGTAGCCAAACGACTGAACATATAAAGTTAAAAATTGGCATGCTTATACAACTCTTTGACCCACATACTGAGGGGGGGAAATAATGAAAGTTCAAAAAAACACATCCCGAGATAAATATAAACAATTATGTATTTAATAAAAAATTAATATAATAATAATGAAAATTGATGGGAACCGGAATAGTTCAACAGGAATTTTTATTCAGGTTATTTTTTCGAAAAATATCGATTTTTTAGTGTAGTTGATAAAAAAAATACTTTTTTAATTTTTTTTTGTGTGGTTTCGAAAGAAAGCTCTTAGGACGTACATTAAATTTAATTTCTTTTTTAACTCGAATTTAGCCAAAAAAGTTCTGGTCCCGCCCCCTTTTACCCAAAAAGGTTAAACTAAAAATCTAAAAAAATTATAGGTAATATATGGTATATTGATCTGAGCCGGAAACGTACAAGAGGAATTTTTGAAAAATATTGCAGTTTTTGACAAAATCAATTATTTTTTAATTCATGACCAAATTATGGCTAATAATATTATGGTTAAGATAGTGTGTCTCTTATTTTGAAAAAAAAAAAATATTTAACAGCTGAAGACCGAGTTTTGAACACCACACTATACTAGTAATGAAATATTTATAAATCAAATAACACATTGTTAATAGTCTAAAATTTAAAAAATGAAGCCTTTTATCAATATATTTCTTATTAATTTAATAAAGACTTGAATACGAAGCAAATTCAGAAGAAAAAAAATTCTGGGATTTTTGGCAAAGTTATTTAAATTTTGTTTAAAAAATTAAATGGAAGCTCTTAGTACTCATATAACAAATAAAAATGATTATCAAAATCCTGTTGATTTTGATGTGATTATAGAACAAATATTCCTAGACATCCAGTATTATGTTGGTTTCTTACACTTATTAAATACCTACAAAATCCTGAAATGTGTGAAAAGTCAAACTTCACATCATTTTTTTTTTAGGGTCAACACCTTCAGTTAAATAATTTCAAGTAGCAGGAATTCTTAAATCAAAAAAAGTTTTCACATAAAACGGGAAGTACCATTTGCGGTGAGCCAGCCAGTCCCAGGACCAATATTAGGAACAATTTAAAGCTTAGGACCAGGGCTGATATTCAAAATATTTAACAAACGGTGAAAAAAAAAACGACTGAATATCAGTCCTAAATAGGGATTAGGTTAGACCTATCCTTAAAACACTTTCACGACCACATGCTTCCGATTCACGGTAAGTTCATTGAGAAACAATTCATCGAAAGCAAATTCATCGAAAGCAAGTTCATCGAAAGCAAATTTATCGAAAGTCAATTTATCGAATGCTCAATTATCAAATGGCACGTTTTTCTTATTTATAAAAATTTTCTGTATAACTAGGGAATAGGTACCTACGCAACTGCGCATGATTTGTTCAATGTACGGTGATTCTAAACAGGTGGCATTGTTAATAATAATAATAATATTTATTGGTGTTATTACATTAAGCATGTTTACACAGGTCAAAATCAATATAAAATCAGACATTACAACATAACATACTAAAATCAAAAACTTATCAATAAAAGATAATTAAAATTAAATTAAAATTAAAATTAAAATTAAAATTAAAATCAAAATTAAAATTAAAATTAAAATCAAAATCAAAATTAAAATTAAAATCAAAATTAAAATTAAAATTAAAATTAAAATTAATATTAAAATCAAAATCCAAATCAAAATCAAAATCAAAATTAAGATTAAAATTAAAATTAAAAGGTTACAAAAATAAATTAAACTAACTTAGTCAAATAATTAAAAGAGATAAAAATGTGAGCAAAAAATATGAGCTATAAATATGAGTTATGTTAGTGTGAGTTTGTTTTGTCATTAAACTAGATGATGGGTAGCTCGCTTCGCTCGGCTTCTTTTAACCAAATCCTTACTAACCTAACCTAACCTAAGATAGTGTTTTGTTATTAAACTAGAAGATGGGTAGCTCGCTTCGCTCGGCTTCTTCTAACCAAACCTTTAATTACCTAACCTAACCTAAGATAGTGTTTTGTCATTAAACTAGAAGATGGGTAGCTCGCTTCGCTCGGCTTCTTCTAACCAAACCCTTACTAACCTAACCTAACCTAAGATAGTGTTTTGACATTAAACTAGAAGATAGGTAGCTCGCTTCGCTCGGCTTCTTCTAACCAAACCCTTACTAACCTAACCTAACCTAAAATAGTGCTTTGTCCTTAAACTAGAAGATGGGTAACTCGCTCCTCTCGGTTTTAGACTTTTACTAACTAAACCTAACCTAATTACCTTGTTTTTAGGTGCATAGTACTTTATTTTCCCCCATATTAGCCCAATTAAAATGCGTATCATTGTGTATGAATTTATAAAAATTATTTGCCTGCAATTGCCCATAACCTGTCTTATTAAACCTTAAAAACAAAAAATTTATTTGTTTTATTATATAAGTTTTCTTATTATATTTCTTTATTTATATTCAAACACTATGTCACTTTATTTACCTTTTTTTAAACCATACAAAAAAAATTATGCTATTATTTCTTAGTATGTCTACTTTTATTGACCACTGCTTTTTTGACTCTCCGATCCCCTCGGCATTCCTCTCAAATATTTACAAAATATTTTTTTTTTCGATGATTTGATTATTCGATGAATTGATTTTCGATGAACTCGTCGGTTACCCATGCTTCCTACGGGCGCAGAATGGAGACTAAAATAGACCCGAGATATTATAACAATAAATAAACACTTAATAATCCTCGTCCTTCAATAATCATAAAACCTTTGAATGTTCAAAAATGTTTCTTTCTACAACCAGGAATAAAATAAACATTTTCTATAAACGAGATCAAAATTAATTGTCATGTCCTAATTTTACGAGTTTAAAGTAATAGGTGTAATCGTCCAAGAGATGTAGTAGAAAATTGACTTCAAGCAAATTAGTTAACATTACCGGCCGCTACTTATCTTTATCCTCTCGTTAAGCTATTGTCCAGGTACGGATTACTATTTCTATAATCGATTCAAACGTTAGAATGCACTATTGCTCTTACGGCAAATAGGAGCGTTGTTGCCAAAAGTTGTAAAAGTATCCAATTTTATGTTCTTTTATTGTTAATTCATTGAATCTAAATGGAAAAAGTATTGGAGACTCGTACGATTTATAAAAATCAGGTAATTCGGAATAAAAATTAATAACCATTTGCAGACCCGGCGCTAGGCATGTGCAACATGTGCGGTGGCACATTGCCTCGTGGCCCAACAGGCCTTGCGCATTTTGCGAACTTTCTGAACCGCGCGTACTCGCGTACACCAAACTCCCATCTAAATTGTATATATAGTTTTTGAGCGCTCTGAAATTAGAAAGAAGAAAACGGGTGGGGTGCTTTGCATCAGCTGTGAAGCGACATGACTCCCCGAATACGAAAAAAAATCACACAGCCGAAAGTTTTTATTAAAAAAAAAAAAAATAGTGTAACATTCACTAAATGTATCCCTCATTAAAATATATACATTTGAAACATTATAGGAGTATCTAATATGTAAACGTAGCGTGGTAGCGGACAGCACCAGGTAAGGAAAATTACATTTTGACTGATTTATCACGTTCATTCCGTCATTTTGCGTGGTCCATCATTATTGAACCAGCCCTTTTTGACCACCGCGTCAATATAATTTTTTCTTGTCAATCTCGCACATGACCTCGCGCCTGCCCTGGCACATGGCCTCGCAAATTCTAGCGCCGGCCCTGACCATTTGTAGAATACCGTGTCTTCACAGATCAGCGCATTTTACTGTCGGCAATTTCACTAAGATAGGAAAGGATAGCATAATTGGCAGAACCCATTAGAGAGTATGAAAAAGAACTACTCCATTTGCCTTGTACTGTATTCTAACGCTTGAATGGACTAAAGGTTATGTTATACAGGTATAATGCAAATAATATAAATTCAGTGCAAAACTAGTATAGTTTCATCCGTCCCTGTTTAGGGTACCTACTTCCTGTACCTATACTAATAACTGTTTTCAGGAATTAAAAAGCTAACTTAAGACTGTATTTTTTGGAAGATATAAATATCGTCATATATATTCAAGCCATATTTATTAGAGCTGCAACGAATATTCGGTTAGTATTTATTCGACCCAAATTCTCATATTCTGCCAAAAACCAAATATATTGGTCAATATTCGGCCGAATATTCGTTAAAGTTATTTATTTAAAAATAATTGTTTTTATATAAGCATTTTTATTTTTTTAATGTATGTCAAATAGTGAAATGTATAAGTAATGCAAAAAATAAAAACGAAGTAATATTTTAGAAATTATGTTTAATTTTAAAAAATGTTCAGAATATTCACGTAATCTATGATCATTACATTATGTAAGCAGTTTTGGCGCGTGAGCAAATTATATTAACAGAACCCCCCTAGAAAAGAAATTTTCGTAGTTTCTTGTGAAACGATTTTATTTTAAAGATGAAAATATGAAAGTGGCCCTCCATCTTTTTTTTTTTTTTTTTCATCAATTCGTATGAATTTCATATGCTTATATACTGTAAGTGGCCCTCCATCTTTTTTTTTTTTTTTCATCAATTCGTATGAATTTCATATGCTTATATACTGTAAGTGGCCCTCCATTTTTTTTTTTTTTTTTTTTTTTTTTCATCTATTCGAATGAATTTCATATGCTTATATACTGATTGCTTTCGGCCCTGGACGCAAAAAATTGCGCCCCTAATTTCTGTTTTGGCACCCCTCATTACCAGCAAAGGTTAGGCAAGTACCTCACTCATCACACCCTCGGTACGGCCCTGGCTTGCAGTATTCTTCCATGGATAAACTTCAACTGTTTTAATACCACACTATTTTTTTTCTTTATTTATGTCACTCTATTAATTATTGCTATATACAGGCTGTTCCAAACTTTTTTTTTTTATTAATCTTTGTTTAATGAATGTTCAATAACAGTATTTTTAGCGTCAGTTATTGGTTATTACATTTATTATAATATTTCATATATTATATATTGTTGTTACTTATATACATATCTTTAATATTTCATTCGTGAGTTTTTCTTCATTTAGGAAATTGATCACGTTGGTGGTTTCCAAACGTTTAAGCGCTAAACAAAAGCGGGGATATTCCTAAACAAAATTATCAAAAGCCTCATTTAATCATTAAAAGATACTAGTTGTCAAAATCTAGTTTCGCTTAAACCAAAGAAACAGACTATATAGTCTGCTGCTGGTACTGTCCTATTATATCAGAGGGAAAACGATGTCTATAGACGCTCTGTCCGTGAAAAAGTTATGTAATGCTACAGCGCAGTAAGGAAAACTTGCGCTAGGGGCAGAGCCGTGTTTTGGCGCCCTTGGTAAATAAAAACAAGGTTTTTACCTCTCAAAATTTAAGTGATGAGCAAAATAAAAAAGGTCTTAACCTCCCAAAATTCAAGTGACCGGCAAAACAAAAAACAAGGTCTTCACCTTCGCTACCTTCGTCTTCACCGTGCGCTAGGGGCCGTCGCCCCCTCTTACTGCGGCTCTGTAAAGCTAAGTGTCCATTACTGCGTCGTGCTTTTATTATCGTTGCAGTGCCGCAAAATAAAGCGATGCATATGTATTTCCATACATTTTATGCAGCGCGCTTTTTCTTTATTTAACTAAAGTTTTCAAACGTCAAATAGGTTGTTAAGTCGCTTTCCGAAGCAGGCGACAGTACTACGACAATTAAAACTCAGTCTATTTCTTTCTAAAATGCAATTTCCTTTTCAAATCACTGCAATTACAAACCAACCAATAAAAACTCACGACACAGCCACGCAAACCCACGACGAAATAATGGAAACTTAGCTTTAACCTCAAAGAAAACACAAAAATTTAATTTCCCCACTACCTGCGTAAGGCGGGTTGCACAACATATATAACATGTCGTATGGTTTTTTGTGTACGACGTGTTTACGACACATGTCGTATAAAGAAGTTGTAAATAAATACCTGTACCTTGCACACTAGTACGACACGACACGTCGACGGATAAAGATGTACCGAGCTATTGCGAAGAAAAAAAATAAATAAATAAACGGAAATATTGGGTCCATCCGTATAGTATACTCTGCATCAAGACGCACTTGATCGTGTCCCTTTTAGTTTTTTAAATAACGACGGCAAAGTAAATTTCAGGTTATAAACGAAAAAAGAATTTAAAGAAAATACTATAGAGCATATTTTACTTTATTTAGCATTAAATTACAGCAAACATTTACAAATACTTAACATTACAAAGAATACATATAACAAAGTTCTATACATTAGGATTTTGTTACAATAAAATAACAAATACATTTTTTACAATTTCAAAAAAAAAAATGTTAATAAGAAACTTATTTTAACATCTAAACGCATCTAAATAAACAAATACTTGATGACAAAACAAATTTTCATAAAGTCAGAAAATTGAAGATTTATCACAACATGTATTCAATAATCCAAAAAAATCTTAAAAGCGAACTTATGTCCTAACAATACATATACTTTTAATAAAATATCTAATTTTTAACTTTTTTTAAAATATTTATACCAAAGAAAAACAATAAATAATGTAACAATATATCCAAACAAACATGCGAACAATTATTTTAAATGCGAACCATGCATGCGCCATAATGTTTATTAGACCTTTTGTACACGAAGACTACCGTCATAGACGCGTACAATAATGTTCATGCATCGACGTCATGCTTGAACGAAACGTCTTATCATAGACGCGTAAAAGTCTCGAAGCGTATAAAATACGTAAAACAATTTTTTCCATAACTAGTAAGTTACGCATAACGATTGACAGGTACGACTATTTTCATGAAGCTAGCAGGTTGACACAATATTTATACCAGAAGTTGAAAAGCATCCATGTTGATGTAATCGTAAATTAGCTAAATATTCTAGAATTTATATAAACAGATAAATCCTGATTTATATTACATTCCATGGAATGAATTGTTAGGATATGAATTGTATAGATATATACACAGGATCATACTTATGTACAAGCGCTTAAGGCTCTAGCTGGAAGCCTGAAGTTTTTGGGGGCCCACTGATATCTGTTCATGAGGCACAGAATTAGAAGGAGCCCCATCTCGGTAAGTACGGCGCTGCGCATGCCTCATTTTAAAAAGTAATTAACCAAATAATTGCTAAAATCTGAGGAGACGATATTAAATATATATAAATATTTTTTTATTTATTTATTATTATTATTATTATTATTTTTTCTACAAACGGCAACAAAATTAAGGTCCTCTTTTGCGGGATTCTAGGGAATAAAATAGACATTGTTTCATATTTCATTCATATTTATAGTATTAAGGTTTCCTGATTTTTTCTTGATAGTCCCGAATTTTCACTTTTCCCAAAATTTTTGCAGACAATATATGTGCCAAATTCAATTAATTTCTCCTGATTTACCCGAATTTTAAAAATACAATTAAATGAAAATTAAAATACGTTTACTTTAACGATATTTGAATTATAAAAAATTCGTATCAACTAAATAATACAATAGATTTTTATAAAATACTTCAATGCAGAAAAGACTAACTGAAAAAATGTAAAGTTCAGAAAATTAACAATTTTTTCTACTAACGACCAGTTGCTAATGAATGAGTTAAATATTCTAACTCGAGTTATCCCTAACTCAAGTTAAAATGATATGTTTTTGTATGTTGTTTTAACTCGAGTTAGGCATAACTCGAGTTAAAACACTTAACTCGTTCTTTAGCAACCGGCCATTAGTCATTAGCTAATTAAGAAATTTAGAATTCAATTAAAAAACAATCAATATTTATAACACTAATGCCCGGTTGCATAAAAGTCTTAAAACTAGATGTATGCTAAAACTCGATTAACACACAAAATTGCCTAGCAACGCAATGCGTTTTATGCAACCGAGCATTACTGAGTTTTTAATGAGTTTTAATTTACATTTAGTTTTAAGACTTTTAAATTAAATATATAATTATTTGTTTTAAAAAATGTGTATTTATGATATTATTTGTCTCATTTGTCTCATGTTAATTTGTAAGAACAAACTAAGAGGAAATTTTGTTTTCAATAGTTTGCACTTTTGAAACTGTATGTCATATTGGTATTAAAAAATGTCACTTTATTAAAATGTCAATTTATTTGACATATGTCATAATGAAAAATGATATCAGCTTATATACAGCTTATACCTTAATAGCATACCGTTTTTAGAAAATATATTGTATGCAATGGGTAAATAAAATAGTACTTAACAAACGGGGTTGGTATATATTAAATTAATTTTGATTATAATTTGAATTTTATTTGTAAAAAAGGTGATTTTTATTTTCAGTTGCTGAGTTTTTAGTAAATAAGAATATGATTTTTTCGTTCCTGGGTAAGAGGGGCTGGTACAGGATCAGAGGACCCCCATTGTTTGTGCGCCTGACTCCCTCCCTAGTAAAATATTATTCTATTCCCTTATTACATAAATAACTAATTTATTTTCCAATTTCGTTAAATATGCATTTATCTTAAAAAATCCTAAATGGCCTAATAATATTTATAGTAGAAACTTGTTCGCATCTTAGATGATATGCTCCGTGGATAAAAGGCCTTAACGATGCCGCGTTTAGTACGCGTCTGTGACGATACGCTTCATGTACCGAAGGCCTAATGAATTAGGATCATTAGTTGAGTTCAAATTTTATTGCAACAAGTATTATTATTCAAAAGAATCTCCTAATTGTACATACTATTTTACATTGGATGCTGTGTACGAACATGCTTATTGCGATCACCTTTCTGGCGAAATTCTCTTCCGCAGACAGGACAGGGGTACGGACGTTCATCAGTATGAATTCTACGATGATTGTTGAGGGCATCGGCTCGAAAGAATCTCTTGTGACAAACCTAAATAATTTATGTAGAAAATTAATACATCGTCGTATGAGGCAAACAAGAACACCGTTTTATGATAGGACCGATCACTGTACATAGAAAACCTGAATTACCTTTTTTGGAGTCCCATGCTGTCACATTTTAATATGATCCTGCAATCCGTGTGCGCTATACTTAAAAACATATGTAATTAGCACAGTTTTTACCCATGCAATTCAACTGATTAAAATTTAACAAAAACACGAAGTTGGGTAAAAAAATACTCAAACTACGAGCATTGCGCAATATGTAGTATGTGGAGAGAGGGAATAGCTACTTGATATGATGAAGTTGTTACTTATGAGTTAACTGTCATTGAGTTTATTCGTTCGTAGTTACTTAAATCGTTCGATATATAGCGGTTCAGTACATAAGCTCGGTTTATAGTGGTTTTTGTTATTCGATTTTCTTTGGCAATTATTAAAATGGACTTTATCGAAGAGCAGCGTATCTGGGTCTTATTTTAAACTTGCGAAGACGGCGCCAGAAACATTATAACTTTTGAAAACAGCTTCTGGCAAAGATACTCAAAATCGAGCTGGATATTTTAAGTTAGGTTGTCGTTTGTAAGATGGTAGAAAGTCAATTAAACATGATGAGAAATCGGGTAGGGTTTCAGTTTCTAAAACCGACGAAAAGATTATCCAGATTAATTTCTATGCGTCTTGTCAAGACATATTGACCTATGTCGACAATCACAAGAACCCACCACAGCTCACACTTTCCTTACAGTACGGCAATTTATTTGAAAAGTTCTTTAAAAGGACACCATTTTCAAATGAAGAGATAAAAAAAGAGAAAACTGATCAAATTCGATTCCAAAATGTATGCCTACTAAATATATTTCCAGAAGTAGAAAAGGAACTAGCAACAATGTGTAGCAGCATAATGGCAATACTTCGAAGGTGATACCGTAAATATTTATTTATTTATTTATTTATTTATTGAATTTGGCCACCCAACAGGCACAGGCCCAATAACAGAGTGGCACTACATATCATATGTTACAAATTAAATAAACAACAAGTTCACATGTTTTTATAAATTAAAGATGAATTACATTAATACATAAGATATAATATAACATACTATACATTTTGTGTTAAATTATTGATAATATATTTTTTAATAACATTAAAATTATTAGCAAATATGTCCGGAAAATCAACGTTAGCTACTAAATTATTTAATTTGTATGTAGTACGGTGCAGGGGTGAATTAATAGCAGAATTAGTATTTTTAATAGACAGGGAGAATATATCATTACCTCTTGTGTTGTAAGAAGGTATTCGAAAAAACAACTTTTCTAGAAGGTCCGAACAATCAATTTTGTTATTTAATATTTTGTAAATAAAGTTAATATCCATAATAGTTCGTCTATTTTCTAGAGACAGCAATGTCAATTTAGAGTTTGGAAATCTGTAATTAATATTTTTAATAAATCTATTTTGTACATTTTCTAACCTTTTTATATAAACAAAATATTGAGGAGACCAACATATAGTGCAAAATTCTAACTGACTTCGAACTAATGAGTAATACAGAGAACGAAGAGTTTTATGGCATTTGAAATCTTTACTTATTCGATATATGAAACCCAGCATCCTATACGACTTTTTGATAATTAGATCCATATGTGTATCAAATATTAACTTCTGATCGAAAGTAACACCTAAATCCTTTATGAATGAAACGGAAGAAATGTTTTCATCGTTGAGGTAATAACTGTAATTGATAGAGGTCCTGTTTCTCGTGAAAGAAATTGTTGAGCATTTGGAAATATTTACATTTAATTTGTTGACTTTAAGATAATTTTCCAACCTATTTAAATCGGATTGTATATTACGGCAATTTTGTAGAGAAAGTATTTGTTGAAAGATTTTTAAATCATCAGCGTAAAGAAGGAATAAAGAGTTCTGAAAGCAGGCACCTATATCGTTTATAAAGATGTTGAAAAGCAAGGGCCCTAAGTGGCTTCCCTGCGGAACACCGGAAGTAATATTTTTAACTTGCGATTTAAACCCATTTACTACAACACTTTGTGTTCTTCCAGTCAAATATGATAAAAACCATTTTAACATATTACCATGTATCCCTATACGATTCAATTTTTTAAACAGAACTTCATGATCAATTGTGTCAAAAGCCTTACTGAAGTCTGTGTACACGGCATCAACCTGAATACGTTGGTCCATGGAATTTAATATGAAATTTGTATATAAAGCCAAATTTGTATCCACTGACCGTCCCTGATGAAAACCATGCTGCTGGGTGATAATATCATTTTTTACGAATGAAAATAAATATTTATAAATAATACGCTCAAATAATTTTTCAAAAATACATAATTTCGAAATAGGACGGTAATTTTCTACTAACGATTTGTCACCTTTCTTGTAAATGGGCACTACAAGAGCGTGTTTCCAAGATGTTGGAAAGATACCTTCAGACAAAGATTTATTAAAAATTAAAGACAAAGGTAAACTTAAAGAAGGTGCACAATTTTTAATAAAAATTGTGGGTATATTATCTGAGCCACCGCCTTTGCGAGTGTCTAACTGCATTATTGTATTTAAAACCTCAGACTCATCAACAATTATATTGGATAATATTTTATGCGAGTAGACGTTATGAACTACGGTATTATTGGACGTTGTAACAGTTGACGGCTTGTACACAGAACTAAAGTAATCAGAAAAATAATTGCAAATGTCTATTGGTTCACAAGAAGTATTATTATTGTAAGATATAGAATTCGGAAAAGATTCTTTCCTAATGGAAGTAACGTATGACCAAAATTTTTTAGTGTTAGTTGGTATTTGATCCTCAATACTTTGTATATAATTTTCATAACATTCTTTAGTTACACGTTTAACAGTTTTTCTTAAATATGAAAAATCTAAATAGGACGTATTGGTTTTAAATCTTTTATATTTGCGGTGAGCCTTGTATTTTTCTTTGATTAAATTTTTCAGGTCTGGCGAAAACCATGTAGGAAATTGTTTTTTACGAGCATATTTGCATGGTACATTTTTATCAATTATGTCATACAAATTATTATAAAACTTACCAACAACATCATCAGTAGAGAGATATTTAAATTCTACATCCCAGTCAATATTGGATATAGTTTCATTAATTTTATCATAATTTGCACGGTTATACATGAACATATTCCTTGGTAAATCATTGAGTTGTTTGGTATGTATATTTTGTAAATACAATTCCAGAGGCGGGTGATGTAAGTCAATTTTACTAAGAGGACTTTCACACCTAATAACATTTACAACATTCAAATCGGAAATTATTAAATCTAATATCCTATCATTATGATTAGTAATATCATTAAATTGTTGAAAATTACAGTATGCTAAACATTCGGTAAGTTCACTAGAGGAATTATTGTAAATGTTGCTAGGTACCAGTTCGTTGCCGTCCTTCAACCATTGTAAGTGGGGTAAGTTAAAATCACCGCAAATTAAAAAGTTGCCATCAGGAATTGAATTTACAATATTAAAAAGATTATTTAAAAAATAATTTAATGCATCCGTATTTCCTGGAGGCAAATATACACAACATACATGCAATTTCAATTTCTTATTATTATGAGATGTAATTACAGTCACCCAAATGTCTTCAGCATCACAACACCAATCAGAACGAACTGTAAATTGAAGGTCACCTTGAATAGCGACTAATACACCACCTCCATCAGATTTAGTGGAGGTTCGAAGCGATCTGTCTCTGCGCACAACATGGAAATTATTAGAAAAAATTTCACTATCACTAACTGAGTCGTTTAAATTGGTTTCAGTTAGACATATAATGTCAAAGCAACTAGATAAAGTATTGATTTTAAACTGATTTGTTTTAGATCTTAGTCCACGAACGTTTTGATAATATATTGAAACATCCATATTGTAAAGTAGATTAGTGTAAAAAGATTAAACGTATTTACTGCAATTGATGAATGTCATCTTCATTTTGAATTAGACGTATTCTAGACGTATCGTCCTTTCTCACAAATATTTTGCAGTTTTTGGTCCAGATATATTTATAGCCTTTTTGACGGAGTGTATCACGTGAATCCTTATACAGTTTGCTGTTACGTTGGCTGAGATGTTCCGTGATATAGATTGGGCGATCCTCTTCGTTAACTTTTAAAGCTGATAAACGTGTATTTTTATTTTGTTTATAGGCAGCTAACAGTTTATCCTTAATTTGTCTCGAGGTAAATTTAGCAACAATAGTTCTTGGTCTTTTGGTGTCGGAGCTAGAATATGATTGAAGTCTGTGAGCCATGTCCACATTATGATTTTCAATTTCAATTCCGAGGTTAGAACCAATATCACTCACAATCTTGAAAACGTTCTCATCCCGTGTCTCTGGGCAGTTATGTATCATTAAATTGTTTAGTTTTGAGTATTGCTCCAAATCAGATACTTTATTATTTAATTCAAAAACCTTGGTTTTCAATTCTAGGTTTTCCTGTTTCAAGATATCAATTAATTTAATTTTTTCATTAAGCTGATTCAAAGTTAATTCAAAATCAGAAATCTTGTTGCTACAAAAGTTGACAGAAGTAAGTATGGTGTCGAATCTGGTATTTATTTCCCCAATAATATCAGCCTTCACTGTAGATATCCAGCTTTTTAAATCATCTCGCGTACAAGAAGTAGTGCCTATTTCTTTAGGCGATTGATCAGTATCATCAATTAAAATACTAGATGAATTTGGATTGCGACATTTTTTACAATGCCAGACGATAAAATCCGATTGAAGAATTTTGAATTGTTCTTCATCTATGTTAGCACACAAGGTATGAAAATTTAATAAACATTTTCCACATTTAACGCCGGCAGACTTTTTCCCGATAACTCGATTACAAATTTTGCAAGAGACGACCATGGTTGCACACGTCACTCAATCCAGTCAGAACAGATAAGGAATAACACGTTAAATTTGGTTTATTAAGAATTTTTAAATTTGATAATTTAAATTGATTAAATATTGATATATTTAACAGATTGTTTATAAAAACAATTTAGAATTTATAAAACGAGATAGATTATTTTTCTACTTACAGGACAGTATTAAATTTAATTTTTAGAACTAGATTTAAACCACTTTTTAAACACAATAAATGAGAACACAAAAATCACGTGTAACCACTGTTGTTATTCAAAAGAATGTGAAATATAATAGTATTTTATTAAACAAGCATATAATGGGGGGATATATTTCACGAGAATGAAGTTTACCACCCGATCCGTAAGTGAGGGTTGTAATCATCCGAGTCTACAATTAATATAGTTTTATCATTAAAAAATTTGCAAATTTCATTTGAAATCACAGAAATTCTGAGCGTCAATTTAACTTCAGAACCTATGCTATCAAAATCGTTGCCGAACCAACTACTGATTGTAATATACAACAATATTTAAAATACTATTATTTACTGTTTTATTAATTCTAACTTGTATGCTGTATAAGGCGCTAATAGCCTTCATTGCTGAGCGCCAAACATTTTAACTAATTAACTAACTTACTAGATAAAAAATTGCAGTGAAAAAAAAACAATAATTTTTACAGGTGAGTACACATTTGTTGCAATACGAACAGCCTTATGTATATAGTTCTTCTAGCGAAAGATTTCCCATCAAGGACGAATGTATGCAGAGATAAACCAATTGATGATTTTACATACGTCACAAACATACAATTTGTTAGAAAGAAACAGAACATTAAACATAAGTCGAAATCTAACAAAGTAAGAGGAAAGAAAAACAGACAAGCCTAAGTCTAGCCTATTTTCTATTCTTGCTCATATTTCTCGATATGTATGTCTTGCTATGTTGTTGTATGTTGTTGCTAGCTTAAATTTTATACTCTACCGGCGAAATCTCAAACTAGCTATTTCAAAGGCATCGTTTTCGTAAAATTCTGGCTTGTTCGTGTTGTTTGTGTTTATTCATCTATCATTTTTATTTGTAATGTAATAAGACACCGAATAATGTATAATTTTAATAATATTTTGTTATATTTAATAATTTGGTATTGTATATAACCTTTCAAACTTCCAACTTAAATTAGAATCTTAATAAAATAGGTCCCTGTTAGACAGCGTTATATCCTGCTGCCAGTGGTTTATCTTTGAACTTATACCAGACAGTTTATAGTTTTGCGAGACCAACTATATACAGTTTAATGACGTTAGTCCGCGATATTTTTAACAAACTGCATGTGCCCACAGATTATTCGTTGATTCAATTCTATTTTTTATTTTCTTTTATTCGTTTTTCTTTATGAATTTTTACAAAGTCTCGCGCGAAACTTCAAACGTATATAATAACCAGACAGTTGTTACACATACTATTCACAGCTGTGGTTGAGCACGCGTGTTCGGCAGTGCCGAGCAGCCCTACATGAATATAAAATTATAATTACCTCACATCCATATCTGCGGTCGTTGGTGTGAATCAATCTGTGCTGATAGTAAACGGAGCCAGTCAGAAAACATTTTTGGCAAACGGAACATTTGAACGGACGTTCTCGTGTATGAACTTTTCTTATATGGTCCTTCAGATCAGGTCGAATGGTGTATCTCGCTTCACAACCTTCATGGGGGCAAGCAAAAGGTTTTATTCCTAAAACAGTATTATCAGTTTACGTTACATATATATTAATAACAAATTTCACACAGACCATCTACAAAAAAAATAAACAAATAAGTAAATAATAAATAGATAAGTAAAAAAAAAAAAAAAAATTGAGGAAAAGTATGGTAAAAAGGAACCTTGATGGAATCTCATATGCTGCCAAAGATGGGAAGTCTGTGAATAGCTGCGACCACATTGGTCGCAAACATACGGTTTCAAACTCTGATGTGCCCTGCTATGGATCACCAGGGCTTTGGAGCTGTGCACAACCTAGAGGAAATTTCCAAAACAACATAAATGAGGCGTTGGATGTACATACAATGTCACTAAATTTGTCTACGCTTCTATGTAAAACCAGTGGCGGCGCGAGGGTAACTATCATTTGAGGCAAAACTACTTTTGCCGCTCTCGCCACTTCCAAATGAACATTATGGGCCGGTATTAGTATAGTATTTCCAAAATTAAATGGCCACTCTTGTTAAGAAGCTTAACAATGCGGTAATGGGTTTATGACAGTAATTCTAATACTCGTTGATGTAAAAAGAATATAAGAGGTATTAAGGGAATATTAAATTTAAATCGAATAGATGTAATACTAGATCAATTGAAGTTTCTTAAAAACCATTAAGGATATTTTCCAAATTTATAATCCTATTGTTTCTAAATTTTGGAGGTTGTTATACTTGTTTGTTAGTTCATTTTCAACGTTCAAAGCGTGCATACATTAACAATATGGCTCTTTGGCTAGGGTGACCATTTTCTTAAGAAGGCAATGCGGGACAAAGCAAAACAAAGGTCGTCATTTTCCAAATATAAGTGAAAAGCAAAAAAAAAAGTCCTCACCTCCCAAATCTAAGTTAAGAGAAAAAAAAAGGTCCTCACCTCCCAAATCTAAGTTAAGAGAAAAAAAAGGTCCTCATCTCCTCAAAAACAAGTCAAGAAATCACGTGCACAAAAGTTACGGGACTAAACATAAACTTTTGCGGGACATGTCTTAAAGCGGGACACCCAATCAAAATGCAGGAAGAATGGTCACCCTATCTTTGGCGATCATTTGATTTTGAAGAAATTCCTAATTTCTCTAGTGAAAATAGTGAATCTGTGCAAGGTGATTTGGAGTGCGAAAATGTGGACATGGCTACCAAAGAAAAATTTCAATTGTCAGAATTGAAGTTCTTATACTGAACGTTTATACTAAGTTAGTTTCGGAAGGTAATGACAAACCTATACTTAGATCTACGGAATTAACTAGTGTTCCATACAAAACAATTCAACGTATCATTATCCTGGCAAAAATCAGCATCGAAAACGACCCGATTTACAAGTTTTTAAGAAAATAGATAGTTTTATGTCTGAAACAATAATAAATCAAATATACGACTTTTATTCGAAAAATATAGTGCCGACTGTGCATATTTTAATAAAAAAGTTGGAAGAAGACGGAATAGAATTTCCATACGAAGTTAGCCATATGTACAATAATTTATTACTGAGATTTATTTTTGTTGCAAAAAAAGAATGATTTTTGTTTGTGCACATCTGAAGCATTTAATATTGAGAAGTGACATTACCGGTGGCGGCGCTGTGTTCCAAGGCAATATGGCTGTTGTGTCTAGTACTCAGCTGTCAATATGCTAATAGCAAACAGGTTAATTTAAGCACAGTACATTTTTACAAATGCGAGTAAATACATGCGATTTTTTTTCATTTTTAAGCGCTTCACTTGTATTCAGGTGTATAACAGAACGTGGGCATCAAATTACAGTATTTGAATTTTAATTTCAGTAGATTTATTGAAGTGTAATTTGTGGTTAAGCAGGTGTTAAATTCCGGGCACGTAATTTTATCATCATTATCCTTTTTCATCAAAAATAGTTACGTAGTTACTGATTTGGGATATTGTTGTACATGCTTATATTATATTGTTGCTGTTGATAAGTTAATTATGTTAATTAACAGATTTAAGTGTTATTATTTTTTTTTTCTTGTGTTTATCTTACGAAAGCTGTTTTCTGTTTCATGTGGAATATAATAAATATTATTTATATACCTAATCGTGTTTTATTAACTTGATATAAAAAGAAAAAAATTTTAAACATTCCATATTTAATTTTTAAATATAATAAAAAACAAAAATCAGATGGGGCCCATCACTATTTTTTCCGGGGGGGGGACAAATTTATAGTTACGCCACTGATAATACAACTACACGCAAAATTTGCCTCTCTTCTGAAGATTCCGCCTGTTTCGCCTTCGCGCCCCACTGTTTTTAACAATTATTATATATTTTTCACTAAAAGCATGCAATTACGAGGTGATTACAGACATCTGACCTATAATTATGATAACTGATCTGTAAGTTATTTCACACAAAAATGTATTACATACATAAGAATGATCTAATGGCCATTTGGTAACTTCTGGAACCCCTTGCCAATGTCTACTAGGTGAATCCTTTAATATAAGTGATTTGTAAATATAAAAACAAAAATAAAAGCACAAGCAATAAGCTGTAAGAAAAACAGTCAAAGTTAACAAAAAACTTACTTGTCCGCATTGGCCACAACTGTAAATACTAACATGCTGAGTATTCTTGTGCACATCTAAAGCAGCCATGTCTTTAAAAATAACAGAACATCGCTCACACTGATACATATATCCCTCATTCATATCAGTACGTTTCTTATTCTTAACATCTACTTTTTCCCATTTCCTCTTTCTCCCACGTTTCTTCTTACCATTTTCCTCGTTCTCCTTATTCTCTTCATTCTTTCCTTCAAGATCCTCGGAGCCTTCATTTTCCATTCTATCCATTTTGGTAATCATATTTTCAATTAACTTTACAATTGCATTTTCATTTGTTGAACTCGTGTTTTCATTTATTTTTTTTTCATGTATTTTAGGAGAGAAGTGTTTTTTCTTGTATTTGTGCGTATACAGTATTTCATGAGATTTAAAACCTCTATCACAATGTTCGCAGTAAATCATTTTTGGAAGATAAAACAAATTGGATTCCTCCGTACATTTATTTTGCCAATGAGTTACTGCAACAGTATAACTGTTAAAATATTTTTCGCAGAAGGTACATTCATAATTTTTCTCAGTTGTATGAGTGCCTTGATGATTAAGTAAGGTAGATTTAGTTATGAATGTCTGATTACAAAATTCACATTGAAACAAAACTTCTGTAACTACTTTAGACAATTTTGGAGTAACTGATACTGATTCATTAACAGTTTCTACATCAGTCTGGGTTTGAATTGCTATTTCAAATTTAGCATCAAAATTATTTGTTCTATCAGCATTGTCTGTACTTTCTGATTTCTCTTCTCCATTTTTATCAATACTTTCAGTCTCCAATTTTGTGCCCTTTGAGACTACTGTGCAATTTGAAATATGTTTTTCTCCACATTGCTGCGTTGCAAAAACTTGTTTGCAATTCTCGCAATGCCAGACAACAACATCACTTCGATAAAACTTTGAAGTATCTCCTGCTTTTTTGCAGTGATTTTCTTTGTGTATTTTTAAACGATTTTCACTTACAAAACTCTTTTTACAGTGTTCACAAACATTTGATTTGATATTCATGTGGCAATTTCTATGCCGTTCTAAATTATTATTACTAACAAATGTTTTCTTACATGTATCACATTCAAATCTTAATCTCGTTGCTTTATCGATGTCTTTCCCAATTATTTCTGGCTTAAGAACTACTTTAGCAGCGTTGAACTCGCACTGGTGGCGTTGGTATTGGTATTTAGTTGGAAATGCTGTGTCGCAGTTTTGACAAGATATAATTGCTGCATCGGGTAGGTTTAAGTGAATGTTTTGTTTTCGTGTTGATGGAACGAATTCATATTTACCATCTCCAATATTTCTATTTATTGAATCATTAATTTGAGTTTCTGTTACTCGATCTCCTTCAATCCTTATAAGTGTAATTGTTGGTTCACCAAGGTCTTCGTTAAGGATATGTTTTAAATTTAACTTCGGTGGATCTTCGAGGTAATCATCCCAGTCAACCCTTTCAAGAAGAATATTTTCAGCTATGCTTATAGGTTCTTGAGAAACAATACGATTCGAGTGTGGATCGATTTCAAATTGTACTGAACTATATACGTATTCTGGATAAACTTTATGTAGTTTTAAAAATATATTTTCGTTTTCACTCATTTTGTTAAGATCTAGTGGGTTTATTTATTTTATACTTTACACTATCAAATTAGCTCTGAGTTTAATGAAATATTTTTGCGTTGCTCACTTTTGTTAGTAAAGACGATATAACAATTTATGATGCCGTGGAAAACAAAATTAAATATCATTTATTTTCCGACGATTACTAGATCTTTTTTAAAAATTTAGTACCAAAATACGCTTATAGGTGGTACACGTATAGGTGTCAAATCACTGTTCTGTGTGTCAAATTTTGACAGCAAAATTCGAAAAAATAGGTTGAGTTTCTTGTCAAAAACGTGATTTATTCATCATATTCTGTAGTTTAATATAATTCAAAGGATGTATAACAATCGAAGATATTACTCTGAAACTGGGGCGCACATTTAATTTGTTCAATCTGCAGTTCGGTGTCACTCGTACAATAATATTGATGGTATTACAACTGAGAATATCAACAAATAATAGCTTGTTATATATGTGTACTTTATAATTTTTAGAAAGAGATCTGTATTGATTTAGGCTGTTAAAAGTTGCATGTGGTTGTGAAGTTAATGAAGAAATTACAAAGTGGATATTTAGACACATACTTTTGCGATTTAGGGATTTTATCAGTTCATCTAGGCTGACCAGACGTCCTTTTTTTTAGAGCATTATACTCTTTTATAAGTAATATCCTATTTACTCTTACTTTTTATAAAAGAACTCTCAATATACCCTTTCATTATTTGTTAAATGGTGACAGATAATGTTGCACCCGCTAGTCTGCTTGTGTGTGGCTGTAGCATATAACCATAACCGAATTGAGTACTGCAGCTATTGTTAGAAAAATAACTTAATAAAATTTGATTGAAAGAAGCATTATATAATGTATTTATTTTCATTAATATAAAATATTGTTCGAGTTATTATTGTCATAAAGGTATTGTCTGTGTTTTTTAACAACCTAAAACCTCATAAAATTGAATCATAAAGATATGGTCCGGTCAATTCACTTTTGAAAAAATCTGCAGGCTTCATTTGTTACTTAAATCAAATACTGGTTTAACGTTTCAATGAAGCTACCAGTGTTGTAATGTATTGAGCTCAAAACTTACCGTTGGCGGCGCCACCATTCCTAAATCAGCTGATCCCGAGACGAGTATAAACATTGGTTATACGTATCGTTTTACCGTATATTTGTTAAGTAAAGTTGAAAGTTATTTTGTTATTTATACATAATCGTCTACAATATAATTGTGATATTATTTTAAGTTTATTAGAGTTATTATTTATTAGAGTTTTAAAGGTAAGTGTATATATATTAAATTGTGTTGATTGTATTTTGAAGAAAAGTTTTGGTTTTAGGTTAAAATGACTGAAAAAAGTTTGTTCCTCTCTCTGGGAACAATATTTAAATATTTAAATGCTAACCCAGAGAGCAGATGTATTGTGGAAGGAGAACAAATCATTAATTCTCTGCATTTAATATTGTGTGGACGAAAAGAAATATTAAATAAAGAAATTAGCATTGTTTCTTTATGCCTGCAAACCAGTGCTTTGCAAAGTACTCCACATTCCATTACTGGGAAATTAATTAATAATAATAGAACTGTAACAATTGATAAATTTCAGTGCACTTGTAAAGCTGGTCTTTCAGAGAAATGTAAACATGTAGCAGCAACATTGTTACAGTGCTCTAGGTTGTATTTAATTTAATCAAATTATGGCAGATTAAAGCCTTCCTAATTTTACATGATACGTAGAATCATCATTATTTTGTTGTCGTGGTTCTGGTTTTTCTTTTAATTTTTAGGACAGATTTACTCTCACTAGAATTATTATCGTCAACAGATGTGGAATGTTACTGGTCGAAAGTGAGAGTGAATACCAAGGAAAATTACAGACCAATTCCGGTGTGGGAATATTCCTGCGTAAATCTAAAGAGAAAAGAAACTAAAATTGTTAAAGAGTTGACAAAGTCAGAATTGGATGAATGCCGAAAAGATATTTTAGCCATCGTACCAGGTTCAAATTTGAGCAGACATATGTAAGATAAAATAAAATCAATAATAATATATTTTTACAGTATAATTTTAGTTTAGGACGATCAACTTCAAAAGAAGATTCTCTTTTGGAATCAAATAATGATCCACTGCCTATCTGGTTAGCTTCAATTCTAAAACTTGCAGATAATTCAGCATTTTTTATATTAGTTAAAGAACAAATGAGTAATTTCACAGTACCAACCAACGACTTATGTACACGCCATTGCTGTTTAAATATTATAACTCAACTTCCTAAAAACCGGGAAAAAATTGCTGTTTTAAAACAAGGAAGTGAAGGATGGTCTGAAGCCAGAAGATTTAGAATAACAGGTATAAATTAATTAGCAAAATTAGTTAAAAAATAATTTATTGTATATGATAACATCAAATAAGATTGAAGATATAAAAGTATTAAGCAACCGATAGCAAATATTCTATTTTTGCGAAATTGTTCGATCAATTGTTTTTTATTTGTATTAATTGTATATTAGGTTCCACATGCTATTCTATATTTACTTACAATAAAGAAGATTGGAGTAAAAAGACCATGGATTGTTTTTATCCTAAAAAATTCCTGAACAAATATATTCAGCATGGCTTTACTAATGAACCAAATGCCTTGATGGCATATAAAAATAATACCAATTATAAAGTCTATAGCAACATTGGACTTATTATTTGTAAGCAACATCCCTGGTTGGGCTTTTCACCTGACGGTATTGTTTTTGATGAAGAAGTCCCAATAAAATTACTAGAAATAAAATGTCCGTATATAGGTAATTATTTAATTTAAATGAAAATTCGTTTCCTTATGTTATATTTTTAGGTTTAGAACAAGATGAACAGAGTTTTCTAACAGAATGCAAATTCTTGAGACAAACCGAGAATGGCATAGAACTAAAAAAGAAACATCAATATTATGGACAGGTGCAATTAGGGTTAGCTATATTAAATTTAAAAGTATGTGATTTTATCATTTATTCAGCTAAATCAAACAAATATATTAATGTAGAAGTCTTATTTGACGAAAATTTTACAAAAAACTTTATAATATGTATTACACGTAAATATTTTCACAATATGTTACAATACACATGTACATGCAAACAATAATAAAAACATTAAATCTCTAAAAAAAAAGTGTTTTTTAGACCTCATTCCTTGATACACAAATACTGATACTAAAATTTATCATCTGATAATAAAGGTGATTGTAAATTAACCATAGCCGCACATACAACTACTATATCATCAATGTGACGCACTAAGGACCAAGGAAAAGTATTATTAAAAATATTAAAAAGCCTCAAACGCTGGTTAACTCTTTCTACATGGACTCGTGCTCTAGATATTTTTATATTTTCTTGCGCAGATTCTTTGCAAAATTGTTTCTTCTTCCTTAAAAATGCTGGTCGAATGATTTTTATAAAATTAGAATTACATATGTCATCGATTAAAAAACCCTTATCGGCCATAATTGCATCGATGTGTGGTTCTAATTTATCTACGAGTCCACTTTGTTCAAAAATGGCCTTGTCTGAAGTTCTGCCACCATAGGTTTTACTCACAAAGGTTATTAAAGCCGATGGACTTACACCTGTCATGATTTTTAATGTTGGTTTACCTTTATACATTGAATATGTTCTTATTCTACAACATAAACACGTAGGTCTTTGCACAGGTATTTCTGTGCAGTCGATGATAATTCGTACATTAGAATAGTCTTTAAAACATTTTGGAACATTATTTCTAATTTCATCAATCGAAGGCCAAGTTATACATGATTTTAATATATTAGCTAATATTTTTATGTATTCAGAAAAAATAGATCCACAAGCTGTGGGAGATATTTTAAAAAAGAATGAAATTACTCTAAAACTTACAGCTAATTTTAATTTCATAAAAACAAGAATTATTTTATCTTTACGAGATAATACCGAAGATCTTTGTACTGGATAGTGTTTATCTAATAATTCACTGAGTTTTTCCAACAATGCAAAAGAATTTAATCCAGTCAATGAATTTAATTCGTTGTCACTTTTTATGGTGGAAGAAAAAGTTGTGATCAAATCACCACTAGTAACTTGCACATATTTATCACTAAGTATTTTCTGTTGCGGACACGTGGAATTAACGTTTGAATTGCTTAAACTAATTAAAGCTTCAACAGCTAATTTCTCTTCTAAGTTCAGGTTTTCCACTACATTTGTTTCCAATGGTTCTTGTTCATTGCAATACAAATGTGAGTCTTCTATTTCTTCATTAGATTCTCGCATTGTTTGTCTTCTCTGGAGTCGTTCGTAGCGTTGTCTGTTTTCCACAATACCGCTTATGTGTGACTTGGTGGGAAGATTTTGGCTTGGAACTGCTGATTCTTTTAATCGAGGGCTAATTTTACTAGCCAAGTTTCCTAAAATTATAAAGAAAATTAGCACGCTTAACCTTAAAAATAATTTATTGTTTACCTGTTTTTATTCTATAGTCCTCAGGCTTAAAATGCTTCGAACATACTCTCATGTGCTGAGTTGTCGGTTTACCCATGCAAAGAATATATTCCCAAGCTTTTCTTTTGTCCATACGTTCAACAATCCCACGCCTATTAGTCACGTTAACATAACTCTTTCCTTTTGTGGGAAAGTAGTGAAAATGTATGCTTAAATCTTTAGATTTCTTAAGTCCATTCTACATTATACTTTTTTCAATACTTTTTTCAATACTATCCAACTCTGACGTCATTTCAACTTTTGATACTACAGAATATAGTGGGGGAAAAAAATAAGAGACAGTGAAAAATTTTATATCTTCCATCTCTTATTACTTTTGTTGCCAACTTAAAAATTTTTAGGTTCAGATGGCAGACAACAATTTGGTTATAGTGAACCAATTTATAAATATTGTTTAATTGTGCTAAGTTTATATTTAATTATATGACCCAAATAAACTTCTTATCAACTTAATAAACTACTAAAAGTTAAGTTGTAAACAAAAACTAAAAAGTTGGTGTTGGTACGATTGAAAAGTACAGAACTGTCATCCAAAACTACCCCCGGTCAAATTTTCGATTGACAGTTCTGTACTTTTCAGTCGTACCAACACCAACTTTTTAGTTTTTGTTTACAACTTAACTTTTAGTAGTTTATTAAGTTGATAAGAAGTTTATTTGGGTCATATAATTAAATATAAACTTAGCACAATTAAACAATATTTATAAATTGGTTCACTATAACCAAATTGTTGTCTGCCATCTGAATCTAAAAATTTTTAAGTTGGCAACAAAAGTAATAAGAGATGGAAGATATAAAATTTTTCACTGTCTCTTATTTTTTTCCCCCACTATATTCTGTAGTATCAAAAGTTGAAATGACGTCAGAGTTGGATAGTATTGAAAAAAGTATTGAAAAAAGTATAATGTAGAATGGACTTAACCATAGAAAACAATACTCGTCTCGGGATAGTTCACATTTTTACCAATAGATGGCTTAGAAACTGTTGAGTACTCAATAGGGGAAGTATTTTAAGATTGCAGCGCTATTTCGGCAAACTTGGAACCTTCAAAATAGACATTCGTTACATATAAACAACGTGAATTTTACTCATGAAAAATGTTTACTGGTGGTTTTTGTAATTTTGCTACAATATTAATACTTGTTTTTATGCAATTATATTTTTATGCAAACATTTTTTATAAAAAAAAGCGCGACACAATGTCTATTTCTGTAGTTCCTTCAATCCCACCAGATGTCATATCGCTTAGCAATTTTTCCCTATCTAGATATTTAAATTTAAGTATCTGTACTTAAGTACTTTCAGATACTTTGATCGTTACTTTATTTTTATACCATGATACCGAGCTGATATAAAGTTTAATTATAAATTGTCATTTTAAATATTTTATTTTTACTATAAACAAAATGCAGAAAATAAATGAAATTCACAAATTAAATTTTTATGGTATGTCAAAAAAAAAAAAATCTCACTCGTTTTTCATAGCTTTTGAACGGCCGTAAAAATAGTAGATATTTAGATAACACAATAGTAGGTACACAATTTAAGGAAAATAGGTTATTATTAATCAAGACTAAGTTTTTTAATAACTATTGTTGCTATTTTGATGAGCAATTTACTAAAAACGTATGAAAAATTATATCCACATAAGTGGTTTGGGAGTTGACCATGATTTTGTGAAGCCTTGGGCAAGACAAATTAAGGCCCTTCAAAAGTATCGAGTGATTGAAAATATACTTTGATAATTTTTTTGAGGCATTTCTTCACTTGAGGCCTGGCTCTTGTCCGCCTCACCCAAGGGCCGGCCATGCTAGTGTGAATATTAAGTTCATTTCATAATTGAAATCAGTAAGATAAGTAGGTGTGTTTCCTAAAGGACGTAAAACTGAATAAATTATTAAACGTTCATATAAATTTGCGAGAGAATGTCAACTGAAATTTTGTTTATAAATTAAATTTGTATGGAATGAGAAAAAAATAATCACATATTTCTTATCAGTAATTTTTTATTTGTGATCAAAAATGATCGTGACTACACGAATTCCACTTCAATTAGGGCTAAAATTTGATTGAAATGAACATGCTCTTAACAAGAGCATAGCTGCGTATCTATAAGACTAACATTAGTCTTATAGATACGCAGCTCATACGTTAGCATATATGGCTAACAATACATACGTTATTTAGCATAAATTTATTCCGTAGAATAGTGTTTTACCTTGAATTAAGTGGGCTTTTTGTGACGTCACGGTCATTTTTGAACAGCCTGTATAATGCTGATTAACATGCACGGTTTTTTTGGTAAAAAATATGGTATTTTCATTTATCAGTGTTTTTTAAAATTATCTAGTTGTATCTATAGTGCGTTCGAAGGTGAGTTTGCAGTACAGGGCATATGGAGTAGTTCTTTTTCATACTCTCTAATGGGTTTACAGAATGACGCTATCCTTTTCTTGCTAGTCGACGTTGCCAGCTCTAAAACGCGCTGATCTGTGAAGACGCAGTATTCTACAAATGGCCATTTGTTTTTGTTGAGTGTTATTTTGAGTTATATAAGAGTTGATTTTTGTAAATAATACGAGTTTTTCATATTATTATAATTGACACATTTGACACTTTTACAACATTTGGCAGCACCGCTCCCATTTGCCATAAGAGCTATACTGCAAACTCATCTTCGAACGCACTATAGATAGAAATTTTTTTTGCATGTATCTGTATCTAGATATAAGATATATTTTAAAATGTATCTATTACAACACTGGAAGCTACCAAGCATCAGGGGCGCACCCAGGGGGGGGGGTACTGCATAGCATATAACATAGCCTATATAACATAAAAACTGTATAAATGGGAACAATATAAAGCATGGTAATTTATGTGTTGATTTAGTCCAATATGGACTTGTCGCAACGAAGAATTGGATCAATTATTATACTTCACCCAGTTCGACACGGGATGCAATTCTTAAAATGACGGACATCAAATTGGTACCACTGACAGATCCAGACATGTTATTTTCTAAGCGGAGTATCAGAGGTGGCATAATCCAATGCTGTAACTATTACGTGAAAGCCATAACAATAACTACATGACCTATTACAGCCTGGCAAAGCCAGAAACCTATTTGATGTATTTTGACGTCACATGCTTTCAGTAGATGTTCTGTAGAGGTTGACTAATACCGAAATTGCACGAATTTGTATAAAAACAAGTAAAGAAATTGTCGGTTTCACTATGAAAAGCAATTTGATTAATCATTCTAAAGCGAAAAGTATTTCTGGAACAGTTATTAATTAAGATGCTATAAAACTGCATTTTTACAACATTTTAAGCTGCATATATAAAAAACAAAAGATTATAATTCCAAAATAAACGTTATATTTACTCTGTGGAACAAAATAAGTTGGCTCTTAACGCCGATGACCACAAACGTTACATAATACCAGGACGGACAATGCCCGTTCTGGTATGTCTGTCAAATAAAAGTTGTTAGTTATTAAAGTTAGAAATTGTTAGAAATATTTCTCTGTTGTGAAATATTCGCAAAAATCTTAAAACCGACACGAGTAAATTCCCATTTCTAGTTAACCGATTTTTACCAAAAGTTGATGTCAAAAAGCTTAAATATGAAGTTTCATAAAAATCCTTTTAGCCGAATTTGCTCTGCACGTGTACACAAACCAACGGACAGTCGCCATACATCATGCTACAAATAGTCAAAACGTTATGTAGGGACCTCAGTTCGTGGAGATCCATCAAAATGTCAAAATCGGTATGATCACAATACCATCCCTTATACAATGAATTTCTTTTATCCTGCAACATAGTTAATATCGTTACTATGGTAGTGTAAATCTGACAGCAATATAAAATTGCGTTTCTGTTAATTTGCAACATAGGCGATTTAACATTGCTGTCAAATTAATTTATCGTTACTAAGGAAACCATACATAATAATAATTTTAATGTTGCAGGATATAAGCGGTTCACTTTTGTAAGAACAAACTAAGAGGGAATTTTGCTTTCCATAGTTTGCACCTTTGAAGCTGTATGTCATGTTGGTATTAAAAAATTTCACTTTTTTGAAATGTCGATCCATTTGACATATGTCATAATGAAAAATGATATTTTAATTATAGTGATCATAACCTTATCAACCTAAAGTCGGTTTTACAGCGTAAGGAATATTTTTATTGACATTACACACAAGTCAGTAACACACCATAAAAGTAACCAAAATAACCAGATCTGGTGTGTTCTTACAAAAGTGAACAGCTTATAAAAGCAATTCACTTTATATGTTGGCGGTCGGTAAAAATTGACCCAGATAATTTGAAAACGGTACGAAATAAAAAAAAAATAATAATAATAAGAACCTCTGAAAATTTACCATGAAAAATTGCTTGAAGAAAGTGCATATCAAAATCACTTAATATTTTGGTTATGAAGTTATGAGCAAAAATTAAAAACCGGAAAATTTACATTTTCGTTCATATCTAGCAACCTACGTATTTTTTAGGTGAACCAAGACATCGTTAAAATGGTCCCTTAATGCGGCAAGATTGGTCTAGTTTAACCTACCTCGTATCTCTTACCGTTCTCGAGATCCCCATAATTAACAACTTATTTGGGACACACTGTATATATATAAAACTAGCTGAGTACCCGTGCTTCGCTACGGTATATTGACGGTCTGCCATCATCGTGCAATTATTATAAGTCATGGTTCTCTATAGATCACATTGCTTACTCTCTTCAAGTGTAAATTCACCCCGTTGGAGGCTCATTAGTGTAAAATTTTCAGTTTGTTTCTAAACATGGGCACGGGTAACTTTTATAAGCAAAAACCTAGTCGATATCTCATCTGTCCTAAGAGATATATAGGAATCCGTGAAAAACCATTTTATTCCTTTTCACCCAATAGGGGCCGAAAAATTCTTTCTTAGTGGGTTCTTACTTCATATCGAGAACAGTACTCTTGGAATTTCTTATTTCTAATAAAAAATACTAATTTACCCTTTAGGAATGAAATTTAAAAAACTGTCAGAATACTATCGAAAGATTTTAAAAACTCACCTATATACTCTGGTATATAAATGTTATAACTCAAGAAGCACAGGAGATATAAAAGGTTCGATGCTTACGTTATGGAAGGAATATGTTCCTGGAATTCCATGTATCTAATCAAAAATATATCAATTTAGCCCTTTATAGGTAAAAAAAAAAGTTTAAAAGACTTAAGAAAAAAAAAAAAAAAAAAAAATATGCCAAAATGGAATTTAATAACTCAACAAACCTCAAGAAGTTAAGAAAGAATATATATCTCGCCCTGATTTAATGTAGATTCGCCCCGTGTTGCTTGCAGCAAAATTCTAAATTACATTTTTTACGGGTAACCATAGTAAGTAAAAAGTAAGTCGTTATTTCATCAAGAGATATTGAGAAATCCGTTTTCACTCCCTAGGGGTTGAATTTCGAGAAATCTCTTCTTAGTGGTTGCCTACGTCATGGAAGAAATATAGTTCCCGAATTTCAATTGTTTACTAAAAAATACCAATGTACCAATGTAATGTAAGAATAGCAATTTAGGGGTGAAATATAAAAAAACGGTTAAAATGAAATGATATTGAAACTAATGATATTAAAAAGACACCTAAATACGAAAAAGTACAAAATAGTTATTGTACAACAAAGACGGAAGATACAATGGGTTCTATAATTCACCCGGAATCTAGAATCGCCCCTTTAGATTGATAATTAGAACACTGTAAGCAAAAATTAAATCAATATATCATTGGTAGAGCCCTGCGCGGATAAGCTTTTCTGTATCCGCATCCGCGTGGGTGCTTACATCACGGAAGGAATACACTTCCCGAATTTCATGTCTCTATATCTAAGGGAAGTTCTATCGAATAAAAATACCCATTTACCCCTTTAGAGGTGAAATTTTAGAAAACAGTCAAAACTATTTCGAGATATTTGAAAAAGACTCCGGTGTGCCAAAAAGGAATGTTATAACTCAATAAACATAGGAAATACGACGGGTTTTATAATTCACCCCGATAATAGATTTACCCCTTTAGGGGTTGATTAGGAAAGAATCCTGAAATAAATTTTTCGGCATTTGTATGTGTAATCTTCATAAGCTAAGCCAAGTCGATATCTTATTGGTCCTAAGAGATATTAAGGAATCCTTGATATCACATTTCACCCCTTAGGGGTTGAATTTCGAAAAATCCAGTCTTAATGTGTGCTTACCTCATGAAGGGAATATACTTTGCGAATATCATGTATCTATGTTCAAGGGATGTTCTATCAAATATACCTTTTTAGGAGTACAATTTTGAAAAACTGTCAAAAAAAAATTCGAGATATTTTAAAAAGACATCTATATGCCAAACAGGAATTTTATTACTCAACGAACACAGGAAATATGACGGGCTCTTTAATTCTCCCTGATTGTAGATTCACCTTTTTAGGGGATGATTAGGACAAAATCCTGAAATAAGTACTTCAACATTTATATGGGTAACCTTTATAAGCAAAAACCAAGGCGATATATTATTGGATAATGTTATAACACAACACACACAGGAAATACGTCCCTAAATATCACCCCTTAGGGGTTGAATTTCGAAAAATTCCGTCTAAGTGTATGATTACCTCATGGGGGGAATATACTTTGCAAATATAATGTATCTATGTCCAAGGGATGTTCTATTAAATAAAAAATATCCTTTTACCCCTTTGGGGTGAAATTTTGAAAAACTGTCAAAAATATTTCGAGATATTTTAAAAAGACATCTATATGCCAAATAAGAATTCCATGACTCAACCAACACAGAAAATACGGCGGGTTCTATAATTGTCCCTGATTGTAGATTCGCCCTTTTAGGAGATGATTAGGACAAAATCTTGAAATAATCACTCCTGAGAGGTCGAATTTCGAAAAATCATTTTTAGGGGGTTCTTAAGTCATAAAAGGGATATACTCCCCGAATTTTATGTTTCTTTGACTAAACGAAATTCTATCGAATAAAAAATACCAACTTAACCCTTTAGGGGTGAAATTTAAAAAAACGGTCAAAACACTTTCTAAATATTTTAAAAAGACACCTATATGCCAAAAAGGAATGTTATAACACAATAAACACAGAAGATGCGAACGGTTCTATAATTCACCCTGATTGTAGATTCACCCAAAATCACTTGAGCTTATTTAGGGGAAAAATATATTTAAAAATGTAAAATATACTGTCTTCCTCTTTTCTGTTTATAAAAAAGTGTCAATAAACCCTTCAGGATTTATTGACACTTTCAATTTCCGTCACTGCTTATCATTTTGTATGTAAAATAGACTGCGACCCAAATCAGTTTGACACCCCTGCTGTTGGATATTGATGTTTATATCAAATAATAATTCCATTATTTGTTGACTTGTTGACCCCCCCTCTGAATACGCCACTATTGTTCAGTACAACTTATATCAGTCCTTTTTGTGTGTAAAACATCATAATTTCAAAAATACCTAAGAAGGTATTGATATTCACATTTATCTACAAAATAAAACCAAATACCGATTTTAAGAGCGCGATTGTCTCTAAAACTACTCTCTTTATTATACTTCTACTATTTCTACTCTATTTCACGTTTCAGGTGTCATTTTAAAATTACATTCTGAAGGTTGTACCGAAGTCAGATTTCCACTTTATCTTATCTGAATCCAGTAATTAGTTGTTTAAAACAGTTTTATCATTTGACTGGGCGAATGTTTTAGTCGATGTGTCGGGGGGAAAAGGATCAACGCTCCCCTTCATATAATTCGTTGGAGCATATTTGGAAAGTGATGTATTTTCACTTGAACAATAATTATGTCCTTTATCAAGAGTAGGCAATCTTAAAAAAATGTTTATTTATACGAAAAAAAAAAAAACAGGCCCGTTGCACCTCCCCCCTTGGCTGCGCCACTGGTTGTGGTTAACAAATTTTATCATCAACTCTTCGAGCAGCGCCGTGTAATCTGCTAGTCCTGGGAGGGGCCCAGGCCCATCGCCCACCCCCTTGCTGCGCCACTGGTAACGACTGAGTAATGCAAGCATGCTATAGTCTGTTCAAACGTTAGAATTCAGTGCTGCTCTTATGGTAATTGGGACCGATGTTGTAAAAGTGCCCAGTTTTATGTTCTTTTGTTGTTATTTCATTGAAACTAAATGGAAAAAGAATCAAAGACTTGTAAATTACGAAAATGAGATACACGGTACAAATATGAATAACCATTTGTAGAATATCGTATCTTCACAGATCAGCGAGTTTTACAACCGAAAACGTCGCCAAGGACAGAGTCATTGGGAGAACCTATTAGAGAGTATGAAAAAGAACTAATTCATTTGCCCTGTACTGCATTCTAATCCGTTTGAACGGACAATAGTTCCATTACATTCTAACATTGGCAACTAAATTTACTAAGTATGACGTCTTTTCATAGTTATTGTGAAAGAATTTTAAATATATATAACCTTTATTTTCTCTCGCGTAAAGTATTATCTCGACGATGTCCACCTGCCACAGATCGATCAAACCTTAGTGATTACACGCCACTGAGAATAATTTTTAGGTACTGGCTTATACAGCTAAATGCAAACTTTTTAAAATTGTTTATCTTTATATAAACCGTTTATACGTGTGTTCACTGTTTCCATTTTGTCATATTTATTGTCACAATTTTTATTTTTCATTTATTCTTTAATTAATGTATCTGTCGCCATCCTATTATTGGGACATATGTCCTGTTGTATGGCGATAACTTGTTAAATAAATAAATAAAATTCTTTTATTTAAACGCGTCTCAAAGTTTTTCAGCACTTGAACTTGCAGTTCTGTCATCACCTGTGCTGTAACTTTTAATTTTAGCTGTTTAATTTTTTCACGAAACTTTTCTACCATGGCTGATATCAGATAAGATTTATTGCCTACGTCATTATTATTTTCTAGATCGCTAATATTCGTTATTTTCTTGCCGGATGTATCATAATCATTTTGTTTTGTTAAATTTAAACGATTTTTTCCTCGGAGAGTACGTCTAAATTTACCTGTTTGATAAAAACGATATCCAAATTTACTGATGGTCATCGTGATACTGTAACAAGCACGAAGATGGCGTATTTAACCTGGTAAATCATCTTTTCGTAACACTTCTTTTATCGCTAAAATTTTATTATCATGTCCGGTATGACCTAAATTTTTAGAACCAATCAACAACTTAAGTTGCTTACAAAGCACGTCCTACTTTTGAAATATACGTGATGCGGTTTGGTTTGTACAAGTTGCTTGATACTTCCACCGGAAATATATTTTTTATATTTCACGATTTTGGAACTTTTGATTTGACAAATTGAACTAAAATATTTGCGTTTAGCATTAGTTTGATTAATAATTTATCGGAAATTTTTAAGATCTTGCTCTGCAACTTTTTTATCGTCTGGATTTTTCATGAAAATCAATTCGTAATGTCCTTCAGTTCCTACGTAAATTTTACCTTCAACAAATAAATCACCTTTGTTGATGGTGACATCTGAGTGAATATACCACTCGCCTCCATCAAGATTTAGACTCTCTGCATTACATTCGAAGAAAAAGACCTGTCAAATCAGCAATGACCTTATACGGTATACGCCTATCTAGGTATTGGGTACCTATTATTTTTTATTTTTATTATGTAATATACCAGGTCTACAAGTATGAAATGCGGATTTTTTTCAAACTTGCCGCGCAAACGGAGTGTATAGTTCAAAGTTTCAACACATATGGCGTTTTGTTAAGTTATCATTAAGTGTCAAAAGCGTATAGGTTAAAATTTGAAAAGTGATCATATAGTTTTGTTTTACTGTGTTAAAAATGTCAAATTTTGTGCCAAATAAAGAGCATTCGCGGACAGTACTACTGTTTTGTTTTCGTTTGAAAAAAACTGCTGCTGAATCATACCGACTGCTTCGAGAAGCTTATGGTGAATATGCTCCATAGCAAGATACGTGTGAACGATGGTTTCGGCGTTTCAAAAGTGGTGACTTTGATCTTACAGACAAAGAACATGGAAAACCTCCAAAAAAATATGAAGATACAAAATTGGCAACATTGCTACAGGAAGACGATAGTCAATCACAAAAACAACTAGCAGAGCAGTTAGGCGTTAGTCAACAAGCTGTTTCTAATCGCCTACGAGAGATGGGTAAGATCCAGAAAGTCGGCAGATGGGTTCCACATGCATTGAATGAGAGGCAGATGGAAAAACGCAAAAACACTTGTGAAATTTTGCTTGCACGATACAAAAGAAAGTCTTTTTTGCATCGTATCATTACTGGCGATGAAAAATGGATTTATTTTGAAAATCCCAAACGCAAAAAATCATGGGTGAACCCAGGCTCACCATCCACATCAACTGCAAGACCGAATCGCTTTGGCAAAAAAACAATGCTCTGTACTTGGTGGGACCAAAAGGATGTGGTCTATTATGAATTGTTAAAACCTGGTGAAACAGTTAATACGGAACGCTACCAACAACAACTGATCGAATTGAACCATTCGCTGCTCATAAAACGACCAGAATACGAAAGAAGACAGCACAAGGTAATCTTTCTTCACGATAACGCTCCATCACATAAGGCAAAAAGCAGTTTGCAACACATTGGAGGCACTCAAGTGAGAAGTGCTACCCCTTGCCGCTTACTCACCAGACTTGGCCCCTTCAGATTACCAATTGTTCGCATCGATGGGTCACGCACTTGCCGAGCAACACTTTTGTTCATATGAAAATGTGAAAGAATGGCTAGATAAATGGTTTGCGGGGAAAGGGGAAGAGTTCTACTGGCGAGGTATTCACAAATTGCCTGAAAGATGGGAAAATGTATAACTTCTAATGGAGCATACTTTGAATAAATAAACTTTTACTGTTCTTTTGAGTTTAACGTGTTTTATTTAAAAAAAAATCCGCATTTCATACTTGTAGACCTGGTAAACTCAGTGCATATATATATGTTAATATTTGTAATAAAACTTTGGAAAATACATTTTAAAAATATCGACGTTCGATCAAAAATTTCAAGCCTTCTTCATTTGGACTATAAATAGTGTATGCATTAATTATTTATTGTAAAAAGTCATCGACACTCATCCAATAAATGCTTGTTAACTATTAACAAATTTGCAATTGTAAAACCGAGTTTATTTAGCTATATTAACAAATCTGTAATGCTAAAACTGTTTTTTTTAACAAGTACCTATGAATCTATCAGAATGCAGTAAATAGCGTAGTTGGTGTTAAAAAAATGTGATTATGAACTGGGAAGAAACTCTTTTTTTCAGTGCATCCCAGTGGCGCAGCCAAGATTTTGTTTTGGGGAGGGCCGAATCAAATTAAGAGGGCACGCGGGCTAGATACGGCCCTCAACCTATTTTTTTGTGACCCCTAAAGCTTAATGAAAAACACTTGAGTTTATTTAGGGGGAAAATATATTTAAAAATGTAAAATATACTCTCTTCCCCTTATCTGTTCATAAAAAAATTCAAGAAACCCTTATTTAAAGAGGGATATTTAAAGTTCCGTCACTGTTATTATATATATTATATTGTATGAAAAATAGACCGCGACCAAAATAAGTTCGACACCTCTGCTGTTGAATATTGATGTTTATATCAAATATTAATTCCATTATTTGTTAATAAAAAAAAGTAATTGTTAATCCATGTATCAAAAACTTTCCTTTGATATCCCTCAAAATTTTACAAACTTTTTTTCTTCGATAAATACATATTTGTTTATATTTTTCGCAGGATATATTTTTGAAGTCTCAATATTTCTCGTACTCAAGTTCAGTTCTCTAAATCAGCTGCTTGGCCACAATTTCTACCGTACGAACACACTCACGTGACGGAATAAGGATTTCTTGATTATACGTACGAAATCCTAAAAATAACATGTAAATATGCATTTTCTGTTAATTTCAACACTAATAATAATAAAATATAGTTATATATTGTAAAATGCATAAGTTATTTTGCTGTACGATTATGTTAAATTTTCATTTCCTTGGACCTTAAGGGGGGCATGTGCCCCCAGTGGCCCTCCCCCCTGAATACGCCACTGTTGTTCAGAACAACTTATATCAGTCCTTTTTGAGTATAAAACATCATAATTTCAAAAATACTTAAGAAGATATTGATATTCACATTTATCTACAAAATAAAACCAAATACCGATTTTTAGAGCACGATTGTCTCCAAAACTACTCTTTTTTATTATATTTCTACTATTTCTACTCTATTTCACGTTTGAGGTGTCGTTTTAAAATTACATTCTGAAGGTTATGACGAAGCCAGATTTCTACTTTAACTTATCTGAATCGAGTAATTAGTTGTTTAAAACAGTTTTATCATTTGACTGGGCGAATTTTTTAGTCGATGTGTCAGAGGGGGGGGGGGGACGATCAACGCTCCCATCCTTATAATTCGTTGGAGCATATTTTGAAAGTGATGTATTTTCACTTGAACAATAATTATGTCGCTTTATCAAGAGTAGGCAAAACATCTTCAACTCCCCGAGCAGCGCCGTGTAATCTGCTAGTATTGTATAAAAATTGTGCCAAATTCTGCTGGCCCTGGGGGAGGGGGAGACCCGTGCCTCTTTTCTGCGCCACTGGTGCATCCTCTTCTGGGTGCACCCCCCCGCAAGTAATTCTACCGGTGCCTATTATGTTTTTTGTTTGGATTCAGAACTAACCCTTTCACTGCAGCATGTTCGGCTATCACTTTTGGTTTTTTATTGGGTTCAATATTCTGCACACACTGCCATATAAGTCAGGATGCACCACTGGGTTACACCTACGAAACTCTAAACGTCTAAATAACAAAACGAATGACAGGAAATAATTTAGAAACTATTGAATCATATATATTTGTGTATGCAACAAAATAACATTTGCTTAATATAAAACAATTTCAAATAAATCGAAATCCCAATAAAAACCATAAATTATAAATATCACTTTCTATTCCATATAATTACTGTATAAATAAAATATAAGACACTAGAAATACACAATATATGCCTAATAAAACCTGAATTGTACTAACTACAATATTTGATTAAGTCAACTTGGGATGATCTACGAATTCTGGTCCGTAACGCATTATGGTTGTTCCAGTAGCCAGTACCATGGAACCCCAGAAAAGTAAGTTAAGCAAAGTTTCTGTAGAATATTCAGTTGGCAAAACTGCGCACGCCATAAACATTGCTATGGCTATTAGCAAAACGGACGGGAACTGAAAAAAAAAAAAACAAGAATAAATATATGAGTAACATCCTGCAAAAATATTAGTAGTATATAGGAAGTGGCGACTCGTGAAATTGTCTAATGGAGGGCTGCAAATTAAACGCCGGGCTGTTTTGATTGCAGCCCAAACAGTGGCTGAATCATCGTTAATTACTAGATATAGTCAAGCACCGCTCAGTATATTATACACATGACGGGAGAAAAAATTCAATAAATCAAGTGAAGACAGGAGTGGAATTTAAAAAACCAAAAGATGGGTGTAGTGGAAAAATACGAAATCAAGTGAAGACGAAGGTGAAAATTTAGAAATCACGTTAGTGAGGGACATAAATTCAAAAAATCGCGTGAGGACGAGAGGGGGTAAAAATTCAGATAATCACCATTTCGGCCCTACGTTCATCATTACAGCCAAAAATCGGCTCAACACGTATTAAATGGATAATTCTGCCAGAATGTTTGCTGGACAAATCATACTGAAATCTCCAGATTAGATCGCGCCAGATATATTTCTACAGGACTACGTATAGAGTAAGCCTATGCCACAAAAGCGCAGACAACTGAACAGTTAAAGGAGAAAATTCATGGCATCGTGAAAAACCATGCAGAATATGGTTGAAAGAGAGGGGCATTTTGTCGCGACTACCATATATAAGAGGGTTACTGTGAAAGTTTTGTCCAACAATTATTTATATGAAATGTGCAATAGTAATATTTCGTCAAAGCCAAGTTTCAAACAGCACATTATATAATTCCAAAATTAAATCTAATTAAACTGACGCCCAACGTGGGCACAATCTTTATACCAATTCTTGAGTTACTTATTAATATATATAAATTACCGATATGCTATTCATTTAAGTTTACAGTGAAAATAATTGGATAGATCTATACATAACAAAAACCAATTACAACTACCATTCCTCTATGGACACTATCGTAACTATAGGGACTTATTTCGTTACAAATTATTTTAAATTTAATAAAAATTTGTTTTCACCACTTTTAACAAACTATGTAACCCTAGTAATTATCTCTCTCTCCTCTCTCTCTTTTCTTGGCACCACAGCCCTGTGTAGGCTTGACCCTCGTAACTGCCGAGTCTCAATGAACGATATATAATAAGAAAACCACTTTATTTTTTTTTTAATTTAGATAGCTTATATTTATTTGTTAAAATGTAAAAAGTGTACACTATATAGCAGAGCTTCTCAACCTTTTTTGGCCTGGGACCCCCTGAAATTATGTAAATATTGTCTGCGGCCCCCCTATATTATGATGTATCAAGATAACGGGAACACGGGTTTATTCGAAAAGGCAACATGTGAGGAAGTTGGGATAAATTTTAAACTAAAATTTATCCACAAAATTAAATGGTAGTATTGAAATTTTCCGGAAAAAACCAGCAGTACAGGATATCAAGGACAATTTCAAATTTTTAAATGGGATATGTCAGCGTTTCCCAAAGTGTGGGTAGCAGAACAATTTTGACGGGTCGCGAAAAAAATTGTAAAAACACAAAAAAGATTTTTTTGTACATATTATTTTTTTTTACGTCAGTTTATCACTAGAATAGCGTGTATTTGTGTTCTTTATTACTATGCTATATTCTTTATTACTATGCTATATTCTTTATTACTATACTATACTCTTTATTACTATACTATACTCTTTATTACTATTTATTACTCTTTATTACTATAAAGCTACTGCTTTAAAATAAAATTTGTTTTGGAAATAAATGTTTTTTTTTCATAAGGTGGGTCGCGAAAATTTTTAAAACCTCGTACCAGGTCGCGTTCAAAAAAATATGATATTTTTAAATGACGATTATATTCCCTATAACGACTTGAAAGTAAAGTATTTTTATTTACAAGTGTTCAAAGTGCCTTCCATTTTAATTTAAACACATTTGCATCCTTACTCTTGAGTTGTCTGTAGCTCGGAGAGCAATTAAAAAAATATATAATAAAAAAATTGCACTTTCAAGTCGTACCTACTTCAAAGTACAACTTGAAAATACTTGAAGTACCTCCAACGCGAACCATTGTCAGAGAAACCCATCAACCGACAGATACAATTTATTTGACCTTGATATAGTCTACTTATAGTCTGATTCTTTGGTTAAAGCGGAACTAAATTTTCAAATCTAGTAATTTTTATGGATTGAATGAAGCTTTTCATCATTTTGTTTAGTAAAAGCGCATTTACTCATTATAAAGTTAGCTAGTGACAACTTAAACGTTTGAAATAGCCTGTAGATTAAATTAGTTGTCAAAATAAGTATATTAAAGTCTGTTCCTTTGGTTTAGGCGGAAGTAGATTTTCAATTCTAGTTACTTTTACTGGTTGATTGAAGCTTTTGATCATTTTGTTCAAGAAAAGCCAACTTCCATGTATAAATAGCTAATGACAACTTACAAAAATGAAAATTCCGGTTAGTTCTGCCTTTTCGTTTAGAATAAACTGTATGTATAAAAATAAATAGAATATTTATTTTATTTATATTATGAAAGGCATATTTTTATAAAAAAAAAAATTCGTATCGATATATAAAAGATATCGTATTTATAAATATTAATAAGATTGAGCGCATTTTTATTATATTTTCATGTTTCGATCTTGTATGCATTCACGGCCCCAAAGGGGGTCGTGCCCCCCGGTTGAGATACGCTGCTATATAGCATAGGGCACATAAAACTAAACTTATTATTTAATAAAAGATAACATAAAAATTTAAAAAATTTACTTACTGTAACATATTTCCAGCCTTTGTCAATTCTTAATGGGCAGGGTCTAATTGTTCCTTCTCCATCTTGTATAATATAATGACCAAGGAACAAATCAATAGCATCCTGTCTAAAACCGTCTCCAAAATTATTTTTATAATATCTGGTCATTGAATTGACACCATCTTTAACTAGTCCCATTTTTGTACGTTTTCCTGTGCGAGTAAAATCTGTTTTCAATGCACCAGTGCCAGAGTACTGAATGCTGACCATGTCTGCATTGTCCGCCCAAACCTGTAACATGTAGTAATATATTAATTAAAAATTAAATTAGGGTTTAAAACAAGGATGTTGTATCTCCCCAACATTGCTTAAAATATATCTACAGCAAGTTCTAACATTCTGGAAAAAGAAATATAGGAATATATTTACAAGCGGATATGTTGTTTACTTAAACCAGTGGTTCTCAATGTGAGTGCCACAACACCCTGGGGTGCCGTTCATTACTTGTAAGGGTGCCGCGGGCGTGGTGTGAAATTTAGCATCGTATGTATTTTTATACTGATAATGAAATTTTTCGCAACTGAATGAATGCAGACAGGTACAACTCGTGGATGCCTATATTAACTTCCGATCGTTTTAAAATCTCTGCTCGGTATAGCGCATTCTTAATGTTAATTAGCGCCACAACTTTGAGCGATACTGCCCTATACGACAGCACGACAACATAGGAGCCAGAGCACTTCAAGTTTTGGTTCAATTTTATACTTCTTACTTGTGTGAACTAGGATTTTCTACGGTCGTTAACATCAAAACAAAAAGACGGCAAAATTGAAATCGATAGAAAATAAAATGCGTGTATGTTTGCTCAAAATACACCCAACTATAAAGGAATTATGTAAATTATATCAAGCTCATGCATCACACTAATTTTTTGTGTAACTTTTGTTCTCATTTTAAGAACATATTTTTGATTTTAAATCATGCTTTTCTAAGATTAACAAAATTTCTTAATAATCCTATATCTGTGTGTACCTTTTGTTCTCATTTAAAGAATATGTTTTTAATTTAAAAAAACATGATTTCCTAAGATTAAGAAAATGTCTCATAATTTCATGCACATGATGTGGCGGTGCCTTCAAATTAAAAAGTTTGAGAACCATTGACTTAAACTTTTGCTCTCTACCAAATAGATTACGTTCAGGATAACTTAATGCCAGGGCATCATAAAATACGTCATCAATCCTGCGCGACAAAACAGCTGATTACATAGACGTACATAAGGGTTTTTACCTTATCAATTGTTGTGGATACCAAACAAACAAAATCATGTATTTCAAATTAATTTTTGTTCTCGTTTTAGTACACGGCATACCTGAAAACGTACGAGAAATAAATAATAATATATTTTTGTGTATAAATGTATCAATTTCACCTTGTAAATGCAAATTATATATAAAGCCCGTATGTAACAGTTTTTAATTTTAACCTATAACTGTCCAACGGTATACAGACTCCATTTTCTGCCTCATTTTTCATAAATTTAGCGACATTGTTTACGATTTCTCTCGCTTGGCTCCGAATTGACATACCTTGGTAGCCCAATCTTTTTTTTGGGTCATTTTCTCAAATAACAATAATAATAACACATAAATATAAAAAAAAAAAAAAAACAAACAACAAAATTTAACAAAAAAAATTAACAACAAAATTTAAAAAAGAAAACAAAAACGGAATTAAACAATCAAAATCGAAATATACGCGTAGTCAAGAACAGATCAAAGTAAGTGACGCCACTGAAATGTATCAAACCAACTGTTGGTAACGTCATGGACGAAATTTGGTTTATGCTCAGCCCAGTCGGTAATATAGACCTGGCATGAAGTTATCCTGAACGTACTCTACATCTATAGTCATTTTTTTAAACAGACAACACACGTATTAAACAATTACATTGTTTTAACAATGCGTTTCATTTTGACGTGCGTCGTTTGCTATAAAAATCAGACTTTAAAACATTAGATTATAATAACAATGAATAAATGACACATAAAATAATTTGGGAATATCAGAATAGATCAGTCTAATCACGTGGTCCGCAAGACGTCATCTCATGTGTTGCAGGTATCACAAACTGCTACAGCCATCATGGCCGGCCCTAGCAAGCGCGAGGCACGACGCAAGTAAAATTACGAGAAAAAAAATAAAATAAAAATAAATAAATAAAAATAAATAAATAAAATAAATGCAGGTTATAATACTATATAGGTTTATTTCTTTAGACATTACAAAGCAGTAGCACTTGTGGTTGGTTACCAAAGAACGAGAGCAGTCTTATGTGGATGGTTACCAAGGAACGACATAAGTCAATGGTTATTGTTAGCAACTGTCAAGAATATAATTTAATTTTGTTTTAATCAATCAGAATTATAACTTACAGTCTGTTCCAAACGGTTAAGCGGAACTAAATTTTGCAATCTAGTTACTTTCATCGTTTAAATCGTGCTTTTCGACCGATTTGTTTAAGCTTTGTAAATCATACTTACAATAAACATTTTTGGTTAAGGTTAATATCATTTTAAAATGTCATTTTCTTTATATTTTGATTTTTTGTGTCATTCTTAATACAAATTTCCCATTTATTTATTTTTTTGTCATTAAAATATATAAAAAAATTATTTAATTTTGACATAGGTCATTCGTTTCCATGGTTTCATTGTTGTAATTTTAAATTTTGACATTCCAACATGAAAAATGAAATAACCCAAGCAAGGTCCCTTGTCGTGACAACCTAAAAGAACGAAATTCCCATTTAGTTCCGCCTAAGCGTTTGAAACAGACTGTATGTAATTGTAATAATAAATAATATAATTAGAAAATTAAACACTCAATCAATCAGTTTATTGCAGGGGTCGTCAACTTTTTTGTATATCTATGCTATTAATTAGTATTTGTATTTTTATTTTAAAATTAAATTTTAATTTCATCGCTGTTTTCTTTTTATCTCAAGCGCGGGGCCTCCACGTGCATGGGGCCCTACGCGAGGGAATCGGAGGAATGTGCTTATGGCCGGCCTTGACAGCCATATACTATAATGTTAAACTGACGATTTTCAAATTAATATTTTTTAAATTTGGCACTTATTATGCTGTTTTTATGTCCACGTTGTTTCTAAGGTGTACAAAACCCTAAAAAATTAGATGAATGAAAGGGTATTGAACGAAAAGCAATGTCAGGATAGGCATAGTGGAGACTGGGAATAGGGAGCTATTGTAAAGCGTTTTTATACTTATAATGTACCTATATGTATTAAAAGATTTACTCTATAGTATTACTCAATTTACCTCTTTAAATAGAGCTTCAAGGCCAGGCTGACCTTCTACGGTTTGACTTGGACGTAAAATATTGAGCTTTTCCAACATATTTGTTAAAGATCTCCTGCAACAAAACATTAATTTAACTATGTCACCCCCCGCTTTTTATTTAAATACAAACTCGCGACCCTTCTCATGGCTAGCAAGGTTTTTATCAAAATTTTGTATTGGGATGATAATTTTGAAAAATTAACAGTATTCTAAAATAATTTGATGTGAAGTGTGAATTTGCACATGTTTGGAACAACTTTTTTTGCCGTAATTGCATCAAAATGAACCAAATTTTGAAAATAATTTATCGTCTATTAATCTATATACTAAAAGCTTTCATTTAATACCTACATGAAAGTTAAAAAAAGTCTACAATATAAAATCTTAATCGGATCTAAAATTTCTGTTAAACTATTACAGTTCACAAGCATGTGCATTACTTAGAACTTTTCAGATTTTTAGACCAACCCCTCTGGGTTACCGGGTGTGAGGTAAGTTTTTTTAGCACATTTTTGGAAAAAGTTGTGTAAATATAAAGAACTTTAAAAAAAAATAATTTTTGTTTCTTGATCTATGTTTTAAAAGCTTTCTTTTAATGCCACACTGATAAATTAAAAAATAAAATAATATTTTTTTTTCAACGACGAAAATTTTATATTTTTCGAACAAATAGTTTGTGATAAAAAATTCCTGACAAACTATTTCAGTTCCCATTAATGTACATTACTGACATTTTTTTTTTTAATTTGTAGATCAACCTGTTTGGGAATTAGTGATTATTATATTTTTGGAAAAAATAAAGGACAAATCTGAAAAAGGTTCATAAAAATAGAGAGGAAAAAAAGTTTTAATTTATTATTTTATGAACAAAGGCTCAAGAATACTAAGGTTTTTGTAAAAATGTCAATCAAAAATATTTTTCTGATAAAATTGACTAAAAAATATTAAGGCAAATTAATAGATATATAAATATTTTCTGTATTTTTTATCTAGTTTATGTTTCAGATATTGTATACAGTTTATGTTATAATTTCACTTGATATAGATACATGCTTTTTTTGTTTCCAAATTTTTATACACATTTATCACCCCATTCTTCGCCAGACTTTTGGCACATAGATTCGAAAACTAAATTTTTGTTTTAAATGATAAAACAAATTATAAAGGACAATAGTCGTTTTTTGAGCAATAAATAAATATAAGGGACAACGCCTTTGATTTAAACACATTTATAAAACAAAGGACCTATGGTCACAGTAAATTATTATAAATTATGTAGTATCAATCAACTTTCAAATTAATCGATATACCCTATCTTCAATGATAAAAAAGGTGTGCACTGGGTAATGTATCTTCAATCATTCTGTACAAAGGTAGTATATATTTCGGTTAAATTAAAAGAAATTCTTAAATAAGTGCATAATAATGATATGAATAGCTGTAGAGTTCTGTTCTGAGATTGAAGCAAGTGATGTTTAAACTGGTGACGTTAAACCACTGGAGTGCATATTAATTTTTTTTAACTGTTAAAAGTGCTAACCTCAAAAAAAAACCTTTAACGTAATACAAAGGGAATAAAAACAACTTTTAACGAAAAAAGAAAAACTGTCTGTAATTCTGGTTAATTCATAAAAAAATATAAAATGTATTTTTTTAGGTTAGCTTTTATTGATTTAATTAAAAAAAACAATACTTGTTCATGGACAAGTATTTGTCCATTAAATCTTTTATATTTGTCATTTATTATTTTCGATATAGGTAAATACCTATAATGAAAAAAATGAAATTTAAGGATTTGATCTGTATTTTGGATTTTATATAGACTTCGTTCAACATAAGAAAAACACAGAGTATCATAAATAACGTTATCAATTCTGCGCAAGAAAACAGTTGATCACATTGACGTACATAAGGGTTTTAAACAATTGTTGTAGACGCCAAGCAAACAAAATCATGTATTTAAAATAAATTTTTACTCATCTTAGTACACGGTATACCTTGAAACGTAGGATAAAATAAATAATAATAACGGAAATAAACAAACAACATCGCACAATACGCGTAGTCAAAAACAAATCAAAGTAAGTGACGTCACTGAAATGTGTTTAACTGTTGATATCGTAATGGACGAAATTTGGTTTCTGGACATGGGAGCCGCTAACATCCGCCTGTTTTTCTTAGGTTGAACGAAGTATAATTCTTGAAAAATTCCAAGGCCATAGGTACGATTAATGTCATTTGTATAGAAATATTTCAACAGTTTTTGACTAACACCCAATTTTTTGGAGACACTTACAAAACTCACTATTACACTAACTAATGAATCTAAACAAAATTATTAAACAAAAAAAGCAATAACGAACAAGATAGCAAAAACACACTAACACGCAGAAAAATATGAGAAACGAATATATCGAGCGACGTTCATGGAAAGACGGTTAATAAACTGGTTGGTAAGCAACAGAGTGACTGTACGAATTCTGTTTTCTGCGCATATTACGTCACCGCATTCAACTCCTGGGAAAAGCACTCTACATATTTAGTTGTTTTAAATTGTATAATACCCAATCATAATAACTAAACTCAAAATAACACTGAAGGAGGAAAACATAACATTTAATAACGATTGGGCGTTGAAGTATTATCTTATTTCTGTGAAAGATAAAATGGCTTGTTTAGATATACAGTCAGCGCTCGCTTAACGTACATCCGCTTAACGTACGTTCGATGACACGTACATGATTAATTACGGATCCTATGTTCGTACGAACGTAGACGTTGTTCGTACGAACGTAGACGTTGTTCGTACGAACGTACATCGCGTAACATGAAAATATCGCTTTTGTACGAACGTACACATTGTCCGCGCGAACATATATCGCGTCACACGAAAACGACGTTTTCGTATTTGATACGGCAACTTTATGGTTAAAAAAAAGGAAAAAAAAATAGCACACAATGTATAATGCATAATCGGATTCACGAAAAATGTCCGATTATTAAATGACGGGACCGTATTTAATTTTGAAAGAATAAACTTAACGTAAAATTTGTTTGAATAAAACTTGCAGATTTTAAAATTTTCTACAAAAAAAGATTCTTATACTCTTTTTTCATGAATGATCATTTGCAAGATAATGAAGATATTAATTTAATGCCCCTGTATTAAGTATTTTGTATAAGATAAAGTTGGTAACACTGTATTTCAAGCTTCATATACATATCTTGCCTAAATATAACTTCAAAACAATCAATGAACATTGGACATTTATACAAAAAAAAATGTACGTTCGTGCGAACAAATGTACGTTCGTATGAAAATAGGGACCGAAAGTATGTACCAATTAGTCGTATTTACATGCATTTATACGGAAATATACCATCCGCTTAACTACGTTCGATTAACGTACGGGAATCTGTGTACGCATTGTGTACGTTAAGCGGGCGCTGACTGTACCTTGTTTATTTATCAATCATGGAATGCTGGCTATGGAACGTATAGTTTACTTTTTGAAGCATAGGATATTGTTCATGTTTGGTGATAAATAAGAATAACATTTACTATACCTGGCAAGCATACTCTGAACTACATTTGTTCTATCTAAGCAATCAATACAGTTTGTACGAAATACTCCATCTTGTTGGGACACCAAAGTTCCATCACGAGTCAAGAGAAAATATGAAAAATCATCTTGTTCATGAGCTAATCTATCCAGCAAAATACTGAGACGATCCCATCGCATCCTTCGGCATTCAGAATGGAAATCAAACGACTCATACCTGAAAATAAATTGCACAAAATATTAATTTTTACAAGCACTATCTGGGGTTAATTAACCCCTAATATTCGAAAGCCGAGATATATCCGGCACGTTTCCCGACGTTTTTTTACTAATAATGTAATAAAATTGTATACTTTTATATACTTTGATTTTAATAAATATAGCTCGCGTAACTTAGCTCGATACTTGAAACATGAATAGGCAGTGAACGTGTGGTCAAATAGTGCAGGATCACTACATTACTATAGCGCGCCTAATCTCTGTTGCAAATCGAACACCTGTCCTCTACGCATTTTAAGCTACGTTACGAGTCTATACATATTTAAATTTGTTTTTATTTTTTTATGTTATAGTACTTTCCTATATGCGGGTCTAGCAACTAAGGTCTTACATTTGGTTAAACCCGTTTACAGTATAACGATCCCATAAGTAATCACAGCAACCATTTTCTGACTATTGGATTATAGTTAACTACGCTTTCAGAAACCGGCCCTATATTGTATACCAAATTTCAACTATCTAGGTTCGGTCATTTGACCATAATTTTTATCGTACAGACAGACAAACACATGAGTAAAAGTACGAACAGATAGAAATATTGTTTCCGGCGCTTATAAAGAGGAGGCGCCTGTTGACTCTGCTTAGTGGCCACGTAAAAAGATTGTTACCAGCGCTGGTTTACTGAAATTTCTTCATTAAAAAATGGCCTGGTTTAGAATTAATGTTCCTGTAGTTATTTGGGGCATAGGCGTAAGCAGGGAAAGCTAAAGGCGCACATGCCCTGTCTCAACTCCAGTAAAATAAACTATTTTTATTTTATATTTAAAAATTTAGATGATTTATATTTAGAAAATTTCATGGCAAAATTTTAAGTTAAATTCTTTCTTACAGTCTCTCCGCCCGCCCTGGGCGAACACATAATTTTAGTTGGATCGTCACGTTAATAACAGGCATAAAAGGTGCCACCAGATTTCAGACCATCAACAATTTTCATTTACAAACATAATATTTATTTATATTGCCAATATGACTTTATACTAATAAAATCTCATTTATAAATCACGACTTAAGTTTAAACTTTTAACTTACCTAAAACATGGATTATTAATTTCAGAAACGGCTTTCTCGAAAGCTGTTTCAAGCACTTGTTCTGCACCACGATGGTCAATTAAATTAACAAGAATCTGTTTTCCATAATGCAACATCTGGGCTTCCAAATGTTTAGAACAAGCTGCAACATGATTTTCACCCGGAATCAACTTTGGAGGAGGTTTATATCTTAAATCAGGCCACTGTGTCCAAAATAATGGAATAGAACCTCTAGTCTAAAAATAAATATAATAAAAAAATTAAGCTTACTTACTTCGTAGAAAAGTGCAAATTAGAAACTCGTATGAATTGAAACAAAAAAGTTTTAAGCTAAAAAGTAAATCGACCAAAATTAGTTTTTTGCTCGAATTTAGTGACCTGTGCACTTTTCCGGAAAACCAAATACATCATTGAAGTGGCCAACTAATGCGGCAACTTTTCCCCAATTTAACCAACTACGTATCTCTTACGGGGCGCGAGATTCCAATGTTAGGCTCGAAAAACGGGCATCCTGTATATGAAATGGTCACGGCAGGACTATGGTTTTGGGAGTTAGCCATGGAACTTAGCATCTAAACCTTTAAATATGTATAGTATTTACAATACGAAATGGCCGGTCTTGTTAAGAAGCTTAACAAAGCGATGAACGGGGGCTACCACTAACATGAACGGGGTTCATGTTAGTGGCAGAAAAAACTATGTGATATGCGCAAAGAACGCGTTTTCGTTTGGACCTAGTCCATTTAATAAAATTGAAGTATTTCTAATGCACATGCGTTACGCGAGTTTTCATAAATCACTTAAACCAATGATTGTCAACCCAAATCTTATCATGGTCCGGCAACACAATTTTTTTTAGGCGGACCTGTAAACCCTCTAATACTCGGACTGGTAAAAATATTAAGTATAATTTATTATAAAACTGTAAATTTACATTAAAAACTAAATATTTTTTAGTTACTAGTACCAGTAAAAATCTATAATTTTATGTACAATTTCTACTAGCCGTAAATTATTTAACGAAAAATAATACTCTATTAGATAGGTATATGTTATTTATATTTCGTGGACCGGCGGTTGAGTAACACTGACTTAGACAATGCAAGACAATGTTTTCACGCCGGATAATATTTAGGAGCGGAATCTTGTTTGCGCATTGGAGATGAATTACAGGGGCGCCGCGAAAATATTTCAATATACCTCTAACTGCGTTAGTTAGACTAGTTTTTACTTGGGGCACCGCAGAAAAATTCTAATAAATTAAGGGCGCCGGGAACCGATGAAGTTTGGGCACCACTGGGTTATAGGCATTTAAAAAACTCGGTAGTTTATTTGGTATATAAACAATTTGAGGCTTTAATCGTTTAACGCGTTTTGAGATTACGATATTTTTTTTAATGGTACAATTTACAGTATTTGTGAAAATTGTGAACTGAATAAAGCAGAACTCAAAATGCGACAGCGATCGGCGGTCGAAATTTTTGGATTCTCCGTAATTTATTTAGTCTCTAAATAATTTGGGGCTTTAATTGTTTAATGCGTTTTGAGATTATGACAAATATTTTTAATGGCATAATTTACATAATTTGTGAAAATTGTGAATTAAAAAAAAATACGGCTAGAGAAAATAACCTGAGGTTAGAATTTTTCGATTTCTCGTAGTTTATTTAGACTAGAAAAAATGTGAGGCTTAATTCGTTTAGCGTATTTTAAAATTATGACAAATTTTAATATGTCGTGATTTATATAAATTTTCATCTTCGCATGTACGTATCTCAAAAACGAAAAGCGATAAAAACCTGCGGTTGAAATCTTTAAAATCTTGAGGTCCTAATTGACTTGCAACCATATTTTGAAACAAACAAAATTTTTGAAAATTTTAGAATTTTTTTTAAAACTTTGTTGGTAAATGTTTATACTTATATATTTTTAGCCTTAGATCACAAATATTTGGTCACTTTTGAGTTAAGGTCTAAAATTGGGATATTTGAAGAAAAAAATTAAAAAAAAAAAAAAACAGCCCTCAATAAGACTCAGAGCCTGTCTCATTTTTTAACTATCTTTATAAACTAATACTTATTTCTTATCTGTATCAGCAATTCCCAAACTGTGCACCGCGGAAATATTCCAATATTCCTCCAATTGCGTTAGTTAGACCTATGTTTTGACTTGGGGCGCCGCAGAAAAATTCTGATACATTAAGGGCGCCGGGAACCGAAAAGTTTGGGAACCACTGGTATAACCATTAAACTTAATTTCATGGTTAGAATTATACGCGGGGACCCCAGAGGCGTAACCCCCGCGAACCACAAGGGTCGACTGTACATACAATTTTATACAACTAAACACTTACCTGAACAAAACTAGCTCTATCACCTTGATATTCAATAATTTGTTCGGTTTCTACGAAATTAGCAACGTGGCCATTATGGTCAACACCTCTACGGAACATTCTTGTACCGGCACGCTGGACACCACGTCTCGATACAAGACTCCAAGTGAAGGAATGTCCATTAACACAGCAAGCATTTATTGATAAAACTGATTCAAGTTAAGGATATATGAGAATAAATGACAGTGTACATTTTTTAACAATTTTAATAGAAAAGAAGACCTGTAAAGCAATTCACAGTTCTTTGTTATTAATAATTTCAAAAGAGTTCCAACCCACGTAAGCATTTTTGTTGGAGACCAACATATATGACATACTAATAAAGTCACGTGCGTGGAAATAGCTGAGGGGGATTACAAATGAAAAAATTGTATATTTTTAGGGTTTTGTAGGTATCACCACCAAAAAGCCCCATAATGTCATTTATGTGTCTGTCTGTTTGTCTGTATGGTAGAAATTGTAGCCAAACGGCTTAACATAGAAACTTGAAATTTGGTATGCTTATACAACTCTCTATATAGAAAATATACTGAGAGTTCAAAAAACACATCTCGAGATAAATATAAACAATTAAGTATTTAATAAAAAAATTGATATATTTTTTAAATTTTGAGTGGCATACCAAATGAAACCTCTTAATGCGTAGATCAACAAGCAAATTTTTATTTTTGAAAAATCAATTTTTTTATAGGATTTTTGCAAAAAATATATCCATAAACTTTTATCCCCCACCCTATCTCTTAGAGGAGTTGATCTAAAAATCTGAAAAAATCTCCACAATGAACTTTGATGAGAACCGGAATAGTTCTACAGGAATGTTTGATCAGATTAGTTTTATGAAAAATGTCGATTTTTTGTCGTGGTTAAAAAAAAAAATTATTGTGTGGTATCAAGAGAAAACTCTTAAGACGTAATTTAAGGAACAAAAAGTAATTTTTTAAAATTCGTTCCTTTTAACACGAATTTTAACCAAAAACTGCTAAAAAAGTTCTTGTCTTTTGTATTTATGGCTAAAACAGTGTCATTTTATGAAATTAAAAATATAATAATAAAAAAATAATAATAATAACAGCTGAGGACCGAGTTTTGAACACCGTACCAACACATTGTTAATAGAACAAATATTCGTAGACATCCAGTATTATGTTGGCTTCTTACACTTATTAAATACCAACAAAACCCTGAAATGTGTGTAAATTCACACTTCACATCAATTTTTTATTTTAAAATGAGTATACCTGTTTATTCAAGGATAAAAAGACCGGTTGAAAGGTCACTAAACACGTGGCTTTCATATCTATGGCCGGCGGTTATGAAACTGAGAACTTAACCTTCTCTGTTTCTTATACGCCTATCTAGGCTTTGGGATCTTATATTTTTTTATGTTTATTTTAAAATTATTAATTTATAAACTTGCATTGCTTGTATGGTATTAATACTAATTCTGAATTTATTTAATTTGTCTGCATTGGATTTTTAATTAAATATGTCCTAAAATAAAGTCCTTAAATTAAATAAAAATATCACATTTTAAGAAAAATATACTATTCTATTGTCTATAAGCGGTTCACTTTTGTAAGAACAAACTAAGAGGGAATTTTGTTTTCAATAGTTTGCACCTTTGAAGCTGTATGTCATGTTGGTATTAAAAAATGTCACTTTTTTAAAATGTCGATCCGTTTGACATATGTCATAATGAAAAATGATATCTTAATTATAGTGATCATAACCTTATCAACCTAAAGTCGGTTTTACAGCGTAAGGATTATTTTTAATTGACATTTAAAGTCAGTAACACACCATAAAAGTAACCAAAATAACCAGATCTAGTGTGTTCTTACAAAAGTGAACAGATTATATTCGCTAAACTTTCGCAAAAAATGTGCCAAAAAATGTTTGTGCCCCATACTATTTCTCAATGATGTACATCGATACATAATAATAATGATAATAATAGGATCCCAATGCTTAGAGAGTATAAGGGGCAAAGAAGATATTATCTGTCTCATTTTGTAATACGAAACTAACAGGGAAAATTTATTTTTTATGTTGTATATTTAAAATATCATCTTAGAGTGGTAATACTGAAGTGGCACCTTTCAAATATTTGACATGTCAATCACAATTTTGACATGTTAATTTGTTATCTGACATATGTAGTTTTTGATTGAATATAACCTCGATATAATAATACTTAACCATAAATTTAAAAGCCAGATTTACAAGTTCACATGTTTCCATAAAAGTCTATTTACACCACAATAGTCCAGATCTAGTTTCGTATTACAAAATGAGACAGATTATAAGTTCTCCGTTGTAATGAAAAAAATTAATCAATGTTAATGTACTTTGATGGGCACCAGAATAGTTCAACAGGAATTTTTGATAAGACTAGTTTTTTATAAATATCAATTTTTTTGTGTCATTGAAAAAATTAAATATTAAAAAAAAAATTATTGTAGACTCCGCAATGAATTTTAAAAAAAGCTACTAACTAGATTAGGGAACGAAAAGTAGTATTTTAAATTTCTTTATTTTAGCACGATATTTGACAAAAAATGTGCTAGAAAACTCTTGTCCCCACCCTATAACCCAGGCGGTTAATCTAAAAATCTCAAAAAATTCAGAATAAAGTACATTAATGTGGGATTTTCCAATATTCCCGCATATAAGTCTCAACCAGAGCCAACTAAGTGAAACAGAGACAGTTGAAAACAGTAACTAGGGACGCTATTGATTATTGCATTGTTATTGTTCATATAGAGTTTGTTGAGAGTGTATTCACTTTTGTCAATATATTTTGTACTTAACTGGTTTTCAACATAATTTTCGTGATTAAGACGTGTAGTGTTTCATTTTAAGACGGAAATCTTACAGATTTGGGAGCTCGTCCGGGATTGTTTAGAAAAAAGACGAAATTATTTGTAAACTTAAAACCAACAATGACGACCCTGAATGACATTGCGAGTGTAGCAAGATACATAAAGTATGTACCTTTTCGTGTTATACAAACATTTTGGAAATTATTATTTGAAACTGATGGTGACCGACGTAGCCGAATAAAACTCAGTATTTTCGAAGGATTTACATTTAAGTATAAGTCTGAGGAATATAAACGGAAAGTAAAGTATATTAGTCAAAATTGCAGTTAAGGACTTGATATCAATTGTAAATATTATACAATTAGAATATAATACTAATAAGGATGAACTGGTAGAAACGATCTGTACTGCACTTCTAAATTTAGACGATCTGAAGCAAACGATTGAGTCTTCAGAAGAACATGACGAAGAAGAAAAAAATGAAGATTTTAATGATGATGAAGTAGAAGATGATGCGGTATCTCCAGCGCGTTCAGCTGAGTCCAGAAAGACGAGAGCACCGACGTTTCCTTTGAGCTTTCGAGATATTGAAGATTCTATTCGTACTTTTGACGGTACAACTGCATATCCAATTGAGAAGTGGATTGCAGATTTTGAAGAAACATCTACATTATTTGGTTGGAGTAAGTCAGAATTTGTCCAGAGCGAATAAGGGATTAATTCTTGGATGTTATTAAAGAAAGCTTTGCTTAAAGAATTTTCTTCAAAATTAAATAGTGCGCAATCAGTTATTATGTAAAAGAAAAATGACGAAGAATGTATCAGTTCAGGAATATTTCTTAGGGATGAAAGAATTGGCTAGTCGAGGAAATATTGAACCTGATCTGTATACAATATGTAAACATAATAACTAAATTATTTTATTTGGAGCAAAAAACATGGAACATGTTAAGAAGAAATGAAAGATTTATAGTGAATTCAAGGCTAACTGTTAACAGAAGGAACAAAGGGCGAATATTAGAGATATTCCTACAAGAAATATGACTAGGCCAAAAAACGACGCAAAGTATAACAAGATGGACATGCAGTTACGATGTTTTAACTGTGGATTGGTAGGGCATAAATCATCTGCGTTCGATTCTAAGGTGCTAGGATGTAACTGTTTTAAATGCGATCAGTTTGGTCACAAAAGCTTTGAGCGTGGAAAGGGAAGATCATAATCTAAGAACGCCAAATCTACTACTAGGAAGTATACAGATAAGGCAGAATCTAAGAAAGCGGCAAGAAAACGAAGGAAGATGAAGATGTTTCGGATGATGACAAGACGTCATCCGAGGCGGATGACAAGCAGGACGGCCGAGTTGTGGGATTTTCTTATATTCCCGCATAAAGTCTCAACCAGAACCAACCAAGTGAAACAGAGACAGACCACACAGAGACTACTGAAAGCAGTAACTAAAGACGCTGTTGATTATTGCATTGTTAATAGAGTTTTTTAACGATATTATTCAATTCTGTCGTTATAATTTTGAATTTTAGCTGATTTGCAATATAATTTGTGTGTTTAAAGACGTGTAGTGTTTCATTTTAAGACGGAAATCCTACATTACTGTGAATTGGAATTGCACAACAGCAATTTTTGATATAATTATTTCGCAAGTTATCGAATATCTGGCAATACCGTGCTTATAATATTTATCTGACGAATATATATTTCTCTGAGAACTGGGTAGCTATGCAAGTAAATATAAGTACGCTTGTAAGTGTTTAGCACGTGGATTATTCTTTTAAAAGTTATCGAAATTTTTGATTTTTAATATGTACACATATTTTTTTAATAACAAATATCAGAAAAAAATTATAAAAGGATACAGCCATGTACAACGGGTAGCAGGAATTTTTGTATTTCTGGTTTATTTATACTTTTCAGTATAAATCCATTCCAAACAAACCTAAAATCTGCCCTTTCCAAAAGTGACATCTAAAACAGAGGAATATTATACATAGTAGTGAAGTCACAGAACACAGAAGAATCCTTTAGTGTTTGAGCAATTTCAGTGTACGTGACAGAATGACTGGTGCACTGTTGATTGTCACTAGCAAGTTTGTCATATGGTAACGCAAGCGACCGTTCACAGTTCTAAATTTAATGCACTATGCGTTGTCGATTGTAAAAATACTATCGCACAAATTTCTGGAAATGTGAAACGAAAAAGAAAAACTGTAGTTGCGGTTAAATTTAGTAAAAAATCACGATCTCATTGATGGCAGGTTCGTAAAAAGTCACAAATGCTTTTATTCCATCATAGTATGAAAAAAACATAGATATCACAACATTCGTTACGCATTCATTTTCATAGCTGTAAACGCTTTCGTTAAACGTTAAAACTATCTACTAATTTTATCCACAATGCATAGTCTATTGTCAACTAATTTTAGAGCTGTGAACGCAGTATAAGAGCTAGCGCGAACTACCGGTTTTAATCCAGCAAGCGGTTTCGGTTTTTTAATCGCCGTGAATAGAATACATTTGCTGTATTCATTTTATCTGAGCGTTCTGTTCGAGCAAAAATTTTGCTCGACAATTTTGATGAACCTCCCCCTTTACCCACAACGAACAAAATATTCGGGGGATCAGTTCATCAAGCAACTGAACTTTTATGAAATAAGTTAACGTAACCATCTAATAATTTCAAATATACTGTTATCTATTAATTCGGGCTTTTGGCCATTTTGTTTACGCTTTAAGTAAATAATACTTACATTGCAAATTCTAGGTTAAGTTAACTGTCATTATAAATGTCATTTTCATTACATTTTGATTTTTGTGTCGTCAAAATATATATAAATGTATGCGGGCTTGTACCTAGAACGCCATTGAAGTTCCCGAAAAACTCCCCTCGCTGACCGATACACAGAAGGAGTAAGTCGTGAGTCGGCCGCCGCAACGCAAGCATGTATGCAATTATTTGAACACTTTCTTACATGTAATAATTAAATTTGTGAATATACTTGATTTTTCTAATTTCACTCGCTTCGTTTCAACCCTCGTCCCCACATGTATTATATATTTTATTTTTTATAATAAATGTCATTCATTTCCATGGTTTCCCTGATGAAATCTTAAATTTTCACATGCCAACATAAAACATGAAATAACCGTAGCAAGTTCCCTTTTCACGACAACCTAAAAGAACGAAACCCCCATTTAGTTTTGCTTGCTTATGTTCCGCTTATACCAAAGAAACAGACTATATGATATAATCTGCTAGACCAGTGTTTCTTAACCGTATTGAAAGAATCGCCCCCTTTACCACAGTAAAATTATCCACCGCCCCCTCCACACAAAAAACAAAATTTACACTTTTCTCTATGTGGGTATATATTTTATGCAATGAATTTCCTACTACAAATAAAAAATGATGAGAAATAGAAATAAAACACGTTATTATTTTTATACACATTATGTATTTATTGCCTTTTATGTCATATTAATATCACATACAACATTATAATAATATTTAAATAGAATAAGTAAATAATTCAATATAAAATTTTTATTAAAAAAATTTTTAAAAAAATGTTAGTGAGATCCTTGAGCCTCATGTGATTACACCAAGTTCGTAATCTAATGTTCAAGTTTAGTCAAACATAATCTCAAATCTCCTCTTTGGCTTATTTGTAATCGATTTCGTGATTTTTTCAATATATGCATTAGTGCGCTAAAACCCTTTTCTACTAAAAGATGAAAATGCTATGACGGGTAATTTTACTTCTTTCCACAGAAGAGCGTAACGAGGACGCGTGAGGACGAAAACGAACCCAAAAAGCATTATAATCACATTGATTGAATATTATTTTGGCTACACAATCATTTTGTAGGTCAATAAACTGCTCTTTTAAATTTTGACTGACTTTCTACGTCTGATAAAAATGGATTAATTAACCAAGCTGGTATCACAAGTTTCTGCAAGTCTTTGAATCGTAATATCATATCTTCGATAAGGGCGTCCATGTGGCTACAGTATGTTTCCAAATCAGAATTCTTGAGCGTATCTTCTTTTAATTGTTGTAAAGAAGGAAACTGATGGTATTCTCGCCGACAAAGATTATTTTTTATATAATTTGAGTTTATTGATAAAGCTCAATACAACTCCTTTGGCTTTAATAAGGCTGATATTGTTTCCTTGAAGATTCAGGAGATTTTCATTCATCTTTTCGAATATATCGGGCACTAATTGTCAAAAGCCAAACAGTCAGACGCAACGTGGTAACCCGATCGCGATATGTTATTCGTGATCGTCTACACAATTATTTACAATAGTTATGTGTGCAGTGTACGCAACAATTGAGCAAATGAACATGCCTTATTTTTCTATATTGATACAATGCCCACTTGAACTTTTGCAGCGCCCCCTAAATGCTAAAAATTTAAAAACGCCCCGCCAGACCTCCAAAACGCCCACAAAGGGGCGCTGGCGCCCCGGTTAAGAATCACTGTGCTAGACCAATAAAAATGATTATTATTATTATTAAATGACTATTAAAAATCCAGCTAATATTAAATCTCGCTCAGCTTGTCAAAATATGCTGTTTATGAACCTTCAGTTGGTCCAGATCAATTCAATTATGCTCAGTGAGTTATACAAGTGAGCGCTTAGATAAAAAGAATAAAGCAATTGTTTACAATTACTGTATTCTTGCACCAACAAAATTTTCCTTCGATTTTTAGCAATGCGAAGTACAAATTAGTGCATTTTCTTCCAAATTTATTGTCAACTGTTAATTGTTAAAGGTAACACTGTTACAGCTTTCATCAGTAGCCATGATGAAGGCTGCATGGCTGTCAAAATGTACGTCTAATTTTTTAATATACGACACTGAAGGAAAGATTCAGAGTTAATTTAAGATTAAAACTGTTTAGTCTTCCTCGTATCACAGTATTGATGTTTACATGATTTGCGGTTATTGCGGCAGCCAAAAAAACAATGCGAAACAGTACTTTCGCGTTAGCTCTAAGGGGTTGAATCGCATGCGCACAACTTTTTTAAGTGCGCATTAAAAAATACAATTTAAAAATGTACCTAGTCCCGCCTAAACACTGTTACACAATTTCGGTGAATCATAAAATCTAAACAATTCGGGGAAACACCTGGAACTTTTTTTTTGGTAATCCCCACTCCTATGTGGTATTGTTATAATCAGTTAGTGAACATTGAGCAGTGAACATGGAGTGGGGTGATTAAGAAAATCGTATCGCTGTAATTGTATTACATAAAGTTGGGAATACGCCAGGAGACATTTTTAATATTTTAAAATCTTTGGGTATCAATCGACAGTTTGTGTATCGCACTATTAATTGGTTCAAGGATACTCAAGGTATCGGCAAAGAAGTGGTCTCTCGCAAATTATATGAACTCCAACAGTGATCAAAGCAGTGAGTAACAGAATTCGGAGAAATCCGCTCCGTAAAAAAAAAATCATGTCCAGAGAAATGGGAATTTCGACACAGAGTATGTCCCGTGTTATCAAATCAGATCCAAAGATGAGGGCTTACCGAAGAAGCACTGGACACTTGCTCGGCAGGGTCGGCGCTAGGATACTTGACGCCTTTATGCAAGAATTTATATAGCGCCCTAGAATTGTTGTTATTATAATTACATAATATTGCCGGTTATAAACTTGGCGTAACAGTAAACTTGGCGCCGGCCCTGGATCAGAGATAAACAACTGCTTCACCGGTACGCAGATAACATACATCGCAAAATTATTTTTTCCTATGAAAACATTTTCAACATTTTTTTAAATTTTAATATACAATATGATCGGGTGTATGCATATAGGACTAGAGAGGTGACTCAAGTCATTCACAGAGTTCAGAGAGGTCATCGTCCAGCATCTGCGATGGTTTGGGTTACTGAGCTACATTTTTGTGCGAAATCATACGAAGATGAAATTTTGGATAAGGTGGTCAAGCCTTTTAATGAGACCATGTATAATTCTGGTCATTGGATCTTCCAGCAAAATTCTGCCCCAGCCCACAAGGCAAATCCACACAGCAATGGCTCGACACTCACACATCGGAGTACATAAGAGCTGAAGATTGGCCTTCTGGAAGCCCAGTTTTAAATCCGCTGGATTACAAATTGTGGTCAGTGTTGGAGGGCATAGCCTGTAGCAGACGATATCAAAATTTCGTCTATCGAGTCTAAAGCAATCGTTGAAGACAGCAGTGGCCAATTTTCCAATGGATGTCGTGCATACTGCCATTGACGATTGGCAGTTTGAAGGCCTGTGTGAAGGCGAAGGGAGGGCATTTTGAATAACACATTTATTTTCATTTAATGTGACATATGTGTAGGTGCAATAATATAAAAACTCATTTGTAACGTGCACTGTTTTTTTAATTATTTTTTTAAAAATTATAATCCAAACATTTTGTAACAGTATTTCTGGCAGGACTCGGTATATACATATATCGCATCATAATACTTGCATTATTAATTAAAGGACAGTTTAATTACCTGCAAAAAATCTGGCGTAGTATTTTGTAATCGTTGTAAAGTATGGGTTAAGTCATAAGTGTAAGAAAAATAAATATATGGTGTATTCAACACTTGTTCTACCATAGAAATGTACACTTTATTGTCGGCAAGCTGAAACAAATATATTATATATATAATGGAACAAATTAAAGAAGTCGCTTCCAAGTAATTTATAAATTTTATCCAATACAGTTTTATATTAGTAATTTCATTCCATACTCACATGTTAAAAAGAGATAAAATATCTATCATAATTCTAGTTAAGTTGTGGGCTAATTTGCGATATATTTCAGTATTTCTAGTCTACTTTTTAATATTTAAAAGTTTTGAAAACGTATATCGTTAAAAACCATGATTAAATGAAATAAAAGGACACCTTTCATTCATTTTGGCCTCAGGAGGTTTCGCGATAAGTAAATTTAACAGTAACGTTAAAGAATTGCAAGACGGAACAGCCACGACAGTCGGTGTTTCAGAATTAATAGACAAGAGTTAAAAAAATCTTAGGAATTGAATGGAAGCTAACTGTATACATTTTCTTGTTAAAGTAACTGATCAAGAAAAATGCAGACACGTTACTCATAGAACCGTTCTTATTGAACTATTTAATATTCTTGGTTGAGCTTGTAAATATATAAAAAGTGAAATAAATTATTTTAGACAAATCCAATTTCTCGCAAATTTCATTCTCTACAGACATTAATACAAGATTAGTTAACATTCCTGTGACACTGATAACTTAAAAAATATATATATTTCCTCTAATGCCAGAAAGCTATAGAAAAATTATGAAATGGGAAATATTTCCATAAAACTTAATATTTCATTAAATTATTCAAGTTCATTTAAGTCATTTGCCAAAACACAAACGGTCAGCAGCCGGCAGCCCCTGGGTTTGGGTGCCAAGGTGCGGGGCGGCACTTCTTGCACCCCCGCCAGGAACACCCCATCTTTATTGAATAAGAACGGCCTGATTCCACCTTTTATTGGCTAAGACTAAAAACTGGTAAAATATGCTTGCAGTGAAAGATGGATTTTAAAAATCACAGTTATTTAATTATGAGTTAATGAATTGAATATACAATCTTACCTGATCTACAGTTAAATGTAACGTGCTACGAGTGTAAGGAATAAGTTCTGAACCTGCTAGGCGCCATATTGACTGCCCTGCTATGTAGCCTATATGCACTCTATGTGTAGCAACTACTAGATATCTACCAGATAACAGCACAATTGTACCAAGAATTCCACAAACAGATTTCCTGTTGCTGATTGCAGATATTTCTCCATGGTTATCTGAAAATAATATAAATCTGTAGATAAACATTATCATTTACGAAGGTTATTTTTTAAGTAAGGTCCGATTGGCTATAGCTATGTAAATTTCTTACGCCTGTAGAAACGCACACACGCCGGCTCCCGGTTTTCCCTGTGCAAAACAGACGCCATTTGCAATTATAGTACCACTTTGTATGGTTGATACTGTGAGGTTAAAATGTTTAAGATATTTGAGCTGCCCACCGAATGTGAAATACGGTCTGTGATTAGGAAACTCAGCTGCGTACTTCACGACCTTAAGGAACTTCCGGCGCGCCATACAGAATAAGCGACGTGGTCTCAATAGGCCATACCGCTTATTCTGACAGATGACAGTTCATCTGGAGTTTTGTTATTGCGTGACATGCACGACCTCATTCTGCTCCTGAAACTCAAGAGGTTATCAAATAAAGGAGTTTCTTGGCGCTCGGCAGTTTGACACCGATGAAGAAGTGAAACTAGCGGTTGGAGATTGGTTTTATTCACAGGCGGCTGATGTCTATGACGTGGGCATAAACAAACTAGTAGCGCGCTATGATAAGTGTTTAAACAAAAATGGAAACTATGTAGAAAAATAGCTTAAGGTATAAGGAGTAAAATAAAAAAACGTTTTTCACAATATCTTTACTAGTTTCCTTTTTACTGAAAAACGGACCTTACTTAAAAAAGAAACCTCGTATATAAATAAAACTGAAGGCCAAAATAAATATGTTTTTTATTTTCTCGTGCTCATACTTCGTTTCTACACGTTTGACACATAGAAACACCTGAGCTGTTTGTCCGAGATTCACACAAAACCAGGTGGACACAACTAATTTAAATATGATGACAACAAAACTGGGGTTCGATTTTTTTATTCTACGGGAGTAACGGGCAGAGCCGTATTTACCATTAAGGGCATGTGGCGATAGCTGGGGGGCCTCTTTACTGGGGGCCCCGTGTTGGACAATCTTCAAAATGTTTGCTTAATGACCAGTTGCTAAAGAATGAGTTAAATGTTTTAACCCAAGTTATCATTAACTCAAGTTAAAATGATATGTTTTTGTATGTTGTTTTAATAATAATAATTTATTTATTTATTAATAGCCTTGCAGCCAATAAAAAATCAAATACATGAAAACAATGAACAAAATAAACTATATATATATATATATATATATATATATATATATATATATATATATATATATAACTTATACCTTAATATATATTTCTCTTATATATATATATATATATATATATATATATATATTAAGTTAAAATAAAAGGAAGGAGTTAAGAAAGTAAGGAGTAAAGAAAAAGAATTTTTCCTCAATCATACTATACTATATACATATATATATATATATATATATAGTATAGTATGATTGAGGAAAAATTCTTTTTCTTTACTCCTTACTTTCTTAACTCCTTCCTTTTATTTTAACTTAATATATATATATATATATATAAGAGAAATATATATTAAGGTATAAGTTAAAATAAAAAACATACAGAGAGTAAAAAACAAAACAAGAGTTTGAATTTTTCCTCAATCATACTATACTATATACTATACGAGCCCTGTCCACTTTCAGTTGGCCCAGCTATGAAATTTTCAGTTTCTTTAGAAATTATTAAATAATAAGTAAAAGTAAATGCTGCTTTGTACATTTTTTGACAATATAATCATATAGAAGCAAAGGGGTCAAAATTTATTCCGTAATATTTAATTTGTGATTATAAAAATAATATTCGTAAAACAAACATATTTTTTGAGTTCATGTAATCTTGTACTGTATATAAAATAACTAGGTTTTTGCGGTAGCTATGCGTAGTAGGCGTTGGAAAACAAAGTTTGTGTATTGACTGTGATGTATTAAAAGTGTTAAGTCTAAATAATTTTAAAACATGGGCAGAGGCAAAGCTACTGATACAAAAATTCGGTTAATCATTGTGAACTTAGCAAAAACAGGAAAAACCTATTCCGAAATCGGATAATTATTAGGTTTGTCAAAATACAGTATTAGAAATATTGTAAAATTGTACAAAACAATTGGTTCAGTTGCCCAAAAGCCCCAGTACGTGAAGAAAACTACACTGACGGACAATGACAAACGTGCAATGAAAAGAATTATTAAGGATAACAGACGTGCTAACTACAGTCAATTGAGTGTACTGTGGAGCGATGTTATTGGAAGACGTGTTTCAAGGTCTACATGTCATAAGGAAGCTAAAAAATTAGGATTTGGAACCTATAAGGTAATTTTTTTAGTCGGACTCTTAAATGTATATTTACAGAAATTTATAAAACTTTCTTAGGCCAAGGAAAAACCATTGTTGACGTCTAAGCAAAAGAAAAACAGGTTGAAATGGGCAAGAGAACATAAAATATGGAATTGTGAAAAGTGGAACAGCGTGCAATGGAGCGATGAGTCTAGGTTTGAAGTCTGTGTAGGGGACAACCGGAGCAGAGTTGTTCGTCAGAAACATGAAGCATATCATCCCGATTGCTTGAAAAGGAAGGTGAAATTTCCAGCATCTGTCATGGTGTGGGGTTCAATGTCTGCAAGAGGTGTAGGAAAACTTCACTTTATCGATGGCATTGTTAACACAGCCAAATACTTATCCCCCATCGAGACACTTTGGCACGAAATGAAAAAACGATTGCGTATAACATCAGCTAAAACAATTCCAGAATTAAGACTAAAGCTTCAAGAAATATGGGATAATTTTACTTCTCGATAATGCCAAGACCTTGTAGATACTATGCCTAGAAGAATTAATGCCGTTATAATAATGAAAGGTGACGTTACCCAGTGGTAACTTCTGAAATAGGTTTCCAAGTTAATGGCTTTCCAATGGAAATATTATTTTTTTCTTATTAATTTACTTTAATAGTTTTAAATATTAATCGTAAATCTCTAAAATGTTTAATTGAAAATAAAATATTACCTAAATTTCATAAGCTATTCGCATTCTGTTAATTGAACACCAATAAGTAAAAATTTCGTAGCTGGGCCAACTGATAGTGGACAGGGCTCGTATATACTTAGAAATAACGTTTAATGTATTAACAAACATTATTGTAAAAAATAATATGGTGACAGACTAAATTTGTCTAAGAACAGCTGACCATTTCATATTAAAAGTGTTATCGCAAGTAATGCAGTTATGGACAAGCTTGTTCACAGATTTCATTAATCTGTCACGCAGGTTAAAAACGTATTTTCTGAGGACAGTCATACAAATACATACATCATTCATTAGAAACATTTGCCTAGCGTACAATATTTATGTAATCCATTAATAAATCTAAATGCATTATTGTAACATTTTTTGCCACGTTTTGACTCAAGTTAGGCATAATTCGCGTTAAAACACTTAATTAGTTCTTTAGTAATCGACCATAATTCACGTGTAAAATATCTATCTAATTATTGACTTAACAGTAAAAAAGTATGACAAAAAAAAAATATATATATATATATATGTCGGAGAATAACATAATTTTATCAGGATACGTAAGTGCAAAGGCAGCAGCCTTGGTGCTAGCAAAACCAATATCAGCCGATCAGCAGAAACTGGGCGATAATAGAACAGTGTGTGTTGTATGAGTGGGTTATAGCTGAGCGATCGGACTGGATCATTGGGATTGCTACGTGTCTGTTATAATATCTGTTTTAATTATGAACTTTGTTTTATGTCATAAATGTGTTTTAATAATGTTTGATTATTTGTGTGAGTGATAATTGTTATTTTACCACATTTGAGACGAAATCAGAAGTGGGATTTGCATCCTAAGCCATGAACAATGGAGAGAAATTCGGATGGAACTTGTGCAAAAGATAAGTCAACCTTATACTAGTAAGGCAATAAATTTACCTGTATGTGAATCAGAAAAAGTTGGCCAAAATACCAAGGCCTGGTGCAATACTACTGATCTTTGAGTGCGTGAGAATCCAATAAATAATAGTGCTTTAATGATCGTGTTAAGCAAAGTTTTGCGATGTTCTGCATCTGCATGGCTATCTCAGATAACATTTGAAGGTATGACTTGGGAACAATTTTAAGATTTATTTTAATCAAGATACGACCAAAATGATACCGGTTCTGCTTTTCTTATAAAATTATTGCATGGAAAACCTAAAGACCATGAGCCTTATTCTGTGCATGCTAGTCAATTTTTAATAGCTTTCATGACACGCTAGCAGAAATCAGATCCAGAAGAAATTAGTGTAGCCTTAGCAATGGCTAATTTAACCGAATTCTATTCTGAAGAAAAACGTCAGTCCGAGAGACCGAAATTCAATTCTTCATCTTCAATTGAGTGTTTCAACTGTGGTAAAATTGGGCATCGTCAACGTGATTGTTGACTCGCCGAGGGGCCGACCAGCTCCGAGAGGCCTTCCAGTTCCGAGAAGTATCATTGGGGGGTTCGTTGCCGGAATTGTAACAAGCCTGGTCGCTGTGTCAGCTGTGCCGCAGTGCCGTTTTGAGGAAGGAGCGTGAAACCAAAAGAGTAGAATCCTGCACGGTTAAGTCACCTAGCGATCAACATTAACATGGTGAGATCTTTCCTGTTGTTTCCAACTCTGGAGCAGAGTGTTTTGTCTTGAAAAAGTAAGTTTCTTTAAAATTTAGCGATCAAAGATTCCATAATAAAGTCTCTTTAGTTGGTATTGGAAAAGATACCGTGTTTAGTACAACACAGATTTTATCTAAAGTAATAATAAATGGATATTTGCTTGAAATTAAATTTCATGTTTTGGCTGATAATTATTTAAACAAGGATATTATGATTGGTAGAGAAATTTTAAGTTCTGGTTACTCTACTCACTTGACTAATAGTAAAATCTTCCTGGAAAACTGTAGACATATGCGTTTTAATAACTAAATCCAAAAATGTGCTTGATTGGAAAAATGAGATAATATTTGAATTAGTTGGTGACGAATGCAATCAGTTACTTACACTGTTACATAATTTTAAAGATTCCTTTATTAAAGATAATTCTGTGACACGTGTTAATACCGTACAAAGATGTCCATATCGAATAAGAGAATGTGAAAAAGAAATAGTTTGCAACAAAATTCAAGATTTATTAGAGGCTAAAATTATTAGACCTAGAATTTCACCGCTTTCAAGCCCTATGATTTTAGTTCAAACGAAAGATGAAACTAGTCGAATGTGTGTTGATTATTGTGGATTAAATTCCAATACAATTTCTGATAAATATGAATTACCAATAATTTCAGGATTAATTGCGCATTTTTAATGTGCAACCTATGTTACAAATTTAGACATGGCAAGCGGGTATTATCAAATTCCCGTTCACAAAGACTCTATTGAGAAAACAGTTTTCATTACACCCGAAGGTCAATATGAATGTTTGTTGATACTATTTTGGTTTAAAGACGGTTGTGACTGTTTATAAACGAGCGATAATAAAGGCCTTAGGTAGCTTAGTAAACACACATGCGATAGTGTGTATGGATGACGTAATGATTTACACTAAAATTATTTCCGATTGTCTTGCAAAATTAATGATGTACTACAAGCACTTGTTTAATATGGTTTTTTCACTAAATTTTAGAAAATGACCGTTTCTAGAAACTCAAATTGAAAATTTGGGTTACGAAATATGTGCAAGCGAAATTAGACCAAGCTAGATCAAAAATACAGAGGGCCTATGAGAGTTATAAAAATCCTTGACGAAAACAGGACCGATGCCCTGTGGCTCAGAGGAGTACGTACAAGCGGATGAGCCCCATGGTAAGGAAAACGTGTCTCCTGAAGATGATGAGGGCTTATACGTGAACCAGATGTAATTTTGTGAGTATTTTTGTGTGTTTGTGGTTATCCCAGGTGAACAGTGGTTCTCTGGGTGAGGAGGTGTGTCCTCCGAAAATGTGGTAATTCCAGGTGAACAGTGGTTCTCTGGGTGAGGAGGTGTGTCCTCCGAAAATGTGATTATTCCAGGTGAACAGTGGTTCTCTGGGTGAGGAGGTGTGTCCTCCGAAAATGTGGTTATTCCAGGTGAACAGTGGTTCTCTGGATGAGGGGGTGTGTCCTCCGAAAATGTGGTTATTCCAGGTGAACAGTGGTTCTCTGGATGAGGGGGTGTGTCCTCCGAAAATGTGGTTAACCCAGGTGAACAGTGGTTCTCTGGATGAGGAGGTGTGTCCTCCGAAAATGTGGTTATCTCAGGTGAACAGTGGTTCTCTGGGTGAGGAGGTGTGTCCTCCGAAAATGTGGTTATCTCAGGTGAACAGTGGTTCTCTGGGTGAGGAGGTGTGTCCTCCGAAAATGTGGTTATCTCAGGTGAACAGTGGTTCTCTGGATGAGGAGGTGTGTCCTCCGAAAATGTGGTTATTCCAGGTGAACAGTGGTTCTCTGGATGAGGAGGTGTGTCCTCCGAAACAGTGGTTATCCCAGTTGAACAGTGGTTCTCTGGATGAAGAGGTGTGTCCTCCGAAAATGTAGTTAACCTATGAATAGTAGTTTTCAGGATTAGGGGGTGTGTCCTCCGACTAATACATGGCGGGGCAGGTGCCCAAGAGCTCCTGATGTGTGCCAGTAAGGCCAGAAACAGAGTTACATACTAGATGAATTCCTGGTGCAGGTTGGTAAATCGCTTGAAGTAGAATATAAAAAGTTATTTGAATGTGTGATACTAATTGATTGAGTATCAGTGTTAAGATGAGTCTTCAGTGGAAGATTTCAACTCATTTCTACACTAATGAGTTATTGTATGAGTCAGAAATGGCCGAAGTGGGCACCACTGGACATGTTTTTAATAAAATGTAACTAATGACACTTATTGTAGTGTATGTTTTTTCAGATAAAGATCGCACAGGGTCGTGCGATAGGTCAGGATGGCCGTGTCGGAGAATAACATAATTTTATCAGGATACGTAAGTGCAAAGGCAGCAGCCTTGGTGCTAGCAAAACCAATATCAGCCGATCAGCAGAAACTGGGCGATAATAGAACAGTGTGTGTTGTATGAGTGGGTTATAGCTGAGCGATCGGACTGGATCATTGGGATTGCTACGTGTCTGTTATAATATCTGTTTTAATTATGAACTTTGTTTTATGTCATAAATGTGTTTTAATAATGTTTGATTATTTGTGTGAGTGATAATTGTTATTTTACCACATTTGAGACGAAATATATATATAATAAGAGAGAAAATATTTTTGATTCTATACAATTTTTCGTTTCAGTAAATGAAAGAAAATTTAGAGAGTTAAGGAGGGGCACCTTAAAACTAAAATTTTGAATTATTTCACGTATTATTCATTTACATAAAAAATACATGTGAGAAAACGTGTTTACAATGAGGAGAAATTTGTATTTTCTGTTCAATTCAGGTTTTAATAAGAAGATTATTTAGGACGCTAAAGGGAGTGTTATCTATAAAGTTGAAATATCTAATTCTCTATGTACTTAAGAGCAAAAATGAATATAAGAAAAGTTTTTATTTAACTTCTTGTTTATTTAACATGAAAACTGGAAAAAAAGAATATTCGTTTGGGACGAAAAAACGTTTCTTTTCAGTTCAAGACTGTTTTCAATAAGATTAATATTTGGAGGACTATGGGGAGTGCTACCTAGAAACGAAGTACCTCACTTAATAATATCTTAACATCAAAAATTATATATTTCTATAAAAGTGGTTTGGAATAAAAAAACGATTATTTTCTATTCTACTTTAAATTGAAATATCTCTACCAATAATTGCAGTAATTAAAAATTTAGGCAATAAGTAACTATTTAATTACTTAACCAATTTTTTAAATAGCTTTATTAATTAGGAGAGAGGGCCCCAGAAACCATTTGCGCCTCGAGTCACAATGTAAGTAAATACGGCCCTGGTGACACAGGGGGAGCACCAACTAAAAAACATAAAATATCTTACTTAGGTAGGTGCACCAAATAAAGCCCGACCCCTAATAAGTCCTACATTTCATAATTTCGCGCTGAGGCCCGCTTAGAATATAGAAACTCAATCTGTCATTCATTGCAAGATCGCGTCATGTACTTATATTCCTCACTACCGAAGTCTCCGCTTTAATATGTGTGTTCAGTGTGAAGGGAACATTTATTGGGATTGGTTGTTGATAAACTTTTAATTATCACGTTGTATTAAGAAAGGCTAGGTTTTAAAAATGTTATTTAATTTAAATTAATTTCTTTCATGTATTAAAATTTAAGAGAGAAAACTGGACACAAGAAAATATGGCTACTGGCCTCCAAGCAATAGAACGTAGAAAATTATCCCAAAGAGAAGCAGCAAACCGATACAATATTCTAAGACGAAATCATATTGCTTCTGACTCTGAATATAAAGCATACCTTTAATGACCCTAAAACTGAAATGGTAGGGGAAAATGGGTAAATTTGCTCCTAAAGAGAAACTCAAAGGTAGCTAAGTACAAGGCGCAAATACTGAACCCAGTCAGAGCGCAAAAAATTAACAAAAAAATAGCGAAAAATCTAATTGGACTATCCTGTATGCAATTAATTTATTATTCAATTTATTATTTTTTGCATAAATGACTGCAATTAATTTTAATATTTCATTCTATTTCATTTTGTGTGTTTTTAGGGTTTTGTAGGTATGACCTGTCTGTCTGTCTGTACGGTAGAAATTGTAGCCAAACGGCTGAACAGAGAATTTTGAAATTTGGCACGCTTATACCACTATTTGACCCACATATAGGAAAAATACTTAGAGTTAAAAAAACATCCCCAAATAAATATTAACAAATATGTAATTAAACATAAATATTTTTTAAAATTTTGATTGGGGTATCAAATGAAACCTCAGAATGCGTGGATAAACAAGCACATTTTATTTTTGAAAAATCAATTTTTATTATGGGATTTTCGCCAAAAATAGTTAAAAAAACTTTTGTCCCCCCACCCTATTTCTCAGAGGGTTTAATCTATAAATCTGAACAAAATCTCCATAATATACAATGATAGGAACCGGAATAGTTCAACAAGAATTTTTGATCAGATTAGTTTTTCGAAAAATATTGATATTTATGTGTCGTTGAAAAAAATAATTATTTTTTTTTAAATTTATTGTGTGCTATCAAAAGAAAGCTCTTAAAAAGTAGATTAAGGAACAAAAGCAGTTTTTAATTTTAGTACGATTTTTTCTAAAAATGTACTTAAGAAATCTCTGCCCCAATACGTTTATCTAGGCTTTGGGAACCTATTATTTATTATGGTTAAATATTGTAAACACGGTTAAATGTTGCAACAAAAGTCGATAACTTTCGAAATAATTATCAGATCAAAAATTCCTTTTGTGCTATTCCCAGAATTCAGATTTTTTTTTTTAGATTTTTAGTTTAATCCTCTCTCACTGGGGTATAGGGTGCGAAACGAGTTTTTTAGCATACTTTTGGCAAAAATCGTGTGAAAATAAAGAAATTAAAATATACTTTTCGTTCCTTAATCTACGTCTTAAGAGCTTTCTTATGATACCAATAAATTGAAACGATACAAAAAGTTGGATATATTTCAAAAAACTAAGATGATCCAAAATTTCTGTTGATCTACCATGTTTCCATCAATAGAATTTAGTGAGAATTTCTTCAGATTTTTAGATCAACCCTTCTGGGAAACAGGGTGGGGACAAACTTCTAATAGGAAATTTATCAAAAACATGACACGCTGAATACCAATAACTGAAAAACTACACCTTGCCATATGTTATTAGGTTAAATGATACAGAAGTTAATTATCCTCTACAACTAGATGATTTTAATTATAGTGGATTACGCACAACTAGTGCTATAGTCGTTAAAATCATCAGAGGGCATTCTGTACACACTTCGTTTAATGCATAGAAAAGCATAAAATATACGATATTCATTTGAAACAAAGCAGAAAGTATGCCGTGTACCCTCCACTACAGTGGTCACAACTAAATGCTGCAGTCGTTCTTGTCAAAATTAGTTATTGAGAACATGATAAAGTGTATAGATTTACTCGTGTTTGCTGATAAGACTTCCACTACGATCTAAACACAGTAGTGCTATCTAACTTTGTTATGTTACGCACATTATTTAAAAATCTTATAATTCGTTCATCCGATTTTGCTCTACAGGTACCCCAGGCCAACATCACATATATTTCCCCTTCTATGTGGGACAATCGAAAAAAATATATATAGATATGTATATAAAAGGTGTCCCAAATAACTTGTTAAGCATGGGGATCTCGAGAACGGTAAGAGATACAAAGTCGGTTAAACTAGACCAAAGTTGCTGCATTAAGGTACCATTTTAACGATGTCTTTGTTCTCCTAAAATACACTGATTACTAGATATGAAGGGAAATGGTACGATATAAAAAAAAAAAAAAAAAAAAAAAACGAGAACCTCAATAAATTCATCGTGCCCGAAGAAAAGGCACACCAAAATCACTTAATATTTTAATTTTGTAATTTATGATCAAAAATTAAAAACCGAAATATTTACATTTTCGTTCATATCTAGTAGCCTATGTATTTTTGACTATAACCTTAAAAAAATATTTCTCCAGACACTGAGCATTCTGTTGGCCTCTTTAACTTATAAATACGTACGAAAAACAGAAATGTGCGAAAATTCACACTCCACAATAACTTTTAAGCTATAAATACTCAAGACTGAGTTGACCTTTGACTTGATACATAGTATAGGAAGTAGAGTTAAAGTTAGGGTGACCATTTTCTTAAGAAGGCAATGCGGGACGGAGCAAAAAAAGGTCCTCATCTCCCAAATCCAAGTGAAGAGCAAAAAAAGGGTTCTCATCTCCCAAATCCAAGTGAAGAGCAAAAAAAAAGGTCCTCACCTCCCAAATCCAAAATGCGGAACAAAATGTAAAAATGCTGGACTTTTGCGGGACGCATCTTAATGCGGGACGAATGGTCACCCTAGTTAAAGTGCTGCATAACGACCAGACATGGAATTTTAAAAACTAATTGGTTTTTTTGTTTAATGCATCTATGTATTATTTACCAATAGAAAATTAAAATATCTTTATGTCTCTTGTAGAATTTCATTGAAAACTTTGTAACAGTAATTATAGCAAGCCTAGGTATATGTAGATACCAGTCTATTTTATCATTTACTATCATAAAATAAATTAATCGCTATACCTGTAATTGAATATGAGGTTCTTTTTCACATTATATTTTCATATTTGATATCACATACATGTACATACCGTATGTCTCTTTTTAATTTGCAACATAGAACTTTCCCATGTTAACTTTTCCATTGCATGTTCTATCTTTCGTATGAGTTTTAGATAAAAACGTTTTTAATAAAAATTGTTCAATATTTTAGTTCCAACACGGTGAAGATGAAATTTGGTTTCAACATAACAATTTGGACAACCGTAATGCACTGGACGCATTATGGTACCGAATTAAAAGAATATTTAAATTTGCAAATAAGTGGATTGGAAGAGGTGAAATACTTTGGCCTCCTAGGTCACTAGATTTAAATCCTTGTGTTTTGTCTTGATGCCCTTCATAAAAAATACTCCCTCCGTTCCAAGGTCACCAGATTTAAATCCTTGTGTTTTGTCTTGATGCCCTTCATAAAAAATACTCCCTCCGTTCCAAAATAAGTGTCCGATTTAGGAATTTTATTTGTTTCAAAATAAGTGTCCAATTTCATAAAAACATATGCAAGGGATATATAACGATATAACGTATATTGTCACAACTAAACTAAATGTGAGGAAGCGTGTAATCATTTCCTCCTTTATGAAGCATGGTCAATTCCATACACTTCTGCAGTGTAATGAAACAATTGTCTAGTTTTTCTGCGGTTATTTCATCCCATGTTTTATGCACGGTCGCAATGAGTTCATTAATACTGGACGGAGACTCTTTGTGTTGTAATAATTGAATGGCGTTAAAGAAACCCAAATCGGGGACTAATTTAAATAAATAACTACTGATACATTTAATTTCATTATTTCAATAATCCATTAAAAAACTAAAATCGGACACTTATTTTGGAACGGAGGGAGTATAATTTATAATTTCAATAACATCGACTCCATTGACGATTTAAAGAAAAAAATAATTAATATTTGTAATAATATTCATCCCCGGACTATTGCAAATGTAAACAGAAATTTCTACAATAGATTAGGTTTTTGTTGAGTTAATAATGGAAATTTATTTAAAAATTTAATTTAGATGTAATATTATTTTATTTTGTAAATTTATGTTTAACCTGAAAATAAATTTTGTTTGACGATTGATTTTCATTTGTGCATGGCAACTGTTATTTTCAGATATAATTACAAAAAATATTGTGTGCCTTTTTCAAATAAGTTGGAACTTTTTTATTCAAAACTAGGCACAATGTGTTGCGATTAAAATACTGAACAATTTTTATTAATAAAGTTTTTATCTAAAACTCATAATAGAGATAGAATATGCAACGGAAAATTTAACATGGGTAAGCTCTTGAAAAAGGACATACGGTATATACATAGCATCTACACTATTTTTGTACCATATGAGACAATATTGATGTAGGTACTAACAGACAGACGATTCATTTTTTAAACCAGTGGTTCTTAATCGGTGTTATGCGAAACTCTAGTGTTCCGTCAACTTGTTACAGTGTTCCACGAAATTTATATACAAGTTACTGATTTTGATATTTCGAAATATTATTGTTATAATCAGAAGCGTTCCGTGAAAAGGTTCGAATAGACTGTTCTAAATACTGTTCAAACCACTGTTCTAATTAGATGACCTAAGTTTAATAGTTATAGATAAATACAATACAGTTTATTATCTTCCTTATAATTTTCTTAATAACATGTTCTTTTCTTTAGCTAGCTTTATTGTAAGAATATGGTATATACACAAGTTATAAAATATTATTTAATTGATAGTTTATGTTTTCGGTACGACTTCTAATCTAACAGTACGTTATTATAATTCGGTTTTTAGCTACAAAAGTAAATAGAATGTTAATTTTTTAAAGTTGTCACGGGCTCCTTTTTTAACAACTGAAGTGGGCTTATACTAAACAAAATGATTAAAAGCCTCAAATAATCGTTAAAAATCACTAGATTTCAAAATCTAGTTCCGCATGAAACTAAGAAATGAATAATAGCAGTTGATTTTTTGCTGCACTTATAAAAATAAGAATATTTTCAGAAATACTTAAAAGCAAATCATTACATCAACTAATAAAGATTTAATATAAACTTTGTTCTAACTTATTGTAGTCTTGTATTGTAATCTTATGTTGTAATGATGAGGTACAGACTTAGTTTAAAGAAATGCCAAACGTTTAGGTAGGACCGTATTTAATATTTTTTTTTTGTAAGTTGTCTTGAGCTGGTTTTTTAACTATGCTGGAGGGCTTTTGCTAAACGAAATGATCAAAGTCTCACTTAATCGGTAAAAAATGACTAGAATTCATAATCTAACTCCGCTTAAACCAAAAACAGACTACAGCTATTATATGCACGTTTAAGAAAGCTATGAACAAACTCATTTATTTATTGAGATGAAAAATTTCACATTTAAACATACTCTAATAATTTTATAAAAAAATATACTTACTTTGTAAAACAATATGCTCAGAAACACGATCTATCACTAGCAATTCATCACTAGATTTTGGTTCTATATAAATTTTTTCTGGGGTTATATACCTTAAAGAGAAACAGTATTAAAAATGCCAGAATCTAACCAGAAACATAATATTCTTATGAAAACAAGTAAGAAAAAAATCCTTAATTCATCATTGGTTAATGATAATGATAATCCATACACATTTTCTATTTTCACAATTCAATGTACATATATTTTACTTACAAATTCATATCGTCATATACATCTGTGGAAAGTGCCATCTTTATCTTTTACTTTAGAAATACATAAAAATTAACAAATATCCATTAAATACAAAATAAATCAAAATTAAACAACATTACAGCTATTTAATCTTCATGACAGCAGTTGACACTAGGGAAATATTTTAAAGGTTAAATAAATTTCAGTCATACCAACAAAAATAAAAGTTACTTGTTAACTGGTTTCCCCTAAAAACATATAAATATTTAAATTATTCCACTTGATATACAACTCACTATACTCCCTATTTCAGAGCATATTGTATAAAATTCATTTTAGTATTACTTATTATTGTCTTAGTATAATTTATATAGTAACGAAATAAAAATTTGTATTCCTAGTTACTTTCATGTTATAGTATTACGTAACCTGTTCACAGCCCGATCTTGAACCTCAATTATTGGTGATTATCTAACAACAATATTAAATTTTACATTTATTTATAAAAAATGGCTGTTAGTTTTGTACAAAAAAGATTTGTGAGTTCAGCTATTAAGAAGTGGGCGTATAATATATCAGGATTCAATAAACTTGGACTTATGAGAGACGACTGTCTGCATGAAGATGATGATGTCCAAGAGGCTCTACGTCGTTTACCTGGTGAAGTCCTAGATCAAAGAAACTACCGTATTCTTAGGGCTGTTCAGTTGAATATCCAGCATAGCATCTTACCGAAAGAACAGTGGACCAAGTATGAAGATGATGTTACGTACTTGCAACCATATTTGAAGGAGGTTATCAAAGAACGTGAAGAAAGAGAAGCCTGGGATAAGAACTACTAAAAAACGAGTTTAAAATGTAGTTAAAAATGTAAAACGAAATTGTATATAATTCTTAATATATCAAGTACTTGTTCAATAAAGAACTAGTTCGATAAATTTTGTGTTATTTTTGTGTATTTGAATGTATAGAAATTTTGAAAGTCTGTAACCTAAATATAAGTTACACTTCAGCACACATTGACGGAATAGTATACCTAGTTTAGATATGTCCGAGAAAAACTGGTTAGGTAATGTGGGATACATGAATTCTACACAAAAATAAAAAATACTTAATACAAGACTACAATATGATTTTCGAATATTGAGTAACCTAATAAATTGAGTTTTTAACCAACTAACACAAAAACCGGCTCTTCATGATCAGTTCTGGGCCTTGGTCTTTTCAAGCATTTTCTGAGACAATCTTGCATTTTTAGGATTTTGTAGATATAACCCTCGGTCCCTTAACTATATGTTAGCATGCCTAATACACAGCGTTTGTGTAGGTTCCTATGTAAGTGATATTTGTTATTTAACATAATAACCTTCACAAACACTGTGTATTAGGCATACTGAAGCACGTCACCCGAAGGCAACCATATAGTCTATGAACCGAGGGTATAATCTACGAGGCATGATCAAAAAGTTTCTAGAACGAAATAAACATATTTTTTTGAGGCAAAATTGCATTTATTTTTCTACATATAGGGTATTTGAAACCTTTAGGCGGACCTAGATTTTGAAATTTAATAATTTTTGTCTATTAAATCCGAATTTTGGTCATTTTATTTAAGCTTTGTAAATCATACATTGCAAATTCTAATTTAAATTGACTGTAATTATGAAATGTCCTTTTCATTACATATTGATTTTTTGTGTCATTCTTAATAAAAATTTCCCATTAATTTTTTTTTTTTTTTCAAAATGTATTATATTTTATAACAAATGTCTTTCGTTTCCATGGTTTCACTCTTGGAATTTAAAATACCAACATGAAACATGAAATAACCCAAGCAAGGTCCCCTTCTCGTGACAACCTAAAAGAACGTAATTCCCATTTAGTTCCGCTTAAAGCAAAGATATGACCTATAGTCTCCATTCAGCTCTATACATTTTGTCCAATGCTTTTCAAGACCTTTCATTCCTTCAGAAAAATAAGAAGTATCTAAACCAGCGGTTCTTAAACTGTGGTCCGCGGACCCCTGGGGGTCCGCGAAACAATTTTGACATTAACTTTACATCCCCCAACTTTTCGCTTTTATTCAAATAACTCATTTAATAAAAATCCAACATGGTCAAGACTTTTTGTATTTGTTGTTACCTAACTAGTTATTGACATAACTGAACAATAATTAAGAAAAATTTAATTATTTTTATTCAACTGCAAATTATTTACAGAAAACATATTATAATAAGATCTATTTTGACTAAAATTTGACCAAGAAATGTATGTATGAGTTTAATGTATTATAATTTGTAACTTTTCTAATTCTTTTTACTACTATTTTTATTCATTTTGTTTTTTATTTGTAATGCTAATAAAAATGTTCATCTCTAAATGCGCAAGACCATTTATTAAAATAACCCGATACATTTTTACCAATATTTATTATAACGTAGTGCCTATGAGATTATGGAGCCAGAAATTAAGTCTCAAGAACGACGTAAAATGCCTAGGGATAAGATGGGGTCCGCAAAAAAAATGTAGTTCAAGAGGGCCTTCGGACTACATAAGTTTAAGAACCCCTGATCTAAACTATCGAAATATCCATTCAGAGCTTTGACGCCTTCAGTATTTGATGAGAATTTCTTTCCAGCAGAGGGAAGGTGCGTTACCTCTAATGGGTTTTTCCAATAAAACTAACGTTTTCCGCCTTGGCGAGGTTGCCAGCTGTAAAAAGTTGAAAACGCGGTATAAATGGTTATTCAATTTTCCCTGATAAATTCTCTATTTAATTTGAATGAATTATCAACAAAAGAATATAAAATTGCCCATAATATTTTATTTTAGATTCATTGACATTTTTGACAGTTTTACATTTTTTGCCAACACCGTTTCCCATAAGAGTAATACTGCATTCTAACGTTTGAACGGAGTATAGTGTAAGACCCCGAGCGGTGGGCACTTACCTCTCAGGCCCCAATTAAGCTGGGTTGGCTCGCGGCTCCCTCGTGGAACCTGGAAATTATGGGTTCGACCCGGACAGGAGAATGTGGGGGTTGTTTGAAATTAAGCAACAGTTATAAGTTTAACTTATAACTAGGTTTATTAAGCTAAAGATATTCAAAATTTGACGGTCCCTAGCGCACTAAGGAAAAGGGCGCTGTCGGGCTTGCTAAGGGGCGCCATTTGAGAGGTGAAGACCTTTTTGTTTTGCTCGTTACTTGGATTTTGGGAGGTGAGGACCTTTTTATTTGTTCATCACTTAAATTTTGAGAGGTAAAAACCTTGTTTTTATTTACCAAGGGCGCCAAAACACGGCTCTGCCCCTAGCGCAAGTTTTCCTTACTGCGGCTCTGCATACATACCTCATTGCTGAGGTGACACAGCTAATCCAAATATGTATCACAAAACACACAATTTAGCCATTCATTTTCTTAACAGAACAGAAAAGCCCTTCACTTCAGTATATTCTAGGATGGATCGTAAAGTTCAAAATCCCGAACGCGGATCTTACTAGCCCATTGAGGCTTTTAGGAACGACCATCCCTTCTCATGTCCCTTCGTCTGCTTTTAAACGCTTTTCCCCACCACATGTCATTCAACATATAGATCACATCAGCTTATATTGTAGTCAGTGGCTGCTCATTATAATTATGCAATAATCATTAGTGCATTCACATAATAGGGCGTCCTACTACAAGTAGGCCCTCGCTTCGCCAATACGCCACTGTTTTTTTGGGACATTTCTTCCAACAGGTCGCGAACCTTACAATAGAAACTTTTCGATCACCCCTCGTACTTTTACTTGATCTGTGGGTATAACCAAAAGGGAGTGCCTCCGTATATATAAAACCCGCTGCTTCGCTACCGAAAAAGTAGTCGTAGCCGGCTTAGACCAGACCCATGGCAGAATCGGTTTAAGACTGGCTTGGTGCGAATTGTTTTTGGAAGATTCAAATATATTTATTTGTTGTAAGGCCGATTGCTAAAGTAAGAATTATTCCTAACTCAAGTTAAAATCACTTGTTTTTGTATGTTGTAATATAAAAAAACAAATGATTTTAACTCGAGTTAGAGAAAACTCTTACGTTAGCAACCCACCATTAATCTGCTATTGTACTGATATGTGCTCAGAGTCATAGATTTTTTTTTGACTCCCTTGGCAAATAAAGTATATTGATTAAATTTACCTCCCCAAATCCAAGTGGTGAGCAAAAAAAAGGTCGTCACTCCCTAACTTCGAGTGATGAACAAAAAAAAGGTCCTCACTCTCTAAACCCGAGTGACGAGCAAATAAAAAAAAAAAAAAAAAACACTCCCTAAATTCGAGTGGCGAGCAAAGATACACAATGGCGCCCCTCGTCAAACCTGGCGCCCTTCGCAAGTGCCCCGATGCCAGCCCGTTGCTACGGCTCTGTATGTGCTTCTAATAATGTAAAAAAATAAGCGCTTCTTTGTAAACATTGATAGTACAGTCATTTGGTAACAACACGTATAAGTGTCTTGTACCTTATGAAGTTATTTGTTATGATATTTATTATAATTATTCCGTGATTACTCCTGATCTATAAATCGTACCTATATAGGTCAGAGCACTTTTATACTGTTAATAAATGCTCTTGCTACTGAAGAGAGTTTTATTCGTATAGTTTTCGGGGCGACGAAAATGTTCAACAGCAAATTTAATGTTATAATTGTCGTCGAAAAATGAAAATAAAAAATCTGGGATATATATCCTCGAGAACATTTTTGTAGCAATATTAAACCCTAAAAGTCCTTCATATATATATTGAATATGTATATCTTTTATATATATATAGGCAGAGCTGGCGCGAGGCACATGGCCCCCCTCCATAAAATTTCTTGGTATCCACGTTGATCCTCATCTTCGTTGGGATCAACACGTGCATATAATAAGCTGTAAACTACGCTCAACTGTGTATCTGATAAGGAATCTAAAGCATGAAGTCAGCTCAGATGTTGTTTTAAAAGCCTATTTTTCCCTCTTTCAGTCCCACCTAACCTATGGGTTAATAATCTGGGGACATTCACCTGCAGCAAACAGAATTTTTGCATTACAACGAAAAGTTGTAAGAATAATTGCCGGTGCTCCTTTCAGAGCGGACTGTCGAGATCTTTTTGTGAAATTCAAAATAATGTCTTTGCCTTCATTATTTATTTATCATTGTTTATTATTTATACGCAAAAATTTAACGAATTACAGTACATTTGGTGAGACACATGATCACAACACTCGCAGTAAAAATAATATCCGCGGTAAATTTTTGCGTCTAAATAAATCAAGAAATAGCTCAAATTATTTTGCTGTTAAATTATATAATCTCTTGCCTGAGGGACTCTGTACACTACCACTAGACAAATTCAAATTTAAACTTAAGAACGTACTAACAAATAATCCAATCTATGTCATTGATGAGTTTGAAAATGTCAGCTTTGATTAAATTTTAAATTTTATAAACATTGTATTATTGATATTATGTATATTTGACTGACTAAAAACATTTTTTGTAATTGTAATTTGGTCAATAAATATTATTATTATTATTATTATTATGGCCCCGCGGTCAACAGCAGGCCCCGCGGTTCAACAACAGGGTATGGAGATGAGGACCTTTTTTATTTTTTTTTTGCTCCTCACTTGGATCTGAACAGCAGGCCCCGCGCATGGGGATGAGGACATTTATTATTTTTTTTTTTTGCTCCTCACTTGGATCTGAACAGCAGGTCCCGCGCATGGAGATGAGGACCTTTTTTTTGCTCTTCACTTGGATCTGAACACTAGGCCCCGCGCATGGAGATGAGGACCTTTTTTTTTTGCTCTTCACTTGGATCTGAACAGTAGGCCCCGCGCATGGAGATGAGGACCTTTTTTTTTTCTCTTCACTTGGATCTGAACAGCAGGCCCCGCGCATGGAGATGAGAACCTTTTTGTTGCTCTTCACTTGGATCTGAACAGCAGGCAGGCCCCGCGCATGGAGATGAGGACCTTTTTTTTTGCTCCTCACTTGGATCTGAACAGCAGGCCCCGCGCGTGGAGATGAGGACCTTTTTATTTATTTTTTGCTCCTCACTTGGAGGTGAAGACTTTTTTTTGCTCTTCTCGCACATGGCCTCGCAAATCCTAGCGCCGGCCCTGTGTATAGGTATTTTCTTGGGTTTCGGTCGATAATCAAAAGCAAATTTAGCCAAATATTTAAAAAGATTTATTTATTTGCTAACTAGTTTCGGTTCTTTCTGAACCATTCTCAAAGCCTAAAAATAAGTACATGTTTGATTAAATAAATATAAAATTAATAATAAATATAAATATAAAATTAAACATTATTACACTTACTTGCAAAAAATATTTATAAAAATCAAGGTTAAAATTATTATCATAAAATTTGAAACATATTATTTTTTTTTAATTAATTTAACGGATAAAAGTTTTCCTTATCTTCTACAGGTTGCGACACATCTACGTTACACGTCAACTAAGTTAAAAAGATTATATCTTAAGTTTCTAAAGATTTTAAAAAGACACTTATATGCCAAAACGGAATGTTATCTCAGTAAACATAGGAAACACGAAGCATTCTACAATTGACCCCGAATGTAGATTTAAGGATTGTTTAGGGCAAAATCCTGAATTTCGTTCATAAATATTTGTAACCTTTATAAGCAAAAACTAAGTCGATATCTTATTGGTTCCAAGATAAGTAATCCTTGAAATCATATTTCACCCCCTTAGGGGTCGAATTTCAAAAAATCTCTTGTTTGTGGGTGCTTACATCATGGAGAAAATATGTTTTCCGAATTTCATGACTATGTCCACGGAACGTTTTATAGAATAAAAAATAGCAATTTACTCCTTTCAAATTTCGGGATGCAATTAAAAAAATATGTTACAAAGATATTTTAAATTTTAAAGTAAACAGTTTTAATCCCGAAACACTCCCTTAGAATGAGAATTTTGAGATGCTATATGGCATCTGTTCGAATCCTGGTTTTACTCTATTATCATACTAAATTTGGTTAAAATATGTCAAACTGTTTTTAAAAAAGATTCGTCAAAATATAGATGTTGTCTCGTTCTACATAGATTAATCATAGTTTTGCTAAATAACTGAATAAAGATCAGTGCTGTTTACCGACAATATTTGAGCCCAACATTTCCGATGCCGCCCAAAGAGCCCTATCAGAATATAGTCGTCCAATCAACTATTGAACGAAAATTCCTATCCCCTCACTATGCATATCTAATAGATATTCCAGTGGTATAATATAATTAAAAACAAAATTATTAATTTCTCGTTTCAGGTGGGACTTTTTTGAGATTTTCGTTTATTTTTCTAGTTATGATAAAGGCATATCCTACCTGCATGCAAAATTTCAACTCGGTAGCATATCTGGAAATGGGTTAATATTTCCGGACATACCCACAAATATTCAGTTTTATACATATAGATTTGATGAATCGACTCTGCGTCATTTGGAAATATGAAACTCACATCAATCATATAACGGGTAGCGGTAATTGTGTTGGTTACCCGGTTCCAGAAATTTTTTATTTTCGTCATTCCTAAACACTTCAAGTCTCCAAGGTGGTGTTGTCAATGGATCACTGTGGTGCATATCTGAGCAGTAGCGGCTGGTGGGTAAAATATTTGGGGGGACACTTTTTGATCGATATATTGCAATGGTGTCCAGCCTACGGCCCGACAATAAGTTTCAAACGGCTCGCAGGCAATTTCTGCCCCTTGTTTTTTAGAATCACCCTCCCCTCGTGCTCAAAATATTTTCGGAATTTCTCCCCCCCCCCCGCCTGTCCTTAATTAATTATCAGAATTTCTTCCCCACGTTTTCAAATGATTTTCAGAATTTCGCCCACCCGTCCTCTGGGATTTTTAAATATCTGGCCCCCAATCCAACTCAATCTGGCCTGTGAAACATATTTAGAATTCATATACACAATGTATCAAGGTAGAGGGAACACTATTTTTCTCAAAAACGCGATATGTAAGTTGGGAAAAAAATCTGATGACCAAAGTTGACCATAAAAACATTAAAAATGATTAAAAATATCTCGCTTTCAAATTATACTTCCAAGTACGACTTGAAAAAGAATATTTTTTTTATTATATATACAGGGTATTTGTTTCAAAAGGGGCACCCCGAAAATCTCCTTTATTTGTAAAGATACAAAAAATCTGCAGAACAAAAGTTAAACTAGACAAAAAGGCCCATCTAAAGGTTACTATAAGAATTCTGAGGTACTTCCGGTTTCACCGGAAATGATGTCAACTTTTGATCTAGCATAGGGAATCGATAATTTTATATTGTTGTCCTAAAAGTACATTAAATTAGCTTTATAATGACACCAAAAAATCATAATTTTATGTTAACCATTTCAAAATGGCGACCATTTATTTACAAAATAATAATCAACATAAGTTTTACAAAGTTGAACGTAGCAAGCTTTGAAAACAATAAAAAATTTAGAAAAAAAACTATTACTTTTTACAATAATTTACAAAAAAAAAAAATTACAAATGTTCGATTAAAACACCATTATTATCCACACATTTTAATTTTTTTTTTTTAAATAGTTAAATAGTTTATTTTAGAGATATGCTGTTTCTTTTTTTATTGTTTTCAAAGCTTGCTACGTTCAACTTTGTAAAACTTATGTTGATTATTATTTTGTAAATAAATGGTCGCCATTTTGAAACGGTTAACATAAAAATATGACTTTTTGGTGTCATTGTAAAGCTAATTTAATGTACTTTTAGAAAAAAACATAAAATTATCGATTCCCTATGCTAGATCAAAAGTTGACATCATTTCCGGTGAAACCGGAAGTGCCTCAGAATTCTTATAATAACCTTTAGATGGGCCTTTTTGTCTAGTTAAACTTTTGTTCTGAAGATTTTTTGTATCTTTACAAATAAAGGAGATTTTCGGGGTGCCCCGTTTCAAACAAACACCTGTATATATATATATTTTATTAACGTCCGACATACAGATAGCTCAATCGGTCGTTAAAAAAATTGTAGCTTTGGGTGCACCATTCTAAATTATTACCATTGTTATTTACTGAACTCTCTATTAATGTTCTATTTCCATTTTTGTTCGATTGTGAAATATTCAATTTTGGCCAACGAGGACCAATATTTTTTATTAATAATATAGTTTCATAGTTGAGCACGTTAGTTTTAATATAACGCACCGTGTCCAGTTTCACGTCTGAGTACTTATCACAATTCAAAAAAACGAACTAAGCTAAGGCCGCTGGCCTAAATTCACTAAAACACATGCACACTAATGTTCGCCGCTGTTGCCCTTTCCAGTTCATTTTTATTAATTGCGTAGATAAATAGCATTGCTTTCTAGATATAAATTTTAAAATCTAACACTTATATGAAAAACCTTTGAATTATAAATAATAAAAATAAATATATGTAGATATATTTAGCTAGTTTAATGCAATTTTAAAGTATAAATGAGATTTTAAATTCAGTTCTTATTAAAAAAATTTAGGAGGTCACTGTCTCAGCCGCCACTGTATCTGAGTGAGTTCATAATGGATTAGAGATATTAATTTGCTGTGATCAATTGTTCCTGTTGAAGAAAAGGTAAAAATGAAAACAATTAATTGCTTTAAAAAAATTATATTTATATATGCACTTTATAATAATTACAATAGTAAAAGATTCCCTATGTACAAAATATCTTGATTCGATATTGTATTTGTCACAAATATATATAAATGTATGGGATCTTTTCCTCTGGGAGTGAAAAAATCACTTGTCATGGTTCACAGATATTAACACAAATATGTAGAAATAACACAAGAAATGCTTATCTGATTTAAAAATAAATGAACAATCAAAAAGCCTTTGCTCTCCTTTACCTATTGTATTATTCTGACTGTATATGTAATTATCTTAAATTATGTTACAAAAATATTTTAGAATATACATAGTTAATTAGTCTTGGTAATTCATTTGTAAATTCATATAGTTCTTGTATAAATACAAATACAAATTTCGAAAGATAAAGTTGACATTTTTTTCTCACGATCACTTAAAAATCAAAATTAATAAAATTTGTTTCAAGCTTATGCTTAAAATGGCACATTTCACAGCAACAAATAGAATGAGAGAGAGAGAGAAAAAAATTAACCTGTGACATAAAGAATCTGTACACATTTCATACATTGTAATCTGTGTTCCAAAATGCATATTCTTATTCGTAAGGATAAAAATTGTTAATGACCATGATATGTAGTACACATACAGTGAAGAACACTTTATCTTACAAAAACCGTTATTGTTATCAATGTAATCATACTTCATATTCAGTTATTATGAACATTCTTAAAATGAAAATGTTCTGTCTACTGTATGCAATAATATTATTATTATTATTATTTCTCTTTTCAAATTAAGAGTCCGTTTCTGATAGTATAAGTTAAAAATGTTAACATATAGAATCAGTACCTTATATAAATATAATTGATTACATCTTCATATATTTAATAAAACAGACAATTAAATTAAAAATAATATGAATGAACAACGTACAAATTCTTTATTCCAATTATACCACAGAGAAAAATAGAGTAAAATCACAATATTATAAAATATTACCAAATATTATAAACAATATTTCGTATGTACAAGTATTAAAATGGACAAGGTACTATGACATAGTATTCAACAATTACACAACCGAAACCGCTGCCTTCATAAACCGAACTAATTTAATGCACAGCTTCAACTGGAACCATAGTTGAATAAAAAGATCTTACCTGGATGACTTTTTTATAAAACACCAAAAGTTTTACTAATTCATAATATAATCAATAAAGAGCGCAAACAATTTTCGTCTACAAACCGGATGCGTTTTTTTGCCTGCCCTAAATAGATCAAACTGTTTACAACGGGTATAAGCGCACGAACGGTTGTTTAACCACTGTGGTTTAATAAACGCAACTTGCTCGTTATATCAGAGGAACGGTTGGTTGCTTTTTAAAATGAAACAAATGTAGGCATGCACACGAGCGGCTGGATAGTAGATTTTTTCTGTTTTTTTTTTTTTTTTTTTATATACACAGTGTAGCTATCTCATTAGCCTCGTGCAGAATTGAATGAGAGATTATTCGATTTATTATTATTTAATTAAGAATGGTGGAATTTTGTGCTAACGAGTAGTCAAATAGATTTAGGAAAATAACAAGCATTATATAATAAAAAGATTATCTGAGTAAAGTGGCAAAAATCTTAAAGAGAAGCTGGGATGTGACAAATTTGAGACATCTGAATATAACTTAAAAACTTTTTCAGATAAGTACATACGTGTAATTTATGAAATTAGCTTTTAATTAGTCTCTGGAGCGCCTACAACTGTTTTTTCCCCTTTTTACGAAGTGAAGCGACAGAGCACAGATCATTGTTATCTCTTCGAAATTCATTGTCAAATGTGTGTTAACTTTCTCGTATCTGAGTACAGTAGAACCTCTAATTACGAACACAATCCCTTTCAAGAGCCAATTCGACTTTAATGTCTGAATATTTTTATTTATAATAGTAAATACATACAAAATATTGTATAATTATCAATCAACAATAATAATAGAAAGGGTATTACTGTTCACTGGTAGACGAATTACTCTGAGTTCAACTGGAATCCAAGTGATTCTTTGTTCGATTTTCGTGTTTTTGTTCGAGTTTCAATTTGTTCGAAAAGTAAACCGTTCGAAGTTCGATGTTCCACTGTATTGTGTTAAGATAATCTGCGGATATTCTCCCTGACGTACGCTCACTTAACTATCGTTTAGCTACTGTGGCGAAATAACCGCTTATTAAAAATAATAAAACGTTGGTGCGCTAGCTCTTATTAAAGTTGTAGTTTATTAGCCCTCTGATATATGAAATTATTTCAAATATAGAATGAGACATTGAACAATATGTGAAAACAGTTTGATGTTGAAGTTATTTTCGAAAAAGATATTCAAACAAATATAATATCATAATAATGAAAATAGACAGAGTTAACCGCTTATTACACCCCTGTAATGCCGCCGAAAATGGATGAAAAGAGTACATCAAACAAGGAGAGAACGAGAAAGTGTATGTTGTATGATGAGGGTACTGTGAACTCTGCTTTTTGATTCAGTGTTAGTTTAATGTGTTAAGAGCGTATTGGTGGTATGTTTAGTTTTGTTATTTGATAATACCGTGCGATCATTATTTCTTGTCAGTTACATGACAGTAAACAATGAGTTTAAAAATATCAAAACTGTATTCTAATTCACAGCTGAAAATCTTAATTTAACAAAGAACCAATCAGATTACTTCGTTTGTCCGAACTCACCCGAGGAACAACGAAAATATGTGTTCTTAACTTAATACCTGTCATCAACTCATTGGCGTGTAAAGAAAAATTATGTGTTCATTTAATAATCAATTCGTATAAGGTAATAAAAATAGAATGTACGCCTATGTACACATGTCCTTGGAAATAAGTTTGATAACTAAATGTTTCTGTCAAGTATTGCATGACGGACAAGATTTGTTGATCGCTCTGTAGATGGATACATCATTTTCAATATTTTTTACATTGGTTAATATTCATGTGCTAATATTTAATTTTTATTGGGGCTACTTCATAGACTTATTCGATATCATGATGGTTAGACTTAAATAGAAGAAAGCCCTATTCTGCGGAAAAAAATATAATAAAAATTAAATTACACTTTAGTCGAATCATAACCATACAGATCTAAATTTATACAAATGTAATAATTTTAAAAATAGATAGGAATCTTACGAAAATTTTACTTTTATATAATGATATGTATTATTAAAAGTAATTTTATTTTCAGTCAAGAAAAAGGCTTTTGATTATGTATGTTTTGTACGTTAGTTGGAAAGGTTAATCTTTTATATAATACAAAGAATTATGTTGGATTTTGTCGACTTTTCTGTAATGTTACCAGATAAGATCCTAAAAATGATTGCAAAAAAAAATACATCCTTTCTTCTTAATTTATTTATCTTTTCAATAAAACTGTCATTTCAACTATGGTGCTAGTATCGATCTCTTGGATCAAAAGATAGTCTATCTGTTAGCCCTATAATTTGACAACTAAAAATAATAGTATTTACCTTTCGTCACGTTACTTACATATAACTAAAAATTGTTCAAAGCTGCACTAAATAATACAATAAATTATATTAATATTTTTGGCAAGAGTTTTTCATAATTTCACTGTTGATATATTTTTTAAATCAGGGATCCCCAAACAGTATCATCCTTCCAATTTTATTTTGTGGTCCATAGTTTCATAAAGAACAAAATTTTCAAGCGACATTACGAATTACAAGATTGAAAAAGTTTAGGGACTTATGTTAGACATTACCAGTACAATAAAAGAAACAAATTTAGGTATAAAAAGTAATTAAAAATAAACTATATCATAAAAATTCGATATGTAAGTCTTCTTATTTTAAAAATGAATATAGTTATAACATTGTTAATTTATGTTACCTAAATTTGTAGCTTTTTTATGCAAGCAGTACCCGTAATGAATAATTGTTAAAATCAATTGAATATTATGTAATAATGAGGATATCTAACCTAACATAACCTCTATTCACAACCAGTCTGTTTGATTGGGAGTTGCTATTATAAATCGTCAGCTCCCGTTGTTGGTACTTCTTCATTTGTGTGTTCAAGAAGACCTGTTTTTTCTTCACTTTTACTACTGCTGCCCGCTGTTGTTCCACCGTTATACATCGTCTCATATATTGGGTTGGCAAAATTTGTACTCTGAAAATAACACCAAATTTAATTTAAATAATAGGCACTTTCCAGGTTGCTGTAAAGAGTAACTCGGATTTACTCCGAACAGTTCGTTAGTGTTCCAAGTTAAAGTACGCCACGCTCCCAAACTATGCTAGAACTACCTTCCCTCTTCACCTGAAATACCTACCTAAATTTCAGAATGTCGAGTTCGATAAGAGTGGGGTAAACGGTTAAATTCAAATCTCATTCAAATCGCGCCTGTCTGGACTAAACGGTTTTCAGAACAGTTCAGAGTAGTTCGGAGTGTTTCACACCTAACTTAAAAGCACCTATATCAGTGGCGGCATTTGGTGCTGTAGAAATATGGGGGTTGTAACGTAGTTAAAAGTTTATTTATTTTTTCAAAGCTAATAAGTTAAAATACATTTTTTCTAGATAAACATTTATTTTTGAACAAAAGTACTTACAATGAAATAATAATGAACTAACTTTCAGATACAATCTATATGAGATGCGTTAAGATCCGCCTTGGATAAACGGATACGTACCCGGATACAGATTTTTATAATTAAAATAAAATTTAGAACATAAAATAAGTTGTATTTCACAACGGCAATATGGATGAAAATGTGTAATACCTAGTATTTCAAAATGTCCCTAGTATTTTAAATCTCCCCTAGTATTTCAAATCTCCCTTAGTATTTCAAATCTTCACTAGTATTTTAAATCTTCCCTAGTATTTCAAATATTTCACTAGTATTTCAAAGCATATCTACTATTTCAAATCTACCCTAGAATTTAAATCTCCCCTAGAATTTCAAATCTTTTCTGTTATTTCAAATTTCCCCTAAAATTTCATTGCTTTCCTACTATTTTAAATTTCCCCTAGAATTTCAAATCTTTTCTGCTATCTCAAATCTCTCCTAGGGTTTCAAATCTCCCCTAGAATTTCAAATTTTTCATGCTATTTCAAATCTTTCCTAGTATTTCAAATCTCCTCTAGTATTGCAAATATCTCCCAACTATTTAAAATACTCTCTTATATTTCAAATAATTTTGTCACAATTTGGACAGCCATCGGACCCAAAGTACAATATTTTAATGTCTTTCACTGAAAAGGCTAGTTACTATAAATTGGTGAACACAAAGAATTTTTTTTCACTAACGTACATAATTTATAAAAACTGTAGAACTTTTTTTGTTAAAATATTTCTTTATTTTTTTCTATATTTCAAATACTATTTCTATACTAGTATTTCTATTGCATTTATAGTATTAGAATACTTGTAGCATTTCAAATACATTTAAAGTATTTGAAACACATTATTTCAAATACTTTTTATCAGTGATGACAAACAGTATTTGTTATTTCAAATACAGTCAGCGCCCGCTTAACGTACACAATGCGTACACAGATTTCCGTACGTTAATCGAACGTACGTTAAGCGGACGGTATATTTCCGTATAAATGCATGTAACTACGACTAATTGGTACATACTTTCGGTCCCTATGTTCATACGAACGTACATTTGTTCGTACGAACGTTCATTTTTTCGTACGAACGTACATTTCTTCGCACGAACGTACATTTTTTTTGTATAAATGACCAATATTCATTGATTGTTTTGAAGTTATATTTAGGCAAGATATGCGTATGAAGCTTGAAATACAGTGTTAACCACTACCATAATACTCGGTTTAAAAACAATATTCGTAGTAACTTCTTAGGCCTTAACAAATCTAGGAACTCCATCAATTATTTTTCTATTAAATTTTTTAACCTTATATCTGTGGAAATTAGAGAACTACCACCCAAAAATTTCCACGAAAAAATCAAAGCTATTCTGACTGTAAATCCCATATATAGCTTTGATGAGTTCGAGAACTTTAGTTTTAAATAACTTATATTTTTATGTAAATGACTGACTAGTAACGTTACCATGTAATAGTATTTAGTCAATAAACATTATTTAATAATGTAAAGATAAAATACGAAAAAAGTAACACATAATACACAAAAAGCATTTATTAGATTTTGAAATAGAAATATTCCTTTTTAATAGTAATTAATTTCACATTAATATTATTATACCTAATATAATAATCCTAATTTGTACCTACAGAATATTCCAAACAATTCGGCGGAACTAAACGCAATTTTCATTTTTGTAATTTGTCATTAGATATTTTTTTATATATTGAAGTTGACTTTTCCTGAACAATATGATCAAAAGCTTCAATCAATCGGTAAAAGTAACTAGAATTGGACTGACAGACCTCACTATTTTTACATGTCTAAAATGAAATATTGGATTTTATTACAATACTAATATAGTAATCTTAATGTTAATTTTATATTATTTAACATAAAAATAACACTGTCATACACAATTATTTTTATACTTTTTTAAGTTGAAATAAAGTCTGTTCCTTTGGTTTAGGCGGAACTAGATGTTCAATTCTAGTTACTTTTATCGATTAATTGAAGCTTTTGATCATTTTGTTCAGGAAAAGCCAACTTCAATATATAAAAAATAGCTAATGACAACTTACAAAAATGCAGGGATTGGAGGAATAACAAGTGTAAGAATCTTTTTTTGTAGAACATTTTAAAATCTGCAAGTTTTATTCAAACAAATTTTACGTTAAGTTTACTCTTTCAAAATGAAATACGGTCCCGTCATTTAATAATCGGACATTTTTCGTGAATCCGATTATACATTATACATTGTGTGCTATTTCTTTTCCCTTTTTTTTAACCATAAAGTTGCCATATCAAAAACGAAAACGACGTTTTCGTGTGACGCGATGTACGTTCGCGCGGTCAATGTGTACGTTCGTACAAAAGCGACATTTTCATGTTACGCGATGTACGTTCGTACGAACAACGTGTACGTTCGTACCAACATAGGATCCGTAATTAATCATGTACGTATCATCGAACGTACATTAAGCGGATGTACGTTAAGCGAGCGCTGACTGTACTTCGATCAATATTTGATATTTGAAATACTTTTACTGAGTATTTGACACAGCTCTGGTTCGAAAGTAGACGAATTCGGCTAGTAGATGATGACAATGATGATATTAATAAGAACCAAATGTGTTACGTACCTTATCAGGATCAAGTGTAAATTCTCTCTCCATAGGATCACCCTCATCTTCTATATCACCATTCATATACATAGGATTAGATATTTCTAGATTATTATCATCAAGTCTTTCATGAGTGAACGGTCTGCCAGATCTTCTTCTCTTTAATGTAATATAGCCTACACCAAGACCAGCCAGTACAAGCAGCAACAAACCGAAGAACACTAACAAACCAGTGACTACACTTCCTGAACTTGAATCACTACTGGATTCTGATACCTTTTCTGTTTCACCAACATGTAGTGGATCTGGGGTGTCACAACGGTTTCCTGTAAATCCTGCTGCGCATCTGCAATAAACAATATTTAAAATTAGTAAACTGTAGAAATCACCAGAAAAGAATAAGACGTAGCACCAAGAAAGTTTAGAAAATTAATTTGTAATAGCATAAAATTCATATACCATGAGTTCAAAATTGCCCCAATCTATATCTAAATATCAACCCTCGAAAATCCCGTGAATGAATAATAGTTTCGGCAGGTAGACCCCAATTTTTTGGAAAGTTTATCCTTTGGGAATTCTGAATCCTGTTCTTTGCGATTGGTATATAATATGTTCTAATAATTTCCCGAACCGAAACGATAATTTTTCATAATTTAACGGGCCGGAAGACCGTTCCGGTTCTAACCATAAACTTGAACCCCTCGAAAAAAGAAAGTTCTCAGTGTTTCGTTGGCTATAGTTCAATCGGCTCGCCGCAGCTTTATGACACTATCTTGTTACTTCTATAGATACTTTGTATTTTTTCAATTCTATAACACACATTTATAAGTTATTCAGATCAATTCTGTAAAAAATTACTGTGTAGTAACGTTATTACAAGATAAAATGTTATAAAAAGTATAATGCCTTTCATTCATGATAGTAACTGACCTTGCTCATAGAGACAAATTTAGTTACAATTATCATAGTAACAGAGTTACAGAATTGGTCTGATTACGACCGTTACGTTATGGGGATAATTTTTTTGTGAACTTTGATTATGGTTAACAGGTGAGTAATTTTAGTAAAAATATTAATTTGAGTAGAACTATTTTTTTTTAAAATAAATTGGAAAAATCAATCCAAACAAATAAGAACTAAGAATTTATCGGTTATATGTTAAATAATACGTAGAGAAACATATTTATTTTAAATTAGTTCTTTTATAAATAAATAATGCGTTATGCACTTAACTAACTTTTTAAACACTATTATGAACAACAGTTTTAAATGTTGTAAATTATTTAACATGATTAGTTTTAGCAGTGTAAAGAATAAAAATGTTGTTTATTTACTTTTAAATAATGTTTATGTCCATAATTTAATTGAATAATTGTTACGAAAACCTTATTTTCTTAAAAAATGTAAGGAACCGAACAGTAAACCCCGAATTTCAATTTGTTTTGTAGAACCCTATAAGAATTGAACACTATTACATCTTTTTAAATAAAACCGAAGCTTTTCGAAGTTTTCCGGCTCTGGTTGTCTACCCCCCCCCCCGCTTTCTATGCTGTGGTTCACCGGTTGCTACTGCCCACGCTCCTGTCACCCCGCAACAACCAAAACAAAAATGGTTTTATAATAATTAAGGCTTTAGTATATTTTTTTAAAAATAATTTTACTTTTCCAAACATCCTGGGACCAGGTTCTTTCAAGAATATTCGCACAATTTCAATAACAACAAGGAGTTATGTATATAGATACTATTTGTATCAACCCAAACAGTCTAATATATAAATTCTTAATACTTACGTGCAAAAAGGAATGCCGTCAGAAACGGAACAAGTACCACCATTGTAGCAATGATCTGAGCATGCGCTTGGTTTATCACACTGTTTTCCTACCCAGCTGCCAACACAGTAGCACTCCGGTGAGGAAGATGGACTTGCTACTGTGCATAAACCACCATTCTGACAATGATTTAAGCAAGGATTGTCATGGCCCATGTAAACCTAAGAAAATGGAAAGTTTTTATTTAATAAAAGTATCGTTTTACAGTTAAAGTTAGAACAACTTTATTTTTGTGATAAAACAACATACTGAATTTACTTTAATACACATCAGTTTATATAAGGTGCGATTATCTAGTAGATAATTTGGACCTTTCCTGTTACTGACGCTACTATAGGTGCACCTTTTTAAGATTACAGTGCCAAGGTGGCAAAATCGAAACTAATCTAAGAGACAAAAACAACTTTTGATGTATTGTAATCTGACATCTAGAAGGAATTTATATTCACAAATAATAAGGGATGTCTTCTCAATGTTTTTTAAGATGTCGTTTCGTTGTGTATTAGCTTAGTTCAACATAATACCGCCAGATAGTCTCTCTCTTATGTCCATTTGTCTGAACATACAAGACTCTTCTAAGATTTAGTATGACGCTCGTGCACATTATTACCTTTGTGATTTGGATTCTAACTGTTTGTGTTGTTTCACTCGAATATTTACTATAGGTGGTCCACAAAATCAGGATTTACGTTATCAATGGAAGTTACTCAAACAATGACGTTACTTTCTAGTACATTTACATGCGAAAATTTATTTCATATCATTTATTATCCGCACAAATAAAATAGTGGTTCGTTCTAACTCTACAATAAACTGATAAGATGCCTGTGTATATCAATTAAATTGCAATTGTTAATTCCTATATAGTGTGTTTTCGTACATCCATGACCTTCGGGACCGGGTACTTCTTAACACTGATAAAAAATAAATAAATATATAAACAGTAGAGAAGTGGAATGCAATAACCTGCAAATCTTTTGGAAAGTTATTCTCGTCCATAATATTCTACTCTACTTTTTCTTTGTGTGCTTTACCGGAATTATGTTGAATGAAATGAAATTGTTGAACACACTTTATTATTGTTTGACAAATGTTACAAAATAATTCAACTTAATGATCTGAATACAGGTATTGTGCTAAAATCCTCTTTAAAAATTGAGTGGAACCATAATTTACAATATTTACTTTAATATGAGAACTATAAGCAAATAGAATATTGAAAAATGTACAGTTATAGAAAATAATTTAAGAAAATACAAGAAATAATTATAAAAAAATCGAAATGGAAAAAAAATCAATAAATAAAATCGCAGTGTTATTATGTGAATACGGTTAATGCCTGCAGTTTGTATGCACACCCAATCAGATCGATAATCGACTAACGCTATACTGATTGAATTCGCAGTAACAATCAATTTATTTTATCTACTTTATACTGAAGTTACAGTGCAAGCATGTTCGTGCGAAATGTACTTCGCGCGTATAAGTCCGTATTCGGGTGAGTAGATAGATGATATCTGGTTCTGGCAATTTTCGCGCGATTTCCTCTAGAAGTGAGTGTGGTAGAAATCGTTTATATTTGAGCAAAAAAAAAAAAAAAGAACGGCAGTGCTTCATTAACAGCACATTAGTAGATATCGTTATTTTAATGAATACTTTCAACTTTTTAAAGAAATCATCTCATTTTTTCTTTTTCATCTTATTAACATTTTTGATCTAACCATGTTCTTCTGTCAAAACTCAGAACATAAATTTTTCAATATTAATTTTTCATTTACATAAATATATTAAAAATGTATAGAAATCGTATAATTCACGCAAAGATAACAAACCCGTTTGAACTTCTAGCGATAACCACCATGTTTAATTCTGCATGTTTGATTTTACTCGCGAAGTACACTTTGCGCGAACACGCTTGTTCTGTAACCGCACTATATATTCCGCTGCAATGTTTATTTTTATAAGAACTACATATTTTCCAATAATAAATACACTTTCATTGTAATAAAAATGAATAATGTATTTCGTATAGCTATTTTCACTACATCTGTACAATTCTCATTAAAATCGATAATCGGCATAATGATTGAACCATAAACACGAAAGTCAGTTCTCATTATGGCTCATTCATTATTAGTTTCTAATTAATTTAAATAAATTAATAAACATTTACCTGGCAATTATCTCCGCCCCAAGTACTAGTACATCTGCATTTTTGAAGTCCGTTGTAAATGACACAAACCCCATCATTTTCACATGGATTATTTGTGCAATTTTTAAGACAATGTGGGAGTATTGGGTTGTCTTTACAAATATCTATTTCACATCTTCTGCCACTGAACAATGGAGGACATTCACATTCAGGCTGTTTTGAACTAACTTTACATTTTCCTGAAATTTACAAAAATAATTAAATGAAATAAATACTAAAAGATTTAAAGTGAACTAATATACCGTGCGATCATTATTTCTTGTCTGTTACTAAACAGTAAACAATGAGTTTATAAATATCAAAACTCAATTCTAGTTCACAGCTGAAAATCCCAATTTAACAACGAACCAATCAGATTACTTCGTTTGCCCGAACTCGCCCGAGGAACAACGAAAATATGTGTTGTTAACTTTATATTTGTTATCAACTCATTGGCGTGTAGAGAAAAATAGTGTTAATTTAATAATCAATTCGTATAAGGTAATAAGAATAGAATGTACGCCTGTATGTATATGTCCTTGGAAATAAGTTTTATAACTAAATGTTTCTGTCAAGTATTGCATAACGGTCAAGGTTTGCTACTTTGAAAAGCTAATGAAGTGCATATACAAAATACATATACTTTTTTTTAATAAATGCAATTGTTTGGGTGAAAAATGCAATTGAAGAGAACAGAAAAATACTAAGGGAATGTTGGGAAGAAAGAATGAAGGAAGAACAAAAAGGCAAATTGTCGGCATGAGGAGAGACAAGGAAAGAATACTTTTGGAAGTGTGGAATGGACATAAGAGAAGTAGAGAGAAAGAGAAATGGAGGAACAGTTATAGTTGAAGAATTTCGAAGGAGGGATAAGGAGTTACAGGAGCAGGAAAGAACAGACAGAATAGACAAATCGCGGAGTGTGAAAAGATATAAAGAGATACGAGTGATAGGAATATCGGGATACCTGAAGGGGAAAAGAGCCAAGTCAAGATCAGTTAGTTAGTTAGTTAAAAATTTTGGCGCACAGCAACAAAGGCTATTGAGAGAAAGATGGGCAAGAGAACTGGAGGCAAAAAGGAAAGTGTTGTGGCCCCAAATAATATATTTAATATTTGAATTATTATGTTTAGTGTTCCATGTTTATATGTCAACTGTCACTGACATAGTAACAGCGTCAATTGTGATAGTAGTTGTTATATTTCGTGAAAGTAACGTCAAAAAATACTGTAAATAATTCTTACGATTTAATGATTGATTTCCTTATTAATTTCTAATAAATATTGTGTTGTGTCTTATACGTGTTCATTTTTTACAGAAGGAGATCGGAGAGGGAAGCCGGAAGGAGAATAGGAAGAAAGAAAGAGACACTGGAAGAAGAATAAATGAAAAAAAAAATATTCGAGCGAGGAACGCAAGAGAGAAATATGGGCGAGAGTACTGGAGGCAAAAAGGAAGGAGATAGGAGAGGAAAGCAGGCAGGAGAATAGAAAGAAAGAGAAGGACACTGGAAAATAACAAAGAAACGAAATTAAAAAAATATTGTAAAATATTGTATTGTAATGTATGTTATTTTGTTTTCATTTCTTTGTAATTGTTAACACCCTAAACGCCGCAAGGCCTAGGGGAAATAAAAAATATATACAGAACCGTAGCAACGGGCTGGCATCGAGGCACTGACCAGAGGCGCGAAGGTTGATGAGGGGCGCCATTGTGTTTATTTGGTCATTAAAAGCATTGTGAGGACCTTTTTTTGCCAATCAGTTGTGTTTGGGAGATGAGGATCTTTCATTTTTTGCTCAGCAGTTGTATTTGGGAGGTGAGGATCTTTTTTGCGGAAGTGGAAGTGAGGCGCTATTTTAAGTTAATTTAATTAATTTACTTTATTTGCCAAGGGCGCCAAAAACATTGCTATGGCTCTTAATATACTAGTAAAACAAATGCAATTGAGTAAAAGTATGAGTGTTTCATTCATAAAAGTTTTAATTCCTTTAAATTGATTTAATTCTGGAGGGGATGCAACTCTCAAGGACTAGATGCCCATAGTGTTAAGACCGTAATGTAGTCAATTGAACCCAACTCAACTCAGTAGCTCGCCTGTGTATTTGTAGATATTTTTCATATAAATAATTGTTTCATTGTGGGAGAATTGGTAAAAATGTTAATTATTTTTACAAACAAGGGCTTATTTTAAAGATAAAAAGTACAATCTAGCCTGTGATAATGTTGGAATTTGCAATTTTTATTTATTTACTGAGTGACGGTGATGTGAAGTTAAATAAAGTTTAGTAAATTGTACAACTGAAAATTAAAATTAAATCAAAATTTCAACATTACGGCAGACCGGGGTCAATCATTATATTTTATCACATTTAAAAAGAAAATTAAACTGATCTGACAATATTTGATTCCAAACGGTTAAGCGTAACTACATTTTGAAATCTAGTGTTTTTTTTTTTATCTATTAAATGGGGCTCATAGCCTTTTTACATTGCAAATTCTAGGTTAAGTTAACTGTCATTATAAAATGTCACTTTCATTACATTTTGTACCATTCTTAATACAAATTTCCCATTTCTATTTTTTTTTTTTTTTATTTACTCAACAAATGTAAAAATCTATTATATACAGCCTCTTTCTTTGGTTTAAGCGGAAGTAGATTTTGAATTCTAGTAACTTGTAACGTTTAAGTGAGGGTTTTGATTTTATTTAGCCCACTTCAAACCTTAAAAGGAGAGCTTATGAAAAAATTAAAATTCTAGTTAGTTCCGCTTAAATTTTGGAATAGCCTATATTTTATTTTTTACAATAAATGTCACTCGTTTCTATGGTTTCACAGTTGGAATTTTAAATTTTCAGATGTCAACATAAATCATGAAATAACCTAAGAAAGTTCAATCTCGTGACAACCTAAAAGAACCAAACTCCCATTTAGTTCCGCTTAAACCAAAGAAACAGACTATAATTCTTTAGCCCAGACAAATGCATGTTTACGTTACGCGATACCTAGATACATAACCCTCTTAAATGACATTTAACAACCCAAGATTGAATTGCGCGGGTCCATTTATACGCAGATTTGTTTTCCCAACAAAAACATTGATTTGTTTTTAGATTTGCGACGAAATATATTAACTCACATGCAGTACCCGTAAATAAACATGAATTTCTTTTTCACATTGTTTTTTCATTTTTAATGTCTAATTGTAGGAGTACGCACGACATTAACCTATTAAGACAATATTGACGCAGGAACTAAACTTACGGTTTCCATAAATACAATACAATACTGCAAATGTATTTTCTGTTTTTTTACATTTTTCTTAATAACAATTTCTTTACTGCATATAATACATGCAACCAGTGGCAGTGCCAGCGGGAGATGGATTTTTTGGAGATTTTAAGAGTTATTTGCCGCCACTGCAACCAACGTATAAAATATGTGTTAATCGACTGTTATCCTGTATAGAATGAACTGTATTTTATCTGATGTAACTGTAATTCAGCTATAGCTGAATAACTGCAGCACATTTTCGTAAATGTTAAAGAACATACCTCCATTTTGACATAAATTATTACATCCATCTTCATCACATTTCTTTCCGCTAAATCCTGGTAGACAGGTACATCGTGGTCCGTACGAAGTTAATTTACATGTTCCCTGAAAATCACAATTTATTTATTAGTGTATATTTATAAACAACACTAATCAAGTCTTTAGTTTGTTATAATTAGTGAACGGACAAAAGTCTTTCTAAGAAATATGCTAAAAGCATTCATATCAAGGGGCAAATATATTCTAATGTGTTTAATTAAATATTATGTGCATATCGGTTCCTAAAATTTGTGAATACGGTTATCATATAATAGACTTGAAGAATGATATTAAACTAATGAAATTAAGTATTTGCACCTCAAAGAATAGCAATCAGAAAATATTATGAATTAAAAAAATAATAATAATAATCTTATTCCATAAGAAAGTTATCAATTATTAAATATTAAAGTTTCAAACGCTGTCCTTAAGTGAAGTATCTGGCCACTGGAAGTGTCTTAGATTAATATGTGAGTAAATGATGTCAATGGTACTCAACTTATTTCATTTTCGTTAATTCTGAAAATAATATAAAATGACCAAAATATAAAATGATGTAAACAACAAACTTTATGTTTGACAATATTAGCAAGAGACAACATGAATGCATTAATGTTCCTACACTCGAGTGAGATAATAAATTTATGTCGAATACTAATAAGTAGAACCAAAGTTTTTGCCAAATTATAATGACCTTTACAAAATTAAAAATGGCGATGTGTATAAAAATTGCTTAACAAACTAAAAAAAAAAAAAAAACTACAGGTCTAAAAGCCAAACATGTAACTATATTGAAATGTATCTTCAAATCAAAGTAAAAAACTTTACTAATTGGTTGAACCTATGCACAGATATATTTTTAAATAGACAAGGTTAATTAATTCTGTATCATTATTTTAACCATTATCGTTGGCGGTTGAATGTATTTTTTGTTTGAAATCAATGATAAAATGAATTTAAAAGATGCCAAATATTAAATTTAAAAACTACGCCAATGAAAATATATTAATTTCAGTTCAGAGCCTAAATACGGCTTAACACTAGTTCTAATCAATACCGAAGGTTAATGGAAAATTTACCTTATTATGACAGAATCCATCACAGTCTGAAAGTTGACAATTTCTACCACTGTACCCAGCTGGACATTTGCAGGCCTCTTCACCGGATTCTTTCGAACAAATGCCACCATTCTGACAGGTTAAGGTTAGACAATTTTCACAACGTGCACCTAAATAGAAATATTATTTACTACACCTATTTATAACCCCCTCCCCCAGCAGTAAAAAAGAAAGCAATTCACGATAAAAAATAAAGCCCAATATATCGAACGATAAAAGAAAATAGGAAATTCAAGTGACCAAATATGCAGACCCTCCTCAACTCTGAGCTCCTATTTCTCTTATGTCGGGTTGCTAACGTAAGAGTTTTCTCTAACTCAAGTTAAAATCATTTGTTTTTATATGTTACAACATACAAAAACAAATGTCTTTAACTTGAGGTAGGGATAATTCTTATTTTAGCAACCGGCCATTAGTCTCTTAAGTACTGCTTAACAACGCTTAATACTAGTTACGCTACTGCCTATCGGGTCTATTCAGTACCTTAAAAAAATTAAAAATTAACCTCAATGTCAAAATTATAAATTATTAACCACGCTTTACAAAATATTGTTATTCTGTAACTCAATGACGTTAAAATTTGAATCTCGATGCGGTTAATTCATTAGGTTATATTTGGAACTCCAGCCAAATACTAATGTGTACTCTACGGCAAGTTGTATGCACGAAGAATACAGTTAGGTAAAGCAAAGGTAAAATTCGGGCGAGTAAATATTCGCAAATGTATTAAGATCACCCTAGTCCAGCAATGCTAAAATACGGGTCCCGACCCAATTATAAGTCGCCTGTGATTTTAAAAGGATCGCGATGAGCGTATTTTACTTAAGATATGCACATATATCTTGAGACTCGCGTAATAGTTGATATTTTTTACTGGGTCAGGACACACAAAATTTAATAAACACTGCTCTAGTATATCCGATCAATCCGTAAAAGTAACCAGCAGAGAATTGATACTTTTGAGATGAACTGCTGTCGAAGAAAGCTACGAATACCGTGTACTTCACAACGCACACACAGTTTTGTGATAAATGAGATATAGACACAACTCCGCCTATCTCAAGTCACCTGCACGCGCATTTTTCATTTATCACACAACATGCAGAATGCAGAATGAAAATTGAAAAAAAAAAAAAAAAAATCATTTGTCATACCCTTTACACACTAGATGTTTAAGATACGTTGTTAAACTCAGGCTGAGTTTAAGTGTAAGTGTAAAGCGCGTAAAATCGCTTTAACACAGCCTAAGTTTAACACAGATATCTGCGTGTTAAAGATAGAACGCATTGCCAACATAATTTATAATATAAAAAATACTGTTTGAATTTGTGCTGTCAACATTTTATATTATCATAAACAAGAATACTGTATTATATTGACGTCATAAGAAGTTTGTGCTTATTGTTATAATTAAATTAGTTTAATAATTAATTTAATACAATACAGAGCTACAATAATTAAAGTAAAACGTACCGACTTACATGTTAGTACAGGTGTAATGTATTCTTTATTATAGTATCTTTATCGTAGAATGGAATCAAAGATCCATGTGTTTAATACTAATTCAAAAAGTGCGTCTGCGCAGACAGTTAAATCTAACAATTTCCTGGCGCTAACTTAAGAATAAAATTACCGTAGCGGATAGCTGCACCGGAGATTTAAACATCTAGTGCAGTGACAGCGAACCTTTTGATCTCGATGTGTCAAAATTCGGAAAAAAACTAGCTTACCTCTGGTGCCGTGTCACGTCTAGAAATATTAATTATTTTGTGATATTTGCAGCCCCAAAAAATAGTTATATTTTTGATATATTTATTTATTAAAAAAGCAAAAACAAATAATTCTTTACATTAGTGACTTTTTTGTTGTTGAATTGCATTTGCTTAATCTTCAATTGAAGATTGTGATTTCCTGCACTTCAATCTTAAGCAAACGTTACTAACTTCGTCTGTCAGTCGGCTTCTTTTATTGGTTTTAATATTATTTAACGCCGAGAATAAGGTCTCACAAAAGTACGTAAAGGGAAAAATTGTAGCACCACTGTTATTGGCCGAAGACCGTCCGTAAACGATGCGTGTCGCCCGTGACACACGTGTCATAGGTGTGCCATCACTGATCTAGTGTGAAAGCAAACCGATCTTAAACATTGGTGGACTTCAAGTTCACTTATCTTTAAGTTCTATTGTTAAAAGGGTATCAGGTAAATGAACAAGCAAATAAAAGCAAAGAATGTCGGCACACGATGAAACCGAACACAAGAAAATGTAGTTAATGAACCTCTTAAATCGACCCTTCGTGCGACTGCGAGAAGTGGAAAGTATTTATAAAAGGTATATAATTTGCGCCGAACAGAGTACATCTTTATAACATTCCCAGTGAGATCATAATACAGAGTTAACCTTAAGAGCAGTTAAATCCTCAAATTATCAAGTATATTTATATTTACCTGTGAATCCAGGAAGGCAATTGCACTGTGGCAAACCGGGTTTAGGACTAACACATGTTCCATTGTTGTAGCAGCGACTTTCACAAACATGAACTGGCGTCTCACATCGCTCCCCAGTCCACTGAGCTGGACAGTTACACTGAAATATTAAAATAGTTTATTTCAATTTAAAATACACAATAAGAAGACATTAAAAATAGAAAATATCACAATTAAAAACAGATTAAAAGAAACAACAAACGACATAACGACACCTACATAAGATTTAATAGATTTATAAAAAAGTTTCATTATTCGGGGCACAGTGTTGGACTCAAACAAATTTGTTGATTGTATTCTTAACCGAGTATGAAAGCCTGCGTGTTATTAGTTTTGCGGTTCTCAGTGGTTTTTGAATGAATGTGTACACATTCGTAAAAAAAAACGTAAAAGGAAACAAAAAAGAAGTATAAGAGTCTAAAAAGAATGTAGATGGGGGGGGGGGGGTGCATAAAAATCGAATTTAAGTAAATTCTGGTTTCAGTAGTATCGCCAACATTGCTACACAAAAGTTCATGACGTATAATAGTTCAGGAAATACGTAATTTACGAAAGAAAGTTTTGCTGGATTTTTGGAAACTGGTGCGATCATTGAATAAAAAGACTAAAGGAAAGAGGCTATATTAATTTTTCTACTTCCTCTTCTTTTGGCACTATCAGTCAGGTTGACTTTTGGTCTCACTCACATAAATCCTCAATCTTGATCTAATCATTGTCAGGTCTTGCCAAGTACCCTGTATACCAATACGTGTTAGATATGAATTTTTACATACACATTTTTCTGGCGGAAATACGTCATTCCAAATACCACAATTGCTGTCAATATCTTGTTGTTTACGTATTGAAAAGTGATTATTGATATTTATTTTGATAATTTAAAGTATATTCATAATTTATAAATCATAAATAAAAGACAGGGCTAAAATAGTAATTAGTTATTTTATAATTTAATATAAAATTATGCATTTAACCTGAAATTTGGTATCTTGTCAAAATGGTTAGCTATACTGCATGTGGACGATTAAGAACACAAAATGCCAAGACTAAAGGAATAACTTTTCATTCGTTTTTTCTATTCATATCGAAGTTTTTTCTATTCATATTATGTAATTGAATTAATGAGATTTTGATTAATCTCAGCATACACCTTACTTATGGACAATGGCGTGGTGTCATAATTTTCTACTATAAATTCTGTAAGTAATTATTTACTTATGTGCATCATTAATTTTATAATAATAAATTACAGATGTATAATAGTGTTTTATTGATTTAATAGTGTTTGTATCTTCTATCTTTAGCTTCTTTTGAAAATGTCAAAATTGGTATTTTGTCTTTTTATACCGATAACAATTATTTTAATAAATTGCCCGACGCCACTGTACAGGCGGAAAGTATTGTCTACCATTTTGAAATACTATCCTGATCTGTCAAATTAGCATGTAAGCCTCCTTCCTTTAGTCTTTTTATTCAGTGTCTGGGTGCGATTAATATGTCTTGAGGTACTGTTTTCTAGGTCAAATTTTGCGACTAAATTTTTTTGCAAGAACTTCGAAAAAGCCTCGAAAAACGAGCAAAAAATGCTTTTTTTTTTTTGCAAATATTTTCGTTCCATTGCATAGTTGAAAAAAAGTTCATATCTATACTGAATTAAAGAGGAATAAATTTTCTATAATTTAGTTATACCTAAGTTATTTTGAGGAATAAAACAGTTTCGCCGTAAAGTTCGACAATTTTTCACATTCATGAAAAATGAACTTTCATACAAATTTTTTTAACTCGAACAAAATATTATATAAATCAAGGTTCCAAGAATAAAACATGTGGATTTTCCCAGAAAGTACATTAACCTGTCTAAATTATGTAATAATTCAAAAAGAAACGGGTGATGTTAATTTTGACCTTTTTAAGGTTTTGTAAATATGACCACCAGAAAACCCTTATAATGTCACTCATGTGTCTGTCCGTTCGGTAGAAATTGTAGCCAAACGGCTTAATATATAATGTTGAAATTTAGCATGCTAATACAACTCTTCGACTCGCATATAGAAAAAATACTGAGAGTTCAAAACAACACATCCCGAGATAAATATTAACAATTATGTATTTAATACAAAAATAAATATATATTTTTTTAAATTTTGAGTGACATACGAAGTGAAACCTCTTAATGCGTGGATCAACGAACAAATCTTTATTTTGGAAAAATATGTTTTTTTAATGGGATTTTTGCTCAGATAAGTTTTTCGAAAAATGTCGATTTTTTTTGTGTCGTTGATTAGAAAAATATATATATTTTTTAAATTTATTGTGTGGTATCAAAAGAAAGCTCTTAAGACGTAGATTAAGGAACGATAGATAGTTTTTTGAAATTCGTTTCTTTTAACACGATTTTAAAAATGTGCTAAAAAAGTTCTTGTCCCGCACCGTTTTTGATCAGATTGTGTTTTTAAAAATATGGCAGGATTTATTAATAAATATATAGGTATTTTCTTGGGTTTCGGTCGATAATTAAAAGCAAATTTAGTCAAACATTTAAAAAGATTTATTTACTTGCTAACTAGTTTCGGTTCTATCTGAACCATTCTCAAAGCCTAAAAATAAGTACATGTATGTTAAAATAAATTACATAAAGTAAATATAAAATTAATAATAAATAAAATATAAAATTAAACATTATTACACTTACTTGCAAAGTTATTATAAAAATCAGAGTTAAAATTATAAAATTTGAAACATATTAAAATTTAAGTTAACGGATAAAATTTTTCTCCTTATCTTCTACAGGTTGCGACACATATACGTTACACGTCAACTAAGTTAAAAAGATTTTTAAAAAAATAGAATTACCGTAATTTCTAATTGAAGTTAGTAATACAATTAATAGATGGAGCTATTTTATTTTTTTTATAAAATTATAATAAATTTTGCTTAAATTATCTATATCAGTTTTAGCATTAATATTACAATTGTCTTTTTTAATATAAATCATTTCTAATAATAATCTTTTAGTTAAATTTTGTTCAACATTCAGTATTGTTGTATGAGGAAAGTCAAATTGATGTTTTAGATTGTTGGCATGTTCTACAATATTTTAAATTTGATTTATTAAAGTTGGAAATAAGCATTAGTGCATGGCAATTACGTAACATAAATAAAACTATAAAAACTGATTTGTCAGTTTTAGAAAATATTTTTAATAATATTCATTTTCAACATTTTTATAATATGACACAAGATAACTATAAATTTTGGAATAAAAAAATTAAAGAAAACCAAATAAAAAAATTTACTAACTTAATTAATAACTTGATTAATGATCAAATTCCAATAAATGATGACTGGTTAATTAATATGACTCTCATAAATTTACCTACACAAGTAAAAAAAATATTAACCTCAAGCCCTAAGTTCAGTTTGCCGATAAAAAGAGCAGAAATTCCATTACCTAAATTATTAGTAGACGTAGAATTCATAATTCAAAATATCCAGAAAGAAGAAGAACAAAGAGACATATTACGTAATAGATGCACTAATATTATAACTAATTTTATTAATAAACCCCAAACTTTTAATAACTTTGACAAAGATATATTACATGCATATAAGGAAACTAAATTATTTCTAAGTAACAATAAAGACATTTTAATTACAAAATCAGATAAAACTAACATAACAGTAGTAATTAATATAGAAGAATATAAGGAAAAATGACTCAATTATTAAATAATGACAAATATTACATTCCCATTAATAATGATATAACTACAAAACTTCAAAACAAAAACAATAAAATTGTAAAGAAATTATATAACCAAGACACTATAGATAAAAAAAATTATAATTCATTAATTACCAATAATGCTGTTATTCCTAAAATGTACGGACTAATTAAAACTCATAAAAATAATTTCCCAGCAAGACCCATTGTCAGCAATATAAATTCTCCGTCATACAAATTAGCAAAATTTATTGTACCTATTTTAAACAGTTTTTCAGAAAAAGACAATAATTATGATATAAAAGATTCCTTTGATTTAAAAAATATTGTTGATAATTTACCTAACTTACCAGACTTACTTATCAGACAGATGTATAAATTTTAATTCCAAACACCCTTTAAAACAAAAAATTAATACAGCATTAAATCTAAAATATAGAGCTCTTAATTTAAGTCATACAGATTTCCATGAAAAAATAAAAAATAATATTAAAAATAGTTTGATTAAAAATAATTTCCCTAAACGTATTATACACAGAATTTTATACAATAGTAGTTCAAAAGAAAACACAAATAATCCAGATAACATAACAAAAAAGACTTATTTTTCCATTCCTCACATACCCAACTTATCTGAACAATTAAAAAAAATATTAACTAATGAAAATATTAATATAGCTACAAAAAATTTCAAAACTATCAATAATTTACACAGTACATTAAAAGACAAAGACAAGAAAGAACAAAAATCTAATATTATATACTGCATACCATGTAAAAATTGTGAAGCCAAATATGTTGGTCAGAGTAAACGGTATTTAAAAACAAGACTAAAAGAACACGAGAACAACATTAGTAAAAATAAAATTAACAATAACAAAAGTAACAACTCTATTGTAGAACATGCCAACAATCTAAAACATCAATTTGACTTTCCTCATACAACAATACTGAATGTTGAACAAAATTTAACTAAAAGATTATTATTAGAAATGATTTATATTAAAAAAGACAATTGTAATATTAATGCTAAAACTGATATAGATAATTTAAGCAAAATTTATTATAATCTTATAAAAAAAAAATAAAATAGCTCCATCTATTAATTGTATTACTAACTTCAATTAGAAATTACGGTAATTCTATTTTTTTAAAAATCTTTTTAACTTAGTTGACGTGTAACGTATATGTGTCGCAACCTGTAGAAGATAAGGAGAAAAATTTTATCCGTTAACTTAAATTTTAATATGTTTCAAATTTTATAATTTTAACTCTGATTTTTATAATAACTTTGCAAGTAAGTGTAATAATGTTTAATTTTATATTTTATTTATTATTAATTTTATATTTACTTTATGTAATTTATTTTAACATACATGTACTTATTTTTAGGCTTTGAGAATGGTTCAGATAGAACCGAAACTAGTTAGCAAGTAAATAAATCTTTTTAAATGTTTGACTAAATTTGCTTTTAATTATCGACCGAAACCCAAGAAAATACCTATATATTTATCTATAAAATACGGTCAAGAATTTTTTTATTCAGGATTTATTAAATTAATTATTTTTTTAATTCATGGCTAAATTATGGGCAATAATGTTATGGATTTTTTGTCAGGGCAGCAAACCGAACCGAACCGCGAACCGAAACCGAACCGAACCGGGCAGATTTTCCGAACCGCGAACCGGAACCGACTAGATCTTCTAAAACCGGTTTGCACAGTTTTGGTTTTCAAAATAATTTATTTTGCAAAAATAAAATTTTGATCGTTAATCTACGTACTAAAGGCTTTCATTTGATACCTTACACAGAATTTAAAAAAATATATATTTTTTTCGACGAGCACATATTTGTTTATATTTTTAGGGGGATATGTTTTTTAGATGTTTTAGTATTTCTCCTATGTACGGGTCAAAGAGTTGTATAAGCATGCCAAATTTCAACTTTCTAGGTTTAGCCGTTTGGCTACAATTTTTATCGAACAGACAGACGACAAAATGACGGTATAAGGGTTTTTTGGTCATACCTACAAAACCCTAAAAACGAAAAGTTAGTATAGCAAAATTGATGTGAAGTGTGAATATTCACACATTTCAGGGTTTTGTTGGTATTTAATAAGTGGAAAAGCCAACAGAATGCTGGATGTCTAAAAATATTTTTTTGATAAACATTTTTTGAACATTTTTATTTGAGTACTAGAAGCTTCGATTTAATTTTTTTAAACTAAATTTAAATAATAAGTCATAATTTAGCAATTAATAAAAAAAAAAACAATTAATTTCTCTCGTACGTTTCTGGCTCAGAACAATGTACAATACCTATAATTTTTTCAGATTTTTGGCCAAAATCGTGTTAGTCGAAACCAGGGCTGCAAGCCGAACCGAACCGCGAAACGAAACCGAACCGGGCAGATTTTTCGAACCGTGAACCGGAACCGGTTCGGATTTTCCTACCGGTTCGCAGCCCTGTTTTTTGTATTTATAGCTAAGAGAGTGTCTTTTTTTGAAAGTAAAACTATTTAAAAAAAATATATTTTTTTAAATAGTTGCGTACCGAGTTACACACCACACTACACTACACTCAACACTTCAGTTCAGTTAAGGCAGCTTTCACACTAGAGCAACGCAACGCATGCTATGAGTTGTATGCAACCAGTTGTACGCAATCGTTGCATACAAACGTTTTCACATTTATCGCAATCAGTCACAATGGAATCTTCAGAAGAAGACGACGATATTACAATGTTGTGGTGGTACTTAAGAAAAAAAAAAAAAAGAAAAGACGTCATTGGGTTCACCCATATTTTGTAAAAAATTTTAAACGGAGACTATTTGTGGCTGCAAAGGAACTACGAGATCCAGTTAAATTTAAAGCTATGTACAGGATGAGTCCAGGAACCTTCTTAGAACTGCTTGATATGGTGGCTCCGTCAATAAGAAAAGTGGATACCAAATTTAGGAGGTGTATTCGTGTAGAAGAAACTCTTCTAATAACGCTAAGGTAAAATTAAGGTAAAATTGTACAACACCGGAAGATTCTCCACTTCTTGTATCAATTTCACGCTATACGCTTCGTCGTTCATTTTAAATAAAATTATAAATTCAATGTAAAACTGATGCAACTGGTCCACGTGCGACCGGCATGCCCAGTCGTGTCCAACTAGTTGCATCAGACTAGTTGGTTGAATCTGGCACATCGCGCATGTGTGAATGCTTCAACGAAATCCTTATGAATCAGATGAATGCAACTAGTTGGTTAGGTCGGTTGTTCGAATTGCGTTGCTCTAGTGTGAAAGCTGCCTAAGAGTTCAGAAGTGTTTAGTTATTTTATTATACTATTATACGCTATGAATTAACATTTTTTTGAATTACATTAGATATTTGTTATTAAAGTATCAAAGAGGAATTAAATCATTTGTAGTAATAAAATACTTATAAATCACATAACACATTGTTAATAGTGAGAAATACGTTTCTGAAAATGATAAAAATAAACCATTTATCAATATATTTCTTATTAATCTAATGAAGACTTGAATATGAAGTAAATGCAGAAAAAAAAAAAAAACGCTGTGATTATCAAAAAACTGTTCATTTTGATGTGATTAATAGAACAAATATTCCTAGACATCCAGTATTATGTTGGCTTCTTACACTTATTAAATGCCTACAGAACCCTGAAATGTGTGAAAATTCACATTTTTTTTTATTATATTAGTTGTTTTTTTTTACTGCAATAATAGAATTGATAAATACTATATTAATAATTATTAATTAACAGATATTTCTAAAATAGGATTTTACAAGGACATCAATATTTGTTTGTCAAATTTCCAAGAAACCAACTTGTGTTAGTCCTTCTGTGTATTCTGTGATTTGGCCACATTTTGTTGCAAAAAACAAATATAAACTACTGTTTTTAAAATAAAATTATATCTTAAAAACACCTAAGCTATTTTTAGGATTTCGTAGGTATAACTAAGAAACTCTTATACCGCATATTATGTGTGGAAGATATAATTATGTTGAACAGCTGAAAATAGTTAACTTTGTTACTCGTTATCATAAAAAATATGTATAAAAACCGTGTACCAAACGTAAGCAGCTGTCAACATTTTAAGAATGAAACTACGTATCACAATACAAATTTTGTTGTTTTCTGCTGAAATACTATGTCGGGGGCGAAGCTCCCGGCGTCACGTAGAAACGCCGGCCAGCTTGACCAACCCAGTTCCTAGTCAAATGAAAACTTTTGATTATTTTCCGAAAGATGTATTGTTTAAAAATTTAACTTAATTTAATATACGACAGCAAATAAACGATCTTGAAGGGTAGATGAATTTAATTTTTTTTTTCAAAAATGTGGGGAAAAAATGTGCTTAAAAATATGAAAAAATTCAGAATAATACACATTGATGTGAACCGTAATAGTATGCTCAGAATTTTAACCGGAAAGAATTTCAAAAATGAATATGAAAAAAACGTGTTTTAAAATTTAATGTAGGGGTGTTAAATGAAAGCATTTAGTACTTAGATTAACAAACAAAAATGACTTCCAAACTGCAAAAAATGGACCGAGTAGAAAAAACTACTGTTAAGTGTAATAATTTTTAAGCACAACATTTAAAACTTGTGTTATAATCCTATAAAACACGATAATTACTTATGTCATTAACAATAATTGTTTTGTTTAGTATGTCATACACATTAGAATACATGTGCTAATAAATATTTTAAAAGAATTTGTGTCAATACTTCAATAAACAGCCTGAAAAACCCTTACACCAAATGACATCACAGAAATCTCGGATCGCATTTTTATTATATCATTAAAAATAACAAGTTAAATAAGGTAAGTTGTTTCTCAGAATATTAGAAAGTGGTATTTTCATATTGCCAAATACACTGTATTTTCATTTAAAATGTGCTCATATAGCAATAATATAAAAGTATAACATTTTTATACTATATGCAGGGGCGCGCCAAATAAATTTGCCGCCTGGGTGCGAGAAAATTTTACCGCCCTTGAAAATTAATGTTACGATAATTTCGATTCATATAAATATAGGATATTTACGAAAACGAAACGTTGAACAATTCGGCACTTGATTTAGAAATGAGCATTTGATTTTAGAGATGCAGGTCATTAATTTGAAGAACTGGAACAATATTTATCATTATTCTACGCGTCCCTAATACACAGCGCCCGGGTGCGGTGCATCCTCTGCACCCCCGGTTGGCGCACCGCTGACTATATGCAGTGTAAATTTTCACACATTTTAAGATTTTGTAGGTATTTGGTGGCAGACCATAGATTTTTTTAAAAATATAATACGTCTCTTCAGCATCTCGTAAGGGGATCATTCCCGGAAATCGAGCGTACCGAAATTAGGATAGATTGCAAACGCTTACAGCTACGAGTACAATAGTCGGAGGTACATGGCTATAGTATCATGTGATAAATCATAGATGTACGCGTGTTTCTTACAGCGACTTATTGCAAGCCAACTTTGAATTTGAGACGGTGCCAGCGCAGGTAAGCACACGAGGCTAAAATGAGGAAATTCCGTATTTCTTCGGCAGTCATAACTCAGCAATCGGAGAAGCTATACGCGTGTTTGACCGCCCAAGCGATCCCTAGTAATGAGTTGTATAATACTAGAATGCAAAAGCATTTAGTGCAAAAGTGAAAAAACTGACAATAATTTCGACTTAAATTCGAAAAGTTGCAACATTTGCAAAGAAAATATGTAAAATGATGTAAGTTTTGGGTGTAGGAAGAAAGAAGACAGGATGACGGACAAAATGAGGGGGCATTGAGCAACGCTGAACGAGCACGGTACCGAAGAGAGCGTTGTAAAAATATGGCGCGAATGGATGTAAAAACAAATGAAATTTATCAAAATAAATTAAATTCATTGCTAACAATTTTTTACACACAAACGACACGAACGTATTCTACGCAACGGATGTGTCCCGGAGACTGCCTTGTTCAATTTTTTCTGTAATATCATCAAAACCATGAAACTTTTCTAAATAATCTTTTATCGCAAAAATTGTGTCAAAATACAAATATTTTTAAAAGATAATTTTTGTTTTTTAATCTACACCGCAAAAGCTATAAATATAAAATAGCGTTTATTCAATAAAAATTTAAAAATAGTTTGGACTAATAGAAAAATAATAGTAGTAATAAATTAAACCAAGTGTAATACTGATTGTTACCTTCAATGGAGGTTGCGTATCGTGTGGTCTGTTGGCAATAAGGTCCACATAGCACATTCCCTTATTACGGCAGTATTGCGAACAGCGGTAATGCTCGCAATGTGTGCCGGTGTATTGAGGCTGGCAGATACATCTCGGTCCGGTCGCTGTCACCTGACATGATCCTTGATTGCAGTTCAATGGACAAGCTGGACTCGTTGTTGCCTCTATATTTGGAGTACATCTCACCTGTAAAAAATAAGTACTTAAGATTTATGTATGAAAGATTACAACAATTAAATATTATTTGAATTTACTTTATAATGCAGTGGTCAGCGAATTTTTTTGGGACATTACCCCAAAATATGTTTGAGTACAACAATATTACCACCTAGACCTGATAGCCAGGAAAAACAAACCAATTGCTTTTAAAATTGTAGCGTAAGGTACACAATTTTTTTTTCATTAATTGCACAGAATACGGGAAACACAATGAACTTTTAAAATCAAAATAGCTTATTGGATATATTTATATTAGTCTGGTGCCTACGTCGAAAGATACTGCACTTGATGATAATGGAATGCCATTTAGCACACGTGTTCCTTATAAAAATTAAATCATTTTGACCCGCAGCACCTATTTGTGAATCGAGGCAAATTCAAGATGGCGGCGAAACTAGCGCGCCAATTACGATAACGATAACTGATTCTTATGATACAGCAAAATAGCTAAATACATATTTGTACAACGGATCTTTAGCTACAATTTTCCGCGTTGTACGCGAATTTCCGTCACTTAGTTTACAAGATACCGTCCATAATTCATTCTCAGACGCAAAAAAGTGATTTCCGAAATGGCTAACGAATTTCGTATGGTATGACTCGTTTTCTATTAATTTAATGCCGTAGATTACGAATCTGTTATCAAAATGGGGAATATTTAAAATTTTGATATATTTTTTTCCCAAATTAGAGACATGATGTTATTCTCTATCACTGCAAATCTGCGTATATTAATATTTTGTTTAAATTCTTTCTAAATCTGTAGGGCATATCCTTGGCTACATGAATATGTGCGGAATTTTTGTCTGCGGGGCGCCAAAATTAAGGTAGCGGCCGAAATGTGTAAAGTCTCAACTTCGTATTACTTTGACACTCTTTATATCGTTTTCGACCAAATCGGACCTGTAAATTACAAAAATGAAATAAAAAAATGGCATATGACTTGTGAAAATTATATATCCGGCCGGAACGGCTGTAAATTATGATATTTAAATAAGATACTCCATGCATATACGGAATGCATCAATTTGCTTAGGTTTGTTCGCAGCACCTGGTCTCAAATGAATTCGCTTTCGAAATAACGCTCGAAAATCGAATTTTGCTATTTACATCAAATTTGTTGAGTTGTATATCATTTCGGGTATATTGAAGTCGCAGATTTCTAAAATGAAGTTAATTTAAAGATTTGCGACACATAAGATTTTATTTTGCCCGAAAAAAAAAAAAATTACATGTATTCTTTACATAGCAATGAGATTCATTACACGACAGTGAAGTGTCTCTCCATCCAAAAGAGTAGTAAATAGCAGTTCTGACAAAATAATATAGATTACTACACACTTAATACGATTCTAATGGTGGCCGAAAACTGTTCTTTCGAAAATGGTTACAATATTCTCTAATATTTTTACCAGTTATTAGGACAACATTTTAATGTACTGATAGTTCCTGTATGTTTGCTAATAATACTGACTTCCAGTCCAAATTTGATGTAAATAGCAAAATTCGATTTTCGAGCGTTATTTCGAAAGCGGCTTCATTTGAGACCAGGTGCTGCGAACAAACCTAAGCAAATTGATGCATTCCGTATATGCATGGAGTATCTTATTTAAATATCATAATTTACAGCCGTTCCGGCCGGCAATGTAATTTTTTTTATTTCATTTCGGGCAAAATCCGAAGAATAACAAGTTATATGCCATTTTTTATTTCATTTTTGTAATTTACAGGTCCGATTTGGTCGAAAACGATATAAAGAGTGTCAAAATAATACAAAGTTGAGATTTTACACATTTTGGCCGCTACCTTAAATTTGGCGCCCCGCAGACAAAAATTCCGCACATATTCTCGTAGCTAAGGATATGCCGTACAGATTTTATCTTCTAAACTAAGTGACGGAAATTCGCGTACGACGCGGCAAATTGTAGCTAAAGATCCATTGTACAAATATGTATTTAGCTATTTTGCTGTATCATAAGAATCAGTTATCATTATCGTAATTGGCGCGCTAGTTTCGCAGCCATCTTGAATTTGCCTCGATTCACAAATAGGTGCTGCGGGTCAAAATGATTTAATTTTTATAAGGAACACGTGTGCCAAATGGCATTCCATTATCATTAAGTGCAGTATCAACGTAAAATATGGTGCGTACGCACTAGACTATATAGATAATACAGTAATACAGTTGAAAATTAATCAACTTTAAAAATAAAACAAAAAATTAAGAAAAAGAAAAAAAAACAAATAAAAAATTAACTGTATGAAATAAGAAAATAATAACTGGCACAATTGTACTGAAAACATTTTCACTTCAAGTTTTGGAGAAATGATAAATTAGAATTAAAATTACAGCAATTGGATTTTTAATTTAGTTAAGAAATTAAATATTATTTGTTAAAATATATTACTTTGATAATTTAGTCTCGCTTATTTTATATTTTTTGTGCAATTTTATGTATATTTATTAAGCCTTCATTACAACCAAGATTTTAATTTTACCCCATTTAGGGAAATTTACAGTTCCCCGACCCCTAGTTCAGTGGAAAATGTTTGTGGCATTTTATAATATCATAAAAATATCCAAAATAAAAAGTTCACCGTTTATGACTTTGCTGTAACGCCTTCGAATCTAGACGAGAAGAGTGAGGAAGTCCGAGGGAGTACATAAAACAAGGAGAGAATACTTATGATCTGTAGTAGGGGTAATGAGTTCTCCGTCTTTTAATTCAGGGTTGTTATATGTCTATCAGCGTATACATGTGTTAGTGCTAGTTTTGTTATAGGACAATAATTGAATAAGCGAAAACAGTGGCGTTTCATGGAGTTAAACCTCTGCATATTACGTACTCTTGTGGTATTATATAGAGCTCGTTCAACTTAACTTCAGCACAGGGTCTCATAAATTACGTTATAAATTCTGCGCGAGAAAACAGCTGATCACATTGACGTACCTAAGGGTTTTAAACAATTGTTGTGGATACCGAACACACAAAATCATGTATTTCAAATATATTTTTACTCATTTTAGTACACGGTATACCTTGAAACGTACCAGAAATAAATAATAACGGAAATAAACAAACAACATCGCACAATACGCGTAGTCAAAAACAAATCAAAGTAAGTGACGCCACTGAAATGTGTTAAACTAACTGTTGATAACGTAATGGACGAAATTTGGTTTTTGCGTAGCTGAGTCTGTAACATCGACCTGTGATGAAGTTAAGTTGAACGAGCTCTAATAATATAAAATACGCAACAAATATCTTTTTAGTGTATTTGGTAAGTTAGTGCATTAGTTGCATTTGGTTAGAGCATATGGCATTTGATAGTCGACATAATATAAAAATAATAAGAAAAACTTTTAAAGTAAATATTGAAACAGAATACAAAAACAAAAACCAATCCAAAAATCAATGAGTTAAAAAAAAAAAAAGTTTTTTCTTTAACGGAACACCTTGATTTTTTTTAGTCTATCGCAGAGAAAATATATGGGTAGAAACCCAGTATTAAAAAAGTTATTAAGACTTGATTAAACATACTATACAGGTGTTAGGTAAATGTCCGACACAATTTAAAAGACAGCATGGTGACGTAGAATGCAATCGATTTTTCCTTTGCCATTTTTTTTTTAAATGTGAATTTCATCCAAAAATAAACAAACTAAAAGATGCCCCAAATTTTGAAAACCACTGACTTTTTTTAATTTTTCATATTAATCCAGAAGTTGTGTAGGTGCCATAGAGAAAAAAACACGTACTTTGATAATCTATTATTGAACTACAATTAAAATATTTTTTCTCTGTATATATAAACAATATTCCAAGTAAAACCAATGTAATATCCATGTTTCATAGCCACCTATTTTATTAAAATGAAATAAATGTTAAAAAACAAGTCGTAATAACTTGTTATAAATAAATTTAAAAAAATAATAAAAAAGTTATTAAGACCTGATTTTTTACATTTAAGTTATCTTAGTAAAACAGGCGGCTATGGAACCTAGAGATTATACTTGTTTTGCTTGGGATATACTCGTTTTATACAATACTGAATAACTTTTTTAATATTGGGTTTAAACTAGGGGTCGGCAACATTTATAATGACGGGGGCCACATTCAGTAACAACATTATTTTACCTCGTGGGCCGCATTCAGTAACAAACTCTTTTGAAGGACCATACTTCCTCTTGTAATTTATATATTTACGATTTTAAATCCTTGTTATGCTGATTTACACGTATTTACGTCGGCAAAAATACGACTAGTGTGTAATAAACCTAAAGCAGCGCGGTAGTAATGTGTTGGAAACTCTGTATAAGAAAAGTAAACTTAGTATTTTCTTATTGGTGAGCCGCATTCTTCCGCCGGACCATCGGTTGCCGACCCCTTGTTTAGACCCATAGTGCACTTATGGTTTGTTAAAGAAAAATAATTTTTCTATGAGGTAGACTAAAAATAATATAGGTGTTCCATTTGAAAAATATATATATATTTTTTAAATAACTCGTTTATGTGATGTTTAGTCAGGCGCAAATCCAGACGGGGCTCATAGAATTGACCCCCCCCCCCAGCATACGTTTTTATCGGACACATTTTTCTTACAATTGAATTTCACCCCCCAAGAATAAAATTTGGCTTCTAAACCCCTCTAAGAAAAGAATTTGGTTTCAGAGCCCCCCCCCTCCGTTAAAAAATCATTGTGCGCGCCTGTGTTTAATTGTTTTTACAATTTGATATTTTTATTAGTAGAATAAAATACTTGATCTCTTCTAATTTAACCTTTTTCGTATCTCTTATAATAAAGAAGTTAACAATGCTTAAACAATTCCCCAAAAACACCCCGTACAACTATCATATGCTACTTATTTGTGTTAGTTTGATGTAATTCCAAGTGTGTAAAAAGTCTTGCTTGTATATAAATAAAAGACTATGTTAATTAAACTAATTCCGGATAGAATAGATCTACAAATATTCAATTTTGGGCAGATGACAATGTAAGATAAAAACAGGTTCAAGTAATATTTAAAAATAAATTTAAATCACCAAACTTTCTAAATTCAGAACATAAAACCGTCACCAAAATCATGTAAACAAATAAAAAAACACGAACCACAGTTATTCCGAATAAGAACAAAATCACATAATTTAACATGTTAACAAACCACAAACCTGACAACAAACAAATCACAACTAAATCGAAAATTAACGTCACAGGTAATTTTAAGAGATGTTAAAAACCGGGGAATCTCTTTATGACCTTGGCCTGATGGAATATCCAGATACCGGAGACGCAGACAATTAGTAGAACTTTTACTCACCTCCGAGCTATTGGCAGCGGTAATGAAACCATGAGCGCATTTGCACGTCCGACCAGTAGCACTCAACAAGCAGAGCGCAGATGTATGGCATGGTGTTTCCTTGCATGGATTTGGTTCTAAGAAATAAACATAATCATAAATAGTCTCATTAAATTATTGCATCATAGCAATATATTTCAAGGTTGAATTCATAATTTTTTCACACAATATAATTAATTATTCATCTATATGAGTTTTTTTTTTTTTTTTGAGTGTTTAAAATAAACAAATAATTTTTATGTTATTCACCGGCGGCGGCTGGTTCATAAGAACTGCAAGCTGCTGCCTATAGAGTTAAATGAATTTATGAATTAACTTAAAACTAAATTTTAAAAAATAGTCTCTAATTATAGTGTTTCCCAAACTTTTTTGTTGGCGACCCAAACATTTAAAATGTATTATCTTGGCGACCCATTGTCAGATCCGGCTGCAAACTTTTTGAGGCCCTGCGCAATTGAGCGCTGACTGTACTTCATCTTTGCGGGTCCTTCATTTTACAAGTGAGCTCTGACTGTACTTCATTGCATTGCATATTGTGCGATCGTGGGGTCCCCAACAAGCGTGGGACTCTGGTCGATTGCCCCGGTCGCTCATGTGTTACGTCGTCCCTGCCCCGATCGAGAAACCTGACTAGCAAAAATAAAAGATTTCGAAACAAATTTGTTTCGAGAATAAAAGATTGTATCATATTCAATTTATATTTAAATTATCCAAAGTTATGAGCTGTTTACGAAAACGTCAAATTTGAAGCTCATATTTTGTTTTAATACCGTTTGTAGAAAAAATATTGTATGCAATGCGCATTACTTTATTCCCTTTTACATAAATAATTAATATGAATTTTTAATACCTTTAATAAAAATTTATGTGAAGTGTAAATTTTCACACATTTAAGGCTTTCGCAGGTATATAATAAATAAGTGAAGGCGGCATGCTGCGTGTGTAGGACAAATTTTGTTTTGTAGTAATCACGGCAAAATGAACGATATTTTTAAAATAATTTATCGTCTGTTAATCTAAGAGCTTTAGAAACAAATTTTATGTTAAAATATTTTTTTGTTAATTTTAATTCGAACACCTAATACCATTATTTTGGTTTATAAATACGTGCAGTAATTTTTTTTTTTTATATAGCAAGTTTCATTAAGATTTTGAAAATGGTGCCTATAGCTTCCATTGGTAGTCATATGCTCCGCCCCTTTGGTTTCGTATACATGACAAATGAATGAAAATATAATTCCAACATTTCAACTGGTTATTAAATTTACGCTCTTAAAAATTAAATGCAACATTTTCCAAAATATAAGTAGAATTTTGACAAAATAATTTAAACAAAATAAAAATGAAAAAAAAAAAACAAAAATAAAATTGGCTCCTCTCCCCGGGAGCGAACCTTGGTTTGTTACGTAGCAAGCGAGCAAGCTAACCATCAGACCATGATACATCTTCTAGTCTAGTGTGTTACCTGACTAACTTTTGTAAATCATCAACAAAAAACCACAAAAAATGCTTTATTTTCCGAAAACATAATCTGATCAAAAATTCCTGTTGCACTATTCCGGTTCACACCAATGTATATTACTTAGAATTTTATCTGATTTTTAGTTTAAACCATCTGGGCTACTGGTTGTGGGACAATTTTTTTTGCACAATTTTGGCAATAATCGCGTTAAAATAATTTAATTTGCAAAAATAAAATTTTGATCGTTAATCCACGAACTTCATTTGATACCCTACTCAGAATTAAAAAAAATATATATTTTTTTTTTTTCGAAGAGCACATATTTGTTTATATTTTTAGGGGGATATGTTTTTTAGATGTTTTAGTATCTTTCCTATGTGCGAGTCAAAGAGTTGTATAAGCATGCCAAATTTCAACTCTATAGAACAGACAGACAGACAGACGACAAAATGACGATATAAAGTGGGTTTTACACGATTCAATTTTTTGATCAATTAATTGAAAAAGTTGACATTCAATTAATTGATGTGCGTAAAGTGTACAAATTTCGTCAATTAATTGACAAAAAAATTGATCAATTTATTTTGAAAATAGAACAAGTTCTATTTTTCATGAATTTTTCATAAATTTTTTAGGGAATTCTAGGTATATTTTTATCTGTAGCATAACCTCCAAATATATATTTTGTGTTTCGTTTTCAAATGTGACATAACCTTGAACGTTCTAATTTACCATCATCTAGGTTATTTCTTTTGTTTTTGTTCACAGCTCGTAACTTTGTGAAGATTTTTTCAATATTTTCATTCTGATAAATATGTCAACATGTTTTACAGTTGGTAATGTAAAAGTTTTCAAAAAAATTGATAAATAAATTGACGTGTGTAAGTCCTAAGTGATGCTTTTGTTTCCAAGGTTACCAATAAATTTTTCAATTAATTGACAAAAAACTTGATCAATTTATTGATCAATTAATTGAACTGTGTAAAACCAACTTAAGGGTTTTTTGGTCAACCTACAAAACCCTAAAAATGATGAATATTCGGACTGATTTTCAACTTGTTATTAAATACTAAACATTTGCACAATGTTGATTTAACCATATGACTGCTTTTTTCAAAAAAATAAAATAAATAAATAAATAAAAATCAATTTTAAATATGCTAAAACTTGGATGTCTCTCAACAAAATAATCAAAAATTCTGTTTGTACTATTTCGAACCAGAGATTTTTTGGCACATTTTTAACAAAAATCGCGTGAAAATAATTGATCTTTAATAACATCATTTTTTATTCATAATCTGCGTTCTACGTTAAGAAGTTCCATTTGAAACCCCACACAAAATTAAAAAAACATGTATTTTTTGTTTTCGAAAATTGCATAACTAGTATATACAAGGTTTGATAAAAAAAAAAAAAAAAAATAGTGGCCTAGCATCATTCAACTTAATTTATTAGAAATTATTTTAAATGAAATAATCACTTTCAAAATATTATCCTCCTGCGGATATACATCGCTGCCAGCGTCTTTTCCACTTCTAGAAACACATTATTATTATTATTGTTATTATTAATTGTATAGATTTTAGATCAGTTTTCGTTTTTATTTTTGATCTTATCAATCGCTTGAAGATGGCGTCCTTTTAACAAACTCAGTTTTGCAAAAAAAAGTCATACAGTGCTAAGTCAGTTCACCATAGTGGAGGGGGAACGAGAGTGACATCGTTCTGCACCAAAAACTACCGAACCATAAGGGAAGTGTAAACTGGTACGTAATTGTCGACATTGATCCAAATGCTTTGACAAGGCCCATATGATAGAGAAGGTAAGTACTCAGCGTTTCTAGGCCGCTGGCCATATATATGAAAGCTAACTGTTTTAGGGTGTCCCCCCGTATACTCCCCAATATTTATTTAATCGAAAAAGTATATAAAACAAAAAAAAAGTTTTATTTTTCTTATTATAAACAATTTTTGTTTAAAATGTTTTTGCTGTTAAGTCAATAGAGACTTTTGGTAAACGGTTTATATAACTAACGTACGACAAACATTACGTCAAATCAAAGTTATAGTATGTTTATCGCTGTATAGAAAAACAGTTTTCCTACGACTACTATGAAACTGTCTCATTTCGATACTGGTTCACAGCAAATTAGCTTAATTTCGCATGTTACCCTCATGCGCGCGCAGGCGACGCGGGAATTATAAATGCGCATGTGCGTTGTGCGGGAAAGAATAAATTCGCAGCAATCCGCATGTGCAGTTTCCGAGAATTTTCATTCCCGTACTGGCTGCGCGCGCATTAATGGCTGTTAACCATATTTATATTGTATTTTCTTGATTATTTATTTATTGAAAAATGGTAATCGGAGTAAAAGCATAATGAGCAACACGCGCATAATATATATTCCGCACACGAATGATTTGCTTCACTCGCCTGCGGCTCGTTTGCAAACTTCATTCTCGTGCGGAATATATGGCATTCCGCGCTAGTTACACAATATACTATTTTGCATAACGTCACTTATTTTCACGTTTAGCCCTTCCCTTAATACATGATAAGTATATATTTAAGACAAAAATGTTACTTTATATATTAAAATATACAATAGAAGGTCTATTAAAACAATTAAATATTTTAAATTGTCTCTCTTTTAGGATATGGAGAACAACGTAAAAGCTATACGACAAACTTAAAAAAAAAGTACTCCGTCATTTGAATAAGGGATAGGCATGATTTTTTTTTATTTTTTATTATATTCCTCTTGTTTGCATATAAACATAAAAAACAGTTTTTAATTTTTTTTTTTTGTAATTTGAAGGCTTAAAAAAATCATAAATGTATGTAGCGCGCGAAAACGACGTGTGACGTCATACCCCTTCTAACTGACGCATGACACTACTAGCTTACCGGGGTACATATGTAGTCTGTTGTGAACTTATTTGTTTATAGGTCATGTAAAGTTAGAGTGATTTTAATTAAAATAAAGTTTAATTCTATAAAAACAATTTATACATGTTTACCGAATTAAATTTTATATTAAAACTAGCTGAAAACCCGTGCTTCGCAACGGTATATTGATGGTCTCATTGGCATAAAATCCGCAGTTTGTTTTTAAACTTGTGTATGGGTGACCTTTGTAACAAAAAATCTAGTCGATATCTCATCTGTCCTAAGAGATATTGAGGAATCCGTGAAAAAACATTTTACTCCTTTTCACCAGATAGGGGTCGAACTTGAAAAAATCCTTTCTTAGTGGGTTCTTACGTCATACTGAAAAATATACTCTCCGAGTTTTTTATTTCTAACAAAAAAATACTAATTTACCCTTTAGGAATGAAAGAAAACTGTCAAAACACATATATACCAAAATGGAATGTTATGTGTTTACTCAACAACCGCTGGAAATACAAAGGGTTCTTTAATTCACCCCGAATGTAGATTCACCCCTTTAGGGGTTGATTAAGATAAAATCCTGAAATTCATTTTTCGGCATTTGTATAGGTAATCTTTATAAGCAAAAACCAAGTCTATATCTTATTGATCCTAGAAGATATTAAGGCGTCCTTGAAATCACAATTCCCTCTTTTCATCCTTTAGGGGTGATATTTGTTAAAGGTAAAAACTGTTAAAACCATTTCGAGACATTTTAAAAAGACACCTATGTGCCAAAAAGAAACGTTATAACTCAACAAACACAGGAAATACGACGCGATGTATAATCTACCCCGTTTGTAGAATCACCCCTTTAGGGGTTGATTAGGACGAAATCCTGAAATAAGTTTTTCGGCATTTGTATGGATAATTTTTGTAAGCAAACACCTAGTCGATATCTTATTGGTCCTAAAAGAATTAAGGAATTACTGAAATCACATTTCACCCCTTTTCACCCTTAAGGGGTGATTTAAAAAAAATGTCAAAATCATTTCGAGATATTAAAAAAAAAAACACCTATGTGCCAAAAAGTAATGTTGCAACTAAACGAACACAGGAAATATGGCGGGATGTATAATTCACCCCGATTGTAGATCCACCTCTTAATGGGTTGATTAGGACAAAATCCAAAAATTCGTTTTTCGGCATTTGCAAGGGTAGTTTTTGTATGCAAAAACCAAGTCGATATCTTATTGGTGTTAAAAAATATTAAACAATCCTTGAAATCACATTTCACCCCTTTTCACCCTTTAGGGGTTAAATTTAAAAAAGTTGTCAAAACCATTTCGAGATATTTTAAAAAGACGCCTTTGTGCCAAAAAGAAACTTTATATCTCAATAAACACAGGGAATACGACGGGATGTATAATCCACCCCAATTGTAGGTTCACCCCTTTAGGGGTTGATTAGGACAAAATCCTGAAATAAGTTTTTCAGTATTTATATGGCTAATTTTCGTAAGCAAAAAGCAAGTCGATATCTTATTGGTCCTAAGAGATATTAAGGAATCCTTGAAATCACAATTCACTCCTTTTCACTCTTTAGGGGTGAAATTTAAAAAAAAACTGTCTATACTATTTCGAGATATTTTAAAAAGACATCTATGTGCCAAAAATTAATGTTGCAACTAAACGAACAGAAAAAATACGACGGGATGTATAATTCACATTGATTGTAAATCCATCCCTTTAGGGGTTGATTAGGACCAAATCCTGAAATAAGTTTTTCAGTATTTGTATGGGTAATCTTCGTAAGCAAAAAGCAAGTCGATATCTTATTGGTCCTAAGAGATATTAAGGAATCCTTGAAATCACAATTCATCCCTTTTCACCCTTCAGGGGGTAATTTTAAAAAAATGTCAAAACTATTTGAGATATTTTAAAAAGGTACCTATGTGCCAAAAAGTAATGTTGCAACTAAACGAAAACAGGAAATACGGCGGGATGTATAATTCACCCCGATTGTAGATCCACCCCTTAAGGGGTTGATTAGGACAAAATCAAAAAATTGGTTTTTCGGAATTTGCAAGGGTAGTTTTTGTAAGCAAAAACCAAGTCGATATCTTATTGGTGTTAAAAAATATTAAAAAATCCTTGAAATCACATTTCACCCCTTTTCACCCTTTAGGGGTTAAATTTAAAAAAGTTGTCAAAACCATTTCGAGATATTTTAAAAATACGCCTATGTGCCAAAAAGAAACCTTATAACTCAATAAACACAGGGAATACGACGGGATGTTTAATTCACCCCGATTGTAGATCCACCCCTTAAGGGGTTGATGAGGACAAAATCAAAAAATTGGTTTTTCGGCCTTTGCAAGGGTAGTTTTTGTAAGCAAAAACCAAGTCGATATCTTATTGGTGTTAAAAAATATTAAATAATCCTTGAAATCACATTTCACCCCTTTTCACCCTTTAGGGGTTAAATTTAAAAAAGTTGTCATAATCATTTCGAGATATTTTAAAAAGACGCCTATGTGCCAAAAAGAAACCTTATATCTCAATAAACACAGGGAATACGACGGGATGAATAATTCACCCCGCTTGTAGATCCATCCTTTAGGGGTTGATTAGGACAAAATCCTGAAATATATTTTTCGGTATTTGTATGAGTAATCTTTGTAAGCAAAAAGCAAGTCATTATCTTATTGGCCCTAAGAGATTTAAGGAATCCTTGAAATCACAATTCACCCCTTTTCACCCTTTAGGGGTGAAATTTTAAAAACCTATCAAAACCTTTTCGAACTATTTTAAAAAGACACCTATGTACTAAAAAGTAATGTTGCAACTAAACAAACACAGGAAATACGACGCGATGTTCATCCGAATTGTAGAATCACCCCTTTAAGGGCTGATTATGATAAAATCCTGAAATATGTTTTTCCTTGTAATAACAATTTCATACTTTAGGGGTGGTATTTTAAAAAACTGTCAGAACCATTTCGAAATATCTTATAAAGACACCTATGCGCTAAAAATGAATGTTAAAACCCGACAAACACAGGAAATACGACGGAATGTATAATTCACCCCAATTGTAGGTTCACCCCTTTAGGGGTTGATTAAGATAAAATTATGAAAAAAGCTTTTCGGAATTTGCACGGATAGTCTTTGTAAGCAAAAAACAAGTCGATAGCTTGATCCTAAGAGTTATTAAAGTATCCCTGAAATCACAATTCACCCTTTTTCACTCTTTAGGTGTGAAATTTTAAAAAACTGTCAAAATCATTTCGAGATATCTTAAAAAGACACCTATGTGCCAAAAATGAATGTTAAAACTCAACAAACACAGGAAATACGACGGAATGTATTATTCACCCGAATTGTAGGTTCACCCCTTTAGGGGTTGATTAAGATAAAGTTCTGAAAAAAGCTTTTCGGAATTTGCACGGATAGTCTTTGTAAGCAAAAATCAAGTCGATAGGTTGATCCTAAGAGTTATTAAGGTATCCCTGAAATTACAATTCACCCTTTTTCACCCCTTAGGGTTGAAATTTTAATAAACTCTCAAAACCATTTCGAGATATTTTAAAAAGACACCTATGTGCCAAAAAGTAATATTGCAACTAAACGAACACAGGAAATACGACGTGATATTCACCCCGACTATAAATCCACCCCTTCAGGGGTTGATTAGGACAAAAATCTGAAATAAGTTTTTCGGTATTTGTATGGGTAATCTTTGTGAGCAAAAAGCAAGTCGATATCTTATGGTTTCTAAGAGATATTAAGGTATCCTTGAAATCATAATTCACCCCTTTTCACCTTTTAGGGGTGAAGAACTGTTAAAACCACTTCGAGATATTTTAAAAAGACATCTTTGTGCCATAAAGTAATATTGCAACTAAACGAACACAGGAAATACGACAGAATGTATAACTCACCCCGATTGTAGATCCACCCCTTTACGGGTTGATAAGGACAAATTCCTGAAATAAGTTTTTCGGTAAATGTATGGATAATCTTTGCAAGTAAACAGTAAGTCGATATCTTATTGATCCTAAGAGATATTAAGGAATCCTTGAAATCACAATTCACCCCTTTTCAACCCTTAGGGGTGGAATTTTAAAAAACTGTCTAATCCATTTCGAGATATTTTAAAAAGACACCTATTCGCCAAAAAGTAATGTTGCAACTAAACGAACACAGGAATTGCGACGGGATGTATAATTCACCCCGATTGTAGATCCACCCCTTTAGAGGTTGATTAGGACAAAATCCTGAAATTGGTGATTCGGTATTTGTATGGGTAATTTTTGTAAGCAAGAAGCAAGTCGATATCTTATTGATCCTAAGAGATATTAAAGAATCCTTAAAATCACAATTCACCCCTTTTCACCCTTTAGGGGTGAAATTTCAAAAAACTGTCAATACCATTTCGAGATATTTTAAAAAGACACCTATGTGCCAAAAAGTAATCTTGCAACTAAACGAACACAGGAAATACAACGGGATGTATAATCCACCCCGATTGTAGGTTCACCCCTTTAGGGGTTGATTAGGGCCAAATCCCGAAATTGGTTTTTCGGCATTTGTATGGGTAATACTTGTAAGCAAAAACTAAGTCGATATCCCATCGGACCTAATAGATATTAAGGAATTCGTGAAATCACATTTCACCCCTTTTCATCCCTTAGGAGTGGAATTTCGAAAAATCCCTTCTTAGTGGGTGCTTACGTCATGAAGGGAATATACTCCCCGAATTTCAAGTTTCTAGGTCCAGGGGTTCGGGCTGGGCGGTGATGAGTGAGTCAGTCAGTCAGTCAGTCAGTCAGTCAGTCAGTCAGGACACTGCCTTTTATATATATAGATAGATAGATAACTTATATTGCAGTATTTCAATTATGCCTCTAACGTTTTGTAACTTCATGTAAACAATGTAGTAAAATTCTGACATCTAAATTACATAAATATTTACATTTTACAGAGTTGCAGCGTTTGTTTACATAAAGTTATAGAATATAAAATAAAAATTACTTTGACACCACGTATTTCTTCAGCACTGTAGCATTCATTATTTTTCATATATTCCATGAGCATAAATGCATCAATGTTGGGTAAATTATCACTCTGAGCCCTAACAAAATCTTTATCTGCCATTTTAATAATAAATGCGTGAAAAATTGTTTAAAAACAAATACAAAACTCTCGAACAATACAATACACACACGTGTAAAGATTATGTTGTAGTTGTATCTGTGATGTGAAACCCCTATCGTTTGACGTCATACTCAGTCGTTTTACTCGGCAACCTTCGCTCCGTGGTCGGCTTATTTCAAATTTACAATATTTTAATTCAAAAATTTGGCTATAATATTAATTAAAATGTAATTTTTGTTTTGTTAGGTGACATAACTAACATTAACATATCAAAATAATGTAGTTTTAAGGAAATACAAATTTTATGCGTATCCCCTATTACGTTAAAAATTACCGTAACCATGCAGTTATGTTGTCACGTGATATTAACGTATAGCCAACAACGTTATAAGATTTGCAAAAACTCTCTAATAATAAAGAAGATATTTCAAAAGTTTAGCTTTACAATAAAAAATGCATAAAAATAAAATATTTGTTTTCCTATTAAAAACTATTTTTGTCACATATGATTTTGCTCTTAGCTAACAATAAGGGAAATATACGTAGATTTTAGTTTTAAGGTATCCCCTATTACTCCCCAAATATTCATCAAATTGAAAAAAATGCATTGAATTAAAAGATTTGTTTTATTACTATAAACAATTTTTGTTATAAATGTTTCTGTTAAGTCAATAATAAGGGAGTTATTTTAAGTTTTTTAATAAACAGTTTTAACCACGAAACACCCCCTAGAATAAAAATTTTAAAATATCTTACAGCTTATATTTGAATTCTGGTTCTACTCTATCATCACACCAAATTACGTGAAAATATGTCCAGCCGTTTTTACGTGAATCTCGGACAGACAGATAGACAAAAATTGTTTTTTTTACGGATATTGTCTTATAATAATCTGAAAAATGTAGAAACCAAATATGAGACCGAAAAAAATAAAAAAAGAAAAAACAGTTATAGCCTCCAATTTTATCATTATAGATTCATAGATTAATTTCATTAGCATTATTTTCATGCTTATGACTAACACATACTTGTAACTTACCTTGCATTTTTAAAAGTGAACAAAAGTATACATAAGAAAACAACTGAAAAACTTCTCATAATAAAAATTTTATGCATAAATAATGTATGCCCAATTGCGTACAGCATGAATGTAATTCCCCGTTTCCCGGTCAAGTCAGTGAATTTTATGAATATATCAAAACTTACTTGTTTTATCTTGCTTGTTTTCTTGTACAATTAAGATGTCCGATACTCGTGGTAATCCTTGAACAAGATAGGTGCCATTTTTTCTTCCAAACTTATCTAGGCGAAGAATGTTATGTGTATGATATGTTGTCACGTAGAGTGTGTCTTCAAACACTTCCAATTTAAATGGTTTCTCGTCTATCAAATAAAAATATAAATAATTAGATATCTTAAGCAAGAGGGTAAAGAAAATAAAGTACTGCGAACAGTACAATTTTTAATTTGTAAGAACTTATAGTAAAGATTTGAAATATAAGTAACTACTCTACTATATTAATGTAACTACTCAATTTTTAATTGAATAAAACATATCAATCACTTATTTCAGTAACTCAAATTATGTTAAAGTATTTTTCTGTTATAATTTAAAATAATTTTAATAATATATAAAATAAATTTAATTCTGTAACTTCAAATGTAATGCTGGCGTCGCCTTACATTACAGCCTAATTTAATCCTGTGAAAGTATTTTTTCTACTACAGAACTATTACTACTTCAGTAAAAATAAAAAATACTTGAATTTTTAAAAGAAGTCTGTTCAAGGTCATATGTCCGATTCAACATTCACCATATTGATATATTTTTTTCTCACTCGTACTTGCAACGATGTAATAGATGTAAAACGAGTAGCAGTACTAAATTTTGACCAAGTTGTATAGAACACGTACAAGTTCCACAATTCTTTTCAGACAAATGCCACAATTATTTCTCGAGGACTTTGACGTGATTTGGTCTAATTAGTGATCTTTATTTTAATATATATGTAGTAAATTTAAAGTGTTTCTGAATTTTGATTATTTTTATTTTGAATGGTTTGTAAGTAATTTTCGCAAAAATATATTTAAGAAAAAAATACTATATAAATGTGTGATATGCCAATGGTCTGGTTAAAATTTTAGAACAAATGATTTACTTGAACCTGATATTGAACAGACGTCTTTTAAACAAATGCGTACAATCTTAAAATATAGTTTGAAATTACCTCAGTAGAAAATGCAGTTAAATTTTAAATATCAAATATAATTTATTTGTTTACTTTGTAGGTCAAAATAAGTAAAATGTACATATCTGCACAAATAATTTAACGTTATGTAGGACGACACAGGCATCAAAGAGTCAAATTTTAAACATATCATATCAACTATATAACTCAAGAGAAAATAAAATAATACCTGTAAATTTCTTGACGACGTGCCTGTCTTTTCCATCAAGAAGAGCACATTCAATAACATGATTCTTTGGATCCGCCCAATAAAGTCTGCCTGTTGGATGATCAATTGTTAAACCTGTAGGCCATTGCACTCCAGTCTCTACTATAGTCTTTCTGCCAGAGCCATCCATATACGCAGCCTCAATGCGAGGATCGGTCCCCCAGTCACTCCAAACGACTGTAGCTGTTACGGGATCTACTGCAATGTCATGAGGCTGTTCCATGAGAGTGTTGAACAGAGTAAGAGTAGATCGGCCATCCATTGTTGACACTATCAACGCTGGAGCTCCAAAATCAATGATGTATAATCGATGGTTTATCCAGTCCACTGCTATCCCCCTAGGTTCTTTTAATCCATCTAATACAGTGGTCATGACTTCAGTATCACGAGCATTTCTTGAACCGTCCCCATTATCCTGAATTTTAATTCGCATTTTTTGAATTCTCTTGTTTTGATGATCGCACCAGAAAGCGATTGTTCCTCTAGAATCCCACATTACATCTACCGAATCCACCTTGTATCCTGGCGCAGTAGCAAGGGCAGATTTGTCTAATAAATGATTTGGGCTGCTGGCGCCTACTTTGTAAGGTGATAACAAACGCAATTCTGCATCACTAGCTATTAAAAGTGAAGCCAACTGTCCTTTGGCTAGGCATGATGCATTCTTAATATGATGTTGACTTGCGTAACCTGGCGCACATTTGCAAGTAAAATCTCCAAGTTTTCTTTCCACACAGATATGAGAGCAGGTATCCCATTTGCATGGAGTAACAGTACAGTTTGATTCATCACTGTTATCACCGCAATCGTTGTTTTCATCACAGATTAATTTAGGGTCAATGCAGTGTCCATTTGCACATTTAAACTGATGTGATGTACACATTCCAAATGTGCGGCATGTTGACGCTTCCTCATCAGAACCATCACCACAATGATCTTCTCCATCACATACGGCATGCTGGGGAATACATTTATGGTTTTTACATCTTAGTCTACCAACTGGACACGCCAATTTAGCGCACATAGTGGCATCTTCATCGGAGTCATCTTCACAATCGTCCTGGCCATCACAGCGCCACTGTTCAGGTATACACTGTCCGCTCGCACATTTAAAGCGATTTGCTGGACACTTATCAGTACAATTCATTTCATCTGAACCATCGGAACAATCGTGATCCCCATCACACTTCCACTCAATAAAAATGCAATACTGAGGACTTGTGCATTGGAATTCATTTTGTCCGCATTTTGCATTACAATCCTGCTCATCTGAGTGATCATCGCAATTATATTCCCCATCACACTTATGACTACCGTGAACACATCGTCCATCATTACATCTGAATTCTGATTCTGAGCAATTCCTTGGAATACAACCGACTTCATCAGAATTATCACCGCAATCATTGTCATAATCACAGTGCCATCTACCAGGAATGCATTTATTATTAGCGCACTTGAAGTAGGTCGAGTCGCAAGTGTGGTATTCTGGTAAACTGCAACTGGGTGGTTCATCTTCTCCTTTAGAACAATCTGGATCACCATCACATTTCCACGATGTTGGGATGCATCTACCAGAAGAACATCTAAACTGGTCACTAGGACAGGTTCTATTTAAACAGTCTTGTAGTTCATCCGAATTATCAAGACAATCATTGTCCCCATCACATACCCATACAGAGGGTATACATTTTCCATTCTTACACAAATGTTGTATGGGTGGGCAGGTTGCTGGTGGGCAATTTAATTCGTCTTCACCCAGTGGACAATCGATGTGATCATTGCAGCGTTTATTTACTGGTATACATTTGTCAGCAACTGTGCCATTGCCCTTACATTTAAATTGTGTGCTTAAACAGTTGTAAGAAGAACAGTCGGCTTCATCAGTCATATCACCACAGTCGTCATCACCATTACAAAGTTGGGAAGGATGGATACAATGCTTATTCTTACATTGATATTGACCAGGCATACATGTGAATTCTGGGCAGTGCTCAGGTTCGTCAGAACCATCTCCACAATCATCCTGCGTGTCACATTTCCACCAAAATGGAATACACTTGTAAGTCTTCGCACACACAAAATGTGCAGTAGTACAGTTGGAAAGACAGCTTACTCCATCAGTGCCTAATATATAGTTTTCAGGACAAGCGCATTTATAACCTGGTTCTTCTGGCGTTAAGAGACACAAAGTTGAACAATTACTGTGCAAACATTGATTCTTTTCATCTGCTAAAGCTAGCTGCCGGTTTGGATGGTATACGTGTATATCCATAGGTCTGTGTACGGTAGTTGCCATTGTTTTAAATTCATCTCCTTTATATTTATGACACCTTTCAACAGACTTCGTTTCCCAATCGGTCCAATATAGGTAATCTTCCCAAACAGCAATGGCAAATACATGATGTAGTTTTAATTGCGGATTTTCAGCTCTACTCGCTATAATTTTGATATGTTTTCCATTTAAATCTGATACTGCGATATAATCTTCCCTAGCATCCGCCCAAAAAAGTTCTTCGGTTTCATATGAGATTGTTAAAGCATTGGGCCAGCCAAGAGATTCATTAACTATAACTCTGGGATTTGAACCATCCATGTTAGCTTTGCCAATATGCACTTTGTCACCCCAATCACTCCAAAACATTTGTCCTAAATATGGATGCAAAACTATAGCACGCGGTTCGTCCAAGCCATCGTGCAGTAACACTTTGCGATATTTTCCATCCAGTGATGAGACTTCAATTGTATCGAGCCCTTTATCGCACCAATACAAGTTTCTACCAATCCAGTCAACAGCTAGACCATCAGGGTTCTGAAGAGTTGCTGAATGTAACACTTCATATGAGTGATTTCCATTAAGACTCTGACCTACACATTTGCGTTTAATGGAACTTCCAAGAGCAGTCACATCGGACCAATATAGGCATTTTTCTTTCCAATCAAAGTCAAGACCTACAGCATTTGTAAGATTATGTACAAGAAGAGTAATTTGTCCACTCAAGTCCATTTCTCGAATATAATATCTATTAGCAAATATCAATTTTGCCTCCACATCAGTATTAGATTTACAAGTGTGTCCGTCTGGTCTTAAAATATAGCCTTCGGAGCAAGAACACACATACGAACCTCTTGTGTTTCTACACAACTGGCTGCAAGGTCTATCTTCACATTCATCGATGTCTTCACAGAGATGTTTATCTTTCTCACTAACTTTGTAGCCTTCGTTACAAGCGCAGTCATAACCAATAGGTTTGTCAATGCACTTGTGAGCACAGAGTGTGAAGAACGAAGAACATTCATTAACTTTACACTTTTGTTCGTCACTAAAGTCCCCACAGTCATCTTCACCATTACATAATAATGTCATATTAACACACACGCCATTTTCACATTCATACATTCCTTTCACTCTACAATATTCCTCTGAAGAAAGTAGCATTTCACACATTTTTGAGTCTTCATCCGAGTTATCACCACATTCGTCCTTACCATTGCATCGCCATTTTTCTAGGATACATTTACCATTTTGACATTCATATTCGCCTTCCAAGCATTTACTACCTTGAGGCGAACATGATTTTGGCTCATCACTATTATCACCACAATCATCATCGTTATCACAATAAAATTGTTTGGCAATACACTGTTGGTTTAAGCACTGGAACTGATCAGGGAAACACACAGATTTATTCATGCAACCCTGTAGATGGCCTTCATCTGCACTGTCGTTGCAGTCTGCTTCACCATCACATAACCATGCGAGCGGAATGCATCGTCCTGTACTGTTACATCTGAACTCCCCAGCACTGCACTGTCTATGGTTACAATGTTCACTTTCATCACTACCATCGGCACAATCTAATTGTCCGTCACACTGCCAGGATATTGGTATACATTCAAAGTTCTCACACATGAAATGATCAGAACGACAGTGTCTCTCGATTTTACAATCTCTTTCATCTGAACTGATACCATCTGGGCCAGCATCCTTACAATCGTCATCATGGTCACATCTCCATTCAGCCAAGATACATCTACCATTTGTGCACTGGAATCGATTTTGTGGACATTGCGTTGTTGAAGTGGTAACACTTGTTTTTTTAGTAGTGCAATTCTGTTCATCGCTGTTATCCCAACAGTCATTTTCGCCATCACAAAGCCATTCCTTATGTATACAGGCTGTGGTATATGGACACTGAATCATATTGCTGTCATGGAAATCTTTCACACAATCTCTCTTGGGACAATCAAATTCATCACTTGCATCTCTGCAGTCAGGATCGAGATCACACTGAAAATGTCGTAATATGCAAGGGCCATCTTTGCATTTAAAGTGGTTATCATCAAAACAAGTGCAATTCTGTTCATCAGAATTGTCACCACAATTATCTACACGGTTGCATGTAAGGTTGGAAGTTATGCATCGTTTGTTTAAACATTGGAAATAAAATGGTGGACACTGTCGGTAGCCACAATAGCCAGGGTCTTCATCGGTTCCATCAGCACAGTGATTAATACCATCACAAGTCAATTGGAATGGTACACAACCTCCATCCGAACATCTAAATGAATCTCCAGTGCAGGCAGACTTCTTGGATACACATCTCTTGTGGTCTTCTGTCAAAGAACGTCCATTATAACAAGTACAAACAGGTTTTCCAAATTGATCTAATGAGCAGATATCTTCACAACCACCATTTAGTACAAAACATGGATTAGAGAAGCAATCATCTGTATCGTTAGCAACTGCAATAATGCCCATTGGTCTTGGTACATCTTTCCTTAACCACACCACGTCTTCACCAGTATACTTATTTGCTCTTAAAACCGCATGTAACACCCAATCTGTCCAGAATAAATAATCTCCATAAACAGCAATATGAAATGGGTGCTGAGGTGTAACTTTAGCTATTACAACGCGGTTAGAACCATCATATTCACTTCTTTCTATTTTATCTAATCGTGCATCACTCCAATATATTTTTTGAGCCTTATGATCTAAACACAGGGCATTGGGCATTCTTACATCAGTTGTAATGATATTTTGAAGGCCATATCCGGTTGTGTACGCTCTCTGAATGGATGGATGATGAGAGTTCCAATTTGTCCAGTAAATCATCATTTTACAACTGTCAACGGCAATTCCCCTTGGCTTGTCATTCACTCCTAATCGGACAACACTTTCAACTAAACTTGCATTAGTCCCGAATTCTGTTAAATTGACTCTATTTATTGTAGCTTCATTATTGCAAGTCCAATATAAAGCATTGCGTATTTGTTCATAAGCCAAACCTTCTACAGATCCTTGATGTTCCACAATGACAGAATGTTGAGTGCCATTGAAATATACCGTATTTATGCTTCCGCGTTGAATATCGGAGTAAAACAATCTACTTCGTCTGTAATCAAAAGATAAACCAATGGCATTTCTCATGAATTCCTTACTGCTGATACTTGCATAAGGTGGGTTTAATTCAGAAGAGTCGGACATGTGTATTGAATCAATACGAACAACTCTGGAGTACATTATGAAACTGTCATAATCTACACATTTCTTTCCATCTGGTGCTACCATACCATGTGCACAAGCGCACACTGGATAAGTCCCATTGAATAAGCACAACTCTTCACATCCACCATTATTATTCGAGCAAGCATTCGATCCTTTTTGTTTTCTAGGAGAGAAAACCTGTATGTCTTTTAATGAGTCACCGACACTACTTAGCATAAGAGTGTAATTAGATAAATTATTAACAAGTCCTGATTTAATGCTTCCTCTTTCATGAGTTGTATCAATCCAATACAACATGTCTCCTAGGACGGTTAGAGCAACAGGGTTTTCTAACGAATGGTTCAGCAATACTTGGCGATCTGTTCCAAAATACGTCATCCTTTCTATGGTGTTTGAGCTTGCATCACACCAATAAATTAATTGATTATCGTAGTCTAAGGTAAGGTCTGTTATGGTTAGGGACTGATTAACCAAAACTGTACGATTGCTGCCATCTAGTCGAGTTCTCTCTATTCTGCTTGCACTTGCCCAGATTAAATACCCTGCATTTGGATCTACGCACAGTCCTGTTGGTTTCTCTACATCATGTGCTACGACCACGTATCTGTATGAGCCGTTCAATTTGGATACCTCAATCACATTCCTTTTGGGATCAGACCAATACATATTGCCAGCCAACCAATCAACAGCTAGACCAGTCAGCCAGTCAACGGGTATACTTTCCAGTGCTTCATGCTGTTCGACAACAACCTTACGCTCTGTACCATCCCTCTTAATTCTTGTAACTGTGCCATGATCACTATCTGCCCAATAAATATGATCCATGGCTGCATTAAAATCAATGCTGGTTGCCATTGAAACTCGTGATATTGGTGCTAAAACTGCTGTGCTGTTATTTCCATCTAGAGCTAAACCTCGAATTTCCCAATTAACTGAATAAAAGAGGAATTCAGACACGCCTACACATTTTGTAGAATCTTTTGGATCTGTCTTGTATCCCGTTGCACACTGACACTTATGTTTTGTTGCTGATAATGGAAGACATAGATGTTGGCAACCACCTTTGTTAAATGCACATGAATTATTACCAATTTGTATGGCTGGGTCATAAATGCGCAAAGAATTTATATTTACTGTATGATTTCTTAAGATTATATCATTTCCTCCATTTGTTTTGTCACACACATGGATTGCTTGATCATGTTCATTAGCGTAATACAATAAATTATGATAGACTACAATAGCATTGGGCAATGAATCTGGACTTAATTTTATTAGACTTACAATTTTTGTTTTAAAATCGTAATAATGCAAAAAATTCTTGTCGGTATACACCCAGTATAATCTCCATGATTCTAAATCCATTGACAAACTATGAGGACCTACATTGTTTCCACTGCCGTGAGTTTGATTTAGTAATACTTGTTTACTGGAACCATCCATTGCTGATGCCATGATAAGATGTGAAGCTTCACTGTCTTTAAAATATGACGTATCACCATCTCTAGATTGCAGAGTATCACTATCTTTAGTATTATTGATAATAGTGACTGCCCAGTACAAATTCCCCCTCGTGGGATCCACTGCCAAAGATGTTACTTTATGAAGTTCATCGTAAGTCATAATTACAGTTATATATTCTCCATCTAAATTGCAAGCTGAAATGTGGTTGTGAGTTGTTCCATATGATGATATAAACATAACATCAGATATCCAATCTATGGCTAAGCCAGCTGGTTGTTCTATGCCTGTATCTACTAGAGTGTGTGTAGGTCCATGAGTTAAACCTGTGCGTTTCACTTCATTTACTTGACTGTCTGTCCAGTAAAGACGACTAGTTTTTGCTACAAAATCCAACTGTGTGGGTGAAAGAACTTGTGGTAAACTTATAGTTGGTATGGTATGGTAGTATGGTTGTTCCAAATCCACGCCACGAATTTCACTCGGTCTTGCGAACAATAAAACTTTCTCGTTAACTTCGCAGGTGCGCTGATCTTTATTTAATCTCATAACATGAGGGCAGTCACACTTGTAGGTATTATTTCCATTTAATAAACACAAATGAGAACATCCACCGTTATTGTTTCCACAGGGATTCTTAACTCTAGGCTGCCTGCTTGGGTGTAAAATTTGTATATCAAAAGGTTGTGTTAAAGTTCGTTGAATGACAGATATTTGTCCTCCATTCCACTTGTTTGTTCGAATAACCGAATTAGTTCGCCAATCAGTCCAATATACGTAATTACCAAACAAAGCAATTGCGAAAGGATGAGACAACATTTCATGACCTCGTATCACTTCATGGTGATCTAATCCTTCATATGTTGTGGTATGTATTGAATCAGATCTTGCATCAATCCAGTATATTCTCCGAAGATCGTAATCAAGAGTTAAACCATTTGGCCATGCACCATCTGTGAGTTTATCGACTTGCACTACTGTGTAACGATTTTGTCCGGCCATGCTACATCTCTCAATTCTGGGCGAATTAGCATCCCAATCAGTCCAGAAGAGTAGGCCATCTCTAGGATCTAATGCTATAGCTCTGGGTGATTCCATTTCCCCAGCTACTAACGTTCTTCTGTAAGAACCATTTAATCTTGCTACCTCAATTTGATCCAACTTACTTTCCACCCAGTACAAATGTTCGCCTATCCAGTCTACAGCTAAACCTTCTGCGGTTGATAAACCAGAATGTACAACTACTTCAATTTTTGACAAAGATCCACCAATTAAAGTGCCTCTATATATTTTATCATCAATTACATCTGTCCAGAAAACCATGTTTGTTTTCCCTTTATGATAAAAATCTAATGCTATTGTATTTTTTAGACTTGAAATAAATGTTTTGACACCAAAAGTCTTTAGATCAACGCCTCTTAATTCATGGCGATTTGAAAATATTGCGTAAGGAATTGCCTCATCGATACTCTTGCAGGTAAATCCATCTGGTTCTAAACTGTATCCTTCGAAACATTTACACTTATGTCTATTCTTTCTGGGAACACAATCTTGACTGCAAGTCCCCCAAACTTCGCATGGGTGTGCCTCCAAGCATGTCATATTATCAGCTTGAAGATGAAGATGGTCCGGACAAGAACAAACCAATCCTTCAGGAGCATTGTGACAAATATGTGAACATTCTACACTGTGATCACAGAGCAATTCTGAACAACGAAACCCTTCATCAGTACCATCTTTACAGTCAGCTTTACCGTCGCACAGATATTCCGCGTTTATACATTTTGTTCCATTATCACAAAGTCGATTAGGGTGATCACAGGTAAAATTTGAGACTTCCGGTACTGAAGTAGTGTTGTGCATTTGGGACGCATTGCAGTTCTTTTCATCTGATCCGTCGATACAGTCCAATCGATTATCGCACTGAAATAGTTTTGGGATACACTCTCCATTTTTACATCTGAAAAAGAAAAATACATACCAAAAATACATAAATTTGCAAATAAAAATATATATATATATATAATCTAAAAGTGGGGTGTTACTGACTTGCACCATAAATGAAACTGTTTTTCACAAAAATCTTTTTTTTTTTGATACCTATTATTACAGAAAGTTCTCGTATTAAGCGATTAGTGCGTTCCCGATAAACCTCGCGTTTTATAGAACCACTCAATAAAAATAACAATCTTATGTAAAAAATTTATGTGAAGTGTGATTTTTCACACATTTCAGGGTTTCGCAGGTATTTAGTAAGTGAATGATGATTATTTGGGATGCCAAAACAAATTTTATGTTAAAATATTTTTTTTGTTAATTTTAATTCGAATGCCTAATACCATTATTTAGGTTTCTAAATATTTCATTAAAAAGGTTCATTAATATTTTGAAAATTGCACCTATGGCTTTCATTGGTTGTTTTAAGATATAAGCTCCGCCCTTCTGATTTCGTGTACATTGAAACATAGAATTATATTACAATTTCAACAATTTCCACTGGTTATTAAATTTACGCTTTTAAAAATTAAATTCAACATTTGCCATAATATAACTAGAATTTTGAAAAAATAATTTAAACAAAATAAAAATGAAAAAAACAGAAAAAATAAAATTGTCTCCAGACGGGAAGCGAACCCTAGTTTCCAACTTAGAAAGCCAGAGGGCTAACCATTACACTATGAAAGCGTACTGGTTTATTGTGTTACATGACGTTTTAAATATTTTACATTGTCAGCAAAAAAACACAAAAAATGCGTTATTTTCCGAAAACATAATCTGATAAAAAATTCCTGTTGTACTATTCCGGTTCACACCAATGTACATTACTTAGATTTGTTTCAGATTTTGAACCATCTGGGCTACAGGGGACAACATTTTTGTTGCACAATTTTGGCAAAAATCGCCTCAATAATGTATTTTTAAAAATAAAATTTTGATCGTTAATCCACGTACTAATGGCTTTCATTTGATACCCTACTCAGAATTTTTAAAAAGTATTTTTTTTTTCGATGTTTTTTGATATTCTGGTATTTTTCCTATGTGCGGGTCAAAGAGTTGTATAAGCATGCCAAATTTCAACTCTCTAGGTTTGGCCGTTCGGCTACAATTTTTACTGAACAGACAGACAGACAATCAGACAGTCAGACAGACAGACAGACAGAGAGACAGACAGACAGACAGACAGGCAGGCAGACAGACAGACAGACGACTAAATGACGGTATAAGGGTTTTTTGGTCATACCTACAAAACCCTAAAAATAAAAATGTTCAATGCTTATTAACAACGTAACATAAAAATATAAAAAAGAGGTATACTGTGCCTGAAAATTATGGCAGAGAATTAATAAATATATAAATATATTATACATTTTTGAGACTGACTTGGCTTGATCAAGTGGTTAGAAATAAGTAATGGTTCCTAAAGCATTATTCGCGTTGGAATAAAATCGCGTATTGAAAATATGCGTAATACGCGAACTTACTCAACCTAATAAGTATAGTAACTGTTTAATAAGAAACATATCTACGGTCTTAAATGTTATTTTTCATAAAGTAGATAATTTCGAGTCGTGTACACCAAAATATAAATAATGATACAAATTACACACACATTGTTATTACCTTGGGAAAAGATATAGCATAGTAAGGTTGATAAAATATTATTTAACTCACCTAAATTCATTTTCTTCACATAAATTTTCCATAGATGTTGCTTTATGTTTTGGATATTTTGTTGGCTTAACAACTTCACTACTTGTTTCACAGTTACGTTCATCAGCTCCATCAGTACAGTCCTGAACTCCATCACACTTCTTAGCAATTTGTATACATTTAACATCACTTGGACAAAGCATCTGAGTTGCAGCATCGCAAATATCCGTACAATGCTTTTCATCAGAATTATCAGAGCAATCATTTTCACCATTACAGTACAAATCATAAGAAATACATCGATTATTTGCACATTTAAATTCAGTAGGTTGACAAGTTGGTTGTTGTGGACATTTTTCATGTTCATCACTGTTATCATTGTCACCACAATCGAAATCTCCGTCGCAAGTCCAAGATTTTGGAATACAACGACCTGTAATATTACAAGTGAACTGATGTGACGGGCAAGAACTCCGACATCTAGCAGGATCTTCGTCCATTCCATCTTCACAGTCCTTATCACCATCGCATACCCAGAATTTTGTAATACATAAGTGACCGTCACATTTAAATTGATCTGATTGACAATTTATGTTTTCGCAAATACCGTTTTTACCAGAATATTCATCTGATCCATCCCCACAATCATCATCTCCATCACAAACATACCGCTGTAATATACACCTTTTGTTTTTACTACATTGAAAATGATTTGGTGGACATTGGGACGGAGTGACATAATTGACTTGTTTCTCACACATGTTATTTTCATAACTGAAACCTTCTGAACAAGCACAGACTGGGCCATTTGGTGTAGCCAGACACAATTCTGGACAATTATTGTTCTTGTTAGCACAGGCATTTTTACCAACTTGAGCTTTACTATCGTAAACTTTTATGTCAACCAATGGAGGATTTTCTGCAATCAATGACTCCACTTTCGAACTATTTCCATTGCCTAATTTAAAAGAGTAGATATAACCTTTTACTGATTCTATCCAGTATAAAGTATTATCATGAAAAGCTAAACTGTATGGATGATCTAATTTGGTGGCTGAATACACGGTTTTACGATTCTGACCATCTAAGCCTACACTTTCTATTTTAATTAAAGAAGCATCACACCTGAAAATAATTAAAATTGTTATGAAAGGACCAAGAACTACATTATTTATTTGAAAATCCTTAAAGTAGTGCTACTATTAATGTACGGACATTGAGCGGCTCAAAGAACTGGCCACAATAACACACTGCATATTTCTACATTTTTCTGCGAGGATATAACAGGGCACAGTTCAAATGGGATTGTAGTATTTTTAGTAGTTTTAAAAAAAGTCCCTTGAAACGTAAAGAAAAATTATGCATGCTTTTATCAAGAATCTGTGACTTTCTTAAATAAACGTAATAAACTACTTTTAGATACAGTCAGCGCCCGCTTAACGTACACGATGCGTACACAGATTCCCGTACGTTAATCGAACGTATGTTAAGCGGACGGTATATTTCCGTATAAATGCATGTAAATACGACTAATTGGTACATACTTTCGGTCTCTATGTTCATACGAACGTACATTTGTTCGTACGAACGTACATTTTTTCACTCGAACGTACATTTTTTCACTCGAACGTGCATTTGTTCTCACGAACGTACATTTTTTTTTTGTATAAATGACCAATATTCATTGATTGTTTTGAAGTTTGAAATACAGTGTTACCAACTGCTATCTTTCAATTTTCCCCCTTCACTTACACTTACAGAGAAGAATCAGTAAATACGTCGAACGCAGCCGAATATGTACACGTATTTACGAATGCCTTTCTGTGTGTGAATACACAGCAGTGTATTCACATGTAAGTAAAAATTGGAACTGAATAAGGACACTGAAGATATTAACGATTTGTTAGAATCACATGCGGACGAACTCACAATTAATGAGTTATTAGAACCAGGGCCGGCGCTAGGATTTGCGGGGCTATATGCGAGAAGAGCAAATAAAGGTCCTCACCTCCCAGATCTAAGTGAAGAGCAAAAAAAAAGTCCTCACCTCCCAGATCCAAGTGAAGAGCAAAAAAAGGCGTGTTGTTGAACCGCGGAGCCTGCTGTTGTCCGCGGGGCCATGTGCCACCGCACATGCTGCACATGCCTCGCGCCGGCCCTGATTAGAACTACAAGAGCAAATGAGAACTGAAAAAGAAGACCCAAAAACCGAGAACGGAACAACCGAAATACAACTAAAAACAGTAAGTGGAATATTAGGCAAAGTGGAAGAACTCATTGACACTATCGAGAATTCGGACCCGGATATTGATAGAAGTTTCAGTGTTGTTAATAATATACGCAATAGCACCACTTGTTATAAACTTTTATATCAAGACAAAAAGAAAACTGCGGTACAATTGACAATGGACAAATTTATAATTAAAAACAACAAATAATAATTTTTTAAGTACTTATTTATTTTTCTAAACATGTTTATTTTATGTATGGTTTATTTTTATTTTTTTAACGTATTTATATGTTAGTACTACGAGTTTACTGTTCTATTAGGATTTACGAAAATATTAGGGGCATTAAATTAATAAACTTCAATATCTTACAAATGATCATTCATGAAAAAAAAACGTGTAAGAATCTTTTTTTGTAGATAATTTTAAAATCTGCAAGTTTTATTCACATAAATTTTACGTTAAGTTTACTCTTTCAAAATTAAATGCGGTCCCATCATTTAATAATCGGACATTTTTCGTGAATCCGATTATACATCATACATTGTGTGCTATTTCTTTTCCCTTTTTTTTAACCATAAAGTTTCCATATAACGTATAACGTAACGTATAACCATCAAATATAAACGACGTTTTCGTGTGACGCGATGTACGTTCGCGCGGACAATGTGTACGTTCGTATAAAAGCGACATTTTCATGTTACGCGATGTACGTTCGTACGAACATAGGATCCGTAATTAATCATGTACGTATCATCGAACGTACGTTAAGCGAGCGCTGACTGTATACTATTTTCTCTACTACTATTATCTATATACTTAAAACGATTACTAGTGCAACGAACTGGTTTTTAAACTATTTGAATCCCACCACTGCCTCCAACTACAGTAAGTTCTCCTATTACGCCTGCTTTGAAAACGAAATTTTATTCCAACGTGAATAATGTATTAGAAAATATTTATATTACTGCGCGATTCTAAATTTAATCATACGCGATTCTAACCACCATCCTGGTGGTTAGTCACAGTCATCCTGACTGAGTCAAGTCAATCTGAGAAACACACTAAATTGCTGGAACAGCTTAAAGTTTTACAATAACAATAACAGTAAGGTTTCAAAGAATAAAATAAATAATGAAAAAAGTACTAAGCATATGGATTGACAACTAAAATTAAAAAAAAAAAAAAGGAATATATACATAAATTCGTACAATAAAGTAAATTCGGAAATGAAGTACATATTCGCTATTAATTATGCTCAACATATTTGTATTTGTTTATGCTGTATATTTATTTATTTATAACTATTCTCATTAGTCATTATTTCAGGCACAATATACCTCACTTTTTTTTATTTTTATCGTATGTTGCTAACAAGATTTGAACATTTTTTTATTTTCTCATATCATTTGTTTTTATTGTGCGATTTTGCATAACGCGAGGTTTCTTGGGAATACATTCACCGCGTTCTAGGAGAACTTACTATATTTTGCATATTTATAAAAGTTTTACTACAACCCGAACCAAGCACAAATTTGATAAAATATAGTTACCAATAAAGTCTTCTTTCCGTAAAATCAATAGCCAGTCCATTTGGCCACTCTGTATCGGAAGTGACAAAAGGTGTTCTGTGAGAACCATCCATCCACGCTTTTTCTATTTTGCCTGGACCAGCAACACCAGCAGCCCAATCAGACCAATACATCATCCCTTTTTTAGGATCAAGCACGATAGATCTAGGGTGAAACAATGGTCCAGAAATCAATATTTTCTTCTGTGTTGTATTACTTAAACTGGCAACATATATTCTAGCCAATCCTTCATCAGTCCAATAAATATTTCTGCCCATCCAGTCAATAGCTAACCCTTCACAGTTCGTAACATCTGAATCTACAACAGTTTCTCTGATAGTGCCATTTAAAGATCGTCTTTCTATTACGTAGCGAATTAAATCGGAATAGTATATCATTTGTGTTTGAATATCGTAATCTAATGCTCCTGGTAACACATTTGTAATTGGTATCATAACATCTATTGGATTTTTAGAATTCATACTAATTCCTCTAATCATTGGTGCTCTTCTTTTTCCATATAATAGAAAAGTTGGTTGTATCGCACTGATACATTTACCACTTGTTTTGAGTTTAAAACCTGGTTTACATAAACACTGCGCTACAGCGATATCTCTCTTCCACGCCGGTACACAAATATGGTCACAACCACCATTAGCTTGTCGACAAGGATGGGGGACATCTGGTTGTCTTTGTCTGTGAAATATATGTATATTGAATGGTCTGGTAATATTTTTCGCCAAGTAATTTTCTGGCATATTATTTTTAGAAAGACGAATTACACTGTCACTATGCCAGGAAGAAACGAATAGATTTGTTTCAAAAATGGAGACACTGTATAAGTTTTGTACCTAAAAGAAAATTCATTAACAAAGAGACAATATTTCTAAATTAGGACCAGCGAATGTTTGCACACCAAGGATGAATGTATGAGGAGACAAATCGCATAACGATTTCAGATTTGTCACAACGTACGAGGTGTGTAAATTAAATAACCGGACTGGCAACATAGTGTTTGATCTGGCAACATTTAGGACGCGGGACGTGGAGGGGTGGCAGGTGAACATGTGATATGCCTTCAGTACGAGTTTGAACTCGCTAGAGTAATTTTGCTGTCCGTAGCGATTTATTTCGTGAAACAGTTTTTTCTAGTGAGTTCTAAAAATGAGCAACATTTAATTCGAGCAACGGTGTGATATCAGGTTTTGCTTCAGACTTGGGCACAGTGCAACGGAAACTTTTGCAACTTCAGCAGGCCTACGGAGACAGTGTTTTGTCAAGAACCCAAGTTTTTTTGTGGTTTCAGAAAGAAGAGAGTTGATTGAAGATGAATCACGCAGCTAATCTTTAAGAACCGATTAAAATGTCGACAGAATCCGGGATCTTGTGCGTTCAGATCGTCGGTTGACAGAATGATCAAGGAAGAGTTGAATTTGACTCATACTACTGTTCATCAGATTTTGCATGAAATGGGGATGAGAAAAATCTGCGCAAAAATAGTTCCAAAAAACCTTTCACAGAACCACATTCCTGTGGCTCCTCAGCCTCCTTATTTGCCTGACTCGTGTCCTTGTGACTTTTCCCTCTTCTCAAGATTGAAAAATCACCTCAATGGACGTCATTTTGGGTCACTGGAAAACATTCAAACGTCCGTAATCGACCAGCTAAAAGCTATTCCAATATCCGAGTTCCAGCACTGCTATGAGGATTGGAAGAACCGTCTCCAGCGCTTTGTGGCTTCCCAAGGAAGTTATTTTGAGGGAGACAATATTGAATTGTAATTCTATTATATTAAAATAAAAAAAAAATAAATAAATAAAATAAATAAAAATCAGTCCGGTTACTTAATTTACACACCTCCTATGTCTCTAAACTAGTATAGTACGGTTTGGAAGACGGCCTTGATGTGCCAACATTCGCTGGCTTTACTTTATATATAATATTTAATAAATAAATGGCCCATAAAAAAATTTAAAAAAATATATATTTTTTTTTATTTGAATGATTACGTGTAGGTACATTGAAATATAATATCAAAATATTTGATAAAAATAAAATGTACTTTTTCTTCAAGGTGTTACGTATACAGGTGCCCGTTTTTCGAGCCTAACCATTGGGATGGCGTGAACCGTAAGAGATACGAAGTCGGTTAAATTGAGGCAAAGTTGCCGCATTAGTTGGCCACTTTAATGATGTATTTGGTTTTCCGGAAAAGTGCACAGGTCACTAAATACGAGCAGAAAACTGATTTTGGTTGATTTACTTTTTGGCTTATAACTTTTTTGTTTCAAGTTTCTAATTTGCACGTTCTACAAGCACTTTTTTACGAATAATTCACAGCAATCCTCAAAATTTTTATAGCTCGTATCATTTTCGATAAGTTCATATTAACTTTCAGTTTTCGTATGGGACTCAAAGTTGTCTTTAATTGCATTAAATCGAGATTTTTTCTCTTTCCAATGATATAAAACCCACCTAAATTAAAATGAAAATTAACTGAGAAATTAGAAAATTATTGGTTTTAAAACAAAATGTATGCTATTTCCTATTATTTTGCTTAAATTAGATATTGCTCATCTGACATCCCTTTTCCTTATTTTATGTGTTAGAGTGTAGACCAGCGTTTCCCAAAGTGTGGGTCGCGACCCGGCACCGGGGCGCAGAAAATGTTTGCCGGGTCGCGAAAAAAATTATAAAAAAAAACACAAAAAGGATTTTCTTTGTACATATTATTTTTTTTACGTCAGTTAATCACTAGAATAGTGTATTTGTGCTCTTTATACTATACTATATTCTTTATTACTATACTATACTATACTCTTTATTGCTATACTTATACTCTTTATTTATTTATTTATTACTATTTATTACTATTTATTACTCTTTATTACTATAAAGATACAGCTTTCAAATAAAATTTGTTTTGTAAATAAATGTTTTTTTCATAAGGTGGGTCGCGAAAAATTTTAAAACCTCGTACCGGGTCGCGGTCAAAAAAGTTTGGGAACCGCTGGTGTAGACTATGTTTCCGTGCAGCTCATTAATGTCTGCAGGAATTGTTTTGTAAATATGACTTTTCATTAATAAAGAAATAATCTAACAGAGATAAGCCCGAAAAAAAAAAATAAAATTTTGATTTTATTTCCTAAGTACACATGATGGAAAGGAATAAAACCAATAATTTTCTAATTTCTCAAGGCTCTGTTTGGAGGTTGAAGGTGAAACATTCGAGCATTTATTGTAATGCTATACATACATTTTGTTTTAAAATCAATAATTTTTTAATTACTCAGTTAACTTTCATTTTAATTTAGGTGTGTTTCATATCATAAAAACAAAAAAAAAAAAAAAACTCAATTTAATGCAATTAAAGACAACTTTGAGTCCCATATGAAAATTGAAAGTATGAATTTCGCGAAATTGATACGAGCCCTAAAAATTTGGAGAACGGCTGTAAATTATTCTTAAAAAAGTGCCTGTAGAACGTGCAAATTAGAAACTTGTATAAATTGAAACAAAAAAGTTAAAAGCCAAAAAGTAAATCGGTCAAAATCAGTTTTTTGCTCGTATCTAGCGAACTGTGCACTTTTCCGGAAAACCAAATACATCATTAAAGTGGCCAACTAATGCGGCAACTTTACCCCAATTTTACCGACTGCGTATCTCTTACGCAGTGGCGGCGCTATCGGGGGGTCCGGGGGAGGGGGGGCTAAAAGTTGCTCTGGACCCCAGTTGCCCCCCCTAGAATTGCTTGGAAAAAAATATATTTTAGAAGTGAGGACCTTTTTTTTTAGGCCATTACTTGTATTTTCATACGTAAACGATAAAAAATATTTCCTGCCCCCCCCCAAATTTTACTCAACATTTTTTTGGCCGCCCCAGATTTTAAGAGCTAGCGCCCCCACTGATCTTACGGTTCACGAGGTCCCAATGGTTAGACTTGAAAAACGAGCACCCTGTATGTCTAATATTTTACACCAATTACGTATACTTAAAATTTTTAAAATAGGAATACTTACCACCGATCCCTTTTTAACTGATTTCCTGTTAGTTCCATCATAATTGACTCTTTCTACATAATCCAGATATGTGTCCACCCAATACACCTGCTGAGTTGTGAAGTCTACTGTTACACCGTATGGATACACTATTTTAGTTTGTACTAGAGTTGTACGATTTGAACCATCTAGTAAAGCACGTTCCAGCATTGGAGGTGAATGGCCCCATTTGGTGAAGAACATGAAACTACAATCACTTTAATTAGTTCTTTATCAACAAATATTATGAAATTAATAAAATATACAGCAACAATATTAGGTATATAATTAATAAAAGTTTATGTGAAATATGAATTTTCACACCTTGTAAGATTTCGTAGGTATCTAGTAAGTGAAGGTGGCCAACAAAGGACTAGAATGCGGAATGTTTGGGTCAACATTTTTTGTAGCAAACAGTGGTGTCTAACCTTTTTGCATGCGTGGCACATTTAAAAGGATCAAAATTTTGGTGGCACACAGGGTACAAGTGTACGAAAATGTATTATAACCAGAGAATCGAACCGGAACCGAACCGAAAACCGAAATTAACCGGAATTTTTAACAGAACCGAAATCGTAACCGGATCGTAAAATTGCTCAATTTAAAATCCGAAACCGAAACCTGAACGAAATAACGGTTAATTTCGGTTCATTTTTTTTTTTTTTTTATTTTTTTCTTTAAATTAATTCATTAATCTCATTCTTTAATTTACTTTCCATGGAGAAATTCTAATTAATTCATCAGATCTTTAAATGTATCTTTAAAAAAAAAAAAGAAAAGAAAAAGAACTAGGAATGATCATAAATGAAAAAGAAGGAAATCCATAAAGGCTTTGGAATAATTCGGTTCATTTATCTTTGAGAAAAGTATTCTTTTTCCTGAATTAGCAAATCTTGCATAATATTGGCTGTACCAGCTTTATTTGTATTTTTCGAGTTATTAAATAGCCTCCCCCCTAAAATTCTGCCCACGCGGGGTAAATTAATATAACTATAGATAAAAATACCGGCGGTTTATAATAAACCACCGTAAATTATAACAATCGGTTTCCGGAAATTGCCTTAAATTTAAACAACCGGTTTCGGGAAATCGGTAGAAATTGGCAGTGTTCCGGCAGAGTTCAGAGAAACCGGTTGGGTGACACCACTATGCTGTGATATATCTCAATAAACTATTCTGTTAAGTAGTGCTATTTCAATCACAAAACATCACTATAAAATGTTAATTGGAAGCTACATACATATTTGTCAAAAAACTGATCTATTAGAAAGTGAGACATAGAGAATATTACATACTTTCTGCCGATTTTTTTCGATAATAGAACTTATTTTATTTTTTTCAAATAAAAGACGTTAAGCATTGACATTTTATCATAAATGTAAAAAGTAAATAATAATAATAGTAATAATAATCGGATCCCAAGGCCTAGATAAGCGTAAAAGGTGCAGAGAAGGTAAGTTTCCCGTTTTTATACCACCGGCCATAGATATGAAAGCCACGTGGTCATTGTGACGTTTCGACAGGTCCTATTAACTTTATAATAGTAATTAACTAGTAATTAATTAAATACTTGAAATTAAGTACTAGTTAGATAGTCATTCAGTCTATTGAAAAAGTAATTTTCAACGTTTATTATCAGACGCATACGCAGAATTTGCAGTGTGCGTTAAAATTTCCCTGCGCTTGCGTCTGATGATAATAAACCGGTGGAAATTTCTCTACAAATATACCTTACATTAACAGGTTAAAGTGCTAATAATATTTAGCTTACCCTTTAGTAGGATCTAAGGCAATACCCCTTGGCTTACTAAGGTTGATTTCTAATACAATAGTACAAGCAGACAATGTATTGTTACATAGGAATATAACCTCACGAGAATCATCCAAGAAATACCAATTGCCACTTATCCAATCCAAGGCAAGCTGATGAATTGCTGTAATAAAAAAATCTTTAGTATGATACATATATTTTAAAGGAGGTAATATTGATATTGTTTCAGAAATAAAATTTCATAAATAAATTCAATATAATTATCCAACTACAGTAATATATTAACACATATTAAATGATAAAAAATAATCTATTTCTTAGAAAGGGACACTTGTGTTTATTAGTAACTTGAGACCTATTTAAACCAGGGCTTCGAACCTGAACTGAACCGAAAACCGAAAAAAACCGTTATTTTTGTCGGAACAAAAACCGGAGCTGAATCGAAAAAAAAAATTACGGTTTATTTCGGTTCAGATAATGTCTATGGGAGTGAACCAAAATATAAAACATATTTTATTTAAGATTATTTTTTAAACTGATGAGCAGAAAAAAATCCAAATTTTTTCTATTATTTCGGGTGGGGGGGAACGCCCTAACCGCCCCCCCCCTCCTGCAGCGTCCTTTTTACAGCAAAATAAGGAATATAATGTTCTTCTAAATTATGATAGAAAATAAATTCCTAATACAAATAAAAGCATTTAAAAATTTATCACTCGGAACTGAACCGAAAACCGAAAAAACGTTATTTTTGCCGGAACGAAAACCGGAACCGAACTGATATATATATTTTTTAATTGAACCGGAACAAAAACCGAAACATAAAAAAATAACGGTTCGAAGCCCTGATTTAAACAGGAACTCATAAATTCTATTTATCTTAAAACTATGTGATTTTTATAATAACTAATCTTAAAATTAATTAATAACATTGTTCATTCAATCGTAAGTGAATTAGTCACAAGATTCACAGTTTCTAATAAATGATTATATACTTACATTCCATACTAGAAAACATCTGTGGATTTGACATAGTCCAACGATCTTGGAAATTATCAATATTAACACACATGAAACAGGATAATGTGAAGTTGTTATGGATGTAACAGAATGTTCGATTTCGATGTGAAAATTCAAGAGCATGAGTGTTAAGGAGTTTGAGTGTAGAATTTCCTTTCCACGCATTTCCTTCCATGTCAATACGTCGAATATCAGCTTGTGTGGAAAATATTATGGACGGCTCTTCATTTTCTGGCACTGAAAAAATAAATCCATAATTATAATCGCGGAATTAAGGAATACCTTAAAATACTTAGTGAAGAACTGTGCAATCCGAATACAAATCGTGGTAAACAGTCGTCATCCTAATTTTATTGATCATAATCAAACAGTATCGGTTTGTAACGGATGTTTTTTTAAAGCTATAGAACTAAAATGAAATAAAACACATAAAAATCTTGGTAATGGCCATGGTATTTGCTTTATTGGAAAGATAATTTTATGCCATTATTGTTCAAATATGATTTCGGGCATACGGGCGCCACGCGGCTGGCTCAAATAAAGCACAACCTGGAAGTCCAATTTTTGCGCTGCTGCTTTTCGGAGCCGTATATCGGCAATTACGCGGCGAATGATGTCTCTGGTTTATCGGCGTAGATTGGCGACCTCACATATCCCCACAGAAAATAATTCAAAGGTGTTAAATCGCACGATCTTGGAGGCCACTTCCAGGTCAATTACGCGAAATTGTGCGCTCATCGAATGTTTCCTTCAATAAATCGATTGAGGCGCGCGCTGTCTGGTATGTTGCGCCGTCTTGTTGAAACCACAGCTCTTCCATATTAATGCCATTCAATTGGGGAACGAAAAAGTCAGTAATCATGGCTTTGTAGCGGTTTCCATTGACTGTAACATTCTGGCCAGCATAATTTTTGAAGAAATAAGGACCAATGATCCCACCAGCCCATAAAGCACACCAAACAGTGACTTTTTATGGATGTAACGGCGTCTCAATAATGGCTTGTGGATTTTCTTCACTTCAAATGCGGCAATATTGCTTGTTGACGTAACCAATCAACCAAAAATAAGCGTCATCGCTGAATAAAATTTTGTGGAGAAAATTAGGGTCAAGAGCAATCTCGTATTCGGCCCATTCAACGAACGTACGACGCATACGATGGTCATGCGGCTTCAACTATTGCACGAGCTAGATCTTGTAAGCTCGTAAACCAAGATCTTTCCGCAAAAACTTCCATAAAGTGGATGGACACAGCTCCAATTGCTGTGCACGATGGCGAATCGACTCATTCAGCACTCTTTGGTGCGCACTGTACGACGTCTCTGCGGATGCGTATTATAAATTAGAGTATGAGTGGTGCGAAAACGATCCATGGTTATTCGAATTACTTGCTGGGATGGACGATTATATCGAACGTAAAACGGACGAAGCGCACGGAATGAACCACGATTTTCAAAATAAATTTGGACAATTTGAAAGCGTTGTTCTGGTGTAAGTCAAAATGGCCGTCGCTAGAAACAATGTTGCCAATTCGAAAAACAAACACACTTTACATAAGCACTGGGAAACTACAGCACCAGCAAAAAAACATCATCTTGTTTCCCTTAAAACCTACCCTATATTGGGAAAATTTGGCCTATATCGTGGTATTAAGAACTTTTTTCATTATATCATTAAAAAAAAAAAAAAATGTTTGTATTTCGGAAAAGGCACAGATTTCTTCCGACAAACTATTAGTTATAACTCAGAATTTATTCATTTTATTGCAGAGAGAAATCAAAAGTATCGCCACAAATAGTAGGAAGAAAAAATCTCGTAATTACCGTGTAATTGCTGTTAGAAACAATATGATATTATTATTATTAATATTATTTATGACAGCATGCACATTTGTACTATAGTCGGATTGCTGATAAGTGACTGTTCGTTGCTACAAGTATCGATGTCCAATACTATATGCTTTCTCTGTCTATATCATTATAATTATTTGCATACCCATAGTAACGTATAGTGACGCAAGTTGACAACTAACCTTCCAAATTATTTGAATAAAAAACAAAACATTAGAAAGAGATGAAAAATATGGCATGATTCGTAGATATCTTTACTAATTAGACCGCGAAAATAAATTTACAGCAGTACTCAAACAAAGAAAATTATTAATTTTAAGGTTATAATTATAAATAAGGAAAAATTTATACTCATACGTAAATTTTGGATTATAATTTGTTATTTATTATTCCAGCAGATTTAAAATTAAAGTTTGTGAATTTAATAATTGGCCGCAAGCCGTATTTTAATTAATATTTATTACTAGACACTGACAGTTAACACAAATAACAAAAAACATTTTTAAAATCGCTGAAAAATGGTAACTAGATTATTATATGAATGCACTACTTGATTCATACATGTAACAGTCACCTATCAGCAATCCGACTATATTAATGAATGTCTAATTTGTGTCATTAATAAAACATTCATTTCCTGTGCGTTTATGACTTTCAAAAGATTACAAATAACTACCGATATTAGATAGCGAATTTGTACGCTGTGTTACGCCGCTGTTACCGGTTTTCACGTCATGACGTGTCTGTACGTGCGATTTAAATATTTTCTTTTAATATTACCGATATATGTCATCGAAAAGAAAACGTGTTGTACTATCTTTAAAAGACAAATTAGATATCATCAGTGCATTGAAATGATGTGACTCAGGACGTTATTGGTCTGATAAATATGGCGTCGGCACTTCCACAATATCGGATATAAAAAAAAAACAAAGTGAAAAAATTACACAGTTTACTGAACGTGTATATACATCAATAAAAAAATATTCATGCTTAATGTACGTAATTTTTCAGGGTTTTGCAGGTATTTAGTAAGTGAATGATGATTATTTGGAATGCCAAAACAAATTTTACATTCATTTTTTTTTTTGTTAATTTTAATTCGAACGCCTAATACCATTATTTAGGTTTCTAAATATGTGCAGTATTTTTTTTTTTTATATATAGCAAGGTTCTTTAAGATTTTGAAAATTGCGCCTATGGCTTTCATTGGTTGTTATAAGCTCCGCCCGTCTGATTTCGTGTACATTGAAACAAAATTTAATTATAATTTCAACAATTTCCACTGGTTATTAAATTTACGCTTTTAAAAATTAAATGCAATATTTGCCAAAATATAACTAGAATTTTGAAAAAATAATTTAAACATAAAAATGCAAAAAAAAGCAAAAAAAATATTGTCTCTTCTCGTGGGGATCGAACTGACTTACTTGGGTGAAAAAGCCAGCGCAAGTACCACTACACCAAGATAAGCCTTCCATTCGAGCGTGTTACAAAGCTATAACTTGTGTACATTATTAGCAAAAAAAACACAAAAAATGCGTTTTTTTCCGAAAACATAATCTGATCAAAAATTCCTGTTGTACTATTCCGGTTCACACCAATGTACATTACTTAGAATTTTTTTCAAAAATTAAAATAAAAATTTGATCATTAATCCACGTAGGGCTTTCATTTGATACCCTACTCAGAATTATAAAAAAATATATATTTTTTTTTTCGATGAGCACATATTTGTTTATATTTTTAGGAGGATATGTTTTTTAGATGTTTTAGTATTTTTCCTATGTGCGGGTCAAACAGTTATATAAGCATGCCAAATTTCAACTCTCTAGGTTTAGCCGTTTGTCTACAATTTTTACCGAACAGACAGACTGACTGACAGACAGACAGACAGACAGACGACAAAATGACGGTATAAGGGTTTTTTGATCATACCTACAAAACCCTAAAAAACACTACTTATCTTACTTATCTATCAAATTTAAATATCAAATAAATAATATACCTCTCATTGAGGTTAATACAAGAATATTGGGGAATTTATTTTGAAACAAAATCTAAATTTCATTACCGTGTATAATCAGTAACTAAGTTAGCGTTCAAACAACTGGGCTATATTATGCGTTCATGTAAATAATTTACAAAATCACAAAGTGATATCCGTAATATGATACAAACTCAAACAAAATTAAAGCATTCAAAAGCGCTTTGTAAGGTATTTAGATCCAGTTACTATGTTTAATTAAACAAATATAATCTACATTTATTAAAAAAACAGTAGAACTAAAGTGTGTCAGAAGATAGGACAGAAGATAGCTGTTTGTCCTTGCTTCTGATTGGTTTAGAACATCACACGTATTACAATGTAAAAATATTGTTTTTAGTCCAAGTTGACAGATATTCAGTGTCTTAATTTCATTGTCTTCGTGAATATTGCATATACATCGAAATATATATTATTTATAGGGAATATTTTGTTATTATTTACATATTTAGATTTTTATTTATATTCTCCGTATAGATATTATTAAGGTGACCATATTTTTTAGTTTTAAATTCGGCACGGGAGCTCATAGACGAGGGAGGGAGGGGGGATTATTCAAATATATTTGTTTAATTCATTTTTTTTAAATACAAATTATACAATAAATAATTATAATTTCCAATCACAGATAATTAACTTAATATATTATTAAAAAGAACATTATTAAAATCATAGTATTTTTTTAAATGAATTCAAAATTTATTCATTAAAATTACTCAATAGAAAACTTTTTATATTTTTGGTAGGTCTATGGATCTTTTTGAGTAGATCTTTTTTGCTTTGAAGCATTTTATAAAAATCCGCACAGTTTTCTTCATAATTTACTTATATCAGTAATATTGCTTTTAATGTGGCTACATCAAATTGATTCTTGTCACTAGTCCAAAAGCTGTTCATCAACACAATTTTTTAAATACAAGTTTTGTAAAAATAATTTTAGTTGAAATTTATTAAAAATAAATATTGAAAATAAGTTTCTTTTCTAAAAAAAAGGGACAATTCGGGACAAAAATCCGGATTCGGGACAAATTTTGCCAAAAATTCGGAACTGTCCCGGCAAATTCGGGACGTATGGTCACCTTAATATTATAGAGAATTTAAGTAATTTGTTTTTATGCAGTTGTATATTTTTTTAGGTTATTTGACATTTTAATATATAAGTATTTTTTTGTGAATAAATTAATATAATTTGGCAGAAAATGGACGTATGGCTTACAATGTATTTTTACGACGAAGTCAAGATGGGTTCAATAACTTAGCAACAAATACCTTTTTTATATTAAAAAAATCACTGGCTGTCCCAGTCACTACGCCCATGCTCTAGTTGTAACTTTTTTTTAAAATTACCGCTATAATGTAATCGTACTCGGTTCGCAGCGCTATTTGCTCACTTCTTATTTCACACAGACTAGAATATTTTCTATAAAATTATTAATAATAAGATTGATTCTGAAGATATTTTAAACTGAATAAATTTGAATGTACCAGCTACAAGTCTGATGCAAATAAATACTATTTTTAGTCCCGCAACTATCATACAAATATTAGTTTAAATTTTTTGCGTTTGAAGAATGACAAAATTAAAAACCTATCTTAAAAAATAATAAGATCGAAAAAAGATTCGCGCTTAAATCGTATGATACCTTTACCAGTTATAATTTACCTTATAACCTACTGCTTTTGTGAAATCTATGAATTAACGTCGTATGTTATCGCCACCACAAATGAACTATCTCAACTTTCAACATACTTGCAAGTTCGCCTCGAACGCTTTGTGTTGTAAAGCGCCCGAGCAACAATTTAACTTGTAATTTGTAATGTAAATATGATTTACAATGCTTAAATAAAATAACCAAACGTCCGATTTAATAGATAAAAATTACTAGATTTAATAATGTAGTTCGGCTTAAACGTTTGAAATAGTCATACACACAAGCAAATTAAATTAATATATTAGTATAGATGAAACAAAAAGCGAAAACTGGTGAAAAAGAGATTAAAATTTTGCACACCCCCTTAATACATAAATACAGAATAATTTTTAAATATAGTATTCTACAGTGTACTTACCATTAATGGCTTTGCAGGTATTATTTTGTTTTATGTAACCTGATACGCAATTACATTCAAAAGATCCTATAGTATTTGCACAAATTTGGTCGCAGGATTCATCTAATAAACATTCATTTGCATCTGAAAAAAAAAAAACATAGTATTAAATAAAAATCAAAAGTTAATAGTAAACGTAATCAATCTAGCAACTGTATCCATACAGTAGAAAATTTAAGATTTAATACAGATTAGTACAATGGAGAGACCTTATTTAAATAACTATTTAGACAAAGTTACTAAAGAACGAGTTAAAGCACTTAACTCGATTTATGCCTCTCTTATAACTCTAATCAAAACAACATACAGCCTTGGACAAATGTATGGACTACCCTACGTTTGATTGAATTTTAGGATTATTACAGGAAAAATGGTAAATAAAACAATACATACAGCTTTTAATGACAACTTTAATCAAAATGATTAATGTTTTGTGGTACTTCCCCGTGCTTTAATTACCGCACGTACCCTTTTAAGCATATTGTCCACAAGTTTTTTACGTACATCGGATTGTACATTGAACCATTCGTCCACAATAATTTTCTTCAATTCTTCTTTTGATTTGTATTTGTAAAGAGACACCTTGTTTATCAGAATCGACCATAAATTTTAAATTTGCGATAATTCTGGTGACTGGGGAGCCATGCAAAAAGTGGCACATTGTTTTTGAAAAACTAATCATTTGTTGCTTTGGCTTTGTGACAGGGGGCATTATTTTGTTGAAAAACATATTCTGGATTGTCTTCATTAAATAATTTTTATAGTGATAGCCTCAAAACTTCATTAAGTATGGTAATATAACAAGCAGAGTAATGCGTTCCTCGCCTAAAAAGATTTCGCCTAAGCCACTGGCGGACATGCACCCCCAGGTCATGATGCTACCACCACCAAATTTGACTGTAGGGATGATGCTGTCAGGATAAAACGATTCATCCGCCCTACGTCTTACAAAGATGGCTTCAGGTTATCCAAAATGCTGATCCACAAAAGAAATAAAAAAAACCTTAATTTCGTAAATTTGTAGTATATTAAATTTTATATTCTTAGTGCAATATTTGCTTATAAATTTATTTTTCTGTTAAATTCGTAAGTACATTAAACCATTACAATGCTAACTTCTATATTGGACTCATAAGATTTTCGCTCATTCATCAGGTGTCCAATTTAAATGTCTTTAGGCCCACTAAAGGCGAAGTTTTATGTGTTGCTTAGTTGTTTCGAACAGTTGTTTTCGGTGAGATATTCTTCCATGCAAACTAGATTCTACTAGACGTCTTCTAATTGTTCTAGAAGAAACTTTAACTTCTCCATGCCCCCAGATATCACCAGCCACTTCTTTTCACGATATTGAGCGTTTACGAAGAACACTTCTTTTTATAAAACGATCATCTCTGGAAGTTGTTGCACGTTAACTTCCGGTTTTTGGTCCGGTTTCATAAGTATCAGTCTCTTGGAACCTTTTGATGGTAATTTGCACGGCTTTTCTTGAACATTCTATTTTGTTTTTGAAATATTCACCTGCGACTGTCTTTGTGAATGGAGCAATACAGTTTGACTCCTTTCTGCCACAGTGAGTTCACGTTTTTTAGCCATACTATAATTAAAAATATTCACTTGAACTCAATAAAACATGAAAAAGACAGTGTTCACTTCAAACGCATTTGTAATAATGATCCAAGCCTTAGCTGTTTATTTTTATGTAAACAAAACGTAACAGATCTGAGCCTATATTTATTTGTATTTCAAGATTTATCATAACTCTGTTTACATTTTTGGTTATCTGGTTAGACGTAAGTCTTTTAGAATGTGTCAATGATATTTTAAAAACATTTTGTCAAATATATAAAAGTTACAATGTACATAAATTTAGATGTTATATTATAACTGCATGGGTGCTCCATACATATATCCAAGGCTGTATAAAAACATATAATTTTAAGTTAGGGATAACTCAAGTTAAAACATTAATTACGTTCTTTAGCAACCGGCCATAAGAGAAAATATTTAAGTACTTAATTTAAATATTGAATACAATTGATACTGTTCACTGGATGCACATTTAATTTCAAATAATTTGAAGATTATTTGGGGGTTGTCAGATACTGATAAGCGTCTACTAATCACAAACTTCAGTAACCTTTTGAGCCACGTCATACTAGAGACTAGTGGAGCTCAATATACACGGCTGCAACCCAAACCTTGGTGATATGTAGACGCGGAATTTACGCCAGAACCAGTGCCCGCACAATGCGGAATGCCCCAAGCAACACTGCATCCTGCAGATCAAAGAGGTGGCAGAAGATCTGCAGGCAGGAATGGACTCGATTTCCCTTTGTAGGAGGCTTTCATATCACCCAAAACACCAATTATCAGGACCACAAGCTTAACTTTATACCTTGGATACAGCTTACTAAGCTCGGACAATGCATCTATAAACTTGAATCTCTTTTACTCCTCGTTGAGAGATATATTCTTCTCAGCTAGACTTTGATCACAAATATTTCTTTGGTCTCGATATCTATGAGGGTTATGTACGGCTTTGTGGCTGTGAGTAACCTCGAGGTGGGGAGGAGTAATTCCAATAAATGCCGCACTTGGATATTTCCACCACCTATTCTATGTCAAAAGGGACACACGGTATAACCGGTATTTGGTCAATACCATAGGCATGTGTAAGATGGTAGTAAAGCACGCGAAGAGCAGCATTATATCGAGACACGTAGCTCGACACTGCTAGAGATGGACAAACAGAGAGAATGTACATAATGGTTTCAGGATGGTGGTGGCACCGGTGGTGGAATGTGCGGGCCCTGTACGCCAAAGTATTTATAATACCATTTGATACGCAAACACAAAACCTTCCATTTTCGATCTCAAACCAGCAGACTTAAGAAACGAGAACGTGAGGTCGGTGGACAGCTCTATACTTTTAATATGTTTGAAGAACACAGACGGCATACTTTTAACCACGCGTTCTTTTGTTTATTATTATTATTATTTAATTATGCTCCAAGCTACAGAAAACTCCAAAGTAAGGATGCGAAAGTGTTTAAATCAAAACAGAAGGCACTTTGAACACTTGTAAATGAAAATACTTTATTTTTAAGCTATTGTAGAGCATTCAATAATTCGTTAACCGTAAAAGATATTAAAACATTGTTTCAGTAAAAGTTGTTTCTTTTCAAAAGCTCTATCCAAAGACATCCAGCACAATATACGTTCCCATTTAAAAATTCGTTGTCCTTGATATCTTGTACTGCCCCTTTGTTGGAAAATGTAAATAGCACTATTCGATTCTTTGGGTAAACCTTGATAATGAAATTTTTTTCCCCAACTTGCTTAAAAATCGCGTTTTCGAGAAAAATCGTGAATCCTCTTTCTTGGTACAACTTGTATACATAAAAAAAAAACAGGGGCGAAGTGAGACCTCCGCTAGACTTGCCCTTCCAAAAATAAAATATTAATAAAAAAAAAAATTTTTAAAAGTGTTAGGTAGATCTTCAAAAATACATCAAATTATGTATTATACAAATTTTTGTCCGTATGATTTACTAATTACGATTTTTTTAAAAATTTGAAAATTTAATAACTTTTTATAAAAAACAATAGGGTTCTTCCCAATTAATAGGAGAATTTTTTAGTACGAGAACGAACTCTCTAAGTTAAACCGTTCTCGAGTTATCGTGTACACACACACACACACACACACACACACACACACACACGCACGCACGCACGCACGCACAGACACACATATGGACGGCCCTTCGAAAATAGGTTTATTGGATTCCCTGGACCATAAAACGTGGTCATCAGTCAAAATCTCGACATCGAAAATTTTCGCGATTACAATACTTGCCCCTTATATATTAAGGTCGGGCAAGTAAAAAATGAATAATAAATCATAATGAAAATGTAATAAATAATAAATCAACAATATAATAGGAGGGACATTATTGTTCACTGGAAGGTAAATTATCCTTCTTTTACCTAGATTCCACATGATTTATTATTCGATTTTCGAGTTAGTGTTCAAGTTTCAAAACCGGATGTTCCTCAATTTTATGTTCGAACATTAAACCGATCGAAATTCGAGGGACCGCATTACTAATGCTACAAATACAATAATTAATGATACAGTAATCTTGTGTTGTCATTACTTACCTACACATTTATTATTTTCAGGCTGCTGCCCGGCAGGACAAAAACAAGTAGGACCGTCAAGTGTCATCCGGCATCCATGTTCACATTGTTTTGTGTTACATAATAATGTCTGATTCACTGAAATTAAAATATATACATAGTTAAAACTGAAGAAATTAGCATGTATAAATAAATGATATAAAATACAGACCACAGAAATCCCACTCATCACTATTATCTGGGCAGTCACCATGTCCATCGCAGAACTTATTGACTGGTCGGCACTGCAGGGGCTCACTGCACTCAGCCTCATTGGGACCGCATTTAAAATGCTGCCGACCTAAAATGACATTCATTCAATTAATCGTTAATAACTTTCATGATTTTGGGGTTAAGGCTTTTAAGGTTCAGGGTAAAGTCTACTTTTGTCAATAAGTAATTTTTTGTTTGCAAAATTTTAAGCAGCAAAAGAAGTGTTTGTTAATTCATAAATTACGTCTGAATTTATCGTTATTTCTGAAACTCTGAAATTAATAAATTGGTATAAAAACTATTTTTTATTCGAATCCGGAGATTTGACCAGAAAGAAAACAACCCGTACGTGCGTCAAAAAAATCTTACCGACCGTAGACCGCTGCGCTACGTCAAATGCAGAAGACAGTGTGACTAGGGCTTGCAACCGGTTAAAAACTCGGGTAAATGTTTTTTTTTCCAATTTCCAAAACCGAAAACCGTTTTTTTTTTTCGAAAAACCGAAAGTCAATTATATATTTTAATTTTTGTTAAAGGGATAAATTGCTTTATTTTTCTACTGTTATTCAATAAGTATTAACGTTTAATTTTTTTCTACTTTTCTATTTTTTATTTTTTAATTTGATCTGAAACAGACTCTATAGTCTGTTTGTTTGGTTTAAGCGGAACTAAATGGGAGTTTCGTTCTTTTAGGTTATCACGAGATGGGAACTTGCTTTTGTTATTTCATGTTTCATGTTGACTGTGACAGTTTAAAGTTCCAACAGTGAAACCATAGAAACGAATGACATTTATTATAAAATATAATACATTTTTAAATATTTTGAAGGCGAAAAAATAATAATAAATGGGAAATGACATTTCATAATTTCAGTTAATTGAATCTAGAATTTGCAATGTAAGTATGATTTATAAAGCTTAAACAAAATGACTAAAAGTATGATTTAATAGATAAAAATTACTAGATCTAGTTCCACTTAAACGTTTTGAATAGCCTACAGAATTAGCAGTTAGTTTTGAGAAATATTCATTTTTATTTTTTGTAAATCAAAGTACAACTATTGTTTTTTGTTTTTAATTTCGTGTTAAATCAATTTAAATTGTGATATTTTGTACAAGTCTACTTACAATTATATTTACGTTATATTTTTTGTTCTTTTGTTCTATAGTCTTAAATAATGTGGAGTAGTCGTGTCCGTAGATACTAATGGAAGAAGGAGGTTGTACGGGTTGCGGACAGCAATGAAAACTAATCAAATCAGCTGACAAGTTTCGAATAAGTCCTTCTTCCATTCTTAAATAAAAAATAATTCTGCTAATTTTTTTTTTGTATATTTTTGTTCGTTTTCCTTGGTTTACATGTCCGGTATATTTAAGGTAGGTTTTATTGCATATTGTTTTTTTTAATAATTAAAAAAAAAACGGTTAAAAACCTGTTAACCGGTTTTCCACTTTGTAAAAAAGGGGTAATCGGTTTTTGAAATTTTCCGGTTTTTTTCAAGCCCTAGCTGAGACGCATCCGGACAGCAGGAAACACCGCCAGTGAACTCAAATAAGCTGACTTTCAGTGTGTTTCCAAACTGGCTTATAACACGCTCTGACGTTGCTCCGTACTCGACGTAACCCTTTCTGCATCTAACAGTTTTATATCAGCGTCTTTTTAATATTCGACACATTTTATACTATAATTTATACTTTATGCTTCGTTCAGAACCTCCAAATTAGAAATTAGAATTAACGTAAAATTAGTACTTAACATAAAATTTGTACGTAGAAATTAAGTAGTGTTCACAATATAAATTAAGACCCTGTCAAAAATTTCTATCGATATCTACTTTATCGATCGATATTTGACAGCTGTTTACATTTGCTAATAAGTTTTTGAGTGTTTCATAGTTCTAAAAAGAGTTAAAATAGAGGAAAAATTTATATTTATGCTCATAGAAAACATAAAGATGTGGATAGAAACAAAAAATATGGTCATAGAAATTTTTAGGTTGACAAGTGTTTACTACGCATGCGTCAATTATAAATTAACCTAAGGGTTTGGAGTCTACAAACTTCTAATTTTAATTTATACGTATAAGTATTAATTTAGAAGGTTGTGAACGATAACGTACAGTTACGTATAAGAAACATTTACGTTAATTCTAAGTACTAATTCTAATTCCTAATTTCGAGGTTCAGAACAAATTATACATTCGACTAATTTAAAATAATTATTATAACCATATTCTACTATAGCAAATAAAAAATAAATTAATAAATTATTTTTTAGCTAAAGATTTTTCGCAAAAAAATATTTCCGTCGGTTTGAGCAAGGGATGTTGAACATCCCCACCGCAACAAATATTCATCTAGATTTGTTTTCTTACTATAAACAATTTTTGTTATATATGTATTTTTCTGTTAAGTCAACAATAAGGGAGATACTTTAAGTTTTTTAATACACGGTTTTAACCCCAAAACACTCCCCTAGAATAAAATAGTTGAGATGCCTTACAGCCTGTGTTTGAATCCTGATTTTACTCTATCATCATACCAAATGACGTGAAAATATGTCCAGCTGTTCAGACAGAGAAACAGACAAAAATTGATTTTTCTGCGGATATTATCTTATAATCATCTAAAACGTGTAGAAAGGAAATATGCGGCCGAAAAAATATCTTCAATTTTAACAAAAGCCTTCAATTTTATTAATATAGAATATAAAAGATACATAGAAATATACAGTCTACTCTCATTTATATTTTATTAAAACCTTCACAGAACAAAAAGAGAAAATAAATCGACGATATGCGTCGACAACAATGTTTACCTACATTGTTTCGCTTCTTCGTCTGAAGTATCAACGCCAAGGGTAGGCGATACCCCGCAGTCCGCCTCGCCGTCGCACATCCATCCAAGTGGAATACATTTCTTTGTCAATTTACAGGAAAACTGTTGGTTCCTACATGCTGTTTGTTCACCTGTAACAAAAATATAATACGATTAACGATATTATAATAGTACATATCAAAAGCTGGCAAACAATAAAAGATTCAAGTCAAACAGATCATAGTCATGTCAACCATTGAGATCATGTTAAAATAATACGTTTTATACATGTATGGCCGGTTTCATAAAGCAATGCTAAATTTCGTTGTTAAGTACAATTTTGCGTTCCATAAAGCAATGTTAAATTTAACAAAGAATTAAACCCTCTGCTATTTTAGCCTAGGTCTGAGGCTGTGTTAAATATTTAACTTTGCACTGTTACCATAGTTTTACTAATTTTTGTATCAAATACTTAAATTTAATATAAAGAAAATAGAAAAGAAAAGTTATAATAAATATTTTTACATAGAAAATTTCATATATTGGAAGACGTTTTAATTGTATAAGTTTTGTTTTGTAATTGTTATATGTCATGTTGATGACATTGTATCTATGAACTAGTACTTCAGATACTAGGTTGGCGGGGTGTGCACCACGTGACCGATGCTAAACAATGACATAAATAAATATTTAATCATCGTATGTCATCCTGTGTATTATAGTATTTAAATAAATAATTAATTAAACTAATATTGTTTAATATGAATACAGATATAAAACAAGTTTTATTAATATTTAATAATATTATAGATTATAACCTCTTTAAATTGTTTTTCTTTTCCAGCAAATTATTTTCCGAGCCATCAGATGAATTTTTAGACATTGCACTTTATTCCTCGTTCGCGTATATTAAATGACTCTCTTTTAATTTATTGGGCGATTACGGATATCTCTGTAGTTGGTTATTAACTCCTTTACTCAAACCATACACTAACCATGAACACAGCATACATATTGATAAGAAATACCATAGAAAGATCGTTCCAAGTCTTAAAAAGACTATTTCCATGTTTGTCTACGGGATTAGGATTAAAAATGGACACAAGTCGTGCAGTAATAATTGCATGTTGTGTTTTACATAATATGACAATGTTATTTAAAGACGAAACTCCACCTATTATAGAAGAAATTCAAATACTTGGAGACGCTTCTGATGCAGTTCCACTTGGACCAAACAGAAATTTACTAAACAATACTGCTGCAATAACTTCAAATATTAACACCGTTTTTACTAGGTTATAAGAAAAAAATAATTTTCTTTTCTTTTTCGTAATATCTATTTTTTAATACATGCAATATAAAGAAATAAAGAATTTTTTAAATTATTTTCCATTAAAATCAGGTGTTACATCTTTTTTCTACATTAAAAAATGTTACGAAATAATATAGACTTTGATTTTTTATTGAAAAATAATGCATGACAGTAAATAATTCGAAGGGTTACTAAGGTTATAATAAGCCTGTTTGACGTTTAAGACAAATGTGAAGTTGATATTCATACCAATCTACCTAATAAAAACCCTAAACAGACCACAGCACTGAAATTACTTATATAAGCAGTTCACTTTTGTAAGAACAAACTAAGAGGGAATTTTGTTTTCAATAGTTTGCACCTTTGAAGCTGTATGTCATGTTGGTATTAAAAAATGTCACTTTTTTGCAAATGTCGATCCATTTGACAGATGTCATAATGAAAAATGATATCTTAATTATAATGATCATAACCTTATCAACCTAAAGTCGGTTTTACAGCGTAAGGAATATTTTTAATTGACATTTAAAGTCAGTAACACACCATAAAAGTAACCAAAATAACCAGATCTAGTGTGTTCTTACAAAAGTGAACAGTTTATACAGTCTGTTTCAAACGCTTAGGCGGAACTAAATGGGAATTTCGTTCTTTTAAGTTGTCACGACAAGGGACCTTTCTTGGGTTATTTCATTTTTCACGTTAGAATGTCAAAATTTAAAATTACAACAATGAAACCATGGAAACGAATGACCTATGTCAAAATTAAATTATTTTTTTATATATTTTAATGACAAAAAAATAAATAAATGGGAAATTTGTATTAAGAATAACACAAAAAATTGATGTGAAGTGTGAATTTTCACACATTTCAGGGTTTTGCAGGTATTTAGTAAGTGAATGATGATTATTTGGGGTGCCAAAACAAATTTTATGACAAAATATTTTTTTATGAATTTTAATTCGAATGCCTATTACCATTATTTAAGTTTTTAAAGATGTGCAGTATTTTTTTTTTTTATATATCAAGGTTCATTAAGATTTTGAAAATTGCGCCTATGGCTTCCATTGGTTGTTTTTAGTCATAGCTCCTCCCCTTTGATTTCGTGTACATTCTGTTAAGGTTTTGAATACCGCGCCGAGCTGGCGTAGTTCAGTTAACTGCCACCGGACAAGGCAAGTGCTGCCGGACAACACTACTAACGTAGCGGCAGCGTTATGAACTAATGAGTCCACGTGCATTGTTTGTAGAATTAACACAATATCTGTATCTGATTTGTTCATTCACATTATTTTCTCATTAAACTATTGTATAGTGTTAATCAGTTTATTTATTTAACCCTTAAATCCACCATCCGTCGCAATAGGTTATGGGCCCAGGTCGCGAGACAAGGTGTTAAATAAATAACTGTGAAAACCGTGAAGTGCAACATTGTGAGAGTGAAAATATTTTTGTGAAAAACGCTAAATAACATTGTGTCGAGTGTTGAGTGTCAATAGTGAATCTTGTGTGAATTGAATCAAGATGTTTGGAGCCAACACGTCTAGAATCGAGTCTCTTAACAAAGAAAATTATGACACATGGAAGATGCAGATGGAGGCATTGCTAGTAAAAAATGATGCTTGGGTGTATGTAAATGGTGAGTGTAAAAAACCAATATTAGAACCTGGAAAAGAAGCATCGGAATTAGCGGTGAACACATGGTTGAAAAACGATGGCAAGGCTAAGTCCGATATAATTTTAGCCATTAGCCCTTCCGAATTGAAGCAAATAAAGGGCTGTGAATCGTCACGTGCTGTCTGGTTAAAGCTGGAAACCATATACCAGTCAAAGGGGCCAGCTAGAAAAGCCACGCTGTTGAAACAACTAACGTTACAACGCATGCAAGATGGCGGCGATGTACGCGAACACGTAAATAAATTCTTTGATACAGTTGACAAATTAAGCGAAATGGAGGTAGACATAAACCCCGATTTATTAGCAATAATGTTATTGTATAGTCTACCATCAACGTATGAGAATTTTCGCTGTGCCATAGAGTCACGTGATGAGTTGCCTTCCCCAGATGCTCTTCGTGTGAAAATCCTGGAGGAGAACGAAGCGCGAAAAAGTGACAATTTGTGTAGTGCGGCTCAAAATGCATTATACGTGAATAAACATGTGCGGAAGTGGCGTAATAATAATAAAAACGCGACAAGTGCGGAAAAATCGGGAAAAACGGACAATAAAACTGCCATGTTTAAATATCGGTGCCATAAGTGCAAAGAACCGGGACACAAAGCTGCGGATTGCAAGACCGGGAAATACAAATCGTATGGCAACAGTGCGGAGAACGTAAGCCTGTGCGCGTCTAACGCTCAGTCATCTCAAATCGCGCGCCAAAGTGCTGAGGGTCTAAAGTGGTGTTTGGACAGTGGTGCCACATCCCACTTGTGCCGCGAGTTAAGTGACTTTCCAGAAATCAGTGATGCCAACCGCGGGACATTGAATTTGGCAAATAACGCGTGCGCGGAAATTTTAGCAAAAGGAACAGTCCATTTTAGTGCTAAAGTTAGTAACGAGATGAAAAACGTCATCTTAAAAGACACTTTACACGTGCCGGAGTTGCGAACAAATCTACTTTCCGTTTCTAAAGTGACAGACAACGGACATAAAGTGGTTTTTGAAAAAAATGGCGCTTCAATAATCGGTTCGGATGGACTTGTGAAGCTAGTTGCCGAACGCGTCGGCGACTTGTATTATATGCGCGATTGTAATCGAGACGGACGTGAAATTAATTTGATCTCTGATAGTGCGTGTACCGTGCGAACTTCAAGAACTCTTGTCCTATGGCACCGGCGCCTTGGTCACTTGAATGTGAGAGACACCAAAGAAGCAGTACGCGATGGTGTTTTACGCGGCGTTGCGATAGACAATTTGAGCGATGAACTTGACTGTAGCGTGTGTTGCCGTGCCAAAATGACTCGGACGCCATTTCCCGTGAGTTCTGGACGAACGACAGCGCTACTGGAGTTAATCCACTCAGATGTGTGCGGTCCGATGCGCGTAGAATCCAAGGGAAAATTCCGATATGTAGTCACGTTTATTGACGATTATTCACGTTGGTGTGAAGTGCGATTTTTAAAATCGAAGGACGAGGTTCTCGAGCGCTTTAAAGACTTTGTCACGCTAGTCGAGAAGCAACGAGACGGGAAAGTCAAGTGTATCCAATCGGACAACGGGCGTGAATATGTTAACCACACTTTCGATGCCTACCTGAAAAACAGAGGTATAACAAGGAGGTTGACCATTCCATACAACCCGGAGCAGAACGGAGTCGCGGAGCGTAAGAACCGTACTCTCATGGATACTGCCAGGTGCCTGCTGATGCAATCTGGCTTGCCCCCGTCCTTTTGGGCAGAAGCCATCAATACGGCCAACTTCATAAGAAATCGTTGTCCTACCCGAAGTCTAAATGGTCGGACTCCGTATGAAGTATGGACCGGCAAGACTCCTGATGTCAGTTATTTCAGAGAGTTCGGTTGTCGAGTGTTTTGCCTGAACAGGAAACCGGGCCTAGGCAAACTTGATACTCGAGCGAAAGAAGGAATTTTCGTGGGCTATGCAGAACAGTCCAAGGGATACCGAGTGTGGATTCCTTCTGAAAACAAAATTGAGGTAACCCGAGATGTGAAATTTGTCGAGAAGCCGGAGGATTCTCCCGAAAATTTCACCGATTTTCTACCTGCGGAACAAGAGGAGGCGCCGCGAGTGGTGGAAATTGATATCCGACCACTTGATAAGCCTGCAGATGTTCCAGTAGAAGACTATGACGACTGCCAAGCTCATGCACAGAGGCAAGAGGCCCGTGAAAATGAGCGTGCTCCAGGAAGAGGCCGAGGTAGACCACGTCGCTTACTGACCGGTTCCAGAGGAAGACCTCGGAAGATTTTTCAAGTCCGTGAAGACGTCAGATGTGTGGAAACGCCTGAGTACACGTTCTTGTCGGAGACACCCATGCATCAGGCGATTTCCGGTCCCGACGCCGAAGAATGGCACGACGCCATCACCACGGAGATCACGTCAATCCTGAAGAACGACACATGGCAGATCGTTGATCGTCCTAGGAATGCAGAAGTGATCGGCAGCCGTGTAGTACTTAGGAACAAGTACAAAGCTGACGGCACACTCGAGCGACGAAAAGCCCGAGTTGTTGCTCAAGGCTTTTCTCAGAAGCCAGGCGTACATTTTGACCAAACTTTTGCGCCTGTCGCTCGTTTGAGTTCAATTCGTCTGATGGCAGCTCTAGCGACGCGCCTATCAATGAAAGTCAGACAATTTGATGTGGCGACGGCTTATTTAAATGGCGATTTGAAAGAAACCATTCTAATGGAGCCGCCGAAACAGTTATTTGACGCACTCAAAAGAATAGTCAACTCGAACAGAGAAAGAGATATACGCGATAAGGCCAAGAATATGCTGAGCGAGTTGAAAACAGGCAATAAGGTGTGTCTGTTGAGAAAATCGCTGTATGGATTGCGCCAGGCTGGCAGGAGCTGGCACACTAAGCTGGACATTGTATTGAAGTCCGTCGGCGCGACGCCCACGGACGCAGATCCATGTGTGTACTATTTAGGGCGAGGGGAAGACCTGACCCTCATTGTCGTTTATGTAGACGACATCTTAATTGCATCTCGGAACGATGACACCGTGTCCCGGATAAGCCAGACATTATTTCGAGAGTTCGAAATGAAGGATCTCGGAGAAGTTAAGTACTGTCTGGGTATCGAGTTCACCAGAGAAGGCAACAAAATGGCTCTGAATCAAAAGGGCTACATCAATGATGTCCTGCAGCGCTTTGGAATGAGCGATGCTAAGCCGGTGAGTACCCCAATGGATGTCAGTGTAAGGCTGACCAAGCCAACAGAGACGCCAAGTGAAGAGGATAAGAGACTCCCGTATCGTGAGCTAATTGGGGCCCTCACGTATCTGTCTGTGGCCACGAGACCGGACATCAGTTTCGCTGTCAGCTGTCTTGGACAGTTTAATCACTGCTACACGAGGGTCCACTGGACTGCAGCGAAGCGTGTCCTGAGGTACCTGAAGGCTACTATCAACCTGGGATTGATATATGAAGCAGACTCGAAGCCTATCCGAGGATTCACAGACGCAGATTGGGGGAACTGTTTGGACGACAGACGTTCATATACCGGATATTCCTTCCTATTTTGCAAAGGACCCATATCGTGGGATTCTAAGAAGCAGAGGACCGTTGCATTATCATCGACGGAGGCTGAGTATATGGCAGTCGCAGAGGCCACGGAAGAAGCCATCTACTTGAAGAACTTCCTCCGTGAATTGGGATTAGACAAGCAGTCCGAACTTGTATTGTTCAACGACAATAACGGAGCAGTAAAATTGGCTGAGAATGCCACATTTGACGCAAGGAGCAAACACATAGATATTCGGTACCACTTCATACGTGAAGCTTTATCGAATAAACTGCTGATCCTAAAATACCTCCCGACAGAAGAAATGACGGCGGACGTGTTGACTAAAGGACTCCCTAGACCGAAACACGTAACCTGCGTCAGACTGCTAGGACTAGAAGAAGGAATGAAGAAGACCCGCAACCAGCCACGTCGCGAGGGGAAGTGTTAAGGTTTTGAATACCGCGCCGAGCTGGCGTAGTTCAGTTAACTGCCACCGGACAAGGCAAGTGCTGCCGGACAACACTACTAACGTAGCGGCAGCGTTATGAACTAATGAGTCCACGTGCATTGTTTGTAGAATTAACACAATATCTGTATCTGATTTGTTCATTCACATTATTTTCTCATTAAACTATTGTATAGTGTTAATCAGTTTATTTATTTAACCCTTAAATCCACCATCCGTCGCAATACATTCAAATATATAATTAAATTATAATTTCAACAATTTCCACTGGTTATTAAATTTACGCTATTAAAAATTAAATGCAACAATTGCCAAAATATAATTAAAATTTTGAAAAAATAATTTAAACAATATAAAAATGCAAAAAATAAATAAAAAATAATATTGTCTCCTCACGTAGGACTCGAACATGAGTCCGATTACGAATTCTTGGACAGAACGCAAGTATCTTTACCACAGCACCAAGAAACACGTTACTGTTGAGCGTATTATATAACTATAAGTTGTCAACATTATTAGCAAAAAAACACAAAAAATGCTTTTTTTTCCAAAAACATAATCTGATCAAAAATTCCTGTTGAACTATTCCGGTTCACACCAATGTACATTACTTAGAATTTTTTCAGATTTTTAGTTTAAACCATCTGGGCTACAGGGTGTGGAGACAAAATTTTTTTTGCACAATATTGGCAAAAATCGCTTCAAAATAATTTATTTTGGAAAAATAAAAATTTGATCGTTAATTCACGTACCAAGGGCTTTCATTTGATACCCTTCTCAGAATTAAAAAAAAATATTTTTTTTTTCGAAGAGCACATATTTGTTTATAGTTTTAGGGGGATATGTTTTTTAGATGTTTTGGTATTTTTCCTATGTGCGGGTCAACGAGTTGTATAAGCATGCCAAATTTCAACTCTCTAGGTTTAGCCGTTCGGCTACAATTTTTACCGAACAGACAGACAGACGACAAAATGACGGTATAAGGGTTTTTTGGTCATACCTACAAAACCCTAAAAATGAAAATATAAAGAAAATGACATTTTAAAATGATATTAACTTTAACCAAAAATGTTTATTGTAAGTATGATTTACAAAGCTTAAACAAAACGGCCGAAAAGCACGATTTAAGCGATGAAAGTAACTAAATTGCAAAATCTAGTTCCGCCTAAGCGTTTGAAACAGACTGTAAGCTGTTCACTTTTGTAAGAACACACTATGGTCTATTTCAAAGTAGAAAAAAGTAGATAGCGCTGCGAACCGAGTAGGATTTACACTGATCAAATAGTATAGCGGGAAATTTAAAATAAGTTACAACTAGGGCATGGGCGTAGCAACTGGGTTAGCAAGTGATTTTTTTTTTCAAATATAAAAAAGGTTAATAAGATATTGAAATAAACAAGGCAGTTAATACACTTACGTTATTTATAAGACATAAATTCAGTTTAATGGGAAATTTGAAAAAGTTATACAAATATTAATTTTAAAAATGATGTACTCTATATAAAAAGAGAGATTTGGCTAAAAGAGTTTAAATAAAGCAATAAAACAAACAATATATCTTCAAAGCTAAAGTTTCTTATTTAAGTAATTATTGTAAATAAAAATTTAAAATATATGTATATATGAAGGTCTAAAAATTACATCAATAACTTCTTCTTTGGGCACAATCAGCTGGGCTGTCTTTTGGCCTCATCTTTGTCCTCTCTTTTGATCTGATAATTGTCAAGTGTCAAAAAATATTTATATGTCAGATAACCTAAGAAATATAAACTGCGTAAAAACAAATTACATGGAGAATTTTCTCTATAAAATCTACGCCAAGAATATAAATAAAAGTCTAAATATGTAAATAATAACAAAATATATGAGAAAAATTAAATAATATAAATATTATATATTTCCAATGTACGACACTGAACATCTGTCAACTTGGACTAAAAACAATATTTTTATAGTGTAATGGGGATGACGATCTAAACCAATCCGCAGCAAGGACAAACAGCTCCTATCTTTTACACACATTTTTCTACTTTGAAATAGACTTTAGATCTGGTTATTTTGGTTACTTTTATGGTGTGTTACTGACTTTAAATGTCAATTAAAAATATTCCTTACGCTGTAAAACGGACTTTAGGTTGATAAGGTTATGATCACTATAATTAAGATACAGTCTGTTCCAAACGGTTAAGCGGAACTAGATTTTGCAATCTAGTTACTTTCATCGTTTAAATCGTGCTTTTCGGCCGTTTTGTTTAAGCTTTGTAAATCATACTTACAATAAACATTTTTTGGTAATTTTTTTCATCATTTTAAAATGTCATTTTCTTTATATGTTAATTTTTTGTGTCATTCTTATTACAAATTTCCCAATTATTTATATTTTTGTCATTAAAATATATAAAAAAAATAATTGACATTGACATATATCATACGTTTCCTTGGTGTCCTTTTTGTTGTGAAATATAAAATAATTTACCCATTTCAATTTCTTTAGATTTCTGAAGGAGAAGTAAGAAAAATTTTAAATGAAGGTGTAGAAAATTTAAGACCGACGAACATGGGAAGAAGTAATAATAAGAAACCAGATAGAACCACAGACTACATGTTTCGAAAAGATTTTTAGAGAAAAATTTGGGATTTACATTCAAAAAATGAATATTTTTGTTTAAATATTTTATTAAATTTTGCAAAACAAGAATTAGATTTTAAGGGCAGCAGAATAAAATGATAAATTATTATTATATAATATGTATTTTTGTTTTTTATATTTTATCACGATATTTCATTGATAATCGTAATATTTTTTTACTATTATACGAGTAATAATCGAAAGTTTGATGAAATAAATATTAATATATACAGTCTGTTTCAAACGGTTAGGCGGAACTAAATGGGAATTTCGTTCTTTTAGGTTGTCACGAGAAGGGACCTTGCTTGGGTTATTTCATTTTTCAGGTTGGAATGTCAAAATTTAAAATTCCAACAATGAAACCATGGAAACGAATGACATTAAATTATTTTTTGACATATTTTAATAAAAAAATAAATAAATAAATGGGAAATTTGTATTAAGAAAGACACAAAAAATCAAAATATAAAGAAAATGAGATTTTAAAATGATATTAACCTTAACAAAAAAATGTTTATTGTAAGTATGATTTACAAAGCTTAAACAAAACGGCCGAAAAGTACGATTTAAACGATGAAAGTAACTAGACTGCAAAATCTAGTTCCGCCTAACCATTTGGAACAGACTTTACATTCAAAATATTTGACATGTCAATCACAATTTTGACATGTCAATTTAGTAATAACGTCAATATGATGAAACTTAACTATAATTTAAAGGCCAGATTTACAAGTTCACATGATTCTACAAAAGTCTATTTACACCACAACAGTCACTAAAGTAACCATATCTATAAGCTGTTCACTTTTGTAAGAACACACTAGATCTGGTTATTTTGGTTACTTTTATAGTGTGTTACTGACTTTAAATGTCAATTAAAAATATTCCTTACGCTGTAAAACCGACTTTAGGTTGATAAGGTTATGATCATTATAATTAAGATACCATTTTTCTTGATGACATATGTCAAATGGATCGACATTTTAAAAAAGTGACATTTTTTAATACCAACATGACATACAGCTTCAAAGGTGCAAACTATTGAAAACAAAATTTCCTGTTAGTTTGTTCTTACAAAAGTGAACTGCTTATATGGTCTATTTCAAAGTAGAAAAATGTGTGGAGAAAATTCTCCATGTAATTTGTTTTTACGCAGTTATATATTTTTTAGGTTATCTGACATATAAATATTTTTTGACAGTTGACAATTAACAGATCAAGAGAGAGGACTAATATGAGGCCAAAAGACAGCCCAGCTGATTGTGCCCAAAGAAGAAGTTATTGATATAATTTTTAGACCTTAATATATACATATATTTTTAATTTTTATTTACAATAATTATTTAAATAAGAAACTTTAGCTCTGAAGATATATTGTTTGTTTTACTGCTTTGTTTAAACTCTTTTAGCCAAATCTCTCTTTTTATATATAGTAAATAATTTTTAAAATTAATATTTTTGTAACTTTTTCAAATTTCCCATTAAATTGAATTAATGTCGTATAAATAACGTAAGTGTATTATCTGCCTTGTTTATTTCAATATCTTATTAACCTTTTTTATATTAAAAAAAAAATCAATTGCTAACCCAGTTCCTACGCCCATGCCCTTGTTGTAACTTATTTTAAATTTCCCGCTATACTGTATTTGATCAGTGTAAATCGTACTCGGTTCGCAGCGCTATCTATTTTTTTCTACTTTGAAATAGACCATAGTTTCGTATTACAAATTGAGACAGATTATACCTCACATTATATTTAACAAAATAGGGGAGAGACAAGAAAAGAGTACTTTTGGAGGTGTGGAATTGACATAAAAGAAGCAGAGAGAAAGAGAAACGGAGGAACAAATATAGTAGAAGAATTGAGAAGGAGGGCTAAGGATGTATAAGCACAGGAAAGAACAGAGAGAATAGACAAATCGCGGAGTGTGAAAAGATATAAAGAGATAAGGGTGATCGGAATACCGAGATACTTGAAGGGGAAAAGAGGAAGATCAGGGGGTAGAGTCAGGAGGATAGCGAAGCTAAGATGCGGCAACGAAGAGCCAGAGGACAAGCTCTGCAGATTGTGCAAGGAAGAAGAGGAAACCTTGGAACATTTAGGTAAGAGGTGCAAGGAGATGGCAGTCTGGGAGGAAGAGATAAAGGAACTGATGAGTGAGGAACGAAAGAGAGAAAGATGGGCGCGAGAACTGGAAGAAAGAAGGAAGGAAAACGGAGAGGGAAGCCGGGATGAGAATAGGAAGAAAGAGAGGGATGCTGGAGAAAGAACAAATAAATGATATAAAAAATATTATAAATTATCAAATGTCAAATATTGTACGATATTTTATTTTGTAAGGGTCAATACCCTAAACTCCGTAAGGCCTAGAGAAAAAAAGAATTATATATATATTTAAAACATTATTACTTTTTTGAATACAAAAAAATAAATAACTTTGGAAAAAATAATCTTATGAAAAATAGCGAACGTATTGTTCTGGTTCAACTGCATTGCCGATTTTTTCCCGGATTTTTAAGCCATTTTATCTTAGAGATAGGGTCCTTCCCTATCATTTTCCCTTAACTTTTTTTTTTTTTAAATACATTTTTGGCATATTTAATACATATCATCGGTTTATTGCAAAAATTAGATAACTCCAAAAATGAAGTTTCAAGTAATTAGCATTTTAAGATTCGAAAAGACAAGAGCTGTGCCAAGTGCTCAGTAAAAGTATTTCAAATACCAAATACAGCTTTCTAAGCTCGGACAAGAGATCCATATATTTTGACCTATTTTCCTCAGCTGGACTTGAGAATTCAGTCAGAAACAGTATTTGGTCAATACCATAGGCATGTCTAAGATGGTAGTAGAACATGCGGAGAGCACCATTACGTCGAGACACGTGACTCGTAGCTTATTATTATTATTATTATGGGGTTTGTCAGGTCTTGACAAGCGTCCACTAATCTCAGACTTCAGCAACCTTTTGAGCCGCGTCATACTTATTATTATTATTATTATTATTATTATTATTATTATTATTATTATTATTATTATGCATTAGTGTACACATTAGTGTAATTTACATCTCATTCTCATCTTGATTTATAGTAAGATGGGTTTTGGCGTGTCTGAATGTGCATATTAATGTATTTATGTGTGTGCAATACTTAAAGCAGGCATTCTCCATAAAGGAGCCAGGTACAAGTATTTATATTGTGACTGATATAATTCGCTCAACAATAAACAACCTTAGCAGTTGTTGAGCGGGGAACAGGAGGTCGCTCTCGCAAAATTTTGGTGAACAGAGAGAAAAAATTCATTCCAGAACAGTTAGTAAGAGGGGGTAGAAAACCGTTCCCGAACTATTGGCAACCGCGGGGCAGATAATCAGAGGCGAATTAAGCGGTGGGCGGACTGGGCCTACCGAAGCCTATATACAAATATTTCCATTCTATTTAAAATAATAGAGGGCCCATTTTAATTTTACCGCCCAGGGACCCCATGCAACTTAATTAGCCACTGCAGATAATTAAATTCGAATGGTTCGATAACCTGATTCGAAACGGGATGATAATCAATGCAGCACCAATCAATTATTCTATTATGAGGTTGCACTGAAAGTCGCTGTTTTCTTGTGTTTTTGAGTATATATTTCAATAGCAATATGCGTGAATATATTAATCAAAAGTATTTGCCCTCGGAAGCTATGACTTTTCTGGCAGAAGTTGAATTCTGCGACGAAAGAATGGTCTGTCTTTTGAGCCAATCCATTCAGCTACCCAATGTTCGACTTCCCCGTAGTTATGGAAATGTGAATCTTCCAGAGTGTACATCGATCGGAACAGATGTTATTCACTTGAAGCCAAGTCCGGAGAATACGCTGGGTGCAGGAGAACCTCTCAGTAGAGCTCAATCAGTATTTGTTTCACGGCTATAACAAGGGGCCGAGTATTGTTATGGAGAAGTATTACTTTCCGGCGATTTGATGCAATTGATGGTCATTTTCGCATCAAATTATCATTCCAACGCTCCAATTGTTTACCATAACGGTCGGCGGTATTTGTTTAATTTGGTTTTAACAGCTCATATTACACGACACCCTCCATATCCCACCAAGTTGAGAGTATTGCTTTGTGATCGTAGATGTTTCACTTTGGTGTCGACGTTGGTAGTTGACCAGAATTAACCCATGGTTTCTTGCGTTTCGGGTTGTCGAAATAGATCAATTTTTCATTGGCAATCACGGTACGCCACAAGAAACTCTTCTTTCTATGCCTTGCAAGCATAGAAATCGTTGCAATAGCATTTTCGGTGAATTCAAGTGGTAGCCATCTCCTTTCTTTCTGAATATTTCCCATGGCTTGTAAACGTCATGAAATGGTTGATTTATCAACTTCGAGCTGTTGAGCCAATACTTTGAGCTGGCCGTTGTTTGTCGTGTACGTAACAACCACTACTTTTGAATCATCGAATCCCACCTCTACATACTGTTGCCGATGGAGCACATCTATCGTAAGTTTACACAAGCAATCGATGAGCTTCTGCTGCACTTTATTTCAAATCAAAGTAGTGTAGAAGTACACATCGGAAAAACAACTTATCACATTACAATTTAATTCATTTAACAGTGTCCTCCTATTAATAGTGTCGCATTAACAAATATTTGCAACAACTTTATTATAACTATTCCAATATATTGCATGTTTGTTGACTTTAAGACCGCATATGATAGCATTAGAGCTATACTATGAATGGAAGCACTCGGCGTACCAGATAAACTGATAATTCTATTAAATTGGATATGACAAGACAAAAGAGAGGCATTCAACGATTTCTTTCAGAACCATTCACAACAAATGCATGCCTGCAATAAGGGAATGTTTTGATCCCTTATTGTTTAATAAAGACCTTAAGAACATAATACGAAAAGCAAATGTAAATACATTATGAATTATTTTCAATAAGTTCTGAATCATTCTGGATTATGCTGATGACAATCAGACCAATCCTGTAACTCAGTTACTATGAAAATAGTAACTAAATCTGTCCCTATGAGCAAGGTCAGTTACTATCATGAATGAAAGTCATTATACTTTTTATAATATTTTATCTTGCAGTAACGTTACTACAATGTAACTTTTTACAGAATTGGTCTGATTATGATCATTGGTGGAACAAAGTAAAATTAAGATTATGAATGTTCTGACGATACCAATAGCAGAAACAAAATTGGATATAGGAGGACCCAACTATGCAGTAGTAACTGACTTCATTTATTACCGGGCGTAAATTGTAAATATAGCGAATTTGATAAAAATAAAAGACCAATCTTACTGCATAACCATAGCTGCCATATCATAGAATAGTTATTTATACGAGTGCGTAAAATGTCATATTTATGTAAAGGTGGGAAACGAATACAAAGACATATTTTCTACGACTATTAAAAAAGCTGTACTATATCTCACTTGTTTTTGTGCATAATATGCTTGTTTATGGTGGTGTAAAAAATGTAAAAAGTGTTAAAAAATGTCTCAAAAGCGTTTCATTTTTTAACACTTACCATAAGCATAATATATCGACTAATACCACCTTTTCCTTTCATGAACTCATAAGTGCGACAGAACCATCTCTAAAGACTGCATGTGAAACGAAATAGTACAACAGGAGTTTTAGATCAGATATGTTTTGGATATGTTTTGTTAAAAAAGATTTTTTGTATGGTTTGTAGATATGATCAAAAAACACTTATAACGTGTCATGTATCTGCCTGTTTCTTTAATTGTATGGTAGAAAATGTGGCAAAGCGACTGGACCTAGGAAGTTGAAATTTGACATGCTTATTTATACAACTCTGTGACCCACATTTAGGAAAACTATTGTGAAGCTCAAAAAAAAAAAAAAAAAAAACTTGGGCTGTAAACAAATGGGGTATAAACAAATAGGTATACAACGAAAAAATAGATTTTTTAAATTTTAAGTGATGTATCAAATGAAACATATAATTTTTAAACTAAACCAGCAAATTTTTATTTTTGATAATCTGTTAATTAAGATATCGCATTTTTTGTGTATTTAACAAAATAGATTATTTTTTAATTCATTAAAAAGGCTAGTAATGTTATGTATTTTTTTTTGTGTTTATGGCTAAGATAGGGTTTGTTTTCTTTTGAAATAAAAAATATAATCAAAAATGTTTAATAGTTGAGAATCGAGCTAGTTTTTTCGCGAGTTACGTTATGTAATGCAAGTTGCGTAGTGTTCATATGTTCATGTGTGAAAGCTCCGCCTTAAGTTTTTAGTTTGAAATGTATCAGAAAGGAATAAATCATTTATAGAAGTGAAATAATTACTTATAAAACAAATAACACACAGTGAATAGTGACAAATAAGAGTGAATTTTTGAAAATGAAAAAATAAAATAATTCACTTATCAACAGGCGCGCACCCAGGGGGGACTTTCGGGCACGAGTCTTCCCCCTAAGAGCTCAAAAATCATGTGGTTTTTGTTAAAACACAAGTGACAATCCCCCCCGCTCATTACTTGTGTATTAGAAGCGAGGACCTTTCTTGTTTTAGGCCATAACTTGTATTTTAAAAGTCAGGACTTTTTTTAGGTCATCACTTGCATTTTGAAAAATAAAGTGTATTAGAGCAGCACTTATTTCCGAAAAATTTCCCAATACATTTAAATTATTTCGTCTTCGTCTTCTGAAGCACCATCAAGGACAACTGTTTATCGATGGTTTGCCGACTTCAATCGTGGCCGTAGTTCGCTGAAGGGCGAATTTCGTGAAAGTCGTCCAATATCGGTTGTTTTTCCGGAAAACATTGATGCTGTGCGTGAACTGATGCTGCAAGATCGTCAAGTAAGTTATCGTGAGATTGAGGTATCCGTGGGCATTAGTGAGACTAGCATACATTCACTATTGCATGAACATTTGGTCCTCAAAAAGATTTGTTCCCGTTGGATTCCACATAATTTGACAATCGCAGTGGAAAAAGTCTCAATCGGAATGGAAAAAGTGCTTCGAAAATTGATTTAAACGCATGCAAAAGTGTATTGATCTTCATGAAGAATATTTTGAAAAACAATAAAGTCACTCTTGTTGATAAATAATTGTTTTTAATCTAATCAAATCCCTAATTATAAAAGCCAACCCTCGTATTGGCTTCTTACACTTATTAAATATCTATAAAACCCTGAAACAGTGGCGGCGCTGAATCAATATACTTATTTGTATTTAAAGATTTTTACAAGCATATCTGGGGGGGGGGGGGCGTTGAGGCACTGGGGCCACACAGTTGTAAAGGAAGCGGTGGGGACCACAACAGTTTACGGGGGGGGGGGACACCCGGCTGGCGCCGCCACTGTTCTGAGATGTGTAATAATTCACACAAAAAAATTATTAGCTAAATCCAGAAAGCGAAGCCTGCATTATCGGGAAAACGTCAAGAAGAAGAAGCAGAAGAATGTTATGGCTTCTTTGTATTTGTGGTTAGGATAGACTTCAGCTTTACTATGAAATTTAAAAAAATACATTAAAAATACGGCTTAAGAACTATTGGAAATCCTTGGTTATTTTTGTATTCTACAGCAGTGGTTCCCAAACTTAGATTCACACATGTACGTAGTTGCAAACGATAACAAAAACCAAATAGCCCTTTTTGATAAATGAGGATATTGGTCATATATCTATATCAGACCAGAAAGTTGTTTTTTCTATGCATCTGTATTACATTTATTTTTCTTGAATAAATTTTTAACTAAATCTTAAATCCCTTTTTTTTAAATATCCATTTTTATGAAACAAGAGTGACATAAATAGCGGAACCCCGGGGTTCCGTGGAACACCCTTTGTGAAACGCTGTTCTACAGCAATGGATCTGTGTAATACACGCAACATGCACCACACAGATGTATGCGTGGAAATCACTATGCTCATGCACCCTGCTCAGTACTGAGTAGTAATGTTTCTGTGATTTCTCTACATTTTTCATTTCTCGAGAAATCACCAGAAATAATTATTAGAATATATATATCTTTTTTAGGGTTTTGTAGGTATGACCAAAAAACCCTTATACCGTCATTTTGTCGTCTGCCTGTCGTCAAATTGTAGCCAAACGACTAAACCTAGAGAGTTGAAATTTGGTATGCTTATACAACTCTTTGACCTGCACATAGGAAAAACACTAAAACATCTAAAAAACATATCCCCATAAAAATATAAACAAATATGTGCTCATCGAAAAAAAAAAAAAATATATATATTTTTTTTAAATTCTGAATAGGGTATCAAATGAAAGCCCTTAGTACGTGGATTAACGACCAAAATTTTATTTTTTCAAAATAAATTATTTTGATTATTATTTACATCAATTTTTTAATGTTGAAAATATTATAGAGGATAAAAACATTGTAAAATTATAGTCAATTTGAAAGTACTAAAGTATTCATTTAAATAACAGAACAAATGGATGACGGGGCTTTAAAATTGATTACGAAAACGGCACGTAATTGCCGTAAATTTTCAAAAAATTAAGAAATTAATAAATAATACACTAAATTAAAATAATATATTGTAACAATAAATGCTAATTAGTTAAATATTATACATCGCTTCTTATCTGTTGCCACAGTTGCGTTGCGGGAGACAGAAGACAGAAGTTTTAGCAAAATTAAATTATAATCAGCGACTCACTAAATATTATATTTTTTTTAAATAGTTTTTTAAAAGCACAATACGTTTAACGTGGCGTCGAGAAAAATTTACATTTCTCGAGAAGAAACACTACTGAGTAGAAGGATTATACTGATACTGGCAGAGTACCCGTGCTCTTCGCACGGAGAAGTTCAGTTAAGTTCAGTTAAATTGATTATAAAATAAATAACCACGTCTTTTAATAATTCTTAGCATGTCTAAAGAACTTCGATGTGAACAATATTTCTTCCCTTTTCATGTGGTTCACGTGGTCTATGCTTTTATTAAGGTGACGAGACGTTTAGTCCCTATTTACCCGGGATAGTTCCGATTTTTAACTGCTAGTCCCGAATCTATAAAACTGTCACGATTTGACTTCATTAGTCCCGAATTCTCCCGTTTTTTATTAAGAATAATATTGCATATTATTATTTATGGAAACACCGATGAAAAACCCATCAAATTAGTCTATTAATAGCGCAAATACTTAGATTTCCTTTAAAAACCATACTTTGTCTTCTTGTATATTGAGAACTGACACGCTCGAATACGCAGTCTGGTGGCCAAATATTGTACTAGGCGCTCTAGTACTGTTTGAACTTATTACATATGTTCTAGTGTTGAATTTTTGTTAGAATGTTGAAGCGTCGAAGCGTCGAAGCGTCAAAGCGTCGAAGCGTCAAAGCGTCGAAGCGTAGTGTGATATACACATCGCTATGTTATGCATATTGTTTTTCGGCAATTTCCGTAGAATAATCGTAGGCCGTCGAAGAGCTCGTCTGTCCAGTGCTCAATTATCTAAAAAAAGATCGTCATTTTCAAATCATAAGAAGAAAAAAAAAATAGCTTAAGCGTCCTGATATTTAACACGATATTTCTGGTCATCTTACTTTTACTCACTTTTGAACAGGTAACACCAGGCGCGAACACAGGTGGGCTTACGGGCTTACCCCCTACCCCCAACACTCAAATCACGGTTATAAAGGACACACTAGGAAAAAATTTTTGCTTCCGATTCCCCCTGAATTACATATATATATATATACAATTTTCAATGGCAAATTACTGCGGATAAGATTTCTAGGTCTTTCTAATATTGACAAAATTCAGATACACATCGCCCAGTGTTTCTCCCACTTTTTCAAGCCATCCAAAAAATAAGATTCCGGAAGACCCTCAAATACGCATCTGTTTCAGAGATAATCTCCTCGTTCGACGTGAATTTTTTTTTTCGGCGAGGCATTTTCGTGTTTGGAAACAGGAAAAAGTCTCTGGGGGCCATATCTGGTGAATACGCTGGATGCCGCAAAAATTTGAAGCGTAATTTTCGTCATCGAAATTGCATAAGTGCGCACATTCATTGTCTTGATGGATGAACACTTTCTTCTTGGGCAAATATGGGCGTTTTTTCTTGATATCTTCGCTCAACCGGTCTAATAACAACGCATAATACTCTCCATTTATCGTTCGTCCTTTTTCTAAGTAGTCAATCTGAATGAATACGTGTGCATCCCAAAAAAACGTGCCCATAACCTTGTCGGTCGATTTCACCGTCTTCGCCTTCTTTGGAGCCAGATCGCCTCCAGAAACCCAATGTTTCGACTCTTCTTTGTGTAGTGGCGGATCCATGTTTCATCAACGGTTATGTATCAACGCAGAAACTAGATAGGATTGCGACGGAAAAGCGCCAAACCAGCCATTGAATCGACCACACGATTGCGTTTATTCTCCACTGTGAGCCAACGCGGCACCCATCTTGCCGATATCTTTTTCATACACAATGTTTCGTGCAAAACTGAAACTACGGAACCATGTAATATGCCATGCAAGTTCTCGCACTTTGACTCGTCGATCACTCAAGACCATATCGCGGATTTTGTTAATCTTTTCTGGCATAGTCATCTCAAGTGGACGTCCCGAACGATGTTCATCACTTGTGGATGTACGATCAATTTTAAACTCATTCACCTAATTGTAAACAGTTTTAAACGCAAGTGCAGATGTGCCATGAACTTCATCCAACTCGGCTTTGATTTCTTTCGGTGTTTTGTCTTTTAACCCTTTCGGTGCTCCAACCGTATATACTCGTAAATAAAAGTGTGGCCCCATACGCTCCGAGCGAGTTAACTCGCGCCGTGTTTTAAATTGTTCCCTGCTCAACACGACTATTCTCGCTGGAAACCCCAACCAGTTCAAGTACCTGCGAGCACGTTGCGTTGGTATACGTTGCTGTGCCGTTCAAATCAGTAAGATAGGGTCTTACATTCAGTATATCTACTTATTTATATTGATTTTATATAAATATATATGGTAAGTATATTATAGTTTATTCCAGTTCGGTATTCGGAACTAGATTACTAACTTTTTGTAAGTTTCATAGTTAGTATAGCATATAGGTAAATATACAAACAAATATTTTTTTAATTAAAATCTTTTTGATTGTATTTTTGTATTCATTCACTCACATTACATTTTTTCCTAACCCCTTCTTTAGTCATATCATCACCATCATTCATCCTTACATGTCATGAAAACTTACACAAAAAGTTCACGCCAACTGCTCTACACGAATAAACTCGCTATCACCGAAATATGTGCGCCCAGCGAGCACGAAATCTCAAACCGTATTGCGCAGTGAAAGGGTTAAATGAAAGTGTTTAATCACTGCACGAAACTCGTTGTTTTCCATTGTTTCAATATAACAAAAGTCGTTTGTTTCAATCGATTGTAAAAATGAAACCTCGCGATTGATATGGCTGTTATTTTGACAGCAGTCGATACTACTAGCGCCATCTCTTAGATTTTGTAAGGACTTATTGACCTATTCTCATATTATGTAGTTTAGCTTTGATTCAGGTTTTTAAGCGCTAAAAAAAAAAAAAAAAAAACTGGAAGTGATTATGACGTGATGGAAGTGATTAATTTAAGAATTATACCGAAAAAACTGATTTTTTCTCCCCCCAAAACTATCCTTTTAATTAAAATCTCTTAAATTACAATTATGATATAAAATATAACCTATAATCTACCGTTCTATATTTAATTTATTGATAGATAGATTTGCGAAGATACTTTCGCAAATTATTTAAATTTAGCTTAAAATAATTAAATGAAAGCTCTTAGTACTCAAATCAACAAATACAGGTGATTATGAAAAAACTGTTGATTTTGATGTGATTATTGAAAATATACTGTACTCTACAATGTTTCCCAACCTTTATGACTTGCGGAGCCCTTTTCAGAATCAATTTCTATGGCGGAGTCCCTTAGGTCTACCCTATGTCTTACAAATTAATGTTGTTTAGGAGTAATGTAGATATTTTCACTATAAATTCATTTTTCTCTTTCACAACTCAGTTATTGATAGATAAACAGATTTTAATAAATGAAGTAAATTATCAAAATACACGCAGATTATTCATAAAACAATACATCTCCCCGATCACATTCCAGCTAGTCATAGAGTCAAAAACCGGCTAGAGTCAGAAACCACTCGGGGAGACATTCAACTTTTCAAACAATTTCGTTCAGAATGTAATTTCCAGTTTTCTTATTTTGATTGTTTTTTAATTCTAATTCTTTTGTTTTTATTCATTTTTTATTTATTTTATTTTCTGGAACGGCTGCGGAGCCCCTGAGAAGCGCACGCCGAGCACTTAGGGCTCCGCGGAGACAGGTTGGGAACCGATGCTGTACTTAGACCTCCAACATTCTGTTGGCTTCTTACACTTATTAAATATCTACGAAACCCTGAAATGTATGATAACGCAAACTGCACATCAATTTTTTAATAATATTTTTGCTAAGAATATAAATAAATTAAAAATGGTGCTATAAATTTTAAAGTTTTCTTATTTCTTATTTGCCAAAGAACTTTAGGTGACGGAAAAAAAATGAAATTAAATCACGTTTTCATACAAAATCAGTTAGTAAAATAGAAACGCAGGCCTGTGTTATATTCTTATGCATTTCTTCAGAAGCAGTTATTGTTTAATGTTTCACAACGATGAAATATAATAATAAGAGAGTAATATCTGACGGCAACTATTTCTTGAACATCATTAGATCGCTTGTTTTTGCGTCACGTACAGTAGGAAACAACACCCGTATCTCCCTTACAGCAGGAAATGTAAAGTGACGTTTATAGAACGTAACGCCCTCAAACGACCCTCTTTCAGAACTACTCTGAGAAGTTAATAGATGCGACCTCACTGTTATTTGTTCGACGATTTAAATGATGGTAGTAAACTTAAGAGAACTTTTGCACTCTAACGAACATAAAATTGCCTGAGTTCAAGGGTGAAACAAATAATGGCGAAATTGTTAGAAATGCTGATATTACTTTATTCTTAGGCTGAACAAAAAAACAAGGATTCATAATTTTCGTTTATGCAGATGGTATAAATATACTATATAGAGTTAAGCTAACTGAACTCGTAACAAAACTTGAAAAAGAAAAGTCGTTAGTTCGGCCTAAAATTTAATCGAGGAAAGACGAAAGACGAAAAGAAATTATTATTGTGGACAGAAAAAATTACAAAAGACCTGATATCCAACCGCTGGCCAGTCGTAATGTAATAGATCGTTTTGTATATTTTAACTCCTCTTTAACTAAAAAAAGGAAAGCCCAATGCTTTCCTTTTTCTTTTTGTGACAACTCTCTGACATAACCTAACAACTACTTTTTACGGTAGTCGCGATCGTCGACTGTACGTGCCCTCTGAAGCACGCTCAATACCCTCAAATATTAATTTAGAAATACTCGTTTTAGGGAAAACTGAGTAAGCCTACGGTTCCAACAGCAATTTTTTTTTCGAAAAATCGTCAGTTTAATCTGTGATACATAACTAAATGGCTATCATTCAACAACCTTCTATCTATAAGTGAGTTTCACAAAATTAAACTGTCGACAGTTCGATATATTAAAGAGACTATCTTTGCTGTTAAGTAAATAGTGAGTAAATCACGTTTATAAGTAGAGGTGCACATAGCCCCTAAAATATTAATTTAATTAAAGTCTGCCTTGCACAGTAAAGAATCGTTTCTTCATTCAAAACATTAATTTTTAAATACATTTTTGCTGTTGATACAGTCGACCCTTGACATTTGCGGTTTTCATATTTTCACGGTTTTTACCCCCCCGTTCATAAACGATATTCCTTTTCTTGTAAGTTCGTAAAAAAAAAAAAGTTAACTAGGCCTATGCGAGCAGAGAAGAAATTGTAAAGAAAAGAAATTAGCGACGTAGTTTATAAGTCAAATTCGTTGCCCGCACCACGTTAACTGTCCCAGCCAATTTCAGGGCAGTAAAATACGGTTGAAGAATTCTCACTCAGACAAAGGTAAATACCACTTTATATGTTTTGTACTTTATTATATTTGTGTACTGTACAGTACATAGGGTGAACATTTTCTTGAGAAGGCAATATGGAACGGAATTAGGATATAAGAGGGAAGGGGTACAAAAGATAACAAAAATATATTAAACGATTTCATTTAACAATTGTGGTTAATAAGATTAAATACCGCGAAAAAAAAAATAACAATAGAATAAAAAATATCAGAATAAAATAAATTAATCCGAAGGAGGTGGGGGGGGGGTTTCGAACCCATATCTCCGTGCACCGTAGACAACTGTCTTACCACGTAGCCACGGCAACTCTTAAATAAAAAGTAAATAATATAAAGTTATATATTTCAAGTTTTTAATTGGCCTCAGTATGTTTCTAAATAATCAGGTAACTGAAAAAATGCGAAGGACAAATAAGATTTGTTTTCTTATTTTAAACAATTTATGTGATACACTTTTTCTACTGTTGCCAATAATAAGTTATATATTTCCGGTTTTCTAGTTAGAGGCTCACCGAATACCCTACTGGATGAAAATTTTGAGATGCCATAAAGCAGAGGTGGACAAATTTAGAAGTAGTAAGATATACTTTTAATTTCTGCACCTCATCGTGAGCTACTGCCAAAAAATGACATTCCTAGAGAATAGCGACAAAAAAGATTGTTCTGAGAGACCTAGCGACAAATAAGAAAGTTTCCGATAGATCTAGCGAGAAAAAATGCATTCCGACGGAGTAAGAAAAAATAAACTTATATTGTTCTGCGATCGACCAGTCGATCGCGAGCGACAGTCTACCCAGTGTTATTCTGTCATCATATCAAATTACGTGAAAATATGTCCAGCTGTTTTGCGTGATTCACGGACAAACATACAGACCGACAGACAGGCAGATATAAATTGATTTTTTGGTGGATGTTGTATTTTAATCACCTGAAACGTGTAAAAATGTAATAAATAAATAAAAATAGAAATAGATTTAGATTCCAATTTTATTTCTACATGGCGTTTTGCACCTGTTTAAGCATTGCAAATATTTATTAAAGAAAAATACATTTTCTATGCGATAGACTAAAAAAATAGTGTCCCATTTAAAAATCAGTTCTTACTTGAAAATACTTTTAAAAAAATATATATATTTTTTTTTTTGAACTCAAAATGCATTTATCATAGTAATTATAGTGTGAAAATGCTTTTTTTAAATATATTTTGGACATTGAATGCTATTGTTTCATAAATATTTACAAGTTTCCTTTGAATAAGTCTACGTCGCGCTGCTTATATCCTAGCGTCAAGGAAAGTGCAAATGTAGGCTTGTAAAGGGGAAGCGGTGCGTAGGCAGTAGTGATAAACTGGTGGGGATCGGAGGTAGAATGCTGTTAGCGTCACAATAACAGCGATCAGAGTACTATGAAATTATTGAATGTATTTATTTAAGTCATAACTGAAATCGCTATACCTATATTATCTCTAAATATTAATTGTTTAGGTAGGTATTAATAATTAGTATTTTCTTACTTTTTCTTTTAAATTTATATAAGTATCTTAGCTTAACAAATACTTTTCGTATTTTAGATTATAAAACAATAGGTTTAAAAAATGAATACTTTTAAATCATTATTGGAAATTCCATTTAACAGACAAACGTTAGAAGAAAAAATTGATATTAAAAAATTGGGGCGACACACACCAAATTTAAATATTTCGGAAAGTGCAAAAAGCAAAAATTATAATTATAAGAGGCAATTCAACAGAGTTTTATATGATAAAACGTCGTGGTTAAACACGTAAACACCTTGTATTATAATTTGCAGCTCTGAGTTCCAAAAAGTTACGAGCCGCCACTGCATGAGTAAACTTCTACGGTTGGCCGATTTTTACCAAAAGTTGATCAAATGATTGCACTGATGTCAAAAGCTTAAATATGGAGATTCATGAAAATCCGCTTAGCCAAATTCACTCTACACGTGTCTACGAACCAACAGACAGACAAAACAGACCGACAAACAAACAGACAGACGGATTAGGAGGGAGACAGGCAAACCGATAGACCGACAGACATCATGCTAAAAATAGTCAAAATGTTATGTAGAGATCTCAATTCGTGGACATCCATCGAAATGTCAAAATCTGTATGATCACAATGCCTCCCTTATATATGGGCAGTCGGTAAAAAGAAAGATGGACCCATTTTACCAGATTTACTAGAAAATCTACTAAGTTGTCAACACTGCCCAAAAATATAATGTTTACTTTACATATCCACCATATCCAACGCATTACTTTAGGTTTCTTTCAAACTAGGCATATTTATATCGGAGAAAATACGTATAAACAAGAATTTAGAATAGTAAAAAATAGATCTTACAAAAAGAAATATGGCCCGCCAAAAATGTCGTTACTGAATGCGGACCGCGATGTAAAGTTAAAGATAAAAATGGTGCTGAATGCGGCCCGCAATGTAAAAAAGGTTGCAGACCCCTGCTTAAACAGAACCCAAAAACACCCTGTATAGATGCGGGCTTTAACTTCTCCGAAACATTGTGTTTCAGCACCACTATAAATATAACAAATCAGAGCAATTCAATCACTTTGGTATTTGAACACTCCATCAAATACTTCTTCTTTGTACTTCCAGATAGATGTTGACCGTTGAACCTATTCAGGTTCCCATGGGACCAACACATTGAATTATACACTTTAGCACCAGACATACTGAGATGGATTGTGATTCAGTAGCATTCATTAGTGAATAGTAAATAAACGAAGTTTTCTACTTAAAAAACTTATTTGAAGTGTGAATTTTTCCACAATTCACAGCTTACCTAGTAACAAAAAATTTTTGGGCACATTTTTGACGAATCTAATCAAAATCTATTTTTAGGAGATCGTAGTTATTACCAAGAAACCCTCATGCCGACACTAATGTGTCTATTTGTACAGTAGAAATTGTGGCCAATGCATATTAGAAATAGGCCAGATATCCGTAACAAAAAACATATCCATACCCGAACCCGTATCCGCTGATTTTTTTGCGGATATCATACGGATATTTTTATTAACAATAATGTATTATGTCAAAAAAGTTTTATAAAAATATTCTGTCAACCTTTATTAATAAAATCTATTTTAAAATTATAGTTTAATAAAAATTATAGTTTTATAAAATGAATACGACGAATATTAAGGTTAATTTAAGTAATTTTTAATCTGTTTTGGGAAAAGTTTTAGGGTTAAAAATAAGATAAACAATAATAAATTTTGCAAAATTTAACTCCTTGGCCTCAAAATTATTATTTTAAAAATATAATCTCCCCCTATTAAAACTTAAATATTTTTCTTTTTTTTTTGCAATTAATGTTAGTGCTATATTAGATTTGTTAAAAATATGCCATCTAAAATTTATTTTAATTTATATTTCTATAAAATGCGTCAATAATTTATTAAAAATTAAGTAAATTTAAAGCGAAAAAATTTTAAAGGTCTGTAATTCATTTAATTTTGGGGGTGCTGCAATACTGCAGCTCTTATGTACTAGCCGCCTGTGCATCAAATGTTTCATTGTAAGTGATCGCCTATTCCATTTCTCTCTGTTTCGTTTAATTCAAATACTTTTTCTGTCGCATATAATGCCAGCAGAGATTTGCGGAACTCAAAAGCGGCTTTAGTCTTCTGGAGGCCCCTATCGGTAATAGTTTACGGCCCCACCAGAAATTTAACTGAGGAAGTGGCAGCAGAAATTAAGGCGGAGACTCTTTTTAACTCGACGCCCCTAGCGAGATCTAAATTCGACACCATTCCATTGTTGGTCATTCCGTCCCTGTACCCAGTTGATGAAGTAAGTAAGAAAATATAATAGTTTAGCAGCAGACAAATATTTTTCAATTTGCTGAGAGTCTGTTCGTAACACAAACAATAAATTCATGCCATGTTCTTTCTGACTTCCATAATTATTTTCTCCTTACAAAATAAAACGTTAACATAGGTACGTTTCATAAAGGAATGTCTCGCTAGACTAGTCAAAGTTAAACAAAAATTTTGTGATCAGTTCAAAGCACAAAGACGTCATGAAATGTCTGTGTCTACGAACTGTATGTTTCGCATACGATTTAATATAATTTTCCTTGATACGGAGATTCTGACTGAAGATAGAAAATACAACAAGGATATGTCACATTTTCGAGTACATGTTTATCTAATACGACATTCTATAAAGTTAAGCTATACAGTTAAAATAACATAGTTAATCAAACATTAACAAAGGGACTGCGCTAAAACTTATTCTATTCTAAAATTTAAATTCATGTGAAGTGAAAATTTTAACATATTTATGGATTTTATAGTTATCCTATAAATGATTTTTTCGGTAGAGTTTTTACTGTAGGCACGTCAAAAACTTTTTTCAAAATCAATTTACTCTGTTAATTTATGTAGGGTCAATGTGGTAACAGTGAATCATAGTTTTTTCAATCTCATGTACCTAGTCTAAAAAATATTATACATATAACTTTGTTTTTTTAAATGGTTTAAAAGGTAGTACATTGTAATAAAATGAATAATGGGGACCGACTATGGGATGTTACCTACAGTGTTGTAATAAATACACTAAAAAAATATCTAGATATAGGTACAGATACCTAAGAATATTTGTATCTAGATACAGCTAGATAATTTTGTAAAAAACACTGAAAAATGAAAATACCATAAACAAACAATTTTTTTTTTTACCAAACAGTGCATGTTAATCATTATTATACAGGCTGTTCAAAAATGATCGTGATATCACAAAAAGCCCACTAAATACAAGGTAAAACACTATTCCACGGCATAATTTTGTACTAAATAACGTATGTATTATGATAGTTATATGTGCTAACTAGCTGAAAACCCGTGCTTCGCTACGGTATATTGATGATCTCATTGGCATAAAATCCGCAGTTTGTTTTTAAACTTGTGTATGGGTAACCTTTGTAACAAAAAATCTAGTCGATATCTCATCTGTTCTAAGAAATATTGAGGAACCCGTGAAAAAACATTATACTCCTTTTCACCAGATAGGCGTCGAACTTGAAAAAATCCTTTCTTAGTGGGTTCTTACTTCATACTGAAAAATGTCCTCTCGGAATTTTTTATTTTTAACAAAAAAATACTAATTTACCCTTTAGGAGTGAAAGAAAACTGTCAAACTGTGAAAAATATATGCCAAAATGGAATGTTATAACTCAACAACCTCTAGAAATACAAAGAGTTCTATAATTCACCCCGAATGTAGATTCACCCCTTTAGGGGTTAATTAAGATAAAATCCTGAAATACATTTTTCGGCATTTGTATGGGTAATCTTTATAAGCAAAAACCAAGTCTATATCTTATTGATCCTAGAAGATATTAAGGCGTCCATGAAATCACAATTCCCTCTTTTCACCCTTTAGGGGTGATATTTGTTAAAGGTAAAAAACTGTTAAAACCATTTCGAGACATTTTAAAAAGACACAGGAAATACGACGCGATGTATAATCTACCCCGTTTGTAGAATCACCCCTTTAGGGGTTGATTCGGACGTAATCTTGAAATAAGTTCTTCGGCATTTGTATGGATAATTTTTGTAAGCAAACACCAAGTCGATATCTTATTGGTCCTAAAAGAATTAAGGAATTACTGAAATCACATTTCACCCCTTTTCACCCTTAAGGGGTGAAATTTAAAAAAAAAAATGTCAAAATCATTTCGATATATTAAAAAAAAAAACACCTATGCCAAAAAGTAATGTTGCAACTAAACGAACACAGGAAATGCGACGGGATGTATAATTCATCCCGATTGTAGATCCACCCCTTAAGGGGTTGATTAGGACAAAATCCAAAAATTGGTTTCTCGGTATTTGCATGGGTAGTTTTTGTAAGCAAAAATCAAGTAGATATCTTATTGGTCCTAAAAAATGTTAAACAATCCTTGAAATCACATTTTACCCCTTTTTACCCTTTAGGGGTTAAATTTAAAAAAATTGTCAAAACATTTCGAGATATTTTAAAAATACGCCTATGTGCCAAAAAGAAACCTTATAACTCAAGAAACACAGGGAATACGATGGGATGTATAATTCACCCCAATTGTGGATCCACCGTTTAGGGGTTGATTAGGACAAAAATCCTGAAATATATTTTTCCGTATTTGTATGGGTAATCTTTGTAAGCAAAAAGCAAGTCGATATCTTATTGGTCCTAAGAGATATTAAGGAATCCTTGAAATCACAATTCACCCCTTTTCACCCTTTAGGGGGTAATTTTAAAAAAATGTCAAAACTATTTCAAGATATTTTAAAAAGATACCTATGTGCCAAAAAGTAATGTTGCAACTAAACGAACACAGGAAATACGGCGGGATGTATAATTCACCCCGATTGCAGATCCACCCCTTAAGGGGTTGATTAGGACAAAATCAAAAATTCGTTTATCGGCATTTGCAAGGGTAGTTTTTGTAAGCAAAAACCAAGTCGATGTCTTATTGATGTTAAAAAATATTAAACAATCCTTGAAATCACATTTCACCCCTTTTCGCCCTTTAGGGGTTAAATTTAAAAAAGTTGTCTAAACCATTTCAAGATATTTTAAAAAGACGCCTATGTGCCAAGAAGAAGCCTTATATCTCAACAAACACAGGGAATACGACGGGATGTATAATTCACCCCGATTGTATATCCATCCTTTAGGGGTTGATTAGGACAAAATCCTGAAATATATTTTTCGGTATTTGTATGGGTAATGTTTGTAATCAAAAAGCAAGTCAATATCTTATTGGCCCTAAGAGATTTAAGGAAACCTTGAAATCCCAATCCACCCCTTTTCACCCTTTAGGGGTGAAATTTTAAAAAACTATCAAAACCTTTTCGAGATATTTTAAAAAGACACTTATGTGCTAAAAAGTAATGTTTCAACTAAACGAACACAGGAAATACAACGGAATGTATAACTCACCCCGATTGTAGATCCACCCCTTTAGGGGTTGATTAGGACAAATTCCTGAAATAAGTTTTTCGGTAATTGTATGGATAATCTTTGCAAGCAAACAGTAAGTCCATATCTTATTGGTCCTAAGAGATATTAAGGAATCCTTGAAATCACAATTCACCCCTTTTCAATCCTTAGGGGTGAAATTTTAAAAAACTGTCAAACCCGTTTCGAGATATTTTAAAAAGACACCTATGTGCCAAAAAGTAATGCTGCAACTAATGAACACAGGAAATACGACGGGATGTATAATTCACCCTGATTGTAGATCCACCCCTTTAGGGGTTGATTAGGACAAAAACCTGAAATGTTTTTCGGTATTTGTATAGGTAATCTTTGTAAGCAAAAAGCAAGTCGATATCTTATTGGTTCTAAGAGATATTAAGGAATACTTGAAATCATAATTCACCCCTTTTCACCCTATAGGGGTGAAATTTTAAAAAACTACCAAAACCCTTTCGAGATATTTTAAAAAGACTCCTATGTGCTAAAAAGTAATATTGCAACTAAACGAACACAGGAAATACGACGGAATGTATAACTCACCCCGATTGTAGGTCCACCCCTTTAGGGGTTGATTAGGACAAATTCCTGAAATAAGTTTTTCGGTAATTCTATGGATAATCTTTGCAAGCAAACAGTAAATCGATATCTTATTGATCCTAAGAGATGTTAAGGAATCCTTGAAATCACAATTCACCCCTTTTCAACCCTTAGGGGTGGAATTTTAAAAAACTGTCAAACCCGTTTCGAGATATTTTAAAAAGACACCTATGTGCCAAAAAGTAATGTTGCAACGAAACGAAAACAGGAATTACGACGGGATGTATAATTCACCCCGATTGTAGATCCACCCCTTTAGGGGTTGATTAGGACAAAATCCTGAAATTGGTGATTCGGTATTTGTATGGGTAATCTTTGTAAGCAAATAGCAAGTCTATATCTTATTGGTCCTAAGAGATATTAAAGAATCCTTAAAATCACAATTCACCCCTTTTCACCCTTTAGGGGTGAAATTTCAAAAAACTGTCAATACCATTTCGAGATATTTTAAAAAGACACCTATGTGCCAAAAAGTAATCTTGCAACTAAACGAACACGGGAAATACAACGGGATGTATAATCCACCCCGATTGTAGATTCACCCCTTTAGGGGTTGATTAGGGCAAAATCCCGAAATTGGTTTTTCGGCATTTGTATGGGTAATACTTGTAAGCAAAAACTAAGTCGATATCCCATCGGCCCTAAGAGATATTAAGTAATTCGTGAAATCACATTTCACCCCTTTTCATCCCTTAGGAGTGGAATTTCGAAAAATCCCTTCTTAGTGGATGCTTACGTCATGAAGGGAATATTCTCTCCGAATTTCAAGTTTCTAGGCCCAGGGGTTCGGGCTGGGCGGTGATGAGTGAGTTAGTCAGTCAGTCAGTCAGTCAGTCAGGACACTGCCTTTTATATATATAGAAGATGTATAAGACTAATGTTAGTCTTATAGATACGCAGCTATGTTCTTGTTAAGGGGATGTTCCTTTCAATAAAATTTTAGCTCTAATTGTAGTGGAATTCGTGTAATATCAGGATCATTTATGATCATGAATAAAAAATTACTGATAAGAAATATGTTTTACATATTTTTTTTTCTCATTCTATACAAATTAAATTTATATGAATGTTTAATAGTTTATTTAATTTTGTGTCTTCTAGGAAACAGACCTACTTAATCTTACTGATTTCAATTAGGAAATAAACTTAATATCCACATTAGCATGGCCGGCCCTTGGGTGAAAAGTGATGAAATGCCTCAAAAAAGTTATCAAAGTATTTGATATTTTCAATCACTGAATACTTTTGTAGGGCCTTAATTTGGCTTCCATTAATAATGACCCATTTTCGTAGTGTTGCATAAAATGCCTACTGTTTTTACGGCCGTTCAGAAGATACGAAAAACGAGAGAGAATAACATTTTTATTTTGACATTCCATATAAATTTAATTTGTAAACGTCAGAATTTAATTTTTTTTTCTGAATTTTGTTTATAGCAAAAATAAAATATTCAAAATGACAATTTATAATTAAACTATTATATCAGCTCGATATCACGGCATAAAAATAAAGTAACGAGCAAAGTATCTGAAATACAGATACAAGATACTTGAATTTTAATATCTAGATACAGATAAATTTTTCAAAAAGTATCTAATTTGTATCTAGATACTTGAAAAGGTATTTGTATCAAAGATAGTTAGTTACTGTATGTAGATACTTGTAACTATGTAGATACATTACAACACTGGTTACCTATGAGAGATTGTTTTAACTCCGAACGAAATGCGGAACCTCAGCTGATAATGAACATAATATTGAAATTTGGTATATAGACAACCTCTGGTGCAAGGAGTTATATTGGTTGTATAACATTACAGAAAATACGTTAAGAATTATACCCAGTTATATAAACGACTTAAAACTAGTACTAAGCTGACATTAGACATAACGCATCGCGCTGCTAGGTAATTTTGTGTTTTATATATATATATATATATATATATTCATTATCAGCTGAGGTTCCGCATTTCGTTCGCATATATATATATATATTTAGCTTATTAATCGTTTTAAGTCTTTTATACAACCAAGCGTAAGTTATCATCTGTCTAACCAAATAAGTTCCGTTAGGTTGGCAATGGAAACTCAGTTGCCATTGTTAAGTGGCGCTTGCGCAGTAGTGTTTAGCAATCTATCTGTTAGTAGCTCCCAACCGGTTCGACCAATACGTGCCGTAGTTTTGATGTGAGCGTTGTTTTATCCTGCCTACTACAATCGAAGATCCCGCCGCAAGTAAGACTTGCTCTGTGATCCATTTTCTACAAGCAAAAGGCAACAACGCGGCAGAAATTCATCGAGAATTGTGTATTGTGTATGGGGAATACATTATGAGTGATAGTGCAGTGCGAAAATGGTGTAGGCGTTTTCGTGAAGGACTAACTGATGTCCATGATGAAGGGCGTCAGGGAAGGAAGTCCGTAGCAACAGACGGCATTGTCCAAAAAGTGAACAAAGTGATTCCAACGGTTCACAATTTCTGAACTATCTACGGATGTCTACGGAGAGCAATACAGAAAAAAAGAAGAGGCATGTTGCCATCAGGCATTGTCCTTCTTCATGACAATGCACGCCCTCATACCGCAGCACAAACAAATGAACTGCTCAATAATTTCGGATGGGCGATATTTGGCCACCCGCCCTACAGCCCGGGGTTGGCACCAAGCGATTTTCATTTGTTCACCAGGATGAAAGTGTGGTTGGGAAAGAAGCGTTTCAGCACTAATGTGGAGCTGAAAACCAGTGTGCAAGATTGGCTGAGACCCAGGCGGCAACATGATATGAGGAGAGTATACAAAAACTGGTTTCCCGATACGACAAATGCTTTAATGTTGGTGCTGACTACGTTAAAAATTAGTTTAGATGTATGACTAACTTTTGTGTATATTAAAGCTTTTCTTATTATCCTCATTTGTTTTTACTAACTTAACGGAACTAAAAAAATAGCCCTCGTATGTTAACATTTTGCTAACCCAATGGAAAATTTCTTTCGCGACACAACGGTTGAGATCCGCTGCTCTAGAGCGTAACTGCCTAATTTTAAATATCCAGACTTACCGCATTCATACGGTTCGTCACTACCGTCCTCGCAATCTCTGTATGAATCACATGTCCAGTGGGATGGAATACACCGTCCATCGTCACATTTAAACTGTGAGGGACCGCACGAACCTGAAAAAATAAAAATTTCATGTTAATTTCCAATTAAAATTACAACATAATTATTCTAATTAATGTGCATAACTTTAACATAAATATTTTGGTATCTATATTATTTCTCTTCTTTTGTTTTTTGTTCATTAAAGTTGCAATTACATTAGGAAACTCACACAAAAACGAAAAACTTCATAAGAAAGTTCGTGGATCTAATTAGAAGATTAAATTTTGTCTATAGATATTCATAATCATCATTATTAAGTGTTTAACAAAAGTAATAAGATTGATTTCATTTATCCGAAACTAGCAATACCGTACGGATAGAAACAACGCCAGTTCAGATGTGCATCCCTCCTATATGTTCAGTACAAGTTTCAAACCGACAGGGTTAATACATACGATCTGCAGCAAGTTATTCGAATAGTGTTGCGTCACAAAAATGGAACAACATACTGAGCAGCGTTATGCAATTAAATTTTGTGTGAAGACAGCGCAACAGAGACTTTTAATAAATTGAAATGGGCTTACGAAGACCAAGTTCAATCTAGAGCACAAGTTTTTAAGTGGCACAAAACATTCTAGGGTGGTCGTTGAAGATAAACCTAGTTCTGGAAGACCTTCAAGTGCAATGACTGAGGAAAATATAGTAAAAGTGAGGTCCACAGTCTGAATCAATGTTTGACAAAGAGACTGATTAGTAACAAGTTAGTACAAGCCATATAAGCCTACATGCCATTAGTGCGAAGTTGGTGTCAAAGAACTGGGAATCCGGTGGTTTCGGAAACCACTTACTCGCTCTATATGAGTACGTGTTACTTCTTCGTATTCCCAAGACTTAAAAGCCATATCTTGGGCTGTCGTCTTAGTACTGTGGATAACATTCAGACAATTGAAACCGATCACCTAAAGGCAGTTCCGAATTTCCAGAACTGCTTCCAAGAAACGTCTCTGCTGGTGTGTAGTTTTTTGTAGTGAAGTTGTCGATAAAAATTGTTATAGGAACAGTATTATACTTTTTTTACACACTTCTAGAAACTAATCTTAGCAGCTGTTGACGATCAGTGGCTGCTTTAATCCACAACTTTGTGATAAGTCAAGTCAAGTCAAATCGCTTTCTTAACCTTCCGATGGATCTTTTCTTAACTGTTCTGGGATGCCATTCGATATCCTTTTTCTTCACCAGCCATCATTTCAACGTATTACTTGGCCCACTAATTTCACCTAAGGAAATAGCTACATGATACATAAATTTGAAACAAAGTAATCTTGCCAAGACCAACTTTCAAGTTAAACCTATGAGCGGTATGACCATACAGTATGTTGTTATATTTTTCACGTTTAGCTTTTATTTTCAAGAAATATTAATCCATTATTTATTTAAATATAACAGGAGCACTAGAAAGATCTTTCAATCAGAAATTTTAAATATTTATGAAAATTATTTTTATATCATTTATGAGTAAAAGTACAACTACAAATAATGATAATAATAAAAAATATAAAAATAAACCAATAAACTGAAATTTTAATTTAGTTCCTATAATTCCTTTAATTAAAAAAATACTCATTCCCAAGAGGCATATGTTGTTCTCAAAAACTTACTAAAAAAATGGAAGTGTGAATTTTCACACAATTCAGTGTTTTGTAGGTATTTAATAAATAAGTGTTATGGATGGTTACACGGTAGGTTACACGATGGTTACACGATGCCAGTATCTTGAGCAAGTACTGGCAATATTCGATGTTTAACCTAATTTTATGTTGCATACGTCTTTCACACCTGTAAACAAAAATGAATCTCCGTCGAAATCTGCATTTATTAAAAAAATCTGTTTCAAATTGATTTTAGAAGAATTAATTGATAACTCAGAAGATATTGTGGCGTACCTACCAAATAAAAGGATTACCTGACATTCCCATACCCGAGTAAACTGATTTTTTTATTTTCGCCACTTCTTGGTGGTAGGTTTTACGGAGGGATTTAATTTAATTTTTAATTTCCACGGCATCAAAACCCTCGATATTAATTTCACTTGCTAACTTGATACTGCAACATCCCAAGCATGCTTATTTCTATAATTTTTTAACGTTGAGTCCCACAAGCACTCAGTCTCCCTATATAAAATAAATTTACTTGTGGTGTCCTCAGACCACTTTGTTATGGACATTTTAAGTATATTTAACGTTTTTGTATCAGTGAGAACAAATCAGCTGTTCATGGATGCTATTTTTAACAGTCACTTGCACGGCCACTTGTGCCAGTAAATAGGATGGGCTTCTATTCACTTGACTGGCATAAGATACTGGTGCCAGTACTTGCACCAGTACTGGCATATACGTCTACACGATGCCAGTGACTGGTGCAAGTTCTTATTTGTGCAAGTTACTGGCATCGTGTAACCGGGCCATAAGATGCCAACAGAATGTCTAGTATAATATAATTTCTAAAATCACATTAAAAACTATAGTTTTTTGATAATTAATTTCATTAATTAATTTAGCACTTAGAGCGTTAATTTGAACTTCATCATATATTTATATTTCTTAAACTAAATTTAAAAATAAATTGCAAAAATTTCATCAAAATAAAATTTAAATTAAAAATCCCAGCAATTTTTACTGCGACTTGCTTCTGTATCTAAGTCTTCATAAAATTAATAAGAAATATATTGATAAATAGCTTCATTTTCTTTTAGTTTCAGAAACGTAGTTTTCCCTATTAACAATGAACAATTAAACTTTCACACATGAACGCTGCGCAACTTGCATTACATAACGTAATGTTGCTTATGATTTTTTTTTTTTTATTGATGAAGAACGATAAATGTGATATTTTCCAAAAGTATAATCTAATCAAAAATTCCTGTGGTACTACTCCAGTTCACATTTATTGCATTACTCAGAATTTTTCCAATTTTTAGTTTAACCCCCTAGGTTATAAGGAGTGAGGCAAGAGCTGTTCAGCACATTTTTCGTAAAAACAGTGTTAAAATAAGAACATTCTAAAAAACTACTTTTGGTTCCTTAATCTGCATCCTAAGAGCTTCCTTTTGATACCACACTTTTTTTTTAATAATAAATTTTTTCAACGACATATAAATTCGATATTTTTCAGAATACTTATCTAATCTAAAATTACTGTGGTACTATTCCGGTTCACATTTATTGCATTACACAGAATTTTTTCCTATTTTTAGTTTAACTCCCTAGGTTATAAGGTGTGTCAAGAACTGTTCAGCACATTTTTCGTAAAAACAGCGTTAACATAAAGACATTCTAAAAAACTACTTTTGGTTCCTTAATCTGCATTCTAAGAGCTTTCTTTTCATACCACACAACACATTTTTTTTTTTTTTTTAATAATAAATTTCTTCACTGACATATAAATTCGATATTTTTCAGAATACTAATCTAATCAAAAATTCTTGTTCAGCTATTCCGGTTCTCATCAATGTACATTACTGAGAACTTTTTCATATTAGTACATCAACCCCTTTAGGAAATAGAGTGGGGGACTAAAGATGTTTGACACATTTTTGGTGAAATTGCCATAAAAATGTTTTTTTAAATTAAAATTTGTTGGTTTATCCACGTATTTAAAGGTTTCATTTATTTTCTAGTTGAATACATATTTATTTACATTTTTCCCGCCATTTGTTTTTTGATCTCTCTATAGTTTTCCTATAAGTGGGTCAAAGAGTTATACAAGCATGCCAGATTTCAACTTTCTAGGTCCAGCCGTTTGGCTAAAATTTCTAACGAATAGACAGAAAGACAGAGAGAGACATGTGTGACGTTATAAGGGTTTTTTAGTCGTACCGACAAAACCCTGAAAATCGATGAAATGCTAACAAGTTCCATTTAATAGTTTGAGCTCGTACAACCTCCTGTAAGTAGTAATGTAATTTGTGAATACTATCAGTATAATCTAACATTTTACTTTTTGGAGTGTCTTTCGTGCCACAAGGCAGTAGATGCAAATAAAATTATTAAACTAATTACAGCGACGATCTATCTTTCCGCGCCATACAAGGATACAAATGACAGGCTCGGCTTTTCCATACAAGTCCGCCGCTCTTCCAACTGAACAGACACACAATATAATGTATTCCGATCATGCTCAACTGCGAAGAAGGAATTAATGTAAAGTAGCTCTGTGAATTATTATGTAAATGAGAGTAAGGAACTGCCAGCGATAATAAGCGATGAGAGTAACTAGTGCTTATTATTGAACACTGTCAACAGATAAATTTACTTCAAGGAAAACTAATAAGGATAATTATTTAAATTAATCGAGGGCGTCTTATTATTCCTGTTTATAAAAATTTTAACATAGATGTTTCATAAAATATAGGCTTGCCTAGGGGGCGACTATACAGGGTGAAACTGAATACACATTATAAATTTCTAAAGTGTAGGGGTTATAGTGAATCACGGATAAGTAACCCATGCTTGAAACCATCTGTCATTTCTTTTTTATTTTTTTATTTTATAGATCACTAGCAGAAATATACGGCGTTGCCCGGGATAAAAATAAAGTTTATTAAACGATATTTAATAAATTATGCAAAATCAAAAAATTCAATTTATTTCAAAGAGAGAAAAGAGAGAAGAGAGAGGGGTTAAATACCAACATCATTACTTCGATTTTAGTTATTTAATTTAAGACCATTTGATTTATCGAACTAGTTTTATGTAAGGTTTTAACAATGGACGTAGGCTGCGTACGGTCTGTCATCAACTGGTACGTGTAACAGCCCAACACTCATTCGGCAGAGCAGGTCAATTTCACGAAGTTTTACAACATGACACGAAGCCGAACATTCCCACACACCGAATTTGAATACCCGCTACTCGTTATCTACCCATTGCCCGTTAACTAACGGGTAATTAACGGGTATCGGGTAATTCACGGGTAGCGGGTAATTAACTGCTATCAGATTACTAACGGGTAACGTATAATTAGCGGGTAGCGGTAATTAACGGGTAGGGATTATCGCCTACCCGTTAATGGGTAGTTGTGTGTGGTATTATGAGTATTTATTTATCTGTGACTATTTTGTTCTCGGTTAGAGTAGTAGGGATTAAGTATACGTATTCCATAATGCACCTGTTCTTATTTTTAGGGTTTTGTAGGTATGACCACAAAAAACCCTTATAACGTCACTCATGTGTCTGTCTGTCTGTACGGTAGAAGTGTAGCCATACGGCTTAACATAGGAAGTTAAAATTTGGCATGCTTACATAACTATTTGACCCACATATAGGAAAAATACCAAAATTTCAAAAAACACATCACGAAATAAATATAAACAAATATGTATTTAGTGAAAAACAAATATTTTTTTAAAATTTTGAGTGGCATATTAAATGAAACATCTTAATACGTAGACCAACAAACAAATTTATATTTTTGAAAAACCAATTTTTTTTATGGGGTATCGCCAAATATCTATATATATATATATATATATATATATATATATATATATATATATATATATATATATATATATATATATTCGGCGATATCCCATAAAAAAAAATTATCTGAAAATTATCTCAAAATTCTTGTTGAACTATATCGGTTCCTCATCAATGTACAAAATCTCAATAATGTTCATTTTATTGAGATTTTTTAAAGATTTTTAGATCAACCCCTCTGGGAGATGGGATATATATATATATATATATATCTAGATTCGTCCCTTTAGGGGTTGATTAAGGCAAAATCCTGAATTATATTTTTGTAATGTGTATGGATAATCTTTGTAAGAAAAAAGCAAGTGGATATCTTATCTGGCCTAAATAATATCGAGGAATCCATGAAAAAATATTTTACCCCATTTAACCCCCTTAGGTGTCGAATTTCCAAAATGCCTTCATTGTAGATACTTACGTCTTGTAAGAAATATACTCCCAGAATTTGATGTTTCATGGGCCCAGGGGACGTTTTACGATTAAAAGAACAAAACAAAAATACTCATTTAGGAGTGAATTTTAAAAAATCGGTCAAAACACTCTCTTAAGATCTCCGACGCTAGAACTGGGTATTCGGACTCGGACATCCGAAACCGGTTTCGCTTTCCAGCACCATATCGAGGTGTGGAGCAAAAAAAAGTAAGACGAATTCTTTTTTCAATATTTCAATACATTCGAATTTACGTCAACATCGAAAATGTGTATTCATTCGAAGTCTTTGGGTGTTTTTCCCGACCATAGAACCGGTTATCCGGACCCAGGTATTAGGAACAGAATATTCGAAACCAGGTATCCAGAACCGGGTACTCCGAACCAGGTTACTTGAAAAGTACGTAACTGGATTTACACGAAACCCGGAAACGGATACCCTCTTAAACCGGCTTCGAATCCCAGCATAAGTTTAAAGCAATGGAAAGGCCTATGTTCAGCAATTGACAAAGTCATTTGATGTATAAGAATGATGATGCACAAAATAATATCTCATGTATCTTTTATGTCGTAAATAATATTTCTTTACACATCAAGATTTTATGGACTCGGATGTATGTTATCGTCAATAAAAGAATATAATTACAAAAGTCTTTATCCAGATTAAACAGTAAAAGCCTCTAGCCAACATTTGCACCAAATATAATCCATACCTGCAAAACGTGAGGTTATAATTATTTAAATGAACGAAAATCGCGAATTAATTCCCGGTATTATTTTATTATTGATTTTAACTTGTAAAAAAACAAATACATATATATTATATTTTCGATAACAGTCATATCAAAATGGAATAAAAACTAGTCTGAACTGGTTTAAACTGATGAGGTAAACAAGTGAATTGTCATGTGCTCCATTTATGTACGTGTCAAAGGATATTAATGGCAGGATATTTGGAGGTCATTTTCGTAATACCCCGGTTTTATAAAAGCTCTAAAAGTATATTTTAACTATGCTTGTCGAGGAAAATTGCAAAATACCAATAAAACAACATTTTAAAAATATTTACAGAATAGTAAATCTCTGTGAATAAAATTGGAAACTTTATTTATTTATTTATTTATTTTTATTTCGTTCTCAAAGTTTGTTTCTATATCTTTCGGGTTATTTTAAGATGATATCCACAAAATAATCAAGTTCTGTCTGTCGTGTTTATCATAATTTTGTGCAAAAACAGCTGGACATACTTTCACGTAATTTGGTGTGACAGAACAAAACCTTATTATAAACAGGTGTTCGTATTATAAACAGAATAAAGACAGTCATTCTTTTGTGATGGCACATTTGTGCTATAGATATATTATAAACGAGAATTTAAACCTAGATACGAAGTAGTTTTCTTCTGGCAGGTTAGTCTATATTAGCAGGGATGGCAACTTAAGACACGCTATGCAGTGATTGCACGCGAGAAAATTTTGTTGTCATGCAAGCGATTTAAAAACGAAATCAGCGTTATTCTCGTATTAATTTGTTTAATACTAGCTATCGTACCCGTACTTTGTACGATTTTTGCTATAACGGAAACTATAAATGAGACTTCAATTGCAAGTAGAACAGAAAATAATCGTTACTTTACTCAAAAATAATCTTTTATATAAATGTTAAATAAATAATAAGTGAATACTTCGTTTATAAATAACGTTTCCTGTAGCCCCCCAAATATTAATCTTATTAAAAACAGTCTTGAAAAGAAAAGAAACGGTTCTTCATTCCAAAGATTTTTTCTGATGTACAGTAGCGGCGCTAGATCTTAAAATATAGGGGGGTCAGGAAATTTTTTAGTAAAATTTGATTGGGGCAAATAGAAGTGAACACCTAAAAAAAAGGTCCTCCGTTTTAAAATATATTTTTCTCCAAACAATTCTTGGGGGGGGCAACTGGGGGCCAGACCAGTTTGCAGGGGGGCGGACCCCCTCCAAACAGATCAGTTTTTTTTTTAATTTTAACAACTTTTATTATATTCATTTTTGCTGTCGAGTAAATGCGATATTTCAACTTTATAGGTTACACTCCATTGCCTTCTTAAATAATTTTCTTATTAATATCTGCACTGAACAGAAAAGAAATTACTCCTCATTCTAAACACATTTTCTCACAGACAGTTTTGATGTAAACTAAATAATAAGTGAGACATTTCAAGATTTTAGTTTTAGGGTGACCCTAGTAACTCCTCAAATATTCCAAGTAAAAAAATTACATAGAATAAAAAAAAAAATAAAAAGCGCGTGCGTGCTCACCCCGTAAAAATTAACGTTTTTTTACATTACAAAGTGTAGTTTGATAGTTAAAATGTTGGAGCTCAGCAATGATTTGCTATTTGTGCCTCACACAGCCCATCTTTATAACTAGAATATTGTTTATGTTAAAATAAATAAAACAATAAATAACAGTATTTTAAACACTGTTGTATAATACAATCAGCTGATGGTTCGGCAACCATCTTAGTGTCGTAGGTTCTAAAGATATTCGCTCGGAATGTTTTTAAATTAAATTTACCAATATTTTAATGATAAAACTATATAGTTGTAGATAAAATATTGTATTGACTCGCATATGATGGTTATATTTTACTCGGATGATGAGGCGAGGGACAACCCTCGCCTAAGGCATTATATTCTTTCTTATATATTAATATTTTTGTTTTCTTATTGTAAACAATGTTTGTTGTATACATTTTTCTTTTAAGTCAATAATAAAGGAGATATTTTTATAAGTTTTTTAGTAAACAGTTTTAACCCCGAAGCACCACCTTAGAACAAAGATGATGCCATAAACACTATTTTCGAATTCTAAGATTTACTATATGATCGTACCAAATTTCGTGATAATACATAGAACCATTTTTGCGCGAATCTAGAACAGACAGACAGACAAAATTTACTATTTTGTTGCAAATATTGTCTTATAATAATCCGACCTGTGTAGATACCAAATATGAAGCCGCATAAATAGTTTAAAAAATATAGCCTCTAATTTTGTTAATATAGATATGCACATGGAATTAAAAGAAGCATATTGCGGAAGATTATTAATTTAAATAGGAAATTAATTGTACGTCATATTGGATCATGTCAGACGGTACCAAAAAGAAAGTCCTAGCTTTTTAAATGTGACTTTACAGGCATATACTCAGAATCTTCTGGCTCGACCGTTTCAGCAACGATTAAAGCATCAGGGCAATTTTACCAAGTTGAAAGCTTAAAGTAGTTAAGCTAGAATACCTTGGACTCTAGGGCCACCCTATCAATTGGATTAATAACCTACCAATAGGAATCCAAGCGCAGGAGTGCGCTAGACGCCGCCATCTCATAATTACAATTTTTGTTCTAAACTTTGCACTCTCCCGTACTTACCGAGTCTGTCGACGCGGTTGTAGATTAGCAAGAAGACATTCACCATCCCGTCAACTTTCTGATTTATTTTAACCTATTTAGATCTCCTCCTTTTTACTTCAAAAGTAGGTGGACCAAAAATCTTACTGAGGAACATAAACCCGCCAAAATTATTTAATGGAACACGCTTACAGATGAACAGTTTAAGAGAATATGTAGTAGTGGGTACCATTATGACTGGTTGCGATACAGGCGAAAAGCTGGTAATCCCTAAAATAACGATGATTCCTACCAATTTTACCATTTCAGTTCAAGCGCCTCCAATTTTATGTCAGGGTTTGTTTTGCGATGACTATTAATAAGTCGCAAGGTTAAACCCTGAAGATAGCTGGCATTGATTTCCGAAGACCATGCTTCTAGCATGGGCAACAACCGTAAAAGATGTTAAATAAATGTTTCAGTAAAAGTTGTTTCTTTTTAAAAGCTCTAACGATACCAACATGACACACGTTCGAATTTAAAAACTAAAAGTTAAGGAATTTCCTTCACTTCCAGTTTATTCGGGAAAATTTTAGTACTATTATTCAGTTCTTTGGATAAACTTTGGTTATCAAAAATTTTCCCCATCTTGCTAACACATCGCCTTTTCTAGAAGAATCGTGTCCCTTTTTTGATACACACAATATATGTATATAGTTCCCTTAATACTACAACTGGGTACCTCGAATTTTGGGTATTTTGAGCTATTTGCACCTACCAATCCAATTATTTATTATATTTGTAATGCTAAATCTAAATAAGTGCTGCTATATGACTTACAAAAACCCAGTAAAACAATTAAATAAGTCCATTGCTGTTTATTGCTCTTCAAAACTTAAAATTGATTTTCTGAGAATTCTAATTTCAAGTTAGCTGGTTGTAGTATTAAGGGGACGATATATAGGGGGCCGCAGACAATATGTACATAATTTCGGGGGGTCCCATGCCAGAAAAGGTTGAGAACACTGGTCTGGAGTATTACCGTCGGAAAGAGAGTACGCTCGAATAAGTACCGATACTTCAAACAAAAAACTGGAAATAGTTTCAAAACTTGTGTTGGATGTCGAATAGTATTGAAAGTTTGAAGGAAGTATTGTGTTTAACTTAATACTTTTTACGTCAATACTACACACAAAAAATACATGGTGCTTAGGAGAAAAGTGTAATGTAAAACAGACTTTATATAGAGAAAAGTTGTAGAGGAAAAATCGGAAGAACAAGGATCGCTTGGCTTCGTAATCTGAAGAAATGGTTCCGAGTTACATCCACAGAACTATTTTGAACGACAGCGAGCAGAGTGCGGATTGTCATAGGTGTGTTCGTTTGTGTTGCCCAACCTACACTGAACTACACTACAGCTATGCTATGGCGTTCGTTTGTGTTCCGACACCTGTACGTAAAGTGTTCGTTTGTATTTATGAACTTGTTCAGGACAGGCAAAATCTGCACTTACTCGGGAATTTTAATTTTACATCTATCTATTTACTATATTTCGATCATGTATCAAGTAATATGAATAGAAGGAAAGTACTTTTCCTACAATGCTGGTAACTAACATAAATAAATTCAGAAGTTTTATAAAATCTGTCAAAACTTGAATTTTTATTATTTATTTTTATAAAATTTATTTCAGTATTTAAACTGTTCATATTGTCTTATTTATTTACTGTTACTTTGGCACAAATTTGTTTTAAAAAGTGAGGTTATCAACTTTGTCTGGAAATGTCATTCGCCTGTATGGAAAACCGTTCGTTTGTATTCCTGTTTCGAGCAGTTCGGAAGAAGTTTTTAGTTGCACTGTGACGTCAGCTGCTCTTGTCCTGGACCAGTTTGGTGCAACACAAACGAACAAACCTCATGATGCGGATTCATCCAACGTTCGGAACGGATGATGCAAATCAAGAAGGATAAATTGACACGTCGTCACTTATATACATTATAGTTGATATTATTTGGCACGTGAGCACAAAGAGGTTCGACATCCCTGTTCTATAGTGAGTGGGCAATTGTAATATAGCATATCTAGATAATTTTGTAGTAACAAAGCAACAATAAAATTACAGTTAGAATACAGTTCAATTATTTTATATACAACTTAATACAACAATAAAGTAACAGAGGTCGTTTGTATTTATTTATAATCATGTTCAATTGAAAACTAATGTCTAATTTAAAACAATCTGCAAATCATTTGCACAGCTGGACTTAGCTCTTGTAAACACGCACTATGTAAAATATTACTTTTTTAGAAGTTAAGGCGACGCACAACCCTATAGTTCTCAATAGTTTCTTATACAAATCTAATAATCGGAAATAAAATTAATAACAATCTATATATCAAAATATGTAGCGAATTTTTATCCATCGAATAGGATATTTTAAGTTGTTGAAAAAACTGTTATGTAATCTATATATATAAAATCGTAACTAAGCTACCTACTCATAATCAACGCCCAGCCCAAACCACTGAACCTACAATCATGAAATTTGGCGAGTATATTCCCTCCATGACGTAAACACCCACTAAGAACGGATTTTTCGAAACTCATCCTCTAAGTGGGTGAAAATAGGGTTAAAAGGGGTAAAATGTGGCTTCACGGTTTTCTTAATATCTCTTAGGTCCAATATGATATCGACTTGGTTTTTACTCACAATGATTACTCATGTAAATATTAAAAAACTTATTTCAGGAATTTGTTCTAATCGACCCCTAAAGGGGTGAATCTACAATCAGGTTGAATTATAGAACCCTTCGCATCTTCTGTATTTATTGTGTTATAAAATTCCTTTTTGGCATATAGGTGCCTTTTTAAAATATTTAGAAAGTGTTTTGACCGTTTTTTTAATTTTCACCCCTAAAGGGGTAAATTGGTATTTTTTATTCGATAGAATTTCGTCTAGACAAAGAAACATAAAATTCGGGGAGTATATCCCTTTTATGACTTAAGAACCCCCTAAGAAATGATTTTTCGAAATTCGACCTCTCAGGGGTGACAAGGGGTGAAATGTGTTTACACGGATTCCTCAATTTCTTTTAGGTCAATAATATATCGCCTTGGTTTTTGCTTATAAAGATTATCCTTATAAATGTTAAAAAACTTATTTCAAGATTTTGTCCTAATCATCCCCTAAAAGGGTGAATCTACAATCAGAAACAATTATAGAAACCGCCGTATTTTCTGTGTTGGTTGAATTATAAAATTCTTATTTGGCATATAGATGTCTTTTTAAAATATCTCGAAATGGTTTTGACAGTTTTTCAAAATTTCACCCCTAAAGGGGTAAAAGGATATTTTTTATTTAATAGAACATCCCTTGGACATAGATACATGATATTCGCAAAGTATATTCCCTCCATGAGGTAAGCATACAATATCTCTTAAATGAGTTATCTACTTGGTTTTTGTTTACAAAGGTTACTCTATCTGTAATCTATATATATAAAATCGTAACTAAGCTATCTACTCATAATCAACGCCCAGCCAGCTTTGCTTATAAAAGTTGATATGATATATAAAGAACCATGACTTAACCACATAATGATTGTACGATGATGGCAAACCGTCAATATACCGTAGCGAAGCACGGGTACTCAGCTAGTTGTAAATAAGCAAATTGCAAAATAGACGCCATCTTGTAAACCAATCTACGCATATTTGTGTACGATGCGACAAATTGTAGCTAAAGCTTCATTCTAAAAAAGATTTTGGGCTATTTTGTGCTATTGCGAAAACTACTTACAGTTATTGTATTTGGTAGTCTATATTTGCCGCCATCTTGAACCTGCCGCGGTTCTCAATATAGGTGTTATAAGTAAAAATGATTTATTTTTTGTGAAGAATACGTGTACCAAGTGACATTTCATTATCATCAAGTATAATATTTTTCGACAAGGGTCCTAAACTATAAGTAATCAAATCGAAAAAAATTTCGACGTATTATTTGAACATTTCTACACTAAACTATACAAATATAAAAATTATTTGAAACCCAGAAATAGAATTAAAAAATTACAGAACAATGTTGCTGATGTCATTAATTAAGTTATTGAGCGATAATATTTTTACAATACATGTTCCTACAATTAAAAATATCCTATTAGATAGATAAAAATTCGGTGCAAAATTTGATGTATAGATTGATACTAATTTTATTTCAGATTGTTAGTTTTGTATAAGAAATTGGTAACCTCTGGGGGTTATACGCAGCCTTAAGTGGAGATTCTACAAATGAAAAACTTGATGAGTGTGAGTGTGACTTGTAAGGTTCTCACTTCTTTGGGTATGTCCCGGAAACTCCAGGTTTTGAAGGTTTCTTCCGGGTTCCGGGTTTGATCATTATTTTTCCGGGTTGCGAGAAATTTATGACGTCTAATTTATTTTTATATAATACTGTTAGTAATTTATTTATTCAAGTAAATTATAGAATATTTGCCCCTCTATTTGTAAGAGATTTTCCGCCGCCCGATCTTCAAGTAATTTTCAGCTCTGTAAGCGATTTTTAAATTTCTACCCCCGCTCTTCAAGTGATTTTTTAATTTCTTCATCCCGCTCTTCAAGTGATTTTTTGAATTTCTGCCCACTATTCATCAAGTGATATTCTGACTATAGATGGGAATTTCGGCTCAGTTTTCGGAACCGGATCAGTGGAGGTCGTTCAGTTTTCAGAGCAGGCTCATTGATTCGGCTCAGTGATCCGGCTAAGTAAACATGTTCCCGAGACACAGGTCGGTTAGTTGTCGGTCGTTCGTTCAATACGGTTGTTGGTTTGCAATACGTAAGTAGAATGTCGTTCAGACACAGGGCGGTCAGTTGTCGGTCGTTCGTTCAATACGGTTGTTGGTTTGCAATATGTAGGTAGAACATCGCTCAGACACTGGTCGGTCAGTTGTCGGTCGTTCGTTCAATACTGTTGTTGGTTTGCAATATGTAGGTAGAACGTCGCTCAGACACAGATCAGTCGTTCGTTCAATACGGTTGTTGGTTTGCAATATGTAGGTAGAAAGTCAATCAGACACAGGTCGGTCAATTGTAGTTCGTTCGTTCAATACTGTTGTTGGTTTGCAATATGTATGTAGGTAGAACGTCGCTCAGACACAGATCAGTCGTTCGTTCAATACGATTATTGGTTTGCAATATGTAGGTAGAACGTCGCTCAGTTAAATAAATAAAACTCTATTAATTATTGTTAATAGTAAACAAACAATAGTATTGCCCTTATAAATCGGATATCTGGGATTTGGGCTAAAAATATTTTTAATATTTTTATATAGTATGGTTGTAAGAAAGTACGGACTAAGCCTATTAGTTTTAAATAGACTGCCCTACAAATTGATGACAAAATGCACTTTATGATAATACATTACAAGCCGAGTTCTCATGAAGTTCAACATAACATCGATCCAGATCCGGATCACTCCGGTCACTGCTCACAATCGCCCGATCAATCGTATCCTTGAAACTATGCAGTGAGCCGTGAGCCGGCTCATTTCAATTTGGTGAACCGTGTCACTTCGGTCAGTGCACTGAGCCGGCTCTGCGAGCCGGTTCGTTCATGAACGACTCATCTCTAATTCTGACTACCTGTTTCCCGATCATCGATTGTTCGGGTTAATTTTGCAATATAACATCACGTATTTGAGACAATGTACTTCTTTTGTTACCGGGTTTGAGTGAGGCATTAAGTGGCAACCGTAATGATTTGTGAAATTTTCACACGTTTCAGGATTTTGTAGTAAGTAACAACATTTATACTTATATTTATATTTATAGAGTCAAAAATAAAACAAGTTTATTTAACTAAGCTAACGTTTCGACTTATTTTTAAATCTTCTTCAGAGGTAACATTAAAACAAAATAATAGTAATGTTATATATACTGTCGGCCATAACGATTTAACATGTAAAATAATAAATACACTATTTCCTGCTTCCCTAATTGTTTTAGAGAAAAAGTGGAAGAGATTAAATTTATGTAGAAATTAAAACTCTACATGTTAGGTAAGTAAACTATCTTCCAACTACTTCCGAGGAAATTTAAAATTATCCCTGGTCTATCACGAAATTACTTTTTCTTATGGGGACATTTAAGTATACGGAGCAAGGCATCCAATAATTGATTCCCTAAAACATAAAATTATCAAGGAATGCCCAAAAATAACCGATAGGCAACTGGCCAATGTTCGGAGAGAGTTTTACAACAGACTTGGTCACGATACCTGGAAATAGGAGGCTAAGGCCCGCCTCGGGCTGTCGCGCCAATGATGATGATAATTATTATTGTTTATTAGTGTTATTATTAACTACACAAAAAATCGATATTTTTCAAAGAAATAATTTGATTCATAATTTTGTGTTATTTCTATTTTTATCAAAAAATCGCGTAAAATCAAAGAGAGGAAAATATTTTCGTCTATTAATCTACGCCACAAGAACTCGATTTCTTAATACTCCCATTTGATATGTTTCTTCAAAGACTCAGTATTTTTCCTATCTGTGGATCAAAATGCATGCCAAAAATTCAACCTTCTAGGTCCGGTTATTTGGCCACTATTTTTACTATACAGACACATAAACTGTGTAAAAGTTATACCATCAAAATCTTAAAAAGACATTATTTTACCAATGTGGCATTACATTTATGTACAATTCAGTTATTTAAAGAAGTTCGTTTAATGACAAATGAATGAAGCAAGAACCAACTAATGTATGTATTATACTTGCACAAGCCTTACAAACATGACTGAGAAATGAATATATAAATGAATTGATTGTTGATTCGTTAATTTGTCACTGAACAGACTTCTTTCAAAAACTTAACTTTAATGATTGATAATTTTGAAAAGACTCAATACAAAGGATATCAAGGATTTAATTGAATGAAAAATCCAAAATACAAAATTATTTCCTTGTTTTCATGTTCAACTCTGATAATGTTCATTTATATTCGATTACTAAAACCATTATTAACGCAAATAAAAGCACTGCATAAACGCTTGCTAGCAAACAGCAAACCATTGTTCCTACTCAAAGATCTCTCCCTCCTACTACATTTCTCATTTCCTCCCACCACCTTAGCCGCTCACTGCTCACTGGAATAAATGACATTATTTTAGTACAAATAAGAACTGTTATACGACTTTCCACATTAACGACTGTTTCAAAATAATACCTTAAAAAATTGAATAACACCGTCAATACTGCAATTCTTGATAAAAGAGGGAAAGGAATCTTCAACAAGCCGACGACCCACAACCAGAACAACCCTTTATATTGCCCCCTTATGGTATTGTTTAAGGTAACTTAAAATAAAATCAATTGCTTTGGGCATAAGTATATATTGATGTGAAGTGTGAATTTTCACACATTTCTGGGTTTTGTAAGTACTTAATAAGTGTAAGAAGTCAACATAATACTGGATGTCTACGAATATTTGTTCTATTAACAATGTGTTAGTGTGGTGTTCAAAACTCGGTTCTCAGCTGTTATTATTATTTTTTTTTTATTATATTTTTCATTTCATAAAAAGAAACAAACTATCTTAGCCATAAATAATAAAATTTAAAAAAATCCGTAACATTATTAGTCATAATTTAACCATGAATTAAAAAAATAATAAATTTTGTCAAAAACACCAAAAACTGCAATATTTTTCAACAACGCAATTGGATCAAAAAAATTTCTCGTACGTCTCCGGCTCATTTCAATGTATTTGTATGTATTTAAAAAAAAAAAACTACTTTTTGTTCTTTAATCTATGTCCTAAGAGCTTTCTTTTTTTTTCATCGATGACACAAACAAATCGACATTTTTCGAAAAACTAATCTTATCAAAAATTCCTGCTGAACTATTCCGGTTCCCATCAATGATCATTATGGAGATTTTTTTCAGATTTTTAGATCAACCCCTCTGAGAGATAGGGTGGGGAACAAAAGTTTTTTGACATATTTTTGGCAAAAATCCCATAAAAAAAATCAAAAATAATAACTTGCTTGTTGATTAAGAGGTTTCATTTGGTATGCCACACACAATTTTAAAACAATATTAATTTATTTATTAAATACATAATTATTTATATTTATCTCGGGATGTGTTTTTTTGAACTCTCAGTATGTTCCTATATGTGGGTCAAAGAGTTGTATAAGCATACCAAATTTCAACTTTCTATGTTAAGCCGTTTGGCTACAATTTCAACCGTACAGACAGACAGAACAGACACATGAGTGACGTTATAAGGGTTTCTTGGTGGTCATACCGACAAAACCCTAATAAAATATGTGTATTAAACGGTTCAAACGTTAAAAAAAAAAATAGCAATATTAGTACTTGCTTGGAAAATGTTTAGGAATTTGGAACCTATCTGATTTAATTATGTACATTATATTTTGGTTTCGTTTTACGACCCTGTTTTGCAGGAGCTTAACCCCGTCGTAATACGGGTCCTCCCTTATCTGTATGAAAATTTTATTTTACTCAAGAAAAAATAAAAATTCGCGACTATCTTTCGTTCTTTCCGAATTATGAACTTTTAGATCTTCGGCAGCTATACTTGAAGAAGATAATTTTTAGAATTTTGTAGGTTTGACAAAAACCCCTTAAAACTTAACTCATATGTCTGTCTGTACGGTAGAATTTGTAACCAAACGGCTGGATATACAAAGTTGAAAATTGGCACGGTCGTACAATTCAGTAGGGCCATTTTGTTGTGCCAATTCTGGTTTCGGTTTAAGTAGAATACCCGTTTTGTTGGGATAATATTCTCATTCAATTAATTCTACTCATTCGATGATTAGAGGTCGAACGATTGTAATGAATAAGTGTGGTGGGTATGAAAAGTAATATTTGAAAGCAATTGTTTTCATTTGGTTTTTAAATGTATTAGAATTAAATCTTGGTAATACTGCTTCAAAATAATTTTCACTTTTAGGCATTTTCTCATTTTGTGTCCTAAAATAAATATATACCTATATGATCTTAATATAGCATTGTGAAATCTAAACTGAAAATGTATGTACAATTCAAGTATTCGTTCTAAAACATTACGTTCTAGAATATTTGCTTCAAATAAAAGTTTTCGTATTCAGAGCTGGGCTAAGTACTGATGAAAATTACTTGAAGTACCAAGTATCAAGTACTGCACCTAGTACTTTCTTTTGCACCATTAGTCTCTAGTATGACACGGCTCAAAAGGTTGCTGAAGTTTGAGATTAGTGGACGCTTGTCAAGACCTGACAAACCCCATAGTAATACTATACTTACCCGTTAGGCAGAGTTGACCACGGATATCGTGAGACAAAAAGAAAGGATAGAAAATAATAATAATAACTTTATTTTTATAATAAATTTATATCGTTGTGGTGTAACGTACCACTGTACTTAGTTGACAAAATGCTGGATCTACCTCAAACTAATACGTAACTCCCGTTCCCGTTATTGAAACGGTGATTACATAGACGTATTTTTCGTTTTATTGAGTTAAACAAATGTAAGTAAATGAAATTTATGGAAATTATAAATTCAATTTATTAAGTACTAAGACACTAAGATTTTAACCAACTATTATCATTTACACATTAAAGAACTTGTTCATTCTTGTGTCTTGTCCGTTAAAATTCTGAAAATATTTAAAAAGTACTGCGTAGCAAAAAAAAACTGCTACGAAACTACTGCAAGTATTTAAACTACTTCAAGTACTTTCAATTACTTCCAGTACTTTCACCTACTACAAGTACTTTCAAATACTTCAAGTACTTTGAAATACTTGAAGTACTACTTCTTTTCGAAAACAAGTATCAAGTAAGTATTTCTATAGAAGTACTTGCAGTACCAAGTACAATTGCCAAATTTAAATAGTACTTGAAGTAAAGTACTTGAAGTACTTAAAAATACTTGAAGTACTTTTTCAAGTATTTTACTTGAAGTAAGTCCTAGCTCTGTTCGTATTCAGAATTTATTATTTAGATTATTCATTTAAGGTAAAATATGTTCCATGCAAATGTCATTCCATGTTTACTTCACGATCAAAATTGTCGTTTTCTTGCGCATCAATTCTAGTACTTCTAACCAGCAACCATTGAAAAATTAAACCATTTTATTCTTGAAAAATCTTTTTTTTTTTTGAGTATTTTCGTAAAAAATGTGTCAATAAACTTTTGTCCCCCACCCGAATTCCCAGAGGGGTTGAGAATTTGAAAAAAAAAACAATAATCTACATTGATGGGAACCGGTCATAAAAATTATAGCAAAAAATAACAATCGATTTTTTTTTTATGTCGTTACAAAATAATCTTTTTTTTTAAATTTATTTTGTGATATCAAAAGAAGTAGATTTTTAAATTTCTTTATTTCAACATGTTTTTGCCAAAAATGTCCCACACTCTGTAACCCAAGGGGGTGAAACTAAAAATCTGAATAAATTGTGAGTAATGCGCATTAATGTGAACCGAAATAGTACCACAGGAATTTTTGATTTGATAATTATTATGAAAGTTATAGAATTTTGCAACACCGGGCTTACAATATTTATCTGACTGACTGGAGAACTGGATAGATAGGTCTTGATGTGATGGCATCCTTAGTACGGGTAAATCTCTAGAACCACGTGCTTTATTCCTTCAAAAGTTATAAAAATTTATGTTTTTTAATATACCTACACCCACAATTTGTCATAACTTACTAAACTAAATACGTATAAAACCCTGAAATGTATGAAATTTAATACTTCACATCAATTTTTTATTTTAATATGTACCCACACTTTGTTATCACTTCTATATACCTACAAAACCCTGAAATGTGTAGAAATTAACACTTCACATCAATTTTTTATTCTTCTTCACGTGCCTTCTCCGGGATGAAGGTTGACTAACAGCATACATAGCAAGTTAATAACATTTACTTTGGACTGAATCCACATTTGACAGCTGTAACTTAGCACAGAAGTAACGCATGAATGAACTACCTTTTTCTTGAGCGACAGAGGAATTTCATTGTCTCGTAAATCTAAAGACAATTTTAAATATTTGTTCTGAGGGTATAATTGTAAAATCTACATTGTTTTCCAATACATTTAGTGCAAATATAAAAGAGTCCAAGGCTGGCATCCTCTGGTTCAACGTTCATGTCCAGGTTCAACAGACGGACTACAGTTGTTGAGTGCAAGGTCGCCACACATGAAATACCAATACCTCTGCCTCTGTACGCACACTTTACATCTTCTCCAAACAAAACCGACAATTTATTACTTCCTTTTCCCACAGTTTTCTTTCTACGTCACTTCTTACTTTATCACACCCACTAAATAACTTAAATGGACAGGTCAGGCAACATCATGTGCTTCGTGTTATTTTTAGTATGTAGGTAAAAACGTATTTTGGATACGTATTTAATCCTGTGAATCATTTTTCTTCTTTAAAAATCTTTTACAAGATTTTATTTTCACGAACGATAAGAAATTTATTATTCGTTGACACCTAGATAAATAAAATTAGACGCTATATCCGTAATTTTAATATACGACGACTTACTCAAAGAAAAATCAATTAATGTCTGTCTGCCTGTCCGAGATTCACGCAAAATGGCTTAGAAAAAGTAGTAAAGACGTATTTTAACGTAATTTGGTACGATGATAGAGCAAAACCAGGATTCGAAGATAGGCTATATGGTATTTCAAATTTTATATTCTAAGAGAGCGTTTAGGGGTTAAAACCATTTATTAAAAACTTGAAATAACTCCTCTATTATTGATTTAACAGCAACTATTTAAAAATAAGAGAAAAATGTATATATATTTTCAATTGGGTGAATATTTGGGTTAGGGAGTGACACCCTAAAACTAAAATCTTGACATATCTAATTTATTATTTAAAATCACTCACTTGTTAAATGCAGTTTTCAATATTTAGCTATATCTATAAACTAGAAATGTATCAGTTACTTAACAGCAAAACTGTCTATAAAACAAGCTGTTAAGAATAAAGAAACGATTATTTTCTGTTCAATACTGATTTAATAAGATACAAATTTGTGCGGCTACGGGGAACACTACCTATAAACCTGAAATATCTCACATATTATTTACTTATGAACAAAAATGTATATAAGAAATTTTGTTTAGAATTGTAACGAATCGGTTAGTCGGTTATTTACCTATGACAAACTTTCACAAACCACCCGTCGCGAGAATTTCTTTGAAAGACATTTTTTAGGGATTTTAAAGGGTACTTTACAGTAAACATTTGTGAGAAATTAGATAATAAAATAAAATAAGAAACTTACGTTTACAACACGTAACTTTTAAATATTTTTTTAAAGTTTATTGTTCAAGGAGACTTTTTTTCAAAGTTATTATCTAATAACTTTGACAATTTCTTGAACAATCTTTTTATCCTTCTTCCTAGAAATGCCTTATAAAAACACCCATCTCTCTGAAGACGAAGTCAGAAAGTATTCGGTCCGGTTAGCGTAAACATCTAAGTTGTTGAATTCTGAGAGGTACTGTGTCGGCATTCTGGTGGTCTATTCGATTCTAATTGTTTTAATCATTTCATTATTTTAATACCTATATTTTAATCTTTCAAACTTACTCTTGTAAATATATTATAATAAAAAAATTAATTTATTCACATATCGTAATGATGAACCCCGGATAACACTCACGCCTATTACCCGAACTCCTTTAGTCAGGAATTTCATTTAAGTTTTAGATGCACAATAAATGGTACGTTGTAAAGTAAAGTATCAGGGCTCGCTATAGAATAAAGAAACATGTATTTTCTGGTTAAGGTAGTTTTTAATAAAATTAATATTTAGGGGGCTACAGGAAACGCTACCTATAAACTTGTAATACCTCATTCAGTATTAACTTAACAGCAGTAGAAGAGTGGAAAACGATTGTTTTCTATTCAGTGCAATATTTAATAAAATTAATATGAGGGGGGGGGGCTATGGTGCACACCAACTAATATTGAAATATCTCACTTATCATTTCCGTTACAGCAAAATCGTATATAACTAAAATTGAAAGAATGCATTCACTTGAATACTTATATGGGGGTGTATCGGAGACGAAGTTCCGGGTACGTTATGTTTTACTCATTCAATAGTTCGTTAGAATAGAGAAGAGAATAAAACAAAAGTCTTTTTAAGATTGTAATTATGCATCTCAATAAAATTGATTTTTAAAGAACCATTCTTTATATAAACGTAATGTACCCACTTTGATAAATATAAGTAGAACGGGGGCGAAGTCCCCGGTGCATTATGTTTCAATCATGCTACAGTTAAATTAAAATTTCTTTATGAACTATGGGTCCAAGTTCTTTATGAACTATGTCCTGTTGTGTAGCCATATTCTAAAATAAAAATAAAAAATAAAATAAAAATAGATGAAAGTTTAGGGCAAAAATCTCGTAGTGAATATATAATAATTATGCATCGGAGTAAAATATATGTAGTTGTTATTTACATGTACTTGTATAAACATAATGTACCCATTTTAGTAGAGAGGTCAAAGTATTTTAAGCGTACTATTGCGGTTCACATCAATGTAAATATTCCACTGGGCTCGTCCTGTATATGTTCCAAATAATAGATAATTAAATAAATAAATGTGCATTTATTTGATTTTGAAGACTCTCTGGGAAATAAGCTAATAATAGTTATTTAAACATTAAGGGAGGTTAAGTAATATTTACCAGTATCGGGCTCTATTGCTAGCCCTCGCTATCGCTCGGGCGCAAAAACGTTCTCGACTGGTAAATATTTACCTCCCCAACTGTTTATAATATTTTTTCCACTCTCAAAGTGATTTTTAATTGCATTATTCAGTTTCTTTTTGATTAATATACTTTAGATATTTGAATAAAATATCAGTATTGTATGTCTGTGGCCAGTTGCTATGGTTTTCATCAAACAACGCGTGAATATTAAAAGCGTTGTGTCAAAAGTTTGTAAAATTAATTTGAACAAAAGTGAAAGAGAAATGGGAATTGATGAGGCTACAAACGCTGCATGTTCCTTCCTTGTGCCGGAGAAATCGAAGGGACGTTATCAGATGGCATACAAAATTAGGTTTTGTTTAATTTTTTTCACTTACTTCGCCGGGGGAGGTAAATTTTTACTTACATCCCGTTATTAATAGTAACCAAAGCTTCCTCGGTAATGTGTATCTACTTCCATCAAATTTATGTCATAACAATGTACTTACTATGAGCAGCGATTCCCAAACTGTGCGCCGCGGCGCGCTGGGGCGCCGCTAAAATATTTCAATATTCCTCCAACTGCGTTAGTTAGACCAGTTTTTAATTGGGGTACCGCGGAAGAATTTTGATACATTAAGGGCGCCGGGAACCGAAAAATTATGGACACCACTGGGTTATAAGCGTCTAAAAATGTCCATAGTTTATTTGGCATAGAATAAATTTGGGGCTTTATCGTTCAACGCGTATTGAGATTACGACATTTTTTTAATGGCATGATTTACATTATTTGTGAAAATTGTGAATTAAAAAAAGTCTAAAACTGTTTGAGACAGCGACCTCCGGTTATAATTTTTAGATTCTCCGTAGTTTATTTAGACTAGAAAAAATGTGAGGCTCAATTCGTTTTACGCATTTTAAAATTATGACAAATTTTAATATGGCGTGATTTAGATATGGTGTGATAGAAATTATGGTGTGACAAAAAAAAATTTTTTTTTTCTTTTTTTTAAATTTTTTGGAATATTTTACAAATTGTAACTATAAAATGGTTGAAGATAGAAATCTGCGATTAGAATTTTTAAAATTCTACTAGATTGTTTAGACTGAAAAAAAAATTGGCTTAATAAACCGATTATTAAATTTTGTATGGGCAGTAATCCAAAACTTGAAACTTCCAGAAAAAAAAAAAAAACTTGAAAATGGCCGTGAATTTTAAGCAACATTTTTGTCTCCGATTTTGTTGAAAACTGGTATAAATATGTATATTTGGTCATAGATCAAGAAAATTTGGTCCATTTTGAAGTTTGGGCAAAAATTTTGGAATTATTGGCGAAAAACTGACCCTAATCGGCACTAACTCAAAAACTAGGAAAGCATGAATTTTTTAAATAAATTTTTTCATAATCCTCACCCCAAAATTAGCTTAAAACAATATTTTGCCTAAAATTCAGTCAAAAAATTTTAGATCAAAATTTCAAAATTTTAGTAAAAAATGTTTTTTTAATTTTGTTGGTAAATTAGTATACTTATATATTTTTAGCTTTAGATCACAAATATATGGTCACTTTTGAGTCTAAAATTTTTACATTTGCAGCAAAAAACTTAAAAAACAAAAAAAAAACAGGCCACAATAAGGCTCAGAGGCGATGAAATGTTAGCCTGTCTCCTTTTTTAAACTTTAAATTTAACTTTAACTTAAATCTTTATAAACTAATACTTACTTCTTATCTGTATCAGCAATTCTCAGACTGTGCGCCGCGAAAACAGTCCAATATTCCTCCAATTGCGTTAGTTAGACCAATGTTTTGACTTGGGGCGCCGCAGAAAAATTCTGATACAGTATGTACTGACCCACTGATGTAGAGGGTGGAAAAGTTTTTTGACGCTTTTTTTTAATGCTTAATGTCCTTATATATTTTCAAATGAATATTCGAAGTTTTTATTTCGAGTAAGGTTTTACAAGTTTTTTATTCGAATTCTTGGTATTTTTTCTACAATGTTGATCAAATTATTGTACATGAATGCCAAATTTCAACTGTCTAGGTCCAGATGTTTGGCCACAATTTCTACCGCATCGACAGACAGACAGACAAACAGATAGACAGACAAATAAATATAGGTAAATATAAGGGTTTCTCGGTTATACTTACGAAACTCTAAAAAAATTGACGAAATTTTCAATCAGATCGTGTATCGGCAATTTTTCTTGTAGCAAAAATAATAAATTACAGTAGACGTACACATTTATTAAGGAACGCGGAAATTGATTGACGAAGATTTTTCCACTATAATATTTATAAAACACTGCAATATACATATTTTCTCGCTACATCAACTTGACGTAATTGAAAATACATCAGATCCGTTCAGTTCGCAACTAGGTAAATATTAGCACAGTTTAAATTTACAGTGTTGTAACATGATATGAATTATAGAACCGCCGACCGAATGGTAACTAACATGACGGAGGAGTAATTCGGTACGTATACTTTACACGGAGATTCCGAGGTATTTGATACGTTCGCTTATATCCTTATTAGATATTAAATAACGTTTAATGGTTACATAACTTTGACGATACAAGTGCTAGTATGTCGAATATAACACGCAACGGACCAAATAATCTTAACAATGATAAAAATATTGAATAGCGGAAGGTTTTTTTATATAACCTCATTATTTTGTTAGATATTTGATTTTCGGTTATGTTTTCAACATGATGTCTTCGTGTTGTGGGTAATGGCTACAAAAAAGTAATAATAAATACATTGGAGGAATTATTATATGTTAGCGAATCGGAAGATGATGCAATTATTGATTGCGTGAGACATATATTCGCAAAAGACGAAACGATACGAGTAAAAAATTATGTGGAAAATGTTGTACAGAATTACACCGACGATCAGGCAAACAAACACATAGGTATACTCTCCACCAAATCGCTCTAGTACAGAGTGTGATATACTGATTGATTTCAGGGCAATCTCAGATCAAAAGTCTAAGAACTGACTATGAATACAGGCCTTAATAACAATTTTCTTTAGCAAGAATTTAAATATATTCACAATAAACATTCTTTGGTAAAATGTCATATTCTAATATTTGGACGATTAATGAATTTGTTCCCACAAATTGGGTTCCCTTAATAAGTAATTATAGAATTGTTTGTAAAATTCCTTTAATGGATTTAATCTCAAATCTGTTCCTTTCTTTTGTCCACTGATTAGTTATTAGGAAAAAAAAACTCGTTCAACATCTGTGTCAAAAAAATGCAATGAAAACAAATTGAACCATTATTAATAATTCTGAATAGCATTCTGACGAATTGCATTGTTTGATACAATTTTTGGGGAGCATCTAATTGTTTCAAAACGGTAATATTGTAATTAAAAATGTCCTGGGAAAACAAGACGTCTGATCACCCCACCTATAGCTCCCCAAATACATATCTTATTAAAAACTGCTTTGAACATAGAGGATTAGTTTATTTTCTCAAATTCATTTTTGCTGTTAAGTAAATGATTAGATATTTCCATCTTATAAGTAATACTTTCCTTGCCCACTAAATAATCGTCATATTAAAAACTGCTTTGAAGAGAAGAAAAAAAAAAAGTTTTCTCGAACACATATTTGTGATAATAAGAGACACAGTAACACCCAAATATTTATCTAAATGAAGAAATGCATAGCAAAAAATATAATTTTTTTTTTATTACAAACTGTTTTTGTCATAATATATGATTTACAGTAATAAGGTATATCCAGATATATGTAGATTTTGATTTTAGGGTGTCCCCCCATAGCTCCCCAATAATTCATCTAATTGAAAAAATTCGTTGAACAAAAAATATTTGTTTTCTTTTTAAAAACAATGTTTATGATATACATTTTTCTGTTAAACCAAAATAGAAAAGGGAGATATTTTAGTTTTTTAATAAATAGTTTTAATCCCGCAACACCCCCCCTAGGATAATTTTTTTAGATGCTTTATAGCCTATGTTCAAATCCTGGTTCTACTCTATCATCTTAACAAATTATGTAAAAATATGCACCGCCGTTATGCCAGCGTTATGCCCAAACAGACAGACAAACAATTGTTTTTTTTTGCGGAAATTGTCTTATAATCACCTGAAACGTGTTGAAACCAAATATGAGTCAGAAAAATAATTTAAAAAAAAAAAACAGATATAGCCTTCAATTTTATTAATATAGAGTCCGAACAAACTTAAGAAATAATTCTATTTAATTGATTAACTAGTAAATTATCGATATAACATTTACATTTCCATAATTTTTCCAATACATTCAACCTTATACTTTACAATTATTATTAATAACTAATAATACGTGTATTTTTTGAAGTAATTGCCTGAGAACTTAAATTTTAGAAATAATTAATTTCATTGTATTCCTTCAAGAATTACTTACTCAGTAATCAAATTAACGTTGTTCCTAATTTATTCCGAAAACAACCGAGATATATTAAACAAACCTACAAAATTATATTTTAATGAATTCTGAAACTATTATTGTAAAGCGCCCATCATTAGTTTTGTCAACCAGAGATAATTTTAAGGAAAATTTAGAATTGCACAAACTAGTCTTACTGCTTTTAGTTGGGGGAGGTTGTAAATTTTTAGAAACTAAACTAAAATAAAAGGTCATGCAATTTTCCCGCACCTGTAACAACTACACATGTCCATTAAATTAACAGAAGTGTCGTAGTGAAATACAGAAGTGTCGTAGGTTATTACGTCCTTAGATTTAAATTTTATTAGCAAGTGCAGAAATACACATAGTTTCTAAGAAAATATGAGTTCCTTCTCCTACAGGGTAATTTAAAAAAAATGTTATTATATAACAGGAAAGAGCTTAAAATTGTGTGTCAGCTTGTAGAAGTTGTGGTATAAATTCCATGATGGTAACAAAACTCTAGCCATCTAGACGCATAATCACTGAACTAAAACTAGTGTCAAACTAGTTTTACATTTATATTTTGCCAAATCATTAAAAATGTTAGATCTAGTATTTAGTACCTGTTATATCATGAGTTCAAAAATAAATTACATAAGGGTTGGCTATGGAAAAATAAAATAATGTCTACTGCAAGCATTATATAACAATAAAAACTTAGGACAGCAACAGTGATGACAGTTATTTAATTCTAAAGCTTGCTGTTATCATCACTTTTATTTTCCAAAGCCAACCCGTAGGTATGTAATTACTTTTTGAACTCATGGTATATGCTAATTCTGCAATGTGGAGCATGAGGCGATTAATTAATGACGATGGGGTGATAAAGACGAACACATGCATGGTCTGGCCGGAATTAGAACCCGGAACCTCTGGCAAAAGAAGCAGGGTCGCTACCTCTACAGATATAGTATTGTGCCCTCATTTTATGACATGCATGTGACAAAATGAAAAATATAAACTAATTAACTCTTTTAATCAATTCGAAATACCCTGCATTAAGAGCATTCATTTTATACCCTACATTATATTTTTATAAAATATCTTTTCCCCAAATTTCGTTATAACAAGTACTTTGTTAAAAATATATTTAAAATCCTAAATAAACGTAATGGAAGAATTTGGCATCCCTAGTAAACTTACCAAGATGACAATGGTGTGTGTGTCGAGATCCGTAAGCAGGGTAAAAGTAGGAAACATTTGGTCACAGCCATTTGAAATTCATACTGGAGTCAAACAAAGAGATGCCATCTCATCCTTGCTGTTTAACCTTGTGCTAGGTGTTACGAAAAACTCAAGATCTTTATCTTGGGCTTTTCGTAACACCATCAACCACCGTGGTCTACAGCTCAATGGGTACCACAAGATTTTAGGGTATGCAGATGACCTGGAAATTATTTCACATAAGGTTGAAGACGTAATATACCTGACTGACCTTATTGATGTCGAAGCTCTTAAAGTAGGACTCATCATCAGTAACGAAAAACCAAGTATCTCTTAGTACATGAGAACATGACCAATTAATGGCAACACTTTTGAGAATTTATACATTCAAATATCTAGGCACTATTATAAATCAGGTAAATTTGAAACAGGAGGAAACTGCGAACAGAATTAATGCTGCTAATGCATCGTATTTTGCACGGTCCCCTCTTCAAAATAAAACTCCTGTCTAGCAACACCAAGATCAGGTTATATCAAATTATAGTACGTCCCATACTTATGTATATCTCCGAAACATGGACCTTAACAAAACAAGATCGACAACACCTCATAGTTTTTAAAAATAAAATATTACGCCGAATCTTTAGTCCAATTCAAATTAATGGTGAATGAAAAATCCGTAAGAACAAAGATATCCGAGAACTGTACTCAGGATCGAGTATCACACAACTACGAGGTAAACGATTACAGTGGATAGGACACGTGATGAGGATGATAGAGGACAGAATGGTTAGGAAAATATGCGAGTAAAGATTTAATACTCGACTAGTGGTAAAACCTAGCAAGCGATGAAGAGATCAGCTAATCGAAGATCTAACAAGTATTGGAATACAGCAGTGATTCCCAAAGTGAGGGTCGCGACCCCCAGGGAAATCGAAAAAAATATTTGGGGGGTCGCAGAAAAATTCATGACAGATCATTTTTTTTTAATAGTCGTATGTAAATTTATGTTAGTATATGGGAGCGGATTACGAACAACTTTTATTACATACAGAAGTAAGGTGGTTGTCAAAGGGACGAGTCGTCCCTTTGACAATTTTTAAATAGCCTAATAAGTAAATTTGAGTTCCGATTTGATATTGTATATAAACATGTGTAAATAATAATAATTCCCTCCTGCATATTGTCTGCTGCCTCTCTAATTTGCAGGATTCAGAAAGCGGTATTACTCGGGTCGCTCCGAAGGTACGTGCACCAGGGTTTGGAATGAAGTCGTATATTCAGCTTCCCTAGCCTTTGTGTTCTAGCCTGAATTGTAATGTCAATGGACACTGGTCGAGATTTAACAAACCCTATAACAAAAAGTTAGTATTGTCCGGGCCAATTCACACTGTTCATACTCTAGATTCGATATTTGAACAGAGATCCCTGTAGGTAACCATCATAGCAAATTAAAAACAAATATAAACATAACTGTTTATACCTTTTAATTGAATGAATAACGGTTACATGAGTTTTCGAACCAATTTTGCATTCCAAAACTAAAAATAAATTGACAACTCATGTTATAAAAATAAAAATACGAAACTGTGTTGTTTTAAAACAGTTTGCAGATCTAAGGTTGGTGAATACAGTTTATCTCGTATGAGTAGGTTGATATGAGAATCCACTTGCACCTGTGTTTATAGAGATATGTCTTATTTATCCTTCAAATTTTATTTTCGATACGAGATATATCCCTTATAAGTGTAAAGATTTTGAAATATATTTCATATCTTATAGGTATAAAATGAATACAAGGGTTTTGTTGTTGAATATCCTGGGACACTGATTCAGATCACCAGCACCAGACTTTCTTATATCCAACGATTTCCACTTGATTCGTTTAAATCAGTGTTTCCCAAATTGTGGTACGTACCCCCGGGGGTGCGGGAAGGGTTTGTAGGGGGTACGCTGCGAACGAGTGGCCAGCAAATGTTGATTTACGTTTAACAGTGATAGTCGGCACATTGTCCTATCGTCTAACATAAACAATGTCATCCTTCTCATTAACTAAAGTAAATATAACTGTTATTTATAATAGAATTTTTTGTTTATCGTTTATTATTCTTACCATTATAATTTTTTAATTGCATTTGTTCTGGCAAGATTTAAATGCATGTACCAAAATTTTAAATTATGAATGTTTTTTGATTATTAATAAAGTATATGCGATTTTTCCTGATGGGTACTGAGGGTTATGAAAATTTTAGAAGGGGTACACAAATGTCAAAACTTTGGTAAACACTGGTTTATATCACTGCTTCTCAAACTTTTTCCTTCAATAGCCAAAACCGTCTAACCAAAAGTCCTTTTTACCCAATGTAGATAAAATACTACATAGACAACTGCACAGAAATAGTACGAGGTGTGATAATAAATTTCCCAGACGCATTCCATGACTATTTGTAACTGACCATGGCGAAAGCCGACTGCAGTCAGTACATTTGGGACCGTTTTTGGGTTGTTGGCCGCACAGGTGCAAAAACAATATCGTCGCCATTATTAATTATTTAATTAAGAATTTGCAATGTTTACTTTTGTATGTACAAAGTTTTAAATATTTATCATGCAAAATAAATATTTTTTTTGGGAAAAAGGTTCTTAAATAAAATACTTAAAAAAGGTAAAGTGTTTCATAGAATTCTTTATTCGTCATGCTGACTGCAGTTTCGGTGCAGACCATTATCAAAGCTACAATAAAGCTACATTGTAGCTCTGATAATAATTTGCATCGAAATTGTAGGCAGCATGACGAATAAAGGATTTTTTGAAATTTTACCATGTATTTTATTTAAGAACCTTTTTCCTATATGTGACTTTCACCAAGTAAAACTATAAACAATTCAATACGTTAAATATTTTCTAATTATTATTTTCATGAAATAAAATAAAAATCCATAAAAATAAGCTATTTTATTTAAGATATTTTGTTCCATATATAAATACAAAACTATTAATCTATATAATATATAAAAGCGAATGTTCTGACTGACTGACTGACTGACTCACTCACTCATCACCGGCCAGCCTGAACCCCTGGGCCTAGAAACTTGAAATTTGGACAGTATATTCCGTCCATTACGTACCCACTAAGAAGGGATTTTTCAAAATTCAACGGGGGGGGGGGGTGATTTCACGGATTCCTTAATATCTCTTAGGGCCGATGGGATATCGACTTAGTTTTTGCTTACAAAGATTACCCATACAAATGCTGAAAAACTTATTTCAGGATTTTGCCCTAATCTACCTCTAATGGGGTGAATCTACATTCGGGGTGAATTATACATCCCGTCGTATTTCCTGAGTTGTAATATTTCTTTTAGGCACATAGGTGTCTTTTTAAAATTTCTCGAAATAGTATTGAGTTTTTTTTTTTTTCAAATTGGTATTTTTTATTCGATAGAACGTTCCTTGGACATAGATACATGAAATTCGGAAAGTATATTCCACTACGAAGTTTTTCGAAAGTCGACCTCTAAGGGGGTAAAAAGGGGGTGACATATGATTTCAGCGATTCCTCAATATCTCTTAGAACCAATCAGATATCGACTTGGTTTTTGCTTACAAAGGTTATCCATAAAAATGTTTAAGTAACATATAAATTCAGGATTTTGCCCTAATTAACCCCGAAAAGGGGTGAATCTACATTCGTCGTGAATTAGAGAACCTTTCGTATTTCCAGCGTTTGTTGAGTTATAACATTCCTTTTTGGCATATATGTGTCTTTTCAAAATATTTAGGAAGCGTTTTGACGTTTTTATGTTTTTTTTTTAAATATCACCCCAAAAGAGTAAATTGTTATTTTTTATTCGATATAAAATCCCTCGGATATAAAGGCATGAAATTCGGTAAGTATATTCCATGATTTAAGCACCTACTAAAAAAGGATTATTCGAAATTCTAGGCCTAAGGGGTGAAAAGAGGTGCAATCTGATTTCAGAGATTCCTCAATATCGCTTAGGACCAATGAGATATAATTTGAATTATGCTTACAAAGGTCACCCATACAAATGTTTAAAAAAAATCAGTATTTAGTCCCAATCTACCCCTAAAGGAATGAATCATAGTACCCTTAGTTTTTCCTATGTTTGTTGAGTTATAACATTCCTTCTTGACATATATGTGAATTTTTAAAATATTTAAAAAGTTTTACAGTTTTTTTTTTTACTCCGTATGACATAAGAACCCAAATGTTCCCTCTAAACCAAGAAAACCAAGAAAAAATGTTCCCACTAAGAAAGGAGTTTTTGAAGTTCGACCTCTAGTGGTGAAAAAGAGTAAATATTTTTTCACGGATTCCTTAATATCTCTTAGGACAAATGAGATATTGACTAGGTTTTTGCTTACAAAGTTTGTCCATACACATATTTAAAAACAAACGTATTTTACACTAATGAGATCGTTAATTTACCGTAGCGAAGCACGGGTACTCAGCTAGTACATAATAAAGGCAACTATCAGTATTAAATACATTGGAAGTGAAATAAATCAATTTGGTACATAAGTATGTATATTACATTAAAATTTAGTTAATATATGGAGTTGTATGAAAATTAAAATTATACATAAAACAATATACCAGCCACAAATTTGTTCTTCTTGCTTTTTAGATGCAAACAATTATTTTTGACAAATCCAAATTTCTTGACAACAATGCAAGATTAGTTAGCCTTTCCTGTGACATCGACGACCAGAGGAAATTTTTGCTTAATTTTAATTTAGAAAATCTGTGTGTCTCTCGTAATTCCCCAAATATTCATCCAATTGACATGTCATATGACATATTGGACTTTTGGATCGCCCGTCACCAACATTGAATTTATCCAGAGAATGATGGCAACCTTAAAGAAAAAGAAAGAACGAGAATAAATACTGTATCTTACAGTATATTACATAGACAAAAGTTGAAGGAAGAAGAAATTCTAAAGACGCAAATAACTTTCGTTTTTGTACGCCAAAATGTTTAACTAACGAAGCAGAGGTCCTGGAAGACGAAGGATGATTACCTGGCTCGGTAACCTACGGAAGTGATTTGGAGATACATCCACAGAACTATTTCGGAATACGACAATGGATGAGACAGGGAAGAAGATTGGCACGCCATCACTTACTATATACGTAAAGTTTATATTATTTGGCACGTGAGCTTGTATTACCCAAGCTCTCCCCCTAACCAAACAATCTAATTAAAAAATGTAATTACCGATTGATTATTTCTAATCGTATAGAATAATTTTTTATTACGTTTATTTTGATTATCGTTATCCAAATATAATCGTAATCTAATTTTACAAATCAAATACTACAAAAAAAAACAAAAATCTAAACGATATTTTAAAATTAATCAAACCACATCAGTAATCAGTAATGATGTTGTATGTTATAGGTTTCAAAGACGCTCTTATCTTTCAGTCATTCCCATCACTTTTTCCTCGCAATTTGAAACCTCATATATCACATCATTAATTTATGACGTTCTTTTTCAAGCTTCACTCGCATAAGTGTTTCACAGTTAGATGTTTTTCAATGTCGTAAAAAAGAGCGAGATTCTAACTCATCCTTATGTGAGGATTAGTGCAAGTTGAATGTTAGTGAGAGATAAGAAACATCTATGAACACGACCCTAAATAAATAAAATACTGGTTGAATGGTTATCTGGAGCCAGTTTAGACAGCACATCATCTTATTGACAAAGTAACCTTTCAAATTCATAACCAACAAATTAGTATCTGAACTCTATTTGGCGCACATTTTTAAAATATATATTGTTACGTGGTTACAATAAAATATACGACGAATTTTGTTGTGATTTTGAAACTTTATTAAACTATTACTTAGCAACAATTACACTTATACAATATGACTGTCTCGCGGAACAGACTCAACCACTTGAATAACACTGACTAATTATTCTTAATGACTCGCTACCCGAATAATACTGCTCCTTCTGTAACGGGTCGCGCGTCTTATAAGCGGACCTTAAAAAGTTCCACAGATTTCTAGAAGCTTCCGCCAACTCAATGTTCAAAGTTCGCTGTCAGTTTCAAGGCTACAGTATACTTCGACATGGCTTATTCGTAACAATATTTAAGCAAAAGTACTCTTTATATTAGGATTGTAGTGCAGTTGATGTTTGGATAGCTATGCATAAAGTACCATGTTCACCTACTGATGTCGACAAATATTTTTAAAATAGTCGCATAGGTCGGAAAGCGGACGGCTAGCTATACTAGCGTCGGCGAATCAATGCAGTTACGTCACACGACGTAACAAACAATTACATTGTTCCCGACAATATAGTCGTTTGACGTAACTGCGTTGATTCGTCGACGCTTGTATACCAAGATATTTGCCAGAACCCACGTTAAACAGTAGGGCCATATATTTGTAATACATGCAACACGCACTATACAGTTGTACGCGGGGAAATCGGTACGCTCAGTACTGGGAAGAAACTAACTATACTCTTTATAAAGCTCAAAATACAGTGAGACATTATTTCCACAAAATCTATATTTAAAAAATTGGGGGTTCAGACGCACACGCTGGGTCAAAACCCACGGACTTGAGCCTCCCCCCCCCCCTATTATTAAAAAAACACGTTTTTAAGGGAAGCATGTCTCTTATAATTGAGCGTGATCCCTCGCAAGAAAGAAAATAGTATCCGAGTTGCCCTGAGAAAAAAAAAAACTTCTTGGGAGGAGGTCCTAGGAAAAGTTCTGGGTGCGGCACTGTTCGAATCTGGCAGAACAAAACCAAGATTCGAACAGATGCTACATGACATCGCAAGCTTTTTTTTCTTAGGAGGGGAAACGCTAACTAACAAACTTGAAATCTTTTATTTCTTATTGACTGAACAGCTAAAACGTATACGACAAAATATCAATTTATTATGCACAGGTAAAATGTATAGAACAAAAATTGTATAATATAAAAAACTCTTTGAATCTATTTATTTATTTTTTTCAACAGGATGAATATTTAGGGGTGTCGACAGTGAGCACTACCTAAAAACTTACTACCTAAAAAAAGAAAACAGATTTTATGGGAGAAATAATAAAAAAAATTCCAAATCTTGTCAGCAACTTAACATAAAAATAAAAAAATTAGTTATAATGGATCTGAAATTAATAACAAAATAGTTATAAATAAATAGGGATCAAAAATAAAATAATTGTTAATTTCTGGAAGTCAATTAGTTGAAATAAATAACTAAATTTCCATTGCACTTTAACAATCCAAGAGCTATTAGTAGTGCTGTCAGAAATTGAGCTTGCCGGAACAGAAAACGGTCCCGGTTCCAAAAAACGAACCAATTCCAGGTTTATCCGGTTTCGAATGCCCGACCTTAGAGACAATATTCAGATTTTCTTCACTATTTCGAGCTCTGTTCCTTGCCATGACAATTTTTCGTCCGGTTTCCTTCCTCCTGTTTTGGAAAACAAAATTATTTTTGACAGTATTGTTTAACTTAATACGTTTTATTATTAAGTATTTATCTAATCTTTTAATTACTAAAGCCAAATCTTCTTTATTATAAAACCGGCATCGTCAAGACCGTCAAGTAATCCGCGTATAACAAAATCCAAAATTTCCTAGTTCCAAATACACAACCGCCCGTTTGCCTATATGGTTCAACATCTGGCAGTTAGATTGCAAAGAGCAGAAAGCTCAGTGGATGCCATTTGCGAACCAAAACGTTTCACTCTCGATTTTATTTACCTAAGTACGTTTATTGTTTCTGTGTATATTTCCGCTATTCTCTTCGCCAGGTGTACATCTATATTTACTTCCCTTAGATGTTGAATTACTTTTCCTCTATCTACAATGTCGAAAACTGCTTTCAAATCCGCGAAAAATGTGTGCAATTGCCGTTTTATCTTTTCAGTTCTTTTTGTATTGCGTATTTGGGTACGCATATATTATGCATTGCTTCTCGTTGATTCCTAAAGCCTGCTTGATTATCCGATAAAATTTCTTTACTTTCTACTTATTCTAATAACTTTTCTTCTAGAATCTTAACATAAATTTTGTATGCGGTACCTAATAATGTAATTCCACGGTAATTACTTGCATTATTCCTGTCTTCTGCATTTGCTCCTGGTTGATTTCTGAAGCCTGTTTGATTATCCGATAAAATTTCCTTACTTTCTATTTATTCTATACTCTATCTCAGAAAGACTGATAGTAATAAATCACTTTGTCAGGCAGTTACCAGTGGCGTGCACATTTTAAACACGTTTAAATTGGTTTTGTATATTTCTATATTACTATTTATCATTTTATTAAACGCACGCCTGTGACCATATTTATCATATCATTAAACAAACCCCTGTGACCATAATTTTCCCTAGTTCGTATTCCCATATAATATGTGCGGCACACTCGGTTGTTTTTAACAATATTTCGTTTCAAACTATTCACATTTTGTCGCTTTTGTTTTGCCGTGTTCTGTGTAGAAAAACAATAACTTTTTACAAATAATAAATTTTATTACTATCAATCTTTCTGACATAGAGTATAATAACTTTTATTCTGGAATTTTAACATAAATATTGTATGCAGTATGTAATAATGTAACACCACGTACATTACTTGCGTTATTCCTGTCTTCTTTTTTATACTGGCGTTATTATTTCTTTTCTCCACCTTTGCGGAAAATCCCTTCCTGATCAAACAATTTGTAATTCTTCAGTTTAATTCTGTAATTTCTCAAAATACTCACTTTCGACTTCACCAAATCCTATGACTTTTGAGCTAGTCCAACGCAGCTATACTCTATCTGCGAAAGACTGATAGTAATATAATTTATTATTTGTAAAAAGTTATTGTATTATCACACAGAAGCGGTAAAACAAAAGCGACAAAATATGAATAGTTTGAAACGAAATATTGTTAAAAACAACCGAGTGTGCCGCACATAGTATATGGGAATACAAACTAGGGTTAAACACAATAAGCCATAAAAATTTTACCATAAAATTTTGAGAAAAAATATGGTCACAGAGGTGTGTTTAATGATATGATAAATATGGTCACAGGCGTGCGTTTAATAAAATGATAAATAGTAATATATAAATATACAAAACCAATTTAAACGTGTTTAAAATGTGCACGCCACTGGTAACTGCCTGAAAAAATGATTTATTACTATCAGGCTTTCAGAGATAGAGTATAGCAATGATGTTTTTACTTGGTCTTAACCTTGAAAATCACAAATTTAATCTGGGATAATCTTCCTCCATACATAATTACATTTATAATGGCGCCGTAATGTAAACATTCTCTAACATATTATTCGCTTTGGAATAAAATCGCGTTTTAAAAATACGCGTAATACGAGAACTTGCTTTATAGTTTTTTACGATTGCTTAACGGCAATCTGTGCCTTAAGGTAATTAATATGTGAAAGTAAAAATGTGTGAATAATACGATCGATTACAACCATTGCATGATCGATTGGTAGACCACGAGACTACTGGCCATGATCGATGTTATGAATGTCGTGTTTTCCAGTTAAAAGAGAAAATATATGAAAACAAATGCAATTTAAAAATGAACGTTCAAATTTATATTGTACGAAATTAAAAATACTTGCAGTCATAAAGCAGAAATGTGCTTTTTAATTTATCGCAGCATGGACAATAATATAATGTTCTGAAAAAATAATCATGGAAAAAATAAATAAACAAATAAATATGTTTCTATAGAAATTATTATTAATAATTAATTTTGTATTAACTATTTTTGTATTAATTATTATTAATAATTAATAATGTATGGTACATTAAAAGAACAAAATGAAAATAATAGGATTATTATTGTCACCGTGGCGAAGTGGTTAGTGTAGCGATGCTCTGATTTCTAGACCATTGGGGCTCGGATTCGAATCCCGGTTATGGCATGTTTGTGTTGTACAAAAATGGTGTTGGTCAAAACCAAAAAAAAAAAATGCATCTACTGGAAAATGGCCTTAGTAGCTAAGTGCAAAAATACATAAAAAAAATATTCATTTAACATTCTTCTTCTTTGAGCACTGTCAATCGGGTTGACTTTTAGCCTTACACATATAAGTTTTCTATCTTGATATATAAATTGACAGGACTTTCCATGTGTCCTGAATACCAATACTTGTTAGAACTTTGGTTAGCTGAGCTTTTCTTTCATATGCTCCTAACCATTCTGTCCACCCTCATCCTCATCACGTGTCCTATCCACTGTAATCGTCTACTTCTCAGTGTGTGATACTCGGCCTTGAGTACAGTTCTATGATGTCTTTGTTCTTCTGGATTCTCTATTTATCATTTAGCATTTGAATGGGACCAAAGATTCGGAGAAATATTTTATTCCCGAAAACTATGAGGTGTTGTCAATCTCACATTGTTAAGGTAAATATTTCGAAGCTATATATAAGCATGGAACGTACTATATTTTGGAATAACCTGATCTTCGTGTTCCTCGACAGGAGTATTATTTTGAAAAGGGGAATAAGTGCAAAATACGATGCATTAGCAGCTTTAATTCTGTTCGTAATTCCTGTTGTTTCAGATTCACCTGATTTATCAAGTCAGATACATATTTAAAAGTATAAATTCTCTCAGAAGCGTTGTCCTTAATTTAATTGTTATCTGTATGTGCTCATCATGACAATGCAATCTCCCACACAGCACGTCCAACAATTGATTATTTGAAGGAGAAAAACATCGAATTAATGTCTCCTTGCCCGTATTCACCTGAATTATCCCCTACCGACTTTTTTTTGTTCCTCAATGTCAAACAAAAAATGCGTAGACAGCGATTTTCATCACCTCAAGAAGATGTTGAAGCCTTCGAAAACCATGTTTTTAAGATACCAACTTGAGAGTGGAAAAATGTTTCGAGAATTGGTTTGAAAGCATGCAATAGTGTATAAATCTTAAAGGCGAATATTTTGAAAAGAAATAAAACTGTTTGTTCAAAAAAAAAATTTTTTTTCTTTGTTTTTGTTAAAACTTAAAAGGTAGCCCTCGTAAGTAAATAATAAGTAAGATATTTCATGGTTTAAGTTGGCATCCCTCTTGTAACTACCCAAATATTCAAGCAACTGAGAATGTATGAAACATTTTTTTTTTTTTTTTAATTTAAAGAATTGGAACAATCTGTGAATAATGGCCCATATCCCAAAATTTTTATCATATACGTTTTTTCAGTTACGTGAATAATAAGTGAGATATTTCGAGTTGTTAGTTAGCCTATAACCCCACCCCCCCAGGAAATTTTTGAGATGCCATATAGCTTATACTCGGATTCCGGTTTTTTTCTGTCATCATACCAAATTACGTAAAAATATGTCGAGCCGTTTTTGCGTGAAACTCGGACAGGAAATATTTTTTTTATAGATATCGCCTTATAACCACCTGCAATGTGTAGAATCGAAATATGAGTAAAAAGAAAACAAAAACAGATATAACTTTCAATATTGTACATACAAACATCGTGCAAAGGAAAAAAAGGAGATTACAAGACCTGGGAGAAGAATTTGTGGCTCAAAAACTTGAAGTTATGGTATGGGGTCAGTACTTTAGAGCTAACAGCTCAACAAAACGAAAATCATTTTCATGATCGCCAACATCCGTCGAGACCAAAACACTAAAAGAAGAAGAATCTCCGTACAGATAATAGAAAATTATCTTATTTTTATTCGCTTAATTTTAATCATATTCGACACTCTTCAAAAATTAAGAGATTCAAGAGTATTAAATTTTATTCTCATCATAATTTCATTACCTCATTAAAATGTAGAAAATATTACTACGTTTGTTTTCATTATTTCTTTTTATAAAGCAAAATTTAAAACTAGAATTTTATATTTGAAATTTCATTTTGAAAATGTACATGAAACATGAAAGCTTCCTTGCATATTTTATATTTTCTTATAAAAACAATTTAAAAGCTTCGAAACATTCAGAAGAATAATTCATAAAAGTTTATATATGCAAATTCTCCGTCGAACATTTTACAAGCACTGCAAGTATTAAAACATAAGTAAACATCTGATGTTTGTCAGCGTGTTCTCAGTAGCAGCTACGAGAAAATGAAAGAAAATAAATCTGATCTGAGCCAGCAAATAATATCTGCAAGGGTTTTCAACGAGTTTTCAAAGCCCAGTCGCAGAAACAATTTAAAACCAGATGTAATGCCGAGTTTACATTGGTAGAGTAAAAGAGCTAGTAACTAGCGCAAGTAACTAAAAACTAGTTACTATCCCTGTGTAAACAGTTGACAATGTGACTAGTAGAGTACTAGCTTCTAGTAGTTGGGCTAGGATAGCAACTAGCTCGTCAACGTATTTACTAGCTACTATCTTTTCCCCCACTACACAAAATTGATTCATTTCAAATTGACGGCAAGCGGTAACCTGTCATAAAAAAAAAACATATCAGGTAAGTTATAATTTATTTACATAAATTGCGTAACATTAATTGATGATTTCTGAAATCCTCTGTGAAATAGCTGCCTTTGATACACGAAAAAGATGTTGTAGACTACGATAACTACTTCCTGTGACTAGGAAATAAAGCGTTAATTCCAATTTTATTCTTGCTGGAATCGCATCCCTCATTAGTGTATCAGTTCGTTGTATTAATGGACTAACTAAATTTAATAGCCTATTAAAATCATCTTGTGTTATTCTTAAACGCAGTTTGTACTCTTTTTGATCTTCCACAGCTAATTCACGAAATAGAAGAGCTGATGCGCCATGGGTAGCTAATCAATCCATTTTTAACCCATTTTCGTTTAGGCTTATATTCTGTACCGATTTCTTCAATAAGACAATCAGTTATTTCCTCCACAAGAAATGATGTAATACAAAATACCATTTTTTAATGGCATTACGCCGCCGACGATGTATATTCATATTCATAAACTATTTTTAGCAAAAAGATAATTGCACAATAAACAGTGAAGATTTCAAATGTGTTTTGAGACTTACTATCCAGAAAATAAGATAGTATGCCAATTATGTACGAACACCTACTATCCCAAAAATAAGACAGTAGAGTAAAGCGCGTAGTACTTTCGCTAGTTACTAGCTCTTTTACTCTAGCAATGTAAATCCGGCATAAGACGTAACTAATTTTATGTTGGTATACGCACTCACGAGGGTACATCTTCTAAGGTTACAATAGTTATAGGATTTTGACAAAAATATGAAAATAAGATTGGTAACAAAAATTTTAAAACAAAAGGAGAACCAGATAGAATCATTGAATCCTGTACAGAAAAGTTATTGCAACAAAATTGAAGTCACTATCCCAAAGAACTACGAAGGAGTTAGAAAGAGTGAAGATAGTATTGAATGGAAAAAGGCTATGGATGAAAAATTTAAGTCATTGATGAGGATGAAAACATGGGAAGTCGTTAAGATAGAAAAAGTCATGCATGTTCGGAAATCAAAATGGATGTACGCGCAGAAGAGAAATGAAATGAATGAAATCACAAGATATAAGGTAAGATTAGTAACGGTTGGATTCAGCCAGAAAAAGAACATAGATTATTATGATACTTACAGTCCAGTAATGAAGCTCACATCCTTGAGAATCAGTCATAACTTATTTTTACAGCAACTAGATATAAAAACAGCATATCTAAGTGTTGTTTTAAAAGATAATGTTTATATAGAGTTAACTGAAGGATATTATAACGAAAAAGGTATGCAAGCTGAAAATATTTATATATAGCTTAAAACAGTATGGTGGCGAAAGGAATTTAACATTAAATCACAAATTATAAGAAATTGGATTTAAAAGATTAAAATCCGATATTTGTGTTTATATTATTACGAATACGGGCCCTGTCAAAGAATATCGTAGCCTTGAAGCGGACGGCGAACCTTAAACATTGAGTTGTACAAAGGTTCTAGAAATCTTTAGAACGATTTAGGGTCCTCTTAAAAGGTGCGCAATCCTCAGCCCGAGAGGCAGTGAAGTTATTCAGACAGTGAGCTCAAGGAGTCTTTATGAATAGTTAATCAATTCAGTTTTATTTAAGCGGTTGAGTCAGTTCAGCGGGACAGTTAAGATCGTCAATAAGTCAGTTTCATGCATCCAACATCAGCGTAGAGTTAGGCAAGTGATTAAACTGAATTCCCCTAACTCAGTATGTTAGGGGAATTCAGTACAGTAACTTAGTGATTTGGTTAATCGGATACCTGGACTAGTCTGGACGGTATGGTGATATACCTGGAACAACACTTAACTGTAGTATAAGTGTAGTGACTAGTGGTATTTAATGTTTAAGTGTTATCGTTACTTAGTGTATAAGTCCAATATTTAAGTAGTTGAATTAAGATTTGAAATCACAACCAAATCGTCTTATTGTGTAATTGTAACCACGTAACAATATATATAAGAATGAAGAATATCTAATACTTTTTGTAGATTTTATTTTGGCAGGGATTACAGAGACAATGATAAACAAATGTATTAAAGAGTTAAATGAAGCTTTCAAGTTAAAAGATTTGAGATAACCAAAATATATGTTAGGTTTGATATTAATCAGGAGCGAAAGTAAAATCAGTATCGACAAAACTAAACTCATCGAAGAAGTACTAGAAAAATACAAAATGAAAGATGCAATACCGGTAGCAACACCGATGGAAAGAAGGACTAAATCTAGAAAAACTCGAGAATTAGAAGAAACACTACCATACCTCAAACTGATAGGATCCTTAATGTTTTTATCACAGGGCACAAGGCCAGAAATGCCATTTCTTATTCATTATTTTTTATAAGGATACTTAGCTACAAAAAATTACAAATTAACTTAACAAAAATAATGTTTCGGATAAAGTTATGGGATATGTAGACGCTAACTGGAATAATAAGCGAAATGAAAATGTGATATCAACCACTGAATTTGTATTTTTGCTGGGAGGAGGAGCAACATGTTGGAGGCCAGTGAAATATGATGTTGTGGCTATGTCTACGTGTAAAGCAGAGTTTACAAGGCATATGGTTTCACAAATTATTCGAAGAACTAAACATTGAAAAACAAAATGAAATTCTATTTTATTGTGATAATTAGACAGCAATAACTGTTGGAAAGAGCTTAAATACTAGGAGAACTAAACATATCGAAGAGAGATATTTAAAAATTAGAAAAGAGGTAGGAAAAAGAAGATTCAAGGTGGAATGTATAGAGACGCAAAACATGTTGTCAGATTTTCGAACTAAAAGCGTTGGAAATGTGAAAAATAAACAATTTTGTGGAATAGTTGGCTTATTTAAAAAGTCCCTTTAGTCGTGCATAAAGGGTGGTTTGTTGAGATACGCACTCACGCGGGCACATTTTCTGGGGTTACTATAGTTAGAAGATTTTGACAGTGATGAATGAAAATATAATACTGATTTGATTGTGTATATCTAAATAAAATAAACTTTATTAAAACTCTGCGTTTTAATTCATAACCAGAACAAGGTTATCATTTCATCTAAATATCAAATTCGTATTGAATGTTCCATATAAAAGCATTAGTCCATCATATGAGTTTTGAGTAGTGATGAATTATTTCGATGCTATTTTTTCGATATCCGGATATTACCCGGACCCAGCGATGAATACTCCGGTGCTGGGTACCGAGTCCCTTGTAACAAAATAAGGTAAAACGTGAATGACAACAAATTAAATGTAATATATTTTAACATGAAATTATTATAAAAGAAAAAATTACATTACGAAAGATTAAAATTTAATACTTAAATTTCAATAATGGAACATTATGATGAAGAATTAATAGTTTCTCAGCGTTTCGCTGAAGGAGATTATTTTTTCTCTTTTCGCTAATAATACCTGCCTCGCTAGACATTCTTTCGGGCGTCGATTTTTAATTTTCACCACGGGGGTAAAATTTTAATGGGAAATGTTTTGTTACAAAACTGACGATTCATTTTTGAATAGGACCTTGTCTAGAATGGGAGCAACTGCCTTCTGGAATAAACTGGAGTTAACCTTCCTTTTGTAAAAATGTCCTTGATTTTACAGAAACAGAAAATGTTCTCTCACAATTTATATATTATAAATAATCTAACATATACATATGTTCGACACGTTCGAGTGCAGATATCGTCGTAAACGCAAATGTATATACAGATTTAAATATACAGTGGCGTAATCAGGGAGGGGCACAAAGGGCAGGTGCCTCCCTTAAAAGCCAGTGAAATGAAAATGCAATTTATTCAAAAAAATCGTACCGTAAAATAACTTATGCAGTACAACAATCTATCTATTATTCTGATCAATATTGAAATAAATGTAAAATGAATATTCTCTATGATTTCTGGTTTTGGTTGATATTAAGAAATCCTTATATTGTCACCTTTGTTGGCCCAAATGGCTGGATCTAAAGAATTGGAATTTGGCATGCGTATACTACTCATTCACCCACATGTATGTAGAATACCGAGAAGAAAAAAAAAAACATACGACGCAAAGAATATAAACAAATATGTATTTATAGAAAAAAAAAAAAAATACAATAATAGGAATGTAAAATTTTGGGGATATCAAATGAAAGCCCTTGATACGTGGATTAACAACCACATTTTTTTTTTATCAGTAAAAAATAAAATTATCATATATTTTTATTTTTTTGATATTTACATCAATATGCTACATTAGGGGCGGGAAATTCATTTGGGTCGCGGGCCATTTTTCATACAAAAGAATAATAAACAATGACGGAACTACAAATATCCCAAAGGACTCCTTGAAAATTTTTGATAAACAGAACTAAAAACTCACTACTATGAATATTGGTCCCAAATCTAAAAATTAAATAATAAACAGCTAACTGTGCTGACGTATAAATTGTCCAACATAAGGAGTTCTTTTTGCTGTCAGATGGGCGGGCACTTCTACTCAGTGGCGTTCGTACTTATTGTGAATCGACTACAATTATATTTAACCATCGTCGGACGACACTGTATTTATTACTTAGCCTCAACATCCAATCCCTAATAGTTAGGGCGGAGCCTATTAACCCACTGCGCATTTAGAGTTTTATAGCTTTTGGCCCAGCTTACGATGGACAACTTATACGGCGCGAAAAGATTGAGTTTAAAAATCAAAATAGCATTAATGGTTCATTCAAAATAAAATTAAAGCATGTAAAATGTGGATGTACAGAAAATGTTTGGAGATTCCCTGGATACCAATAACGACAATAGTGAAGTGCTATGAGAACAAAAATGAGAACTAAATGACTAAAGATCAGTAAGATTAAAAACTGCAACTGTCACTTTTTGCTCACATCATGAGACAAACAACTATTGAATTGGATTTGTCTAGTGCGCAGTGCGATAAAATGAGAGAAAGGGTAAGGAAGAAGAGTGACTTTTAATAGACAATATTATTACACTGACACAATGAACTTTAAAAATCTAATAAATAATGTGAAATATAGAAACAACTGGCGTTCCATGATAGCCGAAGTCTGCAACTGACATGACACTTGATGATAATGATGAGTTTTCAAATGCTTTCATATACGTTTAAATAGTTTTGAATATATAAATACAGTAGTACCCCAGTTATCCGACCAGAATGGGAGTGTGCGAGGGCTGAATAACCGAGAATGACAGCTAATCCGGAACTTCTGAAATCAACTTATTAAATGCTATAGAACAAAGTAAAATAAATTTATTATATTGAAAACATTGTTTTATTACTTTAATAAACTAAGATCAGGTTAAACTTCAGGCTAAGCTATAGTATGTCCCATACTTACGCATGTCTCCGACACAAGAACCTTAACAAAGCGAGACCAACAACACCTTCGAAAATAAAATATTACGTCGAATCTTTGGTCCCATTCATATTAATGGTGAATGGAGAATTCATAAGATATCCGAGACCTGTACCCAAGGCAGAGTATCACACAAGAACTGAGAGGTAGAAAATTACAGTGAATAGGACACATGATGAAGATGAGGGAGGACAGAATGGTTAGGAAGATATGAGAGGGAAGATTCAATACACGTCGACTAGTGGGAAGACCTCCTAAAAGATGGAGAGATCAGCTAACCGAAGATCTAACAAGTATTAGAATACAGGCCAAAACTCAACCCGACTAATACTTTTATTCTGTAAAATGTCGTTAATAAGCGACTGGTTAAGAAATAACAGTAGTTGACTTATACCCTAAAGACAAATTCAACGATATTGTTTAGAAATATATTCTGTATGCTATGTCGTTAGTAGATAAATACCGTAATAATTGTCGATAACGTTTCACAGTAGCTAGTAAAAAGTTAGGTTACGTATAGTATAAAAATTTGATATATTGTTAAAATAAATGTTAAAATGGCACAAAACATACATAGAACAACTCAAAAAATGACAAGACAGCTACGATGGAGCGCTTCGCACAAATAAAAAAGAATTCCAAGATTTTTTTCAATTTGCGTTAATTCCAAAATTAACACAAAATGGAACTAAAGGTGGTCCTGTTGATAAGACTCTTTCAGACTTCGAAACAAAATTATTAGAAGTACTGGAATTTGGCAGATTTACGACCATAGTTTAAATAAATTAAACATATTAAAATATTGTTTTTTCTTTTAACGAAACATGATCGTTTAACGTAATACCAGGTCGTCGTTTACTAACGACAAATATTTGATACCTTATCGTTTGTGAACGACTAGATTAATTTACAGATAAACCCCGCGACGTTGAAGAGTCAAAATAACAACAATCTTCAATGAACTTGTCGTTATGGTGTTATAGAATAGACCTATAACCCTGACCGGCAATGTCTAGAAAACTATAAGAAATACAACTGGTTAAATTATGCTAAATTTTCACTATAACTAATGAAAGGCACTTTATTTGATTTGATAAAATGCATACACCAGAGAAAAGAAAATCTAAAATTCGTCAAACTAAATTTTCCTCTATAACATTTTTATTGAAAATCATATAAGATGATCATTTCTTGATGCAACTTTTTGATTACTTACTAGTGACTAAAAAATAAATTCACTGACCATTTCTCATTTATTAGTATTACCTTTTTCTGATTTTAATGAAGCAAGTCAGACTGTATATGCGTGCAAAATTTCAACTCTCTAGGTACAGTCATTTGTACACAATACAGACATACATACATGAGTGAAAGTATAAGGGTTTCTTGGTTTTACTTACGAAACCCTAAAAATGTCAGTAATTTTATCACAAAAAAGTTTTCAAATTTTAAAACGTAATCTTGAATGTAGCAATAAAGCTTTTTTCAATAATCGTTTATTAAGCTAAAAAAAAAAACTAGATGTACTGTGCTATTGATAAAGACTTCATGGCAGTAGAAATGTATAAGTTTTTAAGAAACGATTATATATTAAGGAAAGATTCAGTGTTTCATTTAACATTTTAATCTTCAAAACAAAACACAAAATTTGTTCTTTAAATGTAATTTGTCAAAATGTCGTATTTGTTTTTCAAATATATTTCTCCAATCATAATTCGTTTAGTACTTCGATCTACAACTTGAGTACTCCGCCACTGATCCTTCCCGTCCGGTCTTGAGTGTCCGTACAGGACGACCTTGACCAGATCAATCTACTGAGAATTCTAATTAATCTTATTAATGTTTTAATTGTTATGGACCTGCGAAGATATGCAGGTCATAAGGGTATAATTGTTTAGTGGGCGGATAATGGATATTGATTGATGAAAGTACTTTACAAACATTGAAATATAACTTGTCCCGGCAGGTGCTTCTAAGGAGTTGCCAAACAATAAAATAATGGCTTCTTTTGTACAAAGAAATATACTAAAGTTTCTTATATAATTTTGCAACAGTATGTGGGTGTCGGGTATAGAGTTACTTGTTAGTAGAGATTCAATAAGTGGCCACTTATGTTACTACCTGAATGATTTGTGAGGTAGAATGAACATAACACTGACAAAATTTCCAATTGCAGTTCCAGTTACATCAGTATACTCTTCCAATTTCACACAAAACTTTTTTCAATGTCTGCTGATTAACTTTTTTAACCATACGCAATTAAATTCATGAGATCGTAGATCGCGGTATATTTTGAAGGAAAAAGTAGATCGTATCGCACTTTAAGTTGACCAGTTCTAATCTATACAGGGTGTAACACACCAAACGTCCACACCTTTTTACTCGAAAATGCGATGTGTAAGCAAGGTGGGGAAAAAATTGATCACAAAAGTCTACCCAAAGAATCGAATGGCAGTATTGAAATTTTCCGGAACAAACCGAAAGTACAAGATATCAACTTTAAATCACACGTTATGCTTATTTATTAATAATTTTTGTTGGAATACATTTTTGCATAGATATCGATTAAATACACTAATGCAGCGCTTCTCAAACTTTTTTCATTCATGACCCCATTTTTATCATCGAGATTATTCGTGATCTCGGGTATTAAATATAAATTATATATATAAACATTAAATTCGTGTGTCTAAATTTAATTTTCACGACCCTATTTGGGGTCGCAACCACAGTTTAAAAAACGCTACTAAATATACACTACTGTATATTTTTATATAAGGTTCTTCCTCACAAAACAAAACCATATTTTCTAACTGATTTTGGGACAGTGAATTCGAATCTGATTTTCAAAATTTCCAAACACCACTAGATTTTGAGACATTAAACAATCACCGTGTAACTGTGTAAATGATTGTATCTCATTTATCTTTTTATATATAAAAATAAATTTCTGTTTGTTTGTCCTTTATGGCAATTCAAACGGATGGACCGATTTTCACCAAATTTAGTACGGGGGGGGGGGGATAAATAATCCAAACAAGGTTTTAGTGAGGGTTCCAAGCTCGTTCATGTCCCCCTAGGAGGCGTTATGGGGGAAACCATATTTTTTCACTCTCCGTGCAGTTTAAATTGATAACGTAGGCTAAACCTTAAGAGATATATCGATATAATGTAGACAAAAATTGTAGATCTTAACTAGATCTAAAAAAAGTCCTAGAGAGCATATACTATCATGCACCGATATCGTGTATTGGTCAATTTCTTGTTTTTAAACGTAATAGTTTTTGTATTATAAAGTGTATGGGTGCATAACATCGGAGTTTTATAGAGGTATATGAATTATTTTAGAATAATAAATTAGAGTATATCACGTAGAATAATAATATATGCAACAGTATACATCAAAGATCAATAATATTGGAGTTATCACAGGGTAAACAGAACGGGTTAAGTAAGCCAGGAATACCTCACTTAGTCCGGGTAATCAGTTCCGCCAATAAAGGGAAACAACGATCATGTATGTATAATTAAATAATTTTGTATACAAATTTTTGAGAATTTATTTTTATTTTGTTCCATACAAAAAAAAATGTTTTTGAAATTTTCAAACCTGACTATAGTGAATCCGGACTGATCAAAGCCGGACTATTCGAGGTATTCCTGTATATGGAAAGAACTTTGAACATGTAAATAAATATATTTGACTTTCAAGTCGTTATAGAGAATACTATTTTTCGTTAACCGTAAGAGATATTTAAAAAATGATTAAGAAAAGTTGTTTCTTTTCAAAACCTCTATCCAAACATAACCAAGTCGACATAAGCTACCTTTTAAAAATTTAAAGTTGTCGTTGATATCCTGAACTTCTGGGTTGCTCCACAAGATTTCAGTACTGCCATTCGATTCTTTGGGTAGAGTTTGAACATATTTTTTCCCCCAACTTGCTCATACATCACGTTTTCGAGTAAGCAGGGGTGGACAGGTAGTCTGATACACCTTCTATAAATAAAATTGTACGAGGTGTGTAGTAAATTAAGTAACCGAACTGATTTTTATTTATTTATTTTTTTATTCGAATAGAATTATAATTCAATATTGTCTCCCTCAAAATACTTCCTTGGCAAGCCACACAGCGCTGGAGACGGTTCTCCCAATCCTCATAGAAGTGCTGGAACTCGGATATTGGAAAAGCTTTCTGCTGGTCGGTTGCGGACGTTTGAATGATTAAAGCCTGGTTTATAATAACTCCATAGTATAACGTATAAGAATTGAACCATTGATCTAACCCTTCAAAACATCTGTTTATAATAAACAGGACAAAGAAAGTTGTGTAATGTTTATGTTTATGTATCCATCACATATCTATTATAAACCAGGTTTTAAGCCTAAGATATGTTATGGAACATAAGCATAAAAATTGCTACACTATTTTCGTTGTTCTGTCTATTACAAACAGATGTATTGAAGGGTCAAACCCATTGTAACAATGGCATTGTTCTATTACGTATGCGCTATGCTATGGAGTTATTATAAACCAGGCTTTAGAGTGTTCCAAAATGACGTCCCTTGAGGTGATTTTTCAATCTTGGGAAGAGAAAAAAGTCACAAGGACTGAAGTCAGGCGAATAAGGCTGAGGAGCCACAGGAATGTTTTTACTGGCCAAAAACTCAACCTGTGAAAGGTTTTTTGGAACCATTTATGCGCAGATTTTTCTCATCCCAAATCACCTGGTCAAAATCTGATGAATGGTAGTGTGAGTCAAATTCAACTCTTCCCCGATCAATCTGACTGTCAATCGACGATTTGAACGCACAAGATCCCCGGATACTGTCGACATTTTCATCGGTTCTTGAAGATGAAGGCCTTACGCTGCGTGATTCATCTTCAATCAATTCTCTTCTTTCTGAAAATGCCTTAAACCACCAAAAAACCTTGGTCCTTGACAAAACACTGTCTCTGAAGGCCTGCTGAAGTTTTGCAAAAGTTTCCGTTGCTCTGTGCCCAAGTCTGAAGCAAAACCTGATAGCACACTGTTGCTCGAAATGAATGTCACTCATATTTAGAATGCACTAGAAAAAACTGTTTCACGAAAAAAATCGCTACGGACAACAAAATTACTCTAGCAAGTTCAAAATCGAACAAAATTGTTGATCGAACAAAAAATAGCTACAAATATTTCCACAAAATTTGGTATGATTTCAGAACAAAACCGGGATTCGAACAATATAACAAAATAAAGTTTTAGGCAAGAACACATTTGTTTTCTCATTTTAAACAATTTTAGTTACGTACGTTTTATTACCGCTGCTCACCAATTGCTACCCAAATATTCAACCAACTGAAAAATGTATAGAATAAAAAAGATTTGTATTCTTATTTTGATCTACTTTTGTTATAGAGAGTGTAATACACAGGGAACACGATTATTCTCTGACGTGTTCGTAGGCACAAAAAAAAAAAATAGGTCAAATGAAATATATAAGCAGGGTTTTTACTAGGCTATATGAATCTTGACCAATATGAAAAAAAAGTTTTAGTTTTAGGGGGATATATCAAATTTGATAATTTTTTAAATGGATCCTCTTGTATATTATTATACTAATATAGTATATTGTGTAACAAGCTCAGAAAGTATACATTTGCCGATTGAGAAAGATATTCTCTCGCTGCGCTCTCGCGGCAATATTTCGAGATCGGCAAATGTACTTTGTGCGCGTGTCACACATACTATTTTTTCTATGAACACCTATTATAAAAAATTCAAGAAATAGAAATCATTATATATGTTAGATTTATATACAAAATAGGTGGCATGTCGTTGTTACGATGTTCATAAACAATTAAACGAATTTCAAAATAATTATTTTAAAATACATTGGTATTTGAACGTTTGTTAAACAATAATGTATGAAGATGTGAAGTAAGCAGTGAGGCTGACGAGGAGATAGAGGAAGCGGCAAAGAAAATAGTGTGAACTCTTGCCGTAAAAGTCAAGAGAAAGGTAATAATATATATAATAGTATATTGTTTAACAGCCAACTCTTTGTTCGAAGGAGGAATTAATTTTAATACTTTTAAATAATTGTCAAATAACAATTAATTACAAAAAATAAACTTGAATGTGTAGTATTATTTAATTTATATTGACCAATCGGAAAATACTTTCTGCGCTAGAGCGGAAAGTATTTTTCGATTCGGTTGCCTTGGATACAAAACACTCCTCAGTAAACACCAATTTTCCACTTTGCTATGGCAACAGAAAACGATAGCTTTCTGATAGGTGAGTAGAAAAAAGATGTTAATTAATTTAATTAATATATAAAAAATATATGGTATCTAATAAATCGACGTTTTAGTGATCCAGTCATAGCTTCCGCCGCATCAAACCATAATTGAAGCAGGGTAATAGGCCTTCTAGATAGCCATCATTTTCTCACAAGCTTCTCGTGAATTTGTAGCATTCACCATTTCGTTCTGGCGGTTGAAATCCTCCTCAATATTAAAAATCTTTACATAATAATCTTAACTCCAGTTACATTAAAATTTTAAAACATTATAAATAACAACTAAAAACCTGACCAGATGATGTAGCTACTAATAAAAAAAATGGCATGAAAATCGAATAAGCGCACATACAAACAGTAGACAGAGAGACGTTGCCTTTTATATATATATAGATATAAAAGGCAACGTCTCTTAACGCATTTACATCTATATATATTATATAGATGTAAATGCGTTGAAAGTAAAATATAGTTCAATTAAGTTCTTACTTTTCTTAACAGACCAAATGTTTAAAAGGAATAGATAATTCAGTTTTCCACACGAAAATTTTCACTTAGAAGCTTTCAAAGTACCTCTTTAATGGTTATACCATGCTTTAAAACTTCCCAAGACTTAAATGCCTTCTAAATAAATTATGAAAATGTTGAAAATAAGCGATGTAAACATGAACTTTGACACAAACATGCATCGAGATAAATTTATTTAACGATCCGCCAACACGGATTTTTCAGGCCAACTGTTTACAAATTTAAACTGTTTCAGCCACAAAATATGCAAAAATAAACCTCGCTTATAACAGTAATAAACCAACAGTGAATCTCACCCACAGGAATAAACAGTAATTAAATAAATGGTTCACAAAAGTATAAATACTTCCATCTATGTATATAAACAAAATTAGAGGCTATATTCGTTTTTGTCCTCATAACTTAGTTTCTGGGCGTTACCAGTTACAATTGTGATTACGATATCCATAAAAAAAATAAATAAATAAAATAAACAATGCTAAGAATCAGCACTCAACCTGTTTATTTTGTGAATAAAATCAAGTGTTGTACTGCAAAATACTGAGATCTGCAATTCAACATACTCAACAGTTGCGGTTTCAAATCGCTGGGGTAAAGAAAACATATATTTCAAACGAAATAACTTAGCGAAACGAACTCCACGTAGTAAACTCACAAAAGACTCGTATTCCTTCTCCTTCTTCTTCTTCCCCCACTTACCCTAGTATTATATTGCTGTTTGCTTATTTTTATATGTATGATAGCGCTTGTAAAAATATCAATAAAATGCAACTGGTGATGTGTCGGATCACATAAAAGCCAGATCCGTGGATACAGATACGGATACGGATTATTTGGGTCCAGTTCCGCGGATACGGAGACAGTTATCTTGCATTCAAGTAGAAAAATTAACGATCTGGAAGATGTAGTTTGGAGTGACGCGCTATTCCTAGAAACCAAAACATACCAACTAAGGGTACAAACTCGCAGAAAGATTGTTACCTGCGCCTATAAACGCTTGCTAACATGCGCTGAATAAAAATTGTCTTATTTTCAAATGTGCCGAGATACGTAGAACATTTGTTAGTACTTGTCGGCGTTTCCAACATGCGCCGATAGGTAAACAAGAATCTTTAAAACGATATTTATCAGCTTACAAGAAGCTGGTATTCACTATTTTGAATATATTGTTGTTGTTATTTTAAAATTTGTTGTAGCGAACTACTTGCATGTCATAGTTATGAATAAAATATCGTTTGGTGTAGCAAATTACCGACATTTACAATTACTAATCGGCAGAATATATTTTAATATTGTGTTATTAATTTGTTTTCCAACGTCTGATCTGCAGAAATAGTTCGTTGTAGTAGATATGCGAGGGGCGATTGACAAGTAATCGGTCTAGGCAAGAGATGGCGCCACCAGTATTAAATCAATTTTGTTTATCGTACATCTTAACCTTCAAATTACTACTGTAAAATTATCAACCAACTGCGTCATTAACAAAAATTAATAAAATCGAATATCATGCAGATATGATTTTTTTTTTTTTTTTGAAAAAGAAAGCGAACCATGAAATCAACACCGAATTGAACGATGTTTATGTGGACTCTGCACCTTCTATATCAACAATTAAATATTGGACAGCTGAATTTAAACGCGGTCGTAAAATTTTTTGATGTTGAGCGTCCAGGCCGTCCAAAATAGGTCACCACGCCAGAAATGGTCGATAAAATCCATGGAATGATAATCGACGATCGGCGAGTGACTAAAGGCGAGATAGCTGAGGCTGCTAACATTTTGCATGAATATTTCGGAATGAGGAAGCTCTCTGCCAGATGGGTGCCGTATTTGCTCCCAGTCGACAACAAACGCGATTGTTTGCCCATTTCGAAGAAATGTTTGGCGATGTTCGATAAGAACTTTTTGCGCCATTTTGTAACCATAGACGAAACATGGATCCATTATAACACACCAGAAACCAAGGAACACTCAAAACAGTGGACTTTTCCTGGCGAATCGAAGCCGAAGAAGGCCAACAAAATCATGGCCACAGTTTTTTGGGATGCGCACGGCTTCATTCACATCGATTAACTGGAAAAGGGCAAAACGATCATGGGCATATATTATGCAGAGCTGTTGGATCGATTCAATGCGGATTTGAAGCGAAAGCGACCACATTTGGCGAAGAAAAAAGTGCTGTTCCACCAGGCCAACACACCGATCCACAAGTGCGCGGTCACAATGGCAAAACTCCATGAATTGCGCTATGAATTGGTTCCTCATCCACCATATTCACCAGATTTGGCCCCTGCGACTATTATTTATCTCCAAACTTGAAGAAATGGCTCGGTGATAAGAGATTTGGGTCGAATGAGAAGGTCATCGCTGAAACAGAGGCTATTTCGAGGGCTTCGAGAAATCGTATTATTCGGAGGGCATTGAAAAATTAGAGATTCGTTGGACGTAGTGTATAGTTCTGAAAGGAGACCATGTTGAGCAATAAATTGAGTTTTGCCGAAAAAGTGTTTTCTTGCCTAGGCCGATTACTTTTCAACCGTCCCTGGTATTACACCCTCAAGCAACTACAGGAACATTCATTATAAACCAGGACATTTTTGATGAAGAAATTTCAGTAAACAGGCACTGGTGACAATCTTTCTACGTGTCCACTAACCAATGTCAACAAGCACTGACAATAAACGCTTATAGACGCCAGTTTACAAGTCCCGGAGAAAAAGTTCTACGTGTTCGTACTCTGACACACAATTTAGTTGAGTTCAGAATCACTCAATCATTGACTTCAATTAAATTAATTTTACTTTAATATTTAATGTACACTAGACCGTTCGAAAACTACCAGTAAGTAATTTGATGCTCGACTAAACTACACATTGAACATTTTTAAACGCAAGCTTATATGAAAACTAACGCAAATTTATCTATATGATATCCATTTAAGATCCATCTTGGAAACACAGACTCGGATAGAGATTTTTATTTTTTACGAATCATCCGCGGTTATTAAAACTAACGCAACATTTATTAATTTTATAATAATAACCATTTCCAATATTTCATACACCTGCCATAATTTTATAATTGCTAACAATACATATTACGAATGGCGTTCCCAGTAACTTGACATTCTAACATGTATACTTATATATGCTTACTTATACTTATTATGCTTAATTACCTCGCATATACCTTGTATATGCTTGTTAAATTTCAGATCTATATATTCAGTCGTTTAACCACAATATCTTCTGTACATGCAGACAGATAGATATACAGACAGACAGCCCCATTAGTGACGGTATAAGGGTTTGTTGATTATACCTGCGAAACCCCAAAAATAGTTAGAGTGTATTTAAGATCATTTTAAACGATCTTATCTAGACAGAAACAAGTAAACAATTTTGTTTGATTTATAAAATTTGTAGCACTACTCGTCTTCTGCCATTAGCCTTGATTGATTATATTTCTCTACCAACAAAATGGGACATATAAATAAATTGAACCAAACAATTATCATGTGTATCTGTTATAATAAATGCAATGCTATTTGTATTTCATTAAAATAAACATAAAATTTAGTGTTGTGTAATCAATATACAAACATCTCTCTCTGTATGTACATAAGATGTAAATGTTTATTGAGAACTTTCTTTTATTAACAAATAGTGATAACAAATTCACAGACAAAGATACTATTATCAAAGGAACCTCGGGGGAAATCAGGCCAGTCATTATCAATTTACGATTGTATACCTTAGGTTCTTATTCCTCAAACAATTTACTTTTGTGGTCTGTTTAGACTCAACTCCAATAATTTACTTTGTTCTGACACCGTAAAGCTGCAATATTATTAAATCTCTAACATTTTTTTTGTGCTGATAAAATTCTATTTAGAATATCGTAGGTATAACAAAAAAAAAAAATCCTTATACAGCCACTCATTTGCTTCTTTGCCTATGCGGTAGATATTCTGGCCAAATGGCTGAACCTAGATAGTTAAAATTAGGCATGCATGTACAGCTATTTCATACACATATAAGAAAAATACTGAGAATTCGAAAAAACACAACACTTTAAAAAAATATATATATGGTATACACTTTTACCACCTCCTTACGAACGGAACTCGTTTATAGAAAAGCCTTCGTAAGGCGAAATTTCGTATCCCGAAAACTAAATTACCATTGATTTCAATGTAAAATCTATTTGTGTGTTCCCTGACTCACGAAATCCTAAAATACCAATGTACAGAGTGGAAAAGTCACTCCCTTATATCGAAAAATCGTAATTTTAATCCAAAAAGTTTATAATGGATAAGTACACATCTTATCAGCTTGCGAGAATTGTGGAAATTGTTGTAGTTGCGGTTATAATTTTGCTATTAAAATTTAGTAAGAAAACACGATCCCCTGATGGCGAGTTCGTAAAAAGTCACATAAATGTATTTATTCCATCATAGTTGGTTTGAAAAAAGCATACATGTCACAACATTCGTTACGCATTAATTTTCAGAGCTGTGAACGCTATCTTAAACGTTAAAACTGTCTATTAAAGTTATCCACACCGTATAGTGCATAGTCAACTAATTTTAGAGCTGTGAACGCAGCTTAAGAGAATCAAGAGTACAGGTTTAAAAAAAACGTCAAATTATAATACCCAGTTTTTCGGTTTTTTTTTCGGAATAAAATTCAGTTAATCAGTTTTTTTAAACTAAAAATATTATGAGATTATAAAAAATGAGGGTGTAAAAAAATAATTTTTAAATGTATATGTGAAATGTAAAATATTGTTTTATATATAATGCTGTACTTCAAATGAGTGGCACTTTTACTCCCTAGGGATTAAACATATTTCCAGGACAATAATAACAATAAAACGGAATATAATTATTTTTATTGAAAATAAAAAGTACAATACAAAATGTTGAGTTCAGCTAAATATAATACTTTTACCGCAAAATTTTGGAAGTTATTATTACAGCATCATTCACAAAAAAATTTATATAATTTTTAAGTAAATAAACCTACCACCACCTTCGCCGTTGCTTCGTTTATATGTTCTGAATTATTTTATATGTATATAAATACTTATTTTCCAGAAATTTATTCAAACTGACCTGACCTGACCCCCCCTTCGAAGCACTCACAAACACTCTTTTAAGGGATTTTTTCTCTTAATTGCCCTCCAGCATGGTAACTAGTTCCTGCAGTTTTGGGGACCCAGTTATCATACTTAAAATTCCATACGAAATTTTTTTTTTTTTTACTTCTGCGCCCCTCTCAAGACCGAAACTTCTATTTTAACCGCGTCTATTTTAACCTATTAGAAATATCTCGAATAAACAGTTTTTAAATGATGAACTTGGTATAGTTTCACAAATTGTTTCTTTAATTTTTTTTAAAGATATATTTTGGGGGCGCTTCAACTGCTGTGGTTATTAGCACCCCGGTACATACATTACAGTAATTTACTCGTACATTGATTTACAAGAATGCATGTTGGCATTAATTTACAATAAAGATAGATAATTTAGAAATAATACAACATTTGGGATTTAGATTTACGGAATTGATCTGTTCCTTTGAGGTAGTCTAATAAAATGTTTTCATTTTCTGGGCTTAGCGCTCTTTCAGGTTGTCTGGTATTTTGTGCTTCCGTCTGAGTTCTTCATATAGTTGGCACTCCAGGATTATATGTTCTACGATAACAGTTTTATTGCAGGTGTCACAGTTTTCCACCTCTTTTATTTTCATTAGATGTTGGTGTGTAATGAATGTGTGGCCAATTCTGATTCTTATAGGGAATTGATGACTATTTCCGACTCCCGACTTAGACTCCTTCAAAAAGCTTCGACTCCCCGACTCCCGAGACCGACGCCCCATCCCTGATAAAAAGTAGCTACAATATGTGTTTCGAGAAGTGCAAAAACCGCCGGCAGCGAATTTAAATAAAAAATAATTTATTATTAATAATGCTTTATGACACTAATCCACGTATATTTTGTTTAAACCTCGTATGTTTATGCTTGACAGGCTGAACCGTTCTCTCAGGTTGCAGAATGTTTTACACCTTTCAACTAATCTGTTGTCACAGATTTTCCTTTGAATTATGAGTTTGAGGAAATTATATTAGCTGTTATACAATAACGTGGCTCAAATATTCCAGTTTTCGTTTTTTGATCTGGCGCATTAATTGTAGGGATTTCTGTTACATTTTTAAATCATAGAAACATGAAATGTTTTACATAAAAGCCTTTTACAAGTTGTTTTCTTTCATAAGCTTTTCTCTCGTCATCTAATTCCAGGCCAACGTGAATTTATATCCGACATGCTGTTATATACGAGCCGCTATTCATTTCACTCCTACATTTTCAGTGCCACACTTCACTATATCTACGAGAGAAAAATACTCGCTATTTTTTAATACAAAGAAACATTTCGTATTTATAAGCCAGTTCTCTTGTAGGGTTTTGTTTGCAGTATATTGCTTCTCGACTTTAATAAAAAAGAATGAATATGAGTTCGCTAGATAACTTTCTTGTTCTTTTGTGCAAATCGACTACAGACCAGTCAGCCATTGTTTTGCAGGTATTATATTTATTTAAGTAGTGATGAATACCATTCACTCTTTAGATATAAATAGTGCATTATACAAAAAATTCCTTTGTTAGCTGCACTAAAGATAAGATTTTAATACAGCGTTGTCCAGGTATTTTTACATTATTTTTTTAATAAGTTTCTAGACTACAAAGAACAAAAGTTGTAGTTTTATAACTGGTTCGTCGTTCATATTTTCGGTGTAACGAAGAGAAAGAAAATGGAGCGATATTATTTACAATTTGGGAGACGGTCGGTTGACTTCCGTATTTGTTATGGGGTAATCCATGATGTGAGAGGATTTACGTCACAAAGTTTGTTAAAAACCTTAAAAATTAAATATTTCGAAACATAAAACATATTCATTAAATTATTAAATGAGTTTGCATGTTTTAGTTAATATTATGTATGATAAACATTATTAATAAAGATCAACAATTATAATTTTATTTGTCAAGAATTTTGATTAGTTTTAACCATTATTAAGTAAAAATTAAGATTTTTATTTTGCTTCTATTGGTAGCATTAACAATTGCATTGTTTATGAGTACATGTGATTCAGCATACAGCTTTATTTGATACGTGTCAGATTGACTTGTGGTATTCTTTATTCTTAAAGCTTTGGATTTTGTGTAACCAAACTGTTAAAACAGTGCTTGTAACTTAAATATATACTTGATATTGTACTAATATTAAGTAGGTGGCATTGTGCTGTTTTTACAAAAAATAAACTTTCGCAGGTAAATGTACTATAAAGTAACGTTATTGTTTTAGTAACTTTTATTGTTATCGAAATCTTCTCATATCGTGGAAGACCCATAGTTTAAAATTATACTAGTAGCTATTGGCTGCACCGACTGCTTTCGAAAATACCTTCGGTGAACATGTCCAGCTTTTGCTTATTATACCGAAGTAACACCCAGTTACTTCGATAGATGATATACCCCGTTATGAACCAGGTACATGATCTGTGGATAGTTTCGAGATTTTCTATTTATATACCAGGTAAATAAAATTGGAGGCTATTTTTTTCCTGTCTTTGCATACTATTTAGAAAATTAAATAAATGCAAATAAAGGTTTAAATAATATTTAATATGGCAAATAATTAAAATAAAATAGAGTATATGTATATTCAATATGTATAGACCATGTCCCGTGACATGTATAAAATTGACATATTTATGTACATTACGAGCCAACGGCTAGTAATAAAGAGTAATAATAATAATAAATAACAATTGGGATTAAAACGACATAAAGTAGAATAAGAAATTAATAATACTTGGTTTACTTTTGGCTATTTTAAGGCTACTGATACAAAAAATTAGGAATTAATAGATACCGATGAACCCTCAACCCAGTAAATCAACCAAGTCATTACTTGAAGAAATAAATAAAAGTATTTCTTCAGTCTTGAAAGATCAAGGTACAAGTACCGCGGAGAATATTGAATACAAGACATTGCAAAAATAATTTAAACTTAGAATACACGGGAACTAGAAAAAGTTAAAAACTAAAGTTTAAGTCAACCTGCATTTACATCGAGTGAACGGATATTCTCTGTAGCGCATAATTTTTGTAAAAAAATTAGATCTTTGATGAAATATGACACATTAGATACTTTGGTTTTTCTAAAATATTACTTAATTAATAAATAAATGTCATAGTTTCGCTTTTATGTAAATAATACATAATATATTATACGCCAAGGAAGATAAATGCATGTTGCTGCATTACGCCAAGGGAAAACTTCATTCTCTTAGAAGGTGTATATATTATTTTTTGTGCCACCAAAGTAATACATAAAAAATAATAGTCTTAGAAACAGAGCAAAATTTGGTAATTATTTTTTAAATGATGGCACTTGGTTTCACAAATTGTTTTATTAAACATGCTGACTGCAGTTTCGTTTCATTCTAGCTTTGATAATGGTATTACATATCGAAACTGCAGTCAGCATGTTTAATAAAACAATTTGTCCAACTTATGGCAAAACAGAAAAGAAGACTGGAAACGACAACGGCAGAGTCTAACGAACAAACTTCGCTATATAAAAGAAGACACCAAACCCTGGGCTCCAGTAGGCAACAGAAAAGAACAGAACATCGACTTCCGACTCTTTAATTCAAATTTTATCAAGGATGAGAACAACCCGAAAACCAAAGCAACATAAACATATTTTCAGAATTTTTTAAACCACGAAAACAGGAACAACATTTTGTTCTCTATTCAAGAATAAAAATGAAATACCAGTTTTACCCGGTTTCCTTCATGCTCTCCAGTTTAAAATTTGATTAATACTGGTCGTATTAACAGATTAATACGATGCAGTAAAGATATTTGTTTTTACTCATATCCATTTTATCTTTTTCTGTATACTTTGTTTATTATGTTTAAGCGGAACTAAACTGGATTTTTAGTTTCTCAAGTTGAAACGAGCTTCGTGATTATTTCATGTTTCATGTTGGCAGCAAAAATCTAAATGTCAAAAGGAAAAAGTGACATATTATCAAAAATAAAGTGTATTAAATACAATAAAAATTTATGAAAACTAATGTAATCGAAAATCTCTATTAATAATGACACAAAAAGTCAATATGAAATGAAAATGATTTATTTATGAAACAGCTCACCGCAACCCAATTTTAATGTAAGTATTGTCTGTTTCTTTAGTTTAAGCGGAACTAGATATTGAAATTTACTAACTTTTAATGATTGAATGAGGCTTTTTATCATTTTGTTTAACAAAAGCCCAACTTCTAAAGTGAGCTTAAATGGTAACTTAAGAAAATAACAAATACATTTAATCCCGCTTAAACATTTGGAGTAGACTTTACGATTTACGAGTAAAAGGAGTCGATTGTCGGAGTCGGAGTCGAAGTCAGAAATGGGAGTAGGAGTAATTTTTCTGCCGACTCCCGATCTCTGCGTTTTAGATGCGCTTTTAGATTAGTTCATGAATTTTCTATTTTTTTGTTTTTTTTAATTTTCATCAACCGGTTGAATCGGCATCCTTTTGACAAAGTCTTCAGTTTTGGGAACTAAAAAATCACATGGGGGCTAAGTTAGGTGAGTATGGTGGCTGAAAAACGAGTGTGACTTTGTTCTTCGCTAAAACTTACGTTGCGGCTATAGGCGGTGATTAGACATTATATTCCACACCTAAATCAAGTCTCATTGAACATAAATTTATCATTTACCGGCTGTATTTTATTTTTAAATTCTACAAACAAAAAATCGTTAGCATCTCTTTCACCCACCCTATAGTATGTAATTCGTTATTATCTTTACATTATTGAACATTTATAGAGTTCTGCGCAGGTAAGTTTTTCTGTAACCACATCCACAGCTTTAGCATGACAACGTTCGACTGTATAGCGCATTTTAGACAAGGCAGAAACTTGATCAGCTAGACCAGCGGTTCTTAACCTTTTTATACTCGGGACCCCCCAAGAAAATTTTAAAAATAATATATTAAATGTTGAAAAACAATTGAAAGGCAAAAACTTTAAAAATTACGATATGAAGTACATGTACAATGTACTTCATACATATTTTGGAAAAGTAAATAGTTATGTCAAATGATGAAAATTTTATCATAATCGGAATTTACAAACTGCCCATTAAATAAAGTTTTAGGTAATAATTGCCACTATCTTGTTAATTAAATAAATTAATAAATTAAAAAATAGAGAGATCTAAGTAACAACCTAATAATTTATTATTTTTCAAAATAAACTAAAGTGTAAACTGATTTTTATTAGACTACCATATTTGCGAGAATTGTGTCTTAACATATTCTGCCCTTGAAAACCAGCATATAAATAAACTTGTTTCATTACACATTTGTCACTTCATGCATCCTAATCCATACAATTATGTTTCATGACATATTCTACATTTCAAAGAATTGCATACATAAAAACAGTGGCGTATCTAACAAAATCACATTTTAAGCCTGGTTTATAATAGATGCATAACATAACGCACAGCATGACTCCATAACTTAATGGAGTTGAATCATAGTACTATCATTGTCCTGTTATAATCCGACTGCACAACAGAGACACACAACTCCATAACATAAAAATTCACCAAGTTGAACATTCATTCAAGAGAGGTTGGTTAAATTAGTGGAAAATAATTCAATATTGTATGACAAATCTAGAAGAACTCTGTGTTCCAACTAATATACTAATGCGGTATACCGGTTCTATTATAAACACCGTAGTTAATGGCTTGTGCGTTGAGCTGTGGAGACATGCTATGTTATATGCCATGCGTTGTTATGTAACTATTATAAACTAGGCTTAAAAGTTTCATTGATATATCCTAAAAAACCTTATATTATCGCTCGTGTGTTTGCATTTGTGTACATATGGTAGCAATTGTGGCCAAACGGCTGAACCTAGAAGTTGAAATTTAACTAGCATATAGGAATAAATCTGGCACTGAAAAAAGTAAAAAAAAAATGACAAACACTTCCTGGGACAGTTCAGACACTTGATAAAATTTAAAATTCTGATTTATATGCACAGTTAATTTCACCAAAGAAAAATATTACTATTATTTTCAGGGATCTGAAGCTGAACCCGAACCGAAAACCCGAAAAAACCTGTATTTGTCGTGAACCTGAACCTGAACCGAACCATTATATTTCAAGGTAAGTGAACCAAAACCTGAACGCGGACCTTTTACTATTAACCGGTAACCATGTATTTTTAACAGGTTCAAGAAATTATTGTATACTTAACAGTTTTCAATTAACAAAATTTAAAAAAAAGAATTAAATAAAAACTGAAATTTGTTATTTCATTTACTTTTGTTATTGATATTTTATAATTTTATTTGATGTGCATGTTAGGTAAGGTCTATTTCTTTGGTTTAATCGGAAATAAACAGGAGTTTCGTTTTCCTAAGTTGTCACGAGAACTGAGTTTACCTAAATTATTTCATGTTTCATGTTGGCAGACATAATTCAAAATTCGAAAGTAAAGCGAGTGAAATAAAAAAAATAAAATATGATACATTTTTACATTTTTGGAAGAAAAAAAGAAATTCAAGAAATGCAAAATTTGTATTAAGAATAACAAAAAAAAAAAATCAAAATGTAATGAAAATGATATTTAATAAGTACACGTCAACTTAACATACAATATTCAATGCAATTATGATATACAATAAATTAACAAAATGGCCAAAAGTCCGATTCAATCGTTAAAAGTTACTAAATTTCAAAACCTAGTTCCGCTACGTTTGGAATAGGCTTTATTTACAGATATATGTTTATTGTTATTTATTTTACTTTTTTCATAATACATTTTTATTTACAGACAACAAATTATAAGTTGGTTGTGTTTTCTGTGATTATTACTTAAATCAATTAATTTTGAAGTAGAACGGAAAGTCACGGGCTTGACTCAGCCCCCACTCACATTTTTAAGAGACATAATATTTTTGTACATAAAGAGGGGTACGCTCTATGAAAAAAATTGACTTCTGAGCCCCCCCCCCATAAAACAGTTTGGCTTCTAAGCCTCCCCCCATTCTAGGTGCACGCCTGCCCCGTTGATATGAAGAGGATGATTTCGAAGAGCCAGTACAGCCTGTACCATCGCGAATCACCTGAAATGTGGACGATCAACGAATAATATTAATGAGTAAACGTAATCGAAAATTAACCGCAACGGAAACCGCTTCAGAATTTAGTTTGCTCTGGGAACGAGAAATTTCTGTCAGGGCTGTCTACCGCGGATTGCAAGAAGCAAATGGTTAAATTGCTGTATAAAAACTACTGCAAGAAGGCTAAACGACTTCAAATGGCTACAGATGCATCTAAATTGGTCAACATAATATGATACATTGAAAACTCGCATTACGGAACTTTTACAAAAAAATATTCCAATGAAGAAATAAGCTCGAAAGTATCTCGAAAATTGTACAAGCTTATCTATTGTTGAAAGCAAGCTGAGAAAGAAAAGAGTAAAAACTGATTAGCTGTAAACTTTGGAGTGATAATATCAGCTAGTCCTTGCATTCTCATTAAAGGACCTTTGAAGCAAGCGCTTGCCCCTAAACGTCCTGTTACGGCTCGCTAGAGCAAGGGTATTATCAATATACTACGAGAAAAGCCCCACATTCGACGGGATAAAGGTAATCACCAAATTACAAAGAAACTATCGGTACAATATTAGAACAGTAGTGGCGTTTTTAGGGTTTTGTAGGTATGACCAAAAAATCCTTATACCGTCATTTTGTCGTCTGTCTGTCTGTCTGTCTGTCTGTCTGTCTGTCTGTTCGGTAAAAATTGTAGCCAAACGGCTAAACCTAGAGAGTTGAAATTTGGCATGCTTATACAACTCTTTGACCCACACATAGGAAAAATACTAAAACATCTAAAAAACATATCCCCCTAAAAATATAAACAATAATGTGCTCATCAAAAAAAAAAATATTTTTTTTAAATTCTGAGTAGGGTATCAAATGAAAGCCCTTAGTACGTGGATTAACGATCAAAATTTTATTTTTGCAAAATAAATTATTTTGATGCGATTTTTGCCAAAATTGTGCAAAAAATTTTTTGTCCCACACCTGTAGCCTAGATGGTTTAAACTAAAAATCTGAAAAAATTCTAAGTAATGTACATTGGTGTGAACCGGAATAGTACAACAGGAATTTTTGATCAGATTATGTTTTTAGAAAATAACGCATTTTTTGTGTTTTTAACTAAAATATGTTAAATATATAATTCGCTATGTAACACTTCAGATAAGAAACTCTGGTAGCTCAGATGGTTTCGTAACGCACTTTGTAAATTGCAGTGCGAACGTTGCAGAGTTCGAATCCTGTTAATTTTATCGTTTTTTTTTTTTTTGCATTTCTATTTTGTTTAAATTATTTTGTCAAAATTCGTTATATTTTGGTAAATGTTGCATTTATTTTTTAAAAGCGTAAATTTAATAACCAGAGGGAAGTGTTGAAATTATAATTTAATTCTGTGACGAAATCAGAGGGAGGGACTTATGATATAAGCAACCAATGGAAGCCATAGCCGCAATTTTAAAAATCTTACTGAACCTTGCTGTATAAATAAAATACTGTACATATTTAGAAACTTAAATAATGGTATTAGGCATTCGAATTAAAATTCATAAAAAAATATTTTGACATAAAATTTGTTTTGGCATCCCAAATAATCATCATTCAGTTACTAAATACCTGCAAAACCCAGAAATGTGTGAAGATTCACACTTCACATAAATTTTTTTGATAGTTATTAGATTTTTAACAATTTTGTCACCACCAAGCGTGTGCCATTATATAGGCCCTTTTTTGTCTTGGGATACCTACGGACGTGTTTCATTGCCTTATATTAATAAGTATTCCACAACTGTATACAATATTATTAATTAAGTTCAAATCAATTAAATATTATTTTGATCTGTTGTCGCGGGGCCCCTGAAAGGCTCGAGGTTCATAGGTGGCTGCCTACTGTGCCTATTAGGTAATCCGGCACTGGTGAAAACCACTGGTACAGGGAGACATGCATGAGAAACTCTAAAAACTGAATTGTGTTCAGCAGTAATAAAGGGGTAGACAATCAAAATTTCGGAAAACTGATAACAGAGTCGTGTTTAGGAGTCTAGAACACACCCAGATATTGAAATTAAACGTAATCAAACAAACTTTATTTTTTTGTCCCATTTTCCGACCCTTCAGGGAAATAAAGTGCGCGAAAAAAGACACATTATGGGCAAAAATCTCGTAAAAATATTTTTTTGCACAAATAAAACTGTTTGTTAATCTACGTGTCAATAGCTTTCATTTGATACCTCACTCATATTTTTATATAATATACCAGTGGTTCTTAACTTTTTTTAGATGACGGCACTCTAATGCAAAATATGAAAAATGCAAGGCGCTCTACTCTCATTTCTCGTTACGGAGTTCGTCTTTCATATACCTACTGCAGGGTGCGCCCTGACACCCTGGTTAAAAACCACTGGTGCAGGCAGATAGTCATACGAAACTACAAAATCCGGATTGTGTTCGTCAGTAAAAAATACCCCAACAAAAGTAAAAAACGATTTTGAAATTTTATGCTATCATTCGGGTACCGATTTCCAATCGAACAAACTTCATTTTTTGTCCCATTAAGATAACATAGAAATTTTTTAGGTCGCAGGGTTGCCCCCTTTATGAATTTTCTAGGTTTAGGATTTTTCTCATCTTAAGAATGTTCCCAGAAAACCGCATGCCTAATTTCAACTTTCTAGGTCAGCGGGAAGTACGCATAAAACCTCTGGAAGGACATCTGACAGACATCTCATATATATATAAATATATAGATCAGTGTTTCTCAACCAAAACCGCACTGCGGACCAGTATAATATATAATTTTCTAACGCAGACCACTAATAATAATTGTTGGTTCATTTTTTGCAAGAAAGCAAATATATTTAATGTGCTACTAAATACATTTATTTGTAGAAAATCACAGAAAGTTTACAGAAAATAAACGAAATATACATTATTTACATAAAAAATGTGCATATTTTTTTTTTAAAACTGCAAAAAATCCATATAAAAACATTCGTGGACCACTAAAATTTTTTTGGGTACCACTGGTGGTCCCTGGTCCACCTGTTGAGAAACACTGATATAGATAGATAGGTTGAATTAGGAATTGCTGCTCCATCCACAGTATTTTCCAGACTTCGAGTATACAAAGACCTCAATCATATTAAAATTAAAAATAAAAACACTTCGAGAACAGCGCTATAATTCACTGGATGAGATGAAAACGGCAATACAAAAGTGAATCCGGGAATCAACTTGTCAATCCTTTGAAGATGGTATTAGGAAGTTTATTTATAGGAAGAATAAGTGCACAGATTTAAAACGATCATATACAGAAACATGTTAGATAAGCAATGACAGATAAAGATTTTATGACAAAATTCTCAATACTTTCTGAATAACCCTCATATAAACATTCCCCATTGTTTTTATCTTATTGAATATGTTCTCTCTATTATAAGTATATGTTGTCGACCTCAGAAGTATAAATAGTTTATTAGATTTCGGGATGGTAGGTCAGGAACAAAGAATTACTCCGTATTGACGTAAAACTAGTTTCGATAAACTTATAATATCTTCTTCAGTTACACTAAATAATTTGAAAAGAGAGAAACAACAAATTAGGAATGTTACAATAAATTAGTCAATTAAGTCTTAATTAAATATACAACTTACTCAATAATGGTATATGTTAAGTGATGTGAGTAGTCCTCCCTTATATGAGGGTGGATAATAAAAAACTGTCATATTATTATAGAATATTTTTAAAAACAAATAAAAACCAGATTAAAAACACTATAAAGTCATAAAATATTAAGTATCACAGATTAATAATTGTTATGAAATAAAATACAGTAAAATAGACAAAAATCAATCACAAAATATCACAGAATTAACATAGAAGCAAATTAACCTAGCTGACTAACATTGTGAAAACAGATAAAACGCGCGTATAGATTTATTATCTTTTATACAGCTGATGACGTAGTCATAACAATTGTGCAAATTGGTAGTGTCTTGTTGGACATTAATATTATTTTTATTAGATTTGATGTATATCATTTATTTTATAAGTCTTATAATAATTATTTTCAGTATCTAAAATAAGATAATTTTCAAAGTCAAAATTATGATTTTTTTCATTAATGTGTAAAGGAATAGGAAGTTGTTTTAAATTTCTAACATCTTGTTTGTCTAACATCGTTTTTATTCGAATTTCTGATTGTCTTAACTAGTTTATTAATTTTTTTATCTCCGTTAATGTTGTCGCAGTCTGTTTTCACAATGTTAGTCAGCTAGGTTAATTTGCTTCCATGTTAATTCTGTGATATTTTGTGATTGATTTTTGTCTATTTTACTGTATTTTATTTCATAACAATTATTAATCTGTTATACTTAATATTTTATGACTTTATAGTGTTTTTAATCTGGTTTTTATTTGTTTTTAAAAATATTCTATAATAATATGACAGTTTTTTATTATCCACCCTCATCTAAGGGAGGACTACTCACATCACTTAACATATTGAGTAAGTTGTATATTTAATTAAGACTTAATTGACTAATTTATTGTAGCATTCCTAATTTGTTGTTTCTCTCTTTTCAAATTATTTAGTGTAACTGAAGAAGATATTATAAGTATATCGAAACTAGTTATACGTCAATACGGAGTAATTCTTTGTTCCTGACCTACCATCCCGAAATCTAATAAACTATTCTCTCTATTATACATTTTTTTTTAATAAATTCCTGACAAATATATTGTTGTTTTTTTTTTTTTTTTTCTTCTTGGCCGCATCACACACGTTATATGTACGAGGTCTGTTCAGAAAATAATCGAACATTTTGAATTACGCAGGGATATTTAGTGATATGCGGTTGGCAGCATTGCATTGCGCATAACCTCCTCTGTAAATCACAGGATATTGGATTGTTGATATCTATAGTGCGTTCGAAGGTGAGTTTGCAGTATAGCCCTTATGGCAAATGGGAGCGGTGTTGCCAAATGTTGTAAAAGTGTCAAATGTGTCAATTATACTAATATGAAAAATTCGTATGATTTATAAAAATCAACTCTTATAAAACTCAAAATAACACTCAACAAAAACAAATGGCCATTTGTAGAATACTGCGTCTTCACAGATTTGTGCGTCATTGTGTAAACCCATTAGAGAGTATGAAAAAGAACTACTCCATATGCCCTGTCTGCAAACTCACCTTTGAACGCACTATAGTTAAGTTTTCGTGATATTATTATTTGAGTGCAATGTGTTATTTTCTGGGGCAACGATGCAACGAAAAATTTTGCGTGAAACTAGGGAAAACTTTCAAAGAAACGTTTTAACTTTTGAAACAAGATTACGGAGATAATGCTCTGGGTCGTACGCATGTAACGAATGGTTGTCAATCAATTAAAGATGATCCTCGACCAGGAAGGCCTTAGACTTCAACTGAAGCCCCCACCGTTCAGAAAATCAACGATCTAGCGCGTGCAAATCGCCGATTGACTGCCAGAGAAATTGCAGAAGAAGTTAGCATCTCAACTGGTCATGCCATGAAATTTTGACTGAAAAATTGAACATGAACGGGAGACGAAAGCTGGGTTTACGGCTACAACATCTTCGACATCCTATGAAATCCAGAAAATCGCATATTTCAAAAATCTCAACTAACAGTCAAATAACAATATCACGAAAACTAAACGAGATATCAACAATCCAAAAATATGTGGTTACAGAGGAGGTTATGAGCAACGCAATGCTGCCAACCGCATATTACTAAATATCCCCGTTACCGCGTAATTCAAAAGTCATTTTCTGAACAAACCTCGTATACACATAAATACGAAAAAAAATTATTCGATGTACGACACACAGAAAAGTGTTCAGCAACGAATCTCCTTCGTAAAATGAGGTATTGGTGTACACTTATTAATTTTTCAGTCTATCGTAGATAAAATGGAATATTTGCCCACAACTACTGCGCACGAGTGCTGAATGTCTCTTGACACGCCAGTACGAATAGTAACATTGAACTTGTGTTCTATTTATATTTACACTATCTTATGTCGATTAACAAATAACAGCACCTGATGTTTAATAAAGTTTTGAAAACGAACATAGTACACAGTCAGACGTGCAGTGCCTGTCAGCATATGATGTAATTACCACACAGACATGTATTTTAATTAAAGGTCATTTCTTAAATTGTGAATTATGTTTTATTTGTTGCTTCCACTTGAATGTCAATTTAGTCCGATCATCAGTTCTAGTCTAAATTGGAGATCAGACGATTTATTTGTAATAATTAAATATTAACTATAGAATTTTGTTATCTTGTATTACTTGTCTTTATGTTATTATGTATGACAAATGGCAGTAGAAACCCTGGAGCCTCGTACAAGAGATATATAAAGATATGGTCAAGAGTTCACTCAAATCATGTCACAAGGCGCAAATAGCCTTTGTTGCTGTGCGCCAAAATTTTTAACTAACTAACAAATCATGGCACCTCCCACATTCATCTTGGGAGAAGGTATGTACTGATCGCACCAGGTGGAAACAATCGGTGTCTTCTGCAGTGAACCAGTATGAACAGTTAGTTAGTTAGTTAAAATTTTTGACGCACAGCAACAAAGGCCATTTGCGCCTAACGCAGCCCATCTCCAGTTTGAACAGCAGAGAATAACACTAGCTGAGACTGCTCGTGCTCGACGGAAAGAGAGACTTACAGACCAATTCTGTAACTCTGTTACTATGATAATTGTAACTAAATTTGTCTCTATGAGCAAGGTCAGTTACTATCATGAATGAAAGGCATTATACTTTTTATAACATTTTATCTTATAGTAACGTTACTACACAGTAACTTTTTACAGAATTGATCTGATAGTAGTATGCTTATGTCATCTGGAGAGTATTTGTGCTGTGTGTGCGGCAGTGGCTACCTACATGGCGGGTCCCCCGTCGAGGCGTAAGCACAAAATAACCCACCTTTTTTATATGGATGATTTGAAGCTCTACGCCTCGAACGAGAGGAACCTTCAGGCCGCCTTAGATGCTGTTGCTGAGTACACGGCCGCGACAGGTATGCAATTCGGGTTGGAAAAATGCGCTGTTTTTCATATTTAGAGGAAAAGGTTTAGACAACGGTGAAGACGTTCAATTGGTTGATGGGAGCATTATAAAACATCTTAATGCCGAAGGGTCTTACACATTTTTAGGCATCAGTGAGAGGGGTGTCCAAGATGTAACTCTCAGGCCCTTCGCAGCAAGTATATGGCACGACTAAGGCAGATATGGAGATCTTGTCTGTCTGGCAAGAACAAGATCGCTGCCACAAAGATGCTTGCTGTCCCATTAATTTCATACACTTTTGGTGTAATGAAATGGAAGGTTAATGATCTTAAGGATCTCGACAGAAGAACCAGAAAGATCATGAACATCAACCGAAGTCTTCACCCAAAATTTTCTGTACAGCGCATTTACCTTCCTCGTCAAAACGGGGTCGGGGATTACTTAATCTGGAGTATTTGCACGATCGATTCGTCTTGGGTACAGCTAACAGTATCCTCAGAATTCAGGAACCACTATTACAATTCGTTAGTGAGCACGAATTTAGTGGCAAAGGGGCGTTTCTTTACCAAGCAGAGCGAAGAGCATTAATGAGATTTAATTTGACAGACCTGAGTCCCATCTGGGAAAAAGCTGGAATATATCTCTCTAGGGAGGAGTACAACAGGGTTATCAGTTCGGTGAAACGAGGGGAGATAGAAATGTTGACAAAAGAACACATGAGTAAAGGTATGCACTCTGTGTTCTTCAAACATATTAAAAGACTAGAGTTGTCCGCCGAACTCACGTTCTTGTTTCTTAAGTCTGCTGGTTTGAGATCGGAAACGGAAGGTTTTGTGTTTGCGTGTCAAGATGATGTTATAAATACTTTGGCGTACAGGGCCCGTATATTCGAAATGTCGGAGTCCACACTCTGTAGGTTGTGCTACCACCATCTTGAAACCATTATGCACATTCTGTCTGCTTGTCCATCTCCTGCAGCGTCGAGCTACGTGTCTCGACATAATGCTGTTCTCCGCGTGCTCTTCTACCATCTTAGACATGCCTGTGCCACATACCTGTTATACCTTACATTCCTTCTCACATAGAATCGGTGGTGGAAAATTCCAAGTGCCGCATTTATTGAAATTACTCCTTCCCCACCACGAAGTTACTGACAGGCACTAAGCCGGACATAAACCTTCTGGATATCGAGACCAAAGAGATGTTTGTGATCAAATTCTCAAGTCCAGAAGAATATCTCTCTCAAGGAGGAGAAAAAGAGGTCCAAGTATATGGATCTCTTGTCCGAGCTTAGAAAGCTGAATCCAGGGTACAAAGTTAAGCTTGTAGTCCTGATAGTTGGTATTTTGGGTGGTATGAGAGCCTCCAATCGAAGGGAAATTGAGTAAAATCGAGGGAAATTTTTCCCGCCTGCAGATCTTCTACCACCTCTTTGATTTGCAGGATGCAGAAAGCAGCGCTGCTCGGGTCACTCCGAATTGTGCGGGCACCGGATTTGGCGTAATTTCTGCAACTGCATATCGCCAGGGTTTGGGATACAGCCGTGTGTATTTAAGTCCACTAGTCTCTAGTATGACGAGGCTCAAAAGGTTGCTAAAGTTTGCAATTAGTGGACGGTTGTCAAGATATAACAAACTCCAAATAATAATAAATAAACAGATGTAACCGGTAACTGTATTCATATAGAATATAGCAAAAATGCATATGGTTAAATGGCAATTGGGTATTTAAACTTTAAAACTGGTTCACTTTCTTAGCAAAATACAGAAGTGTTTTTCAATATCCTTACAAACAATATAGGGAATACGAAACTTCCTTAGAGACTGTTTGAATTTATCTCATAGCCCCTGAAGGAGCCACGATTCCTGATTTGTGCATCACCGCCTTAAAAGTTCGATTTAAAGTATTTTATCTTCGATCTACACCAGTGCTTTCTAAAGTATTTGAATTAACCTAAAAAAGGTCGAAATTTTACGGTAGATCGCTACAAAAATAACAAAACTAACTTTCTTACACTTTTTTTCGAGAAAATTTAAAGCCCCGTACATATTTTATCACGAACGAACAAATACGCTCGATAGGGGTGAAATATCAAAGAATGCACGCTATCCATCACTTGTCGGTAATTAAAAAAAAGTGAATGACATTTTAAGGCAGTGGTGTCCAACCTTTTCCTGCAATGGGACTACATTTAATTCTAGATTTCTTTCATGGACTGGACTGAGTTGGATCTATGGCACGGGAAGCAGAAATTCTGAAAATCACTTGAGAGCGGAGGGAACAATTTATGAAAGTAAATAAACGACAGGGGGGGGGGTGGAGAAATTCCGAAAATATCTGGAGGACATGAGGATAGTAATTCCAAACAACACATGAGAACGAAGTGGCAGAATTTTAGTAAAAATGAAAAGACAAATCTTTTATCAAAATTCATTTTTTTGATTGGATAAATATTTGGAGAATTATGGCGGGAAAACTCCAAAAATTTAAAATTTAAATAACTCCCTTATTATTGACTAATTTTGGTATTATTTCATAAATAAATTCATTATAATCATTCAATTAGAGTAAAATATTTAATCTGTTAAACGATACAAAAATAATATATTGCTTAGAAAGGGCATTTAAGATAACGGTAGATTGTTTATTATTGCAACTTGACACTTTGGTCAATGTAACATGAAAAGTGAATCGTAAATTATTGTGTTAAAAATATACGTCAACCATAAGCACATAAATAATAATGAAATTCTGTCTGAGATATAAATATTATGATTCGGCTATTTTCTAATGGGATATTTATCTGAGTTATCACCAATAAATTATGAATTTAAGATAGTATATAAGACAGATAATCAAGAGGGGTGAAATGACATTTAACAGTTAGGCGATGTAAGCATTTTAGAGCAGTCATGTTTTAAGGGGAGTTGATGTTAAACCATCATAACGTTAAGATGTTAACAGTAGAGGATTTTGACCCGTCGTATGGTTAAGACCATGTTTTGGAGTTGGTTTTTAAGAGACATGGGTTAGAGAAATTTAGAGTGTTTGGGCGAGTCGAAATAAAGTAACAATGTAATTCCGTATGAACGTTAGTGTAGTGACCAGCTAAAAAGTGGAGAGACAATATTTAGAAACATGTAGTGGTTAAATTAGTGTTTGGTGTAAAGTGTGTCTAGTGTGTGCGAATGTGTGTCTCATTTGGATTTAGCTGTATCGACGTAATTGTAAGTCTATTGTAATTAGTGTAAATATTTAAACCGTAATCGTAATTAAAGTAGGCTAGTTAAAATGTTGAGTTTAATTGAACAACCTTTATCCTTCCAAGAATCATAGCAACCAGCTAGCGGACTAATAGGGGGGGTGTCCAGACTTGATACGCTCGCAAGTCTTGGAACCCATAATGTGAGGGATGTACAGAGTAAGTACAAATGAAATAAATAAAATCTGCCAACCGTGACATTTTCATATTATATATCAGAGCTCCCCACATATTCATTTTCCGATTTTGTGTAGTCAACAGGGATCGATTCAGCCTCAAGTATTTAATATTTAAAATTAGTACTTATTTATACAGTGATAAAAGGGCCAGTCGAAACGCCAGGCTGGTCACGTAGCTTTCATATATGAACTGGAGGTTTAGAAACTTACCTCCTCTGCCTTTATCCGACACCTAAGCGTTGGGAACATATTATTATTATTTCTTTTCAGGATTTTTCGTGGTAAAGCCTACCTCACGTGTCATAAATTGTTCAACCACCCCACACCCCGTCAAGAATAAAAGGTCCATAAAACCAGTTTGAATACATAGATCAACAAAAGTACTAATATGCGCTACTGTTTATTTAGCTGCGTATCACACATGATTATAAATGCAAAATCTTTATTAATCTGCTTAAGGAAAACATCCAATGTCAAAAGGTTACATGACATGCTTAATTCCGACAACATATGGTAATTAAACAAACGATATATGTATCTAGTTACTTAGTTATGTTTGGATATCAGTACATTAGTATATACAAGTATACCGATAAAAGAAAAAAATAATACTGAAACATAAAAAGATATGACGCAAAATTATTAGTTATGTCTAGCCAAATCGTTCACAAACAATGTTTTAAAAAAGGAAAGTATGTAAATAATTATGTCATAGCCGTTATCTGTTTATATTCTTCGAAATTTACTTTTGTAACGGACTTAAATTGCTTGTTGTATTTAACTTATTTATTCTGTATTTTCCTCCTAATCTATTTAATAGACCTTCTTTTTTTGGCAACTTCTTTACAGACTTTATGCAAACAATGGTATTTGCTGAAATTGTATAAATTTCCATTTATCGCTTGATGTAATCCAGATTAGCAGCAATGTAGCACCTGTCTGGTGGCTTCAACAACTTATAATCCTGTAATTTCTTTAATTAAGTCTGTCCATCTTTATAGAGAACGACCACGCGATCTTATGCCGTGTTTACACCAGGAAAACATTGTCTTGCACAATGTCGAGCGACTAATATTTTAGAAGTTTCAAGGATATAATTTTATCAGCAGACACGTGTTTCTCGTATCCAGTAATAGTTAAAGATCAAATTTTTGTCCTTAGACTTGGATGAAAAAGTGGTATATTAATTTCGAGAAAGAAATTAACAAGCTTTTTTGAATTTGAACATGTTGAAACTGCTACTCTGTTGACATACCGATTTCTGTTTATGAAAGCATAATATTTTCCAATATGTCTCTGTATTCTTCAGGCACAGTTTAATCCAGTAGATTGGACCTACAGCGTACCATAATAAACAATCCCAGAGCATAAAACAAGTCGTTCATTTAGGATTGATAAGTATTTAGCAAGAATTTAGCGCGTTTTCATGTTAGTAATTTTTATTTTTTTTTTTTTCACAATGTTTATACACTAGCTTTACGTGATGCATTTGATCATAAGCGCACATACAGAGATTTATTGAAAATTTTTTTTTTAGACTTTTTATTTGTACCAGTAGTTTTGCGTTTTTATCAGTTTCCAGTGAAATTTTACCAGAAGAGGTTTTTTATTGCCACTTTTGTGTACATTTCATAGGCGAACAAAATACAAAATACGCAATATAAATTGTATGCAATGTGATTTTATGTTAGTTATGATTTTGAAGGATCTGCACAATACATTTATTTTTAAAGCATATTTTCGATTGGGGATACGTAACGAACATTTAGGATTATTCTTTATTACTTTTCCTTTGTATGTTTCCTAATGTGCAACGCCTGGTAAGTACCAACCTTTAAAATTAATCTAATGAGCGGAAAATTCAAACGCTTTTCTATCATTAAAGAACGCTTTGTATTTCCACCACCATGCTTAAGGGGGTGCACAATCGTATAGTTTCTTATTCAAAACTAACAATCCGCAATAAAATTAGTAACAATCTATATATCAAAATATGCAGCGATTATAAGTACTAAAATTATAATTACCGCATTTCAAATCTGCGCCCTTTTCAATACGTATAAATTCCGATGTTGTTATATATACCCCCCCCCCCGAAATATTTTTCTGCGTACGATACTGGTGCTACGGGTACAAATGATTTAATATTCGTAAAAAACACATATACCTAGTGGCAATCCATTATCATCAAGTATAATATTTTTCAACGAAGGTTCTATAAACAATCAAGTTGGAAAAATGTTGACGTATTATTTGAACATTTCTATACGAAACTATATGAATATAAAAATTACCTGAAACCCACAAATATATTTAAAAAAAATATTGTTGTCTGATATCTATTATTAAGTTATTGAGCGAAATCATGTTTACAACAATTTTTTCTATAATTAAAAATATCCTTTTAGATAAATACAAATTTGGTACAAAATTTGATGTACAAATTGTTACATATTTTAATCCAGATTTTTAGTTTTATATAAGAAACTTACAAGCTATGGGTTATACGTAGCGTTAACTGTTCTTTTTTTGTGTAACCAGGGTTCTTTTTTTTTGTGTAACCACTCTTTATTGCACGGTCTTCCAACAAAACTTCTACTATCAGAATTAAAGAGATTCATTATTGTTTTGTCGCTCCACAAGATATATCTCTGAATACTGCTACACAGGATGCTTAAAAAATTTTGGTTTGCACCCATATATTGTGACAGAGAAAGAGATTTTTAAATTAATTTTAACATAAATATCATTTTAATGAATAATATATTCAGGTTCTTCAAACAAAAACGCAGAATTTTCCAGAAGGTAAAATGTATTTACATTTAAAACATTACACTTACATTTTTGTAGTATACGGAATACTAACATCATTTTTCACACGGAGGCACAAACTTTCGGTATACTTCCCGGAACAAGTATTAAAAACCTAGTAAGTACATAAAAACATCTCGTTACTAAGTACACTCGGTTAGATTGTTACAATGTTCCATGTTTTTCTAAAGACTTCTAGGTTGTTATTAATATCTATATAACATTATCTTACTTGATTTTGGTATATTATGTAGAACCAACCCTGTAATTGGGACATTTGTCCTGTTAGATTGGTCTGATAAATAAAATAAAATATATTTAACAATGAAAATATATCTTTGGCTGTTAATGGCTTTTATCTTTATAATTAAAATCGCTAAAAATTAGATAATGACGTATTTTCCTTATGAAAAAAATTTCTTAGGAGATACTGATATTGAAAAGACGATTTTTTTAAATCTTCTGTCAAAATGCAGTTTCGATAGCATTCAAGTGATAAGCGATTTTTGCCCCAAAAAGATTCAGAATTATTTACACCAGTGAATACATAATAAATATGACGCGTAAAGTTCTACTGAACCGAAAAGAATATTCATCCATTATTAATTTATTTTTTCAGCGATTATCGATTGTTGAATGCCAAGACAAACTCTTCAAGAATAAGCTGTTGTACATGTAATATTTACTTAACTAATATGCTACCAAAGTGCACGCTAGAGAACCTGTCCGGTGTAAACTAGAATTATATACAGAATGTATCAGATCACCAGTCCACCCGTTTTTTTTTTTTTTTTTTTTTTTTTTTCTTTTTTTTTTCTTTCACGAAAGATCGTAGTTTGAGCAAGTAGAGAAAAAAAAAAAATAAGTTATCCAAATCTACCCAAAGAATCGAATGGTAATACTGAAATTACCGGATACAATAGTCAACTTCGGTTTTCTAAATGGTATCATATGTCGATTTGGGTATTTTTGGATAGAGCTTTCGAAAAGAAACAACTATTACTTACACTATTATTATTATTATTTAAATATCTTTTACAGTTTACGAAACATTTTATGAAATTATATTCTATAGAACGATTTGAAAGATCAATATTTTATTTACAAGTGTTCAAAGTGCCTTCCATTTTGATTTAAACACTTTTGCAGCCTTTTCCTTGAGGTATCTATAGCTTGCAGCATAATAATTAAAAAAATAATAATAAATAAGTTATTTCACTTTCAGGTCGTGCTTTTAATTTAAGTACAACTAAAGTACTAAGTAAAGAATGATAGTATTATATTTCACAAGAATATAATGTAAGCTATATTGCACGAGGATAAAGTTTACCACCTGAGCCGAAGGTGAAAGTATTTGATGGTCGCAGATAAATTAATTTTAAATACCATATTAACCCGATTATTGCCAAAAATGTACGCAAAAAATATCCCGCACCCTGTAAACCAGGTGGGTTGGTCTAAAATCTGAAAAATTGGAAAGGAATACACATTCTTGAGGACTAGAATAATCCAGAAATTTTAGACCATGTTATTTTTTTGAAAAATTAGCGGGTGTATAGAAAACTCGGATGTACATAATGGTAACCAACAAAAACATACAATTGAGAATCTGTTAATTTATGTTTTAAACATAAGATACCACTGATAATAGCATAATTATGACTAACACTAAAACGCGCAGTTCTACGTATCTAATATTTCTGGTACATTATCAGGAATAGCGTAAATAATGTTTAACATCCATATTTTAACTTATAAGAAAATGTTACTTAACATTGTTTACACCCGAGCAGCTCAAATGTCAAATCTCTTTAAATCTTTATTGCATGAAATGAAAGATTTGTAATTAAAAACTTCTTATTAGATATTTAATATTTACTAGATTTTTGCTGAGAATATAACCAAAAAAAAATCTCACGTTTTGTATCCTAGAAGGTTTGTTCTAAAAATATGAAATATTCTGAATAAAACACATTTGTGTAAATAAAAATAAAACAAACAGAATTTTTGTATTGTTGAAAAAATATTTATTTAAAAAGTCTGTGCTAATAAATGCATGTAGATAATAAATGAAAGTTCTTAATACACTCAATTCTGTTTTTCTGCGATAGACATATTCCACAGAACACAGTAGAAAAAAATCTCGCAAAGAAACACATTGGTTTATTATATAGGATGAGTCAATGTTCACCTAGATTATTTCTTCAATAAAGAGTTAATAAAATATCGAAATATTGTTCAAATAAAACTTATTTGGGGCAATGGGGGTCAAACGATAACCATATCAAAAAATTTGTTTTGCCAAAGGTATGACAGTAAATAACTTTTCTTTAAAATACACTACACATATTATTTTACATATTATTATAGAACTTTATTTTTTCCTCTATTTAACGATGTAAAACTTATATATCCTTACATAACAACATTTTTGAGAAAATTGCATTTTGTGGCCTTCAAAATGACTACTTATTTGTTGGTAAATAATGGAAACAAATGCATGCAATTGTTTCTACTTGTGGAAAATTAGAACTAGCCAAGCGTTTCATACGATAAGTTTGGAAAATTGGGCTTCTTCAGTTCAAGAAGCTTTTAAAAAACGTGTACACAAGTGTACTGAACAGCAAGGTCATCATTTTGAACATTTATTACAATAGGTAGATTACTGTTATGAGTCACTTATTATTTTTAAGACCACAAAAAGTAGCTTTTCTTAAAAATTATATTAAGGATATAAAAGTTTCACACAACTGAAAAGAGAAAAAAAGATCTATAATATTGTGTTAAATAATATGTGTAGTGTAATTGGAAAAATAGTTATTAACTGCCGTGCCTCTTGCTATTATAAATTATTATTATTATAAAACAAATGAAAAAAAAAAAAAAAATGTTTGACACCACTATTGTCTGACCCACATTACCACGAATAATTTATTTGAACAATATTTTTATAACTCTTTTTATTAAGGAAATAATCAAGATGAGCATAAGTGTTATCACACCCTGTATATGGTATGTACCATATATGGATATGTACCAAGATATGTTCCATGGTTTTCAAAAACCGCATATCTTTAAATTAATGAATCAAAATTAACTGAAAATTGAGTAAAAAAAGTGAAAAAACTAAATAAAATATTAAGTTCATGCATCTAAAAATCATGAATAATATTTCTCAAAATCTGCAGGAATTTGAAATAAAACATAAAATAGGTTTGTCTTCAAATTATTTGCATTTTATTTAATTTAATTTAATTAAAAAGTAACAATGAGTTTTCCAATTTTTTCATCAAATTATCGTCTCTTTCTCACAATATTCGGAACGTTTGTGAATTAATACGAAATTACTTTCATCGCTAGAAGAATTGCTTCAAAAAAATGCACTACCATGTAATATCGCATCCCATAACTTCAAAAACGCATAAAAAATACACATAAGAAAATAATTGAATGTACTTAGATAAAGCCGAAAAAAAAATTAAATATGTTCTTAATTTTTATGAGATCCAGAGCCGAAGCAATGTTTTTGGCGCCCTTGTCAAATACTTATAATAGCGCCCTTGGGAGATACTTAAAGTAGACACTTGTAAATTATTTTAACCTAAAATTCAATTCAATTCAATTCAATTGTCGCCCTTTTCATCTTTTTTAATTTTAATATTTATAATTTTAATATCCTCTGATTGTGACGATACATGTACCGTATATCTTCTACTGATTTTACGACTACAGCACTGCTAATAGTATATGAGAAGTTGTTTTTATATATCAACGGAATAAACGATTGCGCCCCTCTGACCGCGCTCCCCTGGCAATTGCCCCGATGCCAGGGCGTTGCTACGGCTCTGATGAGATTACAACAAAAAAAAAATCGAATGTTTCTGTTTCAGACATCTACTATTTGGACTCTCTGTTGTCCGTCTTTACTTACTATAATATGTACATACCTAAGAAACCCTGAAACACCCTGAAAATATAGATTTCACGTAATTTTTTATATACTCATGTATCAAAATATTTATCAACATACCAGGCTAGTCAAGTTGCTTACATTACATGTTTCCCAAGTGTCGAATAAAAAACATGAACGATTTTTCAGATACCATAAAGTTTTTTATAACGACCTTATTCTGATCTCACTATCAGCATCATTTATTTTTTATGGTACTGAAGCAAGTGTATAGTTTGTTTACATAACTCCGACAAATACCCCTTAGTCTCCAGAGACGTAGCAAAAATGTTTTATCTACAAGAATGGCAAATATTTACTTCAATAAGGAAATAAAAAGTAAACAGAAAATCGAATAGGGTTGTTTGAATTTACACTGTAATAACTCAACACAAAAGCATGTTTGAGCAAAGGTGTAACTGATTCATGGAATCACTTGAAATACATCATAAATACAAATTTACTAGACTGTAAAATAATTTGTGTCAGTGGTCTTTAAACTTGAGACATCCGAAAACCCCTATTCATTGCGAAAATCAGTACTGGGTCCATTATAAATAAGTTGTTATTGTAAATAGTTAGTATGCCTATCTTCTGCTCTATCCAGTAATATGAAGTATTCAACAATGAGCGAGAATTAGCGAAAAGATCTATGAAAAAGCATTTATCTTTAAAGAAGATAAAATATTTTGGAAAGAAAAAGAAGAAGGATGGTGTATAATGATTGGAAATCAAAGTATTCAGGAATTAATCCTTGTTAAGTAAATTTAAAAAAAAACAATTCAAGAATAATTCAATTAGATTAATGCTTGGTGTTGTGGGTATTACTGGTGTAGCAAAAAATTCGATAACCTTCGAAATAATTATTAGATCAAAAATCCCTGTTATACTATTCCGATTCACATTAATTTGCATTACTCAGATCTTTTTCCGATTATTATATTGACCCCGCTGGGTTGCAGAGATTTTTAGCACACTTTTGGCAAAAAGCGTGTTAAAATACAGAAATTTAAAAGAACTACTTTTCGTTCCTTTATGTTGGTCTTAATAGCTTTCTTACACAATAAATTTTAAAAAATATATATATTTTTCAACGACACAAAAACTCGATGTTTTTGGAAAAACTAATCTGATCAACAATTCCTGTTGAACTATTCCGGTTCATATCAATGTACATTATTGAGAATTTTTCCCCTTCTGGGAAATAGGGCGGGGAACAAAAGTTTTTTTATACATTTTTGATAAAAATCCCATAAACTGATTTTTCAAATATTTTGTTGGTTTATCCACGCATTAAGAGATTTCCTATGATACCCCATGCAAAATTTTAAAAGAAATATTTATTATTTCGTTGAAGGCGAACTTATTTATATATTTCTTGCGATGTGTCTTTTTGTGGGTCAACTCTCAATAGTTTTCCTATATGTGGGTGTAAGAGTTGTACTAACGTGCCAAATTTCAACTTTCTAGGTAAGACAGACAAATGCCTACCGTTATAAAGGGTTTTTGGCCATGCCTACAAAACCCTTATAGAAATGAACTATTAAATTTGTTCGCCTTCGTTGAAGTACCAGTCGGCATGTTAGACAATTACAAACCCATAATCTTTAAACATTTGATGATTAGGCTGGCAAATGTATATACTTAAAAATAATAATAAAATTAAAATAAATAATTATCTGTACGTCGTATTAATTTATCGTATTAATTAATATGTATTATGCACTATGTCGCTAAAATTAATTTTTTTTATATCAAACACTTATTATGATAATACGAATATAAAATTTGACGTATTGTATTATACAGATCTAATAACGCTCAAATGGTGCGCTTCGAGAGGTGACTAGGTATGCCGGGAGTATTATAAGAGTACATATAAGAAAATAAGAAGAAACCATCTGTTTAGAAATTTATTACACCCATGATCAATATAAGCTAGGTTACACCGTTAGGGTAACAGTTTTTATTGTACAAAGGTAGACGTCATTTTTATTCTATTATTTATTTTACTTTTAAATTATATTAATATGTTTTTAAATATATACTTGAAGAGCGTCAAAAAAAAATAATAATAATATGACACGAACCAGTATGAAAACCATAATAGCACTAATTATTCGCTGACCGAATATATGTTAATAAAGTTTCACTGTATATGATTCTTTTTAAGTTCATTTGATTTTGTTTAATTGCGGAATCGTCTCACCGTTTTTCTTTCTCATGAATGCAACAACTATCGGATGAGAAGCAGGGCCGCCCTAAAACATTTAAGCGTCCTAGGCTAACAACATCAAGCGCCCTTGTGGATACTCTGATGCCTCTAATTAGAACCGTAGTGAACTTTTTCTGTGTCCTCAGTGGCACAGCGGAATTTTTTATCCCACCGCTCTAAAACAGGGTGATGAAACTCGCTCTCAAAGAATCAATAAGCGGGAGACAAATATTCAGATAATCACTCGACAAGCGGGAGGGAGACATCATTGGCAAACCGGAAGGGTCAGAAACTTATTTGGAAGAGTCCATAGCCATTTTGATAGTATATTTTTTCCATAAATTTTGAAGGATTCTTCCAAATAAGTTTCTGACCCTTCCGGTTGATTCTTTGGGAGCGAGTATATATATATATATATATATATATATATATATATTATACTCGCCAAAATTTGGAACATTTCGGCCACATCATGATAAAAAATAAATTTGAGCTGTAACAACTGATCATTCAACAAGAGATCTTGAGTAGAAATATCGTCGCTTGCCGAAAGAATAAATAATCTTGATTAGATGAGTTACGTCCGTAAGTTAGTAATTATAGTTGAAGGTAATGGGATTCGGACCAGTCAGAAAATAAAAACAAATTTATTAACTTCGCTAACGTTTCGATTTTATTTAAATCTTCATCAGAGCTTAGTTAATAGTCACGATATAAAATAAAAGTTTTAAAATTAATAACGAACACATCATATTGTCCGGTTATTGAACTCAGAGATAAGCAATGTAAGAATAAATAATGTAAAAATAATATAAATAAAATATACTTAGATAAACATATACCCGTAACTTAATGAGGTAACAGCAAGAAAACATATTATATGAGGTTTCTAAAATCTTTGCTGTTCAACCAAGTCATTATTTGGACCTGCCAATAAAGTTCTGCATTAAGCAATAAATACCAACACTTACCAAATGAAACTCACAAAATATATCGACTCACCTGAAACATAAATAAAAAATTATATTAGTTCTAGGATTAAATATCAACGATAGACAAAAATGTAATACTTTCACATATAACAAATACCAGACAACTACAATTTGCACAGTGCCACGATTGTGCATCATAAAATTTCCCTAAAATTGTAGAACTCTCTATATACCTACGAAATCCTGAAGTGTGTAATAATTCACACTTTACACCAATTTTTTTATTCCAACCGAGGGATTAAAGTATATCTGTTAACACATAAATTAACAGATGATTAAATGAAAATCATACAGCTTTTTGAACAGAGTATTTATTTTAGAAACTCAACCCAAGACAAATAAATACTCTGTCCAAAAAAGCCGTATGGCATTATATACGCAATATACTTATTACTGCATCTTATATATGCTACATACATTAATAGATACTGTTAATCACTAATTAATTTATTTAAAAAAAAAGCGTATATATGAAGAGGGCAGACAAAATGTTAGTTAGTTAGTTAAAATTTTTGGCGCACAGCAACAAAGGCCATTTGCGCCTAACACAGCCCATCTAAGCAGACAAAATGAATCATTTATAATATGTACCAATTCCCTAAATGCTATGCAAGATATAGACAAACTATATACGAAGCACAATCTCATACTTCGTGTCCAGGAGCTTATACATTGCCTCCACCATGAACAGAACAACAGCGTATACCTAGTCTGGGTCCCCTCACATAGTGGCATCCCAGGGAATGAAATGGCTGACGCAAAAGCAAAAGAAGCTACCACATTAGAACAACCAGACGGTGCTCTCATAATGATGGACGATGATTGGAAAAATATGGTAAACGAGAGGAACCTAAAAAATTGGCAAACCCAATGGCTCTCACTTACCGATAACAAACTTAGAGAAATAAAAAATACAGTTAAACCATGGAGAACCTTCGGAACCAGAAGAGAACAGATCATGGTCACCAGACTGAGAATAGGACATAGCCGTATTACATACCAACATATCTTTGACAGGACGCCTACAGAAAGATGCCAAAATTGCAATACAAAAATCACAGTAAAGCACATCATTACCGAATGCCCAAGATACGACGAAGAAAGAAGAACATACCTCAACTACGCTTCGGTCCAAAAACACCTCCCTCGACTGCAAACATAAACTTACGTCCTCTGTAGTTTAAATAACTATTAACAGCATGAAGAAAGTTTTTTACAAACAGCAATATAATTTTATTTGCATAATTAACGTGATTCCGTTCAGAAACTTCGTTAATATGAGTTAGTTGGAGTGTTATTTAGCAAGAGGTACAAATTCTAAAGTTTGTTACCATGATTAATCATTAAGCCTTAACATTCTGGAACACTCGAGCTTTCTGAATGTTATGCAAATAACATTATTTCCATATAGTGCCATCTGTGAAACAGCCGTAGCCACATTATTCGTTCTACAAACCACAAAAGCTCTCATATAACACTGGAATTGTAACTGGTGCTGGCACACAAACCATTTTATTTCACTTTATTTAATTTTCTTATATGGATCCTATTTGCCCGACTTCATGTAAATTTTCGCTAATGTTCTCTTCCTAAAATCTAATTTATTTCGAGTTGAAATATTTTTACTGCCTCACATTCACCATTTATATTTAACAGTTTTCAATTTCCAAGAAATGTGTGTGAAGTGTGAATTTTCACACATTTCAGGATTTCGCAGGTATTTAATAAGTAAAGATAAAAGTTCTTTGGCAAAAACAGAAGATTTTTAGAAATCAATTTTTAATCCTTAATCTTCTCTTCAAATACACCATATTATATTAAAAAGAAAATAATTAATTTTTTGAACAAAATTCGATACATTTTGAAAAAATAATCCGATTAATAATTAGGTGCGTACTATTATTGTTAAATCAATTTCTCTAGGAATTGGGTTAAGAGAAGTTTTTTCACACATTTTTGATAATAAATTTTTTAAATATAAATTTTTTGAATATAAAAATATCTGTAAAATTTTGTACAAAAAATTTGAGCATGCTATTCCGGTTTACTTCGAAGTTTTTGAAAAATACATACCGAGTGTCCCATTTAACAGGGGAGTATATGGCGAAAACTACAAGAAATGCGAGTTCGGTTGAATTAGGCCAAATTATCACTATAATTTGTGCACTCGAAATGTACTTAATACACCAGATACGAGTATAATAAAAAAACTAAAATTCTCCAAATATAATTATTTTCCCCTATAACTTTTTTATTAAAAATCGTAGAACTAAACTTTATTTATGCAACTTTTCAATTGCTTTCCAGTGGAGTAGTAGAAAAATCACTGACCATTTTTCATTTATTAGTATTAATTACATTTTTTGTGATGGAACTTGATGACTTTTTATTAATGAAATCAAAAGAATATATTTACTGACACATGAGTGACGGTATAAGCGTTTCTTGGTCATATCTACGAAATCGAAAAAGTGGTTTAATAATAACAATCATAATAATAATAATCACTCCACATTGTACGGGCACGGGAACTGGCGTAATTTCCGGATTTGCATAGTTTAGTTTAGTTTAGTTTATATTTGTATTTTCCATATACAGATATTACAAAAGAGTACAATATACAATAGTGCAACACTATATATGAAAATCATGTCATACAGAAATTTAATTTATAAATCATAAAACATTAATCATATTATACAATATTACAAAAATACAAAAAAATATAAAAATATAAAAAAATATATAAAAAATACTACATATTGCCAGGGTTTGGATACAGCCGTGTGTATTTAGCTCCACTAGTCTCTAGTATGACGTGGCTCAAAAGGTTGCTGGATTCTGCGACTAGTGAACGCTTGTCAAGATCAGACAAACTCCAAATAATAATAAACAGTGTTGCTTGGGTCACTCCGCATTTTACGAGCATTGGAGCTGAACTGGCCTTAATAACATCAATTTTTACCAATCATCACATACAGAGAGGGTATTGTAATAATACCAATTTTGAGTTTCCGAGATTTTTACAGATAAGCCCAAATTAGATTTTTGGAAACACGAATGAACTGTTTTTAGCGTGATGTCTGTCTGTAGACACGTGTAGAGTAAATTCGACTAAACGGATTTTTAAGAAATTTCATAATTAAATTTCGAACCCACCCCAACAATTTTTTTTGTTTTCTAAGCTCCTTTAAGAATAAAATTGTCTTCTGAGCTCCCCACGGCACGAATTCTGGGTACGCGCCTGGTCCTAGATAATCATACCCAAGCTCGATGAGATATTTTAAAATCGAAGTTTCAAATAATTCCAGAAATTACATGCGTTTTTTGTGGCCACTAAGCGTATACTGTATCATAGATAATCTATTTTCAAAAAATATTACGCAAAATCATTCGAGTAATTTTTGTAAAAGAAAACAAAACATTTTTGATTTTTTTTAAACACAAGTCAGTTTTTAACCATACTTGAAATTCATGGAAATCTGAATAGAATGCAATATAAAATACTACATGTAAACATACCTGATGAAAACTTGAAAACAAGAAAGAAATATAGAAAGGACGTGCGAAAAGAATAAAGGAAAAGATTTATTACTGTAGTCGTCTTAGAAAAATTGCAATCTGCAAAAAAGTATGGCAGTAAATCCACGTCGAATCTGACAGGAAGGATAGAATTAATTAAAAAAGATTAATTTTAATTCATCTAATTACATCTTACTACTGCTGAGAAACAGAGAACGTTAATAAAGCCTGTTTTATCAAATGGAAATGGTATAGATCAGTGGTTCTCAAAGTGGGTGCCGCGAGCCTGGTGTGAAATTTAGCATCGTATGTATTTTTATACGCAGAATGAAATTTTTCGCAACTGAATAAGTGCAAACAGGTACAACTCGTGGATGACTATATTAACTTCTGATCGTTTTAAAATAGCGCCACAACTTATCGATGGAGCGATACTGCACTATATGGCAGCACGACGACATAGGAGCCAGAGGACTTCAAGTTTTAGTTCAATTTTCTACCTCTTACTTGTGTGAACTAGGATTTTCAACGCTCGTTAACATCAAAACTAAGAAGAGCTCAAGACTGAAGTCGGTAGAACAAGAAATGCGAGTATGTTTGTTCAAAATACGCCCAAATATAAAGGATTTATGTAAATTACATTAAGCTCTTATCACATTGACTTTTTAAAATGTCTTTATAATTTCATGCACGATGTTGGGGGTGCCGGAAATTTTACATAATCGATTTGGGGTGCCTTCACATTAAAAAGTTTGAGAACCACTGCCATAGATGGTAGCAAGTCGGTTGCAGCGATATGTAGCCGCAGAAGGGTAGTATTTCAAAATTTAAATGTAAAATAATTTCTTAAAATTATTAAAGTACAGACAAATCCCAACTTACGAACGTTGGAAGGGAGGCAATTTTGGTATTGTTTTAGAAATAAATATCTTATTAAATTCAATACAATCTTTCAATAGGGTAAAATATAAAAAAATGTTAAATGATAAAAAATAATCTTTTTCTTAGAAAGGGGACACTTCAGTGCAAATATGTTTATTAGTGTACCTTGCACCCTATGTAAACTAAAGATGGAAAAAGCACCGTAAATTCTCTAGCAGTCACAAAAATGTTAATTAACACGTTCGCGGACAGTACGGCTATAGCCGTCGAATATTTTTCCTAGCTCAGGTCATGACGGTCTAAACTGTCCTACTTTTTTATTCAAATATACAAATGACGGCTGGGAAAGGTTTTAATTCCATTTAAGTATATGAAAACTAGTATAAACTGTCCTATCAGGAACATACCAAACACAGTAAATGTCCTATTATAAACAAAAATCTAAAAAAGTGAGATTTTGGGTACATCTCATTGTACAAAACTGTCCGCGAATGTGTTAATAGATTAGATGTGTTCGGCCCGTATGCACATAAATAACAATTAAGATTTGTCTTTAAAATAACATTAATTTTGGGTTATTTTTTTAATAATATACGGTATATACGTGATAACCCTGCCGGGCCAGGGTTCATTCCCCGGTACCGGCAAAAACACCTTACATTTTTTCGACCGTTTCTCTTTCGGAAGGCATAGGGCAACCACCGAGGTTAAAGCCCTTGTAAAGTTTCTCCAAAATAATTAGTGGTTCGGATTCCACGGTAATAAATTGTAGGTTCCATACGATTGTGTTACACAGGCAACACACACAACACAACTGTATGCGTGGAAATAGCCTATGCTTGGATCTTGTATTTTCTTAGTCTATAACATAGAAAATGTAATATTTTGTCTGTAATAAATAGAGCTCGGAAATAGCTCGGAAATAGTTTATTTTCAATAAAAACTATTAATTTTGTTCATGATCCGTACTCATCTAACCGGAGACTCGTACTTTATCAATTTTTAATACGCTCATAATGAGTCTAATCCCTTGCATTCCAATTAAATTTAATTGTGAAGATCCTAATTACTGTGTTAGACACCGACCATAGTCACCGTATCGAGGTTTTTCATATATAGTTTTCAACTTGAAAATATTAATAAAAATAGATCAAAAAGAAAATGTTAGAATATATATGAAAAAAAAAAAACACCTGATAAAAAAGGTAATTGTATGAACTTATATGAATGTGTTAGTTATTTTGCAAGTTATAATGCAGACTTTTTCTAAAGTTTCGTTAGAAAAACTATTTCTGCTTGGCGTAAGAATATTTTTAAATCTTGAAAAAGTAACGACGGTGGTTCTGAAAAAATAATTTCGATATCGATTACAATATGGTTTTAAAAAATCGGGGCAGTCATCGAAATAAATTTGTGTTAATATACGAAGGTCTGGATTTCTCTGAAGAACTGTGTCAATTTTCAATTTTATTATTTAAATAAAGGCCGAAGTCACCAGATACTTGTTTTAAATTTGATAAATTTAAGTTAAATTTATACTAACTATTAGTTATTGCCGAAGGGATGCAATTAAATGTATTGTGCATAAAATATAACTTTTGAAATAAATCTGGAACTTGCGCTATTTTTTTACATGTGCGAATGCTCTGTGCATCATCGCCATTTAATTTTGTTAAAAAGTATTTGAGGGTCTCAAAATTATTGGCAGAGAACGTATATGCTTTTAGCCATATACCCCACCGGCAGAGGCGAATTCACATACGGGCTAATAGGGCTTAAGCCCTGGGCCCCGGATCCGCAAGGGACCCCCAACCTCTCGGGCAGATACCTTCTCACTTACATTTGGGTGGTGAGGACCTTTTTTTTTTTGCTCTTCACTTAGATTTGGTAGGTGATGACCTTTTTTTTGCTCTTCACTTAATAAAACTAAGAAAATAATTTACTAAGGTAAGCTAACCGAAAATTTTACAAAAAGTAAATTTATTTACCTAAATTTGCACCTAAAATAGACAGTACGCATGCGCAATAAGGTGGGTTTGCAGAAGTAGAATAGTGCCCAATGACGTTTTAATATTAGACCTGTTTTGAGCATGTTTGCTGCAGAATCAGAAAGAAAAAGAAGAACCATATTAAGATTAATATTTATAACCGATTTTAAATAATTTAAAACTATAACAGCCGCCGTTAACAGTTTCACTTATATGTGTTATATATGTGCAACTAGCTGAGTACCCGTGCTTTGCTACGGTATATTGACGGTCTGCCATCATCGTGCACTTATTATAAGTCATGGTTCTCTATAGATCACATTGCTTACTCTCTCCTCAAGTGTAGATTCACCCCGTTAAAGGCTCATTAGTGTAAAATTTTCAGTTCGTTACTAAACATGTTACTGAATTTCATATCTCTATGTCAAGGGACGTTCTTTCGAATAAAAAATACCAATTTACCCCTTTAGGGATGAAATTTAAAAAACTTTCAAATCGCTTTCTAAATATTTTAAATAGAAAATTATGTAGCAAAATGGAATGTTATAACTCAGGAAATAAAAAGGTTTCTATAATTCACTCCAAATGTAGATTCACCGCTTTAGGGGTTGAATAGGGCAAAATCCTGAATTAAGCCTTAATAATTATCCTTTGTAATCAAAAACCAAGTCAATATCTCATTGGTCCTAAGGTATATTGAGGAATCCTTCAAATCACATTTCACCCCTTTAGGGCTCGAATTTCGAAAAATCTCTACTTTGTGAGTGCTTACATCACGGAAGGAATATACTTCCCGAATTTCATGTCTATATCCACGGGAAGTTCTATCGAATAAAAATACCCATTTACCCCTTTAGAGGTGAAATTTAAAAAAACTGTCAAAACTATTTCGATATATTTGAAAAAGACACCGGTGTGCCAAAAAGGAATGTTATAACTCAATAAACACAGAAAATACGACGGGTTATATAATTCACCCCGATTATAGATTTACCCCTTTAGGGGTTGATTAGGAAAGAATCCTGAAATTAATTTTTCGGCATTTGTATAGGTTATCTTTATAAGCAAAAGCCAAGTCGATATGTTATTGGTCCTAAGAGATATTAAGGAATCCTTGATATCACATTTCACCCCTTTAGGGGTTGAATTTAGAAAAATCTCGTCATAGAGGGAATATACTTTACGAATTTTATGTATCTCGTCCAGATGACGTTCTATCGAGTTGAAAATACCCATTTACCCTTTAAGGGGTGAAATTTTAAAAAACTGTCAAAATCAATTCGACATATTTTAAAAAGACGCCGATATGCCAAAAAGGAATGTTATAAGTCAATAAACACAGTAAATACGAAGGGTTGGTTAATTCACCCCATAGGGTTTGATTTAGACAAAATCCTGAAATAAGTTTTCGGCATTTATATGGGTAATCTTTTTAAGCAAAATCCGAGACGAAATCTTATTAGTCCTAAGAGGTATTGAGGAATTCTTGCAATCACACTTCACCCCTTTTCACTCCTTAGGGGTTGAATTTCGAAAAATCTCGTCAATGGGTGCTTACCTCATGGAGGGAATATACTTTGCGAATATTATGTATCTATGTCCAAGGGATGTTCTATCAAATTAAAAATACCCAATTACCCCTTTAGGGGTGAAATTTTGAAAAACTGTCAAAACCATTTCGAGATATTTTAAAAAGACATCTATATGCCAAATAGGAATTTTATAACTCAACCAACACAGAAAATACGGCGGGTTCTATAATTGTCCCTGATTGTACATTCACCCTTTTAGGGGATGATTAGGACAAAATCTTGAAATAGGTTTTTTAACATTTATAAGGATAATCTTTATAAGCAAAAACCAAGGCGATATATTATTGACCTAAAAGAAATTGAGGAATCCGTGTAAACACATTTCACCCCTTGTCACCCCTGAGAGGTCGAATTTCGAAAAATCATTTCTTAGGGGGTTCTTAAGTCATAAAAGGGACATACTCCCCGAATTTTATGTTTCTTTGTCAAGACGAAATTCTATTGAATAAAGAATACCAATTTAGCCCTTTAGGGCTGAAATTTAAAAAAACTGTCAAAACACTTTCTAAATATTTTAAAAAGACACCTATATGCCAAAAAGGAATGTTATAACACAATAAACACAGAAGATGCGAAGGGTTCTATAATTGTCCCTGATTGTAGATTCACCCTTTTAGGGGATGATTAAGACAAAATCTTGAAATAGGTTTTTTAACATTTTAATGGATAATCTTTATAAGCAAAAACCAAGGCGATATATTATTGACCTAAAAGAAATTGAGAAATCCGTGTAAACACATTTCACCCCTTTTCACCCCTGAGAGGTCGAATTTCGAAAAATGATTTCTTAGGGGTTCTTAAGTCATAAAAGGGATATACTCCCCGAATTTTATGTTTCTTTGTCAAGACGAAATTCTATTGAATAAAAAATACCAATTTAGCCCTTTAGGGGTGAAATTTAAAAAAACTGTCAAAACACTTTCTAAATATTTTAAAAAGATACCTATATGCCAAAAAAGAATGTTATAACACAATAAACACAGAAGATGCGAAGGGTTCTATAATTCACCACGATTGTAGATTCACCCCTTTAGGGGTCGATTAGCATAAAATCCTGAAATAAGTTTTTTAATATTTACATGAGTAATCTTTGTAAGCAAAAATAAAGTCGATATCTTATTGGACGTAAGAGATATTAAGGAAACCGTGAAGCCACATTTTACCCCTTTTAACCCCCTTTTCACCCACTTAGAGGATGAGTTTCGAAAAATCCGTTCTTAGTGGGTGCTTACGTCATGGAGGGAATATACTCGCCGAATTTCATGATTGTAGGTTCAGTGGTTTGGGCTGGGCGTTGATTATGAGTAGGTAGCTTAGTTACGATTTTATATATATAGATAAGGCTCATACGGACGGGAAGGATGTAGAATACCTACAACAATATTCACAACACAGCGTCGTTTGACGTCCGTTGTTTCGTCTGCACATACATATTTATAATTATTGCTAACGGCGTTTTTAATTGCATTTATAGTCTTTGAATACTGCTTGGAAATATAACATATTCGTAAAGTTGATTCATTAGGGATTACTTTTTTCGTATATTTGTTTAAAAATGTTCTTAACTTGGCATTATTTAATTTACTTAGTGATATATTTGTAGCCAGAAATGCTTCACACAGTTCTGCATTAAAATTATCTTGTAATCCCTCGACGTTAGTTCTATGTATCTTCCCACTGACGTGTGGAGTTAAATGATTTATTTTTGTGCATATTATATATTTTTTACATACAAAAGTATACAAAACAGTTGTATTTCATTAATAATTTGAAAATGATCAGTAAATCCATATTCTGTTAAAATCTGTTGTAAAAAATTTAATTGAGCCATTTTAAAACCTCCAAAATAATAAATATATAAATAGCAATAATAATAAAAATGAATTTTCTTTCAGAAACAAACATATATATATGTTTTAAAATGCTATAATTATTATTATTGTAAAAAAATTAATATTAGTAGATAGATTCGAGAAATGTTTGAAAGTATATGCTCTAAATCTTAATACCTATAAGAATTATTGTTCAGCTCTGTTCACAGTTCAGAATAAAACTAATAGTTGACAGGACTTGCAAAGTTTATACAGATTAAATAGCGAACAAAATATTACAGGTTTGAATGTATTTGACGTTTGCATTAATAGAAATGTTTTTCTTTAATAACATTTCTTAACAAGAAACAAAAGAAGCTGCAACGAAGAGAGGAGTAAAGTGGGAGGAGATAAGAAAATATCAAAGGACAGAACACGATGGAAAGAAGTATGGAGAACAACACCAGAAAATAAGTAACTCGACCATAGCCTTACACCGCAAGGTAGAAAGACTTCAGGATTAAGTAAGTAAATAAGTAATATTTCTTAATAATGATAACATCTCACAATGATATTGCATTCCACAATGCACATCATGGAACAACATATATTGTAGTATTTTTATAAATAAGACAGGAATGTTTTTAGATAACGAGTACTCGTTTATTGATATTATGATGTGGATTTTTCTACGTCTATGAAAATCTCATTAATAATGTCCGAGCTCTGGTTATAAATCATGTCTTAATAACTTATTATAACTAAATAAAATAAAAAAGTTGTTAGGACGATTTCTAATATTAATTCCTTAAATTTTAATAAAACAGGGCTCGAAAACGGTTTGTAAAACCGATTTTCATACTTAATTCTTAAAACCGAACCAAAACTGTTTTTTTGGTTAAATAGATGTTGCTCACCTATTTCCGATCAACTCACGCGTGATTATACTTGTGCAATGAAGAAACTAAATGAGAAGCCTAAAAAGGACACCTGCGAGTTTTAAATCTCCAAAGAATTCAAATATTCTGAAGCAACTTGAATAAAAGCGAAGAACTTGAAAACTACAAAGCATTGCTTACAATTAAACCGACTAGCGTGGCGTCACAAAAGGCTTTTTCGCTTATTGGACTGTTCAGCACAAAAAATCCTTTCTAGTAAAATGCTCACTGTTTAGTTCTTTAAGAGATTATTTCCTAAATGATTTTATTTAGGAAATAATCTATTATCAATAAGTATTCCTAATGTAATGTTTTCTTTTTAAAATTGTTAAAGGATTCGTTGTTTTGTAATTTTAAGAAAATAAGATCAAAGGTTTTTGTTATAAAGAATTTATTTTTTAAAGGATTTTTTTTTTATAATTTTATATCTCGAAGAAATGATATAGGTTACTGTTTATATTTCATGTATTTCTTACTTTTACAATTTTTGTATGTTCAAGAAATAAATGATGTAATATTCTATGTTTATTGTTTTTTCCTTTATTGCATATCCTTGTTTATGAGGACTTTTTTAACAGGATTTTATATTAGAGGTCCTAATAAGAGAACATAATAATATGAATAAATTTTCCATGCAATAGACAAACAAATTCAGGGTACTTCATTTAAAAAAAATGTATTTTTACATTTTAACTTGTATATTTGATGTTGAATTGTTTTTCCTATTTAATATTCTTATTTGTAGAGTAAAATACTTCATCTTTCCTATTTACCTAACCTGCTTCGTATCTCTTATAATAAAAAAAATTAAACAGGTCCCTAAAACCCCCAGTACACCACTTTTAGACTCAAATTCGGAGCACCTAAGGGAAAATTTGTTCATTAAAACGTTAAAACCCGTTTTTACGATAAAATATGAATTTTTTACATTTTCATGTGCAGAATAGATAAAGAATGTTAAAAATGTAAACAATTAGTAAAGAATGTAAATAATTCAAAAAGTGAGGTTGGTTTTTTTGATGTTGGCAGTTCTGAACTGTCAATCGAAGGAGTTTATATTACACAAGACATCGTTTTAAAAAGAATCTTATAATCAACATATTATGTTGTGATTTTTATTTCGCATATGGGCTGGCAAATTGCGGGAGGGCACTAGGTGCAAAGCATTTAGATTCAATTGGAGCACCAGAAAATAAAAACCGGTCTCTCGCTCTACAAGTGTTCGGAATGGTTTTTTCTTTTTAGGGTTTTGTAGGTATGACCACAAAAAAACGCCTGTTCGTCTGTACGATATAAATTGTAGCCAAACAGCTGAACAGAGAACGCTGAAATTTGGCATGCTTATACAACTCTTTGACCAACATATAGGAAAAATACTGAGAGCTCAAAAAAACACATCCCCAGATAAATATAAACAAATATGTAATTAATGAAAATATATACATTTTTTCTTTAAATGTTGAGTGGAGTACCAAATGATCTTAATGCGTGGAATTAATTTTTTTTATGATATTTTCTTAATAAAAATATGTAAAAAACCTTTTATCCCCCAAAAAATCTTTTGTCCCCCACCCTATTTCCCAGAGGGGTTGATCTAAAAATCTGAAAAAATCTCCATAATGTACATTGATGGGAACCGAAATAGTTCAATAGAAATTTTTGATCAGAATAGTTTTTCGAAAAATATCGATTTTTTGTGTCGTCGAAATTATCTTTTTAAATTTATTGTGTGGTATCAAAAGAAAGCTCTTAAAACGTAGATGCAGTAAATGTAGTTTTTACTTTTTTAAATAAGATTTTTACCAGAAGTGTACTAAAAAAATCACTGGCCCGCGCCCTTTAACCGAAAGGGGTTAACTTAAAAATCTGAAAAAAATCTAAGCAATGTACATTGATCTAAACCGAAACGCACGAAAAGAATTTTTGATCAGATTTCGGTTTTAGAAAACATTGCAGTTTTTGTGTCTGACAAAATTAATTATTTTTTTAATTCGTGGCTAAATTATGGCTAAAAATGTTACGGACTTTTTGTATTTATTACTAAGATTATGTATATCTTTTTTTAATATTAAATATATGATAACAAATTTTTAAACATCTGAGAATTGAGTTGCGTTCGTAAGGAGCTTGCACTCATGAACTTGATCAGTAAGCGCCGCCTATCGTTATACGTCTTGTTTTTAAGGTATCAAATAGGAATAAATCATTTATAGTAGTGAAATACGTATAAATCAAATAATTGTTAATAGTAAGAAATACGTTTCTGAAATTAAAAAATATGAAGTGTAACAGGAGTATTTTTTTGCCGCGGAAGCCAAACATCTCAGCTGCACGTGATCTACGTCAGTAGTATCACTCCGCCAATGTGATTTAGAAGACCGTTGAGCATTCGAAGACGCCGCACTACTTTATAACCAAAAATATTATTTAGTTAAATCTAAATCAATATATATTTATCATTTTCTGTAATTTGTGAGTGATTGAATAATAAAATGAACTTAAATCTTTATAGTTAACGTATATAATAATATGACTCCGCTATAGAGCCATTTATCAATATATTTCTTATTAATTTAATGAAGACTTAAATACGAAACAACTGCAGAAAAAAAATCGCTAGTATTTTTTAATTTATATTTTCTTATGACGTAATTTTCGCAAATTATTTAGTTTAAACAAATTAAATGAAAGGTCTTAGTACTCAAATATCAACTAAAAATGATTATCAAAAATCTGTTGATTGGTAATTCAGATAATTTTTTTATTGTTGAGAAGTAGTTTGGGCCCTAAAAAATTTCTTCGCAAAGAAACCAAACGATTTTATACGAGCTTGGGTCCAGTGTAGTCAATACACATACAAAATAATAATTTATAAATAAATAATTCTAAAATAAGTAAATAATTTTTATATTTTTTAAATTCTTTACATTATCACATGTAACAATAACTCATGTGTAGAAAAATACATAAAAAATACGCGTGAAGTATACAGCGAATACTACACTAATTAAAACCAATTGCAATGTTGTTTTATGCACTTTACTATACTTATGTAAATTAATTAAAGATAAATTTAATTAATTAAACTTAAATTAAACTAACGTAAATTTATAATTGAAAAAGTAAACCTATATTAATTATTATAGTATAACAAATTAATTTTCAACTTGATAAAGTGGTTTCTTAATTCGACTACCAGTAATAACTTTATTTTGTAATTAGACCGTTAGTTCGTTATTAGACCGATACCCCAAAAAATTAATACTTATCCAAACCATTTAATACGGTCAAAGAATCTATTTATACAATTTATTTTGTAAACCTAGTCGCTGTTTAAAGAAACGAGACCAACCGATTTTATAAGTAAATTTTATTATAATATAATAGCAATGAAAGGAATACAAAAATTTAGTTAATAAAAAAACTGACTGTTTATTTCGTACTAATAATTCATACAACACAGCAATTCAATAGTACGTGTCATGAATTATTTCTGGAAAGCATCGGTTCACATAAATTTATGCTTCCGAAATGGCAGAAGATTATTGCCGCACAAATTTTTAAAATTGACAAATTTTCTGTTATACTTATACGCTATTGTATATTTAAATATATATATATATCCTTTGGAAGCTTCGCGTTTTCAACTCAGAATTAAGGGTCGGCGGGCCATAAGTGTCTCGCGGGACATGGTTTGAGCAACTCTGTCGTAAACCAATACTTGTTAGATCTTCAGTTAATTAATCCCATCTTTACCATTATGTCCTCTTATATCTTCATTATATATCTTATCCACTGAATAATAAGCTTCTTATTTCTTGTGTGGTACTTGGCTTGAAGTACAGTAGAGTTTATCGGTTTTTAAAACCAGTTTTAAATGCTAAAATTAATATAAAAAAATTAATTAATTATATAATTATAAAAATTAACATTTTGACTTGATATTGTTTAGAATAGAATATGTCCAAATTCTTGTATGGAAACAAATTCCAATGATGAATATATAGGAGTACCTATTAATCACAGGCCAATGCTTAAAATGAGGCTATGGAAAAATCAATTCATAGGTTTTTGAGGAACTTGAAGACATAATAGGTTTGTTCGTTTGTCCGCTTAGATTACATTAGAGCAAGTCTAGCAACATTTTAGGCGTTCGTTTGTGTAAGAATAGTTTATATAATAGTGTTTGTTTGTCCAGAGCAACTTACTCTAGACCAGCACTACTCAAAGTGGTGGTCCGCCACTTTACCATTGAAACGCAAAAATTATATTTATAGGATTGGTGGAACAATGTTGAAATAAGTCTGGTACTTTGACGGTAGATCATTTTATTACATTGGTCGTTATTTTGGGATTTCGTAGGCACAGAGTTTTAGCACTTATATAAACGTTTTATAAAGGGCGCGCGTGCGGGTGAAACTTTGCGCCTTGAATCCATTAAGGCGAACGCATTGTGCTTCTGCGTTCAACGTTCCCCAATCTACACACTCAAATAACCTAATTTTTCGTACAAATGTGGTGTCGGCAGCTTTGAAATTGAAGCGTTTACATCTTTACTGATTTGAACCGTAAGTACCTATTCTGTAAGTACGATTAAACTAATAGGTCGTTTTCACACATGCCAGCTAAGCCGGATCCGATTCCGAGGCCGGCGCCAATGTTATCAAATGGAGGATTTCACACGGAGTCCGGCCCGTCAAATTTGCCGGTCTGGTATTTCACTTCTTTCACTATGTTTTACATATTTATTTTAATGACGATAATTTATGTTTCCAGTTATTACATAAAGCGTGATTATAAATTTAGCAAAATTTAACTTATTTAAGATATGTGACAAATGTAAGAAATAAAGTCGGTCAGTCTTGCACTTGAAAGCAAGTGCAAGTGAATGCAACTGCTTCATTCACCATGAAAATCTGGCAACAAAAAATGTCTCCAGAATTAAACGATGTGTTCATCGAGGTCGTGAAAATTGTTAACTATATAAAAGCAAATGCTTTGAACTCGCAGCTATTTGCTGTATTATTCGAGTTCCTTCAGAGCAAAAAACCAAATTGGGAACAACTTTTCCTTGATATAAATTGGGCGGCCAAGCTCGCTTATTTGGCTGACATCATTACCATCATTAATGATCTTAAAACCTCGATACAAGGAAGGATGTTTTCCTGTTTCACCATTGCAGACAAGATAGATGGACAGAAAATTAAAGCATGGAAAGATCGTTTATCAAGAAATTGTTATGGCATGTTTGACATCTTAGAGACATTCATCCACGATGCAGGAGAAGAAATTGTCTGTTACGTCTCTAAGAAAAGTCATTAGTGAACACTTGTCGAAATTGGAAGAATGTTTCGAGTTTTACTTCTCAGTAAAAAAAGAACCACAAAAAGAAAATGAATGGGTATGAAATAATTTCATTGCAATAAAAGGCGACTTACCAGTCGTAATAGAAAATAAATTCTTGGAGCTCGCAGCTGACGAAGGCTTGAAAGAAAACTTCGAAAATGGAAATCAGTCACTCACATCTTTTTGGATAAAAGTTAAAACAGAATATCCTGACCTCTCAGACATTGCGATGAAGAACTACTTCCTTTTTACACAACTTATCTCTGTGAAACCGGATTTTCAATAATGAGTGTAATTAAAACAAAATATAGAAATAGTATGAGCGTTCATGAACTATTCCGCGTGACGCTGTCATCAACCCAACTACGAATAGAAAAACTGGTCAAAAAATGGTCATTTTTTGATTTATTATTAACTTGAAAAACCCAATTTAATAATCTCATCCAATACGAATTGCGAATGAATAGATCGAGATGGAGGACTTATGTGAGTGAGGCCAAAAGTCAACCTGACTGATAGTGCCCAAAGAAGAAGAAGAATACGAACTGCATAAAAATTGTGTCCGTTTTACATAAATATTACCAATAATCCTTAGACCTAGTTACATTAAAAGTTCAATGTAACTGAATAAGATACCGGTCCTTAACACATTGGGACAAAAAATATAGGTCCCCTACATTACATAGTGTGAGAAACGCTGCTCTAGATCACATCGAGCAAGCTAAACTTGCTCGGTCTCAAGAGGTGGAGCAGGCAGAGTAAAGCAGCAAATATAACCTCTAAATATGAAGTTTTTTGACAAGTGTTATTATAACCATACAAAATACTTATCATTAAAGGTTTTTACGCATTATTCTAAATAATGATTACATTTTCGATGGATCTGGTTAGTGAACAAATAAAAAAATAATCAATAAAAAATATACTGGTCTTCTTTTTAGATAGTAGTACCTACCAAATTGCAATAGGAAATGTTCAGGTGAAGAACAACGCATTAATAAAAATAAACGACAATATATATTTTTTTTGTTGTAAATAGCCGTTCGTTTGTGAAGATCGGACAGCACAGCTCAAACATGCTCTTGCAGTCGCATGATCATGATCTAACTGCTCGACTTAAGCAATCTAGATTACACAAACGTACAAACCTAATATCAAATCAAAATATACTGAAGGCTGAATTTGCAGTATTTGAGACAGCCAATAAAAGAACAAAAAAATAGATTTATTATCTAAATCCCTGAAAACGATAAAACCAAGTTCAGTAGCCAGTGAGAGAGTATTTTATATTTCAGACAATTTTGTAATCTATAATAAAAAAATTAAACGTTCAGTGGACATTTAATTTTTTTTTTAAATCTTATTTGCTGTAGAATAATACTGATGCCCAGTTACATAAAAGTCTTAAAACTCGATGTGTGATTTATATTTTGTTTGGGTTTTAGTTATTTTAGTTTAATTTGTTATATTTTTGTAGTTACATACATATTAAACTTCTTCTTCAGCCCATAAGCGTCCCACTGTATTCTCACCGAGCCCTAGTTTTCACACCGTACTGCTACTTTTTATGTTGGGCACGAGCCTTTCACTACGAAGAGCGAAGTTTCAGGTCTACAACTCCTACGGTGACCTAATCCGGGTTGGGAGCAGTTATATATTTATGATATGTTTTTTTTTTTAATTTTTATTTATTTTTTATTATTTTAAATGATGATCAGGTGATAAAGACAAATACAAATATCCATGCCCTGACCGGGATTCGAACCCAGGACTTTTAGCACGAGAAGCAGGGTCGCTACCTCTGCGTTACTGAGGTCGGCATATTAAACTAAAAAAATTTAAAACAGTCATAAATATTTTTTTACTTATTTGATAATATATATATATATATATATATATATATATATATATATTATCAAATAAGTAAATATATATATATATATATGAGTCATTCTTTTTCATCGAGAGACCCCATTGCTGTCCAAAAATATATTAGTCTATGAAAGGTCTACCAGGGCTCATTCGATGCTTATTGTAGTCTAGTTTCGAAATCCGAGTGGCTCTTTTACGGAAACATCGTAACTTATCAAATATGGCCACCAATCCCACGTGACCTCTACCTTTTCTTCGATAAATCGATTATAAAGTCAACACAATCGAGTCAATTTGGGTGTCAAACCCCTGAAAATGTTACCTAAAGGTAGTTGAGGCGGCTGTTAATGAATCCAGGGTCAAATTTAGAAAATTCAATATGGCGGATGCAATATGGCGGCCGAAACACCTGCCAAGTGAAGATTTTTTAAAAAATGATTTGATTTCAATATAATATAATGCCTGGGGGTTTATGGGGTCACTGATGATGAATTCAGGGTGCAATTCAGAAAATTAAATATGGCGGATCCAATAAAGCGGATTCAATATGGCGGTAATATATATATATATATGGGTTTTTCCAAAAGTCGGTTTTTGTATAAACGTTATCTTGTTGTATCTCAATTAATATTAATTTGAATGGGACCAAAGATCAGACGTAATATTTTGTTTTGAAAAAGTTGAATAAATCATCCTTGTTTACCATACACCGGACTCCCTTCATCTTTTCTGACACATTTTATATTTCGCAATTTTGTAAATCTTTGTACTTGATTCATTATCATCACTGGAACACACAACCAGTTTGGAAAATAAATTAGCAGTGTTGTTAAGCAAACATAATCAGTTATGCTACAAATTAAGTAAATATTGGTTCACTTAATTGTTGATAATATATTACTATTAACGTTTATTAGAAATAGTTTATTCCCCAAATAATAAAATAATGTTTGTTCAAATATGGCAAGATAACACTCCCGAACGTTATATTGGAGGTAAGAGATAGGCACCAAAAGTTTTTAGCATAATTATGTTTCAGGGATAATAGGAGGGGCGGTTGAAAAGTAATCGGACTGGGCAAGAGGTGGCGCCACCAGTATCAAATCAATGTTGTTTTTCGTAAATCCTAACCTTCAAATGACTACTATAAAATTTTCAACCAGCTGCGTCATTTAATTTGTGTTTAATAGTCACTGAAGGCGAAAAACTTTTGCATTTTTACAAAAATGAATAAAATCGAATATCGTGCAGTGATTAGATACGTGTTTATGAAAAAGAAAACGAACGATGAGATCAACACCGAAAAGAACTATGTGGGGACTCCGCACCTTCGATATCAACAATTAAATATTGGACAGCTTAATTTAAACACGGTCGTAAGAGCATTTTTTTTTTATTAGTTTATGTACACATCAGCATCTATGGCTATTAGTGTCTGTGCCATAATTGTACATATTATTTAATATTTGCTATGATTTACAATTAACATGATATTAATTACATATACATTTTTGGTTGGGTTTATTATATTTTGTTGTAAAAATCGATGTTTTTAAGGTAGTCCAGTATGTTTCTAGTCATAATCGGGTCTTGCTTTAGGGATTCTTTTAGATTTTGTGGTATTCTGTGCATGGGCCGTACGGGTTGAAAAAGTTGACAATCAATCAGTACGTGTCTTACTGTCAGGGATTGGTCGCAGGTCTCGCAAAGCTTGCTGTGTAATCCAGCCATTATGTGTTTGTGGGTGTGTTTTGTATGTCCAATTCTCAATCTGGACATTATGATTTGTTCACGTCTGTTGTTTTCGATTGTCCATGACCGAATGTCTTCTTTTATCGTACGTAATTTGTTTTCTGGGGTGTTTGCCCACTTGCTGAGTCGGGTCTGGTAAAGCCTGTTTTTTTATGGTCTGCTTTTTAAGGGTTATGTTCGGGAGAATCTGTAGGACCTCCTCTTCTGTGGGGTTGGATATGGCTGCTGAGTTTGCTGCTTCGTTGCCCTCTATGCCTACATATCCTGGGGTCCAGATGAAAACTACAGTTCTACCAAGTGTTGAAATGCTGTGCACTTTGTCCTGGATTGTCTGGATGGTGGGGTCGTTACTGTAATTGTTTCTTAGCGCCAAGACCGTGGATAGTGAGTCTGAACAGATAGCAGAGTGCTGGTTGTTGGTCATGTGTACAACATCCAGGGTTCTTGATATTGCTTCAGCTTCAGCTTGGTGGATGCCGACTGTGATTGGAAGACGGTACGATCTAGCGCTGTCATCTGTTACTATGGCGATGTTGCAGGTGTTTTCTGTCTTTGATGCATCGGTGTAATAGAAGTGATTACGTCTTTTCTTTTATTGCGTTGAAGCTGTTGACAATTTGTTGTGCTCAAGTGCTGGCTTTTTTATTCTGTTGAAGCTCAGTATTAATATGGAGTTCGGTGAGTAGTCAAGGGGGAGTTTTGGGATTTGTGTATTAACTATTTGTAGGATATTGCTAATATACTGTTGGGTTTTGTCTTTCAGATTCGTTTCCAGTTCGTTACCCTGGCCTGCGCTTTTGAATATGATGTTATAAGCAGGGTTTTGCGGTTTCGTGGCCAAGCTACAGACGTACATCATAACTAGTTTTTGCCTTCTTTCTTGAAGTGTTGGTTCGCTTGCTTCATTCAAGATACTATGGGGCTGGTTCGTAGCAATTCTGATAGCTGCATGATGTATTGTGTCCATCTGTGCTTAACATTTTCCATGAATATTTGGAAATGAGGAAGCTTTCTACCAGATGGGTGCCGCTTTCGACAAAAAACGAGATAGTCTGACCATTTCGAAGGAATGATAAGAAGGACTTTTTGCGCCGTTTCGTGGCCATGGACGAAACATGGATCAATCACAACACACCAGAGACCAAGAAACACTCGAAACAGTGGACGAGGCGAACAGTCGAAACAGTGAAAACTGGCAAATCGAAGCCGAAGAAGGCCAAGGTGGATTTATGGATGCGCACGGTATCATTCACATCAAATACTTGAAAAAAAGGCAAAACGATCACGGGCGAATATTATGCAGAGCTGTTAGACTGATTCGACGCATATTTGAAGCGAAAGCAGCCGCCTTTGGCGAAGAAAAAAGTGCTGTTCCACCAGGACATCGCACTGAACCACAAGTGCGCAGTCGCAATAGCAAAACTCCATGAATTGTGCTACGTATTGGTTCCTCATCCACCATATTCGCCAGATTTGGCCCCCTGCGACTATTCTTTACTTCCAAACTTGAAGAAATGGCTCGGTGGTAAGAGATTTGTGTTGAATGAGGAGGTCATAGTTAAAACAGACATCTGTTTTGAGGGCTTCGAGAAATCTTATTATTCGGAGGGCATCGAAAAATTGGAGAATCAATCGTTGGACGAAGTGTATAGTTCTAAAAGGAGACTATGCTGAGAAATAAATTGAGTTTTGCAGAAAAAGTTATGTCAGTCGATTTCTATTCGCAGCTCAACAGAACAACGCGCGACTTGTTGTGAGATGTTTTCAGACCTTTGCCATGATAACTAGAAAGAAGTACTAGAGTCCGTCGTAACCGATGATAAAATTATGGTCCTGTACTATGATACTCTATCAAAAAAATAAACCATGGAATTTTGTAAGCCGGACGAAATGCCGCCGAAGAAGGCAAAGATGTTCCAGTGATTTGGCCTTGGCGAAGCGTCACTCGTTTATTTCAAAACATAACATTTAAATAAGTATAGGCATTTAATAAGTATTCATTCTGAAATCTGAGTACTTGTTTGATAAGTTTTTATTAACATTTAGCTCGTATTAACGTATTTAAATAAAAACTTTAATAATGAAATTTCAGTATTGATACGGTTAAATTCACATTTTAATGGTTTCAAGGCTCAAATTCCATACACAAACCCACTAGAGCTCATAGAGAATGTACGTTATAAACGCATGCACAATAATAAACAATAGATTTGGGCAAAACTGGGGGGGGGGGCAACAAAGTAATGTGCATCTATAAACTAGATAATTAGGTTAGGTTTAGTTAGCAAAAAGTTAGGACAGAAAAAGCAGAAACTTGATAAACGGATATCAACGGGTACGCGTGTGGATTTTTTACCTATTTTCATTGAGATATATAATGTACATATTTTGAAAAACATTAACTTCATAAAAAGCGAGTCCCAAAAAAATATCAGTTATATTCCGACTTATCAACGTTTTAAATGCGTGATTCTCTGTCAACTACAGATGCATGAATGATTGCTATTGGCTTCCCAGTCTTACGGCCACGCCTTCTCGTTTCTAACTGTTACAATAAATTCTATTCTAAACATACAGCCTAGTTCTAATTTAATCTGGTGGAAGCGTACGGAACGTTTACCATATTTTTTACTGCTGAATGATACTGCCCAAAAATTGTTCAAACTGCCCAAACATATTGTTCTGTTTCTATTCCACCCTCACTTATGAAAAAGGTGCGAAACTATATATTTGCCCAGAACATCAAAATCCTAGTTACGCCTCTGATGACGAGAGAGACATTATAACTTTTGAAAACAGCTTTCGAAAAAGTTACAGTGACGTCATATGAAAGGTCTTTTCCAAAGTTAAAAATAATAAAAAATAATTTAAAGTCGACATTCAGCCAACAAAGATTTTCGGCACTGTCGATTTTATCAATAGAAAATGAGACGGGCAATAGCTTATGATATGATGATACCATAATGGAAATCGTGTCTAAATGAACCAGAAAATTAATTTAAGATTGTTTTGATATATAAGGCGAGTGTAATTAGGAAATTTAATTTAATAAAAAATATATTCTACAATGTATTTTTGAGTGTATTTTTAAATTTTAGTAGAAAATGTCCAGCCATCAAATTTTACACAGACCTCCGTAAATTTCCAAACCTGACCTGTGCCTATAAGTTCTTAAAAGTTAAAAACTAAGTCTATTTAATAGACTGTATATCAGGGGATCTATTCTGTAAGCTTTTCGACAATCGTTTTTACAGTATCCTGTTGAAAATTCCGATTTATCAACATCTCGTGTTGGTATTCTGTAACAAATTGATAGTGCACTTTTAATAGTGTTGTGTCGCTCTTGAGAGGAGACCTACAAACGTGTCCTCTTTGAAAAGTGATATTGTTTTTTGACATTTGTACTTGTTGTTTAGATATGTTTGAATATATTTGTAGGTTAGTGTGATTTAAAATGTGTTTTTTATATGGAAATATATATTTTTGTTGCTTTTTACATAAAATGTTTTAGTTATGGCCCAGGGATATATGTTTTATGAATTTTTAGATGTACTTGAAGTGGGGAAGATAAGACAGCTCAGTAATTTAATGAGAAGATCATTTAGGTATTTTTTATAATTTTTTTTTGTGTTCTTTAACTAATTTATATTAAACATATAAGATACTTCTAATAAAATTTAATTAATCTAAATAACCTGTGTTACGCAATTTAGCCAATGGAATCTGGAATACTCTCCACTGATCCCAGTGACAACGTTATCTCACAGTCAACATTCTTGAAGGAATTCGATATATTCCCGGAATTATTATTAATATTTTGAAAGACTTTTGGCATTTCTATCCAAAATTACCCCCAGTTAGAAGTCTATTCTGACTATCGCAATATGTCAAAATTTCTAAATGACGCTACTTATTTTCGATAATGCCGAATACAAAACAACATCACAAAGGACAGTCTACGAAGACAGTGCAGTGTGCATAGGTGACATGATACTGTGCATGTGACTGTCGAGAAGTTAAAGAATAGACCCCCAGTATACTGTTTTCACTTTTGTGGACAAACCAGATCTGGTTATTTTAGTTAATTTTTATTGTAATACTGTATTTAAACATCATTTAAAAATCCGTTACACTCTAAAACAAACTTCAGAAATTGTGGCTACGTTTAAATATTCTATTATTATGATCATATTTTCTAAATAATTTAGATGTCACTTTTCAACATAATATTTGTCGATTGAAGAGCTTGGGGAAAAAGGACATCAAGCCATATTAAAAAAAAAAATAGTTATACATATGTTAAATTGGACAACATATACAGGGTGTCCCAAATTACTTGTTAAGCATGGGAATCTCGAGAACGGTAAGAGATATGAGGTCGAGAAATTATACCAAAGTTGCCTTAAGGGACCATTTTAGCGATGTCTTTGTTCTCCTAAAAAAATACATAGGTTACTAGATATGAACAAAATTGTAAATTTTCCAGTTTTTAATTGTTGCTCATAACTTCCAAAATTAAAATATTAAGAGATTTTGGTGTGCACTTTCTGGAGGCACTTTTTCATGGTGAATTTACAGACGTTCTCTTTTTAGGGTTTTGTAGGTGTATGACCAAAAAACCCTTATACCGTCATTTTGTCGTCTGTCTGTCTGTTCAGTAAAAATTGTAGCCAAACGGCTAAACCTAGAGAGTTGAAATTTGGTATGCTTATACAACTCTTTGACCCGCACATAGGAAAAATACTAAAACATCTAATAAACATACCCCCCTAAAAATATAAACAAATATGTGCTCATCGAAAACAATTTTTTTTTTTTTTAATTCTGAATAGGGTATCAAATGAAAGCCCTTAGTACGTGGATTAACGATCAAATTTTTATTTTTGCAAAATATATTATTTTGGGGCGATTTTTGCCATAATTGTGCAAAAAAAAGTTTGTCCCACGCCCTGTAGCCCAGATGGTTTAAACTAAAAATCTAAAAAAATTCTAAGTAATGTATATTGGTGTGAACCGAAATAGTACAACATGAATTTTTGATCAGATTATGTTTTCGGAAAATAACGCAATTTTTGTGGTTTTTGGTTCACAAAGTACAAAAGTTATACCAATGTAAGACACTCACATGCAAGGCATGCGATAGCGTAATGGGTTAGAGCACTGGTGTCGTAATCTAAAATGCGCTGGAACAAAGGGTTTCGAGTTCGAGTACGGAGTGAATTTTATTTTTTCTGTTTTTTTTTTTTTCATTTTTATTATGTTGAAATTATTTTGTCAAAATTCTAGTTGTATTTTGACAAATGTTGTATTTAATTTTTAAGAGCGTAAATTTAATAACCAGTCTTATTATATGATTAACAGACGATAAATTATTTTAAAATTATCGTTCATTTTGCCGTGATTACTACAAAGTAAAATTTGTCCTACACACTCAGCATACCGCCTTCACTTATTATATACCTGCGAAACCCTGAAATGTGTGAATATTCACACTTCACATCAATTTTTTTTTTATAGCGTAACTTTTTCAAGTTATCAAAGTCAATTTAAATTTTTCATATGGAGCTTATAGTAGGTTATGAAAGTTTTGAATAGAGCTTTTTTGCTATTCAACCATATAAAAAAAGTCCCATTTTATTTTCGTAAATAATGTGAAAAATTAAGAAAAACGTTTTTTGTCTATCAAAATAATTCCTGTATATCATATTCCGAACTACGATTTTATATATTAATTTACAAAGCAATCCAAAAAACAAAATTAAATTTTTGTTAAATCAATTGTGATTTCAGGATTACATTTACTATTTTAAAAAGATTTTTCTTAGTTTTCAACATGTGGCCTGATACTCTTTTCTCCCAAGCTCTTCAGCTATAATTTTTAATTATTTTTTCTACTGTTGAAAAAACTAATATATTTCACTTATTTTTGTGTATAAAATGCATGTTAAAAAATGTAAAAAGTGTTAAAAAAAGTCTCATGTTCACACATGTCACACGCGTTTCATTATTTCACACCGTCCTATAAGCATAATACATCGGCTTATGGGGGCTACACCACTATCTCAATGGATTTACAGTAGCTCATGAGGGCGACAGAACCATCTCCAAGAACTACCGGCGTATCCGTAATGTCCGAAAAAGAATCAAAGAGTGCATTGAAAACAATTAAAGTCAATTTGTGATTTTAACTCAAAAAATCTTAAATTTTGGTTATGCTTTTATTTTTGTTTAATAAGATACAGCCGTAGAAAAATATATGTATATATCAATTTCTATTTTTTTTTCTTCTTGACGACAGTCATAGTAAAAATATTATGTGTAACTCATGCATTAAGCGTATTTTTTCGCTCATAGGATTGCTGTACTCGCCTATGGCTCGTGCGATCAAACTTCCCATTCATAAAAAAAGTTTTGCTTTATGCATTTATGACATAAACTAGCAGTGTACCCGCTGCTTCGCTACCGAAAAAATGTAGTCGTACCCGCTTAGATCGGGCCCATTTCGAAATCTCGTTCAAGACTGGTTGCTACGAATCGTTTAACATTCAAATATATGTATTTGTTTTAATCTACCATTGTATTAATATGTGCTCCTTATACAAATAATTTAAGTACGAACTTCTTTGTAAACATTGGTAGTACAGACATTTAGTAACAACACGTATAAGTGTCCCATTGTGCTAACCCAGGAAAATGCCACATAAAATGCCCATGTGAGAATCACTCATTGCCAAAGGCAGCGCCGGTCATGTGAAGCTTTTTATCTTGCACCTTACGAAATTATTTATTAATATTTGTATGATATTTATTATAATTATTCTGTGATTATTCCTGATTTATAAATCGTACCTATATAGATCAGAGCACTTTTTTTCGTTGGTAAATATTCTTGCCACTGAAGTAAGTTTTCTTCGTATTGCTTTAGGGGGTTACAATAATGTTCAATAGCGAATTTAACGTTATAATTGTCGTCAAAAATGAAAATAAAGAAAATTGTGATATATATCCTCGGGAACATTTTTGTAGCAATATTAAACCCAAAATTCGTTAATATATATTTTGAATATGTGTATCTTTTATAGTTTTATCTTTATAGTTTTTTATAATATGGAAGATTTTTCCGACTTTTTTCTAAATATTTCTTAATTGATCGGAAACCTGGTGTCATACCGCGATGATATTCAGGGTGTTAGGTAAATGTCCGGCACAATTTAAAAGACAGCATGGTGACGTATAATGCAATCGATTTTTCCTTTGCCAATTTTCTCTAAAATGTGAATTTTGTCCAAAAATAAACAAACAAAAAGATGCCCCAAATTTTGAAAATCACTGACTTTTTTTTATTTTTCATATTAATCCAGAAGTTATGTAGTTGCCATAGAGAGAAAAAAATAATAATAATTGTAGTTCAATAATAGAATATCAAATTTTCTAAAATAAAAAAGTTCATAAAAATGCCCAAAAATAAAAAACCAGAAAACAGGTGTTCCACTTCAGTCTCGCTCTGCATACACTAATCATACATTTTACTAAATAATTGAATAAATAAATCTTATCACCTATAGTAAACTGAATTGTGTCGAACGACATTTACCGATGTTCGACGAACTTACTCTAGTTGTCCAAACAACCATTGAAACGAAATTCCCGCGATCTCGCTGTACGCATCATACATACTTCGATGGTCCAATATAATTAAAAACAAAATTATTAATTTCTCGTTTCTGATGGGACTTTTTTGAGATTTTCGATTTTTCTAGTTATGATGAAAGCATTTCCTACCTGTATGCAAAATTTCAACTCGGTAGCATATCTGGAAGTGGGTTAGAATTTCCGGACATAGCCACAAATATTCTCTTTTATATATAAAGATAACTGTTGTAATACCAATATGATATACAATTTTAAAGGTGCAAATTATTGAAATCAAAATATCCTTTTAGTTTGTTTTAAAAAAAGTTAAAGCAGTATAGATTTTCTTTAAAATGCTACTGCGATATTGTCAAATGTCAAGATACTCATCTCAAGTGGGTGATAATTGAGAGTAGACCTCTTAATATCCATTCATAATGTCAGATGTTACAGTAATTTATTTAAGTTCTCAAGCAATATTTAATTTGGCAAATGGGCATTCAGGAAAATTACTACATTTTATGATACTTATATTTTCTACATAACATACTCGAGGTTATTAGGAATTACGATATTATAGTGGGTGGTTTGAAAGAGTCCGTGAGCGAAGAGTTGAGAGCCACTTCATGAGACAATTATATCATTTTGATGTTCTTTTTCATAATGTGCCGAGAATATTACGTATTCATAAAAATGTACAGACTGCCTAATGATTTTACTAATTTTGTACAAATATTTACCTATATATGTACCTCGTTACCTATATTCCTGGTAAAACCCGTATCAAATGTTTTCACTAAGAACTTTCATACAGATTGTAAGACTCAATGTTTGTCTGTCTGTCCGAGATTCACGCAAAAACGGCTGGACCTATTTTCACGAAATTTAGTACGATGATATAATAAAACCAGGATTCGAAAATAGGCTATAAAGCATCTTAAACTTACCTGAAAAATGTACCAGTACATAACAAATAGTTATTTGTGTACCATGGCCAAAAAGTAGATCTTTTAGATAGATTAGGACGAAAAAGATCTTTTTGGCAAAGGTGAACATTATATTTTTTGGGCGACCAAAAGCAAATTTTATTAGAAAAATTAAATTTATTTATTTACATTCCTTAATTTATGGTTATTGAACAACAATTACAACTATAAATGTTTGTATCTCCATTATTCTTCTGTATATTTTCTTTATTTTATCAGCTTGAAACAAACTGTGCATTGGTAGAGCTGGTGCAAGTAGTAGTACTTGTACCAGCTCCGTTACTGTGTGACGAGTTTCTTATCTTTTAGAATCTGATTAGCAATTGTTATTTTACTTGAAATGGAGTCTTCATATAGATTTCCGCCACAGTTGAAGATTTCCACACCCATGACATTTTAATGTTAATATATCTGTTCCGGCATCAGCTAAAAATGATGCTGATATTCTTCGATTTTCAGTTGTTTCCGTCTAACCATGGAGATCTTGTAACTTAAGAAATGACACATATATGGCTTTAGCATCCAGCAGCCAAAAATATAAGCGAATCGGCCTAGACCGAAAAAGATTTACTTTCTGGCTAGTACTAGATGATAAAAAATAACTTTTTTTGATATGGTCTACCAAAAAATTGTTTACGATAAGAAATCTTTTTTGTGCACCCTTAAACATCGAAAAAGTTAGTTATATTAATTTTTGAATTAATATATCTCACGTGAAACTAGTATTACCTGGAACATAATTTGGGAACAGCTGCTGGCTGTCGCACTCCAGAATATTCTATGCAGCTTTAAGAATCTACGATAAGGAATTTTGCAATTTGAATTTATTTGAAAATAATCAATTAAAATTGTATATAAATTAGTGGTTTTCAATCGGGATGCCGCGAATTCGTAAAATAAATCACCTTTGATGAGCGCGGGCTCATCTAGGGTTCATAATTGGCTATAACGAGGCCCTGAAGGAGCCTTTATTACTATTTTTTTTTCTTTTTTTTTTTCACTCATCATTTCGATTCGTTTTTCTTTCGGTCCCCTAAAGAAAATTTATTCCATTCGGCCTATTGCCCATAATAAACTTAATCGGGCACTGAATAAACTATCGACCCCCGCTCAACAATTATTTGTGAAGAACTGCCTCCCGCTTAACAACCGGGACTTAACAATTTTTTATAGATTAACACCAAGCTCAACAACTGTTTTTAATTTACGAAAATTACGGGAAGTCTACCAAAAAATAAATTATATAAAAATACGGTCCATTCAAGTTAACTATGAAATGACGTCACAGTTGAGAAATTTGCTTTGTTACCATATATTTGTTTACAGATGTCAAAAAAGTTAGGTCAACCACTTCTAAAAAGATATAGAATAAAAAATTATACTGAAACTATATTTCCTAGGGACTAAAGGGGCTAATGTGCATTATGATATAGAGTTATAAAAAAAAAACAAATATTTTATTAAAGGAATAAATTTTATATATAATACTAGCTGAGTACCCGTGCTTTGCTACGGTATATTGACGGTCTGCCATCATCGTGCAATTATTATAAGTCATGGTTCTCTATAGATCACATTGCTTACTCTCTCCTCAAGTGTAGATTCACCCCGTTAAAGGCTCATTAGTGTAAAATTTTCAGTTCGTTACTAAACATGTTACTGAATTTCATATCTCTATGTCAAGAGACGTTCTTTCGAATAAAAAATACCAATTTACCCCTTTAGGGATGAAATTTAAAAAACTTTCAAATCGCTTTCTAAATATTTTAAATAGAAAATTATGTAGCAAAATGGAATGTTATAACTCAGGAAATAAAAAGGTTTCTATAATTCACTCCAAATGTAGATTCACCGCTTTAGGGGTTGAATAGGGCAAAATCCTGAATTAACCCTTAATAATTATCCTTTGTAATCAAAAACCAAGTCAATATCTCATTGGTCCTAAGGTATATTGAGGAATCCTTCAAATCACATTTCACCCCTTTAGGGCTCGAATTTCGAAAAATCTCTACTTTGTGAGTGCTTACATCACGGAAGGAATATACTTCCCGAATTTCATGTCTCTATATCCACGGGAAGTTCTATCGAATAAAAATACCCATTTACCCCTTTAGAGGTGAAATTTAAAAAAACTGTCAAAACTATTTCGATATATTTGAAAAAGACACCGGTGTGCCAAAAAGGAATGTTATAACTCAATAAACACAGAAAATACGACGGGTTATATAATTCACCCCGATTATAGATTTACCCCTTTAGGGGTTGATTAGGAAAGAATCCTGAAATTAATTTTTCGGCATTTGTATAGGTTATCTTTATAAGCAAAAGCCAAGTCGATATGATATTGGTCCTAAGAGATATTAAGGAATCCTTGATATCACATTTCACCCCTTTAGGGGTTGAATTTAGAAAAATCTCGTCATAGAGGGAATATACTTTACGAATTTTATGTATCTCGTCCAGATGACGTTCTATCGAGTTGAAAATACCCATTTACCCTTTAAGGGGTGAAATTTTAAAAAACTGTCAAAACCAATTCGACATATTTTAAAAAGACACCGATATGCCAAAAAGAAATGTTATAAGTCAATAAACACAGTAAATACGAAGGGTTGGTTAATTCACCCCATAGGGTTTGATTTAGACAAAATCCTGAAATAAGTTTTCGGCATTTATATGGGTAATCTTTTTAAGCAAAATCCGAGACGAAATCTTATTAGTCCTAAGAGGTATTGAGGAATTCTTGCAATCACACTTCACCCCTTTTCACTCCTTAGGGGTTGAATTTCGAAAAATCTCGTCAATGGGTGCTTACCTCATGGAGGGAATATACTTTGCGAATATTATGTATCTATGTCCAAGGGATGTTCTATCAAATTAAAAATACCCAATTACCCCTTTTGGGGTGAAATTTTGAAAAACTGTCAAAACCATTTCGAGATATTTTAAAAAGACATCTATATGCCAAATAGGAATTTTATAACTCAACCAACACAGAAAATACGGCGGGTTCTATAATTGTCCCTGATTGTACATTCACCCTTTTAGGGGATGATTAGGACAAAATCTTGAAATAGGTTTTTTAACATTTATAAGGATAATCTTTATAAGCAAAAACCAAGGCGATATATTATTGACCTAAAAGAAATTGAGGAATCCGTGTAAACACATTTCACCCCTTGTCACCCCTGAGAGGTCGAATTTCGAAAAATCATTTCTTAGGGGGTTCTTAAGTCATAAAAGGGATATACTCCCCGAATTTTATGTTTCTTTGTCAAGACGAAATTCTATTGAATAAAGAATACCAATTTAGCCCTTTAGGGCTGAAATTTAAAAAAACTGTCAAAACACTTTCTAAATATTTTAAAAAGACACCTATATGCCAAAAAGGAATGTTATAACACAATAAACACAGAAGATGCGAAGGGTTCTATAATTGTCCCTGATTGTACATTCACCCTTTTAGGGGATGATTAAGACAAAATCTTGAAATAGAGTTTTTAACATTTTAATGGATAATCTTTATAAGCAAAAACCAAGGCGATATATTATTGACCTAAAAGAAATTGAGAAAGCCGTGTAAACACATTTCACCCCTTTTCACCCCTGAGAGGTCGAATTTCGAAAAATGATTTCTTAGGAGTTCTTAAGTCATAAAAGGGATATACTCCCCGAATTTTATGTTTCTTTGTCAAGACGAAATTCTATTGAATAAAAAATACCAATTTAGCCCTTTAGGGGTGAAATTTAAAAAAAATGTCAAAACACTTTCTAAATATTTTAAAAAGACACCTATATGCCAAAAAGGAATGTTATAACACAATAAACACAGAAGATGCGAAGGGTTCTATAATTCACCCTGATTGTAGATTCACCCCTTTAGGGGTCGATTAGCATAAAATCCTGAAATAAGTTTTTTAATATTTACATGAGTAATCTTTGTAAGCAAAAATAAAGTCGATATCTTATTGGACGTAAGAGATATTAAGGAAACCGTGAAGCCACATTTTACCCCTTTTAACCCCCTTTTCACCCACTTAGAGGATGAGTTTCGAAAAATCCGTTCTTAGTGGGTGCTTACGTCATGGAGGGAATATACTCGCCGAATTTCATGATTGTAGGTTCAGTGGTTTGGGCTGGGCGTTGATTATGAGTAGGTAGCTTAGTTACGATTTTATATATATAGATTTGAATTCCAAATATTCAAATTTTTATTTGTTCCGATCAATTAAAGACACGCTATTTTCTCTTATTAAAGAGCAAAATCATCATTTGCTTGTAACTACAAAGAGATTTCGACATTTTTATTAATATTTGATACAGTTCAAAATAAAACGTAAATTTGAAAATGTTGCAACGTAGAAAAGGGAACAAGAACCTAACCTGTGGAAGCCAAATGTATCAACTGAGTACTGCTTGCATATTAGTTACAATACGTTTTAGCATTACCAATGAATTTAACCAAATGTGACGTCACTTCATAGTTAACTTGAATGAATTTTAGTGTGCCATAATTTTTCTTATTTTATATTAAGCTGCGTTCTTTAAATTAATAGACTGTTCACTGTGCGTTGAATAAGTTTAGTAGATAGTTTTAACGTTCAAGGCTGCGTTTAAGGCTATGGAAATTAGTGCGTTACGAATAGTACGACATCTATGTGTCTTTAAACCAACTACGACTCGTAAAATGTTTATTATCTATTATCGTTTTCCTAATTCTGCTGTCCTAGATTTTTACTAATTAAACCTAACCTAATTACCTAAATTGATCATATTTACTGTTCATCTTTGTAATTTTGGGCGAGATTTGTTGTAATCGGCGCGATGACATTTTGTTAGGTTATGTAAAGGCATTCAATGTAAACGTTCTCTACGATGTAGACTAAGATGGCCAATGTGTGTTTATATGTCTGTCTCATTAAAACAACTCACAACTACAAATTTTGTAAAACTATCGACAATCGACAACATATAACGTATTAAATGAACTCTGAACGGTTGCTCGTGTTACCATATGACAAACCTGTTAGTTACAATCAACATTGCACAAGTCATAGCCTGTAGTCGACTAATTTATGAGCTCTGAATGCAGCTTTAGAAATACTTGTATAATTTATAACTGTAAAATCATATTCTGATAACATCTTATTTTATTTGATTTACAAAATATAAATAATTTAAATGTAAAATTATAGTATTGTATTACTATTATTGAATTACTTAATAAATTAAACTAGGCTAGCCACATATGGAACTATGGATATTAATTACAATTACGCAATCGTATAGATTCTCAAGTGTTATAAAAAGAATCACGTGAACATAACTACGACTGTAAAGATTTCATCTGATTATTGTCAAACAGAATGAAATTGGAATAAATCCATGATTTACTCGATCTCGAAAATTACGAACGTATTTTTCGTTTTGTTTTTCCTTGTAACAAATAAAATTATATAATTTTACTGAAAATCAGTCAACATAAGACATGGATCAATCGATCCAAAAAGAAAGCGTGTTGTGGGGCCCAAGTATATCGAAGGAAAACAATTAGCTATATATCTGCGACATTCGTTCCAGAATGTTGCTCGAAGCGTCCGGTATATTCTCGACCTTTTTGCCTCAAGGCCGGCCACCGCCAGGATTGCATCTTCTAACCAGAGTCGAACCCATATTTATTTCGTTCCGGTTTACGGTTACGTTTCAAGTAAATGTTTTTTGTTGCAGTTTCGGTTTAGGTTCGTCTAAAAATTCCGGTTCAGTTCCGGTTCGAATAACAAGTTAAAATCGAGTCATCAAATATCTCATTATCATTAGCGCGACAGCCCGAGTTGAGCTTAGGCCTTTTGTTTCCAGGTTTCATGACCATGTTTTTAATCTATGTACATTCAGGAGTACACAGAAAGGCACCTACATTTTATAGCCGGTTCCGAACGGTTAAGCAAAACCTGTAATTTGTATAAATATTTTTACACAAATTATTTGATATTGTAGCAGTACAAGCTGGCACTATTGAAACTTAAAAACCTTTATTAAGAAAAACCATTACGTTTTGTTAATTATGTAACTAATATTCCTGACGTCATTTCTTGTTTTCACATATCATTATAATTATGCTTAAATTATTCTATTCTTAAATTTTGTTATCACTTAATAATAACTTGGTACTTTCATCCTGAGTGTTCATGAGTCACCCTTATGAACCTTAGTATTGTCAAATATTGATAATGAGTAATAGAAAATGACCGGAAGGGCGGAAGGGGCTAATGAGAGAAAGTCTAAGGGTGTAAAATGTTAGTCAGTAGTCAGTCTAATGTCATATATAAAAGCTGTTCACAACATCAAACTTGGAATTAGTCAGAAGACAGTCAGAATAGAATCACTTAGTCAGAAGAAGTTAGAAGAGAAAAGTACTTCAAGCTATTTTATTTTTATAAGTGTTCCACTAACTGAGAATGCTGAGTACGTAGACGTAATCATTTGTAAATTTATTTTTATACATTTTTTTTAATTTTGTAACATTTGTAACTATATTCAAATTCCTATTACCTACTACCTTCAATTATTTTGGTATCTTATTCTACAACATACTCCCCTTTGCAATAAAGAAGTTAAACAACCAGCAATTCAAAAAGACCGTAAAAACATATTTAATAACTAAAGCATTTTATAACTTTGACCAATACATCGCTAATAATTTTAATGACTTGTAATGTAATTTTGTAACTTTATTTTTAATGTTAAATTCAATGTATTATTGTTTATGCTATGTTTATTTGTAGTATTTTTTTCCCCATTATTACTTTTATTAACTGACGTATGCAAAAATATTTTGTATTTGTTAACATCAATAAAATTATTATTATTATTATTATTATTATTATTATTCCAATTTGTCGACTTGTAAATACATGTGTATATTTAGTGGAGTCACGTTTATTGTTATTACGTTATCCCTTCAAACTCTGCTCTTGCTAACCTTCCTAGAATAATCTACATATACTTATTTATATATATTTTCTTTTCCTAATTTCACTCTAGTTCTCTCACACCGTTATAATTCAATTAATTTTTATTTAGTTTTATATTTAAAGTCTCCCCCCCCATTTATAACTATTAGTTTTCGGCACGTTACAATATCAAATATCTACCGGTATCAATTTTGGTTTAATTTTATTTACCAAATTCCCTTATTATTCTTATTTTTTAATAATAAAATTGAAAATACAAAAGAAATAGAACTTAATTAAATATTTTATTGTCAAAAAGAAAAACAAAATACAATTTAGGAAAATAAAAATTAAAATACAAAAACATTTTGCACCTAAATAAAATAAAATTCTAACAAATTAGAAGGAAATTACAAAAATAATTAATAAGACACAGGGCCGAATTAAGGGGGTGTCAAGACAGTCAGTTGCCTGGGGCGCCAGATGCAAGGAGTACTGAAAATTTTGGTTGAAAACTTATTTTTGCTCAACAAATATTTTTGATAGCAATGAACAAATTAATTTTCAGCGCCCCTAAAAATGTGGGTTCAGCTTAGTAGTAACTTCAACTTTGATGAATCGCAATATTATAAAGAAGAAAACGGAATAACACAAACCTTTTTCTTACAAAAAATAAAATAAATGAATGAATTAAATTAATTACAGTTCATTCAGTTGGAAAAATAATATTATATTTGAAATTTGAAATGAAAATAAAATTAAAAATCCATGTTTAATCCACACATTGATATGTTCTTCAAATTTGCTTCTGTTAGATTCATTCTTTTATCAGTCAATATAAGTTTTAGTAGTAAGAAAGCAATTAATTAATTAAATTATGAAAAAAAAATTGAACCGAAATTAACCGTTACTAACATTTCGTTCCGGTTCCGGTTCCAGTTCTGTTAAAAATTCCGGTTAATTTCGGTTTTCGGTTCGGTTCCGGTTCGACTCTGCTTCTAACAACAGTTAAAAGGCTATACTAATAATGATAAAGCAATACTAAATTAACAATAATTCAGACAGCTACATTCTAATAAAAAACCTGGTAAGTTATATGCATAAAATACTCAAAACCGGAAGTTATATAATAATATAAAATGCGAGGTTTGATTAAAACAGTTGCGGACTAACGTCATAAAACTTCATAAATAAGAAATTATTTTCCATTTTTTTTTTTCAATTTTTAGCGTTTTGTAGGTATGACCAAAAAACCCTTATACCGTCATTTTGTCGTCTGTCGGTCTGTCTGTCTCTCTGTCTGTTCGGTAAAAATTTTAGCCAAACGGCTAAACCTAGAGAGTTGAAATTTGGCATGCTTATATAACTCTTTACTAAAACATCTAAAACACATATCCCCTAAAAATATAAACAAATATGTGCTCATCGAAAAAAAATATATATATTTTTTTAAATTCTGCGTAGAGCATTAAATGAAAGCCCTTAGTACGTGGATTAACGATCAAAATTTTATTTTTTCAAAATAAATTATTTTGAGGCTATTTTTGCCAAAATTGTGCAAAAAAATTTTTGTCCCACACCTTGGTGTGAATCGGAATAGTACAACAGGAATTTTTGATCAGATTATGTTTTCGGAAAATAACGCATTTTTTGTGTTTTTAACTAAAATATGTTAAATATTTAATTCGCTATATAACGTAGATAAGTAAGCGCTGATAGCGTAGTTGGTTTCGTCGGTGGTTTTTGTAATTTGCAAACTAGAGAATCCTGTCAATTTTAATTTTTCTGTTTTTTTTTTCATTTTTATTTTGTTTAAATTATTGTCAAAATTCTTATATTTTGGTAAATGTTGCATTTAATTTTTAAAAGCGTAAATTTAATAACCAGTGGGAAGTGTGGAAATTATAATTTAATTCTATGTTTGAATGTATACGAAATCAGAGGGCGGGGCTTATGATTTAAGCAACCAATGGAAGCGGTAGGCGCAATTTTCAAAATCTAACCTAACCTAACCTAACCTTGCTATATAAAAAAAATACTGCACATATTTAGAAACTTAAATAATGGTATTAGGCATTCGAATTAAAATTCATAAAAAAATATTTTGACATAAAATTTGTTTTGGCGTCCTAAACAACCATCATTCAGTAGCAATACCTGCAAAACCCTGAAATGTGTGAAAATTCACACTTCACATCGATTTTTTTAAATTTTATGATAACAGTGTCCTTTTAACGAACTTTCCAGTTTTCGAAACAACAAGAAAATCAAGCAGGACAGTGTCAGGAACATATCTGCTACGTAGAATACCTCAGGATCGTTTTGTGACAGTGTAGTTTGTGTACAGTAGTGAAACAATGGTTAGCAATGAATTTAATTTATTTCGACAAATTTTAATCGTTTTTACATAGACGAGAAGTGCTAGCGCCAATGTTGATGCCACGCGCTGGATTTTCAACGCTCTCTCCAGCGACGCGCTCGCTTAATGGTCCGTCGACGTGCCGCTTAATGGTCCCTTATTTCGTCATCTTTCTTCCAACACCCGAATCTTATATCGTTTTACATATTTTCTTTATAAATGTTGCGAAATTTCGAAGTCAAGTCGAATTCTTTTTCCACTTTTGTACAATGTTAAGAATATTTAGTCGCTGTTTTTGTATTCTAATATTGTAGTCTAACTCGTTATTAAGAATCGTTCAACCTTTCCGATTGCTGAATTATGACCGTCGGAGTGGCGAGGGGTAGTATTATTTTTGCCCTGCCGTCTCAAACTCATCGTCACAACAAGTTTAATTTTTACTTTTAATTTTTTATTTTTTATTTTCATTTATTTATATTATATCCAGAGTACAAAATTATACAAGTAGAATGTTACGAATAATAATAATAATTAATACAGTGGATAAAGGCCCATGATCAGTCTTTGTGTTCTCACGTCATGAACCATCAAGAAGTATAAAAAGTATATAAAAACTTTGCACATATTTACATAAAGAACCAGGGTTCTTTGCTATTGACAATAACACAATTGTCATAAACAAAATTAAAGTATGCGATTATGTAACGTTCCCTAGCTTGGGCAGAATTAAATCTGATGAGAATAATGAAATTAAAAGGGCAAGACGAACTTATTAGAAGAAAAGACTTAAAAACTTTTATCCCAGATGAGCTTTTTTATGTTTCTTAAAAGAGATTAAACTAAAAGATTTAAGGTTCTCAGGAATAATATTATATTTAGCGCAAATGTCAAATTAGAAGCTATGTTTAAATGTTGCAGTTTCGTAAGAAGGTCGAGAATGGGTACCCTTAAATCTTATACTAACATTATGCACATCAGATCTAAGGTAATTTTGTTGAACAAACAAGGGGGAGTTTTGAGAATTAACACTCAGGGCCGGCGCGAGGGTTTTTGGCGCCCGTAGGCAAGATTTAATTGAGCGCCCCTAGGCAGGTCGTAACTATACTCTATCTCAGAAAGACTGATAGTAATAAAATTTATTATTTGTAAAAAGTTCTTGTTTTTTTCACACAGACGCGGCCCACAAAATATGAATAGTTCGAAACGAAATATTGTTAAAAATACCGAGTGTGCCGCACATATTATATGGGAATACGAACTGAATGTAACGTTTTAAAAGAAATTTGTTTATTTTATAAACAAATTTAATACGGTACGCTAGCCGACCGGCGTAGCGTAGTGGTAACACATGTGCTCTGCGTTGCGAAGGTCTCGGGTTCGAATCCCGTTCAGGAATGGAAATTTTCTCAAATAAAAATTGTCCTGGCTAATTGTCACAGCAGCAAAGGCCATTAAATTAAAAAAAAAAAAAAAAAATACGGTACGCTAATGTACAGCAGCCTACTTTATTAAAATAAGACAATATCGCATAGATTTCGGTAACCATGATTACACAATAATATACAAGTAACAAACAGTATTTTATGATTCGTGAAAATCATTTGGTACGTGGTCAGACCTTCGTTCTCAACAGAAGAATATTCTTATACGGTGAAGAGTATAAGTATTTTACAGACCTTTAGAGGGATTTGTTTTGAGAACGTAAAGGTGAAAAGGACGTTGAGTTCCTACGATTTATTCGGATTTATATTGCCACAATACAAATTCACTACAGAGAGCCGCATAACATCTTAAGGTAAAAATCTAAATTATTGTGTTGTATTGCTTGTATATTTTTGTATAATAGTATGCGGCGCTTAAAACGCAAGCATTTACCGAAATTTAATGGATATGATCTTATTTTAGGCTCTCCTTCCCAGTATTTCTCCTTTTTCTCTCTCTCTCCCTCTTGGTGCGTCGCAGGAAATATCCAGAGCCAGCTTACGGCATTGGCGTACTGGTTTGGATAATTTGGGGCTGGACGTACCGAGCGTCGAAAGAAAGCAAGGATAGAGGAAACTTCAAGAAAAAATCCAGATTAGCCTTTTAATCAAAATTATTTGTGTTATTGTTTATATATTGTTTATTTAAAATTTTGAATATTAGTTGTATATAAATTTTTTTATACGTTAGATTTTATTCGGAATGTGTACGAATTTCGTGGCGCTGGTCGACCAACCCGGGAAAGCTTTGTAATCCAGCGCATTCTGGTAAAATCGCTTTAACCAAATTTACCTTTAATTAATATTTTTATAATTTGTTTGTAATTTATAATATTATTATTCTAAATTTATTTTGGTATTTATATATTTTATTTACATTTCGATTTTCAATTATAATAAATTTTATTGTTTTGATATTTACTATATTCAGTTGTTGTTATTGTCTTATGTCCCAAATATGTCGTTTTAGGTTAGGTTTCGCCTAGTGAGACTGATTTAGTCAGTCTTCGTTAAAATCTAGTCTGTGCGTGGGATCTATTGGTCGGTCCCAACTATTTTATTTTAGACCAATCGGCGCCCTTAATTTTTTTTTATAATTTCATCTAATTTTGAACCGTACGACCGTCTCGGCTGTTTAAAGGCTAGCCACAAAAGACTAAATAAACCTATAGCCGGTGTTTTATAGGTCACATAGGGTTAAACACAATAGATCATAAAAATGTTAACCTAAAATTTTGAGGAAAAATATGGTCACAGGGGTGCATTTAATGATATGATAAATATGGTCACAGGCGTGTGTTTAATAAAATGATAAATAGTAATATAGAAATACACAAAACTAATTTAAACGTGTTTAAAATGTGCACGCCACTGGTAACTGCCTGACAAAAAGATTTATTACTATCAGTCTTTCTGAGATAGAGTATAGCTTTTTTCGAGCCCTAGGTAAGAACTTTTACATTTCAAGTGAAGACCTAAAAAAAAGGTCCTCACTTCTAAAATTACATTTCACTATATTACTTTTACATTCATTTGGCATTTAGCGCCCTTTTGAGTCTCACATCAGCGCCCCCCTCGCAGCGGCGCCCGCATGCCTTACATGCCTGCTTCCGCCGGCCCTGTTAACACTTTATGATAAAAGACAAGAGAATGAGAAAATCGCAGTCGCAAGTAATCACGCCTACATCTATTGCTTGGATAGACCATCCAAGTCAGGTATTTATGGTGGACGAATGAAAATTACTTCTTCGCTAAAAACTACCAAATTATGGGAGTGGGAAGTGCGTTATTCTGATTATCCATATTGGTCAAAATGTCTTGACAAGACTCGTATGATATTCCTAATGTTTCGGCAACTTCTCTGACAGTCAATCGTCGATTTGTTCGGATTACTGCACGAACCTGCATAACCATTTCATAGGTTTCATAAATGGAAAGCCTACCTGATCTCTCATCATCTTTGGAACACTCGGACAGCTTAAAATGCAAAGTTAAAACATTTCTGTCGCTATCCTTCTAAGTTTGATAGCACAGATAGGTTGCTTTTCGATTAGGTCCATTTTAAAAATCGCCGAGGATCAAGATAATTGAATTAAAAAGAAAAATGCAATCACTCAACAACTTACAAATGACAACTGTATCTCTCTACTTGCTAGGACTTCGCAGCGCTCTTTATATGAAACCTCGACAAAAAAATTCATAATAAAATTTAAACTTGAAATCGATTATTTCAATTTAATTTATCAAATAAATGTATTGGTAGATTTTTATTTCTATCCTAATTCTAATATGTTTTTCGTTTCTAAGTTTTCCCTTCTTAACCTACGTTAACCTGTGTGTCAGTGACCCGAATGTTTTGGCACTTCCTTCACACTGCCGACAACACTGCACACAATAGCCAACACATAATTTACTGTTATTTTTACTCAACTGTCTCTGTTCTAAACTTTGAACCAAGTACGAGTTAAGTTCACAACCGACCGTTTAATATCAGTTGTTAATGAACTAATAGTCATAGATTACATTCCTAATAAAGGCTTAAATAATTATTTTTTTGCTATCCGTGATGACATTTTGGCAACGTTTCTAGAGATGAAAATATTACTAGATTATAAATAACCACAGAAATTTTAGTAATCGCCAATTAGAACTCGTGGCATATCCAAAAATATACTGCTTTCAAAATTGCATTTTACAAAGTACTTAAATTATGTGGCCATTAATGAACTGCGCAAAATTCTGGATTACTTAAAGTGTCAAGTCATTTGACAAAAACAAATGTGGGATACTGCAAAACAAAATAGTGAAATGACACTATTTTGAAATATTAGGTGTACCGGAAAGTTTTATCGTTTTTATTATTAGTGCAGTATGCGAACTAGTCACGACTTATTCGCTGAATTAAACAGACGTCTTTTGCGTTTTGATTAAACTCTGTAATCTTGAGTACCTAATTATTGTTTTCGTTTCATTTTAAACCCTTGCATTTTAAAAGGACGGAATAATTTTCATCAAAACATTTTGCATGCTGTTTAATGTTGTATGAATACCATAAAAAAAATCTGCTACAGTTGCTACATAAAACATTTGCACTGTTTATGGTGATAAACAAAGTGTACGCACATGTCAACAGTGGTTTAAAAAATTTAAATCAGGAAATTTATGCTTGGATGATGAACTTCGATCTGGAAGGCCCTATAAAGGAATAATTTATTATGAGATGTTAAAACCGGGGCAAAGTGTTAATTCTGATATCTACTGTGAACAATTGGATTCTTCAAGACAACAATGCCTGACCTCATTCATCAAAAATAAAAGACACGTGAAAAAAATTTTGAGCTTCATTGGGATGTTCTAACACACCCACCCTACTCACAAGACATTTCACCCTCCGACTATCACTTATTTCGGTCACTTTTTAAGAAATAAGACACAAGAGATATGAACCATGTTAAAATGAGCCTTGAACAATTTTTTCCTTAAAAAAATCAGGAATTTTATAAATCGGGAATATTTTTCCTTCCTGATAAATGGCAGAGTGTTATAGTACATTTTTTTCTTTCGATTTGTTTCCATTTTAATAATACCAAATAAACGAAAAAACTTTTCGGTACACCTAATATATAAGGCTAGGGATAATACGTGCTATACTAGCGTCGGCGAATCAACACAGTTACGTCACACGACGTAACAAACGATTTATATATAATCTTTATTTCGCAAAATATTTGCAGTTACAAAAATAATAATATAATATTTAGTACTATATCTAGATATATAAATACATATATGTATACTGGTAACATGGGTGCACATGAGATTGTATTTATAACTGTTTTAGCTGTGCTACATCGTCAAGGGAGAGAGTAAATTTATCACAATTGGTTATATGATATCTTGTATTGCACTTTTTATTGCACATTTTACACACACAGTCTTGGTCGTACTTATGGAATCTTTGGTTCGAGCAGATTAGATGATGAAAGCCATGTGATGTGTAGCGACATACAGTGCCTCTGTTGCTGACATTTGCTGCTTTCCAGAAGGGTTTTTCGAAAGCAAACGATTCCGTATAATTTTCCGTACAGAATCTTAGATTTTTGATTTCTAAAATTTCTAAATATTCTATTTTCACTGTTTCTTGCATGGGGAGATTGTTGCAAATTTCTGTCGAAAGGGGACTGTTTCCTATGAGGTGGTGGCACAGAGTAGAAGATGTAGTGTAGTGAACACCAAGAAGTCTTTTTAGGAATGTGGATTTAACTTTATCTATTTCTAAAAGGTGCGAGGTTTTGAGGTATTTTGAGATTATGTGTATTCCATAGAATATCACAGGTTTTATTTTGACATTAAACAGAAATGTGCCTGCTATAACGGATAATCTGGGCGTGTTTTTAAGCATGTTTATTGTTGTTATTGAGCATCTTTTCCTGTTTTTAATGTGTTCCGTAAAAGTTAAAGTGGTTTGTAGTTTTATTCCGAGATAGTTATAACTGTTTACTATTTCAACGGGCTGGTTTTGGTATGAGAAAATGTCATCTTTACAGAGATATCCACCTTTTCTAAATTTCATTATCTTGGTTTTTGACAGATTAACTTCTAGTTTATTGTTTAATGTGTACGTTTCCAGGTTGTCCAGTCCAATTTGTATTTCCCTTCTGTTTTCACTGAAGAAGACAAGGTCATCTGCGTAAAGCAATAGTTTTAAGCTGTTTGTATTTTCTTTCAGTGAGAGGCAAATCTGCTATGTATGTTATAAATAGGGTAGGACTCAGGCTGTCCCCTTGTAGTAGCCCTTTTTCTTGTAAAATGGTTTTTGATAGGCGTAAGCCATCAGATATGCAAATTTTATTTGGCTTTAATATGTCTTTAATGACGGCGAGGATCTTACCGCCTATATTGAGGTTGTGTGCCAATTTTTCTACTAGCTTATCTCTGTCCACGGAGTCAAAGGCTTTTGAAAAGTCCACAAAGCATGCATATAGTTTACCTTTTGGTTTTTCAAGTGCTTCTGATATGTTGTTTATTAGGACTGTAATTGCGTTAGTAGTTGATTTTCCCGGGATGAAACCATATTGTTCTTGGGGCAATTTATCTAGGGTGTGGTTTATTATTCTGTTATTTATTATTTTCGTAAAACACTTGAAAGACGTTTGTTGTAATGCTATGCCTCTGTAGTTGTTTGGATCTCTAGGATCTCCTTTTCCCTTGTATATCACATTTATTTTGCTGTATCTCCATTGTTCTGGTATTGATCCTTCAATTAGGCATCGGTTAAAAAGCATGTTCCATTCTACTGAGATGATATTGTATGATTGTTGTATATGTTCGTAAGCTATTTTGTCTCCGCCAGGCGCTTTTTTCTTCTTACGATTATGAATAACACTTAAGGTTTCTGCTTCATCTATAAGCTCATCACACCAGTTTTCATATTTCATGTTTGGGGTGGTATTATCTTGCCTCGTTCCATGGTATAACTTTTTAAAATGTTGTTCTAATGTTACCATCGGTATGTATGCTGATACGTTCGTTCTGGTTTTGAATAGATCCCATTTGATTGTATCACTTGAAAACTTCTCGTATAATTCATTTTCGGTATGGTCGTTTTTCTTATTTCTGATGACTGATTTGTATTCTTTCTTCATTTGGTTGTAGTTCTGTTCTTTGTTTATTAACGCTATAATACATTTTTGTTTCAAATCTTTACATTCAGAGTCAAACCATTTTCTGTGTTTAATTTTACGGTCACCTACCTGTCATTCTACAAATTCCTAGTTTTAGTGAAATATTTAGTGATTTAAATCACACAACTTATCCCCAGTTAAGTGAAACCATCATATTAAAACTTAAGCAATATAAAATATTACGTAAAAACAAAAATAAAAGAAAAAATCGTGGGAAAAGAAGTGGTAAAAATGTGAGGTTAAGATCAGTATCAACTAATGTTTCATTCCTACATTGGAACATAGAGGGCTATACGAACGCCGTACAATTAGAAGAAGAACATAACGTTTTTAAAAATTATGACATCATCACACTCAATGAAACGTTTTTATTAAAACCACCAAAAATTGAAGAATTTTATGTCTTCTCACAAAATGCGTTGAAAAAAGATAAAGGAAGACCATCCGGTGGTATCTTAATAGCAACAAAACAACACCTAGAACCTGAAGAAATAAAATCCACAGTGAACTACATTGTTTTAAAAACCGTAGTTGGATACATACTAACTTTTTATTTCCAACCCCAAACAGACATTGATTATTTACTAGAAGAAGTAAATGAAGCACTTTCACACGTAAATCTAAGTGAAAAAATAATAATAAGTGGAGATTTCAATTGCAGAGTGGACATAGATAGAGAAAGAAGTCAAGAGCTTGAAGACACTTTGTCCTCGCATGGTTTGGCCCTACTAAATAAGAAAAAAACTGCCACATACATTTGTTACAACGGCAGCAGCACAATTGATTTAATTTTTTCAAATACTCCGCGGAAGTTATCTAAAATAAAAATATTGCCAACAATTACCCGAAAACACCAAAAAATCACATTCAATATATTCGAAAGCATAAATAAAAGTAACGTTAAAAAGCAACGACTATCAAGAAATCTAGAGCAAGATAAACTAATTGAAAACATAAATAAATCATACCTAAGACGTTTAATCTATACAGAAAAACTAACAAAATGCATGGATGTAATGACAAATATAATTTTAAATTCAACTAAGAAGATCCGTAACAAACGATTGCATTGTTCCAGACAATACAGTCGTTTGTTACGTCTTGTGACGTAACTGCGTTGATTCGCCGACGCTAGTTTAGTAGTTGCATGAAATAAATTTTTATTGACCCACGGGGGCTTTGAAAAAACATATATATTTTAATTTTAATTTATTTATCACTGGCGGCTCTGGAACTAAGCAACTGGAGGGGCAATCAAAATTTAAATTATAAAATACAAAACCTTACCAGTTATACAGTTTTGTATTCATATTGAAGATTGTGCAGATCAACAATATAATATATATTAGGCTGCGTAGGCGCAGATAGCCGTAACTAACTATACATACAGTTTTATGGTTAAAATCGGTTGTAGAAATATAGAATTATAGAAATCGTTTCTATCTAATGTTATTATTTAAAACCGGCAATAGCACTAAACTTTTTAATTATACACCACACTTTGTAACAATTTAAATTTCGACACAGTAAAATAAACATATTTCATATTTGAATTAGATTAAGATTATATAAGTTAAAAATGTATATAAGTTCAATTTTCCTATTTTTACTTATATTACCTATCTTTACTTTTATTTTAAAACAAAAAAACTATTATGATTTAAACCAGGGCTTCGAACCGTTTTTTTTTTGTTTTTGTTCCGGTTAAATTAAAAAAATTAATATTGGTTCGGTTCCGGTTTTCGTTCCAGCAAAAATAACGGTTTTTTTCGGTTTTCGGTTCAGTTCCGAGTGATAAATTTTTAAATGCTTTTATTTATACTAGCTCGTAATTTATTTTCTGCTATAATTTAGAAGAACATTTTATTCCTTATTTTCTAATAATGCCCCCCTCCCGAAATAATAGAAGCGCATTTTTTTTTAAACCTGTCAGTTAAAAAAATTACGATTTTTCTGCTCATCAGTTTAAAAAATAATCTTAAATAAAATGTATTTTACCATATATTCACTCCCATAAACATTATCTGAACCGAAATAAACCGATATTTTTTTTCGGTTCAGCTCCGGTTTTCGTTCCGATAAAAATAACGGTTTTTTCCGGTTTTCGGTTCAGTTCGGGTTCGAAGCCCTGATTTAAACTTTAATAGTACATTATACAATGAGCATTTAATGATTGCCATTAAGACACGGGCAGGAGAATTACGACACGAGCTTTAGCGAGTGTCGTAATGAATAGGAGTGTCATAATGGTCATTAAATGAGAATTGTATACACTATTTTTTCTACGACCAGATATAATAATAAAAATTATTTTATTTTCAAAATTTATTTCAATCAATAAGTTACAACTAAATTATTATAAATAAAACATAGAAAAGTCAAAAAGTTTAAAAGATTATTTGTTTTGATTGATTATTACATTGTGGATGGCACAATTATTAAAATGCAATTGCGCTTCTGCTGACAGTTTTGTAACAGTATCGGTGGATATCATTGTTGATGTTGATGGAATTATGATTATTGAATTGTTGGTTTGACTGTATTCAACCGAATTTAAAATTTTATTTCCTACGTTGATCTTATTTTGAATTGACTCGTCAATGTAGTTTTCGGTTACTGCTGTAGATTTCCCTCCACCGTGCCGTTTTAGTGTGGTTATATCACCACCATCAATTAATATTGTGGCAGAACTGCGGCGAAAGTAGGCCGGTGTATAAATTGGGATTTGGACGATTTAAATAAGTAGCAATTTTTTCCCATGTTTCCAGATTTATTGATTCCTAAGTTTTGTACAGAGCATTTTTCGTTTACGTAATTGATAAAAAAAATTGGGGTTATACAATTCTGGACGAAGATTCATGTATTTCTTGCATATATCATAATACTTTCCCGTAACTGTGAATTAATAATTAATAACTGTGAAAACATCTTTAATTGTAACTAAAAGGGTTGATTTAAAGTCATTTACATCTCTTAACACCAACTTGGGCAGCACATATCTTCTACAAGCTCCCATAATACCAAAGATACATACCACCATGGACAATAAATATTTAACATTTGGGGCTTTTTCAATAAATTGCTATATTTCATTTGTAGAAACCGTGTTAGCCTTCTTGGGTTGATACCCTTCAGATTTTCTTTTATAAAAGGCTGGTAATTTGGGAAATCTGGTATGTCCATATTATGTTTAATATATAATGTAGATTTCGAAATTGAAAAATGTGTCCATAAGCTTGATGGTTTTAATTTTTCAGATAACTCATCAAAATAAACAATTAAAACATTTTATGAAAAGCTGCTAACTTTATTTTTATCTCTCCAATCCATAAATTGCGAATAAAATTTTTCATATGTCTTTACTGATTTTTTGGGCAATAAATTGTTTGCCGTTCTGGTGGCTCGTTGTATAATTTCAGGTGGAGTTAAATTTTCAAGGCGTTACTGCGATGTATATTTCGCCAGGACAATCCTGGTTTTTTTTAAATTGCATGAATGAACGGGATTCGAACCCGAGTCTTTAGAAACCCAGGGTATTTGTGTGACCACTACACTACGCCGGTTGGCTACACATCAAAGTTGAGTTCCATATGTTTTCATTATTCGTATGGTTATATATAGTTTTTATTTTGGAACTATCTGATTGTTTTTTACTCTGACTTTATGTAAATAAAACTTTTCATAAGGAAGAACGTCCGCATTCCGGATGAAATCATCTTACGGGAGGACTGAGAACGTAACGAAAACAAAATATCGATATTAACCGAAATTATTTAAAAAACGAGAGCAAAACGGGAACTATATTTTGTTTCTTTATTCAAGAAAGAAAACGAAATACTTACATACGAGTATGCCATATATGTGTATATGTATGTGTATGTGTATGTGTATGTGTGTGTGTGTATGTATGTATGTATGTATGTATGTACGTATGTACGTATGTACGTATGTACGTATGTACGTATGTACGTATGTACGTATGTACGTATGTACGTATGTACGTATGTACGTATGTACGTATGTACGTATGTACGTATGTACGTATGTACGTATGTACGTATGTACGTATGTACGTATGTACGTATGTACGTATGTACGTATGTACGTATGTATGTATGTATGTATGTATGTATGTATGTATGTATGTATGTATGTATGTATGTATGTATGTATGTATGTATGTATGTATGTATATATGTATACATATATATGGGTATACTTTTTTTTTATATACTTTACTTTTTTATATACTTTTTTTTTTCTCGTTCTCTTATTATTATACAATCTGCTTTTTAATGGTTGATCATCCTTACGCACTGGACTATGTCAGTTTCTAATTTTATTATTTTTGTCACCACAAGATACATAGTATCTTTTGTGACTACATTATTCATGTTGATTTGCTGAATATTTAGACTTTTTATTTATTTTTTTCTATTGATCAAAATCAAAATTGTAATTAATTAGTATAAATTTAATTTGTATTATTTAATTTGTAATTGTATTATTTATTTAAATATCCAATAAATATCCAATATCCAATTGATAATAATTAATACCGGTTTTAAGCCACTTTACTTAATGTTCTTTAATTTACAGTCTGATAATAGATTAATATGATAAAGGAATTAATTATAAGAAAACACTAATTTAAAGAAACAAGGGTGGATTAAAAAATTCCTTGAGCTTTATTTTTTTCATAAAAAAGTCCAATTTATATCAAATTATTATGATTTAGAAATTTATCACTATCCAGGTTTGTCCTGATGTGTTAAAGATAAATATTTGTCTTATAAATATATCATCTGATGATAAATTGCATTTCTATATTTATTTATTTATTTGCTAAATGAAGCATCAACTGTTATATTCAGGGAGTTAAATTTAAAAAACACAATTTAATTTTAATATCTTATATATCAGTGTTTCTCAATCTAAAACTTATTACCCATTGGGAAAATATCCTTTTATGCACCGACCGGTTAAATTATTTTTTGAAAATAATTTTTATTTTATTTTATTTATTATCCCACACGACGATGCAACTTGAACTAGTACGCCCTCTGTCATCGAAGAATCGTACTTAATCGTTGCCGGACTAAGTAAACTTATAATTTTAAAAATTTATAATATTATATACAAGTTCTAATACCCCGGAAAACTTTTCGCGAACCGATCAGATCTTCAAAAGATCAGCTGTTGAGAAACAATATTACATACGATCAAACGCAGGTAAAACTTTTATGCGTATATCATTTGGTTTCTTTTGAACCTTTGAATGTGAATACTCGGACTTATTATTCGACCAAGCGATTATTTCAACGGGCGCAAACAACAAATAGTCACAGGGGGACAAATCTGGACTGGGGGGAGGGTGCTCGAGAGTGCATTTCCTCCAATTTGTTCCTTGTCAAAATCGCGTGTGATAACTAGCCTTGTTATACCTCGTCTTTTGTTTAGGTAAGAGGCTTTTGCTGACTCTAACAACTGGTAATAGTAAGCCGTATTCAGCGTACGTCGATCGTGAAGAAAATCAATGAGTAAAACTCCCTTGTAGTAAAAAAAAAACGTCGCGAGAACTTTTCCTGCTGAGAGACGGGTTTTGGCCTTCACTGGGCAGGCTTAATCCTTTCTTCGCCACTCCTTACTCGCTATTTTTGACTCCGGAGTATAATGATGGACCCGCGTCTCATAACGTGTGACGATGTGCCTCAAAAAATCCTCCCCTTCTTGCCGGAATCGATTCAGAAGACTCTCACAGATCTCCGACCTGACCTGTTTTTGAGCTTCGGTTAACAACTTCGTAACCCTTCGAGCACTAATTTTTCAAGCCAAGATGTTCACTGATAATGGTATGAGCACTTCTAATGCAGAAACTCACTTTTGACGCGATTTCGTCAAGAGTTAACCGGCGATCACCTTCAACAAGTTCTCGAATGGTACGGATGTTGTCATCTGTGCGACTTGACTTTGGGCGTCGATTATGACTTTTGTTTTCTACACTTTCTTGGCCGCTCTTAAGTTGTCTGGCCCAAGTAAACAGTCGGTTCTGGGACAGAGTAGCGTCCTCAAACTGTGCCTTCCAACGAGTTAAAATCTCCGAGGGTTTAACCCCTTCATCGGTTTAAAACTTTATAATAATACGTTGTGCAACAGACGAAGGAACCTCTTGTTCACTCATGGCTGTACTGAGGACAGAACAGAGCGGAGCTGCTAACCAGGCTGGTTCCCCTCCCTAACACACCGACCATTAACTCCCATTCCACCATCCAGCTCAAAACTGCTTGCTGAGTACACTAGCAAAATTACCCTTTATATTTGAATCACCCTCGTAATATTATGTTATAAAACCGGTATTTTATTTCGGATAAAACCGGATTAAGAGGAATATAACATGCGAGAACTTACAGGCCGTAGTTTGAGGACCCTTGGTTTAAACTGAAATAAGATCTAACTGAGATAGGTGGAAGGTGACAACCGTTAATTTATCTGGCAGGGTGTATTGATACACAGGATGAATCCCCGCTACCTTAGATGAAAATCATAATGTTTTTTATCATCTGGATATCATATTTAGAACTTATATTATTTTTTGTTTGAAGTAATGGAAAAATTGTAAAAATCGGATATCTCGCTAAAATATATTACAGTAAAATAATAGGTCAATCAAGTTGTTTTTGACAAATTTTTAAACTGATACATTTATTTTCAATTTTCAACAGTTGCGGTTTGTTGAAATTATTCAAAAACCATCACTAGCAAACAATACGAATTATTAACAGGCGAAATCAACTATGCACCGACCATAAAAATTCGAGTGCTAATGGACACAATTAAAAAAAAAAAAAAAAAAATGCATTTAATATTCATCAGCAATTTCTTTTTATCGTGAATAGAATTTTTTACTTTTTATTAAATTTTGAATTAAAATAATTGTATTTAACTGAATAGTTGTCATGTATCCCAGTGATACGGCTGCCTATGAAGCATTGAGCCGGGGGTTCAAATCCCACAGAGACCTCTTTTAAATATTTATCTTCCGACTATATGCAGACAGACATGGGTTGTTTATTATATAATGTTTAAAATGAGTAATTATTAATACAAGCATAGTAGGAGAAGTCGAAACGTCAAGCTGACTACGGAGCTTCATGCAGTGCCGAAGGTGTAGAAACAAAGAATAACGTGCCACTTAAGTTATGCGAACCTATTATATATTATACTAGTTGGAGTGTCCGTACTTCGTACAGTTTTTGTCATATACGTTTTTGGTGTAACGTAAATGACAAGCAAGATATTTTAATTTCAAGTAGAAGAGAAAATAATCGTTACTTTATTCTAAACGACTGTAATATACTTGGTGTAAAGTAAATAATATGCGAGATGCTTCATTTATAGGTAGCGCTCCCCATAGATCTTAAACTTCCTTGAACAGAAAAGAGACGTTTCTTCATCTCAACAAATTTTCTTATACACAATCGAAAATTGAATCAGACATTGATTTAAATGGGTTTTACACGATTATTGATCAATTAATTGAATAATTAATTGATGAAAAAAACTGATGATATATCAACATGTTTTACAGTAGGTAATGGAAAAGTTTAAAAAAAAAAAATGATAAATAAATTGATGTGTGTAAAAAGATGATTTTGTTTCCAAGGTTACCAATACATTTTTCAATTAATTGACAAAAAACTTGATCAATTTATTGATAATAATAAACTTAATTCCGCATGCAATTTCATTATAATGTGCGGGAATGAAAAATGTACAAGACCATCAGTGCGAATTTATTCATTCCCGTACAGAATGCGCGCACAGGCTATGCCGGAAATTTCGATTATAGTAATTTATAAACATAAAATCCAATAATTTAGTACAAAGTACATATTTAAATGGTAGGTGATATAAGAAGTAAATAATAATCACTTCTTAACAAATCTGAACCTTTTGTCGAGTCAAATTTACTGTTTTGGAATAAATATGACCTAGTGATGACGAAAATGGCAATTAAGAAATTTGTAGCACCCTCAGATTTAACGTTATTCAACTTTCAAACCAAAATCACTGTATCCAAGCAAAGAGTCTTGATGAGTGCGGGCTCATCTAGGGTTCATAATTGGCTATAACGAGGCCCTGAAGGAGCCTTTATTACTATCTTTTTTTTTTCACTCATTATTTCGATTCGTTTTTCTTTAGGGGACCGTTTATTCCATTCGGCCTATTGGCCATAATAAACTTAATCGGGCACTAAATAGACTATCAACCCCCGCTCAACAATTATTTGTGAAGAACTGCCTCCCGCTTAACAACCGGGACTTAATAATTTTTTATAGATTAACACCAAGCTCAACAACTGTTCGGGATTAATTTATAAAAATTATGGGAAGTCTACCAAAAATTAAATTATATAAAAGTACGGTCCATTCAAGTTAACTATGAAATGACGTCACAGTTGAGAAATTTGCCTTGTTACCATATATTTGTTTAGATGTCAAAAAAGTTAGGTCAACCACTTCTAAAAATCAGCTGTGGCCACCACAGGACAGACCGCCATCATAAAGTACTTATATAAATTACATTCTAGCAGCAGAGTAGAAATAACTTGACCTAATATTTTCTAACAGAGATATTATTTATCATGACCATGGAAACATATAATGGAAACATATAAATATGAAAAAATTGAGACTTGGAAAAAATTTCGAAAAATTTTACAGAAATTATTCGAAATTTTTCGTTTTATCAAAAAACATCTCAAATAAAAGTTATTAGTTATTGCTTTTATAGCAACTTTTGTTTAATAAATTTTTTCGAGATATTTTTCTGTTGTGAAATATTCGCAAAAATCTTAAAATCAACACGAGTAAACTCCCATTTTTAGTCAACCGATTTTTACCAAAAGTTGATCAACTCGTGCCATGATGGCAGAAGCTTAAATATGAAGTTACATAAAAATCCTTTCAGCCGAATTTGCTCTGCACGTGTACACAGACAGACGGACAGACAGACAGACAGACGCACAGACATACGGAGGACAGACAGACCGACAAACATCATGCTAAAAATAGTCAAAACGTTTTGTAGGGACCTCAATTCGTAGAGATCCATCGAAATCTCGAAACGTCAAAATTGGTATGATCACATTACCTCCCTTATATATGTTGGCGGTCGGTAAAAACAGAATAAAACCATTGAATTAAAGTTGAGGAACCCCTAAATACGTTCAACGGAACCCTGGGGTTCCGCGGAACACAGGTTGAATACAACTGCTCTAAGCTACTTGAACAATCAACTATTATGTCCGCCCACCAAAAGCTCAAATAATACATTTATGGACGTTTGAGCAGTTTGTTCGGACAAGACAGTAAAAATCAGTCAATAGGTCTAACAAGCATGTAAATATTTACAAATATAAGTATATACATAAATGGCAATTTAGTCTAATAGAATTAGTAAATAAATGGTTAGAATAGATATTATCAATAATTATATTTATTTAAGATATGTATAAAGTTTATACTACGTCATACTAATTTTACGAAATAAAAATTTGTTTTAAAACTATATTTAGAAAATTACTATCTATAAATGTCTATGCATATTCTTGCAACATTTTATCCCGTAACCAATAGAGCAGCTAGGATCTTTTGGAGAAAATCCATTATTAAAGTAGGTACTTTATGGTACACTATTAGGCTTATTATTTTAGAACTATAAATAAAAAATGCAGAACTATTGTAGAGGGTGGGACGCATTATTAGCAGAAGCTTTAATGGATAGAAAGTAGATATTAAATAAAGTGGATTTAACGCAAAACATTTATATCACAAAGTTTACAGTCTCGGAGATATTTGACTTTGAATAACAGAGTTGATGAACGGAATTGATTAAATTTATTTATTAAATACAGATAAATAAAAATTCTTCTTTATAGTGCCAGTATTTTAGTTTTATTTAAAAAAATACTGACGCTATAAAGAAGAATTTTTATTTACCTTTACTTATCAAAGGGCGTCGTGAACTCCAATATATTTATTAAATATTAAAAGTTTTGATATTGTCAGGTAAGGTATTCCTCAGTACTATAATATTTTACATAAAATAGTCTCTACGGTGCACCTGTACGATTTTAGAGAGGGGGTTTGCGATGGCAAATATTATGCTGTGTGAGGTTTGCGAGTCAAAAATGTTGGAAACCGTTGTACTAGACCAGTGGTTCCCAAACTTTTCAATGTGAAGGCACTTCAAATCGATTATGTAAAATTTTCGGCACCCCCAACATCATGTGCATGAATTTATAGACATTTTATTTATCTTAGGAAAATATGTTTTTTTAATTAAAAAGATATTCTTTAAATGAGAACAAAAGATACACAAAAAATTAATGTGATACATGAGCTTGATGTAATTTTTTACATAATTCCTTTATATTTGGGCGTATTTTGGACAAACATACTCGCATTTCATGTTCTACCGACTTCAATCTTTCATTTGGAATTAATATTCAACATGATTCTAATGAAAATTCACAACATACGGTCATTGCGAATTTCTATTAATTCCTCTCCTTCTTTATAGTTTAATATTCATTTGAAATTTTTAACATTACCAACGCGCTATACCGATTAGTGATTTTAAAACGATCGGAAGTTAATGTAGGCTTCCACGAGTTGTATCCGTTTGCATTCATTCAGTTGTGTAAAATTTTATTATGCGTATAAAAATACATACGATGCTAAATTTAACATCACGCCTGCGGCACCCCTACAGGTACTCAACGGTACCCCCACTTTGAGAACCACTGTACTAGACAGTTCGAAAACCACAGTAAAGTAATGTGATGCTCGACTAAACATTAATTTAAACGTCTGAGTAAAATGTGCGTCATCTTGAGCATTTTTGAGCAACGAAATCTCATATGAAAACTAATTCGTATTTATCTATATGATATCCATTTAAGATTCGCCTTTCGAAAAAGGGATACGGATCCGGATACGGATTTTTATTTTTGGCGGATCATCCGCGGAAATAGATACGAATATTCGGCACACCGCTAGTTTGTACCTAACGCGTAACAAAAATCTGTTGAACAAAATGTTAAGTTGTTAGAGTAACACAAAACAATTTTTTAACAATAGCACTTGTCAACTGCGTAAACGTTAGAACCATTAATTTTTCTCGACATATTCGTTTGTCAGTGTAATAATATGTCACATTAGCATTATATTTACCTACAACATAAACATGTTTTTATAATGTTATTGATTTTGTTATAACCTAGTCATTATATGTTTTTGCACTCTCTCTATTGCCATTCAGATTATCACGTGTAAAAGTATTATGTAACGAACACAATTTTTCAATTAAGATCTTTTGTCGAGCTAATGTTTACACCCATTCATGTACATGCATAACAGGCAAATTCAGTAATAATGTAGGTGCATGAAATGTTCAAAAATAATGCACAAATACTGCATATAATACGGTAGTTAATTAAAATAAACACGCACTTAGTATCATTACGTGCTTTGTTATGCGAGGGCTGACACTTAATTACCACCCCTGACCTAATTCCAAATTAATTAATATTTTTATTTCGTTTTGCATTATTCAGTTTATTCTCATTAACCTCTTGTCGAGATACAAGATGCAAAATTGAAAATACGTAGTGTGGTCCACAAATGAGTGATACTTGACACTGCTTTTGTATGAGAACTATTTGGCACTTATACGGGCTTAATAGCCTTTGTCTGTTGGTAAAACTAGTTCACAAAACATTAAGTATAACCGCAAATATAGTCAATTTTATGTGGTAAGTATAGTTTGTTTCACGATAAGTTGAAGTGACTAACTACTTATGGTCCTAAACACAGTGGGTGGTAATTACAAATAACTCTAATCCCTTGTTTGTACCCATAAACTAGCCAGAGATGTATCAGGTATAAATTACATTACACCATGTAATGACACAATTTTAACAAGAAATAAACATAAGATATCATCAAAATAAACTTTATTTTTATTATAAATACAATTAATTTATAGAACTTATAATTAAATTTAAAACATTACAATTAGTATTTAAAACATTACAATAAAATAAATTTTAAATTAAATAATGTTTAAGATAAAAAAAAAATCTTACAAGTCCTAATCATTCTCTGAATCAGCCTCTAAATTAATGATTATAGTACGTTCTATTTGAATATAACTGTCCTCAGTTTTAATAACATGATTTACACAATTTTTCCAACTATCTACAGGGATATTTTCCACTTCTTTTTTTATAAGTTCTATCACAGTACCGTTTAAAGTGGGAGAAACATTATTCCGTTTTATTCTCGCCTTTAACTGACTCCACATTTGTTCAATAGGATTGAATATACAATAATACGGAGGTAGTCGTAAAACTGTGTGTCCTTTGCATTGAGCAATATTATCGCAAACATATTCTTTAGAAAAACTTTTTAATAATTTAATTAAACAATTTTTTTTATAACTTTCTTCAAAGTAAATATCATTTTTATATAAAAAGTCTTGGATTTCCTTCTTACTGTTTGCACTATTCGGTACTTTATTTAGTTGCCGACTATGGTAACTTGCATTGTCCATAACAATAACACTGTTAGCCGGTACTGCTTTTTATTTAAAGTTTTAAATTGAAACCCTATACTTTTAAGGGCACGCCATAAGGTCATCTTTGAACAGTTAATTTCACACTGGTCTTGGATTAATCTTTTGAGCAATATGTCCAATGTTGGCATATTTTGTTCGGTGTACATTTGGTAAATTTTTTGCCGTATTACATCTTTCTGGAAACCATCCAAACATTTTGATATGCCTGAATCCTTTCGTTTTCTTCTCCTATCAATGGATTTATTTACAATATTCCATACTGTTGTCATCGCTACTTTCGTTGCCTTGCTTGTCTCTTCTAATGCCGCTTGTTTGTTTTTGCGGATCCTTAAATATAAATACACATTGGCCACAATTTCTTTAGCTTCTACAGGTAAATATATACAAGTTTTTTCCCGATTTTTTTTATTGTATCTTGCACTATATCATCATCTTCTATCATGGTCACATAGTCATCTGCTTCATTTGCTTGCACAGAAGTTAATTGTTCGTTCCAAGGACGCCACATTTTTCTAACACGTACTGAACTATTTAACACAAATCACAAGTTATCTGATAGAAAATTCAAAGCGAAGTGAAAAGATATTTAAAACATCTGCAATTTATACCTGATACATCACTGACTAGTTTATGGGTGCAAACAAGGGATTAGTGTTATTTGTAATTACCACCCACTGTGTTTAGGACCATAAGTAGATAGTCACTTCAACTTATTGTGAAACAAACTATACAAGTTAGACTTTTAGGTATATAGATCCAGAGCTGTGTCAAATACTCAGTAAAAGATTTTCAAATACCAAATGAAACAATTAAAATTGTATAAACTCCTATATATGTTGGTAAGAATGAAACCACAAATTAATTAAAAGGTAGGGGCGCACAAAAGGATCTAGCATCGGGGCGCCATTACTACCACTCTAGAGCCGGTAGTAATATGAATTATTATCAAAACGTTATTACGATTGAATACCGCTACGTAACGCGAAAATGTGTACGCCTACTAATTGATTTTCAGTAATTAGCTGATAAGATAATATTGACCAATGGCCGCTGGCTATTGTACGAGAAGATTAATTAACATCTTGACCGTACGTCTGTGAACATCAGCTGCTAGTATTTGTGCCGTACATTTGAACATTGTTTTTGTGTTTATTTGTTTAAATATCTAACACTGTACAAAATTATATTGATGTGTACAAAAGACCTGAAATCACGATCTATATATACATGGCAATAATCGTTCATTACTCTTCATAATTGAAAACAGAACTTAACTTGAGCAAAGAAAAACGTTAACAGTCATTACAATTAATTAATTTTATTGCCTCGTATACCCATATATCCGTATTACCTATTTTTAAACCAACTCTTTACAGTTTAAGTTGGTTTTTATGGATATTTTGTGTCGTATCCCCAGGATCAAATAATTATAATTTATGAACTAGTCGTTATTATCCTCTGTTCCTATCTCTAATACTGCCTTTTCAAATTTTACTTTATAAGATTATGAAGAAAATGAAAACAGTAAACATTTTTTATATCCTGTTTTAATAGGTAAAGTAGTTAGATACTTTATTCAAGTACTCAGGTGTTACATTTATGCAAAATAGTATGATCTCAGAATTATAACGAGAGATTATATTTTGTTTCGAAACGGTAATATCTACAGGGTGGACAGAAGAATGGCGAACGATTATTGCTTGTTTTATTTATAAAATATGAATATAAGTGAAAGAAGAAGAAGAAGAAATTAAAATATAGCGCTGTCCTTAATACACTATAGAGCAGCGTTTCTCAACAGGGGAGCCGCGGCCCCCTAGGGGGCCGTGAAGGATTCGTCGGGGGGCCGCGAAGTCATACAAGATCGAAACATGAAAATATAATAAAAATGCACTCAATCTTGCAAGATATAAATTTTATCCATATTTATAAATATCTTACATTTATATTCATATAAATATACCTTTCATAACATAAATAAAATAAATAATCTATTTATTTTTATACATAATTTACTTATTTTGACAACTAATTTAAAATACAGGCTATTTCAAACGTTTAAGTTGTCACTAGCTAACTTTATAATGAGTAAATGGGCTTTTACTAAACAAAACGATCAAAAGTTTCATTCAATTGATGAAAATTACTAGATTTGAAAATATAGTTCCGCTTTAACCAAATAAACAGACTATAAGTAGACTATATCAAGGTAAAATAAATTGTATGTGTCGGTTGATGGGATTCTCTGACAATGGTTCGCGTTGGAGGTACTTCAAGTATTTTCAAGTTGTTCTTTGAAGTAGGTACGACTTGAAAGTGCAATATTTTTTATTATATATTTTTTTAATTGCTCTCAGAGCTACAGATAACTTAAGAGTAAGGATGCGAATGTGTTTAAATTAAAATGGAAGGCACTTTGAACACTTGTAAATAAAAATACTTTACTTTCAAGTCGTTATAGGGAATATAATCGTTATTTAAAAATATTTTTTGTCAACCGTAAAAGATATTAAAAAAATGTTTAAGTAAAAGTTGTTGAAAAGCTCTATCCAAAGATATCCAATATACGTTCCCATTTAAAAATTCGAAATTGTCCTTGATATCCTGTACTTCCGGTTTTTTCCGGAAAATTTCAATATTACCATTCAATTTTGTGGATAAATTTTAGTTCAAAAATTTTCCCAACTTGCTCACACGTCGCTTTTTCCAAAAAAATCGTGTTCCTATTATCTTGATACACCATAATATAGGGGGGCCGCAGACAATATTTACATAATTTCGGGGGGTCCCAGGCTAGAAAAGGTTGAGAAACACTGCTATAGAGTCAATTATCGTATGTGTTATTTTATATGAAAACCAGGAGAAAAGCCCGTCTTTCGACGGGGTAAAGGTAATCACCAAATTAGAAATAAACTTTCGGTACAATATTAGAATAGTGGTGGCGTTTATACATAAGTCATATGTCATATACAAAGTTTTCTTTCTAAATATAATAAATTGCCAAATAAATGTCCAGTTAGTCAAAGGAAATAAACTGATTAAAAAAAGAAATTATAAACATCTGTAAAAAGCCATCTTCGTCAGATTGCAGAAAGAGAAATTAATATGGCGCTACTGCTAATGGAAAAAAGTAACTTAGGTTACTCATGTTTCATAATTACAGGAAAACAATGATAATAATAATTTAAAAAAAAAATGATTTGTGTTAATTTATTAGCACACCACAAAACATCTTTAAAAACTACATTTTTTGTAAAAAAAAAGATTCAAACTGCTCTAGGAGTTTCCCATTAGTACTCCCATTATGCCCTTCACCTTAACGTCCGTCGCACGGCGTACCCGTGAAAAGGCTACGTAGAGCTGCCTATGGCTGAACATTGCATTGGGCAGGTAAACTCCCACCTTGTCCAGGGTTTGACTTTGTGATTTATTTATCTTCATGGAAAATGCCAGTTTGTCTGGAAACCGCCTTCGGCGTAAGATGAAGGGCGAGTCGGGATCGGTGGGAGCTAAATCAAGCCTAGGAATGAAAGCTGGATTTCCTTGGGGAAGATCCAGTTAAAACAGTGGGAGTTATTAGATTTTTAAACAATTTTGTTAGCACAAAGCGTGTGCCATTACACAGGCTCTTTTTTTGTGGATGTTTCGTAATGTAACTGCTACTTGTTACAATAAAATAATTATTTTCTTAACAAAAATGAGACACGACGTTTAGTCTTGTTTATATATTTTATTGAATCATGATTATTATTTTTTTTTGGTAACTATGGTTGAAAACAATACATAGTGACAATAAATTTATATATAAAAATTAGTAGGCGGTTCTACATACGGTGCTACATATAGCCCCCTCCTAAAAATATAAATAATTATATAATGTCAAGTTTTAATTTAAATCGTACTTTTTTACGTTTTTTAAGTGACGTTTTCTTATTAAACTGGGCAGATACTGAGTTAAGTTTAAGTTCATAAGACATATTATCAATGAATGCTGGTTTTAGTCTGTCCAAGGATATAAATTTAGGTTTTGAATTAATGTTGATTTCGAAAAATTTTGGTTGGCGCTGCAGAACTTCATAAGGACCATCATAAGTACATTGTAGAGGTTTTTTGTGTGAATCATTTCTTACGAAAACAAATTTTGATTTAGTTAATTCTGGATTAATGAAAGATTTTCTGCTTTTGTATCTACATGGAGGTGCAATTAATTTGTTCATGGTGCATTTTAAGTTACTAACAAAATCAGGTATGTCGATGTTTTGTTGAGGAAATTTTTGTAGTAGAAAAATGTCTGCTGGTAATGTAAGAGTCGTACCGTATACCATTTCCGCAGCAGTACATTGTGTAGATTCTTTAAAAGATGTTCTTAAACCTAGTAGCACGATTGGTAACGAGTTAACCCAATCAGAAGTGTTTCCAACTGATTTAAGAGCACATTTTAAAGTTCTGTGGAACCTTTCGATCAATCCATTACATATAGGATGATATGGAGTGGTTCTTTGTTTTTTTATTCCTAAAATCTTTAATAATTCTTTCCAAAGAGAACTTTCAAATTGTCTACCTTGATCGGTAGTTAATTCTGTTGGAACACCAAAACGTGATATCCAGATATTAATAAAATTTTGCGCGATGGTATTTGCACAGATATCTTTAACTGGAATAGCTTCTACCCAACGAGTGAAACGATCGATACAAGTTAAAATATATCGATATCCTTGTGATGGTGGTAGAGGACCAACGATATCTAAATGTATACTATGGAATCTCCTGTCTGGTGTAGGAAATGTTTTGAGAGTAGTTATGTTGTGTCTAGTTACCTTAGATTTTTGACAAGGTAAACATGACTTTACAAATTTATGAATATCTGATTTAATACCGGGCCATACATATTTTGAAGAAATAAGTTTATAAGTAGCTTTAGTCCCCGGATGAGATATTGAATGAAATGAATTAATAATTTGTTGTCTTAAAAAATTTGGTACGAAAGGCCTGATATTTTTATTGGATGTATCACATATTATCGGCAGTTCTACATTTTCGAAATTTATTGGCTCCAAGACCAATGATGTATTATTATTTTCAAGTATTCCGTTTAATTGAGGATCAGATTTTTGTTTTTCTGATAACGTTGTGGAATCAATGTTTGATATGCTATTTACATAAATTCGTGAAAGTGCATCAGCAACTTGATTTTCTTTGCCCTTAATGTGCCTTATGTCTGTGGTGAATTGAGCAATATAATCAAGATGCCTAATTTCACGAGGAGAATATTTATCAGAACCTGATCCTATAGCGTATGTAAGAGGTTTGTGGTCGGTTCGAATGTATAATTCTTTTCCTTCTACAGCATATTTAAATCTTTTGATAGATAAATAAATAGCTAATAGTTCGCGACCAAAAGTACTATAGCGTTGTTCAGTGGGTGTGAATTTTTTTGAAAAATATGCAAGAGATTGTAATGTAGATGATAATTTATCACACTCTTGTTCAAGCACTGCGCCTACTCCAAAGTTTGAAGCATCAACAGTGAGACAAATTTTAGAATTTGGTTTTGGAAATGATAGTAGTGTTTCTGTAGCTAATGCATTTTTAATATTTTCAAAGGAATCTGATGCTGCCTGATTCCAAATTATTTTTGAATTTCCTCCTTTAATGATCAGGAGTTTGTTTAATGGATTCAATATTGTTGCACAATGCGGTATGAATCTGTGATAAAAATTTACTAATCCAAGGAATTCTGATAACTTACGATGTGTTTCAGGTTTTGGAAATGTTTTAATAACTTCAACTTTGGATGAAAGTGGTTTTAATCCTAGCTCGTTGATTTCATGACCTAGAAATTCTAGCGATTTTTTTCCAAATTCGCATTTTTTTGGATTGATTACTATTCCGTATTGGTTAAGTCTTTCAAGAATAGATGCTAAATGTAATTTATGTTCAGAAAGACTTTTACTTGCTATTAGAATATCATCAATGTACGAAAAACAAAAATTTAATCCTCTGAGCACTTCGTTCATAAAACGTTGAAAGGTCTGAGCTGCGTTTCGTAAACCGAAGCTCATCCTTTTATATTCAAATAATCCAAAAGGGGTTGTAATGGCCGTTTTTGGAATATGTGATTGTTCTACAGGAATTTGGTGATAGGCCCGTATTAAATCAATTTTTGAAAAAATAATTGCACCGTGGCAATTTGCAACAAAATCATGTATATGAGGTAGTGGATAACGATCATGTATCGTTATTTTATTAAGGGCTCGATAATCTCCGCATGGCCTCCAATCTCCTGTTTTTTTGGTTGCCATGTGTAAAGGTGAACTCCAATTACTATTAGAAGGTCTAATAATTCCTAAATCTAGTAGATTATCGAATTCTTTTTTAGCAAAATTAAGCTTCTCAGGTGTAAGACGTCTAGGTTTACTAAAAACTGGAGGACCTTTAGTCTCTATAAAGTGAGTTACTGAATGCTTCGTCGGTGTATTTTTGTTAAGAGGTTTAGCAACATCTGGGAAATCGGCTAATATTTTTGAAAATTCGTTCTCATTTGACATTTGAGAAATGTGACAGATGGGTTTCAATTGTTTGTGAGAACCTTGTGTGGTTTTAAAAGTTATTGCATCAATGAGTCTGTTAGTACCTAAATCCACCATGATTTTAAAATGTCTTAAAAAATCCGCACCAATTATTGGATATTTTATATCAGCAATAATAAAAGTCCAAATGAAAATTTTGCCTAACCCGATATCGATTTTTAAACTTTGATAGCCAAATGTCATTATGACAGTATTATTGACAGCATTCAAATTTTTGACAGGTTTATTTTTGTTGCAAAATTTAGATTTAGGTAATATACTAATTTCTGCACCAGTATCAATAAGGAAACGCAACTTACTTATTTTGTCGAATATAAAGAAAAGGTGGCCAGTAGTGGGCAATGTTGAGCTTTTTCTGCATATTTGGAATGATGCCAATGTAAGTCGGTAGATTTGGACTCCCGGACTGAATTTCGAGATCTCGATCGATTTCGTCTATCTAACTGGTCGACTTGTCTGGTTAGCTCCTGAAGAGTAATTTTCATTTCTTCTAATTGTTTTAAAATACCTTCGTTTCCAGTGTTCTTGAACGAGGTAATCGACGCAGCGACAAGACGGGAAATTTCTAAAATTTTGTTGGCGATGTTGGCGTCTCCTTGATTATTCATTGTCGGGGGTCACCAATTTGTAACTGCTACTTGTTACAATAAAATAATTATTTTCTTAACAAAAATGAGACACGACGTTTAGTCTTGTTTATATATTTTATTGAATCATGATTATTATTTTTTTTTGGTAACTATGGTTGAAAACAATACATAGTGACAATAAATTTATATATAAAAATTAGTAGGCGGTTCTACATACGGTGCTACAGTAACAATATAATTTTTGCCCCCACTTTTAAGTTTAATTTGTGAGGTGACATCCCTGAGAGGTAAGACTATTCAAAAATTCTATTCGATAGTTTTCTGATCCTGAGTCGTTTGAATCGATGCTGATATGTTGCAGACTCGCCCTTCAAAAAGTTCAGAACCTCTTCGTTGATGCTTATAGCATCTTCATTTCGAAGGCAAAGGATGGCTGTATTGGAATAGTTAAGGACATCGTTGGCAGTCAAACTACAGTGGATATTGTTTATAACGACATCTGATATAACGACATATCGGTTTTTGCGACGAAATTTCAAAGTCCCGGCCAGACACGTATCTTTTTATACGTGAGACTTATCCTTATAACGACATCGGATATTACGACGAAATTAGAAGGTTGGCCGTGGAAGCCAAACAAACTTTATTTTCTTGTCCCATTTTCTGGGAAATAAAATGCGGGACGAAAGTTTTTAGACACATTTTGGGCAAAAATCTCGTAAAAATATTTTCGGATTGTGTTCATCAGTAAAAAAACAACCCAACAAAAGTAGGAAATGGTTTTGGAATTTTAAGTTATCATTGTAAAATTTTCGGCGTAGATAATCAAAATTTCGGAAAACTAATAACAGGGTCGTGTTTAGTAGTCTCGAACACCCCCAGATATTGAATTTAAACGCAATCGAACAAACTTAATTTTTTGCCCCATTTAGTTAGCATGGGAACTTTTTTCCCATGAAAAAAAAAAAGATGTAAGTGTGAGTTTTCACACATTTCAGGGTTTTGTAGATATTTAATAAGTAAAAGAGAATAACAGAATGCTGGATGACTGGGACAATATTTTTCTAGAATCACATCAAGATCAACATTTTTTTATCATCACTTTTATTCGTTAATTTGAGTACTAAGAACTTTCATTTAATTTTGTAAACAAAATTTAAATTAAAACCTCCCAAGGATTCTTTCTGCGGTTTGCCTTGTTTTTAAGTCTTCATTAAATTAATAAGAAATAATTATTTTTTCAGTAATAAATGGTTTCACATTTATATATATGGTATTTCCTTTTTATTTCAGAAACGTATACCTATTTCAGAATATGTGTATTTCACTACATATTAACAGTGGGTTATTTGGTTTATAAGCATTTCACTACTATAAAAGCTTAATTCCTTTTTGATACTTTGATACTGAAAATTAAAATAATTCAAACAATAGGTCAAAAGACGTATGTTTCGAATGACATGACGTATCTTAGTGGGCTACGCAACTTGCGTTACATAACGTAGTGTACTACTGTAATTCGCAGATACTGTTAATTCTGAACTGTTAAAAATGTTTTATTAGCCTTAGCCATAAATACATAATTTGGCTATGAATTAAAAAAATAATTAATTTGAATTTTTAAATTCATGTTGTACTATTCCAGTCCACATCAATGTGCATTACTCAGATTTTTTCAGATTTTTAGATTAAACCCCCTGAATTAAAGAGTGCGGGACAAGGCAATTTTTTAGCGCATATATATCTCGTAAAGATCGTGCTTGAAAGAAAGAAATTAAAAAAATACTATTTGTTCTTTAATCTACGTGTTAAAAGTTTACTTTTTATGACACAATAAATTTTAAAATACAGTGGATATCGTTTATAAAGACGTTGAAGGGACCAATGAAATTCGGTCATTATACTCGTAGGTCGTTATCATAACTCGGTAATTCCACTAGTCTATTCGGTACTTCCTCAGCGTTTTCACGTTAGGCAGTAGTGATGCGCGTTATAAAAGATAATTTGAGCCAATTTTCTAGTCATTTTTCGTCGTAATATCCTATGTCGTTATAAGCGACAGTCTCACTTATAAAAAGATATGTTTCTGGCCGGGACTTTGAATTTTCGTCGCAAAAACCGATATGTCGTTATATCAGATGTCGTTATAAACGATATCCAACGACACAAAAAAAATGATATTTTTCAAAAAATTTGATCAAAAATTCCTGTTGAACTATTCCGCTTCCCATAGTTTCCAAGACCAAAAATAATAAATAATAATAATTCCGCTTCCAATCAATGTACATTACTGAGATTTTTTTCAGATTTTTAGATGAACTCTTCTGGGAAATAGGGATGAGGAAAAATGTTTTTGGCGAAAGTCGCAGAAGATAATTAGATTTTATACAGATTTAACTTAATGCTAACTGCAACTTCCTTCAGCGTACGCACTGACGAGTACAATATTTGTAGCTCAAACGTAATCCGATATTGAGAAAAGAACCTAATTTGTCGTGAAGTCATTTGACGCTATAATGACGTAATTTGTCGTGCTGAGTATTTATATTGTCGTGAAACATTTGTCGTTCGATGTACATATTTATAGTGTCGTTAAATTTTACCTTAATATATTTGACCGCCAATAAAACGTATTTTAGTACTTCACTCTGTATTGATTCTTGCAACTATAAAAATTCTTTTCGATAAATAGCTTTGTAATTGACTGTCTAATAACAACGGACTACCAACTGACCTCCGTTTTAGACTGCGCACAAAGTAACTGATAAAAGTAATCTCAATGAAAACTCAATATTCAAGTTTTCATGTATAAAAGAATAAACATAATATATTTTTAGTAATTTAGTTGAACAGTTTTTAAATAAACTCTTACTTACTGTCCCATTTATCCACAAATAACATTTACAAAAGAAAGAAAATTTCAATTTCAAGTTGCTCATTATTTCTTCATTCATTCAATTTGTTTTTTCTTATTTGTAATGACTTTATTAACTTTATGCTCGACCTATTTTAGAGAATGTAGCAATCTCAATTACATTTTAAACAGTATATTTTCATTAGCCAATGCCAAACCAATCACAGGAATTTTGGTTTCCAGTTTAATGCTTTTACTTTGACCTATATACACTTCGTTTTAAATTATTATGCAAACATACAAAGTTCCGATATCTTCCCATCAAATAAGTTGGACATTTTTCTTTCGCCATGAAAGGGATACTATAAAGTTACGGTATTGTATAATTTTTCATCCCTGCATCAACCCTCTCATACGCTCGCATTTTTCGAATTAAAAAAAAAAAAAAAACAAGATTTGCGAGTAAGTATTCAGAAGGGCAACTTTTTTTAATTCGTAATTTTCTTTTTTATCTACTTTAAAATAAATTGTATTAAGTGACACCGTCAAGCCACATGAATGACGTTATAAGGATTTTTTTTTTTTTGTTATACCTGACGAACCTCTCTAGGAAATAGGGCTAGTGACAAAAGGTTTTTGAAACAGTCTTGGAGAAAAATTGGAAAAGTACATGAGTTTTCAAAAATAAAATTTTGTTGGATTATCTATGCATGCATTAAGGGGCTTCATTTGATTCCCCACTCAAAATTTCAAAAACATATTTATGTTTCGAGAAAATTTTGAAAAATACATAATTTTTCAAAAATAACATTTTGTTTGATTATCTATGCATTTAGGGGCTTCATTTGATTCCCCACTCAAAATTTTGAAAAACATATTTAATTTTTCTTTGTTTAACATGATGACTTCGCGATGTCTTTTTTGAAATATCTATATAGTTTTCCCATTTGTTGGTACAAGCATGCCAAATTTCAACTTTTTATGTTCAGCCGTTTGGCCAGAATTTCTAGCACACAGAAAGACAGACACACGAGTTACGTTAAAACGTTTTTTTTGTAATCTGTAATTGTAATTCTTTTAAAAACACTGGATAGAAAAGTCGTAGAAAAACTTCATGGCGAAGGAATGTCCGATAGTTGTTCGGGTGCACATCTATACATCCATGGGCGCCCGCAGTATGGGCACTTCTACCCCCCATGACGGATGATCGTTTATCCGGTTTGAGTATGTTAAATGTGAAAGGAAGTGTGAAAAATACTAATAACACTAGTCAACAACCATTTTGGTTCTGGAAATGCATTATGCTTTTCTGACTAATTAGCCGGTGCTGATTTCGAATCTAACTTTAGTTTTTGCTCATCACGTACAGTTTATTTTCTGCGGTTTGATTTTTCATTTTACTATATATTTTAATATATTTCCTATATCAGTACATTTCATGTAATGCATACTATATGTTGACTGCCTACTATACTATAACATATAATATATCAAACGTAGCTTACCTCCCAAAAAGCCAGATAGACAGGTATCATATATGCACATGATATCTATCAAAAATGTTTCTGAGCTTTACTTTTACGTCGAAAATTGCTGTCCGCTTCGCGTTGTAATGTCCAGCAGTAATCGCCTAGCATATTTGGACCTTGGTAGCGAGATTTCATCTTTGCAATATTTTGATGGAATCTCTCACCATGCTCGTCACTTATGTCATCGAGATTTAGAGGAAAGAAGTTTAGGTGCGAATGGAAGAAGTGTATCTTCAAGGACATTCTAGCACCAACAAGCTGATAGGTCAGTAATAATCGATTCACAATATCTTCGTAGTTGTCACCTCGGCGATTTCCCAAGAAGTTGCGGACCACATCAATGAATGCCATCCATGCATCATTTTCTATTGGAGTCAGAGTAGCAGAGAACTTACCATCATCTATGAGTGAACGAACTTGAGGGCCATTCAGTACACCTTCTTTCAACTTTGTCTCTGATACAACACCTTGGAATTTTTTCGTCAGGTACTGAAAACTTGCACTTGCTGGTTTCGATGTCTTGATGAAGTTTTTCACTAGACCAAGCTTTAGATGCAGTGGTGGTAAAAACACCTTCTCGGGATCAACGAGCTGTTGGTGTATGTAGTTATATCGAACAGAGATGCCTTTCGGTCTGACGGGCCATTCCCTTTGATGATAATGCTTCTTATCGGCTCTGCTATCCCATAAGCAAAGAAAGCACATATGCTTTGTATAACTAGTCTGGAGACAAATTGCGGTGTGGTTCTCGTAAACTCTATGTGGTAGAGCAAAACTAATATCACACTCACAATCAGCACATGCGAATTATCTAAGATCACACACATTTATCACAGAACCATGAAACTTTTTTTATTTTCTTGACCAGTGTAATAGAGTATATTTTATAATAAAAATCATTAATGCCGAATTCCAACTTGCCAATGATCGCAGACGCCTTCAATTTCTATTTAAATAGTGTATATTTGGATCATCTAAATAAATTCAGTGAAGGTCATATAACTGAAATAATAATTAACGTCAGTACGTTAACACATCAGTATGTGTTTCTCTCTCATTCACATTGGCAAAATATTAAAAGAAATACAAATGAAGTTTGTCAATATATTTTGTTTATTATTCAAATATAGCTACGACAAACGTACTTATACATACAAACGTGTACCGCAGGTTATTGAACCTCGGGGTTTGTCTGAAATAACTAATGTTTTCTAGGGTCATTTGTGCTGAACCAGTGGCGCCAAAAACTCTGTTCTGCTATTTATTTCATTGTGTTTTTCATTAAATCTGTCCTTTGCAAGACAAAATTTGTATTGTAAATCATTGTTTTTTATTTATAACAATATGAGCGTAAAAAGCAATACGTTAAGAAAGCAGTCTCATGAAGTGGTTTATAACCTACACGAATATTTCCTACGAGAGCAAGAAAACAGTGGACCTTTGTTAATTGTACATGCAATTCAGTAGGTAAATAAATATGAATTAATATTTATTATTTATATATATAATTGAGATTAGGCTCCGGAGTCATATTGTAACGGCCATGGGTCACTTGACTTGGAACATATAAGAGGCACAACTGTCAACGGAAATGACAGTTCTTTAAAAAAAAAGGACATTCAGTTTTTGACAGGTGATAAATAAATAGACAGTTAATTAACTTAATATAAATTTAAATATAAATTAATAGAGTTTTAGTGTGAGACAATTAAAGTTGTACTAGTATTATTAATAATAAATAAGTGATAAATATAAATAATAGTTTTAATTGGCATATCACCTTACCGAATGTTGATAATAATGCTTTCTATTTTACTGTTTAAATATTTTCCATAATGCTTTTCTATGCGACATGACTAGAGAAACAAAAATGTTGTTACTTGGTTACAAGAAATAATAAGTGTATATAGTATGAATTTTTGTGTAATAATATATTGTTAAACTTGTAATAAAATGTTTACTAGAAACTGAATAATATTATTTAACATCAGGTTATGGGCCCAGAAAAGTAATAATTATAGTATGAATTTTTTGTGTAATAATATATTGTTAAACTTGTAATAAAATGTTTACTAGAAACTGAATAATATTATTTAACATCACCGAAGAACTTAAAAACGTTACAATATATATATATATACACAATCAATTTGCATTATTTTCATGAATTTTTTGTAGATACATCTTTCTTAGATAATAATAAATTATATTACGTACGGAAATTACTGTGCAAAAAAAATGTTTACATAGTTTTCATTATTTTTAACCTTTACTTGCAATTTTAGGTTAAAATTTCCCATAAATCAGCGTAAATTGAACGTCTATCACAGCGCTAGGATCGGTTAGGTTAGTAGAATGCGAGCGGAACGAAGCGAGCTATCTACTTTCTACTTTAATGACAAAACGTTATCTTCGGTTAGGAAAGTGTCGGGTTAGTAGAATCGAGTGGAGCAATTAATCATATTACGGAAACCAATAATTAAAATAAAGAATGTTAAATGTTTCTGAATTAAAAGCCATCAAGATAAAAATGTATGCTACGCCAATGGCCCGATTTTGATAGGCGTGGCTAAAATCTTAGTTCGTAACATTCGAAAATGACCTTGAGTGGACTTCTTTAGATAATCCAAGTTTACTGTATAATATTTATGATGGTTTATTTAATAATTTACTAAATATTTTCAAAAATATGCCTTGAAAAAAATTCTATGGGCGATCAGGTTTAGATCTATTTCGGGCTGCTTCATGAAACCTTCGAAAGGAAACTGTATGGAAGAAGAAGATGTGCAAGCGTCTTAATATACTTAATATGGAAAGCAACATTTATGTCGATACACATATTGGCACAATATTTACACAACATAAAACATGCAATGTTCTCTAAAGAACATGGTATAAAACATGGAAGGCAATTTCTATAGGATCCGGAAATAAAAATAAATTCAAATTTCCTTTATCAGTAATTCTTTTACGCGGCATAGAAGCTTCCAATACCGCAGCAGCCTAAGCTAACACAATTACATATTCCTATTTGAATACGAATGAAAAATGCAGCATCCAGAGATTTCAAATAAGATTTTAGTTATTATATTTGGGAGGGGAGGTATGTGTAGTTGCGCACATGTGATATAGAGATATTGAATCGATTGCAATCAAATTCAATTCAAAACTACGAAAGGAAATTACGTAGGCAACATATGCATGTTTTATACACAAACCAGGTTTCTCATATCTGATGTTTAAAAAGAAAAATATATTTATGATACCCACTCCTACCTGTTAGAATAGATTCAGAATTGATATAAGATACTATAACGTTACTAACTAATATTTATTCACTTTATCTTATTACATGAAGATAAAAAGGAAGACATGATGTGAAGTGTGAATTTTCACACATTTCAGGGTTTTGTAGGTATTTAGTAAGCGAAAATTGTGGGTACATATTAAAAACCATAAATTTCGTTATCTTTTGAAAGAATTAATCGGCGTTTTCCATCTAGAGACTTCTCCAGTTTTGATGAATATCAAAATAATTATCAGATCAAAAATTTCTGTTGTACTATTTCGGTTCACAATAATATTTATTAATCATTTTTTCAGATATTAGATTCACCCCACCTATAAGGTGTAACACATTGTTGGCAAATATCGTGTACAAATAAAGATACTTAAAAAAAACTACGTTTCTTAATCTACGTCTTAGAAGTATTGATTGTATTAGATTATTGGTGGTTATGTAATAGGAATTGTAGGGGTTTTTTGGATTTCCACCGAATAAATGTAATGTTGTCAGTTGAGTATAGTCTTTATTGTAGTTACAGGTGACTAGTTTCGCTCAATTCAAGCATTGTAGTTACAGTTAAGACATGGGAATTGTCGGGTTTTTTTGCATTTCAACCGAATAAATATAATGTTGTCAGTTGAGTATAGTCTTTCTTGTAGTTACAGCTGATTAGTTTCGCTCAATTCGAGCATTATCAAAACTACAAAAAAAAAAAAAAATTAGAAATAGAAAAATACAATTTTGAAGATATTTATTGGTCTTGTTTGGCAAAGTTTTACCGCGTATTTTGACTCCATTAAGAACTTTATTTATTATTTATTTTTAATTTTAATTTTATTTTTTTTACAATTTTATTATTAATTTATCATCACAATGACCAATATATATATATATATATATATATATATATATATATATATATATATATATATATATATATATTTGATATAATATGATAATTTGAATATATAGTTGATCAATAAAATCATGTCTTATTATTCATAAAATACCTTTTTTATGAATATATGCATATCAACTAATCAACTAATACATCTCGCACATCATATGATATATTTTATATTATTCTATTTACATAAAACAATATGCTTCAAAATTGTATTTTTCTATTTTTATTATTATTATTATTACTATTTTTTTTTTAGCTTTGATAATGCTCGAATTGAGCGAAACTAGTCAGCTGTAACTACAATCAATACTATAATACTCAACTGACAACACTATATTTATTCGGTGGAAATTCAAAAAACCTCTACATTCCTATGTCTTAGAAGCTTTCTTTTGATAAAACACAATAAATTTTTAAAAAATCATAAAACGAATTTGACATTTTTCGAAAACCTAATCTAACCAAAAAATCCTATTGAACTATTCCGGTTCACAACAATGACCATTATTGAGAATTATTTCAGATTTTTAGATCGACCTCTGAAAAATAGGGTGAGGGACAAAAATTTTTTGACACATTTTTGGCAAAAATTCCATAAAAATTGGTTTCTCAAAAATAATAATTTGTTGGTTTATCCACGTATTAAGAAGATTAATTTGATAACCCACTCATAATTTTTAGTAAATATTTTTTTTTCATTGAAAACTTTTTTCATTAAATATTTTTCTCGCGATGTGTTTTTTTGAACTCTCTGTAGTTGTACAAATATTCCAAATTTCACCTTTCTATATCCAGACGTTTGTGAGTGACGTTATAAGGGTTTTTTGGTCATACCTACAAATCTAAAAATACACCAAAACAATGACAGATTAGTATTACAAATTAAAAGAATTGATGTGACGTGTTAAATTTCACACATTTCAAGATTTCAAAAGTACCTATAAGAGGATTCTGCTTTGCAGGAGATAATATAATGATAATAATAACATAATAATAAGAAACAAGCCCGTAAAATAAGAAATGAGCATTTAAGTTTATTATATTATATATTTGATTATTATAGATAAACATTAGGGATGATTATCGATGCTCGCAATTTTTCAGATATCCTTGTTTCTTACCGAACTATCGATATTTTAGGCATCGATATTGCGAGGCCAATGTTATGGCCTTATCGATGTTTTGGTCCGATATGTTTTCTTTATGATATTTTTCAGTAAAAATAAAAATAAAATCCACGAAAATAAATATAGTAGAAATAAAAAATTTGTTTTTTTTTTTTTTGTTTTCTTTCCTCTTATATAACTAACTGTTTCAGATATTCAGCCATTTCCAAGACTGACTCAAAACATTTTTGCAGAAACTAATTTAACTTTATTCAATTATATAAAATTGCAGTAAAAAATAAAATTATTTTACTTGATACACGTAGTTTATTTTAGTAGCTTATATTCTTGGTTTAACAAATATCGTTATACTTATTTTGTTGAAATATATTATTTGTGTAGGAGTTTCTAGCTATGTTTTTCAGAAGTAAATCATCTTCCCTCTTTACAGTTCGAGGAGAAGGGAGAGGTTATGTTTGCCAGTTACTTATGGCGACGACAGATACAAGTAGACTCAAGAACAGGCTGGATACTCTTCCTGAGGAAATCGAACTTGTTTTGTGGGAAGTCTTTTACCTTATATTAATGTGCTATTTATTACTGTCTGTGATATCCGATGGTAACTGGTCCTTACAACAGCCAAGAGTTTACAGCCTCTTACCAAGAAGTCCTGCGTATGATCAAATATTCGACTTTTATTCTAATTTATTTGTGATTGTCTATGCGAGGTTTCTTTTACTGTATATAACTGTATTAAATGTATATCAGTGGCGTGGCGTGATTTTCTGAAGGGATGCAGTGAAAACATGTATGTAGATAAAAATATTCTCGCGAATGTCAAGAGTCGACTGTACTCCAGTTTTTTAATGACACTTTCTAAACCTTTTAAGGTTCAGGTTAAGGTCTATTTTTATCAATAGGTAATTTTTTGTTCATAAAATTTGAAGCAGCAAATAGTATATTATCATACGAGTTTTATAAGACCAGGGCAGGCGCAAGGATTTGCGAGGCCATGTGCGAGAAGAGCCGCGGGGCCTGCTGTTCAGATCCAAGTGAGGAGCAAAAAAAAAAGGTCCTCATCTCCATGCGTGGGGCCTATTGTTGAATCGCGGGGCCTGATGTTGAGATCCAGGTGAGGAGCAAAAAAAAGGTCCTCATCTCCATGCGCGGGGCCTGCTGTTCAGATCCAGGTGAGGAGCAAAAAAAAAAAGTCCTCATCTCCATGCGCGGGGCCTGCTGTTCAGATCCAAGTGAGGAGCAAAAAAAAAGTCCTCATCTCCATGCGCGGGGCCTGCTGTTCAGATCCAAGTGAGGAGCAAAAAAAAAGGTCCTCATCTCCATGCGTGGGGCCTATTGTTGAACCGCGGGGCCTGATGTTCAGATCCAGGTGAGGAGCAAAAAAAAAAGGTCCTCATCTCCATGCGCGGGGCCTGCTGTTCAGAACCAGGTGAGGAGCAAAAAAAAGGTCCTCATCTCCATGCGCGGGGCCTGCTGTTCAGAACCAGGTGAGGAGCAAAAAAAAAGTCCTCATCTCCATGCGCGGGGCCATCTGCGGCTGCACATGCCTCGCGCCGGCCCTGTATAAGACGATGTATTGTCATACGAGTTGTTTGGAGTACCTGATCAAGGGATGTTCAAAACTTCGTCACCAAAGGAAATAAATAAATTAATCGGCTTGTACGAGCCCCGGGAAATTTTGTGGAACGTGAAATGTGTCGATTACCGATTTATTAAAATAATTAATTAGTTTAAATTAAATTCAATTCAAAAATAAAAATATATGTATTTTTTATTAAAATAAAGTTTAAAACATTATGTGCCTGATTAAAAGAATTATTTTGATAGAAGAAATTATGTAAATTTTTACCTTTGTTAATAACTAATTACCCAAAATAATTAAGTAGAGCCTAAAATAAACTTATTAAATTATTTTAGTAATTACATTTAATTGAATTAAACTATTTATGTCCATTGTTTATTTACTTGGAACTTAACGCTATACCCTCACTATAAGTAGGGTTCATTTTACGCCAGTTCGGTGTACGTCGGTTCTCCTAGGAACGAAACTGCGGCGTATATCGAGTTCTACCTATATTTTTATTTTATATGGTATGCCAATAACAACATTTTTATAGAAATTATGCAAATTATCCAATGTTACCATCCAAGCCAACTATCGATATCTTGTAAATACCCGTCCCTAATAAATATATTACAACAAGAAACCATATGAGATCAGGTGTCTAAAAGCTTTGCTAATCAGCAAAGTCGTTACTTGGACCTGCCAATAAAGTTCTGCATTTAGCAATAAATACCAACACTTACCAAATGAAACTCACAAAATATATTGACTCACCTGAAACAGAAATAAAAAATTTAATTAGTTTTTGTATTTACAGGATCCTGTACTGTTTACATATACGAATCATTGCATACATAAATAATTTATTTTGAGTAAAGAAAATTTAAAAAAATTATATTAAGCGTGAATTTTCACACATTTCAGGGTTTGCAGGTATTGTAACGAATCGCTTAAATCAACCAGATAATGCCTCTAAGACTTTCAAATACCTCCCGTTGTGAACCCTTTGGGAACTTTTAGCATTTTTTGAGGTTATATTACACTTAAAAGATTTTAGAATTCAGATAATAGAAAAATAGAAGCTATAAATAACAAAACGTAACTTCAAAACTAATTTACAATTATTGTTCAAAATGACTTTTGTTCAAAGTTATTACCTAATAAATTTGAACACTGAAATACCCTTGGACAATTTTAGACTTTTATTCCAAGAAATGCTATCAGAACCCTTATATATACACCAGTCTCTGTGAAATCGAGGTGAGAAGTATTCGGTCCGGTTCGCGAAAACATCTAGATTTGTTGAATTCTTAGAGGCTCGATTATCTAGTGGTTTATTCGATCCTGTTTCTCTTTGATTTTAATTAAGTATATATATTTTTCTTTTAAACTTAAACTTATTTCATTCAAATTTGTTATTATTTTCAATAAATTATTTTTAAACCGTCTTTTTACTAAACGTGTGTAAACCTACACCTTTAACAACAGTGATCAGCTACCCAGACTAACTACAAGTTGCTTGATCAGTCGGTTGGTAAGAACTAATACATATCGTTTAATTTACATATCATAATGATGAACCCTGGATAAAAGTCACGACTAGTACCCGAGCTCTTTTAGTCAGGAATCTCCCTTCAGTTGGAAATCATAGTTTGCATTACATCACAGGCTCGCTACCTAGTTGATAACAAACAGTACAGTTTAAAATAACGTATCAGTGGCCCGCTACAGTATTTAGTAAGTGATAACAAATTGTAGGTACATACTAAAAATCATAAATTTCGATAACTTTTGAAGGAATGATTCATGTGTTTGCATCTTTCTTTTGATACCACACAATATTTTTTTTTAAATAATTATTATTTTCAAGAACACAAAAACCTCGATATGTTTCGATAAATTAATCTATTAAACTATGGAACTATTACGGTTTCTATCAGTGAACATTACTGAGATTTTCAGGATTTTCTGATCAACACCTCTGGAAAATAGGGTGGGAGACAAAAGTTTTCCGACACATTTTTGGTTAAAATCCCATAAAAAAATTAGTTTTCAGAAATTAAAATTGGTCTATCCACGCATTAAGAGGTTGCATTTGATACCCCACACTTTTTAAAAAATATTTATTTTTTCATTGAATACGTATTTTTCAAGTGAATTTTTTTAACTCTCAATAGTTTTCCTATAAGTGGATCAGAATTGTACAAGCATGCCAAATTACAAGTTTCTAGGTCCAGCCGTTTGGCCACAATTGCTACCGTACAGACACATGAGTGACGTTACAGGTTTCTTTGTTATACCTACCAATCCCCTAAGAAAACAGTTAGTTAAATTTTTTATTGCATAACAACTGGATGGCTATTTGTGCAAAAATACAAGTGAAGAAACGAATAATTTATGGTTTTCACTTATTTTTTCTTTGAATTTGATCATTTGAATCGCAGTGGTGAAAAACGCGAAATTATGTAACATACAGGGCGAGGCAACACTTACGTTCATCTTGATTATTCCGTTAATAAAAAGAGTTCGAAAAATTTTGTTTAAATAAAACTTATTCGGGGTAATGGAGGTCAGACTATAGTAGTATCAACATTTTTCTTTTTCATTTGTTTTGTAATAGCAGGTAATAACTATTTTTCAAATACTCATATTATTTAACACAATATTATCGAACTTTTTTTTCTCTTTCTTACGGTGTAAAACTGTTATATTCTTGCATAACAAAATTTTTGAGAAAAGCGACTTTTTGTGGTATTAAAAATAATATGTGTTTAGTGACTCATAACAGTAATCTACCTATTAGAAACAATTTCGTGCATTTTTTTCCATTATTTACCACAAAATGCGATTTTCCCAAACATTTTTTTTGTAAGGGTATACAAGTTTTACACCGTCGAATAGAGGAAAAAAAAATCTATAATATGTAAAATAATATGTGTAGTGTCATTTGAAGAGAAGTTATTTACAAGTGTCTTGCCTTTTGCAAAAAAAAGTTCTGGTTCTGGATGTATCCGGTTTAGAATATCCGACCCTAGAACCAGAAATTCGGCACCAAGTATTCGGAACCGGGTATCCAGAACCGTTTTTACTTCGGAATCGGATACCCGTTAAATTGAAGTGATAAGAGGAAAAATACGGATCGGAGTGATAAACACAAAAAATAATTTAAACCGAATATTCAAAACAGAGTATCTGGAACCGGGTTACTAGAAAATTAGGAACCTAGTTTTATCCGAAAACTAAACCCAACAAAAAAACACTAGGTTTAGTGTTCAATTCATTCAATTCAACTCAACTTCAATTCAACTCATGCTATTCAATTGGTCAATATCGAAAAATATATGTATATATAAAGATCGTAAATTATTCATTGTTTCAAGATGTATTTTATATTTTAAATGCGTTACTCTTTATGAATTTATTACACAGGCGTTTAAGTTTACTATCGTCGAGTTTGCTTTGCTAAGTTATTTCGCTAGAATTTTATAGTGGTTTTTGTAATTCGATTTACTTTACTTCAGCGACTTTACTGTGCCGCCAATTGAAAATTGTTTTATGAAACTTACTAAAAAATGATGAAAAATTGAACTACTAAACTGCCAGAACAAAATATTTAAGGTTAAAAAAATGTATGCATTTTTCATAATATTGCTAATGAAATTATAGTGTTTTATTTAACAAGCATATAATGGGGATTATTATTCACGAGGGTGAAGGTTAATCATCCGAGTGAAATACAGCCATTATATGCAAATCAAATACAATATTTTATTTACAACTATATAGTTTTATCATTAAAAAATTAGTAAATTTAATTTTAAAACACAGAAATTTTGTGTTGTAATTGTTTAACTTCAGAACTTATGTAATCCAAGATGGTTGCCGAACCATCAGCTGACTGTATTATACACCAATGTTTAAATTAATATTATTTACTGACTTATAAATAATATTCTAGTTATAAAGATAGACTGTGTGAGGCGCAAATAGCCATCACTGCTGAGCGCCAAACATTTGAACTAATTAACATGCTAAATAAACACTTGCGGTGCAAAAAAATGCTAATTTTTACAGGTGAGCACGCATACGCGTCACTATTTTACACTTGTTGCAATTTCAACAGCTTTATGTATTTACAGTTGGACACATAATCCATTTATTATTTGATTGTCGTAGATAAAATTATTTCTATTGTAATATGAAATATTATGGCCTGACTTGGCCCTGTGTGATTGGCCCTGAAACGCAAAAGCGTTTCCAAATGCTGACAAATTGAATTTCCAGAAGTAACAAAGACGCAGGCAGGGATGTGATAAAACAGTATTGTACTATATATTTTTTATAATATATATAAAATCGCATACATAACAGATACATATCAGCAAATAACAAACAGTAAATGAAATTTAAAAAAAAAAGGAACTTATCAAAATCTTTTTAAGCCATTTAAACCTGAAACTTTTTTTGAAAAAAAAAAAGTTTTTTTGTAAAAATTTAGTTAATTGTGTATTAATATGCATTAAAAAAAATTTTTTTACTGATCAGAATAGCCATAACATGCTGTACTTTTTAAAGGACGGTAGGACTATATACTACTATAAGAATAATAACAACCTATTTATTTAAATGCTTTATTAATTCCAAAATAATTTCAAAATTATTTAATAAACTCTAATATAAACTAAACTATAAAATCATTTGCTTGTATGATAGTCCAAAAACAATTTTTAGGATGTAAACCTACATTAGGTACATTTTTTATAAACAAAATTAGCTTTTTTGCTGCAAACAGCGCAACGTCTTTGAGCAAAAGTAATGGATGGTCAGGGACCTCAAAGAGTTGTGTTTGCTTTACTTTTGTTGCGCTGCAAACAGCGCAACGTCTTTGAGTAAAAGTAATGGATGGTCAGGGACCTCAAGGAGTTCAGAGGAACTCTGGATGGTCAGAGACCTCAAGGAGTTCAGAGGAACTCTGGATGGTCAGAGACCTCAAGGAGTTCAGAGGAACTCTGGATGGTCAGGGACCTCAAGGAGATGTGTTTGTTTTGTTCGACGCTGAATGTTCAAGGAGTTTAGTGAAACTCTGGATAGTCAGGAACCTTAAGGAGACGGACAAAACTAACCTTATGTTTTCGTTTACTCTGTTTTATTTTGCAGTTATTAAATTCTGAAGATGCCGCGAGGACGTGGCAGGAGCAGGACGGCCGTGTTACGATAAAAAGTTGTTTTATTTTTCAGTTATTTTGAGTAAATAAAGTTAAATAACATAAATTTGTATAAAAAACTTCATAAATAAAATATGGTAGGACATAATCCTACCGTCCTTTTAAAAGGACGGTGGCTTTATTCATTGAATATCGTTTGCTCGTTTCAACAAAATTTAAGTTTTTGAGGTTATGAGTATATAAAAATATATAGTCTAACATAAAAAGTATTTTATAATTTTAGAATTTAAGAATAATAATAAAATAACTTTCCTAGAATTAGCCATTGTCAATGCTCATAAAACGTAAGCGATTGAAACGCCAATAAGATTTACAAAAATGACAACAATTGTTTGAAACCTGCTATAAATGATGTTTCATAAACACAGTGAACATAACATATTACGCCATCTCAAATTATTTGTTTTTACTAATTAATTTAGCGTGATTTTTGAAAATCCTTTTAAAAGGACGGTAGGTTTAAATGGGTTAATGGGATATTTGGGCCTGATGACTTTTACAAATGTTTTCAATATCTGGTCTTATGTGTGAAACCATCATCATCATCATTGGCGCAACAGCTCGAAGTGAGCCTAGGCCTCCTGTTTCCAGATTTCATGACCAATTTTTAAATCTATGTACATTCAGGGGTAATACGTTCAGTTTTTAGCGTACACAGAAAGGCACCTACAGTTTATAGCCGGTTGCGAACGGCTAGGCTAAGCAGAACCTCTAATTTATATAAATATTTTTACACAAATTATTTAACATAAGCAGGAATTGAACTCACGTCCGCGCCCTTGCTTAGCGGCCAAATAGCAGGTACAGACAATTTAACGTTTACAGCTACAGGCTTGCTCATATGTGTGAAACAGCTACTCTGATTTCGTCTTATATATTTGTCAGCCTTTCACGTTTCTTTGTCTTGAAAAACTATTCTCGCGTAAGTACGATGTTGAAAATTGTAATAAAATTTTAATCGCTTTTTCAGAAATACATAGTTTTAAACTCGGTTTGAAATCTAAAATTCTTCAACTGTTGTTTCGGAAAATTTAATTTTGAGAATTCAATCCGTTAAAGAAATCGATAGAAGCTAACATAAGTACATAAGTACAAGTGAAGACTACAAGTAAAGACAAAAAACTAAAACCAACTTTTAGTTTTGCCGGTCACCATGGCGTAGTAGTTAGTGTAGCGATGCACTGCCTTCTAGACCATGAGGGCTCGGGTTCGAATCCCGGTTATGGCATGGATTTTTCAAAAATAAATGCATCTAATGGATAATGACCTAAGTAGCTAAGTCCAAAAATTAAAAAAAAAAAAACTTTTAGTTTTCCTATTTTTTTTTTTTTTTTGTCTTAATAACCGCTTTAATTTTTCATTAATTTTCTAACTTTGGCGGAACACTCTCTAAGTAAGGAACACTTCTCTAAGTTCACGGAACACCGATTATGAGCCACTGGCCAACATTATTGCATTTTTCATGTTTACAGAAATCATTCATGTCAAAAATCAAAATGCCAAAAGAAAAACGAATGCCATAATATATTATAAAACATATAATACATTTCTGAGACAATAAAAAAATAAAAAAAGTGCGAATTTTGAATTAAGAACTAGTGGGTGTACCCGTGCTTCGCTACGGCATTTCACTACTTTAAAACGAAGAAAGTAGAACATAACGCTCACAACGTTAAAGTTAAATATATAAAACGATAATATAATTTACAATTAACTATTAGACGATGGGAAATACAGAAATCTCCAGCACTGCAATGTATTGGTAAGTTCCGCACGAAATAGCGACATACCTATACATCTTTAAACATTTCTGAGCATGCGTACACTTTACAGTGTACTTTTTATTCTTGTAAAATTTACACTGTGATAACTCCGTTCTTATTAATCTTTGATGTATAGCAGGCTTGTCCAACTCGCAGCCCACGATGGCTATGAATGCGGCCCAACGAAAAATCGTAAAATTACAAACTTTATAAGACTGCAATCACAAGTACCATTAATGACACTACAAATACAATTTAAACTTGGTATTAATTTATAAGGGATGTTTTTTAATTTAATGCGTTCTTTAGAGAGAATCATAAAATCATTCCCAAATTATAAATCATATTAATTAGTATTATTTTATGTGCGGCCCAAAACAACTTGGTTTCTTATATGTGGCCTAGGGAAGTTAAAAGGTTGGACACCCCTGATGTATAGTGTTAAATACATTATGATTCTACATGAAATGCTCTAATTTATTGTTCTAAAATAATTGATACATCATTATTAAATTCGATGTTATGCACCCACAAACTTTATAATACAAAAACTATTACGTTTAAAAACAGAAAATTGCCCAATACCCGATATCAGTGCATGATAGGTATATGCTCTCGCGGACTTTTTTTAGATCCAATTAAGATCTACATTTTTTGTCTACATTATATCAATATATCTCTTAAGGTTTAGCCTACGTAAGCCATTCAAACTGCACGGAAAGTGAAAAATATTGGTTTACCCCCCATAACGCCCCCATTGGGGACATGAACGAAGTTGGAACCCTCACTAAAACCTTCCTTGGATTATTTTACCTCCCTGTACTAAATTACGTGAAAATCGGTCTATCCGTTTGGCTTTGCATAAAGCACAAACAAACAGAAATTGATATTTATATATTAAGATGACAGAAAAAATCAAAATGTAAAGAAAATTACAGTGCCTGACAGCACACCTTACCCTAGAATATTCAATGTGAGTCTGATTTATAACAGCTTAAACAAAATGGCTAAAAGTTACATTAAATCATTAAAACTTTCTAGGTTTCAAAATCTAGTTCCGCTAAAACATTTAGGATAGACTATAGTAAATATTACTATCTGTATACCATTATTTCTACGGGAAGTAACTTCAAACTTTACGTGTTGTAGAGTTGTGGGGAAAGAGGGAGATAAATATTAAGAGGGTTAATATTAGGGGATACATAATTAACACGTAAAGACGGAAAATACCTGTGTTATATTCTATATACCAGTTCACTGGTAACTAATAGCATCCATTTTGATATGTTATTTTTGTTCGCATGTTAGCAAGTTGTTTGCAAGAATTAATAATTGTTATATTTGCCCTACGACCTATGACTGTCGAGTCATAATTGAGTCGATTATTTCGAAAAGTTTACCAGAACAATCTTTGAAATATGATTATTTTGAAATTGCTATTTATGTAACAAATAGCGAAGTGGGAGTGCTTTAGGCACTCTATGTGAAATTGTCAGGGACCTGAAGCTGAACCCGAACCCGAACCGATAAAAACTAATATTTTTCGTGAACCTGAACTGAACCATTATATGTCAAGGTCAGTGAACCAAAACCTGAACCCGAACCTTTTATGATTAACCGGTAACCATGTATTTTTAACAGGCTCAGGAAATTATTGTTTACTTATTATTTATTGTGGTAATTATTGTATACGTTACATTTTTAAATTATTATTTCATATAAGCTGTTCACTTTTGTAAGAACAAACTAAGAGGATTTTTTTTGTTTTCAATAGTTTGCACCTTTGAAACTGTATGTCATGTTGGTATTAAAAACATATAAAAAATTTCACTTTCTTAATAATTATCAGAACCAATAAATCTAAAGACGGTTTTACAGCGTAAGGAATATTTTTAATTGACATCTTAAGTCCATATTACACTATAAAAGTAACCAAAATACCTAGATCTGGTTTGTCCTTACAAAAGTGAACAGCTTATAGTATATTTTATTTTGAAATACGATAACTTTGGTGATTGTTGTGTTGTAAATGGACTTTAGGAAGAATGTCAACTTGTAAATATGGCTTTGATTTTTCTTAGGTTATATTCATTCAAAAACTACAAATGAAAGATTGTCATTAATGTCAATTAATTGTCCAATATTTTGAAGGGCGGCATCTCAGAATTACCACCCTAAGATGATATAAATATACAACATAAAAAATTAAGTTTCCCTCTTAGTTATATATTACAAAGTGAATTAGAGTTGTACTTATAATTTTATTTAAAATTTTCATTGAACTCGAACCCGAACCTGAAAAAATTTAGGTTCTTGAATCTAAAAAAAATTCTGTTATTGAACCTAAACCTGAAACCGAACCTCAATTACGACATTGAACCTGAATCCGAATCTGAACCTAAATAAATTCAGCTTCAGGTCCCTGGAAATTCGTCGTGTGCCTAAAGGCACCTACAGACGGTGTGGCAAATAAAATGCCAATTTTTACATTTGTCTAGCTCCGCGTATCATGTGTAAGGTCAACGCATCACAAGTCACAGCCAACGTACAGCAAATCTATTTAGTACTGGCGTGTGGGAAATCAGTTTCGCGCAGAGGAAGAACGCATTCGGAAAGAAAGAGAGGGTCGAGCGCTTGGACTGTACAGCACGAGACACAAGTTTTCATCAAAATATTAATTTTTTCCACAATTTAATGGATTACTTTTTATATTTCATATTTTCTGTTCACTTCTTTCTTTCTGTTTTCTAGGTGACGAAAATGTGGAACATTCACCTGAATTTAGAAAATAATAATGTATAAATAATATAACAATGAAATAAAAATGAAAAGCCTGTTAAGAACTGAACTAAGTTTACCAAAAAAAATAAATGTTTTTGTTGAACATATTTGTTGCGTCTCATAACAAAGATATTTATTATTATTGTTAATTTAGAACGTGAAATTTCGGATTCTTTTGTTCAAAATATTTGTTCCGTCCGTGTCTCATCTTTGTATTAAAGTTATATTGTATTACAACTTTTAACTTGTCTAACCTGCAGACACTTTTTTTTTTCCTTGTTAAATCTACTTAAACTTCTTGCAGAAACGCCTGTGCACGCTGAAACTCGATCCAAAATATTCTTCAAAGGTATAATCACGTTCCCTGCTGCAGCTTACTTAGTCATAAAGTCAATCACATTACTAATAATCTCCTTACACTGATTATGGTTTACGCGCCCGCATAATTTCGTCTTAAATTCCATTATACTTTTTCATCCGAATGTACTTTCACTGATGCTTGCAGCAAGACAGTCTGAAGTCAACTGACGTCCCCACTCCAATTTCTAGTGATTGCTACTGCGCACCCAAGGTCATCTGCCAGGCTTAAATATATGGACTGTACGTTGTGCTTGGCACTGGCCAACGTTCGCTTCCGAGGCGGTACTCTTATTGCGAGTCAAAGGGGTTGCACCACCATTGGTGCAGACTTGCATACGCATGTCGCTATCGTACACACCACGCGCACACACTTGTCATCACATCATCAGTCGGGGTATTATGCTCAAAAGGAAGGTTATAACCCCTTTTGCCTAATTATCAAATCTATTTAATCTAATTTAAATATCAAAAGCAAATTCGAAGCTGCAGTCATAACCTTATTTTCACTGTCAGAAACCATTTTACTAACGTTGACTGATGTTCGCTATTTTTGCACTTAGCAAACGCTGAGGCTTAATCGACACATCGTCTGTATGCTACGCATAAACAAATGGCCACCAATGCTAAATGTTACATCCAACGTTGGTATCAGCTTTGGCCAACGTTATACACATCATCTGTAGGCGTCTTAAAACAAGTTTTTTCTACAAACGTAAAAGAAAATAAAAAACTGATATTTCTAAAACGTGTTTTTGGAGTTCTTGGGGGAGGGGCTCAAGACCGTGCGCCCCCCTGTATACGCGCCTTATTGTTAATCTATTTTAAAAAAAAATGCATTATTTCATTAAATAAGTAGATTAAATAATAAGAAAAATTAAATCGCAGGCAATTTAATTAGTGAAAAATGAAGGAATCTTCGGAAGAAATATCTGAATATCTGGAACGCAGCAGGAACCGCTATATCTACGTTATTACCAAATAAATCTAAAATACTCAGTAAACAATTTAGCAACAAATTTTGACAGATGGTGTGATGGTGTCTGAGAAAGTAGTGTACTATCTTCTTCTTCTTCTTCTTCTTCTTATTCTTCTTCTTCTTTGGGTACTATCAGTCAGGTTGACTTTTGGCAGGTCTCACTCACATAAGCCCTCCATCTCGATCTATTCATTGTCAAGTCTTGCCAAGTACCCTGTATACCAATACTTGTTCGATCTTCGGTTAGCTGATCTCTCTATCTCTTCCTTCCCATATCTTCCTAACCATTCTGTCCGCCCTCATCCTCATAACATGTACTATCCACTGTAATCGTCTGCCTCTGAGTTCTTGGGTGATACTTGAGTACAGTTCTCGGATATCTTTGTTCTTACAGATTCTCTATTCACCATTAATTTGAATGGGACCAAAGATTCTGCGTAATATTTTATTTTCGAAAACTTTGAGGTGTTGTCGTAGTGTACCACATTTCGCAGAACAATTTAAAATTTTGAAACGATTCGGACAACAATATATGTAAAAAAATATGTATAGTTATTAATAAATATTCGAATGTAATTGCATTCTTAAACAGAAAATCTGTAGGGTATAAACCTAAATATCTAAAATATTTTTCATAACCTAAATTATTGTGTTGTAAATATTTATAACAATAAAAAGTGTATTCACTGGCGCCTAAAAATTTATTTCAAAACCAAAAAAACAATTTAAATGTTAGTTTTGCACAACGGTAGAAAAGTAATTTTTTCTAAATCCACTAATGAAAACACTTTTTGCACGAGCAAGAATTAAATCTAACAAGCAGTAAATAGGAAATCTGAAAAAATGGAGCTTCAAAATTGCATTTAGAATTATCCGAGATGAAATCTTTTCGAAATCAATGAGCATTTGACTATCTAAATAGAAGAAATGCTAGTTTCACTGTCTTTATTTAAAATTTTCAAGTTACACAAGAAGAATTGACTTTAGAAAGTGACAAAACTGGGGTGAGTTTATTGTCGATTATTGTACGAGCAATTAGTTTACGTGAAAGGATGTTTTTTCCAAAGCTCGTTTTTTTTTTTTTTTTTGTCTCAAGCAAACAAAGGAGAGTAAAACACCTGGTGTGTTCCGAAAAGGGCTCTTTTCTGAGACTTGAGTACTATTGAGAGGACAGATATAAGATATCTTTTTCGCTTTCTAACCAAGGGTCGACTATTTACATTGAATTTCTATATATTTATAATAAAAAATAAATAAAATGCCAAAATATCCGAGATGACACGAGCATAATGTATCTACACAAAATCTAAGTTGAAATGCTATTTGATCTGCATAAAGTAGACTACATTACAGTTGTATGCTCACCAACAAGAAACTTTTCACCAAAATGGATAAAAGCCAATTTGATTACCCAGAATTTCCCAACTTCAGAATAATGTACTAGTACATAAATACCACATAAATCTAATAACAGAAATGATAACAGCCGGGCATGATGAGTAATTTCCACAAATTTAATAAAAAGTCGCGTGGTTGAACATCATTTAACCGCAGAGCGAATATTCATTCTGTAACCCGAAACGTTGACTAATTTATTAGTTATAAAGCATGTAATCTGCCTAAATACAAGGGCGTGGAAGACCGCGCAGTAAATAGATTAACATGATTTCTGACTCGTCTCTCGCGAACAGGCTAATGTAAACTTTACATAGTCTGTCATCACTCCTCTTCTTACTGTATACTCTAAAACCAACAGCTTTCAGCTTTCGATGACTATCTATACATTATAAAACGGAAGTTAAGCTGCATAAAAAGTTAACGTCTTGCGTCTGGCTGCAGTATAAAGAAAAAGAAAATAATCCGTTTTACAAGAATGCACTCTAAAAATTAGCTTCCTCTAAAGTAGTACTATCCAATGCCTGGGGCTACATTCACAAATTTTCTAAAAGTGGATAATTTATATATCATATTGATTTTCCATCAAAATTATGTAATAATAATTATTTCCATTTAATGACAGTTGTATTGTAATAGTTGTACTATCGAAATATATTAATATCAAATATATTATACTCATTATTTCCATAAAACGTTTATGCAGTACATGGATTTAGCCGTATTAAACATTTGTACCAAAGTTAACCCCTACACATGAAAAATAAAGTAAAATAAAGTAGAAATATCGTCTAAACTCCGGGAGGAATTACTTGACCGACACCCGCCCGAGAAAGAGTATGGTTTAATCTAGAAAGCCATAAAAATTAAGCGATGCTATTGGTTCGGATAGTGAGAAAGAACTTTTGTCTTGTTTCACTCACTCTAGCACAGCTGCAATAGAAGCGTTTCATATACAAAAACACGCACACGTTTATCTGAATATATTCAAATATAACAAACTAAGTGTGCAGTTACATTGGATGCGGAAACGTGCGAATTTTTGAACACACGAGAACTGACAACAAAACAAACACACGAAGTTAAATGAGCATGGTTACAGAACATGCATACTTGCGTGCGGTAACTTGCGTCGACGCACAAACATGTTTGTTTTTTTATGCGTCCAGCGAGTCAAAAATATGAGTTTTGATCCAAAGACTTTTTTTTTAAAAAATCAGAAGAAAAATAGAATTGTTATGCAGCTATATAGCAATGAGGATTTTTTATTTCGTTATTTATCTGTTTATTTATTTATTTATTTTGTTTTTTTCATTTCTTTGGAGTTCTACAGAACCAAATAGGTTTTTTTCTGTCCGAAAAAATCAACAAAAAATTAAAATTAAATTCTGCCTGTCTGTTTTTTTTTACGAGATTCACGTAAAAATTATTATTCATCCAGATGAAAAAGTACTTAATAATTTTTGTTTTTTATTCTTCGCAGATGGTTGGGTCAGTTCTTTTAAAAAGGAAATTTTGCGTTATTCTCGTGTGGCCAATCTTCAATCTTGTTAAAACTATTTGGTCTCGCCGTCTTCCAGTGTAACAGATATTTAAAATAAAATAGTTTAATTTGAATGAAACCGCACGCAAGTCGCACGTATGTACTGAAACCACCCATCCTCGGATCAGGACAAGAACGTTCAGTGTAAACGCTCGTTACCGCACCCACGGATACAGTGTAACCCTAGCCCAGGGGCCGACCACGGCTCTTTGAGAACATTCGTGTGGCTCTTCAAATTAAGTTGATGAGGAATAAAATGTAGAAAATATTTAAAAAGTCATATATTAAAATAAAATTATGGCTCTTTAAAATGTTTCCAGATGTCGAAAAGGGTGAATAGCCTCTAAAGTTTGCCGACCACTGCCCTAGCCTATAAGACTACGGATATACGCTGGGTATAAGAAGCTCACAACGTCATTGGATTTTACATAATTAACAATTACAGAATTAATTACTGAACTGTGTGAAATAGATATAGGTAACTATATTTGATTATAGGTTCTCTATCGATCAACCGGCATGTAAAGTTTCTTGAACTATATTTTGTATATAGTTCAAGAAATATGTAGATAATACATATCTTCATAGATGTATCTATATTTTCCTGTCAGTCATAAGGGAATATGGAAAACACTATGATGCTTTTTTTTTCTGATAATTCGAAAGAAATTAATTTTTTCAATTGATATCATATTACTACACATCTGGCTAACCAATGTGACAAGCAGTTTACTAATATTATCGGTTTTTAAAATTACAATTGTTGTATAATATATGTCCATTTGACATTTGTCTCACTGGCTGTGAATAGTGAGACACTATAGAAGATAGTCCATATTTTGAAAAAAGAGGGAAAAAATCTCATATGATTAAATTACTTATTTAATAAACTATATGAACTAAACAACTATAATGTTATTATTAATTATTAATTAAAATTTTATATTTAAAGAATATTATTAAAATTGGAGGCTATATATGTTTTTTTAGACCCCATATTTGGTTTCAAGACGCTTCAGATGGTTACAAGACAAACATTCGCAAAAAAAAAAAAATGTATGTGGCTGTCTGTCCGAGATTCACGCAGAAAGTGCTGGACTTATTTTAACGAAATTTGGTAGGATGATTAGCACAGATACGGACGGCACTTCCATGAAACGTGGTTATCAGTCAAAATCTTGACATTGAAAATTTTCGCGATTAAAATACTTGCTCCTTATATATTAAGGTCGGGCGAGTAAAAAGTGGTTTAGATTATTTTCTGTAGAATGTAGTTTTTAATAAAATGAATATTTGGGGGGCTACGGGGAGTGTTTCATATACAATTAATATATCTCACTTATTTACTTAATATCAAAATATATATAAGAGTGGTTTAAAATGAAGAAACGATTATTTTCTGTTCATTGTAGTTTTAATTAAAATATTAATGTAACACTAACTTCCAATTTTATTTCGGTTCTTTAACTGCAACCACAACTTGTAAACTAAACGCGTTTAACATTCACAGATGGAATGGGTTTTAGGTTTCCGACATACATATATCTGTACCGTGGGCCCGTGGAGGTAAAGAGTCATTAGTCCATTTACGAGAAGTTTGAGAAATTGACAAAAGAAGAGAAAACAGTAAATAAATTGAAATTTGAGTGTATTTCTAGTAGGGTTGACGGAACTATTTCAATAAATATTTAATAGGTATAAGGGAATCTCTAAATATCCAGGGGGGCTATTCTGTAAGCTGTACGGTAGAAAGTGTAGCCAAAAGGCTGAACATAAAAAATTGAAATTTAGCATACTAAGAATTCTCAGAATTCAAACAAACACATCACGAGATAAATATAAACAAATATGTATTTAATAAAAAAAATAACTATTTTATTAAATTTTTGAGTAGGTTATCAAACCTCTTCATGCGTGGATACACAAGCAAATTTTATTTTTGAAAAATCATTTTTTACGTTCTTTTCGCCAAAAATATGTCAAAAACTTATAAAATACCTACAAATTCCTGAAATGTGTGAAAATTTACACTTCACAGAATTTTTTTATTGTCGCTCACATCTGAACTATAATCTACATTTTACTTAGATACTGGGATATTTTTGTAAAGATCATGAAATTGGACCAGAGTGTTTAGTGAAGCAGGCAACTGATCAGACAATGGTATCTCGGTTTTCCTACAAGTTCTACACGTGTTTACGGAGATACGGTTTCCTACCTCGCTTTAAAATGGGAGATACTTATTAATTCTCTTAGAAATATAAACAATCAACAAGTCTCGAGTTATTATCTTTTACATCACCAAATCAAAAACTAACTTCAAGTAAATAATATTAACTCAACGCTACAGATATAGTTCCATATATTAATAATAATAATAATAATAATAATAATAATAATAATAAGCAGCGTCGAGCTACGTGTCTCGACATAATGACAATCATGGTAATACAGCGTTTACATTATTTTTTGACAAATTTCGTCACGCTTTTGAAGCAAGTTTCCCAATAAAAACCTTTAAACCCTCATCACACAGCAACCAGATAAACATAAAATGGTTCGACAATCGGATCAAAATCATGCGTGACAAACTACAACATCTTCAAAGTTCCTTCAGATCAATGCCCAATGAGACCACACGAGCCCTAAGAAACAAATTCAGAGCAGAATACCGTTCAGCAATAAAGTCCGCTAAAATTCTTGCCAATTCCAGTTTTGTATCTGAATCTAAAAATATTTCAAAGGCTACATGGCAAATCATTAAGAACAATAGAAATCCACGAAACTCTTCTTTGACCGATACATCCATTTCATCAAATCAGTTCAATATATACTTCACAAACATTGCCAGAAAATTAGTAGAATCTCTACCAGAAACCGACATATCGCTTATAGACTATTTAAATCTTCCTTTTCCTATGCCAAAATTTTCTTTTCATGAAGTGTCTTTCAATACAGTTACAGATATAATAGACTCACTCAAAAATGGCAAATCTAAAGACACCTACGGTATTACTGTAGATCTTCTAAATACAATCAAGGACACCATTATCGTTCCGCTCACCAAGGTAATGAACTGCTGTATTAGATGCAATACGTTTCCCGACGCATTAAAAATTGCAAAAGTGATTCCACTGCACAAGAAAGGCGATAAACACGAACCTAACAATTATCGACCAATATCTCTTCTACCCGTCTTTTCTAAAGTTCTAGAAAAAATTATGTACATTCAAATAATTTCACATTTTGAAGTACATAATCTGTTTAATGATTCGCAGTTCGGCTACCGCACGAAGAGATCTACATGCGACGCTATATTACATCTCATATCCGAAGCTACAGATAGCATGGAAAAAGGAAATTTCTGCCTTTCAACCTTCTTCGATCTATCTAAAGCGTTTGATTGTGTTTCGTAAATTTCTTGGGTGTTCATCTCGACCCCACCCTCAAGTGGCATCATCACGCTACCTCCCTATCCAATAAATTATGTAGCACTGTATATCTATTAAGAAATCTTATGGCCTCAGTTTCCAGAGAAATTGTTCGCATTACTTATTTTGCATTGTTCCAGTCGCAAATATCCTATGCCATTTTAGCCTGGGGACATTCTCCGGCGGCAGAAAGAATCTTTTCCTTACAACGACGAGCTGTAAGAATTCTGGCCGAAGTCTCTTACCAAAGCGACTGTAGGCCTTGTTTCCCTGAACTGGAAATTATGACACTGCCTCCTCTATTTATTTACAATTCCCTATTGTATGCCCACAGAAACTTCAATGAACTTGTAACACATGAGCAGGTATATAACTACAACACTCTAAATAAAGGCAAAATCTATCCAACCTATATAAGACTCCAAAAATCAAGAAATAGTACTAACTTATTATTCAGTAAAGTTCATGAACTTACTGCCTAATAATTTTAAATCTGACTGTTTTAATACTTTTAAAAATAAAATAAAAAATTTTTTAACATACAATCCATTTTATTCTGTCAATGAATTCTTGTCTTATAAATTTTAACGCGCTTGCTAGCTAGTCTCTCTGAACTCTTGTTTTAATATTTAGTACTATATTTATTTATTTTTTCTTCTATTTTAAACTATTATTTTATGTATATTATGTGTAATTACGACTGCCTTTAAACAATTTATGTATTGTAACATAGTCAATAAATTATATTATTATTATTATTATTAATGCTGCTCTCCGCGTGCTCTACTATCATCTTAGACATGCCTATGGTATTGACCAAATACAGGTTATACCGACGTACGGTATAACCTGTATTTGGTCAATGACATCGACATAGAATCATGACATAGAATCGGTGGTGGAAAATTCCAAATGCCGAATTTATTGGAATTACTCCTTCCCCACCTCGAGGTTACTGACAGCCACTAAGCCGGACATAACCCTCCTGGATATCGAGACCAAACAGATGTTTGTGATCGAATTCTCAAGTCCAGCTGAAAAGATATCTCTCTCAAGGAGAGGAAAAGAGGTCCAAGTATATGGACCTCTTGTCCGAGCTTAGTAAGCTGTAATCCCGGGTATAAAGTTAAGCTTGTAGTCCTGATAGTTGGTGTTTTGGGTGGTATGAAAGCCTCCTATCGAAGGAAGTCGAGTCCATTCCCGTCTGCAGATGTTCTGCCAGGATGATCTGCAGGATGCAGAAAGCAGTGCTGCTCGGGTCACTCCGCATTGTGCGGGCACTGGATCTAGCGTAATTTCCGCGGCTGCATATCGCCAGGGTTTAAGATGCAGTCGTGTGTATTTAGCTCCACTAGTCTCTAGTATGACGCGGCTCAAAAGGTTGCTGAAGTTTGAGATTAGTGGACGCTTGTCAAGACCTGACAAACCCCATAATAATAAATCTATATATATAGAAATAAATATATATTATAGAAATAAACATTAAAAGAAAGAAAATACATGCATACATACATAAATACAAGTGCACTGACACATGCACATAAAAGTAAATACATATACATACATGTTAGAACGCTTTATAGCGTTTATGATAATATCAATTAAAACACACAAATCCAAGCACATATAAGCGTTTATTACTACGTCTATTTACAATCTGTCACATATATGTTATTATGTTATGGTTACTAACGCAACATATTACAAAGGAGGTCCAAGAACTAGTTTTGACCCTAACACGGCCGTCCTGACCTTGCCGCGTCCTCGCGGCTTCATCTAAATTTAACTGAAAATAAAACAATTTATTATCCTAACACGGCCGTCCTGCTCCTGCCACGTCCTCGCGGCATCTTCAGAATTTAATAACTGCAAAATAAAACAGAGTAAACGAAAACATAATGTTTGTTTTGCCCGTCTCCTTGAGGTTCCTGACCATCCAGAGTTTCACTGAACTCCTTGAGGTCCTTGAACATTCAGCGTCGAACAAAACAAACACATCTCCTTGAGGTCCCTGACCATCCAGAGTTCCTCTGAACTCCTTGAGGTCCCTGACCATCCAGAGTCAACAAAACAAACACGACCATTTTAGGTCCAACAACTCCTTGAGGTCCCTGACCATCCAGAGTTTCTCTGAACTCTTTGAGGTCCCTGACCATCCAGAGTCAACAAAACAAACACGGCCATTTTAGGTCCAACAACTCCTTGAGGTCCCTGACCATCCAGAGTTCCTCTGAACTCCTTGAGGTCCCTGACCATCCAGAGTCAAACAAAACAAACACATCTCCTTGAGGTCCCTGACCATCCAGAGTTCCTCTGAACTCCTTGAGGTCCCTGACCATCCGGAGCCAACAAAATAAAAACGACCAGTGTGTCTTGCGGTACTCAACAAGCTATCAATTCTCAATTCAACTATCAATCAGTTCATTTCATTACAGGTTGTCTACAGTACCCAACAAGCTCAGTGACTGTCGCTGCTTCCTACTCAGTACCTTATTATCCCACACGCAACGTGCCTTCTCATTTAATCAAAGCAATAATATATCTCTTACCACTTTAATCATCGTCACTTTTAATCATCATCATCTAACTAGTTACCTTCGTACTATTTGTCTGTCAATAGACAAACGCTCGTCCATTCTGACAATTTTTTATTATTATTTCTCTTCAGATCATTACATTTGCCATTTCAAGTAAATTACACCTTGATCTGTTATCAATCGCATTGGTAAAACAAGTAAAATTAAGCAGAACCCTACGGTTCCCACTGTTTTAGTCCTGGTTGAAGATCTCCAAAGAACAAGGAATACATTAAATGAATTTATCTCCCGCCTCTAAAATATGTTCTAAACCTGCAATAGCTGTAACAAAAGATCTGTGCAAGCAATGTGCACAGTATTACATCGTTCACATTTAGTATTACATAGCATGTGCATCAATTGTAAAATCTGTCATTTATATTAGCACATTCGTCCAATATGTGCCATTAGTACAGACCTAAGAGCAAGACATCTTTGACACCTTACAAGACAACTTTGACACCTTTCGGCTGTCAATTTTTGTCTGTGTTTCCACAATTACCACATCAGTTAAAAACTTAACTTAGTACTTTTGTATTATTGAACTTGGGAGAACTAAAATTTTTACGTTCATTTTGATTTAATTTTTTTTTTAAATTTGCATTTCTGTTAAAGCTAGTTTTCTGAAATTATAAAATCTTTTCTTTTTAGCATACTCATAATAATAATAAAATTGTTCGATTTGCGTATTTAAAATGTCAATACCAGTGATATTTCGAATACTTGCAGGTTTCAATATATTTCGTAAAGAAATAACACACTTTTATTGAGACCATAATTCTGTAATTCATTAATGCAAAATTTAGAAAACATACACAAAAAACTTGGTAAAACTGTCAAAATAAAAATGACAACTACTATTATCTGTCATTTGTCATCTGTCATCTGCCAATGCAAAATATAATCTTATCTAATATGATTCCATACAAGGAATATAATTAATAAAAACTCCAACAAAAATTCCTTGAATTACCTTGTTAAGTCTTTATCCAAAATTTCTAAATTATCAAGAACAAATTATAAATACCATACCTCATTATTCTCTTATAATTTGGCGTCAAATTTCTATACTACCTTTAGCTTATTCTTTATTTAACCTTTGCAATGTTATCGAAAAATTTATTTGCATCTTGTAGTGTTTTCCAGTCCTTGCTATTAGTTTTAATGTACTTTATCCAAATTCATTCTAGAACATTTCAACTTCTACGTATCACTGTAGCTCACCATAATATGGGTACGCAATGTTTTGGGGTTAATTATTTTTTACAGTTTAATTATAATATAGCACTTGTATTTTCCATTTTCAAAACTCTTGTCAGCCAATTTTGACATTTCAATTTATTTTTGCAACTGTCAATCTTTCTGTCATTTTTTTGTTTTTTTCATTTTAATCATTTTCAAAATATTTTATGTATGGAACAACAAATACTGGCCAAAATTAGTTGTAGGTGTAGGCATCCCACTTCTGATGTTAGAACGCTTTATAGCGTTTATGATAATATCAATTAAAACACACAAATCCAAGCACATATAAGCGTTTATTACTACGTCTATTTACAATCTGTCACATATATGTTATTATGTTATGGTTACTAACGCAACATATTACAAAGGAGGTCCAAGAACTAGTTTTGACCCTAACATACATATATAAAAATTTCACAAGAAAATACACCATCACGTGTTATTTCAAAAGACAAGCTTAGATAAATTTAAATTAAAGTAAATTAAAGTCGGGCAATCACTTCGATATATTTGAATAAAATTCCTTTACACTGTAGAGCCCCATTGTTGAAATTATTTTATTAATATTGTTTTTGAAGTGCTGAAGTTTAACGGCGATTTGCTAGAGAAGGTTAAATGGTGGGCTGGAATATATTAGATGCGTGTTCTCTCATATATGATAGGCTGTTCCCTGTGTCGCACTATTAACGATGCGATGATCCTCCTTTTTACATTTGCACTTCGCTCCCAATCGTCTAACTCACAAAGTTCATCCATCAAACTTTCCATAATTGAAAGGATACGCTTTAGATCGGCCGTTTTCATAACTCTTGGAGTTTCTTCCTCGTTTTCTTCCTTCTCTGACTGTTCACGATCTAATTCTTTGTATAATTCTTCCGAGTCTTCATTCGAGTGTGGTTGATCATGGGTATCACACGGAGGATTGCGCACCAGCGTTATTGTGAATCGGCGTAATTTGAGCCGGCGTAAACCGAGGACTACCTGTATAGTCAGTATAAACGAGTCAAATACAATATTTTATCTACAACTTAGTTATTAGGTATCTTTAGTTTTATCGTTGAAAAATAAGTAGATTTGATTAAAAATACAGATATTCTGAGTGTCAATTGTCAAACTTCAGAACAGACGTCACAAGATGAACCATCTACTGTACCATTTTTAAAATACTTTTATTTATTGTTTTATTTATTATAACATAAATAAAATTCTAGTTATAATATATAAATTTTATATTTAGTCAAAAAATTTTTCGATATGTTTGTTTATAGTTCAGAATTTTCTTCGCAAAATACTTCTCTTCATGATAACTGAATGCCACTTCTTACACGTGAGAAGCACAAACTATAAGTAATTTATAGTATAGTCCGTACCAAATTAGTTTTGAAGATCGCAATAAAATAATAAAATTTAGGGAACTTATAAAATTACAATAGAAGCGATATAACTAGACGTGTCAACCCATAGCCGTAGGGATTAGTTTTTCACATTACGCATCTTACTTAAAGGATTAGCAAAAACAAGTATACTTATTATATAGTTAGTACTTAAACGTATGTATACGCCACTGACCGTTGACTGTTTACAACTTGATTGTAAACATGAACCTTACTTCTTTTGTAGTTTAACAATGTAATTATAGTTATACGGAATAATTGTTTTGTGCCGATCTTCAAAAGTAATATGGTATGTTCTATACAAATCATAATAGAACAAAATAGCTAGAAACATATTTGTATAATGAAGCTTTAGCTACATTTTGCCGCATCGTACGTAAATGGCGTCTACTGGTTTACAGGATGCCGACCATAAAGACATTGTTTATACACAGTTTCATTTTTTTTTTTTTTTATAATTAAAAATATCCTATAAGATAAAAATTCCTTACAAATTTTTATTGCATAGATTGTTACTAAAGTTTCGTATAAGAAACTTGTGAGAATAATGAATTCGATAAATGATTGTGATAGAAGTTGGTTCATTAATTTAAATTTAGATGATAAATAAACTTAAAGGCTGAAAATCAATCACGCATCTTCCCCATTTTTTCTATTTGTGTAAAAAAATACTGTTTAGAAAAAAAAAATGAAGGGACTCGATTCCCGGCTAAGGTCTGATATGAAATCAATCAGATCCTGTCAGAGCTGTGTAAGGTCGACAACTTTGTAGGCAAGTTGTTTTATAATTATTTTGAATATTCGCTTATTTTCAATGTTTGTAGTAATTTGTTTGCTTGCAGGTCTGGACCTTCATTTGTTTAAAATGTTTCTATACAACTAGACACTTTCAAAAGCAGCGGTTCTCAACCTTTTGATTAAAGTCATTTTGACAATTTACTACACGTCGCAGACAATACAACAGAGAAATCTTGAATACCGCTTTTAGGTATAGAAAATTCAGAAGCAAAACCTAAGGGAAAATCTGTTCAGTTAAAATCAATTGCAATGTTGTTCCATGCACTTTACAGTGTATTAAATATTACACTTTAAGAGATTAATGTTTTGACTTGAAAAAGTTGTTTCTTAAGTAATAATTGTAAATTTTAATAAGTAAATTTTATTATGATACAATAAAAGTTAATACAAGATTCATTTAATAAGAAAACTGACTTTTATTTTTCAATGTCAAGAACGATTTTCTGTATTACATATGTAAGTACGTGTACGAAGAGAGAAAAGATTCTTACTGCATTCTTTAACTGACAACTTTTTGCTTTTCTATATTACGTGCTACGACAAGGTGTCTACTAAATTTTCAATTTTAAATTCCCGGAGAAAGAATTTCCAGGTAACAATTAAAAATATTCCAGAATAATTTTCCATCAATTATAATTATTGGATATAAATTCGAAAAAAATAAATATCAAGTAAATTCACACATTTCCATAACATGCCATAAATGGCGTAACTAGTATTGATCAGCCCGAGAGATATGTGTCGATCTCTCACTGAGACCGATCTTGTCACTGAGAGATATGTACCGATCTTGGACACCGAGAGGTGCCCAAAAAGAACTGAAACATTAATTTGGTTTCTCAGGGGTCACGGGCTAGATCCACACTCAACAAGCACTAAAAAATTGTTTTAGTTGGATTTGACTTTTTCACATTACTAAACACGAACATCTGAAATCTAGGTATGATAAAAGATGAAAGGGAGCCAAAGAGCCATTTGTGGCCCTCTTTCATCTTCTCGTTTTGAATTTTCGAAAGGTATTTAAAAAAACTGTTCTGACAACCCCTCCTCATAAATCCTGGGTGCGCGCCTTTTGCTACTATATATTTTTACCGACCGCCAACATATATAAGGGAGGTATTGTGATCATACCGATTTTTACATTTCGAGATTTCGATGGATCTCCACGAATTGAGGTCCCTACATAACGTTTTGACTATTTTTAGCATGATGTCTGTCGGTCTGTCTGTCCGTCCATCCGTCTGTCTGTGTACACATGCAGAGCAAATTCGGCTAAAAGGATTTTTATGAAACTGCATATTTAAGCTTTTGATATCAATGGCACGAATTGATCAACTTTTGGTAAAAATCGGTTGACTAGAAATGGGAGTTTACTCGTGTCGATTTTAAGAATGTTGCGAATATTTAGCAACAGTAAAATATTTCGAAAAAATTTATTTGACAAAAGTTGTTATAAATGCAATAACTAATAACTTTTATTTGAGACATTTTTTGATAAAACGAAAATTTTTATTTATTTTAAGTATCTATTTTTTCATACTTATATTGTAACGTTTCCATGGTCATGGTAAATAATATCTCTGTTAGAAAATATTGGGCCAAGTTATTTCTACTCTGCTGCTGGAATGTATTTTATACAAGTACTTTGTGATGGTGGTCGGTCCTGTGGTGACCACAGCTGATTTTTTTAAATATATTTTAAAAACATTCGCGTTCGCGGACCATACTACATTTCCCGTAAAATATGACTAACAAAGAATTCAGTTATGTAAAACATAGTATCTTCTTCTTTGGGCACTGCCATTCGGGTTGACTTTTGGCCTCACTTACATAAGTCCTCCATCTTGATCAGTTAATCGAAAGGTCTTTTCATGTGTCCCGTATACCAATATTTGTTAGATCTTCGCTTAGCTGATTTCTCCACCTCTTGCGAGGTACACTGGTTCACTGGTCGATAGGTCTTAAATTTTCCTTCTTTACCGTTATGTCCTTCAATTTGATCACGTATCCTATCCATTGTAATCGTCTATCTCTCTCTCAATTCTTTCTTGCGTGACACTGGGTCCTGAGTACAGTTCTCAGATGTCAATCATACTATAAAATGCGTAAAAATACTGAATAACAAAATGATTTAGTTTCGAGCTCATTGCAAATTGGCTTATATTTTGTCATATTAGAAAGTATAACTAAATTATTTAAGCCTAACTTGTTTAGCAGATCACAGTGGGGTTACAATATAAGAGGGTTGCCTCTTATATTTCGGGATTGCGCTAAACTAGTGCTGCCATCTGGCAACTGACGCTTCTATTGTAAAGTTTGATTTTTTTACGATATACATACTCAGATCGTTTTGACGTACGAGCGCTATTTGTGTTGTTCACAGTAACTTGAAAAAATTCATCTCCGCTAAAATTAAATCGTGAACATTTTCGAGCGATTATTTTTTACAACTTTCGCATGGATTAACCCAGCAACAGTGCATCGATGAACTTAATTCGTCTTTTGGTAATGAAGCACCATCAAGGGCTACTGTTTATCGATGGTTTACCGACTTCAATCGTGGCCGTAGTTCGCTTAAGGACGAATTTCGTGAAGGTCGTCCAAAATTGGTTGTTACGGAAAACATTGATGCTGTGTGTGAACTGATACTGCAAGATCGGCATGTGACTTATCGTGAGATTGAGGTATCCTTGGGAATTAGTGGGACCAGCATACATTCACTATTGCAAGAACATTTGGCCGTCAAAAAAATTGGTTCGCGTTGGATCCCACATAATTTGACAATCGCTGTGGAAAAAGCCTCAATCGGAGTGGCAAAAGTGCTTCGAAAATTGGTTTCAAACGCATGCAAAAGTGTATTGATCTTGATGGAGAATATTTTGAAAAACAATAAAGCCACTTTTGTTGATAAATAATTGTTTTTGATCTCAAATCCCGAAATATAAAAGGTAACCCTTGTATAAATAAGAAAATGTAAATCTTAAAAAAAAAAAATTATCAATAAAACCACACATTAACATGAGATTGCGCTAACTGCTTCGGCTCAGTAATTACTCAAATGTTCATATATTTAACTCATGAATATTCATATAAATAAATAAACAATGCATATTAACAACACGATATTCCAAGTTTTTGTATCATATTGCATTAAAATCCTATTAGCATAAAATATTATAAACAAAGACAACTTACTTTTATATTTACAGTTCTAAATGGTCAAATACATTAGAAATATCCATTCTGAAATACATCCTGTGAAATAAAAATCAAATAACACCAGAAATTCTCGAACGTCCTGGGGAGATCCCATAATCTACCAGAGTCGTAGCATATGTTAATAAAATAAAATAAATAAATAATAGATTACGGTCGCGTAAAAAGGCGTATAGGGGCAGAGAAGGTAAGGACTCAGTTTCTAGACGTCATAGATATGAAATCCATGTGGTCAGTGTGACGTTTTTACCGGTCCTATTATCCCTGTACTCATTTTACCCCAGAGCTGACTACACAATATTGGAAGATAAAAATCCGAAGGAGGTGAAACTAAACACAAAAATTACTCAAAAATACTTTTACATATAATTAGACTTTTCACCACTTATTTATATTATATAAAGCGGAACCCTAGGATTCCGGGAAACTCCGGTTGAGATACACAGATCACTTGCACCTCACTAATGTTTTAAAATATCATATTATTTGTATGTTCACATCAGCGCTGTAATGAGGGTACTATGTGCCGGTGGAAAGTATCAACAATATTTAAGCACCTATATTTAAAAAACTGATGAGCAGAAAAAAAAGTAGATAGCTTAAAGTACCGAGGAAAGAAAGAAAAATGAAGAGGAATTGAAATGAAGAGGCGAAACAAAAAACAAGGAAGACGAATCAAAGTAATGAGCAAAAAAAAAAGATATGCAAACAATTTTGCGCTCGTGACGGAGTGCTACCTTCGCCACGGAAATCCGGATTTAAAGAAATCCCAGCATAACGGAAACCAGTGTATGATCTATGATTACAATTTATAGCATTATCTTCTCTATACAGGGTGTTGAATTGACCAGGTACATACCTATAAGGATTTAACATTTAAAAACAGATATATGCGATTTCTTGCTTCCTCGTTGGTTATACAGAAAAAATTTAAATATAAAAATTGTTCAGAATTGTATTTTCAATTTAATAAATTCATAAAAACTAAATATCATACTCATTTACAGTAAATATTTTAATTAATTTTTTTTTCTGCTAAATTTTAACCATGGTGTGCCATGACATTGGAGCTTTTTTTTTATCAACTGTGACTATCAAAATTACTTTAAAAAATGGTATATGAAAATGTGTGCTTGATTGTACGTAGCATCTGATATGCTAAGCAATAAAAAAAAAAAAACAACTATAAGCTATTTAAATCTATTTTAGTAACAAGATTTCAGAAAAATTGCTCAAATAAACCACCATTTACGATACAGCTAAACAATAATGACATCATGGCACACTATTTTTAATAATTTGTTAATTTCAGTAGAAAAAAATAAACATAAAAAAAATGTAATATTTAATGTAAATGAGTATTAAATTTAGTTTTAATGAATTTATTGAATTCAAAATAAAATTCTAAACAATTGTTATATTTAAATTTTCTCTGTATAACCAACGAGGAAGCAGGAAATCGCATATACTATCTCTTTTTACATGTTAAATCCCTATATCTACCTGGTCAATTCAACACCCTGTATACATAAAAGACAACGTATCTGTCTGTCTGTCCTTACGTACGCTTTTCACTCGAGAATTGCTGATCCGACTTTCATGCGTTTTTAATTTATTCTGTACACTGGCGCGGATCTACACATGAAAATATAAGTGATGACCTAAAAAAAAGGTTCTCACTTCTAAAATACATTTTTCTGCAAGCAATTCTGGGAGGGGAGCAACTGGGGACCTGAACAATTTGCATCCCCCGGACCCCCCGATGCCGCCATCGCTGCTTCTATAGCTACATCATCTGGTCAAGTTTTCGGCAGTGTTTTATAAAAAGCGATTCAGTAGTTCCAAAGTTATAATAATATTTGTGCGCGCCGGTCAATCGAAACCCATGTTTTCCGTTCATATTTAACGCATTTACTAGAAATTATTATCAGCGATAACATAGGTATCGTCAGCGGCGAAGTTAGTACATGTTTTATATACTAACCAAAATTGAAAGAATTTTTAAAATCTATTCAGTAGTTCCAAAGATATAATGGTAATGGTGAACGCGGGTAGTACAAAATCCATTTTTTTTTTTTTAATATTCAAGTCATTTTCTTAAAATTATCAGTGACAACATATATTTTTTCAGTGATGAACTTGGTACACGATTTATACACTAATCATAATTGAAAGAATTGTTAAAATCGGTTCAGTAGTTCCGACAATTTTTATTGAGACATTCGTCTACCGGCGTCAAGTTTCAAGGGGCGGCAAATTTTCAGAATTGCTTTCTTGTAATTTTGATATTATATTAAAAAGAAATAAAAATTTAGTAACCTTGGGTCAGTATGAATCTCTCTCTCCCGTACTTACATGCCTGTCGACACGGTTGTAGATGCGATTATTAAGGAAAAATACATTTTATATGCGGTAAACTAAAAAAATACAGGGTGTTAAAAAGTTAAAGGTAAAAAAAGTATATATGTATATATATTTTTTAATATCTCGTTTATTTGATGTTCAATTCAATTTTTTTCCAGTTTAATATTCTTGTTTGTGGAGTAAAATACAGTCGATTCCGCTTAATTGGGACACATCGGGACTTTGGCCCAATTAAGCGGCTGCCCCAATTAAGCGAATTTCACATAAAATTAAACAATGCATATTTTTCTTCCAATAATTTTATTTTATAAACTCTTGGACAAAACTATAAATTACATATAACCAAAAAATATAAACTTTTAAGAAAAAATAATAATAAATTCCAAATTAAAATAATAAATAGGTACATACAATTTAATTCAATGCAAAAATGCGTCAAGTGTAGTCTGTCTTTTAATTTGTAACATTTCACTTCTACAAAATCAGCACAGGTATTCAGTGTGGATGTAGGGCTCCCTTCATTTCCTTCCTGCATAAAATAACGCTGTAACACGGCCATACATTTTTTTGCCTCCTGGTTGTGAATATGTGTAGCATAATATGTACTGTGATCTTAAATTTACTGTCCCAATTAAGCGGAATGTTGTCCCAATTAAACATGTAAATTTACTGTTGGTTCCTTGGTTTGGTTTCTGTTCTTTGAGATTTGGACCAAATAAGCGGCTGCCCCAATTAAGCGGTGGCCCAATTAAGCGGAATCGTCTGTACTTATTTTTTTTTTCTAATTTAACATCGTATCTCATATAATAAAGAAGTTAGCAATGCTTAAATAGTTCCCAAAAACACCTTGTATAATAAAATAAGGTACCACTGTCTTCTTTTTATTGAAAAATAAAATTCATAAATCGAAGCGGAACTTATTTATGACAAGGATTATTATATAAAACAGTAATACTTTTAAAGTATTTCAAACTTAAGGATCGTTAAGGAACTCAGGATATTAAACTACATTATAATTCCACGTTAAGATATTAAATGCTAAAAATAACTACAGTAAAATTAAATTAAACTTAAATATATTTTGTGTTCTACACAATCTTTTAGTAAAAATTAGTTTAGGCGGTTAACACCTTTTTGTATCATAATATGAAGTTCATATTTATTCAGGATCGCGCTAACCCAGTGGTGTTAGTAAGTAGTAAGAAGTGCAATCGTCCATGGCGACAAATTTCAAGGGGTGGCAAATTTTCAGAATTTGTTTCTTGTAATTTTGATATTATATTAAAAAGAAATAAGAATAAAGTACTTTTTAAAAGTGAAGAAAAATAGAATTCCAAGTAAAACACACTAATGATAATTTTAATCAAACTTTTACAATAAAAATGGCTTTAAATGCACGTGCTTATCGAATCAACACCGAATTGATGAAATGAATGATCAGCTTGAAAAAAAAAATGTGTTAAATGACATAATTATACATTCGTAAATCAAATTATTTAACAAAGCATTAATTCATTCATGAAATCAGATTTTTTTTGCCATTTTAGGTACAATAGGGGATAGGCATGATATTTTTAATTTTTTTTATTATATTCCTCTTGTTGCATATAAACATAAAAAACAGTTTTTAATTTTTTTTTTTAATTTGAAGGCTTAAAAAAATCATAAATGTATGTAGCGCGCGAAATCGACGTGTGACGTCATACCCCTTCTAACTGACGCATGACACTACTAACTTACCCAGCGTACATAGTCTGTTGTGAACTTAATTCTTTGTATAACTTTTATAGGTTATGTAAAGTTAGAGTGATTTTAATTAAAATAAAGTTTAATTCTATAAAAACAATTTATACATGTTTACCGAATTAAATTTTATATTAAAATATATAAAATATGGAAGATCCAGGCCCCAGTACTTCGAAACATTATCGAAAATATTGTTCAGTACCGATGTGCACAATTAGTTCAACTAGAAATCCAAAAAAACAATTTATATCATTATCTGATGGCGAACAACAACAGAAAAGGCGAAATTTGTGGCTGGAAGCTATGGGGCGAAATAAAACCGATATTTCAGAAAAAAGTAAATTTTATGTTGTATGCATAAATGCATCAATGTTGGGTAAATTATCACTCTGAGCCCTAACAAAATCTTTATCTGCCATTTTAATAATAAATGCGTGAAAAATTGTTTTAAAAAAAATACAAAACTCTCGAACAATACAATATACACACGTGTAAAGATTATGTTGTAGCTGTATCTGTGACGTGAAACCCCTATCGTTTAACGCCACACTCAGTCGTTTTTACTCGGCAACCTTCGCGGCGTGGTCGGCTTATTTCAAATTTACAATATTTTAATTAAAAAATTTGGCTATAATATTAATTAAAATGTGATTTTTGTTTGTTAGGTGACAAAACTAACATTAACATATCAAAATAATGTAGTTTTAAGGAAATACAAATTTTATGCGTATCCCCTATTCTATTCAAGACAGATTTGCTCAAATCAAAAAAAAAAAAAAATACTAAAATTAAAAAATTTAACAGTTAAATGTATTAAAACATTATTCAGATTTAGACATAATAAAATCCCATGAAGAATGCCCAATATACATAGATGCTACTATATTTAGCTGAAGAAATAAAAAAAAAAATCAAAAATTTTCACCATCTCTATTTTTTTCTCAAGATAATATTTTAACTATACTATACATATAAATACTAAAATAATTTATCTAGTTTATTTCCTAATATATTTGTATGTTTAACAAAAATGCTAAAACTATCTGAATCAGTAACAAGTGGACAAACGTCATTTTCAAAATTACGTGTAATGAAGGATCCTTCGATCTTATGGAACAAAAAGGATTAAATAAATTGGCGCTTCTTCCAAAGAAAATGATGTTTGCCAACCTTAATTCAGACGCTATCATGAAAGACTTTGCTACAAGCAAAAGCAAGAAAAGTAAATTTCTTTTAAAGTATATTGCTCTTCAAGTCTATATTCTTTAAATAATTTATTGTTTATTTTTTCCTACAGTAGAATAATTGTTTTTCTCACTATTGTTATTGTTACATAAATTAGTTTATCTACGACCATCAAATGATAAATGCATTATGTGTCCAACTGTAAATACATAAAGCTGCTCATATTGTACGATGTGTAATGTGACGCGCATGCGAGCTTATCCGTTTAACGTTTTATACAGGGCAAGTTTTTTTTAGTTAAAATGCAAGTTAGGTAGTTAAAATGTCTGGAACTTAGCAACGATGACTATTTACGCCTCACACAGCCCATCTTTATAACTAGAATATTATTTATAATAAAACAATAAATAATAGTATTTTAAACATTGTTGTACGTTATTATCAGCTCGGTAGCCATCTTGATGACGTAGGTTTTGACGTTTTACAATTGACGCTCAAAATTTCTGTGTTTGTAAAGTAAATTTACCATTTTCTTAATGATAAAATTATATACAGGCTTTGGAATTTAAGCGAAATTAACTGTAATTTTCATTTTTGTAAGTTGTCATGTGCTCTCCTTTTAAGATTTAAGGTTAAGAGGGCTTTTGCTAAACAAAATTGTGAATGAGCAAATTACTCTTTAAAGATATTGTAAATAACTAATTGAAAACAATCTCATCTGATTCGAGTTACATTGGCTTGAAACAGGATCAGTCAAGTTAACACTACTCGTACCCTCTATCGGTACCGATTCTACGTCATTTCTTTTCAATAAAACATTATCATTGTGATTAACTTCATATTCAATCCTATTTATTTCAGTACTCATATCTTTCATCGGCAGTTCTTTCGTACTGTCAGCATCAAATCTAATGTTGCAATTTTCATCGGTTAAATCTGTTTTCATACTACTTACATTAGTACCGCAATTACCAAATGAGTCACTTTCTTCACAATTATTTCTTAAACCATTATTCTTATCAATGTTATCACATTTATTTGACTCTTCATTTGGTAACTTTACATTCGATACGAACATTAGAGTGTTGTGATCTTTAATCGTATCATTCTCAATTATATCCCACCTTGATTGTTTTACTTTATTTGGCGATTGTAACACATTAGGACAATTTCTTTTAAAATGGCCGTTTTCCCCACAATTATAAGCCATAGGTTCTTTAATATCATGTCTACACTTTTTAGATTTCTTCAAAATATTTTTATTATTATTATTATTATTAAATTTGTTACTCCTCAAACTTTTATTAAAATTTTGACTATTTTCATCAGACTGACTTTCTGGACGCAATTTACACAATGCCTTTGAAACTTCTAGCTCAATAACACTTTCTAAATTGAAATTTAATGAATTTACTGGATAATTCCTTATTTGATATTCTACATATTCTACTTGTATTGCAAATTCGACTGCACTATCAAAGGTTTCTAATCTTTTAATCAATAAATCTTTTTTAAATTGTGGTAAAACGCCTTCAACAAATTGGCTCAATAATCTTCTTTTAATTATTTGATCTATTATTATTTGTTCAAATTCTATTTCCGATTGTTCGTATAGATATCTATCTATCTAATGTCCGCAATCTGGTATAGCACTAAATCTTTATAATAGCAATTTTTTAAATTCACCCCAATTTACAGTCGAGTTTAAAATTGGATGATTTTCCACAAAAAATCTTGCTTCGCCATTTAAACTAATTTTTGCCAACAATACACATTTGTCAGAAGGGCACTTAAAAATTTGGAAAAGATATTCTAAAGTTGATATAAAATTTTCAACTGATTCACCGTTACCCGAAAAACGGTCCCAAATACCTAATGCTTGCATTTTAAAAATGTGTCTTATTTTCTGCTGTAAGACAATAAGTTTAGATTAATAATATCTTTATCTCGTATGGTAGCATAATAATGAGCGGCAAAACTACTGGTACTCGTATCCCAACCGATGATAACCAGTTGTGAAAGAACCAAATTACTCTTCAAATATATTGTAAATAACTAATTGAAAACAATCTCATAGCTGACACCAGTTGTAAAAGAGCAATTTTTACGAGTTAAAGATAATATATTTAGTCTAAAAGATTTGGACAAACGGCAAGATACTTATAATTTCGAATCCCACCGCTTGTACCAGTTGTACAAGTGGTATGATTAGGAGGTTATTAATAAGTAAATAAATAAACTAGGCAAGATCTTTACTATACTGTTCAGCTGCCACCACCTAATTTATTAGTAGCAAAAATTAGGAAAAACTTCTAATCAAAATCTCTGGTGGTATTATTGGCAATTCAATATTAAACATCTCATGGCTTTAATATATTTATTAATAAAAACAACTTAAAACTAACAGAAGAAAAGTACATAATAAAAACATAAAAATATATCTTACCTAAAATTAGTCTACTTACATTTACAATTCTTACAATCTTCATTTAACATTTTTTATCTAATTTAAATTCAACGTTTCTCTTCATTTTGTACGATAACTATACTGATACAAATTGGTAGAATTTCTACCGAATGTCTGAGAACAAACCGTCTCAGACCGGATGACTGACGACTGACCGCTTATTACTGTTTACTAATGACTGATCGTTTCTCTATATTTTTATCTAGCTTATATACTTTTTTTTAAAATGAAAGTTAAAGAAAAAGGGTTTTTTCAATATCATATATACTGATTAAATATTAGTCCCAAGAAAGTGCAATTAGGGTATTGACAAAAATACGATTCTAAATTTGTGAAAGTTTCATTCCTTGCACTTAAACACAACAACAAAAAACATTTTAAATTTAAAATTGTCCTGCGTCTTGACGCTGTTACAAAATGATCAAAAACTTCACTTAAACGGTAAAAATTACTAGAATCCAAAATTTATAGTCTGTGTCAGCTAAGAATACTGTGTGTAAAACGATAGGAGCTGTTGATCCTGGCTTCTATTGGTTTAAAACAATACCACTTTTACAATGTAAAAAAATGTTTTTATTCAACGTTGACAGATATTCGGTAACGTGCATTTAAATAAATTAATAACATTGTCATCGTGAATATTGTACATCGAAATGTATATGTATTATTTATAGGGTATATTTTGTTATTATTTACATATTTAGACTTCCATTTATATTCTTGACATAGATATCATGGAGAATTTAAGTAATTTGTTTTTATGCAGTTATATATTTTTAAGGTTATCTGACATATAAATATTTTGATACGTAAGTATTTTTTTGTGACTAATATAATTTAGAAGAAAATGAACTTGAAACTGGCTACTAATATTATAAAGAATACTGAAGCGAAGTACGTCAAAAGCGTCAAAAGTAAATTAATATCAACAGAGGATGATTACAACCAGAGATGGGGAGTCGACAGAAAAATTACGGACTCCCGACTCTCGACTCCGGAGTCGGTATTTTTCAAAACCGACTCCCGACTCCTTTCACTCGTAAATTGTAAAATCTATTCCAAATGTTTAAGCGGAACTAAATGAAATCACGAGTTCACTTTTTAACGATCAAAGTGGGCTTTTATTAAACAAAATGATACAAAGCCTCATTTAATCCTTAAAAGTTATATTAGTTTTAAAAAAATTTGTTTTGAATTTTATATACTTTATTTTTCATAACATGTCACTTCTTTCTTTTGACATTTAGATGAAATAATCACAAAGCTCGTTACAACTTGAGAAAATAAAAATCCAATTTAGTTCCGTTTAAACATAATAAACAAAGTATACAAAAAAAGAAACATTAGGTATGAGTAAAAACAAAAATCTTTATCCTACATCATTAATCTGTTAATACTAGTAATATTGATTAAATTTTTAACTGGAAAGCATGAAGGAAATCGTGTTAAACCGGTATTGAACATTTTTAATTTAATTTTCGTTCATGAACAGAGAACAAAATGTCGTTCCTGTTTCTGTGCTTTAAAACATTCTAGTAGTATGGTATTTTGCTTTCGTTTTCGGATTGTTCTCATCCTTGATAAAAATTTAATCAAAGAGTCGGGAGTCGATAACTTTTTCCGACACTCGACTCCAACTCCGACTCCTTCAAAAAGCTTCGACTCCCCATCTCTGATTACAACCCTCACCTAAGGCTCGGATGGTAAACTTCATTCTCGCAAAATATAGCCTCCATTATATGATTGCTAAATAAAATATTATTTTATTTACAATTGTTAAAGGGCGGCAAATAAGATTTTACACTACCATGGCAACAATCCTTAGCGCGGCCCTATATATTTTTTTTCCTTCTTTTTCTGATCCTTATCCAAGTTTAGAAATTTGCGGAATTTTTTAGGTCAGCGGTTCCCAAAGTTCTTCGACCTCGACCAGGTACGAGGTTTTAAAATTTTTCGCGACCCACCTTAGGAAAAAAAAACATTTATTTACAAAACAAATTTTATTTTAAAGCAGTAGCTTTATAGTAATAAAGAGTAATAAATAGTAATAAAGTGTATAGTATAGTAATCAAGAATATAGTATAGTAATAAAGAGCACAAATACACACTATGCTAGTGATTAACTGAGGTAAAAATAATAATTTGTACAAAAAAATCTTTTTTGTGTTTTTAGAATTTTTTTCGCGACCCGGCAAAATTTTTCTGCGACCCGGTGCCGGGTCGCGACCCACATTTTGCGAAACGCTGGTTTAGGTCAATATAAAGGTGGAGCATAAAGCACAGAAATTCTTTCTTTCTAGACCTCCGGTATTTCATATAAGCCAGGTGGTTAGCGTGACGTTTCGTTCGGTGTATTGACCCTGTATAGACAAGTACTCATTTTTAAGTATTAAATATTCGAGGCTGATTTAACTCCTGAGTGACGCACAGTTTCGGAAGGTGATAATTCCGAAATTATTTCTAGATTTAAACCAGCGTCCCTGTGCTCGATGGGCGACAGTCTTACCTCCAAGGTACCACGAAAACTACCCGTAATTGGCCCTCCCCGCAAAGTAAAATAGGTATCCACTTCAGAGAATAAATCATCATTTTTCTGTCAAACATTACATTTGAAATTTGTTATTTGGCGACCATCCAGGCGCGCGTCCAGTAATTTTTCTGGGGGGGGGGGGGGGGGCGGAGTCTGAGAAGATAAATTGGTTTTATGAGGGCAGGGATCGGGAAATTACTCGGTAACAAGTGCTGACCAAAAGCATCTTATTTTTCAAAATGCAAGTGTTGACCTTAGAAAAGGTCACTTCCAAAATACGAGTGATGACTAAAAGAAGCTCATGAGCTCTAGAACTCAAGTATATTCCTTCAAAACACTAAAACCACGTGGTTTTTTAGTCCTTTGGGGGGAGGGTCTCGAGCCCCTGATCCCCTATAGTTGCGCGCCTGCACACATCTGATATGAATTTGCGTTTAAACAGTGACGCACCTTCATTTTTTACGTCCTCCGCAGATTTTTTTTCCCCTAAAGGTTTGTCAACTATATCTGGACAGACAAAGTAAATAAAAAATACTTATTTAGAGGTTCGATACCCCCTTAGGTTGCAACTGTAGAGGACCCATAGTTACGCCACTGCGTTTAAAGGTGGAGATACAACAATATACAAATAAAATAAATAAAAAACAAAGAATATATAAAATGTATAATGCAACAAACATTCGTGTGTATTAACATATATATGAACTAGCAAAATGAGAGTAATTATCAAAATCTTAATTTCGTAGTTACAAATAAACATTTTTGCATTGCGCGGAATTAAACACATTCGTGCTTCATTCCACTAAAAAATAATAAAAATTATTTTTTAATAACCTCATGTATGTTTTTATTATTATTTTCGATCTTCATTAAAAACTAGCTGCAGTGTAGTTTTATCCTTATATTTTTGTTGTAAGGTAACTAATATGAAATATATTTTAAGTTTTTAGGTAATGCCTACAATAGCCCACAAATATCTATCTGATTATATACTAAACTGAACAGAAAATAATAGTTTATTCATTCTAAAAAAACTTTACTTTGGTCATTTTTTTTTAACAGACGAGGCACGCAATATACAAATATATTGTTAAAGCAATACGTTCCATTGTGACTTGCATTGTCCATTATAAAAATCAGACAATATACACCTTTTCAGTAAATAATAAGTAAATAAAATATTTCAAGTTTTTAGATAGCGCTCCCCATAGCTCCGCCGATATTCATCTTAATAAAAATTGTGCTGAACAGAAAAGAATCATTTCTTTAACTAGCGACTAGCGTGTATGTAAAATTACAGATTTAAAAGATAATTTAAGTTAATGCTAAAACCAAATTAAAAATTGAAATGAAGTTCACAATTTTCACACATTTCAGGGATTTGTAGATATTTAATAAGTGTAAGAAGCCTACAGAATGCTGGATACCTAAGATATATATATATATATTTTTTATAATTATTTTTATTCATTATTTGAGTACTAAGAGATTCCATTTAAATTAAATTTAAATAATTTGCCAAAATTTCATCATAATAAAATTTAAATTAAAAAATCCCAGCAATTTTTCTTCATTTGCTTCGTACCTAAGTCTTCATTAAATTAATAATGAAATATGCTGATAAATGGTTTCATTATTTTTTTATTTTATTTATTTTTTTTTCAATTTCAAAATTGAAATTCTTACTATTAACAATGTGTTCTTTGATTTATTAAGTATTAAGTATTTCACTACTAAAAATGATTTATTCTTGTTTGGTACCTTAAAAAGAAAAAACTAGACTAATTCAAACAATAGGTTGCATCATGGCGTATAACAGCAGATGCTACGGCTGTAACTTTAACAGCTGTTAAATTTTTTTTATTATATTTTAATTTCAAAAGAAGACATATACTACCTTAGCCATAAACACAAAAAATTCATAACATTACTACCCATAATTAAGTCATTGATTAAAAAAATAATACATTTTTGTCAAAAACACAAAAATTGCGATATTTTTCCAAAACGCAATCGTATCAAAAATTCCTCTCGGACGTTTCCGGTTCAGATCAATGTACGTTAATTATAATTTTTTCAGATTTTTAGTTTAACCCCTTTTGGTAAAAGAGAGCGGGACAAGAACTTTTTTAGTACATTTTTGGCTAAATTCGTGTTGAAAAAATGAATTTAAAAAAACTAGTTTTCGTTCCTTAATCTAGAAGCTTTCTTTTTTTTTGTCGACGCTGCAAAAAAAATCCACATTTTTCGAAAAACTAAATAAAAAAGAATGAATTTTGTGAAAAACAAAAAAATGCAATATTTTCCAAAAACTCAATCTGGTAAAAAAATCCTGTAGTTCCTACGTTTCCGGCTGCGACCAATGTACATTACCTAAATTTTTTGCAGATTTCTTGTTTAGCCCCTACGGGCTAAAGGGTGCGGAACAAGAAATTTATTAACACATTTTTGGCTAAAATCATGTTAAAAGAAATTTTAAAAAACTATTTTTTGGGTATCAACCATATATGTATCATTTCTTAACTTACAAGATCTCCTTGGTTACACAGAAACAACTGACAGTTAAACATATGTATATAATTGTAATAATTGTTCAATAACCATAAATTATCCAACGTAAATAAATAAATTTAATTTTTCTAATAAAAATTACTTATGGTCGCCCAAAAAATATAATGTGTACCTTTGCCAAAAAGTTCTTTTTCGTCCTTATCTGTTGGTATCAAATTCAGATGCGGCAGAAATAGATCTACTTTTTGGCCATGGTACACAAATAAATATTTTATGTTTCTTCCAATTCCAATTCCTTTTTCTTCTTTTCTGTAATCCCTTTTTCATCCATGTCGTCCTGGCACCCGACTCGTTTATGATATTTAATATGTATGTACCCACAATTTGTTATCACTTACTAAATACCTACAAAACCTTGAAAAAACGTGAAAATTTATACTTCACAACAATTTTTAATATTAGTACATCTGTTTTGTCAAAAATTAACTAAATTTACCACTGCAAAAAACGTTCGTAGACCTGTATTATCTGAGAAATTACTATCTATGTAATTTATCTTTTCCTTAAGGTTTTCCCAAGTTTCAGAATAAATATCTACTTAGACGAACTACAATCTTACTACGTACAAACTATAAATACCCACGGTACATCAAAATAGGGTTGTAAGAGTTTAGACTGTGTGTTTCCTCATTAAAAATTCAATTAAGCGTCAATCAGATACAATTGGTTGATGCAGCATACGTCATCAAGTACTCTCTCGACCAAATAAAGCATACAGAGGTCAAGTCTCGGATCTGGCTTATCTGTCGTCTTCACGCCAATAACATTCCAACTAGTCATTTGTTATACAAATGCACTGGACTTTATTTTATTACTGGATTCCCAGAATTTTATTTTAACTAATGAACTCATATAAAATAAACAAAAATACATTTTCTAGTTTGATAAATTAAATACGACGAAATATAATAAACACTTTTTATTAATAATTACAACTAATGAATGTTGTCATGTAAAATTTCCAGAATGAGATAATATTGGTGGACAAATATAAACGATCGTCCTGCAAATTTACTTCAGTTACTTAGAGACATCGCCCGATCTCAATAAGACGACTTCTATCCGCAGTTCAAAACCAACAACGCGTGACCTGCTGTGAGTAATTTCTGGACCTTTGCCTTGAAAATCAAAAGGAATCACTAAAATCTATGGTCACAGGGAATGAAACTATGATCTTGTAATACAAAAAAAAAAATAAAGTGTAAATTTTAATACTTTTCAGGGTTTTGTAGGTAGTTAGTAAGTGAATAAAACTGTGGGTACATATTAAAAATCATTAATTTCGATAATTTTTAAAGAATATTCCACGTACTTCCATCTAGAGATTTACAACTACACTTGAGATGTAGATGATCTTGCATCAAGCCCCAGCTATAGCTATACAGTTCTCCAGTCAGCCAGATAAATATTGTACGCATGGTGTTGCAAAAAAATCGATAACCTTCGAAATAATTATTAGATAAAAAATTCCTGTGATACTTTTCCGGTTAACATTAATGTGCATTATCAGATTTTTATATTAACCCTACCGGGTTAAAAAGTACGGGACAGGCGCTTTTTTAGCACATATTTTGATAAAACTGTGTTAAAGTAAATAAATTTTAAAAAATTACCTTTTGTTTCTTAATATATTTTTTAAGATAGTTCTATTGAAACAAAAAAAAAAATTAATTAACGTCAAAAATCATTATTTTTCAAAATAATAATAATCTGGTCAAAAATCCCTGTTAAACTATTCCGGTTCCCTTCAATGTACATTACTAATATTTTTTTCAGATTATTAGACAAACCCTCTCCGGGAAATAGAGTGGGGGACAAAAGTTTTTTGACACTTTTTTGGAAAAAAATTCATGAAAATATTTAATTTTTAAAAGGAAGCTCTTAGGACGTAGATTGAGGAACAAAAATTAGTTTTTAAAATCATTTTTCTAACACGATTTTATCGATCTAAGCCGCAACGTACGAGAGGAATTTTTGATCCAACTACGTTTTTGAAAAATATTGCAGTTTTTGTGTTTTTGACAAAAATAATATATATTTTTTTAATTCATGGCTTAATCGTGGCTAATAATGTTATGGATTTTTTGTATTTATGGCTAAGATAGTGCGTTCCTTTTTTTAAATTAAAAATATAATAAAAAAAATTTAACGGCTGAGGACCGAGTTTTGAACAACACACTACTGTTCAGTTATTTTATTATACTATACAGTAGAACCTAAATTATCCGGACCTCGATTATCCGAATTTTCGATTATCCGGATTCTTTTAAACGAGGAAATTATTTTACGAATTCGATGTGTACTGGTTTTCACGTCATGACGTGCGATTTAAATATTTTCTTTATTACCGATATGTCATCGAAAAGAAAACGTGTTGTACTATCTTTAAAAGACAAATTAGATATCATCAGTGGCATAAATATGGCATCGGCACTTCCACAATATCGGATATAAAAAAACAAAGTGAAAAGCCTACACAGTTCACTGAACGTATATATATCAATAAAAAAAGATTCATGCTTAATGTATGTATTTTTTTTTTGCCTATTTCTTCTCACTTTTTTTTCGATTATCCGGATTTTTCGTTATCCGGACAACCCTCATCCCCGACCTAGTCCGGATAATCGAAGTTCTACTGTACGTTGTTATTCAATCATTTGTTTTTAAGATATCAAAGAGAAATAAATCATTTATAGTAATGAAATAATACAAAACTTTCAGAGTTTTTTGAAAATTCACACTGCACATCATTTTTTAACTCTCTTCAGTTTTCCTATATGTGGGTCAAAGAGTTGTATAAGCATGCCAAATTTCAACTTTCTGTGTCCAGCCATTTTGCCACCTTTTCTACCAAACAGACAGACAGACATATTAGGACATTGTAAGGTTTTTTGGTCACACCTACAAATCTTTAAAAATAATCCATGGAATGACGGAGTCCGAACAAACCGCGGTCGAGGAAGGCAAAGATATCACCGTCGACCAAGAAGATAGTGGCGACGATTTTTTGAAATTCAAAACAACAGTGGATGGAGAGGATTACGCTGGCCTACTACACAAGTTACGCTGGCCTACTACACAAGTTGCGCGATGCCTTCAAGGAGAAGAAGTGCGGCAAACCGATTACACTGTTTAACTCCTCCAGCATAACACGCCAATTTACAAGACAGCCGTTGTCAAGGCTGCTGTGAAGGAGTGTGGCTTCAAGGAGCTTGACCACCTACTCTACAGCCTAAACTTGGTTCCCAGTGGCAATTACCTCTTTTCAAAACTCAAAAAAAAAAAAACTTCAAAGTAGAAAATTAAGAAAAATTGATGTGAAGTGTGAATTTTCACACATTTCAGGGTTTTGCAGGTATTTAGTAAGTGAATGATGATTATTTGGGATGCCAAAACAAATTTTATATTAAAATATTTTTTTTGTTAATTTTAATTCGAACGCCTAATACCATTATTTAGGTTTCTAAATATGTGCAGTATTTTTATTTTATATAGCAAGGTTCATTAAGAATTTTAAAAATTGCGCCTATGGCTTCCATTGGTTGTTATAAGCTCCGCCTCTCTGATTTCGTGTACATTGAAACAGAATTAAATTATAATTTAAACAATTTCCACTGGTTATTAAATTTACGCTTTTAAAAATTAAATGCAACATTTGCCAAAATATAACTAGAATTTTGAAAAAATAATTTAAACAATATAAAAATTCAAAAAAAAAAAAACAAAAAATATTATTGTCTCTTCTCGCAGGGTTGATCCCCCTTTCGATCGAGTTAGTTGGGTGAGAAGCCAGCGTTCTAACCCCTACACCAGGATATACTTTCTAGTGTAGCGTGTTACAAAGCTATAATTTGTGTACATTATTAGCCAAAAAACACAAAAAATGCGTTTTTTTTTCAAAAACATAATCTGATCAAAAATTCCTGTTGTACTATTCCGGTTCACACCAATTACATTACTTAGAATTTTTTCAGATTTTTAGTTTAAACCATCTGGGCTACAGGGTGTGGGACAAAAAAAATTTTGCACAATTTTCGCAAAAAACGCTTCAAAATAATTTATTTTGCAAAAATAAAAATTTGATCGTTAATCCACGTACCAAGGGCTTTCATTTGATACCCTACTCAGAATTATAAAAAAATATTTTTTTTTTTTCGATGAGCACATATTTGTTTATATTTTTAGGGGGATATGTTTTTCAGATGTTTTAGTATTTTCCTATGTGCGGGTCAAAGAGTTGTATAAGCATGCCAAATTTCAACTCTCTAAGTTTAGCCGTTTGGCTACAATTTTTACCGAACAGACAGACAGACAGACAGACAGACAGACAGACAGACAGACAGACAGACAGACAGACAGACGACAAAATGACGGTATAAGGGTTTTTTGGTCATACCTACAAAACCCTAAAAAAAGGAGACTATATTGAAAAATATTTCGTTTTATTTTTACCAACCCTGGAACACAGGTAGGCCCGAAACTTTTGGCGTCTACTTCGCATAACCAAGAAACACTTGAAACGTCTCTTATGTGTTGGTTTGACTGTATGATAGAAATTGTGGTCCACCAATTAGTGTACTGCACACGAATCATTTATTATTCGAAAAAGGGTAATCATATCCCTAAGATACCGTAACTGCGTGGCCACCTTTTGTAGTTCGGGTTATGGTGGCAATTTAAAAGTGGGATAGGTGCAAAACAACGTAAAGCTGCGTTCAGAGCTCTTAAATTAGTCGAATATAGACCATGACTTGTGCACTGTTTATTGTCACTAACAAGTTTATCATATGGTAACGCGAGCAATCGTTCAGAGCTCTAAATTCAATACGTTAAATGTAGTCGTTTGTCGATAGTTTCCAAACTTATAGTTAGTGAGTTGTTTTAATGAGACAGACATATAAACACATTGGCTATCTCAGTCTACATAGGAGAAAACGTTTACATTGCCTTTGCATATCCTAACAAAATGTCATCGCGGCGATTACAACAAAACTCGCCCAAATTACAAAGACGAACAGTAAATATGATCAATTATGGCATAGTTCCACACCTTGGGTACGCGTACCACTACCGGTACGCGGACAAGCAGTTTTTTTTTTTTTTTTTTTATTTAATTTTGTTTGGTTTTGACTGCTGAGGTCATTAACCAGGTTACAAAGTCATTTATTACTACTATTATTTTACATTATTATATTATTGTTATTTATAAAATTGTAAATTATATCTAATATTCTTTCCGTTGGTTTGAAGAGTAACAGCTGAAGGGACAAGCAGTTACCGGTACGCGAATGATTTTACAATTAAAAAACAAAAATCTATTAAAAATCTGAAGATAAAAATAATGAAGTACGGTGGTTGTCACGTGGTAAAGTCCTCAGTCGATTGTTTGAGTTAAGCGATGAAATTTATATGTTTTTGACCAATTCAAAATATTTGAACGGAGATAATTTGATTGATAAGCAATGATTGTAAACTAGCATACCTTTCAGACTTTTTTTCAAGATTAAATGAACTAAATTTGAGTTAGCAAGGAGTTAACAATTCTGTGTTTGATTTGTATGACAAAATAAGTGCGTTCAAGAGAAAATTGCAATTCATGCAACAGCGAATTGAAAAACAAAATGTTAACATGTTTCCTTCCCTCTGTAACTTTATCGAAGAAAATAATTTGTCAATTAAAGACGATGTGATGAGCGACATTAGAAAACATCTAATATCAACTTTTGAATGTTTCCAAAATTATTTTCGTGAAGATCTCACAGCTCAAAATTGGTTTCGAAATCCTTTCGCATTCACAACGGTGGTTCCAGACGATGTGATTGCAAAAGAGTCTTTTATAGACCTTAGCAGTGACGGTGGATAGAAATTAAGCTTTCAGAGTTCCAACCTATTGACTTTTTCGCTATCTATTCGTAAAGAATACCTAGAAGTTTCTTGCCAAGCAGTAAAATTTTTAATGCGACAACATCTTTATGTGAAAAAGTATTTGCTGCAATGACTGCGATGAAAATCAAATATAGAGCTTTGTTGGACATTGAATCGGATCTTCGCCTTAAACTGACAAACATTGAGCCCAATATTACTTCCTTAGTTAATATAAAAAATATATCCCAAGTTTTTATTACAAATGTTCTCCATTGCATTTAATTCCCCATTTCAAAATTTTTGGTCTACCGGTACGTCAGCAAATTGTTTCCAACGTACAGGTACGGTACAATAAAAAAGTTGGGAACCCCTGAATTAGGGTAATTAGGTTAGGTTTAGTTAGTACAAATCTAGGACTGCAGAATTAGGAAAACGATAATAGATAATAAACGTTTTACGAAGCCACCGTAGTTAGTTTAAAGACACACAGATGTCGCACTATTCGTAACGCACTAATTTCCTTAGCTGTAAACGCTGCCTTGAACGTTAAAACTATCTACTAAACATATCCGTCAGTCATGCACAGTCACTTAATTAAAAGAGCTCTGAACGCAGCTTCATGCGATCTTTTTCCATCTATAGCTACATCATCTGGTCAGAATTTCCGCTGTGTTTTATTAAAATCGGTCCAGTAGTTCCAAAGTTCTAATGATATTTGTCCGCTCGGGTAACACCAAATCCATGTTTTCCGTTCATGTTTAACGTATTTTCTTCAAATTATCAGCTACAACATAGGTTGCGTCAGCAGCATAGTTAATACATGATTTATACACTAATTAGAATTGAAAGAATTATTAAAATCTGTAAATTAGTTCAAAAAATATGTGCGCGCGGATTATATAACATCCAGTTTTCGGTTTATTTTTAATGCATTCATTACTCGAGAACTGCTAATCCAATTTTCATAAGTTTTTTTTTATATCTGCAGCTACATGAACTGGTCCATTTAATGCTGCGTTTTATTAAAATCGTTTCACTAGTTCCAAAGTGACAATGAAATTTGTCAGCGCGGGTAAAAAACCAAATCCATGTTTTCCGTCCATATCTAACGCATTTTCTTGAAATTAGCATATGTTTTGTGAGTGGCAAGATTGGTACTAGATTTTTAGACTAATCAGAACAGAAAAAAAAAATTAAAATGGGTTCTGCATTTTCAAAGTTACAACAATTTTGACTGGGAAAGTACTCTTGCATCACTTTGAATCTCTCTCCCGTACTTACATGTCTGCGACACGGTTATACATGAGCAAGATCCCTGAATTTTCTTAGCCCATCTGGATTACCTTCTCACGCTCTGACTTTGAAAGTAGGTACGCCAAAATTATGTAATGGAACACGCTTAAAAGTGAACAGTTTAAGAGACTATGTAGTAGAGCCAACTATCATGGTTGGTTGCGGTATAGGCGAAAAGGTGGTAATCTCTAGAATAACACTAAAAAATCCCCGATGAGTCCTATAATATTACCATTTCAATACATGCGTCTCCAATTTCCTGTCAGAGTTTGTTTTGCGACGACTATTAATAAGTCGCAGGGTCAAACTCTGAAGATATCTGGTGTTGATTTGTAGAGTTCATGCTTTTCGCACGGGCAATTATATGCAACGTGATCGCGAGTCAGTTCTAGCCACAACCTTTACTTGCTAGCGCCTAGTGGTAAAACTAAAAACATTGTTGATGAAGAGGCTTTCAAGTACGTAATCCTGTTCGGTTTTATCCTGGCCTTTCACGTGTATATAGTATTGTCTTCTGTTCGGTCACCTAATTACGAGAGGTATTTTGTAACTTCCAAAAAAAAATAGGTCAATTATAGCGATTTGTCCCCGAAATAAGCCGTGCGGGGTTGTTAGTATTCTAATAAAATTATACCTTATAATCATTTTAAACAAAATATATCCGCTGAAACTGGAACCAACATTTTAAAATTACTTGAAAATTTAATACTGTAATTCGATATTCTGTAGAAAATTCATCATTTTAATAATTTTAATATTGAATGTTAAAAATTCTGGGAAAACATCCTCGGGTGAAATATTTTTAAATATGGAAATAAAATCATTACTTGTTCTTCTCAAACAGTTGGATTGTGTAGTACATGATTTTAAAGTAAAATTTACGTATTGCTAAATTATTCTCAAAAAAACTGGAGAGATGTGCGTGTTATAAAATAGGATCTAAGATTTTAACATCTCCATATAACTTAACATATTTAGTTTAGAATAGCTACATTAGTTTGCTTAATGAAATAGAACTAAACTAATCATTTGAGTAAAGAAAAATAATTCTCGATAACTGGAAATTATTTCCATAATAACAGTTACGGAATTACAATAAAATGTAAGACGAATATCGTTATGATTTAAAATTTTTATTAAACTAATTAAATATTGGACTTATACACGAATTAACAGACAATAATAACACAAACTATAGTTACCACTAGTCACTACACTTTTACCTCAGTTCATCTACAATTAACTGTTCCAGGTATACATCCGTGCAGTCCAGACTAGTCTAGGTATTCGATTAACTAAATCACTCAGTATCTCTACCTTAGTTCAATCACTTGTCTAACTCTTCTGTTAAGATGAATGCATGGATTGACTTATTGACGACCTTGACTGTCCCGCTAAACTGACTTAACCGCTCGAATGAGATTCAAACGACTAATTACACAGTGCTGCGAAGGTTAACCGCTTTTAATAATATATAATGGTAATTTTAATAGTTAAGTAGTGATAATGCTAGAAAATAATATATTTTTTTATCATGTATCTTTTTTTTACCACACTTTAAAAATTGAGGTCTTATTATCTATGGCTCATATTTAGTAGGACCGAGTGTAAATATTGCAGTTGTCTTAAACTTCATATATATAAACAATTATTATAATTTGTAAACACGTACACATCAGAAGTGTTGAGTGATAAAAATTACATAATGCGGTAACGTCAAAAAATCATGCATACATGACAGTTCCGAAAAACATAAGAGAAAGGCTATAAGGCGTGCTTTTCTCCCTGAGAAGTGTTAATAATAAGTAAATAATTAAGAATTGCATTTATCATAAAAAATTCTCCATACTTTATCTTGTTTTATACTGAAATTATTTATCTAAAAATATGAGAAAAACTAAAACTTAATATGAAATGAGGATTCGCTATTCTACCTAAGTCATCCCTTAAAATAAAAAGCGGCGGAAATTTTATTTTTTTCGCAGCTCTTTGTTATTCTTAATGACTCACTGAGCTTCACCAATAATACTATTCTTTCAGTCGCAGGGCGCGCGCCTTATACAGCGGACTTTCCATAGAGTTCTAGAACTTTCAAGTAACTCAATGTTCAAAGTTCGCTATCCGAAAGGAATGTGATAGTCCTTATTATACATGGTTGGTAACAATTGTAATTTTTTATTCAATCTTTATTTATTTTTTAACATCTCACCATCATTACTAAATTTTTAACCTTTGTCTATTGTGACAATCTGAATATGCGTTAGCTAAATATAAACGCGAAACGTTCCAAGTAATCGTATTTCATTATTTTTCTGACTCCAAACTGACAATTTAAAAAGACATTTTTTTAGCATATAGAGGGAGCAGTGGCAGTGCACTTTTAAAATGAGGGGGGGGGGGCAGCCGGTATCAGGAAATATTTGATGGAGGTACATTTTTATCATTATAGATAATAACGAAAATATGAAGATTTTGAATTTTGAAATAATGAAAGCGGGAATCTTCTATCTTTTACTATTCGAAATATTTCCAAAATGAACAGAGCACACTTAATTTTATCTAAAATTTTAAATTTTCTCCTAGTATTACTCGGGGGCAGCTGGAAGCCGCAACAATTTTTCCACCCGTCGCCACTGTCTAGCTGTATCAAGATATAGGGAACACGATTTTTCTCAAAAATCCGATGTGTGAGCAAGCTAGGAAAAAATTTGATGACCAAAGTTTACCCCAAAAGATCAAATAGTGGTATTGAAATTTTTCGCAACGAAGTGCAGGTTAACAAGTACACTTTATTTTTTAAATGGGAACATATATCGTATTGGATATGTTTGGATAGAGCTTTTGAAAAGAAATACCTTTTACTCAAACATCTTTTTAATATCTTTTAAAGTTTACGAAAAATTGTTTTAAATCAAGTCGTTATACGAGTGTTCACAATATTTACAAGAATTTTGAGAGGTGGAGATCTTTTTTTTTATTTAAGGGCGCCAAAAACACGGCTGTGTCCGTACTGCGGCTCTGCTTGAAGATGAAATATTTTTATTTTTATTACGCTTCGTAGTACAGATAGCTCAAAAGTAAGAATGCGAAAGTATTTAAATCAAAATGGAAGGCACTTTATAATAAAAATACTTTACTTTCAAGGCCTTATTGAGAATACATTTCGTAAACCATGAAAGATATTAAAACAACGTTTGAGTAAAAGTTGTTTCTTTTCAAAATCTTTATCCAAAGATACCCAACAAGATATTTAAAAAATTCAAGTTGTCCGTGATATCCTGTACGTCCGATTGGTTCCGGAAATTTTCAATACTTCCACACGATTCTTTGGGTAAACTTTGGTTACCAAAATTTTTCCCAGCTTGCTCCCATATCGCGTTTTCGAGAAAAATCGTATTCTCTTTATCTTGATACAACCTGTGTATATATTTTGACGCGAATTTCACCAAAAATGTGTCAAGTAAATGTTCTCACACACGAGGGATGAGATCGTTCCCTCTGTGAATCCCAATGTGAACCGGAATAATGCAACAGAAATGTCTGATCACATTACTTTTTCGGAAATCTCGAATATTTGGCACGAAACGCTCTTGAAAAGTAGATAAAAGAATATAAGGTAATTTTTGTAACTTTAATTTTGCAGCGTCTTTCTTTAAAAATATTTCCAAAATATTTTTGTCAAACACTGAAACGTTAGTTCGTCCAAAAATGAAAAAAACAAAAATTAGAGAATCAGAGCAATACACATTATTGTGAACCAAGATAATAATTGTTTGAGTATTTCGAAAGTTTCCGAATTTCAAGAATTTTTAAAGTATTATTACCGACCGCCAACATATATAAAGTCCGTTTTACATTATACTTTTTTGCGAAGCACTACAGATTTTTTTGCCTATTACTGACATAAAAAGTATAATGTGAAACACAATTCTTCCTTCCAACTTTCGATGCTACACTACAAACTACACTATTTTCAAAACTACCTCCGGTCAAATTTTTGGATGACAGTTGTATAGTTCTCAGTCGTACCAACTACCAACTTTTTAGTTTTTGTTTACAACTTATCTTTTAGCAGTTTATTAAGTTGATAAGAAGTTTATTTAAAACATATAATTAAATATAAACTTAGCACAATTAAACAATATCTATAAATTGGTTACTAGAATTGGTTCTATAACCAAACTGTTGTCTGTCACCTGAACCTAGAATTTTTTAAGCTGCCAGTGAAGAGTATCACAAAGTTATAAAAGATGGAAGGTATTGGCAGTCTCTTATTTTTTTCCTCCACTATATTTTGTAGTATCAAAAGTTGAAATGACGTCCCAACTCTGACAACATAGTATTGAAAAAAGTATTGAAAAATTTTTCGAAATTTTTTCATACTATATGTAACGTTTCCATGGTCATGATAAATAATATCTCTGTTAGAAAATATGAGGCCACGTTATTTCTACTCTGCTGCTAGAATGTACTTTATACAAGTACTTTATGATGGCGGAGGGTCCTGTGGTGGCCACAGATGATTTTTTCATATGTAACGTTTCCATGGTCATGATAAATAATATCTCTGTTAGAAAATATTAGGCCAAGTTATTTCTACTCTGCTGCTAGAATGTATTTTCTCTACGACCACTATAGAATTTACCAATTCTAAAACCAATTTTGATTACAGAAAGTTAATATTCTAACACAAGAGTTGGAATGTTATTCTAAAGCACTTATCTTATTATGCATTTTGCGTGTATTTCATTCCATCACTTGTTATGGAATAACTATTCCATGCTTGTTGTCATTTGTTTTTGTAGGGTTACATTAAAATATATGCAATGTTTACATTAAATAAATGCAACATAACTTCCTAAAAAGTACTAAAGTAGTGGCCATGTGCGGCAAATTAAATTAAAATTAAACAAATATTAAATAAAAAAAAATATGTTTAATTAATTGATTAATTTGTTACGTAATATAAATTATTTGTTAAAATAATTTGTTTGTTAAAATAATTATTTGTTATTTTTTTTCTTTCTGGTGGTCGCGGAGAAAGTAAGGTCTGTGACTCGGTTGGAAGAGAAAATTTGATGCTCGTGGTTCCTCACGTTCGTCTGCGGCCAGCGCTCGTAATGTTCCACTCACATCGAATTTTCTCATTCCAACCTTGTTACAGAATATACTATTTTACAAGTACTTTGTGATGGCGGTCGGTCCTGTAGTGGCCACAGCTGATTTTTTTTTTTTTTTTTTTTTATTTAATGCTAGAGACCTTAAATCAGTGGTCTGCAACATTTTTTTAGTAGATGGCACCCTGATATGAGATATTTAAAATTTAAATAACTCTACCTTTATTTCTCCGTATTTATTCTACGGATTTAGCGATACTCCTTTCATATACCTGCGATAGTCTGCTTGAGACCCACTGCATTAAATGAAAATTAAAAACACTTAACACTTAAATTAAGAGACGTAAATGGATATACAATTAAAATAAAAATGTACCCCAAAAATTGTTTTTATGAAATATTTAAACCCATAAACATGTGATAATTCACACATTTTTCTGCGTGTCACCTACTCACACGAATTTCAAAGCTCCGTCAACGCTGTGGATATTATTTTACGGAAGCGAGTTAGGTCCACCTATAAATTTTAAATGGAATATCCAATTAGGCAAAGAACTTTAGTACTCTGTTCTATATGCGAGTAGTGATATTCGGTCGTTCGTAATTTAGGCTAAACTTCATGCATATCCTCCGAGGAAGATTAAAAGGTCGAAGCAAATTGAAAACTAGAACTGAATATAAATTTTGCATAGTTCCAATCCATTACAATTAATTAACTTAAAAGTATTTCGATCTACTACTGAACTCGAAAACTAGTGTTGGAGTACAGCGTGAATTTTAAGAGACGGTATTGAAGTTCGTATTCCCAAACCGATCTACTCTTAACGTTCAGGTGGTAGTTTCTCAAGAGCGGATTAACCCATCGGTGTTACTCTCAAGATTACTTCGTAAGTATATAAAAGATCTTCGAATTTAACAAAATTAAATTACAAAGTAGAAACAATTACCTAGAGAGGATTTTGTTTCCAAAGTTCGAATCTTTTTTAACACTCCATTTCATTCCTCTCATTCTATAGGATAATAAAATAGCATTGTAACATCTGAGGCACATAGGTAATTAAAGATCATTTTTAACTGCAAGTTTCAGTGAGTTTGAAAGCAAAAAATTGATGTGAAGTGTGAATTTTCAACATTTCAGGGTTTTATAGGTATTTAATAAGTGTAAGAAGCCAACATAATACTGGGTGTCTAGGAATATTTGTTCTATAATTACATCAAAATCAACTGATTATCAAGATTTTTGATAATCATTTTTATCCGTAATTTGAGTTATTTGACAAAATTTAAATAATTTGCCAAAAATCGCAGCATTTTTTTCTGCATTTGCTTCGTATTCAAGTCTTCATTAGATTAATAAGAAATATATTGATAAAAGGCTGCATTTTTTTTTAAATTCAGAAACGTATTTCCCACTATTAACAATGTGTTATTTGTTTTATTTCGTTACTAGTGTAGTTTGGTGTTCAAAACTCGGTCCTCAGCTGTTAAATATTTTTATTATATTTTTAATTTAAAAAAAAGACACACACTATCTTAACCATAAATTTAAAAAAAAATCCATAACATTATTAGCCATAATTTAGCCATGAATTAAAAAAATATATACATATTTTTTAAATTTTTATGGCCTTTGCTGCTTTGGCAATTAGCCAGGACAATTATTATTTTTGAAATATTCCATGCCTGAAAGGCATTCGAACCGAGACCTTAGCAACGCAGAGCACATGTGTTACCACTACGCTACGCCGATCGGCAAAAAATAATTAATTTGGTCAAAAACACAAAAACGGCAATATTTTTCAATAATGCAATCGGATCAAAAATTCCTCTCGTACGTTTCCGGCTCAGATATATTACCTATAATTTTTTCAGATTTTTAGTTTAACCTTTTTGGTTAAAAGGGCGGGACAAGAACTTTATTAGCACATTTTTTTGCTGAAATCGTGTTTAAAAAAACGAATTTAAAAAAACTGCTTTTCGTTTCTTAATTTACATCCTAAGAGTTTTTTAGAAAAACTAACCTAATCAAAAATTCCTGTTGAACTATTCCGGTTTCCATGAATGTTCACTATAGAGATTTTTTCAGATTTTTAGATCAACCCCTCTGAGAGATAGGGTGGGGGACAAAAGTTTTTTGATATATTTTTCGCAAGTCATAAAAAAAAAAATCAAAAATAAAAATTTGCTTGTTGGCCCACGCAATAAGAGGTTTCATTTGCTATACCACTTAAAATTTTTTAAAAATATTTATGTTTTTATTAAATACATAATTGTTTCTATTTATCTCGGGATGTACTTTTTTTTTGAACTCTCAGTATTTTTCCTAAATGTGGGTCAAAGAGTGGGCCAGAAGGAAGATATGATATATCTGTAATTTGTGAAGTTATCTAGTTCGAATTTTATAGCTGTTTTTATAATTCGATTTTCTTTTTCCAGGTGACTTTCAGGGTTTTGTAGGTATGGCCAAAAAAGCCTTATGCAATCACTCATGTGTCTTCCTGTATGTATGTGTGTCGGTCTATCTGTCTACCTATCTGTCTGTCTGTCTAGGTGTACAGTAGAAATTGTGGCATGCAAATTTTATTTTAAACGAGAGACGTCGCACTATTGTGTAACCATTTTTATATGCACGTAATTTTGCCGCAAAATTTAAAAGAGCACACATAGAATAGTTGCCTCATCAGAATTATTTTGATAACAGATAGTATTCACTACACTTCCGGACAATTTTTATGCAATAAACTGAAATTTCCATGTTATTTTTTTATTAGTTTTATTATGAAGGTTGGGAAGAATATTATAGATAATAACATTAGCAAATTATGTATTGAATAAACAGGAACAAAATTAACTGTAAGGGACTCTGTACGAGGCCGTGGACTAGTGGATATTTAATTCATCAGATCAAGATGTAAACTGTATTTTATTTTGATATTTTATTTTATTTAGTAAATTAGTTCTGTTATAAATTATTTGGTTTTCTTTTGAAACTTTGTTCAATGTTCATAATTTTTCACTCGTTATTTTGTTAAAATTTCACTTTTCTTTACTCTATAATTTCAATGTAATTCATATGTTAAATTGTTTCCACTTGTTTGACCGTAGAATTAGTTTCAACAGAAAAACTATTAAAATACTCAAAATTTAGATATCTTTATCAAGTTCACATGTGAACCAAGATTAAAATATCCTTGTTCAGTCCATAAACATCCCACAGAATCTCATCGAGCCGTAATTTTTCACTATTATACAAGGGTGTTTACAGTCTTCTTATTTCTTTTTTAATTGGTGATACTACAGGTCAAAAGAAGGCGAAACCCCTTAAAACATGTAAGTAAAAGTTTTATAATAAATTTTATTTTTTAAACCCAAAAATTAAACATTTAAATTACTCCCTTATTATTGATTTAACAGCAAAAACGTATATAACAAATATTGTTAAAAATAAGAATACAAATCTTTTATCTAAATGCATTTTTTTGATTGCATAAATATTTGGAGAGTTATAGCGGAAAAACCCCAAAAATTAAAAACTTAAAAAATTAGTATCTATTTTATTATAAAACTTTTACTAAGGTGTTTTAATGTTTTTCGAATTCTGTTGACTTGTAGTATCACCCATTAAAAAAGAAATAATAAGACCGTAAACACCCTGTATATTGTATACGGATTTCTCAATCCGAAGAGGGAAGTTCCAACTCTACAACTCTCACGGTAACCCAATCCGGTTTGGAAACGGTGATATTATTAGCGGTTTATTTCTTTTAATGAGAATAGTAACTGATAAGAACGAATACAAATATCCATGTTCGAATCGGGTTTCGAACCAAGGGCCTTTAGCAAGGGGTCAGCAAACTATCCCATTTTTTATTAATTTTTCTTTTTTTGTTTTTTTCCTAGGTTATAAACTAAAGTAGTTGGTAGCAGCCAACTACCCCATTAAACATATTTGTGAAAAAACTCCCCCCGCTTTCCACAAACCTATCACATGGGATGGATTTTTGGTGGCAAAGAAAATCTAATGTAAACAATAGATGACTCCAGTGGCGGCTGGTACATAAGAACTGCAGAGCTGCAACACCACCAAAACTAAACTAATTTAAACATCATAAACAATTTTTTCGATCGCTCTCTCTTTAAATTTACTTAATTTTTAATTAAAAACCGTCAATACTCTTGTGCATTGTGCATAAAACAAATAGTTCGTCTACAAGTTATGATGTACAGATATTTGATGTACTGCGTGCTTTGGCAGCACTAACTGCTTATTGTTTGCAGTGATTGGCACTAAGCGGGAAGTAAGGGCTGAATACAGATACAGAAGGTATACTTCCTATTGGAGCTGCAAATATTTGCAGTTAAAAGCTTGCGAAGTGTACGTTTGCCTACAGATATTTTCGTATTTATAATATTTTATTTTTTATTTTAGTTTTCATGCACACAACACCATGTGTGCATGCAAAAATAATTGTTTAAATTAAATTGATTATTAAAAATCTAAAATTAGAAGAGGATATTACAAATGCAAAAATAAGAATGCAAGATATCGCAAGTTCTGCACAGCACATAAAAAGTTAAATTTCTTCTACACAGTTGACTACTATATATTAAATCATAAAATGTAATATTTTTATATTTCATATTTGTAAACTGTAAACGTGTTCATATTTTATTTGTAAACGGGTATATAGTTAAAAAAATGTATGTCCATCTTAATAATGATTTTTTTTTTGCCAAAAGAAAATCTCAATTATACTTCTGGTTGCAGCACCTCTATTAGAGGTTTCCACGAGCCGCCACTGGTTGACTCCAGTGTTTTATATTAATTAATTTACATTTTGCAGGGACAAATGTAGAGAGCAGAAAAGCGGGATGTTCAGCGAACTTCAGGACACTTAGGCTAGGAACATACTGAAGCAGCGAGCAATGCAGCGATGAAAGCGGAGAGCAAAGCGGCGAAATATGATTGCGCGATGAAAGAGTGTCTAACACATACTGAGGAGTTTATAAGCGAGCAAAATAGTCAGGTACAGCTGATATATGGATCTACTGCTAACTGAAAATTCTGGACTCAAAATTTGGTATTTATTAACTCACGCAAGTTGTAATGTACATAACATTAATAAAAGCAGGCATATAAAAGGTGAATTTCATCATTTATATAAATAATTTCGGCAAGATCCTGAAAAGTTTTCGCATGCGTATTTCGATTTTTGATTACATTTTGAATATAATTCAATACAGATTGATGAATAATTGGTCAACATTATAATAAGTATATAATTACATACTTTGCGTGTAACAAGAAAATCAATTTCTTGTCCCACGTCATCCCACAGTTTATTAGGATGTGATGCTGTGCATCACTCTGGTCCCATAAAGTTCTTTTAACCAAAATACAACTAATAAGTTACTCAGTATCCATTTTATTCTTCGGTTTTACTCCATACTTAGCATCGATGCTAGCAAAGAAAACAAACTTGCTTGACGCCTCGCTCTGCTCTCTTATGACCTCGTTCTAGTATTCTCGTTGCACGCCTTACTATGTTCGTTCTAATAGGAATGCATATCCTTGTTTTCGCCGCTTTGATCTCCATTCTCATCGCTGCGTTGCTCGCTGCTTCAGTATGTTCCTAGCCTTAGCCACCCTAAAAACGATATCCCGGATGACCAAGAAAAATATGGATTCAACAATTCCAACAAAGTTAATTATTATTTAAATAAACAGACTTACTAACTTCATAATGAAGAAGGAGATGTACAGTGCGTACGGGCACTGGATCTGGCGTAATTTCCGCGTCTGCATATTGCCGGGGTTTTGTATGCAGCCATGTGTATTTAACTCCACTAGTCTCTAGTATGACGTGGCTCAAAAGGTTGCTGAAGTTTGCAACTAGTAGACGCTTGAAAATATCTGACAAACTCCATAAGAAGAATAATTATATTGTTAATAAATTTTTATAATAATTTAATTCTAGTTGATATATCTACCGCAAGGCCTACAAATATGTACCGTACATATGATAGAAGAGTCCAGAGGATTTATTCACGAGAGATAAATCCTTCGTATAGATGAAGTTTTTTCTTAAATATCTCATTAAGGAAACGATTTACAAACATCCCTGTTACAAAAAAGTTCTAAAAGTAATTAACAACATTTTTTACTTCCGATGTTTCAAGCGCTTTCCGTTTCTTAATGTGTTTGCCCAAAAAAATATATGTATGTCAACTAAGTTTAGCTGACTTTAAATATTATGATATTATATAAGACAGTGGTTAGCAATCTTTTTGAATTCGTAGTCTGTGTTTGAAGGACCTGGACTGGGGTAAATGGGGATCTCAAAAACTATAAGAGATACGACTTTAATTAAATTAGACCAAATTATCACTATAACCAGTGCATTTAAATGGCACTTCTTGTTTTTATAAATATAAACAAAAACGTAGAATTCGCCAAATTTAATTTTCCCCTATAACTTTTTTATTGAAAATCATAAAAGATTTTAAACAAAAGTAGGGTAGTAAACTTTTTTAAGTAACTTTTTGATACTTGTCAGTGTCATGGTAAAAAAAGATCACTAACAATTTTTTGTTTATTAGTATTGACTTTTACTATTGGTATTGAAATGTTTCTTAAGGAACTTACGAATTTTTATAAATGAAATGAAAATCTAAAATCATTGAATTCAGGAAGGGGCTAACTGCTTCAGGAAACCAGAACACCGAAGAACATGTAGAACTTGCGGAGGAGCCACAGAGACAATCCAACACCTATTGAGAAGTGACATCACCGTTGGCGGCGCTGTAGTCCAAGGCAATATGGCTGTCGTGTCTAGTATTCAGCTGTCAATATGCTAACAGCGAACAGGTTAATTTAAGCACAGTACATTTTTATTTTATGAAAATGCGAGTAAATACTTTGAAAATGCGAGAAATTTTTTTTTTTAATTTTTACGCGCTGCTCATCTATTGAGGGTGTATAACAGAAGGTGGGCATCAAATTTTAGTATTTAAAGTTTAATTTCAGTAGATTTATTGAAGTGTAATTTATAGTTGAGGTGTTAAATGCCGGGCATTTAATTTTATGTGGTACATCCGAGTGTCGGTCATCTGAATTTACAATATATGGATTATGTTTGTAAACAAGTGCATTATGTTCATTGCTTCATGAAATAAAATTAGTTTTGGTTGGGCAGAAGCAGCTAATATTATTAGCTATTATTATTAATATATTAGTGCAGTTTAGTTTTTCTGCGACAAATGTAATGAACAAACTCGCATAGTATCAGTTACTTTTTAACTCAAAATATATTCCCATGCCTTCCTCCTGTCCATAACCAAATATTTTCCAATCTGGACTTAATATTAACTTTCCCTCCATTTTTCTTAAGAAAAAAAAAAACTAAGATGCCTATTTTTGTCCTGATTGAATGACAGCCAAAAACACTACAATTTGTTCTACTTTTACAGTTTTTCACAACTTCTATCGACATTCTAACAAAAAATCAACACTAGAACATATGTAATAAGTCCAAATAGTACTACAGGCGCCTAGTACAATATTTGACCACCAGACTGCGTATGCGAGCGTGTCAGTTCTCAATTGGCCCCTTCAATGCGTAGAGTTCTGGATGAGGCAGGCAGTGGGTACCTATGGATGAAAGAGGTCCTCGAAAGAAGAGAAAAAATAAGGGAAGATAACACTAGATTATTAGGAAGCACGAGATTTTACAATGTTTCTTTTTGTAATAACTAATGTTAGAATCTGCAAATTTATAGATTTATTTATGAGTTATTTTGAAATGTATGTATATATCACACTATAAAAATGTAAGTAAAGAAATGTATATAATTCAAGGCCGAAAGGCACGAATACAATAATTACTACTACTAATATTTTTATTGTCTTTGCGTTCTACCAATATACATACTTGTTTTAATTTGTGTTTCATAAATAATGTAAAAAAAAAAAAACTTAAAATAACACTGAAGAAGAAAAACAAAACATTATGAAAAATAAAACTTATGTAAGTGGAGAAGGGTACGGGTAATTTGTAGCGTAATTACACGTCTCCGAAATGAAAATTGGGTATCGTCTATCATAAAAATGTTCCCCACCCCTGGAGTAATACGTGGTTGGATGTTATTTGTGTGTCACACAATTTATTGTCCACATTTTTCCATTTTTGTCCTTATGTAAAGGACAAGTCACTTCATAGTTTGTAAACCTTAGGAAAAGATTTATTTGTGAACATCATTCCTCTTTTTCAATGCGACTATTTTTTCTCTACATTTTCTTTTCCTTTCTCACTTTTGAAAAAGATTTCAGCACTAAGTTAGAACCACTTTCAATTCCATTCTGAACCACTCTCACACATTTTCCAAGTCAACATGGACTAGTTTGAATTGTTATTCGTTTCAGAATATCGATTTATTTTATTTTAAATTACTATGTAAATCTAGGGTTCACTATAAATTTACAAAATCCCACCGGATTCAAATCCATATACGTTCTTAGCTTACTGTTAGATACAACAGCTTTTTACCTCTTCGAGTAAACAAACCCAAGCTTCACAACATATTTTTTATTTTATTTTATTTATTTTTTTTTGCAAATCACAATAAAATAACCTGGAATAAATTGAGTGAGTTAAAATTTTAAATACAAAATACACGGTGATTCAGGAGAAATCTGTTAAACTTAAAAGACGTGTTCCTCAAACAATTATAAGCAAAAATCGTTCCATCAGCATAGGTTCGATTCTGCAAAACCAACAAATTATAGCATGCTAAAGAAAAATACACGCATTTAGAAAATATCAGATTTTATTCACAACAAATTCCAAATCTAGTGAGATGATTTTATAAAAATTACACTATATGGCCACCTGCTTCTTCACACACATTTGAGTGCACATTGTTAATGTACCTATGTATGCATTTTTCTTTAGCATGCTATAACTTTTTAATTTTATTTAATCAAATCTATGTTGATATCAGAGCTGTACCAAATACTCAGTAATAGTAGGTCAAATATCAAAAACCGATTTAAGTAATTGAAATATCAAATACTTTAAAAACATATCTGAAATAATGTATTTCAAATACTTCAAATGTATTTGAAATACTAAAAGCAATTCAAATTAGATAAATGTAACTGAAATACTTCTAGTATTTCAAATACTGAAAAATGCTTGAATTGCTCAAGTAATTGAAATAGGGAAAGTATTTCAAGTACGAAGTATCTGAAATACCCAAAATATTAGAAATATCGAAAAAACAGAAATACATAACTGAAATATAGTGTTTCTTTGATTTAAGAAAAACTATATTTTAAAAACTAGTAACTCTTAACATTTAAATGAGGCTTTTGGTCATTTTGTTTAACAAAAGCCCACTTCAAAAGTCAGCTTGTAGCAACGTACAAAAATAAAAATTCCATTTAGATCCGCTTAAGCGTTTGGAAGAGCTTATAAATAAATTAAGTATTTGGTCTAATGATTAGTAAATAAGTTTAAAAAAATAAATAAATAAATAAGAAGAATAATATAAAAATTTCTACTTCAGAACAAACAAAAAGTTTTGCAGTTTTGATAAGTAATGTATGGTATTAAATAGTCAGTTGAAATACTAGGAAAGATTTTAAATATTATGGGAGATTTGAAATACTAGGAAAATTTTTGAAATACTAGGGAATATTTGAAATACTAGGAAATATTTGAAATATGCACTAGGGGATATTTAAAATAATAGGAAAATATTTAAAATAATAAGAATTATTTAAAATATGTACTAGAGAAATATTTGACCTATAGGCATTTCAAACGTTTAGGCGGAACTAGGTTTTGCTATCTAGCTACTTTCATAGTTTAAATCGTACTTTTTGGCCGTTTTGTTTAAGCTTTGTAAATCATACTTACAATAAACATATTTTGGTTAAGATTAATATCATTTTAAAATGTCACTTTCTTTATATTTTTATTTTTTGTATCATTCATAATACAAATTACCCATTTATTTATTTTTTTGTCATTAAAGTATGTAAAAAAGTATTTTATTTTTGACATATGTCATTCGTTTCCATGGTTTCAAATACTAGGGAAATATTTTAATAAGAGGAAGTATTTGAAATATGTACCAAGGGAATATTTGAAATACTAGAAAAACATTTGAAATACTGATGAAATATTTTAAATACTAGAGAAATATTTCAAATACAATATTTCAGTTGGCAGTGCCTGAAGAAGAATGAGAATTAATGATTTCATTTTCACCAATGCTCTTCTGGCTTACGCTGTTCCTGATTTACTAATTACACAGTGTTAATTACAAAATGTTTTATACACCTAAATGAATTTTGAAAAGATTTCTTTATCATAATACTAACAATTACTCATTTCATTCAAGGTAATACTAACATTTATTTATCCAAGCAAATAAAAGCAGCAATGAATATACACCTCCAATAGGAAATTAAACTTTATCTAGACTAAAATTAACGGATATAAAATCTGTCTTCACTAATGAACACAGCATTTCCAAATTTGATTGATGTAATACAAAAAGTTATTTCCACCTCTATAATAAAATGCCAATTATCTTCCAACAATAAATACGGACATTAGTCAAATGAGTTTCCTTTTATATACCGACATCTATATTTACGCTACCAAAAATAGCTAGGTAATGAGTAAATTCGGCTAAAAGCAGTTTTGTATTGTGGGCATTTATTTGTAGGTGTTAAATCATAATCGTATTTATAGTCTGATCAATACCAATTTGAATTCATACTTATACCGTAAAACCAATAAAACCTTATGTAGAGAATATACGACGTTTGATAAAAAAATGTGTTCATAAAACTCCAGTAACTAGATGCCGCGCCCGGCTTCGCTCAGGGACAATTCTTTATTACTGACCTATTTTTTTTTTAGAACAGAAGACAATGTAAACGTGTAAAAAGTCAGAATTAAAATGAAAATTACTCATTTGAGAGCCTGTTTATAAAGAATGTTTTTGGTTTTACCATTATGCGCTACCAGGTAAAAGTTGTTAGCCACAATCTGAATGCTCAGAATGTGAGGGTAGAGCTGTTTTGGATACCGGGACATGTTGGCATTAAAGGCAACGAAGCGGCAGATACAGCTGCAAAAGCCGCCTCCCACAGACCCAAGATTGATGTGGGTTTCATTTTTCCAGATGACGCAAATAGTCATCTGAAACACTTGGTTTTAGACATGTGGCAACACGAGTGGAGCCGCACACAGAACGTTAAGTTGCGACAGATTAAAGGAGACGTTAAACCATGGGGTTCTTCCTGCAGGATTAACCGCAGGGAGGGAACCGCCATCACACGCCTACGTATAGGCCACTGTTGTGGACCCATGGACACCTCCTTCGAGGTGAAGAGTCCCCTATCTGTGAGACGTGTAACACAGCTTTGTCTGTGTTACACCTTTTAACTGAATGTGTACAGTTCGAGGATGTCAGGGAGAGGTTAGGCCTGTGCTATGACCTGTCAGTTGCTTTAGGTGACGACGAGTACTCATGGACAGGCTAATACTCTTCCTGAGAGAATCGAACTCACTGTTTTATATGTGAAGTCTTGCACCTTATTTTAATGTGTTCTATTTCTAAACTGTGATATTCGATGGTAATTGGCCCCTTTACAGCCTCTTACCATCACCCTAAGTCTGTTTAAGACTTTTTTATATTATTTATTTGTGTTTGTCTGTGAAAGATTTCTTTTATTGAGTATGCGTAATTTTATTGGTTTTATCTATTTATTGATTATTTAATTTATTGTTTTTAATATGTAGTGTAGTGATTTAAATGGGCTGCGTTAGGCGCAAATAGCCTTTGCTGCTGTGCGCCAACAATTTTAACTAACTAACTAAAAGTTGTTAGAGCTGACACGACAACACGCTACATATAATTGTCTATACGAGAAGCATGGACTCCGCAAATCAACGCCAGCTTCTTCTGGGTTTGACCCTGCGACTTAATTAAAAGTCATCGCAAAACAAACTCTGGCAGGAAATTGGAGGCGCTTGAACTGAAATAGTAAAATTGTAGTAATCATCGTTATTCTAGGAATTACCAACTTTTAACCTGTACCCTACCAGTTATAATGGTTGCCTCTACTGCATAGTCTCTTAAACTGTTCACCTGTAAGCATATTCTATTATATAATTTTTACAGGTGTATATTCCTCCGTAATATTATTGGTGCACCTACTTATAAAGTAAGAGCATGAGGAGGTAATAAAGGAGTAAGAAAATTTAGGAATTCTAATTGACAGTGAATGGCATCGTGCTCATCTACAACCGTACTGACAAACATGCAAGACAGGGAGAGAGGGAGAGACAAACTGACCCAAGATTACATTCCCAGTAAAAATTGTCGTAACTTTGGAACTACTGAACTGATTTTTAAAATTCTTTCAATTCTGATTAATCTATAAATCGTGTATTAAGTTTTCTAATGAAGAAATAAAGTAGTGGTCATAGAAATGTTCTCACCTAATAAATTTGTTTATTTCTTTTATTTTTTATATTAAAAAGGGGTTTTTATTCGGTATTATATTTTTGTTGTTTTATTGTTATTGTTATATGTATTTATTCTTAATTTATTTATTTAATATAATATTACTTTTTGAGAAAATACATTATTATAAAAATACAATACTATATTGAGCGTTACATGAAATATAAATTATTAATATAAAATTGAATATTGAAAGTCATTATTTACACGGAAATCGAGTGTCATTTAAAATAATTAAATTTAACATTTTCAATATTTTAGGGAGCCACCTTTATTTTTTAGTACCAGTTTTACTTATGTAGGTATTGAATCTATTAAATTTTCCAAAAGGGCATGGAAAATTTAATTTTCCCAAACATTTACAAGAAATATTTTGAGTTCATCTAATGAAGAAGGCTTATGTTTTGCTGTTTTCTTTTTCATAATTGCCCAAAGATTTTCGATTGGGTTTAAATCGGGACAATTGTCAGGCCACTCCAAGGAAATAATGACTTTATTTTCGAAAAAATCTTTTATCTGTTGTAGAAATAAATAGAAATAAAGGTTATTTAATTAAAATTATAATTTATAGGGACTAAGTTAATATTTTTAAAAATACTTGCAATTTTGGCACGCTGGCAAGACACAGAATTATCTTGAAAAATCAGGGATCCTGCCATTCTAATGCGCATTTGCGAAAATGGCAGAAGATTTTCTTCTAGTATGTTTATATATTTTTTTGCGTTTGCAGTGTCCTTAATGAACACCAATTTGCTTAAACTATAATATGAAAAGGCTCCCCATATCATTTGTCCTACAGGTATTTGACTGTTGGCCTAATGCAGTCGTCGCTCAAACGTTCACGAGGTCTACGGCTCACATACATACGTCATACCGTCCGAACCAAACAAACAAAATTTGCTTTCGTCCAAATATATCACCTTTCGCCAATCATTTTTATCCTAATTTTCATACTTTTTTGCCCATTGAAGCCGTGCCAATTTCATTTTTTTATTCAAAAATGGCTTTTTTGCTTAAAAGCAAGAACACCTGCATTCTTGATTTTAAATTATTTTCCCGCAACCTTCGACGTACGGTTTCAACACTAATTTTTATTCCGTTATTATTTTGAATTTCAGATTTAATATTTACGGCCGTTTTGAAACGATTCTTTAAAGAAATGCGTTTAATAATCTGATCTTCTCTGAATGTTGTCTTTCGTCGTGGTCGTGTGCCTTTTTTACGAATTATTTGTTTAAAAACTTTATCACAGATGACTGACTATACTTTACTCTTCTCGCTACAGCACGCGTAAAAAATTTTTCTTTGCGTAGAGTCACTATTTTACACTTTTCGCTTTCTGTTAATTGTTTTCCATTTGCCATATTTTCACTTTTAAATTACTTTACGCTATTTATGTTGAAGAAAAAGTGAAATATTATATGTGAAACACTTATACATGTAGCCAGCCAAGCTAATACACCAATACAGTTAGTTAGTTAAAATTTTTGGCGCACAGCAACAAAGCCAATAACACCAATACACTTGCACAAACCTGCATAATCCTATTTTAACTTGATAAACGATTTTTCGTATATTTTAAAATGAGTACATTTCTGTGACCGCTACTGTATATGTTATCACTGATAATTTCAAGAAAATGCGGTAAATATGAATGGGGAACATTAATTTCATATCACGCGTGCGTTTAAATTTCATTATAACTTTGGAACCACTGAAGCTATTTTAATAAAACATAACCAAAGACCTGACCAGATGATGTAGCTACAGATAGAAAAAGAACGTATGAATATCGGATAAACAGTTCTTGAGTAATGCGTTAAAGAAAAACCGGAAAGATGGATTTTGTATAAATCGTGTGCACAAATATTACATCTTTGGAACAACAGAACAGATTTTAAAAATTCTTTCAATTCTGAAGTGGGTAAAAGCGTGTATTAACCTTGCCACTGACGAAACCTATGTTGTCGCTGATAATTTCAAGAAAATGTGTTAAAAATAAACGGCAAACATGAATTTCGTTTCAGCCGTGCGTACAAATTTCATTGTAACTTGTGAACTACTGAACCGATTTTAATAAAACAACCTGAAACCAGACCAAATGATGTAATTACAGATAAAAAAATATGAAAATCGGATTAGCAGTTCTCGAGTAATGCATAAATACAAACCGAAAAGATGGTTTTTGTATTATCTGCGCGCGCAAATATAATTATATCTTTGGAAATACTGAACAAATTCTCAAAATTCTTTCAATTCTGATTAATGTATAAATCGAGTACCAGCTTTGCCGTTGACGAATCCTATGTTGTCGATAATAATTTCAACAAACCGCAACGAACCGCACATAGGAATAGACAGTAAAACAGTATAGAACATACCATATTACTTTTGAAGATCGGCATAAAACAATTATCCCGTATAACTATAATCACAATGTTAAACTAAAAAAGAACTAGGGTTCATGTTTACAACCAAGTTGTAAACAGTCAACGGTCAGTGGCGCATACATACGTTTAAGTACTAACTATAGATAAATATACTTGTTTTTGTTAATCCTTTAAGTAAGATGCGTAATGTGAAAAAGTAATCTCTACGGCTATGGCTTGACACGCCTAGTTATTCACTTCTATTGTAATTTTATGAGTTCCCTAACTTTTATTATTTTATTGCGATCTTCAAAACTAATTTGGTACGGACTATAACATTGCCTTTTAGACATATGTAGATATAGAGATATAAGAAAGAGTTTTACTTTTAAATTGTCACCTTCGAAATACGCAAAATACTTCTACGGCTCTACATCGCTACCAGCGGTTTTCCACTTCTGGAAATATATTTTTTAAACACTTTTTGGATTGATTTTTACTATTATTATTTCGTATGGCATGATGCCTAGGTGTCAGTTTTTCAGGTTTTGACTAGTGCCCTCTGACGTGACTTAACGACTACTTTTTACAGTAAACGAGACTGCCAGCTTTCGCGCCCTCTGTATTCCTGAATATTAATTAGCAGATACTCATTTTAGGGAAGGCTGAGTGGGCCTACGGTTGCAACGGGTAAGAGTTTTTTGAAAAATCTTTCACACGTATTGGTGCTCGATTGGACGATCCTACACTTATAAAGCAAATGACCTGACCCTCTTTTAGATCAGTTCCCGATATTTTTTTATCTCTACAATCATTTGCAAAAGGCGAACTCTTCAGTTATAGGTATAAAAAGAAAATCACAAGGAGTCAAGTCAGTTGACTGAGGTGGATGCAAAAAGTGAGTAACTTCGTTCTTGGCCAAAAACTATCGAACCATAAAAGAAGAGTGAGCTGGTGCATATTACGTTGTCGTGATTGTCGACATTGGTCAAAATGTATGATATTCCCACTTTTTCTGCAACCTGTGTAACAGTTTTCGCCGATTGGTGTGGGTTAATTTCCGAATCTGGAAATATTATTTGTTTAGAAATTTGGGCCTACCCGATCTCTCATCATCTTTGATTAAATTTCTACTTAAACATTAAAAACATAAACGAAGTGTGCAGTTAAATTGGGGCTAAGTATTATAGCTTATTACAATTACCGACAAAGAACTGGTTTACAACGGAACAATTACCGGTAAAAAAGGGAATTCAGTCCGGGCCCTACAGCCTGTCCGGACCCCAGTATTTTTGTACCGACTTTCCCCGTCTCTACACGCCCCTGGCCGTCTTTTCAAGTTTAAAAGTTCACACAGACGTTCTGTTCTTCTGATACGATCAGGTGCATCTTAAAATTTTCGGGAATTAGTAAATCGATTTACAAAAACCGTTATAAAATTCGGAAGAAATATATCTTCCAGCGAAACAAAATCAACGTTAGTTAATTTACAAATGACAGATGCATCATATAAAGTCACTATTCCCACTCATCACTTACAAGGTATTATGTGACACGCGCAGTCCAAAGCTAATGTTTACATTCGATTAAAAACAATTTTGCATTATATTTGTTTGTAGGTGTTTAAATATAGTCGTACTTATAGTGTGATCAATATCAATTTGAATTCATACCTATACTGTAAAACCAATAAAACCTAATGTGGAGAGATGTAGGCGCTGGGAACCTGTTATTTATTATTTATTTATTTATTTATATTATTAGAGAGACGTATATGTGCATAAGTTTACACTGTTTCAATCCCTTTGTCCGCATCATGTTATAAATTATACAAAGGTGTTTTAGATATGAAGGCGGTCCAGTGGAAAACCAGCTTTATCACAGTAATCAAGATTTTGGGTATTCAAAAAAAAAAGGTTTTTGGATTAAATTTTATCACTACTACGAATAAAATTAAATAAGCCATTTAAATCAAATATTTTATATTTTGTGAGATAATTCACCTGTTTGAGGATTGGTTGTTGGTTTTGCTCAGATTTGACAGGATAAAGTTAAGGTAAACTTAGAGAGATTCTTTACTTCACAAACTATTTTATTGTCACTAGACGTACATTTCGGCTACGAAGTAGCCATCTTCAGTAGTTAAATAAGACTAAGAGAAATTACAGGTTATCGAAATTATATATACACACAAAAGAGTAGAGCTTAGTTATTTGTAGATATTAGTTTTGTGTGTATATATGATTTCGATAACCTGTATAAATAATTTGTGAAGTAAAGAATCTCTTTAAGTTTACCTTATCCTAAACTACGTTAACTCAACAATTAATATCTAGGATAAAGTTAGTTTTGTACCATTCTTTTGAAGCAATATCGCTTGCCATTTCATTTCATAAAAATAGTATAATAAAACTGTGGAATAAAACTATATTTAAAAAAAAAATACTTATTTCACAAAAGTTTCAATTAATTTATTTACTTTTGTAACCTTGTCATAACTGCCACTCCATTATTGAGACAGTAATGGAGTGACATGATCAGCTGATTGGAAAAAGCTGATTTTGCAATAGACTCACTAGTGGATAAAGCTGGTTTTGCTTCGTCTTAAGGTGCCAACAGACGGCGCGGCAGGTCAAGGCCAATGTTTATACTTTTCTAGCTCCACACACTCGTGTGTAGGGGCAACAAGTCACAAGTCACAGCCACAGCCCGCGTAGGCTGGGCTTGCCGCTGGCCGACGTTCGCTTCCGAGGCGGTATTCTATCACAAGTCAAAGGAGTTTAACCGACATCGGTGCAGACTTGTCATCACATTAGTCGAGAGTGTTGCGCTCAAAAGGAAGGTTATAACCATTATTGCGTAATTATGAAGTCTACTTACAGTAAAAAGTAATTTTTTGTACTTTTAATCTCACTTAAATATCAAAAGCAAGGTCGAAGCTGCGACCATAATCTCACTTTCACTCTCAGACGCCATTTTACAAGCGCTGGCCCATGTTCGCTATTTTTTACTTGGCCAGCACTAACAGGTCGTCTGAATGGTACGCAAGTCCGCAGAACTGGCGCTGGCGAACGCTGGCATACCGTGTGTAGGCGCCTTTAGACAATTCAATACGACATTATAAAAGGATAAAGATGGTTTTGTACAGGGACCTAAGCTGAATTTATTTAGGTTCATGTTCGGATTCGGATTTAGATTCAGTATATTAATTTTAGTTCGGTTTGGGGTTCAGGTTCATTAACAGAATATTTTTTAAGTCCAAGAACCTAATTTTTTTTCAGATACGGGTTCGAGTTTAATGAAAATTTTAAATAAAATTATAAGCACAAAATTATACTTCAATATTAATTTATTTGATAATCACAGAAGAAAAAAAAACAAGTAATAGTTGGTTGCCAGTAAAGAAAAATGGGTTAAGAAAAAAATACCTAACATGCGTATTAAATAATTATAAATTAGAAATATTAACAAAAATAAATGTCTTGTTAAATGTAAAATGTTAAGTACAGTCGATTTTTTTATAAATACAATGACGTTACAAGTCATTTCCTATTACATTTAAATAATATGAATAAATACTTAATGTAAATACGTCCAATACAGTAAAATAGAGACATTATCGGATTTCTCTTGCCGAATGTTTACTTAGGATTTAAAAACATTGTTTTACCTTCTTAGATAACCAAGAATCACTCATTTTTACGCAGCATTTTAGAATTTGTGAGGTTATGTATAGTAACGTTCTCATGTACACATAATGTAGCGACCATGCCGTAGGTCTTCACACAATGCTTAGGTAACCACACAATATCAAAAACTGTAAACAATAATGTCCTGAACCTGTTAAAAATAAATGGTTATCGGTTAATAATAAAAGGTTTGGGTTCAGGTTTTGGTTCGCTGACCTTGCATTATAATGGTTCGGTTCAGATTCACGAAAAATACAGGTTTTTTTGAGTAGTTTTGATGGTAAACATAGATAATCACGTGATACCTAGATTTTGAACAAAAATAGATAATTTTCCAAAAAATAATCTGTTAAAAAATTCCAAGCACACCATTCCGGTTCATAAGCAGTACCGGTGAAAGGCAGGGGCGAAAGGGGCACAGGCCCAAGGCGCTAGCTCTTAGAGGCGCCAAAACAAACGCTTAAATATAAATATTCTAAGTTTTTATTAATTTTTTCTATTTTTATTTAGATCAAAATATAATTTGTTATGTCTATAATATCTTGTACATATTAAATACTAAATTGAATTTAAAGATGTACACATTTATTGATTATATAATAATATTCAGTTTTCTTTCGGACTTCTGCAAAATATTTAAAGCATATCATATATCCATATATATGTATATAAATAACAAAGAAAGTCCATTTTTCAATCTTACTTGTTTAAAGACGGTGTTTCGGAGAGAGTTTTTTAAATAATTTAACGTAGAAAATGATCGTTCAGCAGTACGTTGTTTACTGGTAACGTTACTAATATTTTTCTATACTTGATTAACTTTCTTACACATCTGAAAACATCTATAACTGATTTTGTTTGCACATTTAGATATACAATGGCACCTTGACTTACAAACTTAATTTGTTCCTGACCGCGGTTCGCATTTTAAAAAGTATGTATTTAGGAAATCAATTTTCCATTATATCTTATGGGATATTAATTAATCCGTTCCAAGATTAAAAAATCATAAAGAAAATCCAAAAAAATTAAAAAAAAAAAAAACTATTCTCAACTAAATGAAGAAAATGCAAATAGAAATGGAGGAGTGAGAAGGAGCATTTTTTCACTATACATATGCAATTTATAACCATTACATATTAATTTTTATTTATGAAAATTTCTATTTTACATGATTACTATGAAATTCATCTTCCATTAAATTGTAAAAAAAAGAACAACTTTGTTGTGTTGGTTTTGTGGTTCAGAAGTTTACGATTTGTTGCTTGTAGTAGTAGCCTTTTAATAGCCTGTTTCTAGTACTAGGGAAGAAAGTTAAAAAAGTAAACAATGAAAACAGGCTTTAATTCATTTGAAAACAAAAACATCACGGTTCGTATCTAAACGTCAAACTAGGATATAAAAATAGTTTATACCTCGAAAAGTTTAAATACAAAAGTAAAAAACACAATAAAGTTGAATACATCGCGTAAGTTGCATGCAACTTGTGTACGTATGTCTCAATTTTTTTTTTTTTTTTTTCAAATTTTTAAACCGGTTCCTCTGATAAATAGCGTGGGGAACAAAAGACATTTTTTTCAAAAAATAAAATTTTGTTCAACATCAAGATCTTTCAATTGATATTCCATTTAAAATTTTAAAAACATATTTCTTGCCTATATATGTATGCCATTTTTGAACTCGAGGTCTAGTCGTCTGGTTTCAATTTCTATCGTACAAACAGTACACATGAGTGATGGTATAAAGCCTGGTTTATAATAGATATGCTATGGATTGTTCTTTTTACTACAAATAGATGTTTTGAAGAATCAAAACCAGTGTTCATTACTTATGCGTTATGTTATGGAATTATTATAAACCAGGCTCAAGAGTTTCTTGTTTATAACTACAAAATTCTGAAAGTGGTAAAAATATTCTGGAGGTTCTAAAATTGATCTGAAAAACTGATTAATCAAATTTAACAATAAAATTTTCTTTACTTCACGGTAAAAATTAGTCCTGCGAACTCCACCTGCACAAATATATTTTAATTACTTGTATATTTCAGAATTTTATTATTTTTCCATTTTATGTGTTGACTTTTATATCGGAGAAATTTAATTAAAATTAAAAACTACGTGTTAGCATGACTATAGGCCGCGCAAGGGTAGACGCGAACTGGACAAATAAAAAAACTGGAATCAAATATATTGATTTACTCGTGATGAATAATTAACTGAAAACAGATATGTACCTGTATTGTCCGCCTGATCTTCTCGTCCTATAAACATTTTCCATTTGGATTCTTCGTATTTACACAGTGTGCTTGATAAGAGAATATGAGCATATACTTCTGCTAAGCTTTTTTCGATAAACGAATATGTGCCTACATACATTTTTTTATTTTTATAAATCGATTTTATACAAGCAAAAATACATGACTAAGGACCGAGGAGACTTTGGCAAAATATGACAATTTCTTCAAGGTGAAAAGTAAGCCAACTTTTTCACAAGCCAATTTAAAATTTGGTACACGTCAAGACTTATATAATAGATAAAGGTAGCCATCCACGGTGAGGATTTTCTCAAGGTTTGGCCTGAACAGTCCAAGCCTTGAGGAAACCCTCACCGTGTATGGCGGCGTACGTGAGGCCGCGGCCGGTACTTGAGACCAAAAAATCCCGAACAAAAATCATATTTCGGCCTTGAGGCCAGACTCTTACTACCGTGTGTGTGCTGCTGAGAGTCGGCCTTGAGGATTTGTAAAGTGAGTCTCGAATTTATTTAGTCATGTCTAGAGAATTTTTATCAGAATTCATACTAATGTATGAAAATGAACCTTACTTGTGGCAAGTAAGTTCTAAAGAATACCATGATAGAAATAAAAAGGAGGCTGCGTACGCGAAATTATTGGAAAAAATAAAAGAAGTGAACGCGAAAGCTACAAAAAATGACGTAATTAAAAAAATAAACAATATCAGAAGCGCTCTCCGAAAAGAGAATAAAAAAATTAAGGAATCGATGAAATCAGGAGCATCGGCTGATTCTACGCAAAAGCCTAAGTTGTGGTCCTCAAGAACTTTTCCTTGAGGCCAATCCTCTCCGTGTGTGGGCGAGGGTTCGGTTGAGGAATTCCTCAAGGAATTCCTTGAGGCTTTTTCCTTGAGGAAATCCTCACCGTGTATGGCTACCTTAATTCTGATACATAGTTTTTATAGGGCTATTCTAAATAAGATGTGTAAGTTTTACGCCGGTGTTATTGCCTTAGTTCCCATCTTATTACACGCAAATTAAGTCAGGTTTTAAGGTTGCATTGGTGTAAGAATGTTTAGAATAGAAATGACGAAGGGTACCCGAGTACCCGCCACCGTTCAGGTTGTACCTGGTTCCGAATTTGAATACCCGCTACCCGTTATCTACCCAATAACCGTTAACTAACGGGTAGCGGGTATTAGCATGTAGCGGATAATTAACGGGTATCAGATTACTAACGGGTAGCGGATAACTAGCGGGAAGCGCGTAATTAACGGGTAGCGGTTAGTTAACGGATAATTGTGTGAGGTATTTTGAGTATTTATTCATCTGTGACTATTTTGTTCTCGGTTACAATACATAGTAGGAATTAAATATGCGTATTCCATAATGCACCTGTTCTTATTTTTAGGATTTTGTAGCTATGACCACCAAAAAAACCCTTATATAGTCACTCATGTGTCTGTCTATGTGTACGGTAGAAATTGTAGACAAACGGCTTAATATAGAAAGTTGAAATTTGGCATGCTTATATAACTTTTTGAAACACATAGCAAAAATACTAAGAGTTGAAAAACCACATCGCGAAATAAATATAAACAAATATGTATTTAATGAAACAATAAATTTTTTTTTGAGATTTTCGCTAAATATAAGCCAAAAAACTTTTGTCCCCCACCCTATCTCCCAGAGGGGTTGATGTTGTTAGGGTTTGTGTCGTTGAAAAAAATTATTATTTTTTAAAAATTTATTGTGTGGTATTAAAAGGGATCTCTTAAGACGTACATCAAGGAACAAAAAGTTGTTTTTTAAATTTGTTTCTTTTAACAAGTTTTTGGCCAAAAATCTGAAAAAAATATAGGTAATGTACATTGATCTGAGCCGGAAACGTACGAGAGAAAAAAATATTTTTTTAATTAATTGCTAAATTATGGCTTATTATATAAATTTAGTCTAAAAAAAAATAAATGGAAGCAAGTAGTCAAATAACGAATAAAAATATTCAACAAATGTTTATCATAAAATTATTTTTAGACATCCACCATTCTGTTGGCTTCTTACACTTATTAAATACCTACAAAACCCTGAAATGTGTGAAAATTCACACTTCGCATCAATTTTGCTATACTTACTTTTCATGATTATATATTAACGGGTAGCGGGTAATTATCGGATAGCGGGTAATTATCTGGTAGCGGGTAATAAACGGATAACGGGTAATTAACGGGTAGTGGGGTAATATCTGGGTAATTGTTGCGTGTACCCAGTTCCATAAATTTCTAGTTCTCGTCATTCCTAGTTTAGAGTAAGCCTATTAGATCCGAATTCAGAAGCAACATCAAAGGCAAAATATGTTCATTAAAAATATTTATGGTATTTTTTTAACAGACGTTGAACGCAATAAGCTCTTACTTTGTTATAACCAGTGATTTAAAGCAGTACATATGTTTATTTGCTCCACCCCGGTAGTTGAACCCGTTTTATTTGTAATAAAACTTTTACATTATTATCATCATAATTAATTCTAAAAAAATAATATTGCAGAAAGTAAATTTTCTTCATTGTTAATCTATTATCACTTAATAGTTTCTTATGCAACGAGCATGGATTGATGGTCATTTCACACAAGAATGAAAGTTGCGCCACGAGCCGCAGGAGAGTAACGCAATTCATACAAGTGAGAAAGGACTATACCTTGCATGGAATAGTCCTTTCTTTTTCCATTTTCAAGCATAGTATTTTCTATTTCATGGAAGATACTATGCTTTTTCCACTACTATAACTTTATTACTTATTTAATTTATATTCAGCTCCTTTAAAAACAAACAATAAATTGACAGTTGCTGTCAACCTATTTATTACATTGCCTAGCAACGATCATGTACGTGTTATACGGAATGTAAATTCAGTTAAAATAACAATACTTGCGTCAGCTGATTAACTGACTAACCAAGACTATCAAAAAATAGATTTACAAAATCCGACAACTTTAACTATATTATTTAATTTAATCCGGTTTCTTTTACAAACTAACAATAATTTGACATATGCTTTCAACCTATTTATTACGTTGCCTAGCAACGGTCGGATATTTGCTGCTTGAACCTGTTATATAATGAGCTCAACCTGTTACGTAATGAGCTCATTACGTAACAGGTCAGCGGTGTGTAATAAAAAGGAGAGCCGAACGGATGAGGTAATGGGGCCCATTACCTCATAAATGGTCGCTCTAAAATTTGAATACGCTCAGAACTCAAGAGCGGATAAAATCGACAAAATAATAATAATAAATGGAGCAGTGGAGCAATTAAAAAATCTATGCTTCGAATCCTGTTCCAGGTCCGAGTAAAATATCATTGCTCCATTAATTTGGGCCCCAGCTCCGAGCTCCAACTGCCGACTCTTCTCTAAAGCCCGGGTTATATCAATACGTTCATTGTGACTTGGGTCGTCTGTTAAGAAAATTGGACTATAAAACCAATTGCAGTGTTTTAGATTTATTTTTGTTTTTTATGTACATAAATATTACATAATAACAATGTACAATATAACATTATTACATAAATATAATATAAATAATAAAAATAAAAACAAATAAAAATATATAAAACATTGAAAATATGAACAGTGTGAGGAGCATTGAATAATAATGATAACTAAAAAGTATGGGATTTAATTAAAATATTCATTTACATCGTACAATGCTTTTCCATTAAGTGCTTTTAACATTTGTCTTGAACTTTTTACATTTGTGTCGTGTTGTTCCGTGCATTTTAATATAATGTACTTAAGTACTATATTATAATGAATTAATTTTTCGATTTAAAAGTTTTATTTCTTATTTCGACTCCCTTGCATAACTTTGTTAAATCTAGGGCTTACTTAAAAGAACGAGACCAACTGAATTTATAGGAAAATTTTCTTACAATCCAATAGTAATGAAAGGAATGAAAGATGCAGTTAATGAGAAAACTGTTTATTTTTTATTAATAATTCAACATGAGGAACTATTTCTGTTGTAATTTTTTCCTAAATTTTGCCTGGAGTGTTTTATTATAGAAAACATCTGCACAAATATAAATACGTGCTTCCGAAGAAGGGAAGATTTTTACCACATACATTATTATATTGGCGAATCCATTTCTATATCATGGGCTATAATATATCTTTTAAAAGCTTTGCGTTTTCGAGTCACAATTAAGGGTCCGGCGACACACTATTAAAACTAAACAACTAACACATAAGTGATGTTCATGAAGACAACTATTTTAAGTGCTCAGATATATATTATTTTTGAAGATCGGCATAAAACAATTATCCCGTGTACCTATAATCACATTGTTAAACTACAAAAGAACTAGGGTTCATGTTTACAACCACGTTGTAAACAGTCAACGGTTAGTGGCGCATACATACGTTTAAGTACTAACCATAAATAAATATACTTGTTTTTGTTAATCCTTTAAGATGCGTAATGTGAAAAACTAATCCCTACGGCTATGGGTTGACACGCCTAGTTATATCACTTCTATTGTAATTTTATGAGTTCCCTAACTTTTATTATTTTATTGCGATATTCAAAACTAATTTGTAACGGACTATACATGAGTAGTTAAAAAGAGGTGCTTCCGATGCGTTATTCAAAAAATCCATGTATCCATAAGGCCTTTATTAACATTATCATTTATTAACATTATTTTGTCAGGAGTGTAGAAAAAATTCTTAATAATGCATATTAATGTGAACAGAAATAGTACAACAGGAATTTTTGAACATAATACCTTTTTAGAAGATAGCGAATTTATGTATTGTGTACAGTTGAGCTCATCTCCAGCGCGTATCGCAAGCCAGTGACCCCCCCACACACACGGTGCGCACCTGTTTGTGTATATTTTATTAATTCAAAGTGGGGCATCAAATGTTCAACTGCATAACATCTTCAATGGCTGATACACGGGAAAAAATACTTCTTTAAAACATTTTTGTTTCAGTTATTATACTTTGTATGCTTCCACCACACACTTGGCGATAGAAAGAAATACCTGATTGTATATTCAATGCCGGATTAACACGGTAAGCAGGCGATTCGGCGCATCGGGGTATCTTCTTTAAGAGGCGCTGAAGTGAAATGAGAATATAAACTAAGTCAACACAAAAACACAAGTACGGAACAGGTGTAATAAAGGCATTAAGCAGCTCCCTCCAAAAGAAAATCACTCGAGAATGGGAGGAAGAGAAATTAAAAAAATATATACATACGGAGAAACAAAAGTTCAGAAAATCACTTGAGGGCGTGAGGGAGATATAAATTTAGAAAATCACTCTCGAAGGCGGGTGGTAGACATTTAGAAATTCACTTGGGAAGGGGAAGGGAGAAATTTAAAAAAACAGTCGAGGGCCGGGGGAGGGTAATAAATTCGAAAATTCAAGAAAAGAGCTTGGGGGTTGAAATCCAGATTTTCACCTATACTCTATCCCTGAAAGACTGATAGTAATAAATCATTTTGTCAGGCAGTTACCAGTGGCGTGCACATTTTAAACACGTTTAAATTGGTTTTGTGTATTTCTATATTACTATTTATCATTTTATTAAACGCACGCCTGTGACCATATTTATTATATCATTAAACACACCCCTCTGACCATATTTTTCCTCAAAATTTTAGGGTCAAATTTTTATGGTCTATTGTGTTTAACCCTAGTTCGTATTCCCATTTAATATGTGCGGCACACTCGGTTGTTTTTAACAATATTTCGTTTCGAACTATTCATATTTTGTCGCTTTTGTTTTGCCGCTTCTGTGTGATAATACAATAACTTTTTACAAATAATAAATTTTATTACTATCAGTCTTTCGGAGATAGAGTATAATAAGAGTGAAATTAAATTTTGCGTCCTAAAGTAAAGTGCCATGGCGAGCACCGTCTTCTCCATGTACTAGTTATCAGTAGCGGCTGGTCCTAAGGGGCACACGAGCACATGCTCACCTTGCACTTCACATGCTAGGCAAAAAGAAATAATGTTGTTATAATTTTCAAATTTTAATTTTTAACCAAGAAACGACTTGCGGTAACAAAATATTATTCCCAGGCACGCTACGCTGAATATTTATATCAAATATTATTTCGAGGAACTACTTCAACTGTCCCGGAGATTTTACATTTCCTTAAGTTTCGGTAGACTTCGGCCGAGCCGATAACGCCCTAAGCGGACAATATATTGTCAGACTCCACTAGAAGTCAGTATAATTCTATTCTGCCATGCATAGGTCCAAACTTTTTACGCCCGCATGTTTGTTAGTTGTTTAGGGTGTCACGAATCAGTCTGATATTCATGTTCATTAAATGTACACCCCAATACAGTTATATAAAAATATTATTTTGTCTTAAATAAACGTTTTTTTTTTTCTGTTGGTTTTTTAAATTTTTTTTTTTTTTTTCAATGCCCATTATAAACGTACGAGTCGCTACTGCTAGTTACGGGCCTGGTAAGGACCAATGGCGTATGCATTGTTCAAATGTCCTTTTTCGACTAGCAACCAGGGTGACCAAATTTCAGTTGAGGTAAACCCTAAGATTGAAAAAATATTGGAAATACAGTATATTTTTATATTTTGTCAACCCCAAAATATAAGTGATGAGCAAAAAAAAGGTCCTCACCTCTAAAATCCAAGTGATGAGAAAAAAAAGGTCCTCATTTCCAAAATCCAAGCGATGAGCAAAAAAAAGGTCCTCACCTCCAAAATCCAAGTAATAAGCAAAACAAAGGTCTTCACCTCCAAACTACAAAACCGGAGATTTTATAACAAAACCCGGAACCCTGACACTCTGAGTGAAAACCTGAGACCTGGTCACCCTGATTGCAACATAGAGCTTTCCCAAGTTAATTTTTCCATTGCATACTCTATCTCTATTATGAGTTTTAGAGAAAAACTTTATTAATAAAAATTGTTCAATATTTTAGTCCCAACATTTTGTGCTTAATTTTGAATAAAAAAATCCGAATTTGTTTGAAAACAGGTACACAATATTTTTTGTATTTATATCTGACAATAACAGTTGCCATGAAAATAGTTGGTAGTTGAAATTTTGTTTCAACATGACGGTTATCCAGCGAATTGTGGTACCGAAGTAAAAGAATATTTAAGTTTTATATTTACAAATAAGTGGATTGGAAGAGGAGATGAAATACTTTGGCCTCCAAGGTCACCAGATTTAAATCTTCGTGATTTTTTTCTTGTGGCTCTTCATAAAAAATAAAATTTATAATTTCAATTTCTAGAAAGAAATTGAAAACCTATATTTCCTAGGGAGTAAATGGGATAATGCGAATTATGATCCCGAGTTAAACAATAAAAAACAGAATCAAATATTTCATTATTAGAATAAAAAAAATAGTATACATATTTGAATTTCAAATGTTAGAAATTTTTGTTGTCGAGTTATAATGTTGTCAAAATAATTAATCAAAATTAAAAAAAAAACTTCTTTTGGGTGGGGCTGTTAAAAGCTTTTGGCATTTATTATAATAATTTTTGACACGATTTAAAATAAAACGTAAACTTAACCTCACTCGTCCACGTGTTTAACAAAATTACGGCGGGAAAATTAGGTTTAATTTTAATTAGCCAGGTTTTTTTTTTACTCAAAAATAATTTTATTAAAAATATTGATACATTTTTTTTTATGCACCCAATTTTTCCTTTCTTTAAAAATTAGGTTAGATTACTTTTTAAACCCAAAAATTAGGGTTAGAGGAGATCGCGGTTAAGTTTGTATTTTAAAAGTAAAACGCGTGGAACAATTAATGAGCACCATATTCTGCACCAATTCTGGTGTATAGTCTATTATTTTTAAAGCTCTGAACGCAGCTTAACGTAAGAAAAGACCTTGGGTCAAATGTAAAGATTGAATAATGCGTACATGTTAGTTACATTACATTGTAGCATTGGCAACTAAATTTAACCAAGCACGTCGTTTCATGGTTACTGTGAAGAAACTTTATAAAAATCACACTATTAATTCCATAAAACATTAATACCCCAAACATCACGATAAACAACAATATTAACGAATAATATTTTTAATAGTAAATCTTATTTATTAGTCGTTCAGTACAATATAATATACTGTCATTGCGTTCTATGATTTATGTGTTTTTTATTACCTGCATAAATGCATTAGGCAAGCAGTATCAATATTTGATCTGGTAATATTTCTACACTACATGTTCTTAGTTTAACATTATACTTTCACACATACAGTTTCTAAGGAAAGAGCGGAAATTTGATAAAAGTAGACAAAAATGATGACATCAATTTTCTCCCTAGTTTGAAAACATGGTGACAATGAAAAATTGAGGGACAAAAATGAAATATTAGATATTGTTAGTGATAAATGTCAGAATGTGTCCCAAAATTCAAGCTGAATCGAACATACGAGGTCTGTTCAAAAAGTATCGCGAATTTTGAATTTCCGCGGGTTACGTATATTCAATTTTTGATTTTTTTGTGGCGTTATGTTGGTACTCATGTCTCTCACTTATGCTGACAAGTTCGGCCATTTTGAATGTTCAGTTAATTTTTGACAGTTGCTTTGCTTGCACGAGTTTTGGCTCGTCTTCGATTTTTGCCTATACCAAAAAATGGATCAAAGAATCTGTATCAAATTTTGTGTGAAAAACAAAATTAATTGCGCGGACTCATTCCGAATGTTGACTGTGGCATATGGTGAAGCTACCTTGGACCGAAGCACCGTTTATCGGTGGTACAAAATATTCTCAGAGGGCCGAGAAGATGTGAACGACGAAGAGCGTGCCGGACGCCCGAGCACGTCAGCAACAGATGAAAACATTGATGAAGTGAAGAAAATAGTATTGGCCAATCGTCGAATCACCGTTAGAGACGTTGCTGAGGACCTAAACATATCGATTGGCTCGTGCCATTCGATTTTTACCAATGATTTGGGCATGAGACGGGTCACATCGTTGCTGGACGACGCTACGCTACGAGTGAGGAGATAAAGACGGCATCGAAGGAGGAGCTGAACAAGATCACAAAAAATGGTTTTTTCAAGTGCTTCGAGGATTGGAAAAAACGTTGGCACAAGTGTATAATATCTGGTGGGGATTACTTTGAAGGGGACAAAATAGATATTCATGAATCAATAAATAATTTTTGAAAAAACACAAAATTCGCGATACTTTTTGAACAGACCTCGTATGTATTTTCTGTGTTAAACACGCGCGTAAAGAAAATTCAGCAAACTAAAAGCCTCAGCAAACGCGTTGACGTAGCTGTACATCGTATGTTTTTTTATTAAATACAATTTTCCTTTTTGTGATATTTACTGGTTTTTAGTTGGTGCCCCTACTTTTTTAAAATTATTTATAGCTTATCCCAGAGGTCGGCAGACCGCAGATCTTGAACCACATTCGGCTCTTTGAGGATATTCGTTTGGCTCTTCAAATTAAAAGGAATAAAATTTAGAAAAAATTCAAAAAGTCATGTATCAAAACAAAATTATGGCTCATTAAAATGTTTCCAGATACCGTAAAGAGTGAATTTGGCTCTGTAGCCTCTAAAGTTTGCCAACCCCTGACCTATCCAATCCTAGTTTTCCTCTTTTATCATGTCAAACTACGTGAAAATATTTCTAGCCGTTTTTAAATTTGGAATTAACAGACACACAGGTAGTTTTTTTTTTTTGTGGATGTCGACTTATATCACTTGAAAGGTGTAAAAACCAGAGATTCAAGTTCAATAACTAAATAATTTTTAGGTTCGACAATCTAAATTTTTTCAGGTTCGGGTTCAAAGAAACTTTTATATAAAATAGTAAGTACAATATTATACTCCAATATTAATTTATTTAATAATTATAGAAAAGAAAACCAAATTCCAATTTGTTGTCAGTAAAGAAAAAAGTATTATAAAAAAGACACTTCTGTAAATACCAAACACGCGCATTAAATAAAATTATAAAATATAAATAATGAAAATAAATGAACAAATAAAAAAAAACAATGTTATTTCGGATTAGATTCAGAGAAAAAAACTGATTTTTTTTGCCGATTATACACTAGGCATGTAAACACATCTTTTTTTCCTTTTACATAACCGAGAATCACTCATTTTAATGTATTTCTAAAATGTGGTTATGTAAACATAATATTCAGTGCGACGTACGGCGTACTTAGATACTCACGAAACATCCGTATATTTGACTGAATACTATGTACCATAAAATCTGGCGTATATTTTTTTACTGATTTACCATGTAGAATGTCTAATAGGGTGCGTATTATATGCGAGTAAATTTATGTTAAACATATAACAAATTTTCCGGAAATTATACTCTCAAAAATGGGTTGCGTATTATACACGGGTGCGTATTATACGCGAAAATTTACGGTATATGCATATGACTGATTGTTCGGTGACGTCATGTCTTTATAAAAAATCCGACAGTACAATAATTTCTTGAACCTGTAAAAAATAAATGGTTACCGGTTAAACATAAAAGGTTCGGGTTCATGTTTTAGTTCACTGGCCTTGAAATATAATGGTTCGGTTGAGGCTCAGGTTCACGAAAACACCGGATTTTTCGGATTTTCGGTTCGGGTTCAGTTTCACGTCCCTGGTAGAAACGAAATATAAGAACGAAAACACCCAATTTTATTTATATAGATTTTACGCATTTTAATTGGTCAAATACATGAATGCATTTGTTGTTGCATATTGTTTAGCAAAAATTACTTTTAGATTATCTTGGAGCATTATCTCAAAACTGTAGCAAAGTTTATCAAAGTTCTATAATTCGATCATTCTTATATTTAGAAAAGTCAAGGTTATTCATTGCGATATGAAAAAGTCTAGTCCATGTCAATAAGACAAATAAGAAGTAAAAAAAAAATATGTTATCCTAAAAGCAAAAAACAAAATACTTGACAGCAATAAATGGTCATACAAACATAACATACACTCATCAAAATGATCCAAGGATATTCAATGAAATGCCCATTGAAATCAAGGAAAGAATGGTCTTTTGTTACCCCATAAATATCGCACCAATGGCATTTAAGCAGGGCAACCACGCGCGTGTCAACCGCCCGTGTGCAAACATTCACCGATCGCCGGTCACTAGAATCGAACCCAAATCTCGCACGTGTGCTAACTTTAATCAACACCTTAAGCATTTGGGCTCGACTCAAAGCAAAGTGCAGTCCCACGAATGCCCGCACATGGGAGGCCGAATCCCACGCGGCGGCTTTGCCTACCCACCATTAACAAAATCTTTATAAAATATCAAACAAACTTTACCCTTCTCAACTTCACCTAACCAGACCATATTGATGACTGTATATTTTTTCATCCACGGGTAATCCGCGGATTTGCAGGGCTCTAGCTATGATTTGATTTTCGTCCATTTTGGAAGTACGTCCGAGTTCTGGTTCCTAACAGAACGTAAAATCTAAGTATTACACTGTTAACAAAATCCTGAAAAGTGAAAATCTTTCACACTTTACATATATTTTTATTAATTTACTTTCTATCTTTCTCTCTACTCTTTTCAAACATGTGGTCAGTCTAATTTAAGAAAACATACGAATCGCTTCACTTTACACAGTTTATAACATACACTTTAAAATATAAATATTTATACCACAAAATTTACAAAAAATGTTCCTTCTATTCCAATTTTTTTTTTTTTGTACAAGGTGTCTCAAAAGAAATTTTATATTAATTTAGCTTACTGCGTGAACGCAACGTATCCGAGGGGCGCGGGGGTTATGTCAATCGGTAGCCTGGCTCTTGGGAATTAAGTCACTATGGAGCGTTTCTCGGGAGTAGACCGCGCGTTATGCGTGCGAGAGTTTTACAAAAACGGTGATTCGGCGACTGTAGCGCGTAGAAAATTCTGCAGTATTTGAGGTTTTCGCCACTTAAATGATGCGCCAAGCATTCCTCTCATTCGACATTGGGTTAAAAAGTTTGAAGAGACTGGTACAACGCTGGATAAATCAAAATCCGGGCGACCTAGGTCATCAAGAACGGTAGAAAACGTGGAGAATGTTAATCAGTCTGTTCGTGACGACCCGAACCTTTCAATTCGGAAGCGCGCAAGTGCTTTAAATGTGCATAGATCATCATTACATCGCATTATGCACAAAGACCTAAAGCTGCACCACTACAAAATTCAATTGGTGCAAGAATTAAAGCCCCAAGATGCCAGTCAGAGGCTTAATATCGTAAATAAAAACATTTTCTCAGGCAAATTGATCTCCCGGAGAGGTGACATAAATTGGCCTCCACGCAGTCCAGATTTAGACGATATTATTTTTAAAAAATAAATCCCCAAAAAGTGTATTTTAATAATTAATAAACATTTTTTCTATATACGGCTTACTTTTTTTTTAATCGATCCACTAAATATAAAATTTCTTTTGAGACACCTTATATAAGATTTTCTTTTTGTTTATTTTCAATATATATTTCTTTCTTCTGCACTTAAGTTGGTAATTTGTTCATTTGTTAACCAGACGTTTGAATTCAATTTGAAGCCATTACTTGACGCAATAGTTTATAAATACATGCTATAAAAAGTGAAATGCCTAAGTCATTTTATATCTGATTTAATTATCACGTTCTTGTACACTTGTATTTTAATTTATAATCCAATATATGAAATGAAATAAATAGTTCATTTTAATTATTATAAATTATTCAATGTACTTTAACCTCTAAGTTCATTTTTTTTAGGGGCGTTAGAAAAGGGGCGTAGTCTCAGACTAAACAATTATTTTAAAATTAAGATACTTGTGCATTTGAGTTAATATTTGTACTATATTCGTGGACTTGACGTCATGCATTATTTGTTTTGCTTCACTCCATTTTTGTTTCAAGAATAGTGGTTCTCAATTAGCGTCTCTTTATTTTTAAAGGGCCACGAGCAAAACTTTTTTCTTACTCGTTTTAGGTCAGAAACTGATTGAACCACGTGCAGTACCGGAAAAGGAAGTAAAACTAGCAATTAATGTAGTTCAGTGTCGACTTGTAAGAACTTGTAATGAAGGGACTGCAACAAGAAGAAAACGCGCACTCAGGTTTTTTCTTGTGGGGCGGGGGTTAGAAGACCAAATTGTTTTACAGGGGCAGGGATGAACCTAAAGTTTTATCGGCACATTACTGACCCGATCGGCTCATTATAATATGGCCCGCGATCTCTCTAGTCAGCAAAGTGCTGACCAAAAACCAAAAAGGACTTTACCTTCAAAATTCAAGTGATGAAAAAAAGTCATCGCTTTCAAAATACAACAGATGACAAAAAAACGATCCTCGCTTCCAAAATACAAGTGATGACTAAAAAAAAAAGCTAATGACCTCTAAAACCCATATGAAGTACATTCCTTCATATGGGTATTACAACTCAAGTGTAATCCTTAAAATCACTAAAATCATGTGCAATTTAGTGCTGGGGGGGGTCAATACCCTGAGCACGCAAAAGACCTCCTTTACACACGAATTGCATAATTAACTATTACACATATGCAAAGAGTCTATAGCTGATTTTATTGACGACTTTTTAGTTATAACTGGCATTTGAAACTTAAAATATATTAATTGCAATCATCTAAATTTAAAAGAATAAGTTTGAAGTTACGTTTCGAGTTTATTTTTATACTCCGTATTATTTTGTTCTGGAATTAAAATAGCTTTAGATTCTAAAATGTTTATGATCTATTAATCTATATTTTAGTTGTACAATGATTGAACTCAAAAATTAAATACGGTAATTCTGTAGTAAACTTGAAGCATTTGTACGTTTATATTATTAAGTTTCTAATAAATTCGGAAAGTTTACTGTATAATAATAATAATATTAAAATAAAGCAATCTGTAATGTGAAATAAAATAAAACATAATAATAATAATATTTTATTTCACTATACATTTTACCTATGCAATAAAATTATACAAATTTTTAAAACAATATTTCTTTATTTCTATTGATATTGTTGTTCTTGAACAATGTTTGGAGAGTGCACGTACATCCAATCCCCCCCTCTTTGGTACGCCGCTAGGGATGTAACGGATAATCGGCCTATCCGGGCAAGATGGCCGGCTATCCGGTTTAACAGGATAGTAACAATTTTCCGGCCGGATAGTTGAAAAATACTATGTATAAAATGTATACTTACTGAATTATATTTCTTACTAAACAATAAACAGATCGTTATCTTAGCAAAAATTTGATTTCAATTAACTGCCTTCATAGAAATTTCAATCATTTATAAAAAACAAACAGCACGTAATAGGTATAATTGTTACATTTTTTTTACGTTATATTGGCTTTTAGAAATGACGATGTGTACCCAGGTACCCGCTACCCGACCAGTTAACATTGTTCCCGGTTCCGATTTTATTTTCCCATTACCTGTTAACTATTAACGGGTAATTGTGAAGTATTTTGAGTATTTCTCTTTATCTAAAAGTATTTTGTTCTAAAAAAAGTTCTCATCCTTTCTCATAATTGGAAAAAATAAAAAATTAGACGCGGATGGCTTCTTTCATTTTTAATTAACGAGAATAGTGGGTAATTGACGAGTAATTGGTAATTAACGGTTAGCGTATGATAACCGGGTAATGATATCGGGTACCCAAATCCAAAAAATTTTAATTCTCGACATTCCTATTAGTTATAAGTTTCTTGCAGATTAGATCACTACACGCGTATGCAATAATCTTTTTAGTGTTTATGGATGAAATAGTTACTGTTCCTGAAAAGATATTTGTTATTCGCGGTAACCTTCAGACAATTACGTAATATGTTCATAGCTAATCAGTCGTGTTTGTAGATTAGAGCCAAAACTCTTAGTCAGAACATGCGCGGTGTTAACCCTTTACCGCATAGTGTGCCATATATGGCACATTCCGATTTTTATTATTTATTTGACTTTTAAAACTGAATCAGAACATACTACTTCATGAATGTTCATATATGCCACATACACAGCAATGGATCCTGCAGTATCTCAATGAATGGGCTGCAATAGATTTGAGGATATCAAGCGGAATTTGCACTTCAACGATAACTCTGAATTTATTGAGAAAGGACAACTAGAAGATACGACCTTTTCTTTCAAAAATTCGAGGGCGACTGCTTTTAATTCTTAATGAAGAACACCTAGCAATTGACGAGCAAATAATACGGAATCATTTTCTTTTGTAACATAATGTAGAATCATAATGTTCCATGTATGGCACATTTTTTCATAAAAATAATAATAAATATTTTAAATATATTTTTTTCATTAATTTTTCTATCAATAAGAACCAATTCCTAATGCTCATGAATTATTTCAGCAAAAAATAAAAATTCATGCAGTAAAGGGTTAATTTTGTTGAATTTAATTAATAAATTGAGTTCTACCACTTAAATTTACTACACTGTGGTTACGATTTTATCAGTCAGATAATTTTAGCATTCGCGTTGACAAGTATAACTAAAGTCGGGTCCAGATTAGCGAGTCAAACCTGTAACGTACCACGTACCGTAACACTCGAACGTATTGCAATGTTCCTGTGAACCGTCCGAGAGCGGATAATGCTACGAGCAAACGATATAATGGTTTAAATTTAATACAATGTGGCTGATCGTACGTATGCTCGCGAGGGTCTAAACTGCCTTGAACGCGTTCAACTGAACTAGGCGAAGCTCGTTGTTTTCGCGACAAAAATCGACACAGAGTGGATTAGGTTGAGCGCTTTGCGAACCACTCGGCTTGTACACGCGGTATCGTCCACACTAGACAGAAATGTTACACGACGTTGTACATTAAAGTGGTGTTTAGTTCTAACAGTTTCGCGAGATTGATAAGTTTCTACTGTAACCACACATGCGTACTTCTACACGTTTGAATCAGTCGACCGAATGCGGTCGATTACGAGCGTAGTACAGTTCGGGCGAAAACGCTTCCATTGTAACCGTAGCCTTACGCGGTACATTACTGGTTTGGCTCACTAATCTTGACCCAGCTTAACACGTCTTAAGTCAGACATACACATTGCATCTGTTCCTTAACTTATTAGTTAACTGTTTGTACCTTGTTATAAACTTCATCCGCGAACAAAGTTAATAGGTATTTCAAAACACAAAAGTTAAATTTTTGATCTGAAATATTAAATTCAGTTACCTACTAGCACAGATTTGCATAAAGGAAATTGTTGTTTATAAAACATTTTTATAGTTTACATGGTTGTGCAGGTGTTAAGCATCTGCAGATACATATATATATTTATTTTTTAATTTAAATTATTTTATGAAACAAAATTTATGTCAAAATTCAACGAGTTATAATGTTTTTTCTAAAATATATTCCGCTTAGGCTGCGGTTACAGTGGAAGCGTGTCCGAAATATACTTCGGACACATTTGCACCTATTCGAGCGAGTAGATAAGCTTCTGCTGTAACCACACATGCGTACTTCTACACGCTCGAATCAGTCGACTGAATGCGGTTGAGTACGAACGTAGTACAGTTCGGGCGAACACGATTCTACTGCAACCGTAGCCTTACATAGGTACCACATGCTTATATTTTGCGAGATTATAAGTAAGTGTACTATCCCGCCGGACAATCCGGCAGTCTGATTAGGCTGAATAACGGATATCCGGCTTTTTGAAAAATCACTATCCGTTACATATCTATATACAGTGGGATCATTAAATCTTGAGCGTTAAATAATGGTAAACAATGGATTTTAAAATATCAAAACTGTATTCTAATTCACAGCTGAAAATACCAATTTAACAAAGAACCAATCAAATTATTTCGTTGGCCCGAACTCACCCGAGGAATAACGAAATTCTTAATATGTGTTATCAACTCATTGGCGTACAGAGAAAAAAGTGTTCATTTAATAAATAATTCGTATAAGATAATGCAAATAGAATGTATGCATGTCCTAGGAAAAATGTTTGATAACTAAATGTTTCTGTCAAGTATTGCATAACGTTCAAGAATTAATGATCGCACTGTACCTAGCATCATGTCTTGGCACCCATTGTGCAGCGGCACACCGATTGCGGAACTCTGCTCTAAAATCGTCTCCTAAGATGATTAACAAGTAGTAACACAAGTCCGATCTCCCCCCGATGTCTTTGAACTGAACACACTCGCTCAAAATGTGTGCCACAGACAAATCTGTGTGACACGTACGAGGTTATTCACCTCGGGGCAGGTGTCCATGGTCCACTAACAAATGCGACGGCATGTGATGGCAGTGTCTTCACTGCAGTTGTTCCTGCTTTTTATTTATAAGAGCCACGGGGAGGCTTAATAATAGTTTCCTACTATTCACCAAACCAAGGTTGAGGGTTAATGCCTGGCTTCGCCTTTGTATGACAGAAGTGATACATGAATATAATCGTAGTAGTATTATGGAAGTCTTTGCAACTGCATCTTTTGCAAGCTTTTCTTTCGTTAACAGCAGTGGCGGATCTAGCTTTTTGGGGGCCCAGGGCTTAAAAATACCAAGGGGCCCTACATTGTTTCAATCAAAAAAATTTAAAAATAAAAGACAGTATTAAAGGTTAATTATTATTTATTACATTACCGCATGCGCTATCTACGCTATACGCATCGCGCTATAAGACACTCGTACGTAATCAGCTGTTTTTGTATACAATTTTGAATTACTCAAAATAGCTCATCGGATAAAAGTCGAAAATAAAAGAAAATAAGTAATTTATGAAATGTCTATTTTTTTTAGTCCTATAATATGATGGATTCAAGGAGTTAGAACAATAAAATTTCGTATTAAAGGATTCGATTCTCGATTTGAGAAACTTGAACAATGAGCAAAATTAATTAGCAGCGTTTCAATAATAAAAACAATTAGTAATCGTATCTCATCTTACCTTAAAAAATCCAGAAAGGGATAAGAGAAAAGATCGAAACAAAAATATTACTTTAATAAACAACACAAAAAATTGAAAACACAAATTTACTAATATTTATTAAAAATCAATATAAGTAGAATTATTATTATTTAAACACTTATTGGTGAGAAATTAAATTTAAGTTCTAATACCAATCTAAGAAATATTAATTAAAATACTAGCACTCAGCACCAAAATTAAATTAATAACACTAATTAAAATAAGTATAATAAGTTTTAAGAATACCTGAACGTATGTTAGCGATCAACTGAGAACTGAGATAGTCAAAATATTGCAATTTTAAGTAACAATTTTTCTTCAAGCTGTACTTTTGGGCTGGTGGGGGTTGGGTGTCAGGACAGAATTACACTGGACAAAATTACACGGGACAAAATTACACAGAAGAAAATTTTCGTATGTGTAAATTAAAGTAAATTAAATGTGTAATTTTGTCTTAGTGTAATTTTCGTATGTGTAATTTCGTCCTTGTGTAGTTTCTTCCCTGTGTAATTCTGTCTATGTGTAATTTCTTCTGTGTAATTTTGTCCCGTGTAATTTTGTCCAGTGAAATTTCGTCATGTAACCTGGGGGTTGTGTTTAGCAAAAAATTATTAGAATAATTTTAACTAATGTTTTACTGATGACTGAGTTACTGATCGTTCCTTGAGGTGATAAGTGATAAAAATTAATCACGTTTTAATGTTGGATATTATTTTTTTATTAGCTGGTGCTTCACTTATGTTGTTTTTAATAAATATTAGTAAATTTGTGTTTTTAATTTTTTTGGGTTGCTTTTTAAAGTAATATTTTTGTTTTGATCTCTTATAAGCCTCTTATAAGCCGTGCTTGGTATAGAATATATTAGGTATATGTCCGAGAGGCTGGGGGCCCCTTGCGCATCTGGGGCCCAGGGCTTAAGCCCTATTAGCCTGTATGTAGATCCGCCACTGGTTAACAGTACTGTAGATTTTACTGTATGAGTAAAATGCTAACTATAATTATAATATTAAAAATTCGAAATTTAGAAATCAGAATGGAATGAATAAAATTCGATAATGTTACAGACATGTGTATTTTAATATATGTCTTGCTTCTTTTGAAACCGAGTTCGTAAATCTCTAGATAATTCCATCAATCTCATTATATTTTATTTATATATTTTTTCATTCAAATAACAAACCCATTTAATGCTTCTACGTAGAATGCTGGGTTTACAAATAACGAACAAAGTTCACTTACGTTCCAGCAAACGTGAAGGAACATAAGTGCAGTCGGTGTGTGTAAACGGTAAACGAAAACGTATAAACGAATTCTTCCACATTCGTTCCAGTTTGGCCGGTGTAAGTAACACAAAATATATATATATATATATATATATATAGGGATCGTTCAGAGTCGGTATGAATTATTTGAAAATGTCAGTGTATTCGCTTGCAAGATCAGACAACTTTACAGTGTTTTAGAATAGAACAATGGAGGTACAAATAGAGGGGTGACGTAATACCGTATCATAGCTTGTATAGCGAAGTGAAGCCGGTCGGCCATCGTTTGGTGGCAAACATCGTAGTGACAACATTACGTTTCCCGTTCATATTCTTTGATTATAAACGTGTTTTAAAGTTTTTTTTTTTAATAAAGACAATGGTGAATTGTGCCGTGCTCAATTGTAAAAGTTGTAGTGAGAAAAAGTAAAATAAGGAAAGAAAAAAGTAAAATATCTTTGTTGGCAAGTACCTTCATATATTGCGCACAATGATGTCTCCCTTCTACTTTGCCTCCATAGATAGAACAATGTTGAGTTTGGGTTTTCGGTAATTATTTTTCATGCTTCTGGCACTATTTGCGAAATAAACGTTTCTGATACCTTAAATGATATTGAGTAGTACGATATTAACTTTATAATTTCACAACTAAAATTCTACAATGTATATCGGTCGCGATTTTGGTTTGGCTCAATTTTGACCGTTTATGTTTGATATTCGAGCAATACAAACGTGGCAAATTTGTTATAAAACGTTTTACGATCCAACAACGCTTTGTTATTATTAAAAGGTACTCTAAAGATGACCCAAAATTTATGAGAAAATCGTAATAATTTCGACATCAACGGTAAATATTAAGTGTCATAACCATATAGTTTCTTATACAAAACTAATAATCTATAAAATTAATAACAAACTCAACATCAAAATTTGCAATGAATTTTTATCTACCTAATAAGATATTTTTAACTGCAGAAAAAACTGTTACGTAATTGTAAATAAACAAATTTCATTATAGACGGCATTTTGTAAACCAGTCGACGCAAATTTGCTTGTTATGCGGCAAATTGTTGCTAAAGCTTCACTCTACAAATATATTTGTAGATATTTTGTTCTATTGTAAATATAACTTCTATAGTGCGTTCAAAGGTGAGTTTGCAGTACAGGGCATATGGAGTAGTTCTTTTTCATACTCTCTAATGGGTTTACACAATGACGCTATCCTTTTCTTGCTTGTCGACGTTGCCAACTCTAAAACGCGCTGATCTTTGAAGACGCAGTATTCTACAAATGGCCATTTGTTTTTGTTGAGTGTTATTTTGAGTTTTATAAGAGTTGATTTTTGTAAATCATACGAGTTTTTCATATTATTATAATTGACACATTTGACATATTTACAACATTTGGCAACACCGCTCCCATTTACCATAAGAGCTATACTGCAAACTCACCTTTGAACGCAGTATAGTTATTGTACTTGGTGTTCTATTTTTGCCACCATCTTGAATCTACCGCGGATCTCAATACAGGGTGTTTACGGTCTTCTTATTTATTTTTTAATGGGTAATACTACAGGTCAAAAGAAGGTGAAAAACCTTAAAACATCTTAGTAAAACTTTTATAATAAAAGCGATATTAATTTTTTAAGTATAGGTAAGCGATAAATTAATATTAGAATAGTTTTTTCTGTAACAAGGTTGGAATGAGAAAATTACATGGAACATTACAAGCGCGAGCCGCAGGTGAGCGTGAGGAACCACGAGCATCAAATATTCTCTTCCAACCGAGCCACAGACCTTACTTACGACCACCAGAAAAAAAAAAAGAAATTTAACAAATAATTATTTTAACAAACATTTTATCTTAACAAATAATTTATATTAACATTACAGTTAGTTAGTTAAATTTTTTGGCTCAACAAAGGCTATTTGCGCCTAACGCCTACCATCTAAATGACAACACTACATATTAAAATCAATAAATTAATAAAAAATAATAATTTTTTTTTATATTTATTATTTGTTCAATTTTAGTTTAATTTAATATTAATATAATAATAAAGTTTAATACTTTTTAGGAATTTATGTTGCATTTATTTAATTTAAACATTGCATATGTATCCCTACGCGTATAGATACCGTTTGCACTACTTTTCAGCGCGGAGTAATGCATACCTTATAGTGAACAATAACAACTGACAACAAGCAAGGAATAGTTATTCCATAACAAGTGATGGAATGAAATACACGCAAAATGCATAAGAAGATAAGTGTTTTAGAATAACATTCCAACTCTTGTGTTAGAATATTAACTATCTGTACCTAGTCAAAATTGGTTTTATAATTGGTAAATTCTATAGTGGTCGTGGAGAAAAACTTGTAATAACCTGCGAACTATTAAATTTCATTTGTTTTTCAAATGCTGATTTTTTTTTGCAAAATAATTTGCCAGAACTTTTAGAAGATATTCGCCTTCTTTTGACCTGTACTATCACCCATTAAAAAATAAATAAGAAAACCGTAAACACCCTGTATTGAGATCCGTACCAAGTAGAATTTCATTAGCATTAAGCAAATAATTTTCGACGAAATTTTATTTTACGAAAATGAAAGAATATTAAAGTTATTTGAACATTTCTACAAAAAAACTAAATACACATAAAAGTGATAAAACCCACAAATATATAACAGAATATTGTCTGATATATATTATTGAGCGATAACATTTTTAAAACATTTTTTTTTTACATTTAAAAATATCCTGTTAAATAGATAAAAATTGTGTGCAAATATTGACGTATAGATTGTTATTAATTTTATTTCTAATTATTAGTTCTGTACAAGAAACTTCAGATCCACAAACAATTTTCAGACCGATTAATTTCCCAAAGCGGTGACATCAACTGGACATGTAGACAAACTAACGTCCGCTGAACAACTAAAGAACAATATTCCAGTCGGAGTCGGGAGTCGAAGCTTTTTGGAGCAGTCGGAATCGGGAGTCGGAAAAAGATCTCGACTCCCGACTCTTTGATTTAATTTTTATCAAGAATGAGAGCAAACCGAAAACGAAAGCAAAATACCCATATTACCAGATTTTTTTAAAGCACGGAAACAGGGACTACAGTTTGTTCTCTGTTCAAGACCGAATATGAAATTAAAAATATTTAATAGCGGTTTTACCCGGTTTCCTTTATATGTCCCAGTTTAAAATTTTATTAATACTACTCGTATTAACATATTATTACGGTGAGGCAGTAAAGATTTTTGTTTTTACTCATATCCATTTAACCCTTTTTCTGTATATACTCTGTTTATTATGTTTAAGCGGAACAAAACTAGATTTTTATTTTCTCAAGTTGTAATGAGCTTCGAGATTATTTCATGTTTCATGTCAGCAGCCAAAATCTAAATGTGAAAAGAAAAAAGTGACATAATGAAAAATAAAGTATATAAAATACAATACAAATTTTTGAAAACTGATATATTCGAAAATTTGTATTAAAAATGACACAAAAACTCAAGATAAAATGAAAATGACATTTTATAAAAACAGCTCACCCCAACCCAAGATATTTAATGTAAGAAGAGTCTATTTCTTTGGTTTAAGCGGATCTAGATATTGAAATCTACTAACTTTTAACGACTGAATGAGACATTTTATCATTTTGTTTAACAAAAGCCTATATAAAGTCGATCGTTAAAAAGTGAACTTGTGATAACTTACGAAAATAAAAATTCAATTTAGTTCCGCTTAAACATTTGGAATAGAATTTACGATTTACGAGTGTAAAGAGTAGGGAGTTGGAGTCCGTTTTCAAAAATACCGACGCGGGAGTCGATAATTTTTCTGCCGACTCCCCATCCCTGCAATATTCAAGCAACAATATTGAAATATCCCCTGAAATGTGTGTAAATATCATGATCATCTCTTAAAAGAACTCGCATTTGCATTTCAGCAAGTGGCGGGTATTTGACCGACATTATATTCCACAAATAATTTACAAGTCCAAATGTAGCATTTTTCTATTGTGCATTCATAAGAGAGTCATTATGAAACTGAATTGACTGTTATAATGAGCGACACTAAACATTTTATTTAAGAAAATTTGTAAAATTGGTAAAATGCCTACAAATTTTACAAAACATAATTCATATACAGTCACATACCAAATTTCCTAATCGGGGATATAGTTTGATGATATAACGCAAATATATTATTAGAAAAATAATATAAAAAACTCGTTACGTAAGGCTTTTTGCCGCACTTCTCGATTCAAAAACTCGTCGAAATTGGTGTTTTAATACGCTATTATATAAATAATATGTATTGTTTTGTATTTATTATAGGAATTATTTAAAATGAATATTGTAAAGTTAATTTTGGCCATCTTGTACATATTTCCAAATTTTGTTTATATAGAAATAAATAATATTAGAAGCATTATCTGTTTATATTTGTTTCGTCCTAATATTACATGCCTACACGTTTCTACATACAAAACCGGGATTCGAGAACATAGCATACCTATATGGCAGAGCTGTGCCAAATACTCAGTAAAAGTATTTCAAATACCAAATTCCGTTCCAAGTATTTGAAATAACAAATACTATTAGTCATTACTGATAAAAAAATATTTGAAATAATGTATTTCAAATACTTTAAATATACAGGGTGTTAGGTAAATGTCCGGCAAAATTTTAAAGGCAGCATTGTTGGCCCATTTAGGAACCACTAATATTTTTTCTGTTACAATAATCACATATGTGACTGAGATAAATAGAAACCATGGAAACAATACCATAATTTTATTTCAACAAAGTGCTTTTTCAATTTTATGAAGAAAAACTTTAATATTAAAAAAAAAAAAAAATGTCACTAAAAAAAATGTAATTAAAGAAATTAAACATGCTTGGGCTCTCCGTATTAAAGAAGCTTCCACACGTTGCATTTCAGTATGATTGCGGATATGTTCTGCAGCGGCAATAACACGATTTTCAAGATCTTCCTCATTTTGTATAGGTGTTTTATAGACCAGTGTTTTCATGTGGCCCCAAAGATAGAAGTCGCAGCTATTAAGGTTTGGTGAGCTAGGAGGCCAAGCAGTTGGACTACCTCTGCCAATCCACCAGCATATCGTCGTTCTGCTTCCACAGCATTGCCGACACATTCCCCATACACAAAATGCATGTCTGCATATTCTTCAATTGTGTAATGTGCCATTTTTTTTAACAAAATCGGAACAATATTTTAGATTATGACGTACACGTACTTTATTATTGAACTACAATTAAAATATTTTTTTCTCTATGGCAACTACACAACTTCTGGATTAATATGAAAATTTTAAAAAAAATTGTGGTTTTCAAAATTTGGGGCATCTTTTTGTTTGTTTATTTTTGGACGAAATTCACATTTTAGAGAAAATTGGCAAAGGAAAAATCGATTGCATTCTACATCACCATGCTGTCTTTTAAATTGTGCGGGATATTTACCTAACACCCTGTATATGTAGGCCCGACAAGAGAGGGGGGGTAGCCGGGGAAATTTTTCGGCGCCTCGGGGCTCTCGGGGTTCTTGGGGCCTTAGGGTCCTAGACAGAGCCGTAGGAACGGCCTGGCATACAGGCAAGTGTCAGGAACGCGTGGCCGTCACTCACTTCTATTTTGAAAGTGAGGGCCTTTTTTATTCTCATCACTTGTATTTTGGAAGTGAGGACCTTTTTTTAGGTCATCAGTTGTATTTTCACCTGTATTATAATAAAAATTCCCGCTTCATTTGTATATGGTCCAGAGTCCGAGCTAAAAGAATTAGTTTTCACCCTCTTGACGGCCCCGGGTATTGAATTGATCATTACCCGGGGCCTGCAAAGAAAGTTTCTCCCCGGGGCCCCAGAAGTCCTCTTGGCGGTCCTGTATTTATGAAATAGTAGAAGTATTTGAAATACTATAAAAGTAATTTAAATACTAGAAGTATTACAAATACTGAGCAATGCTTGAATTGCTCAATTATTTGAAATATGGAAAATATTTCAAATACCAAAACCATTTGAAATATCAAAAATATTTGAAATATCGAAAAAAAAAGATATATTTTAACATACATAATGTAGAACCGAAATAAATACATTATGGGTTATAATTACTGTAATAGATTATTTGAAATATGTAGTTGGAAAATATATTAAATGCTAGGGGAGATTTGAAATAGTACAGTAGATTTGAAATATTAGGGAAATATTTGTAATACTAGGGCAGATCCTAAATACTAGAGAAATATTTGAAGTGCTATTAGGTAAAGATTTCAAATATTAGGTAAGATTTGAAATAGTAGGTAAGATTTCAAATACTATGGAAATATTTGAAATATGTACTAGCGAAATATTCAAAATACTATGGAAATATTTGAAATAGTTGAAAAATATTTGAAATACTGGAGCAGATATGAAATACTAGGAAAGATTTAAAATACTACAGCAATATTTGAAATAGTAGGGTAGATTTCAGATACTAGGGGAAATTTAAAATTCTAAGGAAATATTTCAAACATTAGAAATTATTTGAAATATGTACTAGGGAAATATTTGACATGTTAGAGTGAAATATTTGAAATACTAGGGATATATTTAAAATACTATAAAATATTTGAAATACTTCTAAAGCATTTCAAATACTGACATTTTCAGACAACAAATACCAAATACAATTACCACAGAGAAAGTATTTGCAAATCCAAATAAATACATTACGGATTATAATTACTGTAAATTAGTTAAAACAAAAAAAAATTAAATAAACAAGAAAAATAAAAAAATGTCTACTTCCGAACAAAGACGAAGTTCTGCACTTATGAAAAATTATATGTGGTATTAAAGAATCGGTACAAAGTTTTCACGTGAGTGAATTACATTTCTTTGTGTCCACCAATTACTATTCCTTTACGATGACAGTCATTAAAATATTACCTAATTTACATCACTCGTGAATATTAGAATCCTAAATTACCTTCATACTTTGGATACCATGGTGAACTGCCATTAACTGTGACAAAATTATTTGAAATATAAGAGAGTATTTGAGATAGTTGGAAAATATATGAAATGCTAGGGGAGATTTGAAATAGTACGGAAGATCTGAAATATTAGGGAAATATTTGTAATACTAGGGCAGATCTGAAATACTAGAAAAATGTTTGACATGCTAGGAAAGATTTCAAATACTAGGCGATATTTGAAATACTAGGTAAGATTACAAATACTATGGAAATATTTGAAATACTAGAGAAGATTTGAAATACTAGGGGACATGATAAATACTAGGGAAATATTTGAAATACTAGGGCAGATTTGAAATGCTACGGAAATATTTGAAATACTAGGGAAATATTTTAAATAGTAGAAATTATTTGAAATATGTACTAGAGAAATATTTGACATACAGGCATTCCAAACGTTTAGGCGGAACTAGATTTTGCTATCTAGTTACTTTCATCGTTTAAATTGTACTTTTTGGTCGTTTTGTTTAAGCTTTGTAAATCAAATTTGCAATAAAAATTTTTTGGTTAAGGTAAATAACATTTTAAAATGTCTCTTTCTTTATATTTTTATTTTTTGTGTCATTCTTAATACAAATTTCCCATTTATTTATTTTTTTGTCATTAAAATTTGTAAAAAAAGTATTTTATTTTTGGCATATGTCATTCGTTTCCATGGTTTCACTGTTGGAATTTTTACATGCCAACGTGAATAATTAAAAAACCTAAGGCAAGTCCCTTCTCGTGACAACCTAAAAAAACGATTAGTTCCGCCTAAATTTTTGGAATAGCCTGTATGTTAATAGTGAAATATTTTATACACTAGGGAAATATTTGAAATACTAGAAAATATTTGAAATACTTCTAAAACTTTTGAAATACTGACATTTTCAAACAACAAATATTAAATCCAAAGACAAACAGCATTTTTTGAATTATCTGAAATACAATATTTAAAATAGCAGAAAGTAATTGATATACTTTTTCAAATACTTTATTTCATATATTCCCAGCTATGATACATGGCATGTCAAAATTTTCATTCTAGAAAGACTTGGGGGGGTCACTAACTAAAAATATCTGTTATGTATTTCGCTTCTCCAGTCATAAACCGTATGGAAGTGACTTGTGAAAACTATGACAAGTCTATCAAAAACTTAAATTATAGACACAAAGGTTGTGTGCATACAATTTTTCATATTTTATATTGGGGTGTCGTCACCTAAAAAAGGTTGAGAACCACTGGTCTAATTTAACTTCTTAAACTAGCCGTCGAAACCATTTAGAAAAAATTAAATAAATAATATACCTACTGTATAGATATAGATAAATTTAAATTATACAGTGCTCGGAACCAAAACCGGTTTTTCGGGTAAAACCAGGTTCATACCTTTCGAATGAAACCGAGATCGTAATTTTCGAGTAACTCGGTTCCGATTATCCGGTTTCAGATACTTCGTTCCGAATATCTGGTTCCATTTAACTGGTTCTTTTTTTTTAAACCGGTACCGGCATGGTTGATTTCTGACATCACTAATTTTTACTTTAACCCCGAATTTTGAGTCCAATAAATGTCCGATATTTATTTAGATAATGTGTCCTGCATATAGGTAAGTTGTTATTATAGGTCGTTAATCTCAATCTGCCTTAAATTACATTTACCTAACTTAACCGAAATATTACTTCCCATCAATCCATTTATTACAATAACAGTCCTATATAAATAGACCATAAAGTGATAGAAAATACAATGTTATCAACAAGAAAAATTTTAATAAAACGTATAAATAATAGATAATCACTTAATACTGTTTTTTCCTCCAAATTTAATTCATAATTCTTTTGTTTTCCTTCTCTCTTGTAATTTGGTTTTCACAACTTTCTTTTGAATCTCTCTCCTTGAAATCTTTTCAACAAAAATTAAAAGAAAAACGTAACGTTCTTTTAGTTTTATTTTCCGTCAGTTGTTTTTGCAAACAGTGGTACAGATTAATTTTAGTTTTACATTCATTTCAACAGTTTATCAAGAGAGAAAATAGAGAAAAAACAATTCTTGTATGTGTAATTCTCTTTAATGTTTTTATATCGTCAAAACATCTTAAAAGCCAGGCCGAAAATAAGTTAATAGCCACTTCTATAAAGCAGAAAACAAGTGACAAAAAGAGTTTAAGAAAAGTAAAATCAAGCTGCACGGTTACAGCAAGATGACCAACAGTGGAAGTTGAAAGTAAGCGTTGTTGGACTAGTCAAGATAACCTCTAACCAGGTGTATTATTTTTTACTTTTTCAGCAGTTTTTAATGGTAAACAACATGTCTCCAAAGTGTAAAATAATGAAAAAGTTGTATTACATTCATATTATTTTTTTAAAAGGATGGTATTACATTATTTATAAAATTATTTTTGTTGTAACAACTACTTTTTTTTATAATTTAAATATTATTTAACTTAACAATTCCTTTGTTGTATATACTTTCTTAAATTCGCCGATTACGTAAACGGTACATACAAAATACTTTACAAATATCTAAATTATTATATATATCTTATTCCAAATTACTTCTACAAGCTTGATAATATATTTAAAATAAAATCTAAATTACCTTCTAGGGAGAGAGATAATCTTTGGTCTTCATTGGATGCAAAAGAAGCAAATGAGCTAGATCTAGATATACATAAACACAAAAACAAAAACACACAGGTTTTAAACATTTGTTTGTGTCCCATTGTGGATCACTGTAAATTTGTAAACATTACGAAAATATATACATATTTATATTAATAATTGAATGAAATGTCCACTAAGTTTGATATAGTAATAATCACAACCACACACTACAATAATAGTACAAGTTAAGTATATTTCACGTTTAAATTATTTTTTATACACTTGAAACAACTGACAACCTTACACTGCCGAGTCTTCTTTCTGACTGAGACGGGAGCTGCGTTTCATTGAGAACAACCGGAACCTTGGCACAGACACAAGAGGGACTTCTTCTTTCCGGTGTTCATCATAGATCATGAGTGTATTTTATTAATAAATAATACATACATAAATTTTAAATTCTCTGACTTTATATGAGCATAATAATTTACATGATCATTTGTTTTCTAGGACATATGTTTTTATACCGCAAATTTCTTTGTTCTGGAATGGTTTTTTATTAGGAACAATAAATGAAAAAACATCTTCAAGAAACTTTTGAATAATTTCTTATATTTAAATCTTTTAAGTAGTTCATCGAATATTTAATTATTATAACAGATAATAATATAGAACCATAACATTTCATATGTTTTATAAAATATATTTAAATCAAATAAAATGTTTTTTTTTTTTTTGTAAACAGAACAAAATGTTTATGTTTGAAGCAATTTGAAATTAACATATAATTGAAACTGTTTATAAAATTTATTAGCTAAATAACGAATTAAAGATTTAACATACATTTTAAATATTATTAAAATAATGGTTTAAAATTAAATTACATAAATCAAACCTTTGCAAGAACAAACAATTTATCTACGCCATACGTAAGGACAAACTGAACAAAATTCCGTACGTCGTAGCTAAGCTAGTGCTCCTGCGCCATCTGTCATTTTGTAACGGTCGATAGATCGTGGCAACGTCAGCCGGTTTTTACACGTCAAAAACTGGCAAGTTGTGTTCGAATTGTGTTTAAACCTTCATAGGTCACTTAATCATGGGTGACTCTATAGAAGGTAGTGAAAATTCACCAGATGCCCAAAATGTGGCAATCGTTGATTTTACAGCTTTCGCAAATTACATCCGAAAAGCAGTTACTGTACTTCTTCCAGAAGAGGACATTGTACCTCCAGCTCTGAACACAGCCCTTGAAGACAAAAGCAATCAGGAATGTATTCGTAAATTTCTAGGAGATTCACAGGTGTCCACCCTTTTTTTACAAAGGAGCTCCTCTAAAGGTAAGATGACTCATTGGCTAGTATTGATTTGATCATACCTATTTTTATTAGTATGGAATAAAATAATCACCTGCTTACTACATTTACATTTTACAATTTAAATGAAGCTTTGGTATTATGAATCTATTCAGTGTGACATGAACGATACATGTCCTTATGAGACACACCTTTTCTCTTTTATTTATTGTCTATAATTATGGTTAACTCAAGTTGGACGATGGAAGTTTTTTGAAACTTTTAACTTATAACATTCATTACGAAACATGATTCCAAAAATACCAGCAATTATTAAAACTGCTATATTAATCTCTAAGAATTTCCACACAAAGATAAGAGATCTTGTCTAGTAAATCATTGTTGATAGTAAGGAAGCTAGCTCCTCCTGTCCGTATGTTTGGTGGAGTTACTTGTCATTTCACTTAATATCTTGTTCATTCTTTCACACCGTCATAGATCGCTGATGTGGGACATGGTTGCGAGATCCAAAGGTTGGGAGTTTAATTCCTCACAAAGGATCAAATTTTTAATATTAATTTTATTGCATCATATCCCTTTGAACGATTCAGATTTTATAAAATCTGTACATACCCTTTATATTGTTGATATCAGTAATCACATTATTATTAATCAAAAAGAGAGTTTTGTTTTTTAAACTTTTATATACTAAAATGATTAATATTGATAAAATTTTTAACATGCAATATCACAATATTCTTTATATTTTGACCTTTCGTGTAGCTTTATAATTAATTTCAGTGTTTATATTGAATCATTGATCACTGATAGATGTTTCTCTAAATTTTTTCATAGCCATAAAAGTGCATGATTTTAAATTGATCTTTTAATATTTGAGCAAAGAAATTAATCATAGGTAAATTAAATATAAAATAAATTATTTAAAACATGAAATTTTAAAATTTTCATATTCTATAAATACCTGCTGCTCTTCTCTAGAAGTCCATTTCTGTCACATAGAGTATTTTATTAGATTTACAATGACCAAATATCACTACTGTTGTAATGCTATTTGAGGGTTTTTTCCTTCCGCCCTTCCCACTCTTAAACCCTAGTCCCTTCACATCGAAATTCTCTTTCTATCATCTTGAGGTTTTCTTTAAATCCTCATCGCCAACGTCCTCATCATCCATTGAGGAATAATATCTGTCTACATCCTTACATCATCAATCCTTTTAAACCTACCTCCATTTTCAGGTTTCCCAAAATCGTTTGACAAGATCTCGCAAATCTCTCTGATTTCTTCTTTCTAACAATTCTCCTTCTGAAGCATTTCAACTCTTCTACCTCCATTCTTGTTTCTGTGGTGGTTTTGTTTTTCCTCGTTCACCTTTGTATTGTCATCTTTCGGTTTCTCTGGTTTTAGTTCTTTGTCTCTTTCTGTTGTCACTGCTTCTTTTTTAACTTCGACAATTTTATTGATCTCTCATGCTTTTCCTTTACTATCTTCTAGTTTGTCATCTACTTTCATCATGGTCTTTTCTTCAGTCATTTGGACGTTTTCTTCAATTTTCTGTTAATTTTTCTCGATTTGGACATCCTTTTTCGTATCTTACTTATCAGAGCTTAAAAGCCTCAGACATTCCAGCAATGTCTACTGGCATTATGGATAGTGTAGAAGATTCTGTGCTTGTTTTCCTTAGATATACTTTGGTCCCAGAACACATTATTTAACAGTGCTAAAGTTTTTCCACCCTGTTTTCCTCGTTCTTGGATTGCTATTGTCGAGAGCAGAGTTGGGCAACCTATTTTTTAATTTAGCTACAGATGTGGCAAATGTGAAGTAAAGTTCGCCACAGCATGTATAAATAATTTATACACGTTATCAGATATTGACAAATCGCTCTTGCTTTAGTGAAAAAACATAATATCGTGTAGCTTATGTGTTATCTGATATTTTACACTTAAAAATATACTAATTGTTAACTTGTCACCAGATTTACTTGCAGAAAGTTACGTAAAACACAAAACCTAATTTGCCACAGTTTCTGGATTTTCCACTTGCGTTGCCAAACCTCAGGTTTAGAAATCCTTCTTGGCGTTTTGGTTTTCCGTGCGAAATATTTATATTCTTTACATATGTATATAATGCGTAGGCCAGATTATAAATTAAAGTCTTGTTGTACTCTGCTTATATACAAATATTTTGTTTCATTTGCCTAAACACAAATATGAGGTCTGTTCGACGAGTCATTTCAAAAAGTTTCAAATTGTAAGTTCAGAATAATTTTAAACACACCTACGAGTTCATGTGCAGTTTATAGTAGTAAACCATTGAACATGACTACGAACAGACCATTCAACCCTCTTTTTGATATTTTACAATATTCTCTTAATTATTTTACATGTTATGCATTCCATATATTATGTCTACAAATTATTATTTGTTTTATAGATGAGGATAATGATCAACCAACAGAAGGTGAGGAAGAAAAAGAACCAGTTACGTACTACATCAGTAATGAAGTACATTTTTCAAATCCAAAAATGGTTAGTCTCGTTTGCATTAAACGTGGCCAAGTCATTGAAGCTGACAAAAGTATTCATGCTCAATTGCGTCTTATTAATTTTTCTGATGGATCTCCATATGAAACACTCCATTCTTTTATCAGTAAAACGATGGCACCTTATTTTAAATCCTACGTGAAGGAATCGGGTAGAGCTGATCGAGACGGAGACAAGATGGCTCCATCCGTTGAGAAAAAATTAGCAGAACTTGAAATGGGATTATTACATCTACAACAAAATATTGATATCCCTGAAATATCTTTACCTGTTCATCCCATTGTTGCAAATGTTATTAAACGTTGTGCTGATGATGGACGTAAACCAAAAGTAGCTGATTTTGGAGATAGAGTTGATGACTCTACTTTCCTGAATCAACTACAAAATGGTGTTAACAGATGGATCAAAGAAATTCAAAAGGTTGGTACACATTTTTCAGAATAATCTAATTTCTAGTTACAGCAAATTTTGTATTGAAAATAATAGTGCTATTTTACTAATAAATTAACTGATTCTAAATAACTTATTAGATTGTTGAAGCTCACTTACCTTTGCCTAGAGATGAATATTTTGGGGAAAAAAGAAAAACTTATATATTGTTTACCATGACTTCATGGTATGATGGTTGTCTACAGACAATATTTCGGAATTTTCATCTTTTGGTACTGTGCATCGTCCGCATCGGGCTGGATTCAACCAAAAATATTTAACCCAGACATTACTGAATTAATTTTTAAAAAAATTTTTGTTTAATTTATTTGCAAAAATGTTTTATTGTAGTCAAAATTTATCGTAACTACTACTGGTTATTTTTTTAAATTATTATTGTATCAAACAATAGCGAAGAACTCGCGACCTTTTAAAAGGCCACTAGTAATTTAGTTTACAAATATACAAATAAACTATTATTATTTTAATTGTTACAAACTAAAATATAAAGTCTGTTCCTTTGGTTTAGGCGGAACTAGATTTTCAATTCTAGTTACTTTTACCGACTGAGTGAAGCTTTTGATCATTTTGTTCAGGAAAAGCCAACAATATATAAAAAAATAGTTAATGACAACTTACAAAAATGAAAATTCCTGTTAGTTCCGCCCAATCGTTTGGAATAATCTTATTCAGTATGATAATCCTTAAAACATTCTTTGGGTTGAAGACCAATATCATATTTTTGATATCTAAATTGCACTTTTTTGTGACAGTAGCCACATTTCGTTTGTTTCTCTAGATATATGATGAGATGGTCGATTCTATCTTATGTGGAATAAGCATGTACATTACCAGATGATCTGGGACGTCCTCTTTTAGGTGGTCTGTTGTGTGTTTCCAAGATATTTGTTGCAGTCGCTCTCCTAAAAGTTAGTTCATTCATTTTCCCACTTGTATTCTATGAATTGTCCAGGCATTTTGAACTACCATACCAATGCCGTAAGATATGATAGGGAAGTATTGTACAATTTCTTGCCTCAGATCGACACCCTGTAAAACCCAATGTTCTGGTCGGAGTGATCAAGCCCTCCCATTTTTGGTGAATCCACTAAGTCCTCGTCGGTTTGGACTTTGTTTGCAGTTGCAGGTGGAAAAATAACTACATCTATAGGATTGTGATCTTCTGCTTCGATTGCCAAATTTCCAACAATCTTTAAAAGATTCTCTAAATCTCTGAAATAATAATGATTATAAAATGGAAAAAATTACATATCTCTTATAAATTATAATTATTTCTTTCTTTATTTATTTATTTATTTATTTATTTATTTATTGTTTTATGTATTATTATTATTATAGCATACATACTACTTATCATTAGAACTATTTTCTAGGTCTATTAAAAAGGAATTTAGTTCGAATCAATTGGTTACCGAAATTACAATCGTCCTTGTAAAAGGACGGTAACATAAATCGCATTCCAGACCACATACGAATAACTGTTTTTTTTTTCTAACACATATATTGACAAGAAAATTTATATTTCATATCGTGGTACTTATCTCAATTTGTCCATGGCACAGTATAAAATAAGATGCATTGAAAATAAGCGATTTTGTCACAAAATTTCAATTAATTTGTAGTTAGACACTTGTTCTTGACAAGTGCTAGTATAACTTAGGTATTTCTATTGCAAAACCACTAATGATATCTTGTTCATAAAAATTGAACTTAATAATACAGAACTCTATTTGTCTTTGTCCTCTTAAAAGGACGCTAGTATTATTTGGGTTAATACTTAAAATTAGTACCAATTTAAGGTTGATTTATACATTATTGGGACGTGCATGTGCTTCTTTTTTAAACTGATAAACTATCAGGTTGTTAACGGAACTTACCCGGGAAAACTACCAGTGTTCTACTGTGTGTTATCACGTTCTTTTCGTTATGGCGAGTATAGAAGATTTAGCTGTGTTAGCATTTTTGCCGGGGGAAGAAGAAGAAATGAAATACATAAACAATAGAGTGTTCATTCTTTATGGTCGATATGAGGTACTGCAGTACCTTTTATTTTACTTAAATCAGGTTGAAAAACAAATATACGGATGATAAAAACGTAAACATAAATACACAAAATAAACCAAATTTTCGCGCTATTATCGGGCAAAAAAATTATGGAAAACTTAAAGTTTCACACCTTTCAGGGTTTTACAGGTATTTAATAAATAAAGGCGGTCTAAATGTTCGGGATAGTATTATTTGCTGTAATCATGTCAAAATGAACAGTATTTGGAAAATTACTTATCATCTGGTAATCTACTTACTAAAAGTTTTTCTTCCAATACCTTATATGAAATTTAAAAAATATATTTTGATTTTTGTTAAATAAATATTGGATAATAAAAATTAAACCTTACAGGTCTAGTTATTTGGCCGACAGGCAAATACATTAGTCATGCTTTTGAAATCTTTAAACTTTTTTTTTAAATATAATTTTTTTTTGCGTTGGAAAATGAAAAATCTTGGAATTGTATAAAAAAATAACCTGGAAAACACGGAATTCCAAATTTGTAGGCACTGTACATTTAGTTCTCCGATTATTTACGTATTATCATCTTATATGAGGAATCTACATATTTAAAGTACAACATGTCCTATAAGACACTATGTAATCATACTAATTCGATTATTTTTTCTTTTTCCATTATTCAATAAGGCAGCAGTCTGACTGATCGAGCGCCGTCGTGTAACGTAGCGTCGAGTCGTGTAGCGTCATTTAAAAATTTAAAAGCTGGTCTGACTGATCAAGTACTGTCGAGTATTATCGATCATTCAGTGTCAAGTAAATTTGTTTCTCACTTGTCAAATAGTGCATATTCCAACCTAAAACTATCAAACAGTTAATTTTGTTTTTGAGGTAATATTTGGACAATAAGTTGTTTTTTATACAATATTAGTATGTCAGATAGCGACGAGGCTTAAATTCTCTACTTAATATGGAGAAATAAAATTAAAAAAAAGAAGAAAAACTTATGGGCTCGAAACATATTTTTAGATAGAGAAGTGTTAGGAGAATTTCACCATTTGAAACCTCAACTCGAAAATGATGAGTCAATGTTTTATAGCTATTATAGAATGAATAAATCATCATACGAGTTACTGATATATTTAATTTCATTATTTCAATAATTCATTAAAAAAACTAAAATCATACACTTATTTTGGAACGGAGGGAGTATTTTACTTTACAAATAAAAATATTAAATTGGAAAAACAGTAATGTTAGAGTGAACAATATTTTGAAAATCATCTGGGAATCTAAATATTTAGAACTTCCATTTAATATCCTACATTTAATAATAAAAAATCCAATTTACCGCTAGTTTAGTCTTACATTTGATACCCTACATTTTTTGAGCAAATTATTGAGTGCAATCACCCAAAATTATTATTGAAAATTAATTTATGTCCGTGATTGATCATAGAGATCGTCGTTTTCTGGAACTAGATTGATTAATAAATCAATCTCGATTGTACTCCACACTTTACTAATTAGCGAGTCCATTTTACTCTATATTGTAATTTTGTTTTTTTTTTGACGTTCCAACTGTCAAATAATATATGGTTATGAACTAATATGCTTAAATGCGCATGTGCTATTGCCTCGAGCGTCGAGTGAAATTCAAACCGGTTTGAAATACAAACAACTTGATGCTACTTGACGGCAAACGATGGTTCAGTGCGACTCATGCCCTTAGTTAACGTGTGTTTGAAATTTGCTCGACAGCAAACGATCGACAGCACTCGATCAGTCAGACTGCTGCCTAATGAATATAAATACATACAAAGGATGTAAGATCCACGATTAACCTACACAATGCAGTAAATGAATACATTTGAAAGAAATATTGTTGTTACTCGAAAGCAACAAGGACGAATATTCCCTTACAGGGACAGGCTGTATCGTTACTGGGTCATGGCCCGCCCTTCATTGGCAGCACAGCCCGATGTAAATCTAGACCTCCTGTTTCCAAGTTTCGTGGTTCCATATTTTCATTTTGTGTACATTCAGGAGTAATATAGTCAGTATTATGTCAATTTTTTAGCGTACACAGAAAGGCACCTTCAGTTTATAGCCGGTTGCGAACGGCTAAGCAGAGCTTATAATTTGTATAAATATTTTTACACAAATTATTTGACATAGGCAGAAGTTGAACCCACTGCCGTATCCTTGCTAGCGATCAACGGCAAGAGCAAACGTTTTAGAGCTTGCTGCCACTGGCTTGCATACTGGACCGGTCAAGTTTCTAGCAAATATCGGCGAAACCAATAGTCGACCGAACCGCAAACGTGTTGTGGCTAGGGCCCGTTCTTTTATATTGTTGTATTTCAAACTGAGGTAATGATTTTTTATTCACGGCCCGGTATTGTATAAATCAGCCATGAAAAATGGATAATAGCACCGGTAAAAGCGGCACTTTAACCATATGACTTCTGTATAGTAACGGAGGTTTAGAAACGGAGAACTTACGTTCTCTGCTCTATGCTCTATGATGAGAATTTATTGTTAAACTATTATTTTTTACTTTAATACTTCTGTTTACTGATATGTTGTACCTGTTTTTATTTAGGTAACCAAACTAGACAGGGATCCGTCTTCAGGAACAAGTCTTCAAGAAATTAGCTTCTGGTTGAACTTAGAACGAGCATTACATCGTATTCAAGAAAAGCGAGAGAGCATTGAAGTAGCTCTCACTTTAGATATTCTAAAACATGGAAAACGTTTCCATGCAACTGTCTCCTTCGATACAGACACTGGTCTAAAGCAAGCATTGGCAACAGTCAATGACTACAATCCATTGATGAAAGACTTTCCAATCAACGATCTTTTGGCAGCTACTGAATTGGAAAGAATTCGTATTGCCGTGCAGCAAATATTCACACATTTAAGAAAGATAAGAAGTACTAAATATCCAATACAACGATGTTTAAGGTTGATGGAAGCCATATCGAGAGATTTGGGCTCTCAACTCTTAAAAGTTCTTGGTACAAGAAGGTTAATGCATATTCCATTTGATGAGTTTGAGAAAGTAATGGGACAATGTTTTGAAGTTTTTACCACATGGGATGATGAATATGATAAATTGCAAGGGTTGTTACGGTAAGTTATTGTAAATTTCACTTGTTTTATATTATTATTTTTATAAATCCTTTGCATAATCATAATATAATACTTATATACAGCAGTGACTATGTCTGATAAAATCTACATACAGTGCTTATCAGTTTACTTTTTCCCTTTCACATCACAATTTTGTTTTATTATTATGTTATTTTCTCATTCCTTACTCTATTGTGTCTTACATACCTTCGTCCAGGATTTTACCTTCTATCTACGGCTTTCCTAATTTTGTCGCTCTTTTTTTTCCTACGTCTTCCTCAACGTCTTCATTGGTATACTTTTGCGTTAAGTACATTTTTTTTTTTTTTTGTATATTTGCGTTCTTGTATTATTTGAATAAAACAATACAATCTGAATTAACCCTTCTTCTATCACGTGTTCCACTTATTTTGTTCTTAACATTTCTGTATAGTCCATATTTTGTCTTCCTCCTTAATCTTTCTTAGAAACCTAATTTCTTTTTATTGTGACTATAATTATTTCTGGCGCTCTCCTTACCTCTGTGCTATGTGGAGCTATTAAGAATATTAGGATGACAACTTCTTAAAAATCTGAAGCTCTTTTAGCCATAATGTATGTTTTAATGTTGTTAAATAATTCACCATCTGCTGCATATTTTAAACTACTCAACTACTTAAACTACTCAACCTGTTATTTTATTTTTCCTTCTAATTTAATCCAGCGTTTTTTCAGGTTTGTGATTATGACCATAGTTTTTATTTTTCTCAACTGATTTTCATATTTATCTTGTTCAGTCAATAGATGGAGGTGTTTAGATTTTGTTGCAGATGTTTTCATTGTTAGCAATTAAAACTGTGTCATCTGTATAACATAATTCTGAAATGGTAACTTGCTTCGTTTTCCATTTCTCTATATGGCATATTTTAATTTCTTTTCCAATTTTAATAGGTATATCTGGGACTGTTGTATACAATAATGTACTCACTTGAAGACGATAAAAATCATAGTCAAGAAGACCAATTCTTATTTCAAAGTATAGACCTACAGTTGTTGGTTTGCACATAACTTTTGCTCCCGTTGTATACCTATTTATATATTTTTCTTTTTTACCTATGTTGTTTTTTCATTTATTTGCTGTTTATTACTAATTATGTATGCTGAAATGTTTGTCTAATTTCATGTTATTAATTGCAGTGATATTGTTAAAAAGAAGAGAGATGAACATCTGAAGATGGTATGGAGAGTTTCATTCCAACATAAGAGACTTCAAACTCGTATGGAGCACATGAGAAAATTCAGAAGACAGCATGAACAACTGAGAACAGTTATTGTAAGAGTACTTCGACCTACAGTCCGTCAAGTTGTGAGTCAAGGAGATATTGAGCCTTTAGAGCCTCCGAAACCAGACGTACTTGCATTAGATGTAGCTGATGCTAATGCTATTGAAGAAGTTAATCTCGCATATGAAAATGTCAAGGAGGTTGATTGTTTGGATATATCCAGAGAAGGTGTTGATGCATGGGATGCTGCAGTTCAGAGATATGAAGAAAGAATTGATCGCGTAGAGACGAGGATAACAGCACATTTAAGAGATCAGCTTGGAACTGCTAAAAATGCGAATGAAATGTTTAGGATATTCTCAAGATTTAATGCCCTGTTTGTTCGCCCACATATTAGAGGTGCCATAAGAGAGTATCAGACTCATCTTATTCAGAGAGTAAAAGATGACATTGAAGCCTTGCATGAAAAATTTAAGGTAAATAATTTTAGTATAAAATATTAATTTTCATTAAGTATGGGATTCAGGACGCCAGTAATATTTATATAATTTTTCACATGCAAGATTTAAGATCAACGGTCAATGATGAATTGAACTCACTATAAATTAGTGTACAGCTTAACCACTGCCTTGAAAAATATATTTTGACCGTTTTATATATATATTACGTTACTTTTGTTATGATTTTTTAAATAGAAAATACAGGTATGATTCGATTTATCGCTTGACCAATTCATTTTACACCTGCATCACTTTTTCGCCTTTCATAGATCACGATTAGGGGGGTTGATGAGTAATGATTGTCCGGCTTCTTAGACACAGATGGCCCCGACATTATAACACAACTATAATACTAATAATAATAATATTTTTATTTAAGTTGAGGTTCAAAATATACATAACTTATGTCATAACATGATCACTAATCCAACTTTACAGAATATGATCTGCTACCCGTTTTAAATCCATCTATTCCTGTATACAAAGACCGATTTTTTTTATAAGAAACATTATTAAGCACTTCTTAAATTTTGCTGTGTTTAGCCTTCGTATACATTCGGGCAATTTATTAAACAGTGTGGCTCAAATATTGCTAGGTAAATTTTTTGTTACTTTGTATTTCACTAGTGGAATACGAATATCATTTTCATACCTTGTATTGCGATCATGCAGGGAAATATTTTTCGGGAACATACTGATATTTTCTTTGATATATATCTGTAAATTTAAGATGTATATCGATGGAAAAGTTAAAATATTAGCGCCGAAAATAATTTCCTACAGGATTCCCTTCTACCAATTCTGCAAATAATTCGTATCGACCGTTTTTGTAAAAAATCACTTAATGTACTAAATGAGTAAACTACTGTCTAACATAAATAAGTATCAAGAATGGAATATAAAATGCGAAAAGAAAAGGCAAATTATATTAATTAACTAGCTGAAAATGAATCGACTCTGCAATGCCGGTTAGGACACAAACAACAGTATCAATGCCAACGGCTGCTAATGCTCTTATTAATAAGGGATTTAAAATCTTCCGTAACAACGATCCCAGTTGTGTGTAGGGCTCAGCCGTTACGAAATTAAATGAGGCAGTTCTAATACCATACTATAACATCAGAGAAGAAGAAAACCAAATAAATATCTATACTAATAATTATAAGCCTAATCGACCTTGAATTATGCACAGGCGTTTTTAATTTATTTCCATAAATTTTTATATAAGAAAATTGTTTGTCAGTGTTTATTAAATTTAAGTAGTTCCTCTTTCCATCTATTCGGTTTTCGTCCTTTTTCTGTGAAGTCCCGCGAATCTGTTTTGTTTACTCATCAGATCGTTTTGGTTTTTCTTTTTTTTTTTTTTCGTCAGTTAGTTTTGTTTTCTTCTTTTTTTTTCGTAGGATTTTTTAGATGTATTTTTTTTCTTCTGTACCCTGCGACGGTTTCTGTTGCTCAGCATATGGCCCACGTAGTAAAAATTTGGCCATGCCTGTATTAAGTGGTATTTAACTAGTATTTTTAGACGATCTGGTATCATAGGTTTTTATTAAATGACCTGCCCATTTCCACTTAAGCTTCTAGACGTCACATCTGTTATTTCCGTTTTTTCCCTATCGCTTTGTTTTTCATTTTATATTTCAGTCTTACTGAGATAATTTTTCTTCCAATATCTCTGTTACAAGCAAGTAATTTATTTCATGATTTTTAAGAAAAACCACGTTTAAGTGCTAATGGCAATCTACGAATTGTCAATTCATTGACGGTGTGATTTCTTTATCTTCGAGATATTTTAGATACCAAAATTTTCTCCATTTTCTTCTAATTATATTTTTTTGTTTCGTATATTTTTTATCTTTTTCTTGAACATTAAACAGTTTTAAATGCGTAAAGTTTATAAAATAATATAGTTTTCATATGTTTTTGGTTGATTATTGAAAATCTTGGAATGGGACCAAATGGATTTACTTATGTACACATCACTTTACGCTGGAAATGTGAGAAATGTATCTGCTGTGTAAACCGTCCTACCTGTACTTTTAGAATAGTTACTTTTAACGTTATTTGTTTAGAAAAGTGGATAATCCAGCATGATTGTTGATCGAATAATATCAAATATTATTACTTTACCCATAATTTACAACTTATATCACATATTATACTATACATAAAAAGTAATGTTTCTCTTTAATGGAATTTTTCAGGTTCAGTATCCTCAGAGCAAAAGTTCACGTATTAGCAAAGTACGTGATTTACCACCAGTAGCTGGTTCTATTATCTGGGCTAGGCAGATTGACCACCAACTAACAACTTACTTACGCCGTGTAGAAGATGTATTAGGTAAGATTTTTAAATTAATTATTACATAAGAATTTGGATGTTTTTGTTAGCAGTCATGACTAGCTAAGAAAATAAAAATATATAAAGGATATTGATATTTGGTAGATTTTTATACAAGCCACTCACACACAAGTCTCTTGCAAGCTATAATAGGTACATCTCCATTTACGCCGTGCTTAGGTCCAGCCATATGAGTTCGTAATCCGTAATTACAGATGCATAATTAGAGGTAGAATTAAGATCTAAATGAATGAGACCAAAAAACTACTATAGATAAACAAATGATACCACTTTTCTACATAGTGTCCAGATACCTTACACTGAATTTTTGAACCTTAATAAAAAACCTTAAAAAACTAGCAACGGATGTTCGTTGTCACCTGTTTCTTCATTAATTTAAATAAAACATAGCTTTAGCTTTCTCCATAATGAACATTAGGGTGAGATGAACTTGTTTTTGGGGTAAATCATCAATACATTAAGGCAAAAGTTACTCAATCTTCTCCAATCATGAACTGGTTGTTTATTACATACCGAAACAGAGAACATACCTTCGATATAAACGCTTAATGTTTTCAGCATTACTCATTATTTTAATTATTAAACAGCAAGGTCTAAATCTTCATTCTTGCCAGCCCCAAGAATTACCATTAGTTTGAATGGGACCAAAGTTTCTGGTTGATGTTTTGTTTTCAAAAACTATAAGGTGCTGTCGATCTCGCTTTGTTAAGGTTAGGTGCCATGCCTTAGATCCATAGAAGATTTTCTTTGTTATTAAAAGTGCTCGGAACCGAAACTGGGTTTTCGGTTTCCTGTTTCTGGTTTTGGGGTTAAACCTTCTACATAATTTTCGAGTGACCCGGTATCTGGATACCCAGTCCTAGATACCCGATTTTGAATACTTTGTTCCGGATATTCACTTCAATTTGACGGGTAGCCGGTTCTGAATACCTGGTTCCGAATACCCACTAATATAATTTATAGTGCGTTCGAAGGTGAGTATGCAGTACAGGGCATATGGAGTAGTTCTTTTTCATACTCTCTAATGGGTTTACAGAATGACGCTATCCTTTTCTTGCTAGTCGACGTTGCCAGCTCTAAAACACGCTGATCTGTAAAGACGCAGTATTCTACAAATGACCATTTGTTTTTGTTGAGTGTTATTTTGAGTTTTATAAGAGTTGATTTTTGTAAATAATACGAATTTTTCATATTATTATAATTGACACATTTGACACTTTTACAACATTTGGCAACACCGCTCCCATTTGCCATAAGAGCTATACTGCAAACTCACCTTCGAACGCACTATAGTTATATGACAATTACGAATAATTACTAGTGCCGTCAAGAATCGACCATTCCGCAACCGGTTCCGAATACTCAAGCCTGGAACTGTGTAATAGGAACCGGTTTCGGCATGGTCGATTTCTAACAGCACTGGATATTTGTAACTGTCATATAACTAAATTTATTGTACATTGGAAATTTAAAGTTTTTCATTTCTAACATGTTTCGTTCTGAGATTTATCACTACTTAGGGCCAATTTCTCAATATCAGTTTAAACTAGAAGTAAAGGTTAAACTAAAGATTATCACATGATTGTATTTCTCAATATCCAGTTGGAGCTGAACCCCTGGTAATCTTAAGATAAACTTAACCGTCACCGCAGGTACCGTTTATGTCCCGATTATATTACTAGCTCAGTTTAAAATAAATAAAATCTGTATAAATCATTACTTTTAAAAGTAGTTTGGTTCCATATTAGTAGTAAATTAACAGTATTTTGTGAAAAACAGGTAAATAAATCTTGGAACAACAATTTTTACTTTTGTAACCTAAACTTTATTACTGCCGACAACATTGTAAAAGTCGCTATTTCGCTACAAATAAAGTTTAGTTTTTGGAAAATAAATTTAAGTGTCTCATTATAAACCTTACCGTTCCGCGAATATATCTGCCCCCATGGTTTCATGATAAATTAGTTTCTACTATTTGTAAATAAGGTGGATATAGGTTAAGTTGTTTACAAATTTGACGTACGTGATAGCTAAATGCGCATGCCCGACGGTGCGGTCAGCGCTCAGAGTTTAGGTAAGACATACGTTTAGATAATATGCGCATGCCCCAAGAATAATCTAAAGATTACGGAACCAATAGATTTATTTGTATTCAGAAATGTTCTTGGGTTTAATGATTAGTTTAACTGGAAGGCATAGATTATCTAACGGTAAGATTAAACCAATATTGAGAAATCGGGCCTTAATAGCACATATTTGGTCTTATATTAATTAATAGCCTCACATTATTTTAACTTATTTTAGCTAAGTGCTAATTTTAATTTCAGAGATGTTTATCATTTTAAAAAATACTATACAGTGGGAAACCGTTTGATATGAAAAATCAATTAAATTGAAAAAGTATTTTGATCCCGGCAAAATTTCGCACGTTTATTTTCTTTTACCATAAAACAAAAAACGCATAACATGAAACGATTTCAAGCTCAAAAGAACAAAGAATATACCAGCTACCGCATCGTTACCAGGTTAATTACTGTTTATTTCACATTTCAAACAAATTGGATCACCCGTTGGCGGCATTGCATTCTTGAAGTGAGTGATATATATAAAGTGGTAAATTTCGTTTTTAGTAAAAAAATCGGGCAGTACAAAATATGTCGGTGACCAATGGTTAACAATGAATTTATTTCGTAAATTCTAGTCGTTTTTACATAGGCACCACCGGGTCCGTTGTTAAAGTACTAGGGCCGATATTGTTCGCCGCTCCTTTACACCAGTCTCGCCAATGCCGTTCTTGCTCGGATCATGGTAAAAAAATTTTAGACCGAGTTAAGAGATACAAGAATCTTTATTTTAGTGGAGAAAAACATATACAGTGGAAACCGTTTGTCATGAAACCATGAGAACAGAAATGTTTCATGTTAAAAGAAGTAAACAAAAAAATACTCATCAATGTTTTTGATGTAATAATCAAAAGAGTTAAGATATAAAACTTAAACATGCCCTGATTTTACATTATGTTATTAATGGAGATAAATTTTAGGATTTTGACGTAGAATATGTCTTTGTCTGGAGATGGTATGGTGTCGTTCCCGGAAATCGAGCGTAACGTAATTAGGATATATTACATACGCTTACGCGTGACACATGGCAACAGTGTCATGTTACAGATCAGCGGTGGGCAAACTTTTTTTGAAGGGGGCCAGTTTGCGTAAATAGTGCGACTAAAAGGGCCACACTAAAAAGAAATAATAATAATAATCCAGCTATTACAAAGTAGTGCCGTTGAGTTGCTACAATCTAATACTCATAAACAAATCAACTGTTTCACCGAAATCAACGATAGTATAATAAAGTCACTTGAGCACGTTGCGTAGAATTCTTTTTCATTGGCCACAGTAAAGATAAGTTTTTACTAATATAATTCATGGAGGGCCACATGTAAAACTATCAAACTATCACCGCTGTGATAGATCATAGATGTACGCATGATACCTATTGTGACTTATCGTGAGTTATAGATGGATACGGTACGTGTAAGCACGCGAAGCAAAAAGTACGTTATTCAGCGTCACTTCAGCGGTCAGAACTTAACAATCGGAAAGACTATGTACGTGTTTAACTGCTCAAACAATTCGTAATAACAAGTTATACAACACTAGAGTGCAAAAACAGCGAACTAATATCCGTAACACAGCGCAAAAGTAGAAAAACTGAGAAGAATTCCGACTTAGCTTCGAAATATCCTTTATTTATTTATGTACACTTTTAACACAAACTTTTCATATAATTTATACATGATTTACAAATTTACAACCAATTGAAATACAAATTTTTGTCATGTAGGTAAAGGTTGGGAAAATCATATCGAAGGTCAAAAATTAAAAGCTGATGGTGACAGCTTCCGTCTTAAATTATCCACCCAAGAAATTTTTGATGACTGGGCACGAAGTGTACAGCAGCGGAATTTAGGAGTATCAGGACGAATTTTCACCATTGAAGCAGTACGCTCAAGAACAGGGAGAGGAAATATATTAAAACTGAAGGTTAACTTCCTGCCTGAAATCATTACATTGTCGAAGGAAGTACGAAATTTGAAGACACTAGGATTCCGAGTACCAATGGCTATTGTCAATAAAGCTCACCAAGCTAATCAGTTGTATCCATTTGCAATTTCTCTTATCGAGAGTGTGAGAACTTATGAAATGACGCTGGAGAAGGTAGGTTTCTATTATTTTATTTATTTACTGTTGAGTTTTATCAGTCCTAAAATTAGGTCTGTTTACACCAGTTTCATTGAAATAACACTAGATTTAGCAAAAAGTTTTGTAGACGTTAAAAAGACACTTTACAACATAGTGTAGCAGTTATAAAAATGAAAACAGAAATAATCTACTACATAATTTAGAATTTTATATTTTTGGAGCTATTGTAGCCCCGTGGTAAGACGGTTTCCAACGCAGAACAGGGACACGGGTTCAAAACGCAGACTATACTTTTTACTTCATTTTTCACTGCCTTGCATATTTAATAATTAAAACAAATACTTGTATTGAAGGGTAATAGAACCAGAAGAAATGACACGCTGACCACATGGCTTTAATATGTGGTGCCGGAAGTTTAGAAATAGAACCTAACTTATCTGTCTGTTAGGCGTTAGGAACATTATTATTATAATAATGGAGAATTATAGTTAAGGTGACCATATTTTTTAGTTCAAAATTCGGGACGGGAGCTCATAGACATGGGGATAATAATAAATAATTGTTTAATTATTTTTTTTAACACAAATTATATACAATCAATAATTATAATTTATAATAAATAAAAATTTCCAATCACAGATAATGAATTTATATTATTAAAAGGAACATTATTAAAAGTACAGTATTTTTTTATATGAATTCAAAATTTATTCATTAAAATTACTCAGTAGAATTTTTTTTATTTTCTTCAGAACTATGTATTTTTTTGCGTAGGTCTTTTTTGCTTTGAAGCATTTTATAAAAATCCGCAGTTTTCTTTTAATCAGTAATACTTTAATCAGTAGGTACTTTAATCAGTAATATTGCTTTTAATGTGTCTACATCAAGTTGAGACTTGTCACTTTTAGTTGAATTTTAGTTGAAATGTATTAAAAATAAATATTGAAAATAAGTACCTTTTATAAAATTCGGGACAATTCGGGACAAAAACACCGAATTCGGGACAAATATCGCCTCTGAAAAAATTCGGGACCCAAGGCGAAAATTCGGGACTTTGCCTGTCACCTTAATTATAATGCAGTTGAAATTGAAATAAAACAATTATTAATTCCACTAAAATTATTTAATTTATTAACTTGACATATGTTTTGACATCCCGGTCGTTATCAAAAATATAAATTTTAACGATAAATATAACGATTATTTTATCGACGTAAATAACTTATTTACAACTTATTGTACTTAATATTAATTTTCTATGTGACGCGGGTTCGAATCCTCGGTATTTTCATCTTTTGGTACAGTGTAATTAGCTCTGGGGTCGACTCAGCCTCAAGTATTTTGTACTTAAAATGAGTACCTGTTTTTCCAAGGATAATAGGACTGGTCGAAACGTATCACTGTCCACGTATTTTTAATATCTATTACCGAAGATCTAGAAACGGAGATCTTACCTTCTGTGCCTTTAGGCGCCACGTAGACGTTGGGAAGCTTACAATATTATTAATGTGATATAAAATTATTACACTGTGATCCCAGAAAATCCATACCTGAGTATTATTTCTGTTTTCTGTTGATAAAGCTCATTACGCTTTTACACAATTTTCACATGTTTGCTTATAAATTACCATAGCTGACAAATAGGAACAGTCTTCAAAGTACTTCAGGAAAGGTAGCTGGAAGAAGCATGAATATTTTATTGTCGTGCTTTATTATTTGGAATGCTTCGACTGCATGCTTTAAAATGAAATAATATTTCTTCATTTTAGATTTTTTTTTTTTTTATTACAGCTTTTGCCTGACGGCTGTAGTTTACATCCTAAAGTTAAATAGTTACTATTAAGTACAGTGACATTTTTCCTGCATTGACAATTTGATTTTATTAGAAATTCTTTAAGTTCTTGTAGTGATTAATAATATAATAATAATGGCCGGTTGCTAAAGTAAGAATTATCCCTAACTCGAGTTAAAATCATTTGTTTTTGTATGTTGTAACATACAAAAACAAATGATTTTAACTTGAGTTAAGGGGTAACACCACAGTAACGGTCGAAAAATAAGGCTCTTTTTGACAATTTTTTTCGGAAACCTGGAACGGGAGTAGGAAATTTCCGTTAAAGAGCTTTATTGAGCACACATTGAAGTATGAGAAAAAAAATTTTCATTATCATTTTCATACAAAATGGCGGCGATAGCGCCGATCTTCAAATAAGCCTTTTTTTTAATTGATAAACCGGCGAAAAGATTTAGCGCAAACGATGAGACCTGGAACAAAAAGGAAACAAAGTTCATTATTCACATATAATTAGCTATAGAATCACGTAGGCATTTTTATTTAAACTGATTTTTGTAGAAATGGCGCACTTTTGAATTGTTTATAGTTGTTTATAATTGTTTATAATTGTTTATAAAAAAAAGTTTACATCCAATCAAAAAACGGCTACGTGATGCTCAAGATATTCCATTTACAAAGCTACAAAAAAAAATTGAGACTGATCGGAGCAATAGTTTTCGAGTTATGATTTCGCCCAACTTGAAAAAAGTAGTTTTGAGAAAAACGTGTTTAAAGTTTTATGTGCATTTAAATCAAAAAATGTTATATGTACCTTTAATCAGCGATGCCTGCACCATACATTTGGCCATCCATGTTGATGCTCGCCTCTTCCGCCTCCTTTCTAGATGCTTTTATTGACAATCGAGCCTTTTTCGCAGCATCAGACAGTGACATCTCAGAATATCGAACACGACGCTCGTCCGCCTCAACGCAGAAATTGTAGCAGTTGTAGCCAATTTTCATATCTAAATTCTCCATGAGCCTCATTATACTCGATAAGCCATCATTATAAATGCCCACGGCGATATATACTGCAGTCTCAAGTACTTTCTTCCCACTAGAACTTGATTTCGGAGCCATCGAATTTTTTCTGCCAAAATTCACATGATTTACAATACTTAGATTTCACTAAGACATCTATAACTTTACTAGGTAGACATCTATAGCTTACCTGGTGGTCTTCTGTGAAACTATGAGCCCTATAGCTCCAAAGGCAACAGGCCCAATCATCATTTCAACCGGTAACACTAATATATAAGAGATGACAACAAGCGCGCAGAGGGCGGTAAGCTATCTGCTAAGCGCGTGCTGTAGACGTTGCCGGAAAATCGAAAATTTGACGTTATAAAAATGTTTTTCAGCTATATAACTAGTAAAATACTGTTTTTGAATATATAAAGGTTCGTTTAGAGCTATAAAAAAAAATTGGATTTTTTGAACCGGTTACTGTGGTGTTACCCCTTAATGAAAACTCTTACGTTAGCAACCCGCAATAAATCATAACATAATCTTTTAAATAACATTACCAGGAAATATTATTTTTAAAATCAATAACTACTTAAAAATGTATTGCTGATTAATTTAACTTCTAGAAACAATCTAGAACAGCGGTGTCCAACCTTTTGGCTTCCCTGGGCCACATTATAAGAATGCAACTTGTTTTGGGCCACACATAAAATACACTAATACTAATTAATATATTATATAGTTTGAGAATTTTATGATTCTCTCTAAAAAATGCATAAAATTAAAAAATACATCGCTCTAAATTAATAGCAAGTTGAAATTGTATTTATAGTGTTATTAATGGTACTTGTAATCGAAGTCTTATAAAGTTTGTAAGTTTACGATTTTTCGTTGGGCCGCATTCATAACCGTCATGAGCCGCGGGTTGGACAAGCCTGATCTAGTATAAAATAAAATATGATTCAATCTGTGTAGTATTACGAGTCCTTTCTGTAAAGACTACTTTTTTCACCTGTGCAGTCAGCCCAGGTATTTAACTCTTTAAGAGCAAAAAACATTTTCATACTACTGCTATAAAATTGCCTCTTTCGATATTGTTAGTTGAAATGTAGTTAACTTAATTTCGCATGCTATTTTTATGGCCATTATGTGCGCGCAGGTTGTGTGGGTATAAATAAACTTCAGAGGAACCACTTATAGAGAAGACATAACGCGATATTCGCGTAGCCTAAGGAATTGACAAGGACAACATATCATCTGTCTCAAACTAAAGTCGACATGCGCAAAGAGCTCAGAGGAACCGATCTTATAGGGGAAACTTTTTAAGATCGCAGCGCCGTATGCGGCAAAGCTGGAACACTCTAAAGCCACATTAAACTGTTATTCGTGTATTTGTTTACATGGTGAAAATGAACATGAGTTGTATTTTTCCTGTTTTCCGAGCTTTTTTTAATTTAAAGGTAATCTACGATTTACAAGATATGTAATAATATACTATTCTAAAGAAATTTCAAGGATATTTTTAGTTTTTCATTGTATTTTTAATTCTTTTTGACTGTCTGTCAATATAATAGCAACTAAAATATGGTAAATATATTAGTAAAAATTAATATCTCTGCCTGAAAAAGTAGAAGGGCCTTTTAATATATCAACTGATGATTTAGGCAAATTTTGGGTGCGATAAATGCTTTTTTTTCAGTCTTTTTTTGGACGTAAAATATCACTTTCCATAAAATGCAACGGGCAAACATGCATGCATGAGCTTGGATTTTTGCCCATTTTTAGTTTTTGAGTCCATAAAAACCTACGATCCACTTTCTCTCTGCCTCCAAATGTCGTTTCAATTGATATTTTTTTCGATTTAGGTTAGGTTAGGTAAATTATGGAATGTTTAAGAAGGATTCTGCATTATTCACGATTTACATTGCGTCACACAACAAAATTGATTGTTTTTTTTCCATGATACACAAAAATAAAACACAAACAACAAAAAAACACGTATTTCTCCATTGAACAAAACAAAACAATGTGGCTTTCGTATCTTTCACAAATTGCCACCAGATGTCAGGGCGCTTAGGAAGTTTCCCCTATAGGTTCCTTTGAGACAGAATGACGTTTATTACCGTTGGTGACCTAAGTTACCGACTGAAAATACGTTTTGTGCGCATGTCGACTTTAGTTTGAGACAAAAGATACGTATTTATACATCTTTCTTTGTCAATCTCTCTGACTATGATGTTTTACATGAGTATGAATGCGCGATACCCTCTCTATTAGTGGTTCCTCTGAGGAATAAACTCGTTCCAATGCGCATGTGCAGTGGCGCGGAAATACCATTACTGCGCCGCGTGCGCTCTCATTTTTTGCTGTCAACAATATTTACAATATATTTTCTTGATTATCTTTATTGAAAAATGGTAATCATAGGAGAAGCATAGTGTACAACACGCGCAGAATGCATATTCCGTGCGAGTTGCACAATATATTATTACAAAAATTCCACAAAATACATGACAGAAACGGAAAACAGAACATACAATCAATAATGAAACAAAAAATACAAATATAATACATAGTATCGGAGGTATATATACGGAGAGTTTACCTTCTCTGCCTTTATGCGCCTGTAGGCCTTGGAAACCTATTATTTTATTATTATATCTCAGGCTGACGGTAAACGCACATAAATCAATTTATGTAATTTCACAGAAGGTCTTTTTATTTGGTAGTCTAGTTATAGTCCGTTGAAACGTTAGAATGCAGTATTGCTCTTATGGCAAATGAGAGCGGCGTTGCCACACTTTGTAAAAGTCTAATTTTATGTTCTTAAAACTAAATGGAAAAAGTATCAGAGATTCTTACTACTTATAAAAATCAAGTAACACAGTACAGATATGAATAACCATTTGTACAATACCGTGTCTTCACAGATCAGCGCGTTTTACAGCCAGCAACGTCGCCAAGAAAGGAAAGGACAGAGTCGTTAGGAGAACCCAATAGAGAGTATGAAAAAGAACTACTCTATTTGCTCTGTACTGCATTCTAACGTTTGAACAGACTTAAGTGGCGCTAGAAGAATTTGTTATCAATATGTGTATTGAACCAAAAATAAGATGCACTTACATGCTTTTGTTATGAGTATTTTGTTAATACCTATAAAAAAATAAAATAAAAAATACATTAAAAAATCATTTTTGACTTACTTAGTTTTGTCTGTCAGACTGAGGCATAGTGTGTAGATAATTTTTCCTATTTTTACCTCTATGTAAAATTAGAATTTACAAACTAATTACATTTTCCTAACAAGACTGTAAAAGTGACTGTAGATACATATCTTTCTTTACTATCCTGATATATCAAACTTATTGTCCTCCTTTTTTTTATATTCTTTTACAATTTTTCGATTCCTGTTTCTTTTCTCTGTAAATCTGTAAACCAGTTTTATAGTATTTCTTCTTCATATGTTAATTATGTTGTAGAACTAATTATTTATTTGTACAATAAAAAAATATATTAAAATAATATTGTTATTACTGTAAACATTATGCTCAGTACTATAGTTTTATTAAATTTCTTTTGCACGCAATGTGATAGCTTAAAACTTTGACCAATGTAAATAAAATTTGTACCAATATTTTGTCCGTTTATTACTAAATCCAAAATTGCGAGGGTCAGTATCTACTATTTAAGTATTTTATTAGTGTAATTTGGGCTTCATAGATATAAACAAAAATCTTTAGGTCGTCACTCATGTTACTGTCTGTATGTATGGTACATATTGTTAACAAACAATTGAACGTAGAAAATTGAAATTTGGCATTCTTATACAGTTCCTTAAACGGGTTAAAGAATAAATGTTAAGATTTCGGAAAAATCTCTTCAAGTTTAGATTAACGATCAAAGAGTTTTTTTTTTTTTTTAATCAAATAAAATATGTAAAAATTATTGTATTAATTAAAAAAGTGTTTAATTAAAATTTTCGTTCTATAACCGAGAGTAGTTTGCCCACAAATCTGAAAAATTCAGAGTAATTCACATTAATGAACCGAAATAACCGTATAAATACAATTATTGGTCAGATTATTTATTGGATTTTTGAAAAAATATTTTTATTATTTTTATTTTCATTTAAAAAGTGGGAAAATTCACTTTTTACGTAAATTTTTCGTATTTTTTAAATTCCAAAATTTAAGTTTATATGAGTAATAAAAATATACAGAAGTACATCTTCTGTGAGATTGCTATAACATTTTCGAAGGTAGGCTAGAAGAATGCGAAAGTCTGAGGGGGTACATTAAGCAAGGACAGATCGCTCACGTTTTGTGTGTGGGGGGGGGCACACTATCTTTTGATTCAGTATTGATTTTATATATATGTACTACCAGTGTATTGGTGCTATATTAAGATTTGTTATCAGACAATAGATAGATACACTTTTTTCAGTTTTTATTTTTTTGTGTGTTATATTAACTTAATTTTTTGTTTATTACGTATTCTTATGTTAATACTAAATGTTTATAATGGTTTTGTTACTGTGAGGTTCTGTCAGCTGGATATATTGCAACATATATTTTATTATTATTTACTACTTAGCTAAGCAGTCTTCATCAGTAGTATGTTGAAAACTACTTAACAGTCGAAATGCCCATCATACTTCAATATTGAAGGGAAGTTTCAGTGTCATCATTTGATATTTAAACCTTCAAAACACACAAATTTTATACTATTCTGTTATTTAAGTTGAACAATTTTGTTATTTAATAATGCAGAATATTTTACATATTTGTATAATTTATTAGTTAACTCTTACTTTTGACTTCTATATTGAAGGATAATTGTAATTTTGAGGATAAAATGGTTGGACATAGAGTTACACTTTTTGGAATATTAACGATGTTTGGAGTCGTGTAACGCTGGGAAAAAAATAAATACATTTAGTTCTACAGCAGAATAACACAAATGAAGATAATTAGTTTGCAATTTACTAATTTCGTACTGTATAATAATTTCAGATCGAAGATAAAGTGAATATAATACCACTCGTAGCAGGAATGAGAAAGGAAGTCCTAGCTTTAATTTCTGAAGGAATTGGCTTAGTTTGGGAAAGTTACAAGCTGGATTCTTACGTCCAAAGACTTTCAGATGTAGTCGTTAGTTTCCAGGAACGTGTAGAAGATTTAGTAGTTGTTGGAGAACAATTAGACGTCGACGTTCGATCACTTGAAACCTGTCCATATTCTGCTAACACCTTTGCAGACATTCTCGCGAAAATACAACACGCAGTTGATGATTTGTCATTGAAACAATATTCAAATCTTCATATCTGGGTTGCGAGATTGGATGAAGAAGTTGAAAAGAATCTTGGAAAGCGTTTGCAAGCAGGAATTCAAGCTTGGACTGATTCGTTGAATGGAATGAAAAAGGAAATTGATCATAGTATGGATACTGATGCACCTGCACAACCCACCCATAAACTTGGAGGAGATCCACAAATTACAATTATGATACATGAAGTCAGGATTACTAATCAAACTATGTATTTGTATCCAAGTATTGAGGAAGCAAGATTCCAAATTATGCAGCAGTTATTTGCTTGGCAAGCTATTGTCACATCTCAACTTAGACTACAAAGTTCCAGGTTTGTTTTTTTTTTTTTTAATCCTATATTTTTTGCCTTTCATTTTTAATACCTGTATGATATTTTATTATGTGACTAGTACCCATGCTTCTCAAAATCGAATTCCATTAATTAACCAATAGATTTTTTTTTAAAATTTGTTCTATTAGTTAAACACATTTGATCAGTTAGTTATGTACACATTTCAAAAAGGGTTATTTTTTTAACTAATTTGTTCCAACGGCGATATCGTCCATGTTGAAAACCACTGCCTTATATCATCATCCACGTGTCTGTACGGTAGAAATTGTGGCTAAATGGACCTAGAAAATTGAAATTTAGTATACAAATCCTTGACCCATATTTAGGAAAAATATTTACACTTCGAAAAGATATATCACGCTATCAAAGACAAATGTATACATGAGTTTTCCCAAAAAAACAGAATTGAGTATTGCACATTGATGTGACCTGAATGATATGCTCGGTGTTTTTGATTAGATTAGTTTTTCGAAAAATATTGCATATTTTGTAAAAAAGTTAACAACATTATTAAAAATGTTATGTGGAATGTCAGATGAATACCCCTGAAACAAAGATTAATGAACAAAATGTGATTTTAAAAATCTTTTTAATTTGGCACGACTTTTGCAAAAAAAAAACATTTTTTTGTTTTTCATATTATTACCCAAAGAAGTTGGTTTAAAGATCTGAATAGACTTCTGAATAATGCACATTGATGTGAACAGGAATTGTATGCCCGAAATTTTTGATGCAATAAGTTTTTTGTATTATATCAAATTATTTGTATTTTAGAATCCATATTTTTTAAATTTAAAGTAGGGTAAATCTCTTAGATTTTAGCAGTTAGATTTTAGCGCTTTTTCATACTATTATGGCAAGATTATTGTCCCAGACATCCAATATTTGGGTCCTCTATTTGCCTCTTTCACTAAACACTTATGCTATCCTGAAATGTGCGAAAATTCATATTTATTTTTATTTTAAATTTCAGGTATCAGGTTGGTTTGGATAAACCAACTTTACAAACATACCGAGATGTCAATTCTAAACTGCCAGGTGGAAGCAGCACTTTGGAAAATGCCTACGATGCCATTGATAAGAAAATTAAACAAGTTCAAAAGTACGTCGACGAATGGCTTTGTTATCAGTCTCTATGGGACTTGCAAGCAGATATTTTGTATGGAACTCTTGGTGAAGATATTAACTCATGGATGGAGTGTTTAAATGACATCAAGAAAACTAGAACCACATTTGATACTTCTGACACAAGACGTGAATTTGGACCAATTGTAATAGATTTTGCTAAAGTCCAAAGTAAAGTTTCACTTAAATACGATTCTTGGCATAAGGACACTCTTGGTAAATTTGGTTCTCTCCTTGGTAATGAAATGGTCAACTTCCATTCTCAAATATCAAAATCACGATCAGAATTAGAGCAACAAAGTATTGAGGCAGCTAGTACTTCGGATGCTGTAAGCTTTATTACTTACGTTCAATCACTCAAACGAAATATGAAAGCATGGGAGAAACAAGTAGAAGTCTATCGTGAAGGTCAAAGAATTCTCGAACGTCAACGATTCCAGTTCCCACAATCATGGTTGCATGTTGAAAATCTTGAAGGGGAGTGGGGTGCCTTCAATGAAATTATCAAACGTAAAGATTCTTCCATCCAGACACAGGTTGCAAGTCTACAGATGAAGATCGTTTCTGAGGATAAGGCTGTTGAAGTAAGAACCAATGATTTCTTAGTTGACTGGGAACGTAATAAACCTGTTGAAGGACATTTAAGACCAGATGAAGCTCTAAGTCAGTTACAACTGTTCGAATCTAAATTCTCTAGACTGAAAGAAGAAAGAGACAATGTTGCAAAGGCAAAGGAAGCACTGGAATTACAAGAACCAGGCGGTGTCAGCACAAGCGAAGACCGAATGCAAGTTGTGTTTGAAGAGTTGCAAGATTTGAGGGGTGTTTGGTCTGAGTTATCTAAAATATGGACTCAGATTGATGAAACCAGGGAAAAACCTTGGTTGTCTGTGCAACCAAGAAAGCTTCGTCAGCAGTTGGATGCTATGTCAACTCAATTAAAGGAACTGCCAGCAAGATTGAGGCAGTATGCATCTTATGAATATGTTAAGAAATTACTACAAAACTATACTAAAGTAAATATGATGATTGTTGAACTGAAATCAGATGCTCTGAAAGAGCGTCATTGGAAGCAATTAACTAAACAACTTCGTGTTAATTGGATACTTTCTGATTTGACTCTTGGGCAAGTATGGGATGTAAACCTACAAAAGAATGAATCCATTGTTAAAGACATAATATTAGTAGCTCAAGGTGAAATGGCTTTGGAAGAGTTCCTTAAACAAGTACGTGAATCTTGGCAAAATTATGAGTTGGATCTCATAAATTATCAAAATAAATGTCGATTAATCAGGGGTTGGGATGATTTGTTCAATAAAGTAAAAGAACACATCAACTCAGTTGCTGCTATGAAATTATCACCATACTACAAAGTTTTTGAAGAAGAAGCTCTGACTTGGGAAGAAAAACTGAACAGGATTAATGCTCTTTTCGATGTATGGATTGATGTACAACGTCGCTGGGTATATTTGGAAGGAATATTCTCAGGAAGTGCTGATATTAAAACGCTCTTACCTGTTGAAACGTCAAGATTCCAGAGCATTAGCTCAGAATTCTTGGGCCTCATGAAAAAAGTTGGAAAATCACCAATGGTAATGGACGTATTGAACATACCAGGAGTACAACGTGCTTTGGAACGTCTTGCAGATTTGCTTGGAAAAATCCAAAAAGCTCTTGGAGAATATTTGGAGAGAGAAAGAACATCTTTCCCAAGATTTTACTTCGTTGGTGACGAAGATCTGTTGGAAATTATTGGTAACAGTAAGAATGTTGCAAGATTACAGAAACACTTCAAGAAAATGTTTGCTGGTGTTGCTGCAATATTATTAAATGAAGACAATACTATTATTACTGGAATTGCTTCTCGGGAAGGTGAAGAAGTCCAATTCGGCAACCCAGTTTCAATAATTGAACATCCTAAGATCAACGAATGGCTCACTTTAATCGAGAAAGAAATGAGAGTAACTCTTGCTTCAAGCTTAGCACAAGCAGTACAAGACATTAAACAGTTCAAAGAAGGAAACATTGATCCATCGATGTATATGGAATGGGTTGATAAATATCAGGCACAAATCGTTGTTTTAGCAGCTCAAATACTGTGGAGCGAAGACGTCGAGTCCGCTTTACAAAAAATGAATGGTCAAAGCCTAAAAGGAGTGCTAGAAAAAGTACTATCCCAAGTCGAAACAACTCTTAACGTTCTTGCAGATTCAGTGTTACAAGAGCAACCTGCTTTACGAAGAAAAAAATTAGAACATTTGATTAATGAATTTGTCCATAAGAGAACAGTTACACGCAGATTAATTTCAAATGGAATAAACAGTCCAAAAGCGTTTGAATGGTTATGTGAAATGAGATTCTATTTCGATCCACGTCAAAGTGAAGTTCTCAAACAACTAACAATTCACATGGCCAACGCTCAGTTCTACTATGGTTTCGAATATTTGGGTGTTCAAGATAGATTAGTTCAAACACCATTAACAGACCGTTGCTATTTGACTATGACACAAGCACTGGAAGCAAGACTTGGCGGTTCTCCCTTCGGGCCTGCAGGAACAGGAAAAACAGAATCTGTTAAAGCACTAGGACACCAGCTTGGTAGATTTGTACTCGTCTTTAACTGCGATGAAACATTCGATTTCCAAGCAATGGGAAGAATTTTCGTTGGTCTTTGTCAAGTAGGTGCTTGGGGTTGCTTTGATGAATTTAACAGATTGGAAGAAAGAATGTTGTCTGCTGTTTCCCAACAAGTTCAGACTATTCAAGAAGCACTAAAGTCAGAAAGGGAAGGAAATAAAGAAGGAAGTAAGTTAACTTGTTTTTAACTAAATATTACAGAATTATTTATTTCGACGTCTTTAAAGTTAATATTTGGCTTTCGTGTATAATCAAAAAACCTTCATACTGTTACTCATATGTCTGTCTTCGTATACAGTAGATTACCTACGACTGAACCTAAAGAATAATTTCAACCGCATACTGAAAAAACTCTGAGTATTCGAAAGAAATATGTTTTCGAAAAATATATTTTGCCTAGAAATAATTATAAAAATCTATAATGCACATTACGTGATTGTTCCAACTGTTAGAAAAAAATCTTTTTAAATTAATTTAAGGCATTAAATTTAAAGATTTTAATACTTAAGTAAAAAAAAAAAAAAAATTAAAAAAATATATTTTGACGCGAAAATAGTTAAAAGCTAGTCCAAAAATATCACTTACTAGATACCTACGAAAGCTTGAAATATGTTAAAATTTATACTTCAATCAATTTTTAATTTATCCTTAAAATATATTCTTCTGTATTTCAATGATTTTTGACAAGAATAATGTCAGTTAGATATATTTCGTCTTCAAATTATTATGAAAAATATTAGGTCATCAGCATACCATAAAATCTTGTGGTATCCAATGAACTGTTGACCAGAGAGGTTGGTATCTTGGACTTTTCGTAGAACCATCTCCAACTTGAAATTCAAGCAGAGGTGAGGTGGTATTTCCTTGTTTAATTCCGGCTTGAATTTCAATTGGATATAACAGAATTATAGTGCATCGTAACACAATATTATAAAATCAAGTTATTTAAATCTGCATTACAACAACCAAATTATTTCTGTTTCTTTAGGTATTAGCGTTGAATTGGTTGGAAAGCAAGTTAGAGTTTCAACTGATATGGCAATATTCATTACCATGAACCCTGGTTATGCTGGTCGATCCAACTTACCCGATAACTTGAAGAAACTGTTCCGTTCCTTGGCTATGACTACACCAGACAGACAACTTATTGCTGAAGTCATGTTGTTCTCCCAAGGCTTCAGATCTGCAGAAAAATTGGCCTGCAAAATTGTACCATTCTTCAAGTAAGTGTAATTTTGTATTTAAAACTGTAATTTATATAGAGTTACCGTGGCTTCGTGGTATGGTGGTCGCCTATGGAGCACAGAAACGCGGGTTAAAACCCCGGACATCACTTCAAAGTTTTCATATACCAATATTGTGTAGTTAGCTCAGGGGTCGATTTAAACATTTTGCCACTGATAATATAATAACATATACTATTATTATGAAAAATTTTGGTCTTTAATTTATGTTTTGTCTTTAATTAACTTAATAATAATACGCCTATTATGGGCACGGACGTACCCCACCACAAACCAAATTTTCTTATCCTGTGTTTTTCTTGTCCAGAGCAGATCTATATCATGCAATTCGTCTTTTCATCTTCTTAGCTGTCTGCCTCGCCGTCCCTTTCTATCTCTAAGTATCCACTCCATCGATTGCTTAGTCCTTCTATCGTCTTACTTTTTCATTTCTTATACTTTGACGTTTTTATATGCTAAGAATTGACCTTTCCATGCCTCATTGATATATAAGTAATTTCTGCTCTCAATTTTTTGTCAGTGACCAAATTTGAGAACCATTTGAGTAGGCTATTCGGCCGAAAACTCAATTTGGAGATATTGGTATCGTTGTAATTGTTATCGAACAGGCTATCGAATTAACTATAAATTGGGCTGTAAAAACCGCTATAAACCCAAAAAATAAGGACAAAAAAATAATATACTTTTGAAAAGCCCTCTATTTTTGTCAACCTTCCTGTTGCAAAACTTGGTAAATGCGTGGCAATGAATATACGTGCAAAAGCCGTTATATTCATTGTATACAACATGGCCTCCTACTAAGTACAAAATTAAGCAAATGCAAAACCTGCTTTTTTTCTAATTTTTCATGCAATTTAAGCAGAAACAGCCTAATGGGGATGCAAGGCACCCGGGCCCACGGCTGTATAAGGGCATTCAGAAAGAAATCCACCCCCCGCCCTTTAGGTGATTTTCTGAATTTTTTATCCCCACTCTCGAATTTACCATGAGAAGATGTTGGGCTCTTTTTTTTTGTTGAGAAATTATTTAGAGCAAAAAATCGCTGTACCCGGGCTCCTTTAAGTAGAAAGACCGGTCCCGGATTTAAGGTTACTTTTTCCTCCTATAAAAGCTATATTTTGGTTGTATAGGTTGGTATCAAAGAGGCTGTGGTTTGAAAAGCTGTTAAAAAAAAGAATGGAAAGGAAAATAAGATAAACCATTATGTTATTTTAGCTATGAGTAATAAACGCAATTTATAAACTATCTATCTGAAACGTACCTTTTCTGCCCTCTGCGTCATCATTATTATTTAACATTACTTATGAATATTCTTGAATTATTTAACATTAATATTCATATTTATTGATAATAATTTAATATGATTTATCTTCATTTTTATTTCGTTTTTTGCAGATTGTGCGATGAACAACTCTCAAACCAATCTCACTACGATTTCGGACTTCGTGCTTTGAAATCCGTATTAGTATCTGCAGGAAATGTTAAACGAGATAGAATAATGAAAATAAAGGAAGGAATGAAACAGAGAGGAGAAACAAATATCGATGAAGCATCTATTGCAGAAAATCTACCAGAACAAGAAATTCTCATTCAATCTGTATGTGAAACAATGGTGCCAAAACTTGTAGCTGAAGATATTCCACTACTATTTTCACTATTGAACGACGTATTTCCAAATGTTCAATACACCAGGGCTGAAATGGCAGGTAAGTCGTAGTGATTTTTTTAAATTTTTGTACATTGTTTGTATTGTTTAAATACTGATACATCATTTTCCGCTTGGTTCTGTGAACTGTTGTCGTGGTATCTCTATTAGAAGATAAGTTACACCATTAATATATGTTTTTGTATATTGCATGAAAATTCTGATCCCTTCCAATAACTCGATATGACTTATAATTTTATACCCTACTTTACATGAAACATATTTTAGAATACTATGATTATATCTTATTTTGCTACCCAGTATTTAGCATTCTGTCATTATAACAGCGTATAAATAAAAATATTGTCATGAATTTCACAATATTTCGATTTTGCATAATGAAATGCTGTTGATGACAGTATACTATATATTTTAATGGTGCATGTTTGCTAATAACTTTAATTAGGAGAGCTGTAAGAAAATAATTCTTAGTTGAAAATTTTTCCATAACTCTGTGATTCAAATTAGACATAGGGCAGGGGTGTCCAACTGATTTGGGCCGTGGCGCATTTTCAATACAAATGCAATTCACGCAGGCCGCGCAGTACTTACGTATACAGGGTGTTTGTTTGAAACGCCGCACCTCGAATAACTCCTTTATTTTAAGAGATAGAAAAAAATCTTCAGAAGAAAAGTTAAACTAGACAAAAGGGCCGACTTAAGGACTATAATAAGAATTCTGCATCACTTCCAGTTTCAACGGAAATTGTTTCAACTTTTTATATAGCATAGGGAATCGGTACTTTAATTTATTTTTATTTTTTTCTTGAAAGTACATTAAATCAGCTTTACAAGGATATAAAATTATCATACTTTAATTTTAACCATTTCAAAATGGTGACCATTTATTTACAACATAATAAATAACATAAATCGTATAAAGTTATACATAGAAAGCTTTGAATATGATTTTGTTGCATAAAAAATCAAATAAAACCTGCAAATTTTCTTGCATGTTAGTACGAGTTTGATATTAAAGGTGATCAAGTCTTTTGTAATTATGGGTTACATACGTTATTCAAATGAAAGAATGACAGATATGGTTCTGACATTCGGGGTATGTCAAATAAATTTTGTTAATGTCCAGTAACTCTACCAAGAAAGGTATCCTGATAGACGTCATCCGAGTAAGCAATATTTTACTGAACTAGTAAATAAATTGCAACAGCGAGATTCATTCGAAATAAAAAACGACAACCAGATATCTCTTACTGATACCTCTGAATTATTATAGACGTACCCCAATATTCTTTCTTCTTCATTTTCGTTATTTTCTTTATTGTTTGCTCTTTCTGGATGTCGTTTTTTAATTTCGAATGAACCTCGCTGTCGCAATTTATTTACTAGTTCAGTAAAATATTGCCTACTCGACTGATGTCTATCAGGGTACCTTTCTTTGTAGAGTTGCTGGGCTCTAACAGAATTTATTTGACATACTCCGAATGTCAGAACCATATCTGTCATTTCTTCATTTGAGCAACGTACGTAAGCCATAATTACAAACGATTTTTTGTTATCACCTTTAATATCAAACTCGTACTAACTTGCAAGAAAATTTGCAGGTTTTTTATGTAACACGATCATTTATAAAGCTTGCTATGTTTAACTTTGTACGATTTATGTCATTTCTTATTTTGTAAATAAATGGTCGCCATTTTGAAATGGTTAAAATTAAAGGATGATATTTTGATATCCTTGTAAAGCTGATTTAATGTACTTTCAAGAAGAAAAAAATAAAGTACCGATTCCCTATGCTAGATAAAAAGTTGAAGCAATTTCCGCTGAAACCGGAAGTGATGCAGAATTCTTATATAGTCTTTAAGTGGGCCCTTTTGTTTAGTTAAACTTTTCTTCTGAAGAATTTTTTGTATCTCTTAAAATAAAGGAGTTATTCGAGGTGCGCCATTTCAAACAAACACCCTGTCTATCTTAACAATATATTATTGCCCTATATATTATTAATAAAAAGAAAATATTTTCCCATGTCCAGTTTGATACCCATGCCTTAGGGGAATGTATATAACATAATGATTTTCTTAAACTTTTAAACTAATATTTGCTTTTATCTTTCTTCATTTACGCCATAGTTTTATTTAAAAAATACTTACTCATAATAATTATATACTTTTTGCCTTCTAAGTGCTTATTTTTCTATTTCATGCCTTAAGCTAGCATCTGGTTTCTGAGACATTGGTAACAACTGTAAAATCTGAATTGTGTTATGTAAAAGAGAGCGCGCACAGGCAGTTCTTTAACCACGTGGATAGGTGGCCCACGACAGCTAAACAACAGTTGGTTATAATTGAAGCGAGAAATAACCACAAATCATGTAATCCTTCGGATACGAGAAAGTTAAATAGTTGATAGTGAATATAGTAGAGAAGCTAGTATTTTGTGCTCTTTTCCATTCGTAAAAAGGAAGAAAAATTTTGTGGGTACATCCTTTAACTAAAGGCTATTCCAAACCTTTAGGCGGAACCAAATGGAATTTTAATTTTCTTAAGTTATCACGAGTTATTTTTTTCATGTTTAGAGGTGGCTTTTGCTAAAAAAAATGATCAAAAGCTTCATTTACCCGATAAAAATTGCTCGTCAAAATCTAATTCCTCTTAAACCAAAGAAACGGGTTATAGTCATAATCTAAAGGTTAATTTCATAAACTATACAAGGACTTTTGTTCTTATTCTAAGAAATTTTCCGGTTATTTTCGGATATTTTAAAATACCTTATATGTTTGATGAATTATTGTCTACCGAACAAGACATACTGAATACCTTAACTCAGTGTTCTTCAACCTTTTTGCACCTGCGGACCGCTGAAAATAGGATACATATTTCGCGGACCGACTGAAAGCTAAGATAATTTGATATACGTGGCTGCAGAGTTGTTTTTGGGAGACGAAGCGCTGCATTGACATCCTTTCGATTTCTCTGTTTGGTTTTTATAATGCCTGGGCTACACCTGCATCTATCGTCGCTAAACTTCGGTTTAACGTGACATACTCGCTAATGTGGCCAGCTACTATCGGTTTGCGTTCACAATATTAGCAGTGCGCGCCACTAGACACATGACGATAACTGAAGTGGCGGTTTTAGAGCGCACATCAAAGGAACTTAGCGCAGAGCGTAGTATGTTCTGTTGGCGCGTATTGTTGTTTATCCGGCATCATTTGTGGTTATGTTATACATATTTCTTTACAACTTATTTGTGTCAAAATCAGATAAGATTATGTTTGAATTTGTAAAATTAAATGTAAAAAATAATTTTAGGGTGCAGTTATGATGGATATACACCATAATTTTATTTTATTTACAGCAAAATAAATACGCTTGTACCTTGTAAACGTAAATAAAGTGTAGAGGCGAAAACGCAGGTATGGCCACAAGTTGCGTTTTAGCACGATATCGATAGATGCAGTTTACCACGAATTTATATAGAGCGCAATTATCGGCAAAACTTATAACGCAAGTGTGGCCCAGGCATTATTAACATGGCTGAAAAAGTCTTTTCGCACAGTAGGAAGTCGAAAAAATGACCAATAATTTGTTAGCTTTATAACTTAAAGATGGATGTTCTTTTACTTGCGTTTTCCAAAATTGAGACAATGATTGCATTTTATGTCTGGACACCAGAGTGACATCAGAAGACAACTCGATTAGCTTTTCTGTTTCACGAGGATCAAGTGCACATGACTTTATATCTGCCAAGAATGGATTATTAATCCAGAGGTTACCTTTACGAGGATCCTCATTTTCAGGGAAATAATTATTAAAATTTTCAACTAATGCTCTTAAATTTTGACTTATTATGTTGAATATGACTTTCTGTTTGACATCAGCAGCAATCAAAAATTCTTCCAAAAGAAATTCTTCGAAACATTTCTATATCTTCCTCTTGTAAGCGACTATTCCAAAGAGGTAACTTCTTTTTGAACGTATCCATTTTATTTCTTAAATTAAAAATATTTGTATATGACCCCTACAGAGAAATATTAACTTCATTTGGCAGACTGAATATGTCCACCATGTAAGCAAGTTTTGCCAGCACTCAAATGCACGGCAAAATCTGGAAACACGATCTAAAGAAGTATGAAAAATAGCCGCGAGAGGCGTTGTATTGGGACTAGTAAATATTAAATTAATCATGGTTCGGACAAAAGTTAGCTTCGGCTTCGACTAAAAAAATGTGCTATATGCTTGTGAACAGAGTGTGCATCTACATGATTCGGTCGAAATTTTTTGCGGACCAGCAGGAATTTTCTGCGGACCACGGGTTGAAGAGCACTGCCTTAGCTAACTCTTTCATCTCTATCAAATTGGCCTCAAATTGCTACAATCGCCTCCCACATTTCCAACTATTGCTTCTGTTTTAGAGTTTTGTTACTGTATGTAGGAACCTTTATATTATACAGACTGTTTAAAAAAATTGGTCAGAAATTTTAAGAGTGTACAGTACTGAACAAAATGAGTGAAAAAGCTTTATCAACATGAATCCGCAAACCAATAGTTCCGAGATATGAGAAATTTTCAACATTGTTCTATCTTTGAAACATCACAATGTGTGGTTCAAATTCACATTTCTTTTTAAAATGTTTATAACAGATATTCTACATGTCTTCCTTCCATCTCAACACAGCCATCGCATTTTTTCCTTAAAAGAATTGTGTATTTTTTCAAAAATTCCGGTCTTTAATTGAATAATCTTTCACAATATTTTGTTTTTACTATTTATCACAACAAACTTGATCAAGCCTGTACTGTGATGGAAGGAAGACATGTAGAACACTCGCTATAAAAATTCTTTTTTAAGCTTTTTCATTCATTTTCGTGGGTAATCTATGCTCTTATAATTTCCAACCACTTTTCTTTAACACCCAGTATAATACTGGTATTTTTCAACTTTAATAATTAATTTCTCGGTGTGAAAATATTCCTCCATACTTCTGTACTCTACATGAGGCTAGTAAGAAAAGGTTACAGTTTACATAAATAAAAATAAAAATAATTTTAATTTGAAAAAATAATAATAATTTAAACAAAAACTGTTATTGTTCCGTTCGTTTCATTCTAAAAGATGTTGATCTCTCGAAAATAGAGCATGTTGCGTTTTTCAACTGTCGCGGTTAAACAACTGCTCGTGCTCTCACTCATTACAGACAAAACCATGAGTTCATAAAGCAATTACATAAGGGTTGGCTATGGAAAAATAAAATAATGTCTACTGCAAGCTTTATATAACAAATATAAACTTATGACAACAACAACTATGATGACAGTTAATTAATTCTAAAGCTTGCTGTTGACATTTCTTTTGTTTTATTTTCCATAGCCAACCATTATGTAATTTGGTGCTACAGCGACGCTTGGTAGCCAAAAAGAAAAAAAAGTGCGTATTTGCTCGAAATGTAGCATTTGCATTAATATTTAAAATTCTGTACATTTGAAAGTATATTACATTGATTTTAAATTCTAAAAGTCAGAAAATAATTATTGTAAATTATAAATAATAATTCCTTTTGTTATCAATGGAGTGCGGCCAATTTACGTGTTAATACGTTTTAATCTATTAATAGAACAATAGGTTTTGCTAGTTAAGCAAGATTAAAACGTATTATGACTTGGCCGCTCTCTAGTTACCAATAGCGAGTGGCCAATCTGGATGTTAATACGTTTTAATCCTATTAAATTAAAAAAATATATATATTTTTTTCAATTAATTAGGATTAAAATGTGTTACAACCTAATTTAGCCGCACTCTAGTTATCAATGTATAATACTATAATTTTATTTTGTTAAAATTAATTTTTGGAGATCTAATATGTTTACATACCATGTCTTCTAAAATTTATTACACAGATATCCTTTATTCTGATAAAAACAGCAATTTTTTTTAATTTTTATTATTTTCATTACAATTTTGTGCAACAGGCACTTATAAATAGATCATTCCCTATTGCAACAGTGGAATTTTATTATTTTAGTGTACACATGTAAAGGAATAATGACTATTCAGTTCATTCGTGGGAGATTTTGACATTATATTTCATAGTGAAGGCTTTGAAAGACTTCTTAGATAAAAGCGCTACAAGTATTTTTATTGTGTAGGTACTTTTTCAGTTTATTACTTCAACTTAAATTGCAATAATTCGGTGTCCTGTTAGCTATACTCGCCAAGAATGCTTTCAATATTTTTAAATATTTATGTAACAGAAAAGCTCTCATGCAAACACAGATTTCTGTGATTCATATTACTTAAAGTACCTATATATTTGGTTTATCGCGGAAAAGAGTATATATCTCTTATTATTATTATTATTATATATGTGTATATATATATATATATATATATATATAACTTATGGTAAAATTTTACTGACGGGTCCGCTCGAACTTCATCACAGAACTGCATTCATTTTTCCCGCCACCTACTTGCTGTAAACGACAGCTCACGCATTTTACCAGTGGTCCTAAAACGTACTAACCTGTCTGCTCGAGCTTCATTCTTTATATATGTTACGGCCTCAGAACAATAAATAAGATGGACACCGTTGTTTATATTATTTTCTGTTTCCGTCATTGTTTGTTTACATTTTTCTAGAATAAATTGTTGCCTCCCGAATATTTACCAAGATACACGAAGACCATATGATGCTTATTGCCGAAGTTACTTTACGTGTTTATTTATATTTGATCGTGCTAAATATTTCTTTATGGTTTTTGGAGTGTTTTTAAGCATACATGCATTATAATGGTTTATAATTATGTTAATAAAAGTGTTATATCGGTTTGTAGATAAGTTAAAAGGTAATTTTATTGAGGTTATTGTTTGTTTTATTTACTACAAAATGAGGTATATAAAGGTACGTACTGACTTGAGCATTTGTACGCGCACGGATTATGTGCACGCACAAATGCTCAGGTGAGTACGAGGTACAATTTATGTGCGCGTATAGTAATCCTCCCACGAATGCTATCCGTAGCTTGTCGGTCCCACCGATAAGATCAAAGAACTTGTGCGCTCAGTGTGTACGGATTTATGCAGTCATATAATTGTGCGCGTAAATTTAAGTAAACACCAGTAAATATTCAACATGGAATGGAGTAAAATGGTATTGCATGCTGGTAAACTAATCCCCAGTTGAAAACGTAGGGTTGTGGCTAATCGTTCTTTCGCGGGAACAGCCCTTATAAATTTTGTCTTTCTCCCAATTTTGTGACCAACTTTATTAACGAGTAGTTCAAAATCTGCCGCTGACATTCGAACAAAATTTTGAAATTGTCCACTAACCTCTTGCATTTGCAGTTCTGCTAGCATACTTGAACTATTGTATATTTCCCTGCTTCTATATATATAGTTGTGTCATCCACCACCGTTTGTTTTGTTTTTCTTATTTTTTACTAAGTATACCATGGCCTCATTCAGCAGACTCACCAGGTAGTTACCGGTTGGTAAATTTTTTCCTGTATGCATACGTTGGTCTACCGGTGAGTTACCGTACTTACTCACCGGTCGCCATTTTATTAACCGGATTTCATTAACGAACAGTTGCTCACCGGTGGACATTTTGACAGTTATATCTGTAGTAACAAAGAATCAAGCACAAAGAATTGAGTGTTAAGTCAGTTTACTTAGATATTGAGGAGACTTATATAAAGCACATGTACTCTTAAAATTACTGTAAAAGCTTATATTCAAAATTTACTGTCATTACAATCTGTCATTGTTTAAGATATTGTAGTTTTCATATACGCCGTTCGACAACGCTGCCATAAAATGTGCATTTAGTCAAATTCAGCGGTAAGTTTGTACCGGTAAGTCACCGATGAGTCTGCTGAATGCGACCTATGTATGCTGCACTTGTTAAGGCAACAACATTACTTTCCGCCATCGTTGATACTACTTACTTTAAATAAATATGTGCGTGGATATAACTGAAATACGCGGAGCGAGATTTTACGCGCACAAATTAGAAAGTTGTGTGTGCAAATTTTTTACCCGCACGAAAATCCGTGCGCGCACATAATCGGTGCGCGTACAAATGCTCAAGTCAGTACGCACCTTTATATTAACATCATTATTAAATATATTATAAAAATTTATAATTTATAAAACAATATTTTGACGATCGCTAGAATACGTAGATTGACTAGCAGCCTTGAGCATGCTCGACACTAATAATAGTAATAGGAGAGGGAATGAAGTTCGAGCGGACCGAAGAGTAACATTCACCCAAACTTTTTATCATAGTTAAAAGAGTAAGAAAAGGTGGTAAAAAATAAGAATTCTGATAAACTTGAAACAGTTAAGGCAAATCAAATGACTAGTTATTTAGTACTCCAAAGAAAAACAATTCTAAAATGTACTACAGTTGCATTTTTTGTATAAACAACGTCACAAGTAATTGTCTATTACGTTTACATAATATGTATAAATACTGCATATAAATACTTCTAATACTGTAAAATAGGGCCATTATCGATTTCTTACTGAATTTACACTAGGGCACTTAAAAACATTTTTTCCCCCCTTTTATAATATAGGATGCCTACGTATATAATATGAAATGTCACGGTTGGCTGACTAATTTGAATATAATCGATATAGTTCGTTCGTACTTACTCAGTACATCCCTCAAACTCAAGGTCTCCCACATCATTTCCAAGACTTGCGACCGGATCAAGTCTGGAAACCCCGGTTCGCCAACTTGCTGCTATGATTCTAAGAAAGGAGTTAAGGGTTGTTGAATTAGACACAACATATTAATTAACCTACTTTAATTACGTTACGGGTTTTAATATTTACATTATTTACACGACTTACAATTATGTTGTTAACCGTTAATCCAAGTAAGAAACGCATATTCACAAACACTATACACTGAAGAGACTCTTTAACACTAAACACTAATTTGTCGCGCTGGACATCACAAGCCTCACTAGCATATCTGAGCTACCAATTGTCTTTCTCAAGTCTCTAACCCATGGTGGACAAAATATGACTCCCTCAAACACCTATTGACCTCTTGATTGCTTTTACTGAACTACCCTTAAACTCGTATTAACCTCATCACTCTAAAAACTCAACTACCCTGAGAGACTTCCTACGCCCAACTGTAACATATCATATTACATCCCGGTCATCCAGACGGCAGTTATTATTCATAAATTAAATACTATATTCTCCCTATATAAATAACCAAAAATAATGTTTATTTTAAAGACACAGATTAATAGTTTACCCCATATGGTCGGAACACATCTAATCTACACACACCGGCAAATTTAAAGGAACAGATTGAAAATAATGTTTTTTTTTTTTTTTAATTTCATTATTTTGTAGCCTATATCTAGATAGCTTTGAATGCTCTACTATTGTATCTTTTGGTGGAGGTTCAATTATGGTGTGGGATAGAATATGTTTGGGAGCTCGCACAGAGTTAGTGGTGATTGATGGCGGAGCGTTAACTGCAGATAGGTACATCAGAGATACTCTTCAAAACCATGTTATACCTTTTGCCCCATATATCGGAGCAAATTCCACCCTAATGCAGGATAATGCGCGCCCACACGTCAGCCCCTGTGTAACAGACTTTTTAAATCAAGTGGGTATAACGACATGGGTTGGCCAGCGTGCTCCCCTGACCTCAACCCGATTGAACATTTTCCCAAAAAACATCGCACTACAGGGAAAATAATTAGATTTTTATGTCTGTTCCTTTAAATTTGGCGGTGTGTGTAATAATGTGACAACTTTTGTGATCTGATTTTAGAATTTACGATTCCCTTTTCATGTTAACCTTACATAGGTGTAAAGTTACAGTAATAAACATGTCTACACTTACCTTCAATGTCCCTTTCTAAGAAATAAATTATTTTTTATCTTTTATTATTTTTTAATATTTTACTCTAATTGGATTATTGTATTGAATTTATGTATTAAATTTTATTTCTGAAACAATACTAAAATTACCTCCCTTGCAATAACCGAGAACCATTCGCTTTGAAATATTTCTACACAGCGTTTTAGAATTTGTGAGGTTATATATAATAACGTGCTTATGCATAATAAGTAAGCAACATAATATTCAAACCGGCGTAGCGTAGTGGTAACACATGTGCTCTGCGTTGCTAAGGTCTCGGGTTTAAATCCCGTTCAGGCAAGGAATTTTTCAAAAAAATTAATTATCCTGGCTAATTGCCAAAGCAGCAAAGGCCATAAAAAAATTTAAATAATATTCAGACAGATTTCTAAGTATAGATGGTAGCGTAACGTATTGCGTACTTAAGTACCCATACAACATCCGTTCATTTGAGTGAATACTATGTATATGCGTGTGTCTTTGATTGCTCGGTTGGTACTATTCTACAACTGCAAACCCACCAGGCAGTGTTGCCACATATAATGAAATTAAAGCAAGTAAATTTAAACTAAAATCAAAATAAAATTAAAATTATTTGTATAATAATGATTAACTTTCAGTTAAATAAATCCAATTAAATAAATATGCCTGTATTTAATAATAATAGTAATAAATAATAATATTACTTTCACAGTTGGTTAAAGAAAACAAAAGGGGGACTATAATTTGGCATCCTGCACCACTTCTTTATTACATATAAACGCATGAACAATGTTACACAATTTTAATACGACTGATGTGGGGACAAATAAAGTACTGTGCACTCAAAACTGGGTAATTATGTTAGGTTTAGTTAGTAAAACAATAGAACCGAAGAAGCCGAAAAGCTCGAAGTAAGCTTAAAGAAGTTTATGTAAAAAAATGGCGGTGTAGGATGTAATTCTGTAGTTTTACCTTTATTTCTTTGTTATTTTATTTTGTAAAGTGTATACATTCTTAATAATTCTTTATTTTTTTTACACTCATTTAAGCCTAATTCGAGCCTTTCGGCTTGTGCTGTCCTAGACTTTTACTAATTAAACATAACCTAATTACATTGTTTTTAGGTGCATAGTACTTTATTTTCCCTCACATTAGCCCAATTAAAATTGTGTATAATTGTGCATGCGTTTATAACATGGTGGTGTAGGCTGCCAATTCATTGTCCACCAAAATTAAAATTTTAAAAATATCCATACAATAGATGGTAACTACAGCAGAAAAAAAAAATGAAAATAATATTATTAAATAAATTATATTATATAAAAATAAATTATATTAAATTTAGGGATTCTGCAAACCAACGCGGCTACGTAGGCGATCGCGGTAGCGGTCACGGTAACGGTCTAAAGAAACTTATGTAATACGATAAGATCACACATATACAAGCGTTCCAGTATCAGAAAACGGCGGATAGTGCTGCGTTCTATTTTGCGATAACCAAGCGGTAACGGTGAAACTCAACAAACTGCGTTTGGCAGCGGTGATAGTCGTTGTATGTATATCCGAGGGTGATATTTTCTCTAGTTATGGAAAATTTAACAGAAAAAATAATAGGAGCTGTAATGGTTTGTTAGGTCCATTAAAGCTGTAAAAGAAAAGAAAATTTTATATGACTTATCACATCCGAAGTATAAAAATATTAGGAAATAGGAAAACTATTGGAAATTGATGGTAAGTAGGTTATTATTATTTTTGCTTTACATACAATTGGTTATAGTAATACATAGCATAGTTGACGGCCCTCCTTCCGTCAAATGGAAGATTATTGTAACCGCCTATTGCTGGCTCTTGAGGTTCTATTAAATGTAAATAAGTTTGATTTGAATTAATTTGACGTAAATAATTGTATAGAACGCGCGCAGCTTGTACAATTTTTAATGAAGAATGTACTTTTACTTCCAGTGGTCTGTAAAATACTCCATTTTTGGACTAAAATGCCGAAAGCATTTTCAATAACAATCCAAGCTGTTCATAACGCATTGTTGTAGTTTTCTTTCCTGTTATCATATCGTGTCTGTCTGTATGGAAAAGGCCGCATTAAATACGGCGTAAGTGCAAAAACTCCATGGCCCATACATAGTACACAAGGAATAGCTTCATTTTGACCCTGCAATATTCTGTCAAAAGGAATGTTCATTATTCCATTTTTATTTTATTTTTTTCCAATGTTGATATCTACCGATAAGTACCGCCATCACTATTCTTTCCATAACCACCAACATCGATGCAGATACATTTGTAATCGGGACCAACAATAACCATTAGAATAATGGAGATTTTTTTCAAGTAGCAAAAATGTGTGGAGCCTGATTTCTCGGGCATTTAATTGTCACGTGTTTCCCATCAGTACTTCCAACACAATTGGAAAAATTCCATGTTTCCTTAAAACTTATAATTGCATTGTTCCATGTCTCAGTATTTGGTTCTAGCATGTAGATAGACTGTAATCGTTTCCAAATTGTATCTCATACTTCGGCAACAATTGTACTAACAGTAGTAAAACCCATTCGGAAACTATGACCAATTGTATTGTGGGAATTGCTAGTAGCCAAAAACCTAAAAAAAAATATGATTGATTAAATTTAGGCGATTTTTGTTTAGATTGCTATGCCAACCATTTAACCGCTAAAAAGACTCATACGGACCAGAAAGATATATTTGTAGAACGCTATAAAATGTGGCCATCGGTAGTTTCACCAATAGACTCAAATATTTCTAACGCGGATGAAAATAATAATGAAGAAACTGAAGATGAACCTCAACCACTAACTCCAGAGGAAGGTCAGGTTTATTCAGCCCCGAAAAACCTTCCAACAATGCAAGAAACTCCCCGAAATGTAGCAACTCGTAAAAGAAAAGCGCCTGATCGAGACAAAGAATCATCCGCTGATAAAATCTCTTCAATTGATAAAGTTTTAAATTATTTACACAAAAATAACAACTTGGACACAAATTATGATGAGGTTGATTTATTATGTTTGGGATATGCAAAAACAATAAGAAAAATGAATACCCGACTTCAAATAATGACTAAATTTAAAATAGCTCAAGTAATAATGGAAGCAGAGTTACAACAACAACAACAACAACAAACAGAAATATAATCTATAAGAACAGAAATTCGATATTCACACTTTTCATCACAGTCAACTCCTCATCCAGCATATTCGTCACAATATTCTGATCAAGGCACGATCGCGCACTCTGAAGACAGTAGTGAGAAGATTACCTGGTGTGAAAATTTCTCTCAATCAAATATTTAATTAATAATAACCTTTGCTCAATATGATTTTTACTTTTTGTATTTTTATATTAAATCTTTTTTTTTTTGTATACAGTTTGGATATTTATTTACCTTAATGTTACTGCTAGACGTTCGGTATGTGATATCGGCTCTCTAAAGTTAGTGTGCGTTTTCTGATTATCCTTTTTAATAAACTGAACAATTTCACAAAAAATTTCAATTGTCATTCAAAAATAAATGTAAAACCGTTCTTCGTCCATTGGCATATTTGTGTACAATATGAAATTCGCCTTGCTGTTCACATGTCTTATTAATATCATAACCCATACTCTTCGTTTATTCCTGACGACATTTTATTATTATTATTTTTAATTATGTAGTATAATCTAAACAAATATAACTTATCTATTCCGTTCCTGATCTTCAAGAAGTGCTGCCAAAATCAGAGCTTCTTTTTGTTTTACTTTTAGCATTATAAAGTACCGCTACAGCGACCGCCATCGTAGCCGCGTTGGTTTGCGGAATCCTTTAAACTACATTTGTAGATTAAAACTACAATCACAGTAGAAATCAAATGAATATTGCTTATTTCTATATATCTTATAAACAGGGCCGCCGAGGGGACTTCTGGGGCCCCGGGGAGAAACTTTCTTTGCGGACCCGGGGTAATGATCAATTCTATACCCGGGGCTGTCAAGAGGCTGAAAACTAATTCTTTTAGCTCGGACTCTGGACCATATACAAATGAAGCGGAATTTTTTTTTTTATAATACAGGTGCAAATACAACTGATGACCTAAAAAGGTCATCACTTCCAAAATACAAGTGATGAGAAAGAAAAAAAGTCATCACTTGCAAAATACAAGTGAGTGACGGCCATGCACCCCTGGCACGAGCCTCGATGCCAGGCCGTTCTTACGGCTCTGTTCAGGACCCTGGAGCCCCTATAATCCCGGAGCGCCGGGAATTTTCCCCGGCTACCCCCCCCTCGCCTCTTGTCGGGCCTACTTATAAATAAACTCATTTATTAAATTTATATTACATTTAAATTATTAAAATTGATATATTACATTTAACTATTGGCAACACTGCACGCATGTGCATTAAGGTTGGTTTGCAGTTGTATAATAGTACCATTCGGTTTGTTTCATTGTCTTTCTTGCCTTACATTTTTATGAAGATAATACGAATCTATAATAGTAATTTAAATACCAGCTTTTACCCCTTATATTACATATTATGTAGCACTTTTCTTTCTACTCCTTCACAGCTTTCCATAGCAGATATAATCATAGGATGAAACTAAGTGAAGTTAGTTAGTGCAAGCATGATTATGCATTGCACGAAACATTATATGTATTTTCAATGTAATGTCCGTTGACTGTTGCTTATTATGTATTTATTTCTTATAGGCCTTAAAGAGGAGATCAGGAAAGTTTGTCAAGAAGAATATTTGGTATGCGGTGAAGGTGATGAACAAGGAGGAGCCTGGATGGAAAAGGTACTCCTAATAGTAGTTTTCAACCGTACCTCTTTAACTTTTCAATCAATCTGCAAGCTATTTTTGCCAGTTTTGTACTCATACATATCATAATTTTAAATAATTAGTTTACAAATATGATACGACTTGTTGAAGTCCAAGTTTTTTTTTTATATATATATATCTCTGAATGTTTAACACAAATATATATGCAGGGTAATATTTAAGTCTTGTTATTAATCATTATTGTCATAAATCGGCATCTTTTATACTCCCATAAGCAAAATATTAATTTGACTAATTATTTACAACTATAACATAAAGTTTTAAAGACACAGCATTTCGTTTCAAAATGTTTACTATACCTTTAAAACATGCTTCGGTAGTGAAATAATATTTTGAATTATTGACAGCTTTATCAAATATCGGTTATAGATTATTAACTGTTTCACTCGTTTCATTCATCATGCTTACTATAATTTTGGTGTTAACCATTATTATAGTTTTAATCAGGGCTTCAAACCGTTATTTTTTTTTTTTTCGGTTTTCGTTCCGGCAAAAATAAGGTTTTTTTTTCGGTTCAGTTCCGAGTGATAAATTTTTAAATGCTTTTATTTGTATTAGAAATTTATTTTCTACTATAATTTAGAAGAACATTTTATTCTTTACTTTGTAATAATCATACCAAGGCCGCTGCCAGGGGGGGTTATAGGCGTTCAACTCCTCCCAAAATAAAAGAAGCCCTTTTTTACTTATCAGTTTAAAAAAATACCATTTTTTTCTGCTCATCAGTTGAAAAAATAATCTTACATAAAATGTATTTTATATTTACTCCCATAAACATTATCTGAGCCGAATTAAACCGATATTTTTTTTTTCGGTTCAGCTCCGGTTTTCGTTCCAACAAAAATAACGGTTTTTTTTCGGTTTTCGGTTCAGTTCCGGTTCGAAACCCTGGTTTTAATAGAAACTATAGTCATCATGATGAATAAAAATAGTGAAACTTTACAAAATGTTTTATTTATAAGGACCTACTACTTAAATAATATTGTTCTAAATTTTTATTTTTTATAAAATTGAAATTGAAACACTTTCCTAATGTGACTTCTATTATGTGTACAAAATGACAAAAATATGCTTTAATTATTGAGTTTGAACTATTTTTTTTATTGACGAATTTACTTTAATTGTATTTTAATACTTCTACTTTCTTCTGATTTTTGCTAACTCAGGTCGGAGAAACATGGGTTGCAAAGGTAATATTACATGTACTTATTACGAAATTGTATTAACAGTAATTTTTATTTATTATTATTGCTTATTATATTTACAACTGGCCGACTGTGAATGGCCAACGAGTAAATTTGTTGAGAGATTTAAAACATGAGGCGAGATATCACTCATTACTGAGACTCTGATCACTGATTATACACTAACACTAATGACTGATATAATTAACAATAATTCTATAAAATATTTATTATATCTGTCAGCATTCAGTATTTTGTGATAATTATTTCTTAATATTACATCCACCGCTATGCTAAATTAATTTCATTATTTATAAAGGTATTTTGCTGTACCAAACGAAGGTATTTTATTTTTGTTGAATTTTGTTATATTTGTGATTACTACTTTAAATTATAAATATTTTAAATTGTCCAGAAACTATAATAATTAAAAGTAACACCAGATTTATTCCTCTACATTTCACGATGGCTCAGATATATGACAATTATTGAAGTTCTGCTACTAAAGTAACCAAAATAAACGGTTACTAAAATACCAGTCATGCAATACTGAAAATTAGTTTTCTAATATGTTTGAACATATTAGAATGTTACAAATATACTGGATGTCTCTATAAAACAATAAATATCCAATAAATTGTGGGGGCATTTCTACGATCGGTCGGAACGTCACGATTATCTGAATCAATTTAAATATTTTCATTGTACTTCATGGTACTTACTTTGAAAGGCCTTTCCACATAGTGGGTTCCAAGACTTGCGAGAGGAATCAAATCTGAAACCCTAAATGTCCGCCGGTCGGTTGCTTAGATTTTTTATGACAGGAATAAGGGTTTTTGAATTAGATTCTGTATTTTACTTAATCTACGTTTAATGTTTATTAATACTGAATTTAGTAATTACACTAGAACTGACAATTAAATTCTGGCTACGAAATCCCATGAGAGACACTCAACACAAAACCTCACAATCACCGTTTCACCGCACAAGCCGTTAAACACCTCACAACACTCACAGTGTTTAACCCGTTATCGAGGTTGGTTCAGTTCATTAAAATTGTCCTCAACACTTCCAGTCTGACCATTCTGGTTCACTACACGTTACTAGGTTTTCCAACCAAAAGTGCTTGGGAGGTTCGTCCGACTCCGGTGCTGGTTTACTCACGACACTTAAAAACTGACTCTCTTTAAATACGACTTAACATATTCACTCTTTAGACTCAACTTTTAAAAAGAGAACTCCCCTATGCGGCTTACATCGCCCAACTGTTAAATATCATTTCACACCCCGTTCAATCGAGATGACATTTATTATTCATAAATTAAATTATATAATCTCTCCAGATAAGTAACCAAATTAATGTTTATTTTAAGACAGAGATTAATAGATTTTCTCATATGGTCCTAATACTTCTAATCTAATTTATGGATAGAGTTGTAATCAGTATTACAATTTACGATTATCTTTTCATGTTAAGTTTACAAAAGTCTTAAGTTACAATAATAAACATATCTGCCCTTATCTTAAATGCCCTTTCTAAGAAATAGATTATCTTTTTATCATTTAACATTTTTAATATTTTACTTTAATTGAATGATTATACTGAATTTATTTATGAAATTTTATTTCTGGAATAATACCAAAATTACATCCCTTACAAACTCGCTTATTTTAAAGGATACGACTTTTGACTTTATTAGACTTTAATCATAAGGTAAAGGGGCTGATTTATTACATTCTTTTATTGTTACTGCCAAACTAAGAAATGGTACCAAATAATAATATTTACCGACCACCACTTGTATAAGGGAGGAATTGTGATCATACCGGTTTTGACATTTCAATGGTCCAAAATGTCGATGTCCACGAATTGAGGTCTCTACATAACGTTTTAACTATTTTTAGCATGATGTCTGTCGGTCCACGGACACGTGAAGAACGAATTTGGCTAAACAGGTGTTTATGAAACTTCATATTTAAGCTTTTGACATCAATGCCACCATTGGATCAACTTTTGGTAAAACTACTATTTCGGAAGAGAAATATTTAGAAAAATGTTATTTGCTGAAAGTTGTTGTTAAATATGAGAGTAATAATTTTATTTGTTTTTTATTTTTTTTTTATTTGGTGTGGTTTTTTATTTTATTTATTATTATTTTTTATTTTTATTTGAGGAGTTATTTTCTTTACTAAATTCACCATGTGGATGAGCGCTCGGCGTGTAAAAACGCCAATTGAAATTCATGGTTTAGTTTCAAAATTTTAAAAGATATATTATTTGGTTACGTATTTTGTGGTGGCGATCGGTTATGTGGAGGTCACAACTGATTTTTAATACATGGTGCCATTAGTAAAACAAGCTTTACCCCCTCCTCTGCAGTAACAGTTATTTGATGGGTACAATAAATCTGCCCCTTTACTTTATGATTAAAGTGTAGTAAGAAATAAATTCTTTTAAAATAAGAAAGTTGTTTGCCATTTATTGTTTTATAGACATCATGGACATATAAACAGTGATATTCAGATGAGAAATTTCCATTATGTTACATTAATTAATCCCCGTTACAAAGTAATGTAATCTGTATTTGTTTCTGTGTCACTTTTAAATGTATTTTTTTTTTTTTTTAAGTGTTGGTTTTAATTTGTTTCTGAACTTGGCTTTAGGAAATTTAAAAACTACAAATTTGCTATTATGACACTATATTATTTTTTCTGTTTTTCGTCTTAGATTTAATAAAACATAAATTAACACTATCTTGTATTACAGGTTCTTCAATTATATCAAATTTCCAATTTAAATCATGGTTTAATGATGGTTGGTCCAAGTGGTTCTGGCAAGAGTACCGCCTGGCGCGTCCTTCTCAAGGCCCTTGAACGATTTGAAGGAGTGGAAGGTGTTGCTCACGTAATCGATCCCAAAGCAATCAGCAAGGAAGCTCTTTATGGTGTGTTAGATCCAAACACTCGTGAATGGACTGATGGATTGTTCACTCATATCCTACGTAAAATCATTGACAATGTGCGAGGTGAAATCAATAAGAGGCAATGGATCATATTTGATGGTGATGTCGATCCGGAATGGGTTGAAAATTTGAACTCTGTACTTGATGACAACAAACTTTTAACATTACCAAATGGTGAAAGATTGTCCCTTCCACCTAATGTGAGAGTGATGTTTGAAGTCCAGGATCTGAAGTATGCTACACTGGCTACTGTTTCAAGATGTGGTATGGTTTGGTTCTCGGAAGATGTGCTGTCCACAGAGATGATATTCGAGAACTTCATGTTAAGAATCAAACACATTCCATTGGATGAAGGGGAGGAAGAAGGATTTGGAAAGAAGAGTTCTGAAACTAAAGAAGATACTTTATCACCAACTTTACAGGTAATATTATACCTATGTAAATTATTTTATTATATTTTATATATTTTTGGTATTTGTATCTAAAACTTTGTAGTTTATTATATAAAGATTCTAACAGAGGCGCAACTGGATGGAGGCATGCGTGCCTCTTCCGTAGCTTAAATCCGCAGAATTAAATAACATAAAACTGCAATTTTTCACCAATCCTCGTACAATATCAATCTGAACCCGTTCGTAGATATTTTTTATGTGTTGAGAATTTATAATCCAATTTTATTCACGTTGTTAATGAGTAGTATTAGTATGGAGTTTGAGTTTGCTCCTCCGCTGTTACAGTATACTGGTTGCGTCACTGGATCCTGTCAATATTTAAGATTTTACTTGCTAGTTGAGTTATATTTTGTTAATTATGTTTTTCATTCTTAGGTGCAGGTAGAAGTTTCTAATATTCTACAACCATTCTTAGCAGCTGATGGTTTAGTAGTCCGCTGTCTAGAATTTGCCATGGAACAAGAACACATTATGGATTTTACTCGACTTCGAGCTCTAAGTTCCCTATTTTCTATGCTTAATCAAAGTGTCAGAAACATTCTTCAGTACAATCATGCCCATTCCGATTTCCCACTACCACCTGAGCAAATAGAAAAATACATTCCCAAATGCCTGGTTTACGCTTTAGTATGGAGCTTCAGTGGTGACGCAAAATTAAAAGTACGATCAGATCTTGGAGATTTTATTCGTTCAGTAACTACAGTACCTTTGCCGGCTGGTAATAATTTACCAATTGTAGACTACGAGGTGAACATCCATGGAGAATGGTCCCCATGGTCAAATAAAGTACCACAAATTGAGGTTGAAACTCACAAAGTTGCTTCTCCGGATATTGTTGTCCCAACTTTGGACACTGTACGTCATGAGTCCTTACTCTACACTTGGTTAGCCGAACATAAACCATTGGTCTTGTGTGGTCCACCAGGTTCTGGTAAAACTATGACTCTCTTCTCTGCTCTGAGAGCTCTGCCAGATATGGAAGTTGTTGGTTTGAACTTTTCGTCTGCAACAACTCCAGAATTATTATTGAAAACATTCGATCACTACTGTGAATATCGTAAAACACCAAATGGTGTTATACTATCACCTGTACAACTTGGGAAATGGTTAGTGTTGTTCTGCGATGAAATTAACTTGCCTGATATGGATAAATATGGAACACAGAGAGTAATTTCTTTCTTAAGACAACTCGTTGAACAGAGAGGTTTCTACAGAGGTTCAGATCAAACTTGGGTTTCTTTGGAAAGAATACAGTTTGTCGGTGCTTGTAATCCACCTACAGATCCAGGAAGAAAGCCTCTGTCTCATCGTTTCTTGAGACACGTCCCTGTTATTTATGTAGATTATCCAGGAGAAACCTCATTGAAACAGATTTATGGAACATTCAGCAGAGCTATGTTGCGGCTTACTCCATCACTTCGTGGTTATGCGGAACCTTTAACAAACGCTATGGTTGAATTTTACTTAGCCTCTCAAGACAGGTTTACCCAAGACATGCAGCCACATTATGTATATTCACCTCGTGAAATGACTCGGTGGGTGAGGGGTATCTGCGAGGCTATCAGACCATTGGACAACTTATCTGTAGAAGGTTTAGTACGATTATGGGCACATGAAGCTTTACGTTTATTCCAAGACAGATTAGTTGAAGAAACGGAGCGTAAATGGACCAATGACAATATTGATGCTGTTGCAGTAAAGCATTTCCCATCTGCCAACATGGAGAAAGCTTTGGCCAGACCTATTTTGTATAGTAATTGGTTATCCAAGGATTATGTACCAGTTAAGCGAGAAGAGTTGCGTGAATATGTTAGAGCAAGACTTAAAGTATTTTATGAAGAAGAACTGGATGTTCCCCTGGTGTTATTCGATGAAGTATTGGAACACGTTTTACGGATTGATCGTATTTTCAGACAACCTCAGGGACATTTACTTCTTATAGGAGTGTCCGGTGCTGGTAAAACCACTTTATCACGATTTGTTGCATGGATGAACGGTTTATCCATTTTCCAAATCAAGGTTCATAATAAATATACTGGAGAAGACTTCGACGAAGATTTACGATCAGTTTTGCGTCGCAGTGGTTGCAAAGATGAGAAGATTGCTTTTATTTTGGATGAATCTAATGTATTGGACTCTGGCTTTTTGGAAAGAATGAACACGTTGTTGGCAAACGGAGAAGTGCCAGGTCTATTTGAAGGCGATGAATATACCACTCTTATGACGCAGTGTAAAGAAGGCGCCCAGCGAGAAGGACTTATGTTGGACTCAAATGATGAATTATATAAGTGGTTTACTCAGCAAGTTATGCGAAACTTACATGTTGTATTCACAATGAATCCATCCACAGATGGATTGAAAGATCGTGCAGCTACATCACCTGCTCTGTTCAACAGGTGCGTATTGAATTGGTTCGGAGATTGGTCTGACAGTGCTCTATTCCAAGTTGGAAGGGAATTCACAAGCAGAGTTGATCTGGAACGCCCCACCTGGCGAAGTCCAGACTTCTTCCCAGCTGCTTGCCACATTATTCCGGCACAACCAACTCACAGAGATGCTGTTATTAACGCTTGTGTCTACGTACATCAGACATTACATAAAGCTAACATCAGGTTAATTAAACGAGGCAGCCGCACCATGGCTATAACTCCACGACATTACTTGGACTTCATTCATCACTTCGTTAAATTACATAATGAAAAACGCAGCGATCTTGAAGAACAACAACTTCATCTTAATGTTGGTTTAAGTAAGATTGCAGAAACTGTAGAACAAGTAGAAGAAATGCAGAAGTCTCTCGCTGTAAAGTCACAAGAACTGCAGGCTAAGAACGAAGCTGCTAATGCCAAATTGAGGCAGATGGTGAAAGACCAACAAGAAGCTGAGAAGAAGAAGGTACAAAGTCAAGAAATTCAACAGCAGCTGTCTGAACAAACTGTCATAATTGAACAGAAACGACAAGACGTAATGGCTGACTTAGCTCTGGTAGAACCGGCTGTAATTGATGCACAAAACGCTGTCAAATCAATCAAGAAACAACAATTAGTTGAAATTCGTACCATGGCCAATCCACCGGCTGTTGTAAAATTAGCTTTGGAGTCCATTTGCTTACTTTTGGGCGAAAACGCCAGTGACTGGAAATCAATTCGTGCTGTGATTATGCGTGATAACTTCATCAACACTGTCGTCTCAAACTTCAGTACTGAAGATATTAGTGATGATGTCAGAGAAAAAATGAAAAGTCGATATTTATCAAACCCTGACTACAATTTCGAAAAAGTGAATCATGCTAGTAATGCTTGTGGACCACTTGTAAAATGGGCTATAGCACAGATTGAGTATGCAGATATGTTAAAACGTGTTGAACCTTTAAGAGAAGAGCTGCACTCATTAGAAGTACAAACTGAAACAAACAAGAAACATGGAGAAGAAGTAAAAAATTTGATTGCTCAACTAGAACATAGTATTGCTTCTTACAAAGAAGAATATGCTCAGTTGATTGCCCAGGCCCAAGCTATTAAAACTGACTTGCAGATTGTGCAAGCCAAAGTTGATCGTTCTATCGCTTTACTAAAATCTTTGGTGATTGAACGAGAGCGTTGGGAAGCCACTAGTGAAACTTTCAAATCACAGATGTCTACAATTATTGGAGATGTACTGTTATCAGCTGCATTCATTGCATACGGAGGCTACTTCGATCAACATTATCGTCAAAACTTATTCTCAACTTGGTGTGCTCATTTAACACAAGCATCTATTCAATTCAGATCAGACATAGCACGAACAGAATATCTATCAAATCCAGATGAAAGACTTCGCTGGCAAGCTAACGCTTTACCAACCGATGACTTATGTACCGAGAATGCAATTATGCTTAAAAGATTTAATCGTTACCCACTTATTATTGATCCGTCTGGCCAAGCAACTGAATTTATCCTCAATGAATTCAAAGATAAGAAAATCACCAAAACGAGTTTCTTGGATGATTCCTTCCGTAAGAATCTGGAATCTGCTTTACGTTTTGGTAATCCATTACTTGTACAGGATGTTGAAAATTATGATCCAATTTTGAACCCGGTTCTCAATAGAGAACTCCGTAGAACTGGTGGTCGAGTGTTGATTACACTTGGAGATCAAGATATTGATTTGTCACCATCCTTTGTAATATTCTTGTCAACACGCGACCCTACAGTAGAATTCCCTCCAGATATTTGTTCAAGAGTAACATTTGTTAACTTCACTGTTACACGGAGTTCTCTACAGAGTCAGTGCTTGAATCAAGTTTTAAAAGCAGAAAGACCTGATATTGATGAGAAGAGATCAGATCTTCTGAAATTACAGGGTGAATTCCACTTACGACTCAGACAGTTAGAGAAATCGTTGCTCCAAGCTTTGAATGATGCTAAGGGTAAGATCTTAGATGACGATTCTGTCATTACAACTCTAGAAACATTAAAACAAGAAGCTGCTGATATTGGCCAGAAAGTAGAAGAGACTGATAAAGTTATATCCGAGATAGAAACAGTTTCACAACAATACTTACCACTTTCACAAGCCTGCAGTAACATGTATTTTACTATGGACAGTCTGAATCAAGTTCATTTCTTATATCAGTATTCTCTTCAAATGTTTTTGGACATATTTAGTTATGTTCTATTCAGCAATTCTAATTTAGATGGTATATCTGATTATCAAGCTAGGTTAGCAGTAATTACTACAGATCTATTTACCGTCTGCTATGAAAGAGTAGCCAGAGGAATGTTACACACTGACAGACTTACATTTGCTCTTTTACTCTGTCGCATCCACCTCAAAGGTGTTCCTACCGAACTCAACTTGGATCAAGAATTCAATTTCTTCTTACGTGGCAAAGAAGGAGTATTCAGTAATCATACTGTCCCAACAATCGAAGGACTTAGTGTTGAACAACAAAGTGCAATGGCAAGAATAACTCAACGACTTACAGCCTTTAAGAAATTACCTGAAAAAATCAGCCAGATGCCTGAATTTGGAGCTTGGTTGCAACAAGGCACTCCTGAACAATGTGTTCCACGATTGTGGACTGAAGAAAAACCACTGAGTGCTGTTGGAACTGCAATATATCAATTATTGTTGATACAAACTTTTAGACCGGACCGAGTTATAGCGGCAGCTCAACTATTTGTTACCGCCGTTTTAGGTGGAAATTTCATGCAGACAGCAGAGAAAGAACTGGATCTAGCTAGCTGCGTAGAAAAAGAACTGAGAGCAAGTGTACCAGCATTGCTATGCTCTGTGCCTGGATTTGATGCATCAGGTCGTGTAGATGACTTAGCTGCTGAATTGAACAAACAAATTTCCAGCATTGCTATTGGTTCTGCTGAAGGCTTTAACCAGGCTGATAGAGCTATCAACATGGCATGCAAGAGTGGACGTTGGGTTATGTTAAAGAACGTTCATTTGGCTCCTCAGTGGTTAGTCCAGTTGGAGAAGAAATTACATTCTCTCCAACCCCATTCCGGCTTTAGACTGTTCCTAACCATGGAAATAAATCCCAAAGTACCAGTAAATCTACTTAGGGCTGGAAGAATATTTGTATTTGAACCACCACCAGGTATACGCGCCAATTTATTAAGAACATTCAGCACAGTACCAGCTGCTAGAATGATGAAAGCTCCTAGTGAACGAGCTAGATTATACTTCTTGTTGGCTTGGTTCCATGCTATTGTACAAGAGAGATTGCGTTACTGTCCTCTTGGTTGGGCAAAACATTACGAGTTTAATGAATCAGATCTCAGAGTTGCTTGCGATACTTTGGATACATGGATTGATGCAACAGCTATGAGTAGAACTAACTTACCACCAGAAAAAGTACCGTGGGATGCACTAGTAACACTACTCTCCCAGTCCATTTATGGTGGTAAAATAGATAATGATTTTGATCAAAGATTACTGCAGTCATTCCTGTCAAAACTATTTACACCACGTAGTTTTGAGAGTGACTTTGCTTTAGTTGCAAATGTAGATGGAGTTGCAGGAGGACCAGGTGGTACTAGGCACATTACAATGCCTGATGGTACACGAAGAGATCATTTCTTGAAGTGGATAGAGTCCTTAGCTGACCGGCAGACTCCATCTTGGTTAGGTTTGCCAAACAACGCTGAAAAAGTATTATTGACAACCAGAGGTACAGACCTCGTCAGTAAATTATTGAAAATGCAACAATTAGAAGATGATGACGAATTAGCATACTCTCCAGAAGATTCGGCTTTGGAAGCTGCAGACTCTCCAGGACAAATAGATGGACGACCATCATGGATGAAAACATTACATAATTCTGCTGTTACTTGGCTCAAATTACTTCCAAAATCACTTCCAACGCTTAAGCGCACTGTAGAAAATATTAAAGATCCTCTCTATCGCTACTTTGAAAGAGAAGTTCATTCGGGTGCAAAATTATTACAAGACGTCATCCACGATTTACAAGATGTTGTACTTATTTGTCAAGGTGAAAAGAAACAAACTAATTACCATCGCACAATGTTAAGTGAACTTGTCAGGGGAATATTACCTGCTAACTGGACACGTTATACTGTACCTAGAGGATGTACAGTAATTCAGTGGGTAACTGATTTTAGTCAACGTGTTAAACAGCTGCAACAAGTGTCTCAATTGGTGTCACAAATGGGCGCCAAGGAATTACAATCTTTCCCTGTGTGGCTGGGTGGTTTGTTGAACCCTGAAGCTTATATTACAGCTACAAGGCAATGTGTAGCACAAGCAAATAGTTGGTCTTTAGAAGAATTACAGCTAGATGTTACTATAACCGATTCTAACGACACCAATGCTATTTCAAACGATGCTTGCTTTGCTGTTATTGGTCTTAAGTTGCAAGGAGCTCAGTGCCGCAATAATCAGCTATTATTAACATCAACTATAATGATGGAATTGCCAGTAACTATGTTAAAATGGGCTCGAGTGTCTACAACTGAACATGAAAGGATGAACAGTGGTAAACTGGCATTACCAGTTTACCTCAATTCTACTCGTACTGAATTACTGTTTACAGTAGATTTGAATATAGCTTCAGGTCAGGATTCACACAGTTTTTACGAAAGAGGTGTTGCTGTTTTAACTTCTACTGCTTTGAATTAATTAATTTGGAACATTTATTATATTTTTTAATAGCCGTTTAGCTGCTTTTATTCAAGAATGTATTAATTGGTTGTAAAACTTTTATTATTATTTACAAATATAACTTTTAATCAAACATGAATAAATTGAATTTTTTTTTTATTTTAATTTTTCCAATCTACATTATAGAAATATTTTAACTACTGGTACACGTGCTCTCAAATTATTTCATGAAATTTGAATATTGGAACTAGTAAGTAACATATAATTTATTTATTATTATTTTTTGTATTGTACCTATTTTTACTAAATATAATATAAAATCTAATACTTAATCCAATATGTTTGGTAGAAATACATATATTGGTTAATAATTTGTAAGGGGAAAATCGGGTTTAACCTGATTTTTTTTTTTTACAATTTTGCGACTAGCTTTAAATTTGTGTACTCGACAGCAGCGACGGATCACCACACAGGCGTAAAATGTGGTCGTTTGGTGACTCAAAAATAAAACTTACGTTTGAAATTTTCACGTTCTACTTTCTTATCAGTGTACCTACTAATTCACTAACAACTACACGAGTCAAATTCGTATAGGAAAATAGCGAGTTTCTATAAAAAAAAATCCTTTCATTTTCTGTCATGATTTTTTTTTTTTTTTCGATTGTTATTACTGAAACTAGTTAAAAATTATTTACGAAATTCGTTAACATAGTTGCATTTAATTCATTTGTCAATGATGTTCACAACAATGTAGCTAACAAAAGGTCCATTCATGTTAGGACTTGAGAATCAAACATCATTTATTTAAAAAAATATGTTCATAGATAGTTCAATCGTTAGATTATGAATCTATTGTTGATAAATTCGATAAATTTTAATTGAGAAAAGTTCCGTTTAAGTTTTGTTTTTATATTTATAGTTATATGTGTTAATATATCAGTGCTCTAACAGTATTTTCTTATTCATTTTTTTTACCTATTGAATTTGACACAAATTTATTACATCTGAGCATAATAAAACATCGTGTTACGTTTTATTTCTAACACCCATTGACACTGTTTTCACCAGAGAACAGAATTTGTTAGGTCGACTGGAATAAACGTAATAAAAGCGGCAAATTATACTTGACTATTTGCCACATTTATTCCAGTTGAAATAACAAATTCCAGTTCCTGGTTAACGTTCGATTCCAATATGCTATGGTCGAATGTATTTTTTTTTTTTTTATATAAATAAATAATTAATGCTTTATTTTTGAATTCATGCATTTTCATTAAAATGCCTTCATGGTCAATAATGAGCCATAATGATCATATCCGTGATTGGATTAGAGTAAAAAATAGGGACAAATTTCAATTTCATAATCTGGAATGTTTGCTACCTCCTAACAATTGTAGGGAAGGTCGTAAAGAAAATATTTAGAAGAAGGGGGTCTCAAAATTAGATTAGATGAAAAGATTACGCTTAGGGCCCACGAAATTCTTAAACCCCCACCGCTCGATAGTCCAGGTAGTTCTCGATGAGAGCTGAGTAGTATTTAAAATAAAAATAATTTATATTACTTTTTTTTTAAAGATTACACTTAAGGCCCTCGAAATTCTTAAACCCCCACCGCTCGACAGTCCAGGTAGTTCTCGATGAGAGCTGAGTAGTATTTAAAATAAAAATAATTTATATTACTTTTTTTTTAAAGATTACACTTAAGGCCCTCGAAATTCTTAAACCCCCACCGCTCGACAGTCCAGGTAGTTCTCGATGAGAGCTGAGTACTATTTAAAATAAAAATAATTTAAATAATTTATATTACTTTTTTTTATTTTGTGGTATTAAAATTTATTTTTGTATTTCAATTAATTTTCTATTGTTATAAATACTACTCCCTCCGTTCCAAAATAAGTGTCCGATTTAGGAATTTTATTTGTTCCAAAATAAGTGTCCAATTTCATAAAAATATATATGCAAAGGGATATATAACGTATATTTTCACAACTAAACAAAATGTGAGGAAGCTTTTAATCGTTGCCTCTTCTATTAGACCGGGAGCTCATGACAGTTTTTGGTCTCCGATTTCATACAGCATGCCTTTTGGAGGAGAGAATATTTACCCTGTGACAACAAAAAAGGGATGGTACTAAACCCCTGCACGCTTTCCGGTCATAGGGAAAATTGCATTTCCACTTAAACACAAAATTTTTGTGCTTTTCTCTGTTTTAATATTGCTTGCCCTTTTGTCAAAAGAAAGTTATAACAAATTTAAAGTCTTTTAAATATATGCATGCGATTCGGAGGGTCCCAAAGGGCTCAAACGGTCATGTGATCTTGTAATAAAAAAATATGATTTTCCGCGTTTTCATACAGCATGCCTATAATTAAAAGACTTTAAATTTGTTATAACTTTCTTTTGACAAAAGAGCAAGCAATATTAAACCAGAAAAACACAAAAATTTTGCGCAAGTGGAAATGCAATTTTCTCTATGACCGGAAAGCGTGCAGGGGTTTAGTACCATCCCTTTTTTGTTGTCACAGGGTAAATATTCTCTCCTCCAAAAGGCATGCTGTATGAAATCGGAGACCAAAAATGTCATGAGCTCCCGGTCTATATGAAGCATGGGCAATCCATACACTTCTGCAGTGTAATGAAACAATTGTCTAGTTTTCCGCGGTTATTTCATCCCATGTTTTATGCACGGCCGCAATGAGTTCATCAATACTGGACGGGGACTCTTTGAGATATATAAAAATTACCGATACATTTAATTTCATTATTTCAATAATCCATTAAAAAAACTTAAATCGGACACTTATTTTGGAACGGAGGCAGTAATAATTATAATTTCTTATATTTTTTCTCATCCTTTCAAAAAAAGTAAATAAGTAAAGGCTATATCAAACGTTTAGGCGGAACTATATTTTAAAATATATTAATTCGGACTTTTGGTCATTTTGTTTAAGCTTTGTTAATCATACTCACATTGAAAATTCTAGATTAAATTGATTGTCATTATAAAATGTCCTTTTCATTGCATTCTAATTTTATGTCATTCTTAATAAAAATTTCCCATTTTTTTATATGTGATAATTTGTGTGACCCATTTTTATACATGTGAAATACATATGTGAAAATGTATTAAAATTTTCAATAAATGTCATTCGTTTCCATGATTTCACTGTTGAAATTTTAAATTTTCACAAACCAACCTGAAAAATGAAATAACCCAAGCAAGATACCTTCTCGTGACAACCTAAAAGAACGAAATTCCCATTTAGTGCCGCCTAAACGTTTGGAATAGCCTGTACTTTTATTTGGTATTTTGAATACTTTTTGTCCAATATTTTGTATTTCAAATACTTTTAAAAAGAACCAAGTTTTAGTGAGCAAGTCTCAAGAACTCGTTAGTAAATCAGGCACTACCTTTATTTGATAATACAATTGACCCTTGAACAACACGAGTTTGAACTGCACGGACCCACTTATATGAGGATTTTTTTAAATAAATATACTGGATTTTTTTAGAGATTTGTGACAATTTTAAAAACTCAAACAAACTGCGTAGCCTAGAAATACCGAAAAATCGTCACATTTTCATTTTTTATGTCCAGTGTCTTGGATCTTGTGCAATACTAGCAGAAAACCGGTGCTTCGCTACGGTATATTGATGGTCTCATTAGCGTAAAATCCGAGTTTGTTCTTAAACTTGTATATGGGTAAGCTTTGTAAGCAAAAACCTAGTTCATATCTCATCTGTCCTAAGAGATATTGAGGAATTCGTGAAAAAAAAGAAAATACTCCGTTTCACCACATAGGAGTCGAACTTGAAAAAAATCCTTTCTTAATGGGTTCTTACATCATAGGAAGGAATGTACTCTCCGACTTTCCTATTTGTAACAAAAAATACTAATTTACCCTTTAGGTGTGACATTTAAGAAAACTGTCAAAACACTATCGCAAGATTTTAAAAAGTCACCTATATGCCAGAAAGTAATGTTATAATTCAAGAAGCATAGGAGATACAAAGGGTTTGTCCCGAACTTCACGTCTCGTTTTCAAGGGACGCTCTATCGAATAAAAAATACCAATTTAATCTGTTAGGGATGAAATTAAAAAAACCTGTCGAAACTATTTCGAGATATTTTAAAAAGATACCTATGTGCCAATAAGGAATGTTGCAACTAAACAAACACAGGAAATGCGACGGGACGTATAATTCACCCCGATTATAGATTCACCCCTTTAGGGGTTGATTAGGGCGAAATCCTGTAATACATTTTTCGGCATTTGTATTGGTAATCTTTGTAAGCAAAGCCCAAGTCAGTACCTTGTTGGTCCTAAGAGATATTAAGCAATCCTTGAAATCACATGACATCCCTTTTCATCCTTTGGGGGTGAAATTTAAAAAAACTGTCAAAACTATTTCGAGATATTTTAAAGACACCTATGTGCCAAAAAGTAATGTTGCAACTAAACGAACACAATCAATATGACGGGATGTATAATTCACCCCGACTGTAGATTTACCCTTTTAGGGGTTGATTAGGATAAAATTCTGAAATAAGTTTTTGGTATTTGTATGGGTAATCTTTGTAAACAAAAACCAAGTCGATATCTTATTGGTCCTAAAAGATATTAAGCAATCCTTGAAATCACATGACATCCCTTTTCATCCTTTGGGGGTGAAATTTAAAAAAACTGTCAAAACTATTTCGAGATATTTTAAAGACACCTATGTGCCAAAAAGTAATGTTGCAACTAAACGAACACAAGAAATACGACGGGATGTATGATTCACCTCGATTGTAGATTCTCCCCTTTAGGGGTTGATTAGGTTAAAATCCTGAAATAACTTTTTCGGCATTTGCATGTGTAGTCTTTTTAAACAAAAACCAAGTCAATATCTTATTGGTCCTACGAGATATTAAGGAATCTGAAATCACATCCTACCCCTTTTCACCCTTTAGAGGTAAAATTTAAAAAAACTGTCAAAACTATTTAGTGATATTTTAAAAAGACACCTATGTGCCAAAGAGGAATGTTATAACTCGACAAACACAGTAAATACGACGGGATGTATAATACACCCCGATTGTAGATTTACCCCTTTAGGAGGTGATTAGGACGAAATCCTGAAATAAGTTAGGGTACTAAAATAAGTTAGTTAAGGCATTTGTATGGGAAATCTTAGTAAGCAAATAGCAGGTCGATATCTTATTAGTTCATAGATATATTTAGCAATCCTTGAAATCACATGACACCTCTTTCACCCTTTAGGGGTGACATTTTAAAAATCTGTCAAAACCATTTCGAGATATATAAATAATACACAATGTGCCAAAAATGAATGTTGCAACTAAAATTTTAAAAAACTGTCAAAACCATTTCTAGATGTTTTAAAAAGACATCTATGTGCCAAAAAGAAACGTTATAACTCAACAAACACAGGAAATACAACGGGATGTAAAATCCACCCAGATTCTAGATTTTGACAAAATCCTGAAATAATTTTTTCGGCATTTGTATGGGTAAGTCTTGTAAGCAAAAACTCGATATTCCATCGGCCCTAAGAGATAATAAGGAAACCGTGAAATCGCATTTCACCCCCTTTTCGCCCCTTAGGAGTTGAATTTCGAAAAATCCTTTCTTAGTGGGTGCTTCCGTCATGAAGGGAATATACTCTCCAAATTTCAAGTTTCTAGACCCAGGGGTTAGTGCTGGGCGGTGATGACTCAGTCAGTCAGTCAGGACATTGCCTTTTATATACATATAGATTGAACAGGCGACGTAAACTTAAGATAATTATAAATACAGTACAGATTATTATCTACGAATGTGAAATCACATGAGTATTTTGATCCATTTTCTTTAGATATGGCTTACAAGATTTTTTTTCGACGGCTTAAAGTGATGCAAAATCAAGGAGGATAGGCCTCTGAGATATTATTTTAAATTAATTGGTAACAACCATCGTACTAGAATTCTGTACTTAAATAATTTTTTTTTGCTTATTTCAGGCTTTCTTTATAGATTTCGATTCCACTGTTTCATTAGTTATTAGTAATATAAAACAGGTTGGAAGAAGCAGGGCTGATATTCAGGAGGTACGCGCGTACCGGTTGTCAAAATATTGAAATACTTCCGTAGCGGTTGTTAACATGAATAATAGGATAAACGGTAAAAAATATAATATACATTTTCTAAGCGAATTCTGATAATTTGCTCCCAACTACCATTTGATAAGTTTGTTGTTTTCCATCAGATTTTGCAGCATCGTCTTTTTTTGCGTACAGGTTGTTAAATATTTTGAATATCAGCCTTGGATAAAGGAATATTTAAGTATCTTTATTGGCATTTTCTAGTTAAAATGTGCTAGGTTAGATATTAGAACTGATGTCACCAAAATCACAGTGTAACGATGTAACGTTTAATCACAGTAGTCAATCGTCTATATCAGTGGTCTTCAACCTTCTTACATCTGCGGAACCCTACAGTTTAAATGATATTTCTTTGGAACCCCGAGGCAAAAAGCCACAATAGGTTGTGTTTTTTTAAATTGTATGGTTAAACATTTAAAAATAATAATTTAGATGTTTATTATTGAATTTAGTCTTGATCAAAATTGATATTTTATAGCTGACTATATTTCTATATTTTTTAAATGTAGGTATACTATTTTAATTTTAAATAATGCAATAGCGACCTATTTTTTTAATGCAAATTATAAATAAAAATTGAATGGAATAATTAGCGATATGCTGTTTTGAATCTTACTTATTTATTATAAACATTTATTTGCAATCATTATAAACATAAAGTCAAAGTAATATAGTAATTTATAAACATAAAATTCAATAATACAGCACAATGTACATATTTAAATGGTAGGTAATATAAAAAGTAAATAATAATCACTACCCAACAAATTTGAACTTTTAGTCGAGTAAAATTGACTGTTTTGGAATCAATATGACCTACTGATGACGAAAATGGTGATTTGTAGCACCATCAAATTTAAAGTTATTCAATTTTCAAAATTTACCAAGAGTCATTAAAAAAAACATAATAAAACCATTTAATTAATGTTGCGAAACCCCTTAAAACGTTCCACAGAACCCCAGGGTTCTGCGGAACACAGGTTGAATACCACTGGTCTATATTAATCGTTTTCAAGTCAATATCAACCCGTAAGGCAATGTTTTACAAAGTGGCCCCGGCCCACCAGTGAGCCGCCTGGTTTTCTTGGCGAACCGCGAGTGATTTTAATAGCCTATATCAGCGGTTCCCAAACTTTTACAACCCGGTACAAGGTTTTAAAATTTTTCGCGACCCACCTTGAAAAAAAAAAACATTTATTTACAAAACAAATTTTATTTTAAAGCAGTGGGTTTCTAGTAATAAAGAGTATAGTATAGTAAAAGAAAATTAGTATAGTAATAAAGAGCACAAATACAACTATTCTAGAGAATAACTGACGTAAAAAAAATAATATGTGCAAAAAAAATCTTTTTTCACATTTTATTCGCGACCCGGCAAAATTTTTCTGCGACCCGGTGCCGGTCGCGACCCACACTTTGGGAAACGGTGGCCTATATTACCTATACAAAACAAAATTTATATGAAGTGTGATTTTTCACATATTTCAGGATTTTGTAGATATTTAATAACTGTACGAGGCCAACAGAATGCTGGATGTCAACAGTTTTTTGATAATCATTCCTATTCATTAATTTGAGCACTAAGAACTTTCATTTATTTTATTTTTTTTTTTATACTAAATTTAAATAATTTGAATTAAAAAATCCCATTGATTTTTCCTACATTTAAAATAATAAGAAATATATTAATAAATGTCTCAATTTTTTTCAATTTCAGAAACGTATATTTCACTATTAACAATGTGTTATTTGTTTTATAAGTATATCACTACTCTAAATGATTTATTCCTCTTGATACCTTAAAGATAAAAAACTAAAATAAATCACGTAGTTTAGCCCACGCCTAAACTCGATTCTAAGTTTTATTATACTTTTAATTTAAAAAGAAGACATACACTACCTTAGCCATAAATACAAGAAAATAAACATAACATTATTAGCCAAAATTTAGCCGTGAATTAAAAAAAAATAATTAATTTTGTTAAAAACACAGAAACTGCAATATTTTCTAAAAATGCAATATAATAAAAAATTCCTTTTGCAGTTTTCCAGTTCAGATCAACTAAGAATTTTTTGATATTTTTCGTTAAATCCTTTTGGGTTAAAGGGTGTGGGACAGTAATCTTTTTAGCACATTTTTGCAAAAATTCCTTAATCTACGTCTTGACAGCTTTCATTTGATACAAAATAAATTTAAAAATATGTATATTTTTTTCAACGGCACAAAAAATTTGTTATTTTTCGAAAAACTAATATGATCAAAAATTCCTGTTTTACAGTTTTCCGATTGCCATCAATATACATTATTGAGATTTATTTTTCAGATTTTGAGATCAACCCCTCTAGGTAATAGAGTGGGGGACAAAAGTTTTTGGACATATTTTTAGCTAATATTGTAAAATTCAAAAAAAAAAAAATCCGAAATTAAAATCTGTTTGTAACTTAAGATATACCTATAGTAGCTAAAAAAGTATATGGAAATCAAAGTTTACAAGTAAAAAGTAAACAATTTTTTAGCAATTCAATATATACAATGCTGCTTATTCATTTGAATATTCTTGAACAGATTAGTAAGGTTTTTTTGGCAAGAAATTTTTTAAAAACTGTTTCGGCCCCCATCTGGCCTTCCCAGGTATTTTTGAGAAAACTCCATTTTGAATTGAGGAAGACGGAAGAGGGCCAAGGGCCGCTTGCGGCTCGCCTCCAATTTTGAATCAATATGAATTCAAGAAAAAATTGTATTCCCGTCATTATCCCCCCCCCCCATTTTAAACGCTAGCGGCGCCACTGCTTATAGGCTGGTATTTTCACCCATTTTATTAGTATTCATCGGGCAGATTTTTAAACTGCTATTAGAAAAAAAAAAATTATATGAAGTGTGAATTTTCACATATTTCAGGATTTTATAGGTTAAGTGTAAGAATTCAACAGAATGCTGGATGTCTAAGACAAATTTTTATTCTATAATCATATCAAAATCAACAGATTTTTGATAATCATTTTTATTTGATATTTGAGTACTAAGAGCTTCCATTTAATTTGTTTAAAAATTTGTGGAAAATACAAATTAAAAAATCCTAGCGATTTTTTTTTGCATTTACTTCGTATCTAAGTCTTCATTAAATTAATAAGAAATATATTGATAAATGGCTTCTATTCTGGGCACATATTAAATATACGTTCTGTATAAAGATTTATGTTCATTTTATTATTCAACCACTCATAAATTACAGAAAATGATAAACATATGGGCAGTGGCGGTGCTAGCGGAGGCTCGCCCCCCCAAATCTTGCTCAGGCCCCCCCATAATTGGTTGGAGAGAAATATATTTTAGAAGTGAGGACCTTTTTTTTAGGTCTTCACTTATAATTTCATGTGTAAACGACAAAAAAAATATTTCCTAGCCCCCCCTAATTTTACTCAAATTTCTTTTGGTCCCCCCAGATTTTAAGAGCTAGCGCCGCCACTGCATATAGGGCCGGTTCCTGAAAGCTTAGTAAACTATAAGCAAATGATCAACTACGGCCACAATATAACAATCTCATAAGTAACCATAGCAACCGTTTTCTATTTGGTTATAGTTAACTTAGCTTTCAGAAACCGGCCCATAGTGTTTTAGATTCAACTAAATAACAATGTTGGTTATAAAGTGATGGATGCAGTCAGGGCCGCCCCTAGCATATGCGGGGCCTGGGGCAAAACTTGAATTGCGGGGCCCCAAAACTGAATTTGCGGGGCCCCATTTATATATATCAGTGCCGGCTGTGGGTTTTGCGGGGCCTCGGGAAAATATTATATGCGGGAGATTCTTCCCAAAAAGGAAGAAATGATACATGAACATAATTTTATCAATTTATTTAATGAAATATTTATTTCTTCAATATATTCAATAATATACATACATAAACATAATATTTTTTATTCCTATTTCGTTTTTTTACTGCTAATTCCTCGATAATATCATCAAAATTTATCTGTTTTGTTGCCTCCTGCTCTATTGACAATATTGTCATCTGACACTACCGATACAGGCGCCACTGCATTGTACATCATGGCTGACGCAGATAGGATATTTTTGACAGGTTCAATGGTATCTTCATGTGATATTTATTGAAATTAATTTATTATTCAATATGAGGGTTGCGTTAAATGAAATTTTCCGTTTTCTCAGTGCCCAAGTAATCTCTAGGGTTATAATTGAAGGTAATAAGGCTTTTTTGCCACGTTTCGGAACACGATGAAAACTTAGGTCTCTATCACGACCTACTTTTGCATTGCAAAGATAAACACAACAATTCACGTTGCATTTAATTTTTCTTGCAATTGTAAAGACTTTTTTTAAAAACTTGCTATGAAAAAACAGTAAACAAATTCGACTATCCTACAACCGTCAGTTTCTCAAAATCTCACTAGAGGCGCTTCAGTTATTGTCAGTTGACAATAGCCACCCCCTCTAACCTATCTTGTTGCATGGTCGATCTTAGATAAATTTTAATTAACTTTAATTTGGAAAAACTGCGTTCGGCGGGAGCTACTCAAACAGGCGTTGTTAGCATAATTCTCAATGCTATATATGTATTGGGATACACATCGTCTAAATTATCTTTGCAAATTTGTTTCAGGCAATCTAATGGAGTTGTATTCTCTTGGATAATTTGTGACAAAAATTTTAAATCATGAAATAAATTGTAAATATGAAAGCGCGGGGCCCCTTTATGCGCGGGGCCTCGGGAAAATCCCCGAAGACCCGACCGCTGAGCCGGCCCTGATATATATATTAAATAACGATATTTTCTTTAATGTTATTAACTATTAACAAAGTACACATGCTTATATTATTTTTAAGTTTAAATATAATTTTTTTCAAACTATTTATAAAACTTGGAATAATATTTTTAATGTATTCTATTATTTTATTACTGGACAGTCGAAGTGCGGGGCCCTTAAAGGCGCGGGGCCTGGGGCAGGTGCCCCACTTGTCCCCGCCTAGGGGCGGCCCTGGATGCAGTGTCTACGAACGCTCAACTGTGAATCTTAAATCACATTGGCGGAGGGACACTACTAATGTAGATCACGTGCAGCAGAGATGTTTGGCTTCCGCGGCAAAATATACGCCCGTTACACTTCATATTTTTTCAATTTCAGAAATGTATTTCTCACTATTAACAATGTGCTATTTATTTAATAAGTCTTTCACTACTATAAATGATTTATTTCTCTTTGATAAACAAGACTTATAACGATAGACTCCGCCTAATGATCGAGTTTATAAGTGCAAGCTGCTTAAGAAGGCGATTCGTTCTCAGCTGTTAACAATTTTTTATTATATTTTTAATAGTCATGAATACAAAAAATCCATAACATTATTATCCATAATTTAGGTATGAAATAAAAAAAATAATAACTTCTATCAAAAGCACAAAAACTGCGTTTCCGTCTCAGATCAATGTACATAACTTTATAATTTTGTTCGTATAGACCTATCTAGGCGTTGGGAACCTATTATTTTTTTATTTTTTGGGTAAAAAAGGGCGGGACAAGAACTTATTTTAAAATCGTGTTAAAAGAAACGAATTTAAAAAAATCATATTTCGTTCCTTAATCTACCTTTTAAGAGCTTTCTTTTGATGCCACACTATAAATTTTTCAAAAATAATAATTTTTTCCACGACACAAACAAATGTTTTCCGAAAAACTAATTTGATCAAAAATTCCTGTTGAAGTATTCCGGTTCCCATCAATGTACATTATCGAGATTTTTTCAGATTTTTTTCAACCCCTCTAGAAAATAGGGTGGGGAACAAAAGTTTTTTTACATATTTTTGGCGAAAATCCCATAAAAATATGATTTTTAAAAAATAAAAAATTTGCTTGTCGATCCACGCATTAAGAGATTTTATTTGATATCCCACTCACAATTTTAAAAAAATATTTATTTTTTCATTAATTACTTCTTTGTTTATATTTATCTGGGGATGTGTTTTTTTTGAACTCTCAGTATTTTTTCTATATGTGGGTCAAAGATTTATATAAGCATACCAAATTTCAATGATCTGTGTTAAGCCGTTGGGCTACAATTTCTACCGTACAGACAGACAGACAGACACATAAGTGACGTTATAAGGGTTTTTTTGGTGGTCATACCTACAAAACCCTAAAAACGAAAATAAAATACTATTGAAAAACTTTCAATATTATGCAAAATAAATTTTTGTCAAGTATAGATGTTATGTGTGAATAATTCCGTTTGTCTCTGAAAAAATAATTCAAAAAGAATTCCTCTGATCAGCTGTGAATGATCAAGGTCGATCGGACTCAACAGGTAAACAAACGCGAAGATATCCGAAGTAAAGAGTTTTCTTAGAGATTTGGTCCAGAGTAGAGAGCGAACTGGTGTGTTCTTTTCTTGCATCGAAAGCTGTGTGAGCGGCAAGCAAGTTTTGTATTCTTTCACATCTTGTCAGTGCGCTAAGAAGTTGTATGGAGTAGATTGGAACATTTTTCGCGGTAAAATTTTTCCACGTGTGTTAAAATGTTGAGTTTTTAAGAGACTGTGTGTTAAAGAAAAGACTGAAAAGTGCCATAAGGAATAAAAATGGTTCGACAGAACATTCAAATGTAAGTAAATGTTCAGATTTGAGATGTTTTTCAAAACACTTTTTAGGTTAAGTTTTACCCTTGTGGCAGGCCACAAAAGCCGGTTTTCAACATTTTCTTTCTCTTTTTAAAATATTTTACCTGTCTGAATGTAATATTTAAGTTAATTATCCAGAGGTTAGACCATAGGCCAGGATATTACAAATAAACATCGTTTATAAGCAAGTGTTATTGTTTCCCATTTGTTTGTCTTCAGTTGTTTTACTTGTTAGATTGTTGAATGAATGTATTGTTTTATATCAGCCATTTTCTTACTTCTAAGAAGTTGACATTTATTTAATGATAATATTATTTAATTTATTGCTTATGTTAGACGAACACTTTATGTATGGTGAAATGTCAACATAATAATAGTTAGGAACCACTATGATAGGTATTTCCAAGGTGTTCTCGCATTAGATTCAGAACCGGCTGAAAGGGTGTGCAGCGGTTGCAAGGTGTATAGGGACCTCCAGGGGGCCTCAGTAAAATAAATTTAAAAAAGAAGAAAATCGAAAATGGATCTGAATTGAGAACGAGTTACAGATATGCCGTCTGGGATTAATATTGTCATCCCCCGCTCACTAAATGTTCGATGTTTGATTTTAACCCCCCCACTTAATGACTGCCCGGGATTAGTTTATAAAAATTTATTGACTTACAGTTTGTTTGCTTGTTTTTTTTTTAAATATGTTAAGCTTATAAATGTTAAGAAACTGTTTGGGACCCCAAAAATTATATACATTCAGACCCCTTTATGGAGAAGACCGGCACTGTGTACATTTCGATATATTTGAAATGAAAGGAGGGGGGGCAACTCCATTTGACGGTACAAAGTAGGTATGCACAATTTTGTAGAAGATAAATCCATCAAAAAACTAGGTATATTTCCGGTTTAGTAGGTAATTGAATTATTAGTAGGTAACAAAAGGCTGGAATTAGGCTTAAAAAGTTTTCTGAAATAAACACTTCATTTTGCGTTACGATTATAGACGCTCACACTAGGGAGGTCATCGAGTTCGCACCCGCCCCCCAAACCGAAAAAAAAAACACTGTGCCGCCCCTAGGCGTGGGCAAGTGGGGCACCTGCCCCAGGCCCCGCGCTTCGACCGTCAAGTAATAAAATAATAAAATACATTAAAAATATTATTCCAAGTTTTGTAAATAATTAGAAAACATTTATATTTTTATTGAATATAAAGTCTGTTCCAAGCGGTTAGGCGGAACTAGATTTTGTAATCTAGTTACTTTCATCGTTTAAATCATGCTTTTCGGCCGTTTTGTTTAAGCTTTGTAAATCATACTTGTAACTAACATTTTTTGGTTAAGGTTAATATCATTTTAAAATGTCATTTCCTTTATATTTTGATTTTTTGTGTCATTCTTAATACAAATATCCCATTTATTTATTTTTTTGTCATTAAAATATGTAAGAAAATTAATTTAAGTTTGACATATGTCATTCGTTTCCATGGTTTCATTGTTGGAATTTTAAATTTTGACATTCCAACATGAAAAATGAAATAACCCAAGCAAGGTTCGTGACAACCTAAAAGAACGAAATTCCCATTTAGTTCCGCCTAACCGTTTGAAACAGACTGTAAGTATGTGTACTTTGTCAATAGTTAATAATATTAAAGAAAATATCGTTCTTCAATATATATGTATAGATGGGGCCCCGCAACTCCAGTTTTGCCCCAGACCCGCAAATGCTAGGGGCGGCCCATAAAACATATACTTATTTAATAAAAACTAAATAACTAAGTAACTGAAAACGAAAACTTTGTTTTATTAATGTCAAAATCAAATTATGTCATCGTATTGATATATAATCCCTGTAATTAATCCTGTATTATCTTACGTATATATTTTTCGAAAAGGACCTCCACCATACCTTTTTTCGGTATACTTGTTTGTGCATATTCGGTATACATGACAGGCAACATATCTTTTTAGGGTTTTGTAGGTGTGACCAAAAAACCCTTATACCGTCATTATGTGTTCTATCTGTCTGTCTGTCTGTCTGTTCGGTAAAAATTGTAGCCAAACGGCTAAACCTAGAGAGTTGAAATTTGGCATGCTTATACAACTCTTTGACCCGCACATAGGAAAAATACTAAAACATCTAAAAAACATATCCCCCTAAAAATACAAACAAATATGTGCTCATCGAAAAAAAAAATATTTTTTTAAAATTCTGAGTATGGTATCAAATGAAAGCCCTTAGTACGTGGATTAACGATCAAAATTTTATTTTTGCAAAATAAATTATTTTGACGCAATTTTTGTCAAAATTGTGCAAAAAAAATTTTGTCCCACACCCTGTAGCCAAGATGGTTTGAACTAAAAATCTGAAAAAATTCTAAGTAGTGTACATTGGTGTGAACCGGAATAGTACAACAGGAATTTTTGATCAGATTATGTTTTCGGAAAATAACGCATTTTTTGTGTTTTTAACTAAAATTTATTAAATATTTAATTCTCTATGTAACACAGTAGATAAGCAAGCTCTCGTAGCGTAGTGCATTGTGTAGGCGCTTCGTAATATGCAAACAAAGGAATTTGAATCGGACTCTAGTTCGATTCCTGTCAATTATAATTTTTCTGTTTTTTTTTTTGCATTTTTATTTTGTTTAAATTATTTTGTCAAAATTCTAGTTATAATTTAATTCTATGTTTGAATGATCAATATGTTCGAAATCAGAGGGCGGGGCTTATGACTTAAGCAACCAATGGAAGCGGTAGGCGCAATTTTCAAAATATAACCTAACCTAATCTAACCGAACCTTGTTATATAAAAAATACTGCACATATTTAGAAACTTAAATAATGGTATTAGGCATTCGAATTAAAATTCATCAGAGGGCGGGGATTATGATTTAAGCAAGCAATGGAAGCCATAGGCGCAATTTTCAAAATCTTAATGAACCTTGCTATATAAAAAAAATACTACACATATTTGGAAACTTAAATAATGGTATTAATTTATAAAAAAAATATTTTGACATAAAATTTGTTTTGGCATCCCAAATAATCATCATTCAGTTACTAAATACCTGTGAAACCCTGAAATGTGTGAAATTTCACACTTCACATAAATGTTTTCTATATGAGGTTGGTTTCTAGACGGGTTCACAGATGGCGCAGGATTTGACGTTTACCTGCATATTCTGTCGCTCAACTACATATTTTGCCGTGATTATATATTGTGTCGTTACTGGAATAATCTGTCTTGCATTATTTTTTTCTATCGTTCTTAAAATTTAATTTGTCGTTAATAAACCTTATTTCGACGAGCCGAATAATGTAAGCCAGTGAGCTGAGTCCGGTCGGGTAAAACCGGGTTCGTAATTTTACGTGACCGGGATTCGGATACCTGGGTTCACTTCGATTTCGATCTGTTTTCTTTTTTCATCTGTTCAATTTGACGATATCGGTTCTGGGTTTCAGGTAAAATCGGTTCTAGATATCTGGTTCATGATACTTACACGAATATCAAGTTTCGGTTCCATATACCCGATTCCGAATACCCGTTTCTGAATAACGGGTTCTAGGCTCGGATATTCTAAGCTTGGTAAACTCGGAACCGGTTCTTTTTTGGTACCAATTCCGACATGGTCAATTTCTGACTGCGCTAGTTATTACGCTCTTTTCTGACTTATTGTTCCTGAATATTCAATTTCTTTAAAATTAATCTACTTATAAATATGTATATTAATTTTTTGTTGGTTTCTAATTGTAGGCCTATGTTATAGTTATATTTTTTTATTCTCACACTATAAAGTGACTAAACAAACATAGCTTACATCCTGTCTGCTGGATGGTATTTGTCTATATCTGATATATGTCTTAATGAAATTCTTTTGGCTTTAACCTTCATATATATTTTTTTATTATTAAATATGTATTGTTTTTTATACAGGCCTATTGCTTATATTCAATGCCTGTTAAACAATTAAACCTGTTCTGTATTATGAATGTTTTAAAGCCGGAAATATGTTTAACTCAATGACAGACAGATCATCGCTAGTTTAACTATTAGTTCTTCCTTAATATCACTTGTTTATTCGTGACTAAAATTAACGAAACGGCGCGACTATCGCCTTCTGAACTTTTTACACGGTAAAGCAGAGGGTGTAAAAACGCAACAACTTCTTATACTATAATAAACGATTTTATACTATATATTTTATATTTAGTATAAAAATTTATTTAAACGAAAATACCTCGTGACAGAATATGTTCGGCCCGCGGCGTCAAGACTTCGGCAAAGGGCGGAAAACCAATAGTCAGGCAGTAGCCATGACCGTGCGATAGTCGGTAGATTGGTGATTCCCCGTGATTCCAAATAATATACAGGTAGAATTCGATATACGCCGAAGTTTCGTTTAATAAGAAGTTTCTAGAATAATCGAAATAAACTGAACTGGCGTAAAATGACCCTACTTTTAGTGGAGGTATAGGGTTAGGTTCCATGTAAGTAAACAATAGACATAGAGCAGGGGTCGGCAAAACGGCGCCCTCGTTGACATTTTTATGCACCCTCGCTCAGGGGCGCACACAGATTTTTGGCTTGGGGCGGGTCCAATTATACATAATTTTTATAAACACAGGGCAAAATTTCAATTTCAAGTATGTCTACAGAACAGCATTGTGAAATTGTAGGTATAGCAATTAAAAAATATAAATTAATTGTCATTACTGTATATCGGTCGCCTGTCGGGGATTTTGCAATTTTTTTGGACATTCTTCAGAGAGCAGTCCATATGTCTCATATTAAATTCAAAAATTATAAAGTCATCGTAACAGGCGACTTTAACATTGACTTTAAGATCAAGGATAGTTTGTTTTTCAACTTATTCGACGTCGTATCTGGATTAGACCTCAAAATAACGCATTTTGAGACTACCAGATACACGTATACCGGTCGCGGGGCATGTCTTGATAATATATTGACTGACATTTATGAATCGGACTACCACGTGACAATTATAAACCCTGGTTTTTCAGACCATCTTGGTGTTCATCTTAAAGTTAAGTTGAAGAATGAACACTTGCTAAATGGAAATAAAGAGACAGTTTATAAACGTAATTTTAGGAGGGAAAATTATGAAAAATTCATTGATTACTTGTTTGGCATTAATTGGAATGAGTTATTGAACGGTAATGACCCAAATAAAAATTTCGATGTTTTTTTAAACAAATTTTTGGATGGTTTTAATAATTGTTTCCCCCTTAAAATAGTTACAAAACAAAATTCTACTAATATTAAGTGGTACACTCCAGAGCTGAGAACTATGAGGGAGAATATTATCTTCCTCTCAGGTCTCAATATACCTGAAGTAAGACCGATGTTGCAGCAATATAAAATCAAATACAAAAAAGCACTAAAAAATGCAAAGATTGAGGCATACAACATGTTTGTATGCAACTCAAAAAATAAATGTAAGGCTTCTTGGAGGATAATCCAGCAAGAGTGTGGGGGAGTTAAGAATACAAAAAAGAGCGAGAATATATCGCCTGATAATTTTAATAATTTCTTCGTCACTATGGCGGAGAACACTGTATCTAACCTCCCCCCCACAACTGCGGACTATAATACATTGCTGCATAATAAGAAAGTAGATTACCATAGTAGTTTATACTTAAGGCCGACTGATGAAATAGAGATTGACACTATAATCAGGGGACTCAATAACAGTAAAAGCCTCGACATCTATGGTGTTAATGTCGAATTATTAAAACGTACATCTGTAGCCATTAGCGAGCCCTTGGCTATAATTGTCAATTCCTGTTTTCAGTCAGGAATTTACCCTGAAAAATTAAAAATCTCGAGGGTTACGCCAGTCTTTAAGAAAGGAGATGCTTCCGATCCTAACAATTATCGCCCTATATCAATAACGCCATCATTTTCTAAAATATTAGAAACAGCGATTAAAAGTAGGATGTTGGCATTCCTTGAAAGACACACGGTGCTTTCTGATAATCAGTTCGGCTTTCGAAAACTCAGATCTACATCTAAAGCAACTATTAAGCTGATCGACGAATTATTAGAAAGCATCGAAAAGGGACTACACGTTGTTGGGACGTTTTGCGATCTGTGCAAAGCTTTCGACTGTGTCAGTCCCAACATACTACGTGATAAATTTAACTATTACGGTATACGTGGCGAAGCACTCAACCTGGTTACAAGTTTCCTAAAAAATAGGAAACAATGTGTCTTCCACAACAATGTTCTGTCGTCGACGAAGAGCATAAACATGGGCGTCGGGCAAGGCACAATTTTGGGACCTTTAATTTTTATATTATATATTAATGATCTGCCAGACAATATGCAGGCCATAACTATGCTCTACGCCGACGACTCTTCATTTATAAACCATGGAGTCCACTGTGATGATGCTATGCTAGCCGCAAATGTAACCCAAGATCAAGCACTACAATGGTTCACTAGTAACAAATTGTGTTTGAATACTGCGAAAACCAAAACAATGATTTTTAGCTTAAATAGGATGTTAAATAACAATACCCTGTACACTGAAAATACCGTTAAGTTTCTTGGGTTTCATTTGGACTGCCGGCTAACGTGGAAAGAGCATATTCACGTATTATCTATTAAACTTAATAGAATTACGTATATGCTAAAGCGAATGACTCAATGTGTCTCGGACGACACCGTCAGAATGTTGTATTATGCCTACTTCCATAGTCAACTTTCCTACGGTGTCGAGCTATGGGGCAATTCCACTGAATGGACCCGTATATTTAGAGTCCAAAAAAAAGCTATACGCATTTTAGCGAAAGCTAAACGCTACGCACATTGTAGGGGTCTATTCAGGGAACTCAACATATTGACGCTTCCATCATTGTACATCTTAAATGTACTTTTGTACATTAAAGATAATGAAAGTGTTCTGGAAAAAAACCAGAGCACTCATAATTATAACACAAGGCAAAAGGAACTTTTTCGGACGCCTCTGTGTAGATATTCCACGACCAGACAGTTACCATCGGTAATCGGAGTCAACCTGTATAATATGCTTCCTCTTCAGATCAAAAATCTTAATAGAAATATATTTAAAAAAAGAATGAAGACATTTCTTTCTAGCCGCGCATTATACAGTGTTGACGAATTCCGTATGAGTATAACTGAACTGGCATGAAGGGCTAAATTTCTGTACCTAGACTTAAGTTACTGTATAATTAATGTACAAAAAACTTCAATAAATTATTATTATTATTATTATTATTAAGTGAAGAGCAAAAAAAAGGTCCTCCCTTCTAAATTTTAAGTGAAGAGCAAAAAAAAGGTCCTCACTTCTAAATTTTAAAAGTAAAGGGAAAAAAAGGTCCTCACTTCTAAATTTTAAGTAGTGAAGAGGTCCGGACCCCTTGGACCCCCTCCGTTCTGTGCGCCCCTGCTCTCGTTATCGAGACACACACATACTGCGCCCAAGATCCACATCGCATCTATTGGTGATTCGACTTAAGCGATTAACGCTAGATTAGACGACCTTGCGAACCACATATTTTACGTTTTTATGCGCTCTCAATAACATTTGAATTTATATTGGGCCCTTATTGACAAAAAGGTTGCCTACCCCTGATCTAGAGGGTATCTATATCGCCATTTTATTTGACTCAGTACTGGTTGACTCGTACTTAGCGTTTACTTCTGTAGTTTGCTGAGCAGATTGTTTGATTTTATCTGCATTTTTCATAATGGTAGTACCATTTGAAGGCGGTAAATTCATTATCTTGCAGACATCGGGACGTTTTCCCCCACTTTCCATTCGTCTAATAACTTCCATCTTCTTCTCAAGGGAGATATTTTGTCAAATATATACAAAGTACAATGTACATTTTAGATGTTATATTATAACTGCATGGGTGCTCCATACATATGTCCAAGGCTGTCCTCATATACAGCCTTGCTAAAATCTTGTATAACGCATACATAAATTTAATTTTGTTAATGACAATAACCAAAAAATCGGCTCGACAGCTGTCAGTTTACCAGTTTATTTATTTATTTCCATAGAAAAACAAAAAAAAAAATCTTTCTCAACGCCTATTTCAGTTACACATTCAGTGTTACCAATCTGAGGATTCAAATTGTCAGTCTCATTATCCGTCAGATAACTATCTGACAAATAAATTTGAATTGAAAGACGGGATGACATTTATCCAACAGATAAAGTATCAGACAACTTTATCTATCAGATAGTTACCCAGAAGTTTATCAGAAGGTGGAAAGACCGGCCCAGAGTGTAATATAATGTAGTACGGTATAATAGCTTTACTAGCGTGCACAATATTGCTTTTAGTGTTCACGGATGAAACAGTTCTTGTTTCCGACTAGATGTTAGTTATTCGCGGTAACCTTCAGACAATTACGTAACCTGTTCATAGCAAGTCAATCGTGTTTGTAGATTACAGCAAAAACTTCAAGTCAGAACATGCGCGTTGTTAGTTTCGTTGAATTTAATTAATAAACTGAGTTCTCCCACTTATATTTAGTACACCGTGATTGCAATCTTATTAGTCAACCAAATTTAGCATTCTTGCTGACAAGAATATGTAACACGTCTCAGGTCGTACAAGCGCATTAAATCTGTTCATGAACTTGTTCGTTAATTGTTGGTACCTTATTAAAAACTTCTTCCGCGAACAAAGCTAACGTATATCTTAAATAAGTAAATAGATAAACTTGTAACAGATTTAAACTCGCAATAACAAACAGTTGTTACAAATTTTGGTCGCCCTCTGTTTGGTGTTTTCATAAGATTGGCGCGTATGGCTGGGGCCATATTCGCCATAACCTTGGTACGTCTCTGATTAAACAATTGTACAAATATATGCGAATCCATTTTATGATAAAATTTTCTGTTTGTAAATAATTTTTTTAAGAGGTGACTCAAATTAACGCGTATCCCTCTAGCGGCAATAAAGCGAACACTGCATAAAAGTATACTGTCATTGTTTAGGTATAGTTCAGCATGTGTTTTTTTTGTTTCTGTCCATTCTCACTCAGTTTTTATAACGAATAAGGTGATAAATTTAAGAAAAAAAGATTAAATATTCCCTATTGCGTGCATGGTTGTCATTCAGAGGAAGAACATCTTCCAATATTAGATGAATTTTATTAGAAAAATTATAGTGTATGACAAAGTTATAATTGTAATACCAATGAGAATAATGCGTTAAAATTTAATGAATGCTTATGTTTTGCTACAAGTGAAGAAAGAAATTTATTGATTCTAAAAGTTTGTTTTTATTTATTGAAGGGAATTTCTACTGTTCAGATATTTCTAAACAAGCTTTTAACGTTGAATTTTTCATTTTCCCTGTCTCACATGTGCAAGAAAATAGTTTAATGTTGCGTAAAATATTGTTAATATAATTAAAACACCTTGTTATTTCATGTGGGTGTTCCGTAAGTGTGTTAGTTTGCAAATATTTGACAATTTTCTTGTGTAGAATAAATTACCAGTTCTCTTTCTATAAAATTTCTAGAGAAATGTGTATGTATACAATATATTTCAAATAATAAAATAATGATAAAGGATCCTAACACCAAGATAGACGTATATGGGGCAGAGAAGGTAAGTTCTCCGTTTCTAGATCGCCGGTCATAGATATGAAAGCCACGTGGTCAGTGTGACGTTTCGACCAGTCCTATTATCCCTGTATAAACAGGTACTCATTTGAAATATGAAATGCTTGAAGCTGAGTCGACCCCAGAGCTATATTATGTAGATATTAAGTATTCAAATAAATGTTTTAAGTTCTAAGTATAATATTTTATTTTCTCTGTGAGTATAATCTGGCACTAACGTTATAACCTCTGAAAATATTCATTAACAAACAGCAAATGTTATCATAAAATGGATTCACGTATATTTTTGTACACTTTTTTAATACTCGGTTATAATTCAAATATACTGCATACAGCAAGAAAACGTAAATAAGACCAAAAATTGTTTATAAACCAATACTATTTACATACGTTGTCAGATGACTGTCCTTTTTCGTGTCAAAAGTTCAGAAGGCGATAGTGGCGACGTTTCCGTAATTTTAGTCGCGAATAATGCTAGTGCTAGGTACAAGTATACTTAAACCGTTTAATTGAATACTTAAAATCTACTCATTATTGTAGTAGTAAATTTTATAGAAAGAGAACTAGTAATTTATATCATACAAGAAAATTGCTAAATATTTGTAAACAAACACACTTTCGGAACATAGACGTGAAACAACAGGGGTTTTTATTTACTATTCGCGACTGAAACTAACGTTGGCGGCGCTGCGTACAACAGTTAATGGTTGACGAGAAGCGTATATGTCAGAAGTTTTTTCTTAATATTTATCTGTTCAAACAATATTTCGGCAAAAAAGCACTGTATTTAAGTCACTATATTTAAAAATACGTCTTAATTCACATAAACTGCAGCACAACACACAAAAAATATTATCCAAAGATACGCTTCTGTTTAATTTAGCCAGTCACCACCAGATGTCTCACTGTTGCAGTCGCGAATTGTGAACAATAGTCAACATTAAACGATTTTCTTGCACATGTGAGGCCGGGAAAATGAAAAATTCAACGTTAACAGCAGTGGTGGCGCTAGCTCTTAAAATCGGGGGCGGGCAAAAATATTGAGTAAAATTTGGGGGGGGGGGCAGGAAATATTTTTTTAATCGTTTACAAATGAAAATACTAGTAATGACCTAAAAAAAAGCCCAGATATCAATCTTATATTTTTTTCCAAACAATTCTAGGGGGGGCAACTGGGGGCCAGAGCAACTTATAGGGGGGAGCCCCCCCCCGGACTCTCCGCTAGTGCCGCCACTGGTTAACAGATTGTGTAATAATACCTGAACAGCGGAAATTCCCTTCAATAAATAGAAGTAAAACTTTCTTCTTCACATGTAACAAAATATACATAAGTATGGATGGTACATTTATTATTTTTTTACGCATTTTTCTTGTTGATATTAAAATTAAATTTCAGAACTAAAAACTGATAGGGAAAGTTTCTCATATACTATACCCTTTTTAATAAGATTCATCTAATATTGAATGTTTTTTTCCTCTCTGAAAGACAAACCATACATACATTCTATAAGAAGTCTTTAGAGTTCTTTTCTTAAATTTAAGTAATAATTTTTTACTCAATATAAAAACGGAGTGTGCATCGATAGATAAGAAAGAAAAAAAACACATTCTGAACCATATGTAATCAAAGACAGTATCCTTTTATCAAGTTTTACCTTACGACCGGTAGAGGGATACTCGTTAATATCAGTAACCAATAGCAGAATTAATTAATTTGATTTAATGGACCTCGCACTGTAAAAGGCCCCACGTCGTATAGGTGACAAAAAATTTATTTATTTAAAAAAAAATGTTTCAAATATATTATTGTCAGCATTATTACATAATATATATTTCAATGTAAATGATGAAGAATGTGTAATATATTTTTGATTATCTGCAAATTGACAGGATCAGAATGGGTAGCGGTGAAATCTAAATAGTATTTTCAACCCTCTAAGTTTTGTAAAAAGATATCAATCTTATATTATTTATATTTATTTTGATAAAAAAATGATTGATGTTACTTAAAATTGTGGAGTCTGTAATAACATTTCATTTTGCCACATTTTTTCATCAAAACATTACAAAATACATCATTAAATTTTATATACGAACTGTCCTACATCTCCTCTTATCACTCATAAAAAATTATAGATTAAATTTCACTGAAAGAAGGAATAAAGTTCATCGTTATATTTCTGAGTATTTTTCTTACATTCAAGTTCAAGAATAAACATTTATCTGCATAGTTTAATAAATATTACTTAATTAGTTTAATATACCGACGTAAGCAATATTTTAGTTCTATTAATTTTAGAAAATATATGACATTGATGGAATAAATAAAAGAACGTATTTAATCAGTATTTTTATTGTCTGTTGCGATTTGACATTTGTTATTAGATCGTAAATAACAGTATTTTTCTGTAGATATATTTAAGTTTTATTTAGCAATTATCACAATATTATTCAACTTTTATGATCAGTTTCAGAAACAAAGTAAATATTGTTATACGAGGGGTATTCAAAAAGTATTAAGAATTTTTAAATAGCTCTCGAATGGCACGTTTAAAAAGTTTATTCGTTATTTTGATTTCCACGGGACGCAAGGCGGAAATTCGGGACTGTCTCGGCCAATTTGGGACGTATGGTCACCTTAGTTATTCAGACCGTTTTTGAATATAGCATAACCACAGATGAAACGTAGTTTCCTTATTTTATTCCACAGACGAAGAATTAGTCAAAAATGGCTCTTGTGAGGCCATTATTAGGAAAAATAATGATAACTGTTTTCTTAAATAATTTTGGTAGATTACTTATCACATGGTCAAAGGATAAATGCGGCGTACTATTCCAATTTTCTTAAAGGACTTAATTATACCCCCATTTAAAGGATGCAATCACTAGGGTGACCATCCGTCCCGGTTTTCCGGGATTGTCCCGGATTTAGGTCAATTGTCCCGGTGTCCCGAATGAAATGGTTTTTGCTCTTCACTTGAATCTGGGAGGTGAGGACCTTTTTTTTTTGCTCTTCACTTGGTTTTGGGAGGTGAGGACCTTTTTTTGCTCTTCACTTGGATCTGGGAGGTGAGGACCTTTTTTTCCCTGTGTCCCGGTTACCCTTCACTGACATCTGGTCACCCTAGAAATCACTAACAGGAGGCACACGTAGCAGAGGTACGCGTGGCAAAGTAGTTTATTAAGTCTGTTCTACATTATACTTTTCCTCTAAGCTCTACGGATTTTTGCGTAGTATTGACGTAAACAGTATATGGGAGACTTCCTAAGCGCTCTATCATCTGGTGGCAATTTCCGGAAGATACGAGAATGACATTGTTTTGTTTTGTTTAACGGAGAAATGAAATGTGTTTTTTTGTTGTTTGTGTTTTATTTTTGTGAATCATGGCAAAAAACAATTAATTTTGTTGTGTGCCGCAATGTAAATCGTGAATAAAGAAGACTCCCACTTAAACATTCCATAATTTCCCTAAATCCGGAACAAATATCAATTGAAATGATATTTGGAGGTAGAGAGAAAGTGAACACACAAATGTCACACAAGTGGATCCAAAAACTAAAAATGGTCAAAAATCCAAGCCCATGAATGCGCGTTTGCTTGTTGCACTTTATGCAACGAGCAACTTCTAAGTGATTTTTTACGTCCAAGAAAAAACTGAGAAAAGGCACTTACTCCACCCTAAATTTGTCTATATCATCAGTTCATATATTAAAAGGCCCTTCACATTTTTTAGTAATATATTTACCATATTTTCGTTAACATCATATTGGCAGACAGTCAAAAAAAATTAAAAATACAGTGCAAAACTAAAACTTTCCTTGAAATTTCTTTAGAATAGTATATTACTTATTACATATCTAGTAATTCGAGATTACCTTTAAATAAGAAAAATGGCATAAAAAGCTTGGAAATAGAAAAATACAACTCGTGTTCATTTTCACCATGTAATCAAATACACAAATGACAGTTTAATATCATTTTCGAGTGTTCCAGATTTTTCCGCATATAACGCTGCGATCTTAAAAAGTTTCCCCTATAGTGTGAAATACAGTACTTTATTCAAACTCTCAATGCTATCCGACATCCAACTGAACTTTTGAAGCTATCACAAGTCAGATTTTATTTGAAGTTTCGATACTTTTCCAGGCGTACCAACTTTACGTTTAATTTTATGGTGTATTGCTTTACTTTCTGACATTTTTAATAATTCTGATTGAGATTTGATCTTGTAAATATAAACTACTGACTAACGGTTACTATAATTAAATATAAACTAGCATAATTCAACGATATTTATAATTTGGTTACTATAATCAAACTTTTATATGATACATCAAAAAATGAAGTTTTTTTTTTTCATTTAAATGTGCAGTAAGGGAATTCTACCCTCTCGAAAAGTACAAAACTTGGCAGTAAGTATTAAAAAGTTGAAGAACACTGGTTTAGTGCATTAATAAAGTGTTGTTTCATATTTATTCATTTATTTACTTATTTTTTATATCCCCCGTTGATCGTGAAATTTCATTTGTTTTGACAGTGTTTGGAACGCAATCCCCGCTATAATTGGAGGTTACCAATATATAATTCCGGAGATCTGGAAACATTCTACTTATTACTTTCTTTGTCCTTATGCACCACATATGCGTTGGAAACATATTATGGTCGCTAGAACTTCTGTCCGCTGATATCTTTATCTTTTGGACCACTTCCCGCGAACGTTCTGTTTTCGTTTTCAGATTTGGCGTCATATGTCCTCTTTTATCCTCCACTGTAATCGTTTGTCTCAATTTTTCTGTTTTATACTTTGCTTTGTGTACAGTGCTCGGATATCTATATTTTTCTAGGTAAGACTAAATATTCGACTTACTTTGTTTTATATATTTTAAATTAGTACGATCATAAACTACGAATGAGAGACTACCATAACAAGTTTTATCACAGCCACCAAGAGGAAGGAGAAAAAAGGACGACAAAAAAGCTTCATAAAAGAAATCCTAAATAAGATTAACGAAAGAGGACTGAACGAAGAATAATGTCAAGATAGAAAACAGTGGAGATTAGGAATTGGAATGAACCTAAATTCCTACTCATGGAAGCTTAGACGCAAATTTTATTGAAGCAAAACCTACAAATTACAATTACCGTTCATCTATCCAAAGAACTTGTTTGACCAATTTTGATGCAGTTGTGTCCATTGAAGTCGTTTTGCCCTGTTACCCTTATTAATCAACGATTTTCGATCAGCAACTGGACCACGAAGATCTGCTTATTTGCGCCTTGCAAGTCATCGTTGCTGTACGTGTAAAATTTTAACTAAGCAACTCTGCTTCTTGCAATCATTGCTTCGCAGTCATCATAGAAATTTTTCGCTCTTGACGCAAATTAAATTCTGAAGTGATTTCTGGTATGGATAATTACGTTTCCTTATTAATATTTATCGTTTATCATCAACGTTTGAAGTTAAACCTATACAATACCTACCTTATCCACAATCGATTAGGGTCTCCTGAAGTAAAAAAAGAAAACGGTAAAGAAAATGTTTTAAATATAATTTTTTTGTTATTTAATTTATTTTTTCAACAATTAGGTTTGTTTATTATTACAAACTAGATTTTATAAATAAGAATATTCTGCCAAAGGGCCCCATTATTATTTCAGCCTAGGGCCTTTTAGCTTCTCCAAGATTTATTTGTAGTTACCAATTTTTAGGGTGTTGTCGGTGTGATCAAAAAACCCTTATACCATCACCCATGTGCGTGCCTGTCTGTTCGGTAGAAATTGCGGCGAAACGGTTAGACCTAGAGAGTTGAAAATTTGCAGTCATATATAGCTCTTTGACTGGTATATAGGAAAAATACTGGGACTTCAGAAAAATATATCGCTCGAAAAATATAAACAAATTCGTTTTTAACTAAAAAATAAATATTTGTTTTTTAAATTTTGAATAGGGTATCAAATAATACATTTTACCTAATTGGCTAACTGGACAACTAACTTGATATGTGCACATCTCGTAATTAAGTACACTTGTAAGTTGATAGATGGAAGTTTTATCAAATTTTATGATTTTTAATATGTATCCACAATTTCTTTTCACCTACTATAATATATACCTACGAATACTGAAATGTGTGAAAATTCGCAATTCACATATTTTTTTAAAAATATTTTAATCTATCAAGTTCTATTATCAAATTGTCCCAAATCTATTATCTATCATATAAAATGTAATTTGTTGAGACGATGTACGATAAACACGCTGATTTTTTTGCCATTTAAAACTTATTTAATCTAATGAGATGTTGGATCACAAATACATCACTTAAATAATGAGACATATTAGGTTTTGAGCTGGAGATAAAAATGTTTACACATAACACTATTAGACGTTTCAATAACATGTATCATGGTGCATGACATGCGTACTCAATAATTACAACAAGCATTGGCGTTAAACACTTAAAAAATCACCTAACACTCATGCAAAACAAAAGCAAAACCCTTGAATAAAAGACTTGTAGGTTTCATCTCACTGACAGCAACTAGAGATGATGATTTAGACCTTGAACCCTGTAGCTAGGGAAGCTGTGAGTGAATCTTTTGTTTCTTCTCATCTCTCATGTCGGCCATGTGCGTGTACTTGTTATATAAAGCATGCTACAACTTATCTACAGAGCTCATCTTTATGGAATGGATTTTAAGTAGGTCGAGCAAATATTCTTCACGTATAAAGGAAAGGAAAACTTCGGTCAACAAATGTGGTTTTACTTTCTGCTCTTGAATTAAGCTCTATTAAATAGTACTACAATTTTAATAGAGTTTAATATAGTTATATCCTGTCACATTAATTCTCTGATAAGAAATCTTATGTGACCATTACACAAGCTTTCGTTCTTTCGCTAACCAGCTTGGCGTGACTAGTATAGGCTAACCAAGGAAATATGACTATGATTTCTTGAAAAACTTATATTCTGTGTTGAAGTAACGATCCACAACAGTGAAGATGCTATTATAATACATAACAAGCATAACTTTATATTTCGCAGGTTAAATGTTATATAATTGAACTATTGCTTCTGGTTAAACGATTTTAGCCAAAATAAACATTTTGGTTTTTTCAATTTTTCATTACCGACCGTTCACTGGCGCACTCAGAATTTGGGGGTTGGGGGGTTGGAAGACAAAATTATTTAAATTATGAATAAGATTCTCACTTCTAAATTTAAAGTGATGATCTAAAAAAGGTCCTCGCTTCGGAAACACAAGTGATGACCTAAAAAAAAATCTTCGTTTCTGAAATACAAGTGATGAACGATGGTAATAAAATTTTCTAGAGTGATTTTTTTCTTTCTTGAGCGCACCGTCCCTGGCTTGACGCTCCATCGAATAAAAATTACTAATTTACTCCGTAAGTCGATATCTCATTGAGCCTAAGAGATATTGAGGCACCCCTAAATCAAATTTCACCCCATTTCACCTCACAAAAATCGAATTTATAAAAATCTCTTCTTATTGGTTTCTTACGTCATGGAGGGAATGTAAGCTCCGAATTTCATGTCTTAACATACGATTTTCTATCGAATAAAAAATACCAACGATACTTCCTTTAGGGGTGAAACTTAAAAAAACTGTCAAAATACTTGTTCTGGAAAAGTTTTTGAAAAAGGTGTTTTAAAAAAGGCACGTATATGCCAAAAATGAATGTTATAACTCAACAAACAGAAAAAACTACGAGTACTATAATTCAACCAGTTTGTAGTGGATTGGTACTAAATCATGAATTTTTTAAAAATTATTGCATAGGTGAAATCATATTTGATAAAAGGCTAAAAAGGGGTTTTTTAGCCCCTTAGAAGTCGACTCGAAGAATCTCTTCTTAGTGGGTGCTTACGTCATGGAAAGAATCTGCTTTGCGAATTTCATATATCTATGTCAAAGGAACGTTCTACCGAATAAAAAATATCTATTTACCCCTTTCAGGGTGAATTATAAAAAAAATTTAAAACCATTTCGAAACATTTTAAAAAGACACCTATATGCCAAAAAGGAATGTTATAACTCAACAAACACATAAAATACGACGGGATATATAATTCACTCCTTCTTTAGGATAAAATCTTGAAATAAGTTTTTCGATATTTGCATGGGTAATCTTTGTAAGCAAAAACCATGTCGATATCTTATTGGTCCTAAGAAATATTAAGGAATTCTTGAAATCACCCCTCCTCTTTTCACCCTTTAGGGGTGAAATTTAAAAAAACTGACAAAACCATTTCGAAATATTTAAAAAAGACACCTATGTGCCAAAACGTAATGTTGCAACGAACCGAACACAGGAAAAACGACAGGATGTATAATTCACCCCGATTGTAGATTTACCCCTTTAGGCATTTATCAGGACGAAATCCTGAAATAAGTTTTTCGGCATTTGCATGGGTAGTCTTTGTAAGCAAAAACCAAGTCGGTATCTTATTAGTCTTAAGAGATATAAAATAATCCTTACAATCACAATTCACCTCTTTTCAATCTTTAGGGGTGAAATTTTAAAACTGTCAAAACCATTTCAAAGTATTTTAAAAAGACAGCGATGTGTCAAAAAGGAATGTTTTAACTAAACGAACACAGGAAATACAACGGGATGTATAATTCAACCGAATTGTAGAAACACCTCTTTAGGGGTTGATTAGGATAAAATCCTGAAATAAGTTTTTCGGCATTTGCATGTATAGTCTTTGTAAGCAAAAACCAAGTCGATATCTTATTGATCCTAAGAGATATTAAGCAATCCTTGAATTCACAATTCACCCCTTTTTACCCTTTAGGGGTGAAATTTAAAAAACACTGTCAAAACCATTTCGAAATATTTTAAAAAGCGAAACAACGAACACAAGAAATACGACGGAATGTATAATTCACCCCGATTGTGGATCCAGCCCTTTAGGGGTTGATTAGGACAAAACCCTAAAATAAGTTTTTTGGTATTTGTATGGGTAATCTTTGTGAGCAAAAGGAAAGCCGATATCTTATTGGTCCTAAGAGATATTTAGGAATCCTTTAAATCACAATTCACCCCTTTTCATCCTTTAGGGATAAAATTTCAAAAAACTGTCAATACCATTTCGAGATATTTTAAAAAGACACCTATGTGCCAAAAAGTAATGTTGCAACTAAACGAACACAGGAAATACAACGGGATGTATAATCCACCCCGATTGTAGGTTCGCCCCTTTAGGGGTTGATTAGGGCAAAATCCTGAAATAAGTTTTTCGGCATTTGTATGGGTAATACTTGTAAGCAAAAACTAAATCGATATCCCATCGGCCCTAAGAGATATTAAGGAACTCGTGAAATCACATTTCACCCCTTTTCCTCCCTTAGGAGTGGAATTTCGAAAAATCCCTTCTTAGTGGGTGCTTCCATCATGAAGGGAATATACTCTCTGAATTTCAAGTTTCCAGGCCCAGGGGTTCGGGCTGGGCGGCGATGAGTGAATGAGTCAGTCAGTCAGTCAGGACATTGCCTTTTATATACAGAGTGATTATTTAATGTCGTGACGACGTCACCGAATTTTACGTGCCTACTAGCAGAATACTATGACTATAATAACCTTGAAGAAAATTTGATTATGAAGAAAAAAGATTATGCGCATGCGCGCATAATCGCCTGCTACGATGTGTATGAAACGGCAAATTATTAAAACTTCCAGTGACGTCGTCTCGCCATTAAATAATCACTCCGTATATAGATTGTATTGTTCTACGTCATGTAATGGTAATAACAAACAATAATAATAAATGTTTAAATGTATTTTTTCTATGTATAAGCAGGATATATATATGTTGTAAAATTTAAGAATAAAAATAAATTTATAAAATTATTTTTTAAATTATTTTCAATAGTGGATAATACTTGACATATTTCACTCATATTTCCACACACTATATAATAATAATAATAATAATAATAATAATAATAATAACTTTATTAGGAATATGGGGTTTTTATGAGATTGTTAAATAAAACTCATACATAGGCTTTAAACATCTTTATTCAATTATAGCCAGAAAAGAACTGCTTCTGCATAAGTATTATATGTATATTATCTGAAAGCTTGACGCCATGATGTCACCACATTATTATGCAGCCTCAGCCTAAAAGTATGTTTGTATTTTAGAACAATAGTAGCTTTATATTTTGGTTTTGTTGACTTAAATTTAATTGCTTGAAACCTTAATCTTTATTAGTTGAAAGAATGAAATCTCAACAATTTTATTATTTATTTTATTAATATTAATTACCATAATAGGCAGGGCCTATATCTTTTTTTTTTACAAAAAAAAAATCTAATACTCCAATCAGGCATACAAATAGTTATAGAAAATTGGGGGCGCCATATAAAATATTGCACAAGGGTGCCAAAACTGTAGGCGCGGGCCTGTATCTACGAAGTTTTGAAATGTGTCAAAATTAACAATTCACATTTTTTTTTTGCCAGGGCATTACTGCTAATGTTACTGCAAAAACTGGATCAGTTTTTAATTTTTTGAGTTAAGTCCACTTTATACATACATATAATTGTGTATAACATGTTCTAACAAGTTTACTGCGAGCTTGAACGATCAAGGACATGCCTTGGGAACCTATTATTTATTATTATTATTATTATTTTTTTTAATTCAAATCTTAAATTGCTAATTACTCGAAACTACCTTTTGGGAGTCATCTGGTTTTTGCAGTATGCCGACGATATCATTTTTAAAATTATTACTAATCATAAAAACAATCAAAGCTTGTAATTGTTACAAGCGTAATTGTTAAAAGTGATCAATTTCTTTATTTTAACTGGACTATTTATTATTCTAAAATTGTTTGGTATGAAACCAGTGAATACTTATTCATCACACAGGCAGATAGCGAAACAGAGACAGCTTTGTCAATTTTGCCTTGACCTACCAGACTGACTGTCTGGAATTCTGGGTTTGTTTTTTTAATACATTAGGTAAAAGAATATATATGTAACTTTTGCTACTCTAGGCTTTGCTAAACTTTGCTATTTCCTTGAAGGCTTAAATATTCTCTCCATATAGCTCCAATTGTGTTTCGCCACGTTTCTCTTCCTTGAACCATTTGTGCTGATTCGTGCAATGCGTGGTCTATTAAGGCTGTTTTAAGTAATAATTTTTACTACACTTTCAATCTTCCGACATCATTCAAATGTTAAGGCTTTGCATTTGCTGAACCCATCTATTAATGTATCTTCCTCTTATACGCCTGCTGATTTGCCTTGCCTTTTATAATCATCATTTCTATGACAGTCGTTCGCCCGGCTAGGCGCCTGAAAGATCTTAAACAAGGCTAAACGCCGTAGACGGTCTGTATGGATGTTCAGTTGTTTTGAGATAGAGGCATTTGCACGCCGTTCTCTCCATTATACTCCTAATATATGCCTGTAGGTCCACAATTCGATGCCATCTATATTTTTCTGTTCACGGTATTGACAGTCTCTATGTCTCTGTAGCAGACATGGATGCTTGAGTATATATATATATATATATATATATATATATATATATTTTTGTGACACCCGTGTATTTAAGCGCTCTTCAGTTTACTACTTATTATTAAATAATTCTTAGCTGAACAATGATCAAAATATATAGAAATGTGAAGAAAAGTTAGTGTTATCGAAGTAAATAAATTTTACTTCAAGTGGACAATCTAAATAGTGAGTAATTGCAAAATTCAATTTTATATATTTTATTAATATTCAATAAATAAATTTAAGAAAAAATAATAAATTAGTTAAAATCACACAGTGCGACTTTTAACCGTTCCGAACCTGCCAGCCTAGTATACTGATGACAAAGTATGCAAAAGCGAAGTTAGAGACAAGGCACCTATTACCTGTGACAGATGTAAAGGTGTGATTCATTCTACCTGTTCTAACCTAACTAGGGCGGAATTGCAATGCTTGCAAGCCAGAAATAACAATCTAATAACCTATAACTGCGAGGAATATAAAAAAATCGATTATAATGCTATATTTCGAGAACTAAAGGAGATTATTTCTATGCTGCAAGTGGAAGTTGCGGAGCTAAAATCTAAAATTATTACTCCTCCTGATAGTACTCAAAATACGGCTGCAATTATAAATGAAATATCGAAAAAAGGCCGTCGTGCAAAAAATATAATAATATACAACGTGGAAGAAAGTAACTTTGATGACCTAGAATCAAACCTACAACACGACAACGACTCAGTTACAAACATAATCGCTGAAATATCGAACCAAGGATGTAAACCTACTCGTATATATAGACTAGGTAGACGTAATCCAGAAAACCCAAACTACAGGAGACCGATTAAGGCAATTTTCTCGTCTAATAATGAAGCTATGACCGTTCTCAGAAATAAAAGAAATTTTAATTCTGAAATCAGAATAAGCTCAGACGATACAAAGTTACAAAGAGAATACTACGACAAAATGAAAGAGGAACTCCAACGTAGGGTAAACAGTGGAGAAGTAAACGTTGCCCTGCGCTACATAAAGGGCGTGCCGACGATAGTGAACCTAGGGGATCCAAAAAACCGGAGACGTTAATAAATATCTCCTGTCCATATACAAACATCGCTTCGATTACGGCAAAATCAAACGAACTTTATCCAATTATACAATTACATAATCCTACTCCTATTATATTAATTGAAACTTGGTTAACAGATAGAATCACCGACTCCATAATTAATATACCCAACTATACAATTTTTCGTAAGGATAGAACCGAAGGCCGTGGAGGAGGTATTATTATATACGTTAAGCAAGAGCATCGAGAACATTACAATTTCGTCTTGTGCTGGCACTTTTCATCCTATTACCGACAACTTAGAAACTCTCTGGGTCACATTAAAAATATCGCATGTCTCTTTCACAGTAGGCGTATGCTACAGGCCGTCATCAAGAGATCCGGTCAATGACTTGTGTAGAATATTTCAAGAAGTTAGCGGCAAAAATAATGTTTTGGTATTTGGAGATTTCAATTTCCCTGAAATCACCTGGCCTCTTGGCGAAATACCTCTTACTGATACCTCCACAGGACAATTTATAACTACAATCATTAACTGCGATTTCCAACATTTAATAAATAAACTTACACGTTTTCGTCATGGGCAAAATCCATCGACACTCGATTTAATATTAATAAATGACGAAAACCTTATAAGTGACATTGAACATCTACCACCAATTGGAAAAAGCGACCATGTTGTTTTGAGTACCTGAACACAGATTCTTGCTCGTTCTGCTGACTCAATATCTGCCACAGCAGATTCGATAAATTTTTGGAAATTGGACTACGATAAAATTACCTGCACTTTAGCAAACAAATTTAGTAGCTTTAGTGAATCGTCACGAAAACTTTCATGGAGGGACTTTAAATTTATATTAAAAAATTGTATGGAAGAACAAAGAAAACCGGTAAATAAAACTAGGAAATGGAAAACATAATGGATGAACAAAAACATAGAAACTCTTATAAAAAAGAAACGAAAGTCCTGGATATTATACAAAAGAGACTCGAAAACAAGTAACTACCAGGCCTACAGAAAAATTAATAATGAACTCACAAAACAAATCAGAAACGTTAGAGGAACATATGAAGAAAATCTTATTAACAACGGGCAAAAAGCATTCTACGGCTACATGAGATCGAAGTTGAGTACTAAAATGGCAACTCCAAATGTAATTAAAGATAATGTTTTACACCAGAATCATAATGAAATTGCTAACGCCTTTGCTGAGTACTTTTCATCCTCATATAGCGAGGACAGTGACGGAAATATCCCAAATGTTTTTAGCATGCCTAGAGTCGAAAATTCGATAAGTGACATAGAGTTCACCACAGAAGAAATAAGTACCATTCTTTCAACACTAAATGACAAATCTGCTGCAGGCCCTGATAACATACCTCCAATTTTTCTAAAAAAGTGTTCATCCATCATCGCCCCCGTTCTTGCAGACATAATGACTGTTTCTTTTAGTACTAGCATATTGCCGGAAGATTGGAAAATAGCTCGAGTAACACCGGTCTAAAAAAAGGTGACAAAACCAGTGTCGAAAAGTTTAGACCTATTAGTCTTACAAGTGTCCCCTGCAAGTGCATGGAACGAATTATAGTCAACAAGATACTTCCATTTCTACTAGAAAAACAATATCATAACAGAACATCAGCACGGTTTCGTTCCAGGCCGTTCAATAATCACGAATCTGCTAACTTTCATCAATTGATGTAATATATTTAGATTTTGCCAAAGCCTTCGAATCGATTCCACTCAAGAGATTATTAACAAAATTGGAACGTTTTGGAATAAGAGGGAATCTTTTAAGATGGATAGGTGTATTCTTGGTTGGCAGAACTTTCACTGTTAAAGTTGGCCAAACCGAATCTAATCCTTTTCCTGTCTTGAGTGGAGTTCCACAAGGAAGTGTACTCGGTCCGATATTATTCATTGTATACATTACGGACTTATTAAATGTTGTATCCTCCCCAAAGAAATTATATGCAGATGACGTAAAAATATTTAATAATCCTTTAAAAAATTATAGAATACTACAGGAAGATCTGAATAATATTGAAGACTGGATCACGAATTGGGGTATTAAACTAAATACAAAAAAATGTTGTTTATTACAAATTTATTACAAAAATAATCCTCAAAAAATCTACAATTTCAATAACCAACAATTAACAGTCGTCGAATCCCAATGTGATCTTGGTATTGTAGTCTCCAAGAGTTTAAAATGGGAAACGCATATAATAAAAACCATTAAAAAGGCAAATATGGTAATATATTTAATTAAAAAAAGTTTCCAAAAACTAAAAAAAAACACCTTCTTGAAAGTATATAAAACTTATGTTCGACCGATACTAGAATTCGGATTTCAGATCTGGTCAACGTATCTACGTATCTCACATAAAAGACATTGATCTACTTGAGAAGGTACAGCGAAGATTTACGAAATCAGTGTCAGGTTTAAAAAGGATGTCATACGATAAGCGCTTGCGTATCTTAAATTTACCACGATTACAAGACAGAAGAAGGCGCGGTGACCTGATAGAAACATATAAAATCTTATATGGGCATTATAACTGCAACGATATAATAAATATCTTAACACGAAACTACAATATTCCCTTAAGAGGACATAATTACAAATTAAAAAAGACATAGTTTCGGTTAGCTATCATGCAGTACTTCTTCTCCAATCGGGTCGTGAATGAATGGAACAACCTTACTTCGCTCGTGACGGAATCAGCTAGCATAAACATTTTCAAAAACCAGCTGGACATAGAATTACAACTGTAGAAAAAATAAGTGATAACTACAGAATCAGTTGGTGAGTGTAATATGGACTGTCAAGTGAATTTAATATGGACTGATATGTGCAACTGGTGATATGACCTTAACATTGACTCTAACGTTTATAATTCTGTTTAATTTTGTTTTAGAAAATACCTGTGTGGATTGATTTTATTTATTGTAAAATGAAGTTTTACTGAAAATAATAATTGTAATGTGTCAACTTGTATATTCGGGAGTAATGCCAGCTGTCAGCTGCCTCCTCCCTAAACTGTATTAATAATAATAATAATAATTTATGTGTCAAGATGTGTGACATATGAAATGATACCTTACGCACAATCACGCATTCTGGATAAATACAATTTCACATCACACATACGCACGACTTTTCTTTTCCAAAATAAAATCTTAACTATACTTCTGGCTGCAGCACCTCCATTAGAGGTTTCCACGAGCCGCCACTGGTTGTGCTTCACTGAATATATAATTTTACTGACTGCAGTTTCGATTTCGCCAATATTAAAGTAACAGTGAGTACAAAATTACAAGTTATGCTGTATACCTAGTCCCGTCATAAATACTGTTACACAAATTCATAAAAATATGAATATGGTGAATCATAAAAACAACAATTCGGGGAAACACCTGGAACTTTTTTTTGGGTGATACCCAATCCTATGTGCAGGGCCGCCAGTAACCCGGGTAGAAACTTTCTTTGTGGGCCCCGGGGAAAAACTTTCTTTGCGGGCCCCGGGTAATGATCAATTTTATACGTCTATACCCGGGGCTGTCAAGAGGGTGAAAACTAATTCTTTTAGCTCGGACTCTGGACCATATACAAATGAAGCGATAATTTTTATTATAATACAGGTGAAAATAAAACTGACGACCTAAAAAAAAAAAAATATCCCCACTTTAATTGCGTATCACTGTAATTGCATTACATAATGTTTGAAAGGCGCCGGGAGACATTTTAAATATTTTAAAACCTTTGGGTATCAATCGCCAATTTATGTATCGCACTATTAATCGATTCAAGGATACTCAAGGTATTAAAGATGGGTAAAGAAGTGTTCGCCTGCGAACTGTATAAACTGCAGCAGTGATCAAAGCCGTGAATAACAGAATTCTGAGAAATCCAATCCGTTAAGAAAAAGTTGTTCAAGGAGATGGGTATTTCGACACGGAGTATGTCCCGTGTTATCAAATCAAATCTTAAGATGGGGGTTTACCGAAGAAGCACTGATACGTTCTTACTCCATTTCTAAGGGACATCAGGAAAACCAGAGCTAAACAACTGATTCACCGGTACGCAAACAATATGTATCGCAAAGTTCTTTTTTCCGATGAAATAATTTTGAATATCGAAGAAAATTTTAATAAACAAAATAATCGGGTGTATGCACATATGTAGCTCCCGAGATGTGGCTCAAGTCATTCACAGAGTTCAGAGAGATCATTATCCAGCATCTGTGACGGTTTGGTGGGGTGTCTCGTATGAAGGGGTTAATAAGCTACATTTTTGTGCTCAGGGTGTGAAGACAAATACGAAATCATACCAATATGACCATCAAGGATAAGGATATGGATAAAGTCGTTCATTCATTGAATCTTCAGGCAAGATTCTGCTCCAGCTCACAAGGCAAAGTGCACACAGCAATGGCTGGAAACTCATACACCGAAGTTCATTAGAGCTGAAGATTGGCCTTCTGGAAGCCCAGATTTAAATCCGCTGGACTACAAATTGTGGTCAGTGTTGGAGGACATGAATTTCAAACGGCTGTGACAAAAGGTTTCCTATTATCAAAAAAAATTGAATATTTACCTGTTGAAATTCATACTGAAGTCAAACGAGGAAACGCCTCCTCACCTTTGCTGTTTATTCTCGTGCTGGAGATGGTGTTACGTAAAGCCCAAAATGCCAACCACCGTGGTCTACAGCTCAATGGGTACCACAATTTTAGGGTATGCAGATGACCTGGATATTATTTCAAATAAGGTTGAAGGCGTAATATACCTAACGTAACCTAACCTTATAGATGTCGTCGAAGCTCGTAAAGTAGTACTCATCATCAGTAATGAAAAAACCAAGTATCTTATTGTTAGTAGGCGCAGTCATGGGAACACGAGGACTTAAAAATTAATGACAACACTTTTGAAAGAGTTTCTGCTTTCAAATACCTGGTCACCAGGATAAATCAGGTGAATATTCTGCTAATGCATCGTATTTTATACTTGGTCCCCTCTTCAAAACGAAACTCCTGTCTACGAACACCAAGATCAGGTTATACCAAGTTATAGTACGTCCCGTACTTATGTATGGTTTCGAAACATGGACCTTAACAAAGCGAGATTGACAACACCTCATAGTTTTCGAAAATAAAATATTACGCAGAATCATTTGTAACATGCACGATTTTTTATTTACGTCAGAGCTAGGTGAAATCAGGTGAAAACAAGAAATACAAGAAAAGAAATTAACACAGGCAAGACAAAAATTCCAAATGACAGTTCCTGAAATTAATCCTATTAGCGGGGAGTTGTGCTAATTTTATTGAGAATATTAGTGATGGTCTTAATGCTAGTCTTATGTTTGTTGATTTTGTGGGCTTCTAAGAGATTTAGCTTAAGGCCTTTTCTGTTAAAATGAAAGAGTTTAGGTTCTAAATTAGTTATGTGATTTTTGTTGATGAGATATTTGGCAAAGATTGAATCAGTTTTGTTTTTAGAGAAAGATTTCTTATGTTCGGAGATCCTGATTTTGAAAGATCTTCCTGTTTGCATTCCGGACAAGAGGGACGGTGGGGGGGGGGGGTTAAAAATTCTTAAAATCTAGGGAAAAGAAGCATTTCTTATCCATAAACTACTTTTAATTGCAATTTCTACAATTACCTATTTATTTATTCGACTTGAGTGTTTTGGCCAAAACAAATTCAGTGGAATTATAACTAACATGTTTTTATTTTCCTTAATCTAAACCCAGGAGATGTAAATAAAACATTGTATATTTTAAGTCTTCTGTCCAGAAAAATCCTAGATGTATGGTCACCCTACCTATGTATGAAGAATCATAAGAAGCGCAATCTAATTTATTACTCTACTTCTGTCAAATTTATCTGTTTTCCAGTGTTATTTTTGTAAGCAAAGAGGTTCCGGAACGCACTTTTCAAATATGTTGATTCCAATATAGTTCATTAATGCATTAATGCTTATTGAATTATATATCATACTAGCTGACGTGCCTGGTGTCTGTTCCTACCTTCACCTCTTCCTATGCCGCCTTACTGCCCTTGCGTATCAACAGTTGCCATGACAATTAGGTACTGAATTAGGAACTAATTTATATATTTGTATCGATTTTCTGCGTGTGAAGAATAATGAAAAAATTAAAAACCTATTCTATAAAAACAATAAGAACGAAGAAAGATTCGCGTTTAAAACATATGATACATTTGCCAGCCATGATTTACCATATATAACCTACGCACCAAAAAAATTTGTAGTAAAATTTGGGGGGGTCAGGAAATATTTTTTTATCGTTTACGTATGAAAATACAAGTAATGACCAAGCAATTCTAGGAGGGGGGCGGACCCCCCGCTAGCGTCGCCACTGATACAGTGTTGTAATAGATACATTAAAAAATATATCTAGATACAGATACAGATACCTAAGAAAAATTGTATCTAGATACAGATACAGATACAGACTAATAAAAAAATATCTAGATACAGATACATGCCAAAAATGTTTGTATCTAGATCCAGCTAGATAATTTTGAAAAAACACTGAAACATGAAAATACCATATTTTTATCAAACAAACAGTGCATGATATTCAGTATTATACAGGCTGTTCAAAAATGACCGTGACGTCACAAAAAGCCCACTAAATTCATGGTAAAACTCTATTCTACGGAATAAATTTGTACTAAATGACGTATATATTATGCTATAGTCTATCTCAGAAAGAGCGATAGTAATAAATATTTTTGTCAGGCAGTTACCAGTGGCGTGCACATTTTAAACACGTTTAAATTGGTTTTGTGTATTTCTATATTACTATTTATCATTTTATTAAACGCATGCCTGTGACCATGTTTTTCTTCAAAATTTTAGGGTAAAATGTTTATGATCTATTGTGTTTAACCCTAGTTCGTATTCCTATATAAAATGTGAGGCACACTCGGTTGTTTCTTAACATTATTTCGTTTCGAACTATTCATATTTTGTCTGCCGCTTCTGTGTGAAAAAACAATAACTTTTTACAAATAATAAATTTTATTACTAGCGCTCTTTCTGAGATAGACTATAGCCATATGAGCTAATTGAAGTGGAATTCGTGTAATGTCACGATCATTTTTGATCACTAATAAAATATTACTGATAAGAAATATGTGATTATTTTTTTTTTCATTCCATACAAATTTAATTTATAAACAAAATTTCACTTGACATTCTCACGCTTACAAATTAAATTTATATGAACGTTTAATAATTTATTCAATTTCACGTCCTTTAGGAAACACACCCATCTTAATGATTTCAATTAGGAAATGAACTTAATATCCACACTTGCATGGCCGGCCCTTAGGTGAGGTGGACTAGAGCCAGGCCTCAAGTGATGAAATGCCTCAAAAAAAAGTGTATTTTCAATCACTGGATACTTTTGAAGGGCCTGAATTTGTCTTGCCCACGGCCTCACAAAACCACGGTCCACTCCCAAACCACTTGTGTGGATATAATTTGTCGTATGTTTTTTGTAAATTGCTCATCAAAATACCAACAATAGTTATTCAAAAACTTAGTTTTCATTAATAATGACCCATTTTCCTACTATTTTTACGGCCGTTCAAAAGCTACGAAAAAATTTTTTCATATAAAATTAATTTGCAAACGTCAGAATTTCAATTGTTTTCTGTATTTTGTTTATAGTAAAAATAAAATATTTAAAATGACAATTTATAATTAAACTATTATATCAGCTCGGTATCATGGTATAAAAATAAAGTAACGATCAAAATATCTGAAATACAGATACAGATACATATTTCAAAAAGTATAATCTGTCTCATTTTGTAATACGAAACTAGATCTGGTTACTTTGGTGACTGTTGTGGTGTAAATAGACTTTTATGGAAACATGTGAACTTGTAAATCTGGCTTTTAAATTTTTGGTTAAGTTTTATTATATCGAAGTTATATTCACTCAAAAACTACATATGTCAGATAACAAATTGACATGTCAAAATTGCGATTGACATGTCAAAATTGTGATTGACATGTCAAATATTTTGAAAGGTGCTACTCCAGAATTACCACCCTAAGATGATATTTTAAATATACAACATAAAAAATTAAGTTTCCCTCTTAGTTTCGTATTACAAAATGAGACAGATAATATCTAATTTGTATCTAGATACTTGAAAAAGTATCTAGTTACTGTTAGTGTAGTTACTCAGACCAATTCTGTAACTCAGTTACTATGATAATAGTAACTAAATATGTCACTATGAGCAAGGTCAGTTATACTTTTTATAATATATACAGACCAATTCTGTAACTCAGTTACTATGATCATTGTAACTAAATATTTCTCTATGAGCAAGGTCAGTTACTATCATGAATGAAAGTCATTATACTTTTTATAATATTTTATCTTGTAGTAACGTTACTACACAGTAATTTTTCTAGAATTGATCTAATAGTATCTAGATACTTGTAACTAGATACATTACACACTGCATACATACATACATATAGCATATATTTTATTTTAAAAAGTACGCTCATGGATACTCGGATACGAATCAAGTTTCTATTGATAAATTATATACGTAATAAATTATATTATGCAAATTATGTTTCGTTTATGTTCAAGATTAAAAACAAAGAGAATTTTTAGTGAACACATACATAAATCAAGGCTTAAGTTGGTTTTACTCAGCTCAATTTATTGATCAATTTTTTTGTCAATTAATTGAACAATTAATTGATAACCTTGAAAATAAAAGGACCACTTTACACTCATCAATTTATTTATCGATTTTTTTGAAAGAATCTAGATGTTGGTGAATTAGAACTTTGCGGTTCTGTCACATTTGAAAAAGAAACACATAACGTATACATTTCTTGGTTATATTACAACTAAACAGATAAAAATATACCTAGAATTCCCTAAACTTGATGAAAAATAGAACTTGTTCTATTTTCAAAATAAATTGATAATTTTTTTCATCAATAAATTGTTCAATGTATTAATAAAATTTAAACATTTTACTCACATCAATAAATTAAGGTTAGCTTTTTCAATTTATTGATCAGTAAATTGGACTGTGTAAAACCCACATTATAGAGTTTTCCTAATAGAGAAGCACAGTTTACTTTAGCTGTACTTATCCTCCTAAAATCTTCTTACGTAGAGAACCCACTTGAGAGATTACAGTCATTTAAGCATAGGCGTCGATAAGAGATAATAATTTTTGAGAATTATTAATGCATTAGTTTTTATATGTAACCATGTTGTACCGTACATTACCATTTGGTAATATTATTCAATATAAAAATTGATGTAATTTTAAGTTGCTCTCTTTTTACATTTATGTTCTGTTGACTGTTTTTCTTAGTCGGCGCCTATGGATCTAGTGGTGCAATAGCATTAACTGTACTTGGCTCCTTTTCGCATAGGAGGTAAGGTGTCGGTCCTTCTCGGAACTGGTGGGAATCCCTGACCTATCCCATCACTGCAAAAATCAAAGGAATTCAAGTTAGATACAGAATGTTTTAAAAATCTCGTATAAAAAAGTCTATTTTCAGTGTTATGGAATATATTTTGTTTTGATCTTAAGAGGATGAGTTAGGAGATAGTGCGCGCATGTCTTTAAAATATATTTATATTAAAGTTATTGAACATTGCGAACAAAAATATATGTAAAGACCATAAATTATTCATTCGTTCAGTTTGATTTATTTTTAACTTAATACTCTTTATAAATTGGTATGGTTGAATAATCAGACGTTATGTGTCATCAATGAGAAGTATGCAATAACCAGACAGTTTTTATCCTTGCTATTCAATTGGTAAATACAGAATCTGATAGTAAATGTGTAATGACTGTACATTATTTCTAGCACTTGGGAGTGTTGTGACTGTTGAAGGCGGCGCAGATGTAGACGTAGAAAGCAGAATTCGCAAAGCAATAGACGTCTTCTTTCAACTTACGTTACGGTTACAGTGGAAGCGTGTTCGCCCGAACTGTACTACGCTCGTAGTCAACCGCATTCGGTCCATTGATTCAAGCGTGTAGAAGTACGCATGTGTGGTTACAGTACAAGCTTATCAATCACGCGAAACTGCTAGAACTAAACACCGCCTATCTACTCCCTCGAATACGTGCGGAAGTGTACTTCGGGTGAACACGCTTCCACTGTAACCACAGCTTTAGTCGTATAATATAGAATTCTGCGATCTATAGTACCCCACGAAAACTACCATCTTCAGGCTATGCGTGACGTCAGTACTTCTGTACGGCTGCGAGACTGTTCATACAGAAACTACAAAGAGAAAAGTGCGAGTATTTGTAAATCGATGTCTTCGAAGAATCCTTTGCATTTATTTGTCATGTAGAATAACAAACGCAGAATTGGGGGAAAGAACCGGCCAAATACACATAAACTTGTAAATAAAAAGAAGAAAGTAAGGTTGGTTAGGGCACACTTTTCGTAGAGCTCCTAGCGAGGTATGTCACTATGCACTAGCACAGTGTTTCTCAACCTTTTCAGGCATGGAAACCCCGAAATTATGGAAATATGGTCTGAAATATGGCACAAAATTGCACCATTAATTTCACCATGATAAAGTTTACTTAATTTAAATTTGTTTTTTTTTTTTTTTAATTTAATGGCCTTTGCTACTGTGGCAATTAGCCAGGATAATTTTTATTTGAGAAAATTTCCATGCCTGAACGGGATTCGAACCCGAGACCTTCGCAACGCAGTGCACATGTGTTACCACTACGCTACGCCGGTCGGCATTTAAATTTGTTGTCTAAATAAGTATACTTTATTTTATTTATTTCTGAAAGGTATATTTTTATCAATATAAATGTAATATATTTATGAATTGAGCAAATTCGAACAAAATTGAGCGCATTTCTATTATATTTTCATGCTAACCTTGTATGACTTTGCGGCCTCCCGACAAAGCTTTTGCGGGCCCTAAGTGGGCAGCGGCCCCCCGGTTGTGAAACGCTGCACTAGCATATAACCCGCAGAGCTGTAAGAGAAGAGGACGATCCAAGAACACCTGGTGTCGCTCAACACTGTCAGCTATAAATAATGGAACTCTCAAAATCAAGGTACAAAAGTCTACAATAACAGCACTGACTTGAAACCAGTGGCAGATAGACGACTTAACAAACATTTGAAACATTGGAAACATTTTATAGACAGCCTATGCTCTTTTTAGAGGCAGGCGAAAATCACCGATGATGGACGAGGGTTGGTGATGATGATTTTTTAATTGATCAAAAACAAACAAAAATGTACGTAAAGACGAGAGATTACTAGTTGATGCAGTTTTTTTTTTTTTTATTATTAGTTCTCTCTTTATGAATTATAATACACGCGCGAGTTCTTAAAACATGTAATAACCAAATAGTTTTTACCTATGCTCTTCAACTGATCACAGTCAAATAAAAAAATATGTCAAGACCATAGCTTATTCGTTGTACGTTTTTTTAATGTCTTACTCTCTATGAATATGCTATTTTTTTATGTGAATATGCTACAGTATTGTTATATTAAATACAAAAGAAAAGATGAAAATATTGCTACCAAAACTACTATGTATATGCAGAGGCGGATTTACCACAAGGCTTAGTACGTAATTGGTTACGAAACACTGGATCATTGAATTGTAAAACGTTCTTTATTGTGTCTTAAAAGGATGAATATTTATTTAAGATGTTTTACAAATTTTATCTATTGAATCAGATATATTGAAATCAACATCTTATTGTTATTTGCTCTATAAAATTTCAAGTATAATTTCAACAATAATTACTATAGGCCCTACATTTTCGAAACAACACACTGCGCAGAAACGAGTTTTTGACTGAGAGCTTACTGCGTCTGCGCGCACGCAAAGCAGTAGCGTGGTGTATTACTTATTATTTTATTAGTCAGCTGTTTATTTGGTACCGTGTTTGTGTTTCGTTAATTTATTAAAAAGTGTTAAAACAATCAGTTCTTTTCAGAATTACTACATTTTTGTGAGTGAGATTTTGGTAAGTTAGCCTTTAAAGTAGTTAAAACACATGTAAGTAAAAAAGTTGTGGACCGCCACTGTTAAAATAGCTGAAGTCCGCATCGATTTGATGACTCAATGTGTTGTTTCGAAAATGAACGGCCTATAATAGTTATTTGTGTATCACGACACTATTTTTTTATCATTCTTGTATTTATTTGACCACTTATACACGTACTTGCAGGAACCCAAAGTTTTGCAGAAGTCCGTTTTCGCCTACGGGCCCCGAAAGTTCTTGATTCGGCGTATAAAAATATATAGGGCGGCAAAAGGCTCGTGGCCAACAGAAATCCGCGACTGAGTATATGCAGGGATATATTCACTAAAGATTGTAATCTTCCTTCAATAACTGCCGAACCATAAGGCAAGTTCGTTGATGGGGGAATTCTGTGCAACCCGTAACGCGTTCCGTAGCAATCTATAGACACCGGTAAACATTACATGTAAATATTACGGGCGCGCGAAACCACCAATTATCTATAGGTACCCGTAATACTTATAGACTGCTTACGGAACGCATTACGGGTTCCCCCTTAAGTTAAGCTGGTGCGTTAACGTGATTGTCGACATTGATCAAAATGGCTTGACAAGACCCGTATGATATTCCTACTTTTTCTGCAACCTTCCTAAGAGTCAATCGCTGATTGATGTGGTTTAAATTGCGAAACTTGTAGATTTTAGGCTTCGATCTCTAAACATATGTTATTGAATTTGGACCTATAAATAATTTTCATATTTTATTTGAAATAATTATTTTTATCGTGCCATATTTTAATCGAAATAGTACTATCGCTTTATCCCGATTTTAATATTTTCGATAACTCTTATTATTATAAGTATTGAGCTTATACAGCCACTATTTAGATTGCATTGTATTCGTGTATCTGTTTTCATAAAAACTAGTATAATAAATCGTAATTTTGTGCAATAAAACTGCTCAACTTTTGCGATGTGCCAAAGGGCCAGGTGCTCACTTCCCTCCCTGCATGTGTGTGCGTAATGAAATGCGTCACGTAAACAGGCCCGGATTAACCTAATATATGAAACCGTAAATATATAAAACAAAAAGAACACAAATTTTGCAAAGAATAGTGATTGTAAGAATGCAATTCAAATTATGTAGTTAACTATTGAAAAAAATCTTAGATTAACTTTTTTTTTAACTTTTAGATTAGTCTTAGATTTATTTCAATATTCTCTCTTTTTTTACTGGGCACAATATGGGGTGTACTAAAGAAAATTATCATTACAGTTCTATAACATCTACGATGCTTTCCGATTATCAGTCTCTACTGTTACATATTGCTTTCTATACCTTTGCTCTCATTCAACCTTTTTTCATTCATCACATTTCGAATTTTTCTTTCAAACCATTTTTCTTCTTCCTCTTGATATTCATGATAGGACTCCTTTCGGTAAACTTTTCAACTCTCATTTGTTTTATATGTATTTATATTTATATCCAAACAAGCGATTCAGAATTATATTCAAGCTGATTTCTCTTCAACTATAGTGTTATTAACACCCATAAGAATTTACCAGGTTGCCTAGACATTTGAAGGTATAAACAGATGAGAATTTACTAGGTGTCGAACTTGGCGGCCGTCAAGGGCCCCGATTTACTCCCCACGTGTGCAGTTCGAGGATATCCGGGAATGATTAGGTTTGTGTTATGATCTGTCACTTGCTCTAGAATTGTTATCTAGAACAGTCTGTCTCAAACGCCGGTCTGCGAGATTTTGTTGCCGGTCCGCAAGATTTTTTTTTTTACTATGCAACTATTCGCCTAATAAGTTATAACCCACTTAAATTTGCGATGAAAATCTCGGTCCTTAATCTGTTTATTGCTTAAATAATAATTTGTTTCTTTTTTTACTAATTATATTTGATTTTTATTCGTTGTTTTTTGTGTTTGTAATCAGTGCAATAAAAAATATAAAACTTTTGCGATACACATTACTTTCTAAACTTGCCGGTCCGCGGATTTTTTCTAGATCTTTTGCCTGTCCGCCATGAAAAAAGGTTGGGAAAAGCTGATCTAGAAGATGCGTTAGGGTCCGTTTCAGCAGGAAAAGAGCCCGTGACGTAATATGGACAGAAACGAAAATTTCATACAGTTGCTAGATTACCGGTTGGATGGCAGCCCTTTCAAGAGCGTCGTTCAGTTGGAGAGTTTAAGCAGCGTAATGATTTAAGTAGTGCTGTCAGAAATTGTTCATACTGGAACCGGTTAAAAAAAAATTAATCCGAACGCCCGAGACTAGAATGGGTACCCGGAGCCAAGTATTCGAAATAAAAGTGCTGAACAAAAAGAAAAAAATTGATCGAAACCGAAATGAATATCTAGGATACTCGAAAATAGCGTACCCGGTTTTACCCGAAAACCGGACCAGGGTACCTGTAAAACCGGTTCTGGTTCACAGGATTAGTTTTAATTTGCTATTTTCGCCAAATTTTCACCGTCACTGACTTTATATTTAAGTTTCTCTCGTACGCAGTGGCGTCACTAACTCTTTCTCTATTGAAACGGACTCTACTTATGGACAGGTTAATATTGTTCTCCTTTTCTGGCGCCTTTTCAGCCTCTTACCGCTTCTAATTTATTTAATTCGTGCAAGGATTCTTTTATTGTGTACGTGTATAAAGCTTAATTTATTTATTTACTGTTTTATTTATTCTAAGTTAATAATATTCTAGTTATAAAAATGTGATGTGTTACGCGCATGTAGCCATGGTTGTAGAATCAACTAACTTAATCCGGCCGTGGCTATAAACTCTCTCAAAAGCTCATCATTAATTTCTAGATCATCATTAGACGAGCTGTCACGTATCTCGGTTTAGCATTAACAAATATTACTTTACAAATTCCATGCCATAAATATTCTACAAAAATACCCATTGCAAAATATACAGTTGAGGTAGGTCACTGATTAGCATAATTTATAGGTACTACATTCTGCAAGCTATATATAGATCAACAGAAAAATTTGCTGTCAGTTTGTTCCTGATTCTGCCCTGTGTAATTTTTTCCCTTCGCGGGTAAGAGAAGGAGAGAAATACACTGTCAGACTAGGGCTGTACGAGTCTCTGTGGGTCAGAGAACGTGGGCTTGCCGGGGTGCGGTATGCGGGGGATTTACGTGGGCCGGTTTTGGCGGGAAGTAACACGTTACATCATATGTGTACCGGGTCGAGCAAGGTAACAGATGATTTGTCCCGTACATTCTTCAATGGTCACCCAAATATAAGGGGATATCTGCAAATCAATAAATTGTCTCCACAAGTTTGAAATTTCAGTATTACAAATCTCAACAAATGGATGTTTGATGAAATTTATCTCTTTAGAAAGTAAAGGGGTTTTAAACAATACTCATATCTTTTAGGGTTGTTGACTTCAGGTTTCTGTTCTGTTGCTGTGGTTTATTAAATTGTATAACCATTTCCTTAACAGAAAATATAATAAAGGTATGAAGTGTGAATTTTCACACATTTCAGGATTTCGCAGGTATCTAGTAAGTGATGGTGGCCAACAGAAGCTCGTATTCTAAATGTCTGGAATATTTTTTTTTTTTTTTGCTACGATCACGTAAAATTTTACAATATTTTGATTAAGAGCTTTAACGCTACGTACAACCCCCAGAGATTATTAGTTTCTTATACAAAACTAACAATCTGAAATAAAATTAGTGACAATCTATACATCAAATTTTGCACAGAATTTTTATCTATCTAATAAGATATTTTTGACTGTAGAAAAAATTATTGTAAAAATGTTATTGCTCACTAACTTAATAATAGGTATCACACAACAATGTTCTGTAATTTTTTAAATATATTTGTGGTTTTCAAATAATTTTTATATTTATATAGTTTTGTGTAGAAATGTTCAAATAATACGTCAACATTTTTTTCGACGTGATTGTTTATAGTTTAGAGCCTTCGTCGAAAAATATTATACTTGATCATAATGAAATGCCACTTGGTACAAGTACTGTTTACATAAAATAAATCATTTTTATCCGCAGCACCTATATTAAGAACCGCGGCAGATTCGAAGTGGCGGCAAAAGTAGATTACCAAGTACAGTCACTATAAGTAATTTTCACAATAAAACAAAATAGCTCCAAACATATTTGTTGAATGGAGCTAAAGGTACAATTTGCCGCATTGTACACAAATATGCGTCGAATGGTTTACAAGATGACGTCTATAACGCAATTTGTTTATTTACAATTACATGACAGTTCTTTTTACAATTAAAAATATCCCATTAGATAGATAAAAATTCGCTGATAATTTTGATGTATAGATTGTTACTAATTTTATTTCAGGTTGTTAGTCTTGTATAAGAAACTGTACGGTTGTGCGCACCCTTAAGAGCAATAATACAAAAACTTATATGTAAGTTGATAGTTCCATAAGAAAAAGTCGATATATAGAAACTTTGATATATAAAAATAAACTATTTCTTTAATACATGTGACCGACTCTTACATTATTTATATTTGTTTAAAAAAAATCCTAATATCTTCTTAACCACAACATTTTAATGACATCTCATTCATCAAATGTTATGAAAAAATAATTATATATAATTTTTTTTTGATGTACAGGAACAGTTTGCATGATCATGAGGACTAAGGAGAACTTCGATATACAAAGAATTTCGATATATGGAAGTTCGATAAATGGAGGTCTTACTGTATTTCGAAAAGATAATCTTAAGAAAAATTTCTGTTTAAGTATTCTTGTTCGATTATTGTTAATTATTCATATTTCTCCAAATTTGGAAATCAATTCCTCTGGGAAATAGGGTGGAACACACAAGTGTTTGATGTATTTTTAAATAGACGATATACAGTTTAAAATCGATAGTAGCGACAGTGGCCATCAGGCGAACTATGTTGACAAACAGTTGCTTTCCTCATACTGACAAAGTAACTTTTTGTAAACGAATTTATATTTTTTAGCAAAATTTCATAGACAATTTATTATTATTATTATAGTAATTCGATGTACACTTAAACCTAACCTCTCTATTAAAACTTCCCTGTTTCCTGTTTTTGTAGTGCTCGACCTCTAATCACCTTTTTAATTCTTGAATAGAATGATCTTCTATTTTAACATATTTTAATTTCGCATTCGGTACGTCATCTTCGTTGAAAATAAAGTTATTCAATTTACTCCGGCAATATACAAATGAAATAATTGTAAGACAAGTAAGTTTGACAGAAGCTCACTGGTGCTAGTGTTGGTGACGTCACTTTGGCTGTCGTCTATTCAAAGAAGACTACAAAAAACATATCGCGGGGAAATATATATATACTAGCTGAAAACCCGTGCTTCGCTACGGTATATTGATGGTCTCATTGGCATAAAATCCGCAGTTTGTTTTTAAACTTGTGTATGGGTAACCTTTGTAACAAAAAATCTAGTCGATATCTCATCTGTCCTAAGAGATGTGGAGGAACCCGTGAAAAAACATTTTACTCCTTTTCACCAGATAGGGGTCGAACTTGAAAAAATCCTTTCTTAGTGGGTTCTTACTTCATACTGAAATATGTACTCTCCGAATTTTTTATTTTTAACAAAAAAATACTAATTTACCCTTTAGGAGTGAAAGAAAACTGTCAAACTGTGAAAACATATATGCCAAAATGGAATGTTATAACTCAACAACCGCTGGAAATACAAAGGGTTCTATAATTCACCCCGAATGTAGATTCACCCCTTTAGGGGTTGATTAAGATAAAATCCTGAAATACATTTTTCGGCATTTGTATGGGTAATCTTTATAAGCAAAAACCAGGTCTATATCTTATTGATCCTAGAAGATATTAAGGCGTCCTTGAAATCACAATTCCCTCTTTTCATTTTCACCCTTTAGGGGTGATATTTGTTAAAGGTAAAAAACTGTTAAAACCATTTCGAAACATTTTAAAAAGACACGGGAAATACGACGCTATGTATAATCTACCCCGTTTGTAGAATCACCCATTTAGGGGTTGATTAGGACGTAATCCTGAAATAAGTATTTCGGCATTTGTATGGATAATTTTTGTAAGCAAACACCAAGTCGATATCTTATTGGTCCTAAAAGAATTAAGGAATTACTGAAATCACATTTCACCCCTTTTCACCCTTAAGGGGTGATAATAAAAAAAAAATGTCCAAATCATTTCGAGATATTAAAAAAAAAAAACACCTATGTGCCAAAAAGTAATGTTGCAACTAAACGAACACAGGAAATGCGACTGGATGTATAATTCATCCCGATTGTAGATCCACCCCTTAAGGGGTTGATTAGGACAAAATCCAAAAATTGGTTTTTCGGTATTTGCATGGGTAGTTTTTGTAAGCAAAAACCAAGTAGATATCTTATTGGTCCTAAAAAATCCTTGAAATCACATTCTAACCCTTTTTACCCTTTAAGGGTTAAATTTAAAAAAATTGTTAAAACATTTGGAGATATTTTAAAAATACGCCTGTGTGCCAAAAAGAATCCTTATAACTCAACAAACACAGGGAATACGACGGGATATATAATTCACCCCAATTGTAGATCCACCGTTTAGGGGTTGATTAGGACAAAAATCCTGAAATATATTTTCCCGTATTTGTATGGGTAATCTTTGTAAGCAAGAAGCAAGTCGATATCTTATTGGACCTAAGAGATATTAAGGAATCCTTGAAATCACAATTCACCCCTTTTCACCCTTTAGGGGTGAAATTTAAAAAAAACTGTCAATACTATTTCGAGATGTTTTAAAAAGGCATCTATGTGCCAAAAATTAATGTTGCAACTAAACGAACAGAGGAAATACGACGGGATGTATAATTCACCTTGATTGTAGATCCATCCCTTTAGGGGTTGATTAGGACCAAATCCTGAAATAAGTTTTTCGGTATTTGTATGGGTAATCTTTGTAAGCAAAAAGCAAGTCGATATCTTATTGGATCTAAGAGATATTAAGGAATCCTTGAAATCACAATTCACCCCTTTTCACCCTTTAGTGGTGAAATTTAAAAAAAACTGTCAATACTATTTCGAGATGTTTTAAAAAGGCATCTATGTGCCAAAAATTAATGTTGCAACTAAACGAACAGAGGAAATACGACGGGATGTATAATTCACCTTGATTGTAGATCCATCCCTTTAGGGGTTGATTAGGACCAAATCCTGAAATAAGTTTTTCGGTATTTGTATGGGTAATCTTCGTAAGCAAAAAGCAAGTCGATATCTTATTGGTCCTAAGAGATATTAAGGAATCCTTGAAATCACAATTCATCCCTTTTCACCCTTTAGGGGGTAATTTTAAAAAAATGTCAAAACTATTTCGAGATATTTTAAAAAGATACCTATGTGCCAAAAAGTAATGTTGCAACTAAACGAACACAGGAAATACGGCGGGATGTATAATTCACCCCGATTGCAGATCCACCCCTTAAGGGGTTGATTAGGACAAAATCAAAAAATTGGTTTTTCGGCATTTGGAAGGGTAGTTTTTGTAAGCAAAAACCAAGTCGATGTCTTATTGGTATTAAAAAATATTAAACAATCCTTGAAATCACATTTCACCCCTTTTCGTCCTTTAGGGGTTAAATTGAAAAAAGTTGTCAAAACCATTTCGAGATATTTTAAAAAGACGCCTATGTGCCAAAAAGAAACCTTATATCTCAATAAACACAGGGAATACGACAGGATGTATAATTCACCCCGATTGTAGATCCATCCTTTAGGGGTTGATTAGGACAAAATCCTGAAATATATTTTTCGGTATTTGTATGGGTAATCCTTGTAATTAAAAAGCAAGTCAATATCTTATTGGCCCTAAGAGATTTAAGGAAACCTTGAAATCACAATTCACCCCTTTTCACCCTTTAGGGACGAAATTTTAAAAAACTATCAAAACCTTTTCTAGATATTTTAAAAAGACACCTATGTGCTAAAAAGTAATGTTGCAACTAAACGAACACAGGAAATACAACGGAATATATAACTCACCCCGATTGTAGATCCACCCCTTTAGGGGTTGATTAGGACAAATTCCTGAAATAAGTTTTTCGGTAATTGTATGGATAAACTTTGCAAGCAAACAGTAAGTCCGATTCTTATTGGTCCTAAGAGATATTAAGAAATCCTTGAAATCACAATTCACCCCTTTTCAACCCTTAGGGGTGAAATTTTAAAAAACTGTCAAACCCGTTTCGTGATATTTTAAAAAGACACCTATGTGCCAAAAAGTAATGCTGCAACTAATGAACACAGGAAATACGACGGGATGTATAATTCACCCTGATTGTAGATCGACCCCTTTAGGGGTTGATTAGAAGAAAAACCTGAAATATGTTTTTCGGTATTTGTATAGGTAATCTTTGTAAGCAAAAAGCAAGTCGATATCTTATTGGTTCTAAGAGATATTAAGGAATACTTGAAATCATAATTCACCCCTTTTCACCCTATAGGGGTGAAATTTTAAAACACTACCAAAACCTTTTCGAGATATTTTAAAAAGACTCCTATGTGCTAAAAAGTAATACTGCAACTAAACGAACACAGGAAATACGACGGAATGTATAACTCACCCCGATTGTAGATCCACCCCTTTAGGGGTTGATTAGGACAAATTCCTGAAATAAATTTTTCGGTAATTGTATGGATAATCTTTGCAAGCAAACAGTAAATCGATATCTTATTGATCCTAAGAGATATTAAGGAATCCTTGAAATCACAATTCACCCCTTTTCAACCCTTAGGGGTGAAATTTTAAAAAACTGTCAAACCCGTTTCGAGATATTTTAAAAATACACCTATGTGCCAAAAAGTAATGCTGCAACTAATGAACACAGGAAATACGACGGGATGTATAATTCACCCTGATTGTAGATCGACCCATTTAGGGGTTGATTAGGAGAAAAACCTGAAATATGTTTTTCGGTATTTGTATAGGTAATCTTTGTAAGCAAAAAGCAAGTCGATATCTTATTGGTTCTAAGAGATATTAAGGAATACTTGAAATCATAATTCACCCCTTTTCACCCTATAGGGGTGAAATTTGAAAACACTACCAAAACCTTTTCGAGATATTTTAAAAAGACTCCTATGTGCTAAAAAGTAATACTGCAACTAAACGAACACAGGAAATACGATGGAATGTATAACTCACCCCGATTGTAGATCCACCCCTTTAGGGGTTGATTAGGACAAATTCCTGAAATAAATTTTTCGGTAATTGTATGGATAATCTTTGCAAGCAAACAGTAAATCGATATCTTATTGATCCTAAGAGATATTAAGGAATCCTTGAAATAACAATTCACCCCTTTTCAACTCTTAGGGGTGGAATTTTAAAAAACTGTCAAACCCATTTCGAGATATTTTAAAAAGACACCTATTTGCCAAAAAGTAGTGTTGCAACGAAACGAACACAGGAATTACGACGGGATGTATAATTCACCCCGATTGTAAATCCACCCCTTTAGGGGTTGATTAGGACAAAATCTTGAAATTGGTGATTCGGTATTTGTATGGGTAATCTTTGTAAGCAAAAAGCAAGTCGATATCTTATTGGTCCTAAGAGATATTAAAGAATCCTTAAAATCACAATTCACCCCTTTTCACCCTTTAGGGGTGAAATTTCAAAAAACTGTCAATACCATTTCGAGATATTTTAAAAAGACACCTATGTGCCAAAAAGTAATCTTGCAACTAAACGAACACAGGAAATACAACGGGATGTATAATCCACCCCGATTGTAGGTTCACCCCTTTAGGGGTTGATTAGGGCAAAATCCCGAAATTGGTTTTTCGGCATTTGTATGGGTAATACTTGTAAGCAAAAACTAAGTCGATATCCCATCGGCCCTAAGAGATATTAAGTAATTCGTGAAATCACATTTCACCCCTTTTCATCCCTTAAAAGTGGAATTTTGAAAAATCCCTTCTTAGTGGGTGCTTACGTCATGAAGGGAATATACACTCCGAATTTCAAGTTTATAGGCCCAGGGGTTTGGGCTGGGCGGTGATGAGTGAGTCAGTCAGTCAGTCAGTCAGTCAGTCAGGACACTGCCTTTTATATATATAGATTTTTTTGGGGGTAGGTATGAAATAAAATCTCTCAATGCGTAAATAAGCGAGCAAAATATTATTAAGAAAAGAATGTTTTCACGGGATTTTAAAAATATCGAATTTCTGTGTCATCGAAAAATATGATTAAGATTTTTTAAAGATAATCTTATCAAAAATTCCTATTAAACTATTCCTGTTCAATTAAGGGTGCGCACAACCGTATAGTTTCTTATACAAAACTAAAGATCTGTAATAAAATTAGTATCAAATTTATGATCAGATTTATTTAGTTAGTATTTAATTTTTTCGAAAAACATCGAATTTTTGTGTCGTTGAAAAATAAGATTAAGATTTTTTTTAAAGATAATCTGATCAAAAATTCCTGTTGAACTATTTCTGTTCAATTAATGTTCATTATTGAGTTTTTTTCAGGTTTTTAGATTTTTTGAGATCAACCCCTGTGGGAAATAGAGTGGAGGATAAAAGTTTTTGGATGTATTTTTGGTGTCAAAAGAGACTTCAAAAAACACATTGCGCGCAAATACTAACTTTTTGTTATATTTTTTTGGTATCGAATAAAAGCTCTTGATTCATAAATAAGCGAACAAAATATTATGAAAAAATAATATTTTCAGGCTATTTCTCCACCATATTTGGGCCGTCACCCCCTTCGCCGCCCCCCTTACTGCGGCTCTGGCTCTAACAGTTCTTCTGTGGTGAGTTCCTCATCCAATTCCTCTATATCCTCATTAACAACATCCACGCGGCGGTGGGAGTGACGACGAATACGGAAAATACTAACGAATATGGGGGGCAAAAATTGTCATCAAAATGTGACGAATATAGAAGTTCCACTGTATATATTTTATATGTGGACATCAAATGGAAGTTCTCAAAGTTACTCCTTTCCACTTTTGTTTAAAGAAATTATAGAACCGCCACTGTCTGTCATTTTATTGTGTCTCTAATGACTTCTGTAATGTACAAACAAATACCTCGGCTAGTTTGCCTTTCATCTTAACCTACATTACAGAACAAATATAACATGTTTAATCTAATTTAAACAATGATTTTTTCTAAAACATTTTATTAAACCTTTAAAATAAACATCCAAATTATCTTAGGAATAATAAAGTAATTTTATCAGAATATTTTATTACAAGTAAGTACATATTATGGCATGTTAAAGAATACACATAATAAATTTCACCACCTTCTGTGTTTGCTCACAGCGAGTAACAGCGCTTCCCAGAACACGTGTACGCACACGATGTCTTAATTGCCACCATCATATTTAGACCTTCATAGGTCTTAGACCTTAGGATAAGTTCACTGTACTATAAACCCTTTACTTTAACTTTCTGTTTGTATAGACATATGAGGACATTAACTTAGATGTCGTTTCGTAAAAAAGGTGTGAAAAATCTAGCTTTTGTTTATCTCATTAGTATGCCAATGATTGTTTCTACTTCTTTTATGTCATCTTTTTATGTCATTTATTATTTCGAAATTTATCGCGGAAATCCTATGCGTTCTTATCAAGAAGAAAATTTATTATCTTTTTCCCTCTTTTTTTTGGACATTGTGAGTTGGATAGTCTTCACTGTCATCACGTATAAGGTTACCTATTTGAGTTCGACCCGCAGACTCCGGACTTTGAAGGCTTGTGTCCGGGTTTTGGGTTTGATCATTATTACTCCGGTTCTCGCAAAATGTAAAACATCTATTTTTATGTAATACTGTCAGTATTTCTGAATTTTTGTCTCTTCCCCCCGCTTTTCTAATGATTTTCAGAATTTCTTTCCCCCACTCCTTAATTGTACTTCTAAATTTCTGCTCCACGCTCTTTAAGTGATTTACGGAATATCTGTTTCTCATTTAATGATTTGTAGTAATTTTGATGGGCTGCGTTAGGCGTAAATAGCCATCGTTGCTGTGCGCTAAAAATTTTAACTAACTAACCACACATTGATTATTCGTAACTCATACATGTATTGTATAAAACTCCGGGTCAGAGTGAGAAGCTAGGTGGAATTACATACCATCAACTGTAATCATTTGCTTCTCAATCAGGATTTGTGTGAGGATAAATTAACACAAATCCTCCTATCTGCCAAATCTTGCACTGCCTGGTAGTAGTTTTTTCCATGCATATTGTATACCAATATTCTCTATAATATAGATCAGAGTCTAGATCTTCTGTTAACGCTACGTATAACCCCCAGAGGTTATTAGTTTCTTATACAAAACTATATGACATACAATTTATACATCAAATTTTGCACCGAATTTTTATCTAACTAATACGATATTTTTTATTGCAATAACTTAATAATAGGTAACACACAACAATATTCTGTAATTTTTTAAATAAATTTGTGGGTTTCAAATAACTTTTATATTTATATAATTTTGTGTATAAATGTTCAAATAACACGTCAACATTTTTTTTTACATGATTGTTTATAGTTTAGAACCATCGCTTTAACTACAATTTGCATGGAACACAAATGCGCGTCGAATGGTTTACAAGATGGCATCTATAATGCAATTTGTTTATTTACAATTACATGACAGTTCTTTTTACAATTAAAAATATCCTATTAGATAGAGAAAATTGGCTGCAAATTTTGATGTATAGACTGTTACTAATTTTATTTCAGATTGTTATTTTTGTATAAGAAACTATACGGTCGTGCGCCCCTTAAACCACGGGGTTCTTCCTGCTTGAGCAACCGCAGAGAAGAAGTCGCTATCACACGTTATGGTACAAGCATCTTTGAGGTGAAGATACTCCTATTTGTGAGATGTGTGACACAGATTTGTCTTATATATGTATATCTATTTTAAAACGTAAAGTTTTACTTTACGAAGATTTCAGGTTCATATCCTTAACATATAATATCTGATTTATGTGTTTAAGATTTAGAAAATTTATATTAAAATACAACCTCACTGGGAACTGAAGCCGCAACCTAAAGAACTTGCGTCTTACTCCCAAAAATGGTCATTTTCTGAATGATCTCTGATTTACTTGTCTTCATAAAAATGTATTTTGAATTATGGCTTCTGTAGCTTAGGCTCAGACTCAACCAGGGGTGGACTGGGACTGGTAATTCGAAAATTTTACCAGCATTATTTTTTTTTTACTTTTGAAAATATTTCCTTGGCGGCCCGAAAATGGCAACGAACAGTTATATGGCCAGTCCTCACCTGGGATCTTTTTCTTGAACACTTGTAACCAATTCAAAATAGTATAATCGAATCTATATATGTAGTTGTGTTGAGGAGACCGATCATCATCTACTGCTCTATCTAATACCCCAATTCTGAAATAAATATGTTGCCTATTGACGGTGGTAAAATTCAAGGTCAGATTTTGTTTTGTTTTATAACGTGCACATCTCAAGGGCGCATCCAGGGGGAGAATCAGGGGCTTGCCCCTCCCCAAAGCTCCAAAAACATGTGGTTATTTCGCGTTTTTGTCAAAATAGAAGTGAGGACCTTTTTTTGTCATCACTTGTATGTTAGAGATGAGGACCTTGCTTTTAGGTCATCACTTGTATTTTAGAAGTGAGGACCTTTTTCCTAATTTAAATAATTTCGTCTTCTGAGCCCCCCCTCCAGAAAAATTCCTGGGCGCGCGCCTGTCACATCTAGTCAGTTTTTGATATAACATCGCTATTTAAATGTACTGTTTTGTATAGAACTAGCTGAGTACCCGTGCTTCGCTACGGTTTATTGACGGTTTGCCATCATCGTGCAATTATTAATTTACTATTGAATTTACCCCTTTACGGATGAAATTTAAAAAACTTTCAAAATGCTTTCTAAATATTTTAAATAGAAAATTATGTACCAAAATGGAATGTTATAACTCAGGAATTACAAAGGTTTCTATAATTTACCCCAAATGTAGATTTACCACTTTAGGGGTTGATTAGGGCAAAATTCTGAATTACTGTTTCAAAAATTTGTATGGGTAACCTTTGTAATCAAAAACCAAGTCAATATCTCATTGGTCCTAAGGTATATTGAGGAATCCTTCAAATCACATTTCACCCCTTAGGGCTCGAATTTCGAAAAATCTCTTCTTAGTGGGTGCTTATATCACGGAAGGAATATACCGAATTTCGTGTCTCTATATCCAAGGGAAGTTCTATCGAATATAAATACCCATTTATACCCCCCCCCCCATTTACATTTAGAGATGAAATTTTAAAAGACTGTCAAAACTATCTCGAGATATTTGAAAAAGACACCGGTGTGCCAAAAATGAATGTTATAACTTAATAAACACAGGAAATACGACGGGTTGTATAATTCACCCCGATTATAGATTTACCCCTTTAGGAGTTGATTAGGAAAGAATGCAGAAATAAAATTTTCGGCATTTGTATGGTTAATCTTTATAAGCAAAAGCCAAGTCGATATCTTATTGGTACTAAAAGATATTAAGGAATCCTTGGTATCACATTTCAGCCCTTAGGGATTGAATTTCGTAAAATTCCGTCTTAGTGGGTAGTTACGTCATACAGGGAATATGCTTTACGAATATCATGTATCTTGTCCAGAGGACGTTTTATCGAGTAAAAAATACCCATTACCCCCTTTACGGGTGACATTTTTAAAAACTGTCAAAACCATTTCGAGATATTTTAAAAAGACACCGATATGCCAAAAAGGAATATTATAACTCAATAAACACGGGAAATACGAAGGGTTGTATAATTCACCCCGATTGTAGACCCTTATAGGGGTTGATTCGGACGACATCCTGAAATAAGTTTTTCGGCATTTGTATGGGTAATCTTTGTAAGCAAAATCCAAGACGATATCTTATTGGTCCTAAGAGGTATTGAGGAATCCTTGAAATCATATTTCACCCCTTTTCACTTCTTAGGATTGGAATTTCGAAAAATCCCGTCTTAGTGGGTGCTTACGTCATGAAGGGAATATACTATACGAATTTTCGAATTATCGAATACAAAATTCCCATTTACCCCTTAAGGGTGATATTTTAAAAACTGTCAATACCATTTCGAAATATTTTGAAGACACATATGCCAAAAAGAATTTTATAACTCAACAAACACAGGGAATATGGTGGGTTGTATAATTAACCCTGTTCGGAAATTCACCACTTTAGGGAACAAAATTCTGAAATAAGTTTTTCAACAGTTATATGGGTAATCTTTGTAAGTAAAAACCAAGACGATATCTTATTGGTCCGTAGAGATATTTAGGAATCCTTGAAATTATATTTCACCCCCTGGGGGTTGAATTTCGAAAAATTCCGTCTTAGTGTATGCTTACCTCATGAAGGGAATATACTTTGCGAATATCATGTATCTATGTCCAAGGGATGTTCTATCAAATAAAAAATAACCTTTTACCCCTTTAGGGGTGAAATTTTGAAAAACTGTCAAAATCATTTCGAGATATTTTAAAAAGACATCTATATGCCAAATAGGAATTTTATAACTCAACCAACACAGAAAATACGGCGGTTTCTATAATTGTTTCTGATTGTAGATTCACCCTTTTAGGGGACGATTAGGACAAAATCTTGAAATAAGTTTTTTAACATTTATAAGGATAATCTTTATAAGCAAAAACCAAGGCGGTATATTATTGACCTAAAAGAAATTGAGGAATCCGTGTAAACACATTTCACCCCTGAGAGGTCGAATTTCGAAAAATCATTTCTTAGGGGGTTCTTAAGTCATAAAAGGGATATAATCCCCGAATTTTATGTTTCTTTGTCTAAACGAAATTCCATCGAATAAAAAATACCAATTTACTCCTTTAGGGGTGGAAATTAAAAAAACGGTCAAAACACTTTCTAAATATTTTAAAAAGGCACCTATATGCCAAAAAGGAATTTTATAACACAATAAACACAGAAGATGCGAAGGGTTCTATAATTCACCCTGATTGTAGATTCACCCCTTTAGGGGTCGATTAGAATAAGATCCTGAAATAAGTTTTTTAATATTTACATGAGTAATCATTGTGAGCAAAAACTAAGTCGATATCTTATTGGACCTAAGAGATATTAAGAAAACCGTGAAGCCATATTTTACCCCTTTTAACCCCCTTTTCACCCACTTAGAGGATGAGTTTCGAAAAATCCGTTCTTAGTGGGTGCTTACGTCATGGAGGGAATATACTCGCCGAATTTAATGATTGTAGGTTCAGTGGTTTGGGCTGGGCGTTGATTATGAGTAGGTAGCTTAGTTACGATTTTATATATATAGATAAGGATATAAAAGTTGGTATAAAATTATAGTAATATAATGCTGAATATTAGCTAATCCTAGAATGGCGAAAGCCTAAACCAGTAAATAAAGAAGAAGAAGACTTCTGTAACTAAGTCCATGATACATAATCAGAACCTGAAGAAATTTCTTAGTAAAAGTGCATAGAACACAATTATGCCCACATATATGGGTTATGAGTTTTATTAACTACACATATTGATTGAGCGATTTAGTGACAAGGATATAATGTCATGATATACCACTTATATGAACAAGATACACATTAAATTTTACATGCCACTTAAGAATGTCCTTTTCATTTTTACATACATAACAAGTTAGTACAACTAAAATCGAATATAGATTATAAATGGAAAGTCTTTTAATCTTCAAAAACTTTTAAAATCAAACACCTTAAGTAAAAATCTTAAATTCGTCCTTTTTAATCTCCAATGAAACGTGTTATTTTCTAGTGAGAAATTACAATTTTTCACCAAATCTTTTTGTTTTCTATTGATTATATATTAGGAGGTTGCTGTTTTCTTGTGTTTTTGAGTATTCATTTCAATAACAAAATGCGCGAATACATTAATCAAAATAATTTCCCTCGGAAGCTATGATTATTTGCCGCTTTTCGGGCAGAAGTTAACTTCCGCGACGAAAGAATTGTCTGTCTTTTGGGCCAATCCATTCAGCACCCCAATTTTCGACTTCTCCGTAGTTATGGAAATGTGTATCGATCGGAATAGACGGTAATCGCTTGGGGCCAGATCCGGAGAATACGCTGGGTGCGGTAAAACCTCTTATTCGAGCTCCATCAGTGTTTGTTTCACGGCTATAGCAACATGGGGCCGAGCATTCTCATGGAAAATCACTTTCCGGCGATTTGATGAAATTGACGGCCATTTTCGCATCAAATTATCATTCAGTCGGTCCAATTGTTGTCGGTAACGTTCGGCAGTGCTTATTACCTATGGTTTTATCAGCTAATAATACACGAAACCCTTCATATACCGCCAAATAGAGAGTATTGTTTTGTGACCGTGGATATTTCGCTATGGTGTCAATGTTGATGGTTGACAAAGATTAACCAATGATTTCTTGCGTTTGGAGTTCTCGAAATAGATCCCTTTTATATCGCAGGTCACGCTACGCCATAAGAAACTCTTCTTTTTATTCCTTGCAAGTAAATAAATCGAGATTGAAACGATTAGCAATGGCATTTCCGGTCAATTCATGTGGCAGCCATCTCCCTTCTTCCTGGATCTTTTCCATATCGTGGAAACGTTGTGAAATGGTTGATTTATCAACCACGTGTTGTTGAGCCAATTCTTTGGGTTTTTGAGCAGGGCTTTCTTCCAATAGAGCTTCCAGTTGTTCATATTTGAATTGACCTGGTCGTTGTTTGTCGTGAACGTCACAATCACCACTTTTGAATCATCGAAACCAAGCTCTACATATACTATTTCCTATGGGAGCACATTCACCATAAATTTTCACAAGCTACCGATGAGCTTCAGCTGCACTTTTTTTCAAATCAAAGAACTATACACCAGAAAATCAACTTATCACGTTCCATTTTAATTCGCTTAAAGAAAAGCTCTTGTGTAAACAAAGGATGGCGTCTGATGACTGAATTATAGTAGGAAATGTTCATACTTCAAAATGATATAACATACATCTGCCACTGCCTGTAGCATACTCACCTAGAGCCATTTACACGTGAACAACGGCTTTCAATGTAACTTATGTTGAAGGATATTATTTGAAAAAATATTTTATCAACGACCATCAAACAATAAATGCTTTATGTGTCCAACTGTATAGCTGTTCATATTGCACGCCCTCATATTGCACATGAAATACATAAAGCTGCTCTTATTGTACGTCGTATTAATTGAAATGCGTATGCGTGCTTAGCCGTGAATAATGAACGTTTTATACACGGCAAGTTTTTTATTAGTAAGTAAGTTTTGGCTATCAGCAACGATGGGTTTTGCGCCTCACACAGCCCATATTTATAACTAGAATGTTATTTATAAGTTAGAATAAATAAAACAATAAATAAATATATTTTAAAGCTGATGGTTCGATAGCCATCTTGATGACGTCAGTTCTGAAATTTTATAATTCTGTCTCAGAATTTCTGTATAAAATAAATTTATTATTGTTCTAATGAACAGTTTCTTTTTACCTTCCGATATTATGCAGACAGTTATGGGGTCGACTCAGCATCAAGTATTCAATACTTATAAATGAGTACCTGTTCATTTAGGGAAAATAGGACCGGTCGAAACGTCACACTGATCACGTGGCTTTCATATCTGTGATCGGCGGTCTAGAAACGGAGAACTTACTTTCTTTGCCCCTTATACGCCTATCCAGGCGTTGGGTACCTATTATTTTATTTATTTTTATTTACTTTATTTTTTGTTCTAATGATAAAATTATATAGTTGTAGATAAAATATTGTACTGGGATGATTAAAACTCTCGCCTATGGCTCGGGTGGTACGCCTACATCATACGCTTTATTTGAATCATATAGGGTCCATAAGAAACATTTAAGTAAGTACTAATAACTGAAAAATGGTCAGTGATTTTTTTTATTACGCCATGGAAAATAATCAAAAAGTTACCTAAAGAAAGTTTTGTGTAGAATCTTTTATGATTTTAAGTAAAGAAATTATATAGGTAAATTCAATTTGGCTTATTTTAGTTTTTTGCTTATATCTCGTATCTCGTGCGTTATGCATTTTATTACAATAAATGCAGTAGTTATAATGATAATTTTGCCTAATTTAACCGTCGTATTTCTTGTAGTTTTCTAGAGCCCCTCATTTCCCGTGTTAGATAGAACACCCGGTACAATGATTGGTAAAAAATTAGGTTTTTAAGGTATTTAATAAGTTAAATTTACTACCCCCCCTTGCCCCCGTAACTACGCCATTAGTAAATATTGTTTATCAACCGATACACATTGATATGCAAAAAATATTGAAAGAACCATAACAAAACTAAATAAATGATAGTTTAGTCAAAAACAATCTTAAGTTTGTTTTTGTGATACTTGTAAATTAATGTACTTTTCATTGAGCCATGGGCTCTAGTAAATAAAATTATTATTATTATATTACTAATTTTCATTTATCAAAATAAATGCCCATTATAATTATTTTTGTGGGAAGCACATGTGCTTCAGATATTTTAAATTTTAATGTTCTAATAGTTTATTTTTATTTCCAGATAGTTTTATTTTATTTTTTTTTAAATGTTAATTCTGATGTAAGAATTTAAAAATTTCTATCCGGCATTCTTTCAATCTATTAAAAATCTTTTGAAACAAAATTTTATAATCTAATATAAAAACCAATTAAACCCCAAACTATTACAACTACCCTATATTCTTCTAAGTATACATGAATGTTGTCTATTCTAGTCCTGCGCATACCAACCCTAATATCCCCCACCACGGCTAAGTTCCCTTCAGGGTCCTTCTTCGCGGCTCGTTCAGTGACTCGACAGACGGTACTAGTTGACAGCATGTCGAGTTAGTTGCGTCGAGTGTAAACAACATATATACATAGTGTAAACCAGGACTGACAGTTGTGTTTTTAAGGACTTACTGTCCTCGTAGGGACAGATCGTGTGTGTTTTTATAAAATTTATCCAATGGCTTATTATCATCCTGAATATGTTGACGTTCTTGAAGTGTAAGTGATTATTAAAACTCGACTTAATTTTGTTTGAGCATGGAGTTTTTAATACATTATTTGGAAAACTACGTCTATCAAGAAAACAGCAATAACTTTTAGAAAAATTAACTTATTCTAAATATCGTCATGCATACAATAAAGTGTGTATTGTTAAATTTGTTGTTTTAATTGAGTATCAAAGTTTTTGAAACAATATTAATTATGAAGTTCAATTCAGAGTAACAGAGTTTAGCTTTTATTTTTATTATTTTATAATTTTTATTATTGCGAACTTATTTGCTTCTTGTTTTGTTTTTTGTCTTTTAAGAACATTGCCAGGAATGTATATATTGAATACTGTAGATAAGATTGTATTGTTCATGGTATTTATTTAATATGAAATGTTTGAAAAAAATTGTATTTAAATTTCAAACATCTAGTGATTATTTATCTTATCATCTTGGAAGGATATAAAGGGGAAGTGTGACAATTTTGAAGGACACTCTTTGAATTTTCAATAGACAAACCCATTTAGTGTGTAGATATTGTTTTGCCTTCGATATCTAGACACCTATTTAGTTTAATAATTATGAATAGATTTTGCAAAAATCTTATTTATTACTTAGATATAATTTTCAAAACACAATAGAACTTTGTATTAGATGTGATCCAAAAGGGACAGCTTTAGAAAAAACTAAATTAATATATAGTCAGGGCTGTAGTGGAGGGTACATGGCGTCAGTGGCGTAGCCATAATGTCTTTTTGGGGGAGAGCTATGGGGTAAAAAAGTGGAAATCTATACAAATGAATGAGCAAAAAGATTGTGGAGGACAAAATGAAGTAGTGTTAAAAAAAGGAGACGAAAAGGAGTGATCCCAGAAATACCCGGCTTCGTGGGAAGGGATTAGGGGTGACCCCCATACTCCCTATCTGCCTACGTGACCGCACGAGGAAGAAAAAGAAAAAAGAATTATTCTAAGATAGTAAAGATTTAAAACTAGTTTTAAGCATAGCTGCAGAAATTAAATCTTATAACCAGTTTCAAAGTGGCATTTCCTAAGAAGCATTTCTTTTTGGGGGTAGTAAATAATTATTATCTTGTTGGGTTCATCTTTTTATTTCGTTTATTTTTATTTCTTCTATATATGAAACTGCATCCTACAAATTTGAAATTGATTATTTATTCTATTGTTTTATTATTTAAGCGAATAGAATTATTGTCATTTTGTTTATTTTTGCAATGAATTTAAATTTTAACTTTATATTTACGTGGGGTTATAGTTTTGAAATCTGGACGAGGGATGGAGTAGAACAAGGGGAACATACTGCAGTATAATAATAGCACGTAATAAATACATTGTAACTATCTAATTATTTACAAGATGCATGCGCGAAGGCAGTTTGCGTACGGGATAATGTTGGATAGGTTATGTTCAAGTGTTGCATGATTCTTTGGCGGTCTTTCACGTATAATGATGGTGATGATGATTGCATGGGCTGACTGGAATCATTAATTTCTTCTTTACTTCTGTCACTTTTATTCTCAAGGCTGAGCAAAGCTTTTATGCAATCCTGCACTTCCAGTAATAAAGATTTTATTATTTCTTTGAAAATAATACTTTGAATATTAGTTGTTGCAATTTTAGTGTTAATCTTAAGAACGTTTTATGATTAATGATGAGTATCAAAAAAAAAGTATATAATAACACAACCTTGAAGTCCTGTCTTAATTTGCGATAGATTTAATATAGTAAGCATGTCAAAAAGTTTTATGGGCTTGTGGACCTTATTTACCTAAGGATTTCTTCAGCAGACCATATAAGAGCTCAATGACTTTTACAAGGGTCATTACTTGTATTTTCATATGTTAACGATAAAGAAATATTTCCTGCCCCCCCCCCCCAAATTTGACTCAAAGTTTTTTTGGCTTCCCCAGATTTTAAGAGCTAGCGCCACCACTGATATAAAATATGAAAAATGCACCCGTCCTAAATTCTCTGTATTATATCTGTGTTAATACTACGAAGCTATCGACACCCCTTTCATATACGGCATCCTGGTTAAGAACCACGGCTTTACAACCAAAACTGTTTTAAAATGGTCTACATTTGGTTGTTGTAGGGTATATATAATTTTTTAATATAAACTTGGCTAATGAGAAAATATTTTTAGTTTTAATTAGTGCGTTATTTGTTTATTAAAGGAAGCTGTATAACCACAAATTAGATGTTTCACATTATGCAAAATGTGTCACTGGTTTTACGCTGATAAGAGAAAGGAAGTATATTTTTATAATACGATAAGAACTCAAAGTATACATTTTCATTTGAAGTTGCAAAAAATCTTTATCTTCAAAAAAAAGTTAAGTATAAATTAGGTTTGAACTTATTTTTTAAGATTATAAAAAGTAAGCTTGATTTACACTACAGCAAAACATGAGATTAATATATATTTCAAACATATAATCAAAAAATCACTAATATTACAAGAGACCTTTGGTAATACATTTGGCTAGATACCAAAATTGATGTTTTTGGTATTGTGTTTTTAGCAAGTTTTTTTAGTATAACAACATTTTGTTGGGCACATTTTTCACTGCAATCTTTTCAAAATCAAATATTTAGATCAGTTATTTTAAGTATTGAGAGTTTTCGTTAAGTATCTCACGTGAAATTATATATTATGATTACTGGCGTGAAATATTAAAATATATAGGTTTATATTAAAAGAAAAACCATCTTTCTATTATTAAAATAGCTAATAATAATATTAAAATGCTTCAGGAACTTCATTTGATATGTCACAAATTTTCTTATGATTATTACAGAGCCTGGTTTATAATAACTCCATAACATAACGCTTACGAATTGAACAATGGGTTTGATACTTCAATTCCATCCTTCTATTTGTTATAAACAGAACAAAGAGAGTAGTGTAATTTTTATGCCTATGTATCCATAACATATCTATTATAAACCAGGCTTTAAGTCTGGTTTATATAGGTCCATAACTGAATGCATAGCATATTAATACAGAGTGGTATACTGTTATGAAAATCTGTTTAAAATAAACAGAACAAAGAGTTAGTTCAAATTTTTGGCGCACAGCAACAAAGGCTATTTGCGCCTATAACAAAATAAAGTTATGGATCTATTTTACACGAGTCTTAACTGGCACTTCCTCAGCATAAGCTATGAAAACATATCCTAAATATGGTAGTATTAAAAGCCTTTGTGGGGACAACTGTGCTAGTTCTTTCTAATTGTGTATATCAAGGACGGACTGGCCATCTGGAGTTTGGGAAAATTCTTGGCGGGCCAGAAAGGTTTTGGGGCCGCTCCGTGTAAAATTTATTACAAATGGGCCGGTCGGCTCCGTAAAAAATGTAGGTCCCAGTACGTTCCTGAAGTATATAATTCACATAGTGCCTATACTCCTATACACTTGTTTAGAACAGTGTATGTATGTACATATATACACTTTCTCAAAATGTGAATATTTGCCAAATGCAATTATTATTCATAATAACCGGGTATTATGAATAATATCCAGTTTATCAAATTAACTATTACATATCTATACATATACATCTGCTCAGATCAGTCTTCTTCTTCTCTTTCAGGCACGTGGTCTGATCAGTGCATATACAAATTTTCCTTCCTTATTCAACTTTCTTATGAAATTTCCGACTAACGTTAAGAGTTCACAATTGCGTTTTTTGTATCTGTATACAAAGATATTTTTTTTTTTTCAGTCTTAACGTTTTTATTGAGTTTTCTTTATTATGAGTCTATGGTATTATACAAGTTGCTGACACTATTATTGGGACAATCGTCAGCTTTTGTACATGCCATTTTCTGTATGATGTCTTTATACTTCTTCTTGAGTCAGTCGGATTTACTTTTGGCCTCACTCACGTAAGTCCTCAATTTTAATCTGTTAATTGCCAGGACTTTCAATGTGTCCTATGTACTAATAATTGTTAGATTTTCGGATAGTTGATCTCTCCATGTGGGATCCACTGGTCAACGCGTGTTCAGTTTTCCTTTTCATATCTTTACCATTCTATCTTCCTTCATCCGCATCACATGTACTAGCCACTGTAATCGTATACCTCTCAGTTCTTATGTGTTCATATACGCAGTCGTAAGTATAGTTCTAGGATTTATTATTGCGGATTTTCTATTTACCGTTAATTTGAATAAGAGGAATGATTCGGCGTAATATTTGTATTTATGCATTGTAGTTTGATAGGACTTGGTAAAATATAATCTACGATTTTCTACGTAAAAGAAGCTTAAAAATATTTATAATCGTAGTACTGTGGACTTTCTGGGATCACGGACCATAATTTCAGAACTACTGCTTTAGTATAAACAGAGTTTATTGAATAAACACATATACAGATCTGCATGGATTAATAACGGTGGCAGAATCGTAACTGTCACGAATGTCTTACGACCAACACGTGTTAGATTTGAATTACAGTGACGGTTACTATGATGCAATATTTTGCCAATACATTACATTGCGATTATTAGTTCTTTTTTTCTTACTTTTCTTACAGCATATATAAAAAGTCGGGAAGAGTGGCGTAAGGGGGCCTGCTGAACCCACAATCACAATGGGGGGGGGGCATGCCATTTGGGGATATTTTTTTGTGGCTTGGTCTTCCTGACCAAAACAAATGAGTCAATTCTGTGTCACCCGCAACGTGTCCTGTAAGCAATCTACAAGCTTTACGGGTACTTTTTTTTTTTCACTTTCGGATATTTCGAACCGGGTAAACTGGGAATCGTTTCGATTCCGGTTCCGGTTTGGCTGATTTCTAACAGCCCTAATAAAACCATTAAATTTACGAGTGTATTTAGTTCTTATCAAATATGTTTACAACTTAATAAGGGTATTTCGGCGAAGTGCAATTTACTATTTTATACTTAAATCTTTATTTGCATAGATTTTTATCATTGTAGATATTTGCCTGCCTTATTTTATTTGTCCAATAACTAGCTTACCCTAACTAAAGTTGTGTTTATTTTTGGCTATAGATATAATATTTTAATAAAAACTAACAAAACTATATTAGCTGGTATGAGAAACGTTTTATCAAAATGGTATCGCAAATACAAAGTAAGACAGTAGTTGAGAAACGCAAAGTAAAATTCCAAAGAGTTTTATTAATTGTTATTACCCGAAATATTTACCTAATTAAATGTGCAACGTCTATTATACTTGTAAGACTGTAATTTTTACAGGCTTTTTCTGCTTCTTTAAGTGCCAATTTCGGGTCGAATAGTGGTTAGTAACATGATAATTATAATTTTGAATATAGTAGCGGATTCGAATATATTCTTTTAGGAATAATAAATGTGATTGAGGATGTAGTAAACTGTTTGGGTTGATAGATATGTGATTTTCGGTATAAGCCTGTTTTTAAAATCTGAAAGACTTAAAAATCTAATAATTTTTTTCTCATTTTGTTCATTACATTAATAAAGGTTATTATAAGAAATTAAGCTTACTTCTGTAACTCGAAATTTAAAGTTTTGTTTTTAAAGAAGTCTGTTCAATAACAAATTAATTAATCAATAATCAACTTATTTATATATTTTTCTTTCTCAGTCATGCTTGCAAGGCAATTGCGAGACGGAGATCTATAAATAAGTTAGACTATTTTCTGGTGTCAGTCTGTTGGAGTTTGTGCACTATTTTTGGCGGTGCACTTTTCCATAATTCTGGTATTTTTTTATGTTGTGTTATAGTCCTAGTTTCTTCCCATTGCATCCTTCTTCTTGCAACAGCTCTTTGAATTACATCTTTCGAGCTCTTCTTTGCCTTCCTCCGATCTTTCTCTTTGAGGTCCTTTCATTATACACTCCTTTTGATTCTCTTTCACTGGCCATTCTGTAAACATGTTCATACCACTTAATCTGACTTTGTTCGACTCTTTGCTGTACGGGAATTGCTCTGAGATTCTCGCTATATGATGTATTTTTATTTTTATCATGTTTCGTTTTTCCTGATGTCTTCCTTAGAAATCTCATTTATGTTGTTCTTATACTCTTTATTTTTATTTCATCTTCCACAACTCGGAAACGTATGTCAGAACTGGAACTACAACCTTTTTGAAAACTTGTATCTTGGTTTCTGGTTGAATTTCGAGCAAGGAATGTAGATCTTATGCAGTTGAAAAGTTTGCCAGCTGCTCCTAGTCTTTCTATTATTTCCACATAAATCTTAACTGAAGATTTAAAATATAAAAAATATTAAAGCCCTTCCGTTTCATCTTCGTTTAAATATTGGTTATAGTACTGATAACTGATAACTAATAGTTAAGTTAAATTTGTTGCTGCGAATTGTTATGATTAATCAATTATCATGAAGACATGATTTCAACGGTAATGTTGATTAAAGATATAACATAAGATTGAATAAAAGACTTAAGATTATAATGTATAATCGGCACTAATAGCTATAATGAAGCTATAAGTTATATTTTCTTTATGGTTAAATAATGCCCTTGTAAAGAAAATATGGTTTTCTATAATTTCTTTGATATTATGTTTGAAAATGGAGTTTAAAAACGGTGATTGTTGTATTTCTTGGCTGTAAGAATTTTACAACTGAATTTTTTTATATTTGTTTAATTTTTTCTGATACATAAATTAGAGAATACATAAAAACTGGCACATTGCATTTTCTGTCGTGTTTGCGGACAAGAAATAAATCTTCAAAAATCTGTCCAAAATCCACATCAAACACAGAATAAGCGGTATTATCCTAAATTGCACAATTCAAGCGTTACATTCACCCGAGAAATAAATAATTCCGGAACATTTACTTTCCCCTGCCTCCAGTCCCTTCTGTATTTGCAGAATCTGTACACCTTTTGTAAAATTGCGACTTGTCTGGGCTGTACACAATGGAACAAACTGTTTTGGAGACGACAGCTGCATTGGCACGCGTCTTAAGAAATCGTCCAAGAACTCGCAACCCTTAGATATGTATTCACCCCTGGTTGCTAGGCCAGGGGTTGCACCTTTACCATACGACATATGTGGACTAACAGCTGATGTTCTGTATTTAAATTGATGTTTTAAGGACAAGGGGAGACTTTTCTTCAGGAGGGGTGTGGAACATCTTTGCTTTTTTTTTATAATTTTACCGCCTTTACTTCATTCATGCTAAAACTTGAGATGGTATACCTTATTTCAGTTAATTTAAATGCAGTATACAAATACATTTCTCAAATACTAGGGTGGTTGAAAATATGAAGAATGTGGGGTAATTGATACCTTCAAGTATTTAAATATTTTGGAACTTTTACATATTTTAAGTTTATTTCATCCTGTAACTATTTAGTACAAAATGTTTTTTTTTAATTTTTCGTTGTTACAGCCTAGTAAGGATTTATGTCTTTTCAATTTTTTTTTTTTTTTTCACTCTACATAATCTTTAGTCAGTTATGCGCTAATCTAGTCTTTCATTTAATACCCTACTTGAAAATATGAAATATTTCAAAACTACGAAAAATCCTTTCAGAAAAATTATCTAATCAAAAATAGTGTGTACTCAGTGGCGGATTAAGCCTTCGCCGGGCCCAAGACATTTTTGATTTACGGGCCCTCAACCTGTTGGCGTTCAAAGGGGAAAGGGGAAGGGTTGGTTGGGCCCTTGAAAATTACGGGCCCAAGACAATTGTCTTTTTTGTCTTTGCGAAAGTCCGCCACTGTGTGTACTATTTAGGTTCATATTAATTTGTACCAGTTACATTTTTTAGGTTTTTAAACTAACTCCTCTGGGTTACCGGGCGTGGAACAATTTAAATAGTACGTTTTGGCAAAAATGTGTTAAAAATAGAGCTTTTTTTAAAAAATGGTTGTTATTTAAACTACGTTTTAAGATCGTTCTTTTGGGACTCCTCCTAAAAAAAAAAAAAAATCGAAAAAAAATGTGATTATTTATATTACCGATTATTTATATTGTTATTTCGACAGTTGCCAACAGTTTATTACAGATTATTACTGAAAATCTACCAAAAGTAATTAATAATAATAAACACTTGACAGTGAAATAACTCTTGAAATGCTATAGTCTATTTTTTAAACTATGGGAATTATCAAAAAAAAAAAAAAGTGCGAATAAATCTATATCTGTGATTGGCTTGCAAGGAGCCTGTTTTACACAGACCAAAACAACATAATTCCACCATAATTGACGGATCAACTGACTGTGTGTGCTATTCTCGAATAATAGTTATAAAATTATTATAAGTTTTGAAAATTAGTAATTATAGTACAAAACTATGAATTATTAAACCGAAAAATGCTATTTGCTTGGCAAAATTTCATTACAGTTATTTCAGTTTGATATTTAATAAATAAAATAGAATTATAAAAAATATTGTAGGTTTGTCTTCAATAAAATAACATTTCAGTATACTATTGACGCTTATTATGCCGAAATTATTTTTTTCCGAAAAAAGAATTTTAATGACTTGATTTGTTATAGTGAAAATATGACTTTTGAATTTACATTCTATAGTTTAAAAATACACTAAAGCATCGAGAGATTCTTTAGTGAGAGAAATAAAATTAGTGGAAGTTATCGAGCATTTGTTTTATATCTTTATTATATAATGTTTCACCGTGAACTGTTGGATGGATACTTCTGGTCAAATATACAGATTAGTTAATGAACTGATTATAATCAAAATTTGTATAAGTTGTAACTATATACTTTGATATTTTTACCTTCGTTGTGTAATAAAGAAAAGAACATTTCAGATTAGCCAACTTTGTACAATACATCTATACGTCAATATAAACCAGTCCCCAGGTAGTAAAACTTAAGCCCTGATAAAACAAATCAGTACGGATCTGAAAATGGTCCTTTTCACATTTAAACAATGCTTCCTTATTGCATTATTTCGGAAGTAAAAAGTAAAGCAATCCATAGAGATGAACCGAGTTTGAATGTTAATTTCAATAGTGTTGGTCGATCTACCCCTTGGTCGTTCATCGACCTCATTACACTACCTCTATGCAATGTCTACGGTTCCCACGAGGGGGTTCCTAGCTTCTTAGCCGGGGATGGGAGACCCTTACCTGCAAATCAAGGGATCATCCCTTAGCCTATTCAAGTCAAACTTTGCAACAATGAGACAGCCATCGTACATGTGAATTGATGCTGATTTGTAGTTTATTTTCACTAGTGCTGCATGTGTCAGGTTTATAGGAGGGAAAGAAAAGTTTGATTAAAAATAATATTGTGCTGGATAGAATTGAATTGTGCAGATTTATGAAATTGGCTATTTTGGTATTATAAGGCAAACAAAGATCTTTTATCGTTGTTCATATAGCGCCGATCAAAACTTGACTGATATTACAATTTTAGTCGAAGCTTAGTTTGATTGATGTACTGATATTGCTTAATACTCTTTGATGTACCAAACATTGATTTAAAAGTCTAATTTTAAAAACTAATTAGCAAATTTCATTGAAACAAATATAATCAATATAAGAAAAATTGAAAATACGCGTTCAAATCCTGGATACCTCTTCGGGAGCACTTTCGGCTACTGTGCAATCGGCATGATATTTAATGGATGCCTGTGTTAATAACCGATACAACGGGGGGGGGGGGGAATCTAAAAATCTGCATAAAAAACATTTTGAGTAATGCACATCAATGTGAATTGGAATAGTAGGTACGACAGGAATTTTTGATCTGATATTTTTTGGAAAGCTATCGACTTTTTTGCAGCACCGTGCTAGCAATATTTAACTGACTAACTGGAGAACTCTACAGATGACTTGATGCAAGCGCATCTTGTGAGTACTCTTGTAAGTCTCTAGTTGGAAGCTTGTGGTTTATTTTTTCAAAAGTTATCGAATTTTATGATTTGTAATATGTTGTCATTTGCTAGATAACTACAAAATCCTGAAATTTGCGAAAATTCACATCAATTTTTTTGTGTGTGTGCTGTATTATCAGTTATACGACAGATAATTTTATGATAGTTAAGTCTTAAGTAAAATTTTGATGTATAGCCAAGATAAAATCTAATACGCCTCTTAATCCATTTCATCTTATTTTGAAACAATAAATTTAGCATGCTCAATCTTAAATTTATTATTATATCCGGTTTTTATTATTTTTTCTATTTAGCCTATAGGTGAATTTTTCATAGCATCACGATTTTAAACCATTTAACTAGAAGAACACTAACACAGAAACATGCCACACCCAAAGAATCCTTATATCACGCATCGTAATTGTTCATAATATATCATAACAAGACAAAGCAGACCCGCTTTAGCAAAAAAAAACTCTGGCCTGTGAGTTACGTCATGGTAACTTGCCTAAAATAAACTAAATCGAATAGTTTGTTTATAGAGTGTATATGGTGATACTATGTAGCTATTCTTTTTGGCAATATATCTACTATGGAGGACGAGTAGGTGTTTGGTAATAATGTCCCGTCTTGTAACAGTCGCCCACTTATAAGAGTTGACTGTGGGTTCATTCAGCAGAAAAAATTCTGCAGTATTCAAACTTTTAAATCACTCTTCGAGGAAATCCTTTCAATTTCTTTAAGAGTAATGTTTTAAATCATGATCGATTGAAATTTGAATTGAGATTTGATTGACAAATTGACGATTGAACATTTATGATCTTTATACGGACTAGTGATTATGAAATTGGTTTGAGTCAAAAATCTAAAAAAAAAAAAGTAATAATAATTTATCATCTAATCTACATGATATACAGGAAGTTTTTGGGAATGGTTTAGGCATTGCTAAATTTTTTTATTATAAGAGATACAAATTAAGAAAGATAATGTATTTTACTCCGTAAATAATAATATTAATTTTGAAAACAATTGAACATAAAATTAACGTATATTTCAAATAAATATATATGCAGACCGGCGTAGCGTAGTGGTAACACATGTGCTCTGCGTTGGGATGGTCTCGGGTTCGAATCCCGTTCAGGCATGGAAATTTTCGCAAATAAAAAATTGTCCTGGCTAATTGCCACAGCAGTAAAGGCCACAAAATTTAAAAAAAAAAAAAAATATATATTTTTTTAAAGCGAACTGTGTATTTTTTTAGCCTGTCGCACATAAAATGTATTCCTCTTTAATAAATCATTATGACATTATTAATTTTAAAACTTGATTAAAATCAAATTATAAGCAAAATATAGGTAAATATAATTCCAATGTTTTATATCCACCTGTTTTATTGAGATGAAATAAATGTTAAAAATCAAGACTTAACATTTTTTTTTTTTTATTAATTTTTTTTATGTTTATAACACTTTATTTTTAACATTATTTCAGGTTTTACTTTTTTACTTAATCAAGTTATTATAACTTTTTTAATACTGGATTTAAAGCTATGGTGCCATGATGATTTTTTAAATAAAAATACATTTTATATGTCCTAGATTAAAAAATACAGGGGTTCCATTTAAAAATTGTATTTGTTTGAAATAACTCGTTTATTTGATGTTCGATTATATTTTTAATTTAATATTCTTGTTTTCAGAGTAAAATACTTGATCTTTCCTAATTTAACTTATAATAAAAATCACTTATAATAAAGAACTTATCAGTGCTTAAACAGTTCCAAAAACACTTTGAATACTCGTACGAAGGTCACTCTGGAAATTATCAAACAATTGTTTATTCCCGTAATATCAAATACGAAATAGTAGTATTCCAGCACAGACAAGTTTCAACATGTCTCATATTAACTTCGTTCGCGAATGAAGTTTTTTACAGGTTGGAACACTAAGCACGTGTGCAATATTCCTTTTACCGTTCAAACATGTGTGTTGTTCGTGGTAGTCTTCGGATAATTATGTAAACTGTTCATAAAAAATCAAACATATTTTAAATTAGTGCAAGAACTCCTAGACATACAGCGCGCATATTTCGTTAGTTTCGAATTTGGTTATTAAAGTGAATGCTCCCATTTAAATTGACTACACCGTAAATACAATCTTGACAGTTAGACAAATTTAGCGGTGACAAGAATATCTAACAGGTCACAAATCGGACGTGCGCATTAATATTGTTCATTAAGTCATGAATTTATTCCGAATTATTGGTATATTGTTAGAAATTTCATCCGCGAACGAAACTATTATCGTAAAATTTTCATTGTTCTACTACGAAGTGGCCGAAGTAGAAATTTAAAAACATGATTACGCGGGTTGTGATTTTCCAACAAACGAACGATTTCTAGAGACGACTCCTGTTAGATTATTGACTCTTTCTCCATATAGTCCTGATTTGGCACCATGTATTTGAATTTATTCTCAAAAATAAGAGAAAAAATCCGTGGAAGTAAGTTTTATACTCGTAAGTAGCGATACGTGGGTTTCAAGAGGAAGTGAAAAAGATATCGCAAGAATAATGAAAAACTATTTAAGCTTGGTGTGCGTGAATGAATGATTCAATTATTGTATATAATGTAGATTATTTTGAGGAAATGTAATTACTTTCAATATAATAAAATTTTGTTTTCATCACTTTTGGCAAAACTTTCAGAGTGACCTCGAATGTGGAACATTTTTTACAAAATAGTTAAAATTGAACCCTTAGATGGACATTGGTGTTATATCGTTAGCAAAATGCAATCAATGTTTATTTTTACAGTGACTTAAGTCACTTGTGTGGTGGAAACATTCTGTTTTGTCATTGCAAAAAGAGCCATTTTGAGTACACTGAATGACGCAAGAATTTCTTTTTGTTTTTCATCAAATCCTCTAAAGAATTAACACTTCAAAAAGAAAAGATATTATTTAGAATAATAATTATTGCTTAAAAATCAAATACAATGGATGTAATTTTTAAAAATTCCCTCATATAAGTTATTCTATAAGGCATCTTTAGATGAAAATTTTTATTAATTCCATTATATACGAGTACTTAATTACATTATATACTGGTTGAACAGTAACGAATGAAAAGTATAAGGATATAGTGCCAATTCTTAATATGATTTTGTTATTGACCAAGATGAAAATGAATATAAATAGAAAAGGAACATAATTAATGGTTATGTTTGATTATAATTTATAAAGCCTCACTTATAATGGATATATAGCACACACATAAAATCACCAGACATAAGTTTAGTAGGAAGAGATGTTCAGAACAATCTCTTCCTTTGTACTCATTTCTATGCACGTGCTATGCTTTAATTTATAAACGAGGCTTAAGATTATATATTAATTTTGAGACAGCTCTAAGTAATATGAGATATCTAAAAACATATTTTTTATATTTCAGAATCACAGAAAATATTAATATTGTAAGGGCAAGGATTTTTGAAAATATTTTGTTATAATGAAAACATATTTCTATCTAAGAACGAAAAATATATGATTTGGACTACGTCATAAACAATAATGGTGTTATTCTGAACACACATTTTAACAGAGCAGTAAACTTTCAAACTCAACAGATAGTGCATGTTAAAAGATATGTTGTGACCTCTGACTTGTGACGTTATGTTCAATGTAACACTATAAGTCTACCTAAGTATCTAGGTGTTAATACGTTTTAAACCTAATATAATAGGTTTAAGTGGATTTAAAAAGGACAGTGGGATTTTTCCAATTAACTAGGATTACAATGATTATGACCTAACTTAACCGCACCCTAATTATTATTAATAATTATTAGAGTGCGGCCAATCTAGGAGTTAATACGTTTTAATCCCATTTAATTGGAAAAGCCCATTGCTCTTCCTTATTTAATAGGTATAAAGTTCTAGATTGACGGGTCTCTATTAATTACATAATTTGTCGCTAATCAGTACCTATTTGCGCTTCATAAAACAAACAATTAATATATTTGTTTTTATTTATTTGTTGCTTAAGCAATTAGCCAGGACAATTCTAATATTTCATAATGAAAATTCTATGCCATAACAGGATTCGAACCTAAGATCTTAGCAATACAGGGCACGTGTGTTACCACTATGCTACGCCGGTCGGCAACAATTAATAATTAAACATGACTTGAACTAAAATATTGTTTAATGTGAAATATAACTTATTAATATTCATAAAAGTGCCACATGCAATTTGTAAAATGAAAAATATATGTCAATATATCTTTGTAAGTCCATTGTTTGAGTGCCGCACATGTTAACAAGTGGGTGGCACAACTTATTATTATAATATTTACAGCAAGAACTTCATGTACATTAATTATATAATTTTTATAATGGATACTTGTGAACAATTCTGAGATGAGATCTATATTGATTCCGGACACACCCCCTTCATTTATAACCATATGTGTTGTAGAATATTGTTAATTGACCAAAGCGTTTTTACTGGTGAATAAACGGTCTACAGCAATATATATTGTCACCTATAACTTAGGGTTGCCACATTTTAAAAGTCCAAAAACTGGATACCGTAGGCGATGAGCACAATATAGGAAAACTATATCCCAAAAACAAGTGATGTGCAAAAAAGTAATATGGTCGCATTCCGGAAAAGTTGGACATCAAGCCGAGAAAGAGGACAGCCCGGCCTGTGGAGAGCCTATCTATACCGATTGTGCTTTAATATTTAATGTTACATTAAGAGGATCATGTAGTTTTTAAGTAATTGCATCTGTAAATAATTCATAAAGAGTAACGAATAAAATAATGATAATAATAATATTAAGACCTGACAAACCCCAAATAATAATAATACAACTAAAACAATCAACAATATTATAGTCTTTACATATATATTTTTTTGTTTGATTTTGATGAGTACAGAGTTCACTGTTGTACCTTGAAGTACAAATTTTGCTCGCACAATTCCAAAATCAGAAAAATTCTTACGTTCTTAAATGATGTAGAAGCACGAAATCGCTCAAACCACTTGTAAGTTACCTTACGGGTCAAGGCAGTGTTACATAAGTTACATAAGGCAGTATTACATAAGCTCAAACATTTGTAGTTTTGCAGTTTTTTTGAAGTTTAAAACAAAACTATGGAACTCAACGTTGACGGATTGAACGAAACGTGTTGAAATTTGATATTGTAGGGAAGGTTTCACGATTAGATTCCGATATAGTAGTGCCTTTTAGGGAAAAGTGGTTTTACCAAAAAACTTTTATCCCCCACCCTGTTAACCAGAGGGATTGACCTAAAAATTTGGAAAAGATCTCAGTAATGTACATTGATGGGAACCAGAATAGTTCACAGGAATTTTTGATCAGATTAGTTCTTCGAAAAATATTGAATTTTTTGTGTGGTTGACAAAAATAATTATTTAAAAAAAAAATTATTGATGGTATCAAAAGAAAGCTCCGAAGCTTTGATGCAATTAAGGAACGAAAACTAGAATTTTAAAATTTCTTTATTATAACACGATTTTTGTCAAAAATGTGCCAAAAAATCTCTTGTCCCACACCCTATAGCCGGGGGAGTTGATTTACAAATCTGAAAAAGTTCTGAGTAATATGCACTTTAATGTAAACTGCAAGTGTACAATAGGAATTTTTGATTGGATAATTATTTCGAAAGTTATAGAATTTTTTATTTCGTGCTTACAATATTTATCTGTCTGACTGGAGAACTTGATACGAGCACAATTGTAATAAGTACGCTTGTATGTATCTAGATCAGTGGTTCTCAAACTTATTTTGTCGCGGAAACTTATTGTTGGATTTTTTAAATACAATTTTAAATACAAAAAAAAAAATAATATTACATTACTGCACATTACTTTTTCCTTTTATAAATACGATAGAAAAGTAAGAGTTTATAAATTAGTAGTAATTTTCATTGTCTTCCTAAAAACTAGAATATTACTAAAATAAAAAAAAAAAAAATCATGAAATCATATTATTCACTAATACGGGCACTTTCCTAATACAGCTACATAGGTTTAATGAGAAACATGCTTTTGCTTTTTCAATACTAATATCCTTTCAAAATTTAATATAATATTGGATAATCTAATTCGCATATCTGATGCAGCATTTAAATAGTTTACTGCGATATTTCGATTTTGTATCAGCGTATTTTAAAAATCCAGGTTCACATGTCTAGTAGTTGCAAACAGTAACAAAAACCAAATAGTCCTTTTTTGGTTATTATATATCAGACCAGAAATTTGTTTTTCTGTGTATCTGTATTACATTTATTTTTGTTTTTTACTTGAATAAGTTTTTAATTATATCTTTGCCGACCGGCGTAGCGTAGTGGTAACACATCTGCTCTGCGTTGCTAAGGTCTCGGGTTCGAATCCTGTCCAGGCATGGAATTTTTACAAATAAAAATTGTCCTGGCTATTTGCCACAGCAGCAAAGGCCATTGAATTAATATATATATATATATATATATATATATATATATATACTATCCTAAATCTTTTTTTTTAAATATCCATTTTTATGAAACAAGAGTGATATAAATAACACCATGTCCCGCGGAACCCCTGAATTTTATCGCGGGTTCCGCGGAACACACTTTGGGAAACGCTGATCTAGATGATAGCACGTGAGTATTCTTTCAAAAATTTATGGTTTTTAATATATACCCACAATTTGATATCACTTAGTAAATACCTATAAAACCCTGAAATGTGTCACACTTAGGTTAATTTTTTTGTTTGAGACGACCCATTGCTACCATCAGCGAACTTTTTGATAACTATTCGTATAATTGCTAGTTATTTTATCAACTGAGCTTTCCACCTTTTCCGGAGTCTTCCCACTGGCCGACGGGTGCTATCTATATTCTTGCCCAGATCTTCTTTGCCATTATGTCCTCTTTCATTTAGATAAAATAGCATTTTAACAAAAATGAAAAACTAAATATATTTTTAACATATCATAAGTAAATAATGAAAAAAATCTAATTATAATAAAAACTGAGGAATTTTTGTATTTCCTATGTTTACTTTCCCACACCGTACCTGTTATTAATATTAATTTTCATTCTTAGAAATAAATAATGATCATTTACTATCAAAACAATACTTATGTCATATATTCTTGTATGTTAAGTGTTCTGAATAAAACCACATTCATTCTTAAACATTCCTCTTGATAAAAAGTATCAGCTGAAGTGGCGCTTGTGACTGTACTTCAGTATTTAATATCTGATAACGTTGTGCGTTTGGCGGGAAATACTTATGGCGTGTTTTAACAGTAGGTCATAATCGAGTTAGTTGTTTCAACGATCTTATAGTCAACTGGAGTATATTATATAAGGGGTCGACGTAATTTAAATAATAGAGTAATCTAAATACTAAGAAATGTGTTCTCCTCTATCGTAAAGATGGTAAAATAACGGCGGGAAAATAAATAATTAAAAAAAGTGTTTGTTGTATTGCGTCTTCGTTTCGATTAGATAATCGCAATGAAGACTTAGAGATAATAAAAGTAAATTGCTATCATGTCAAGTGTTTGTCTATATCGATATTTCTTAAACCTTTTCGAAGTCGGAACGCTTTTGATTATAGGTAAAACAATATTTTTCGAAACTTCAAAATGCATGATATACATACAGGGCTGCCGCAACCCGGTTATGCAAGAGGTGCATTCCGAAAATCAGTTGAAATCGGGAGAGTGGAGAAATTCCGAAAACCTCTTGACGACGGGGATGGGGGTAGTAATTCCAAAAAATACTTGAGGGCCAAGGTACAGAAATTTCGTGTTATATATATTCTTTATGTCCCCTAGGCCTTGCGGCGTTTAGGGTATTAACAATTACAACCAAATTACAAAGAAATGAAAAAATAAAAACATATATAGCAGAAATTTCGTGTTTTGTACTAGACGATTTATTCATTATTTCGCAGAATATCTGTTACATGTTTAAGGAACACTATTGCTCTATGGAACAGTGGTTAAGAACCACTGGACTATATGCTTACGAGTCTTCTCACTCCATGTTACCTTGGTACATGTTTTTATTTTTTATTTGATCTAACCATATTTCAAGAGGTCTACTTCAGGACGATTTCTTTCCACTTTGTCTTGAATGACAAGTTAGTCCAAGTTGTTTCGGGATACGTCACCAAAATATTGGGATTCTTCTTTACATAATCAACGACATAATATATTGATTGTTTCAGTCAATGATGTATTGGTTCATCGAGCAATCCACGGAATGCGGACCATCTGTCTCCATTTTCTACCACCATAACTCAAAAGTGTCTCTCATAGCGAATTTCACTGTCCACGTTTTTGTTACATATAATATTATTGGACAAACAAATGTCTGTACAAGTTTAATTTATGCACTGAAAGATAAGACTACATTTTCGTAAAAGAAGCTGCAGTGGTGCACTTTTCAGCATTTTATTTTTCATATAAAAATTATTCCTTAATTTTGATTTTGAAAGGCATTTTTTTTTGTATCGAAGGGTGGTGTACATGTTCTTGTTATAAGATTATTTGAACGTGATTTTCCTGTTCAGTTATCAGTAGGGAAATGTAAACATTGCCAGCGGGTTTTTAGTTATCGTCAAACTAGTAACCTCTATGTTATTCTTACTCATATTGACATATCATTGTACAGTATCAGAAAAATCAAAATCTAATATTCAAATTGAATCGAGAATTATCCTTACAAAGTCTGCTAATAGAAATATTATATTTAACCTACGTTGAAATTGCATTTTCCCTCCTAAGTTTTAAGTAAATGCAACCCAAATATCCAGTAATGCTGCTTTCACAACCTCAAAATTAGAAATTATAATTCACGATAAATTAGTACTTACATTAAATTTATACGTAGAAATTAAGTAGTGTGCGCAATGTAAATTAAGAAATTAAGACACTAACCACGTTTTATCGGCAAATTTGTATCGGTTTCTACCTTATCGATCGATATTTGACAGCAATTTATATTTGCTAATGAGGTTTTGATTTTTTCATAGTTTTAAAAAGAATTGAAATAGAGGGAAAATTTATATCTATGCTCATGGAAATTAGAAAAATGTGGATAAAAACAGAAAAATATGGTCATAGAAATTTTCAGGTTAAGACAAATGCTTACTGCGCATTTATAAATTAACGTAAGGGTTTGTAGTTAGCAAACTCTTAATATTAATTTATTAGTATAAGTATTAATTTAGAAGGTTGTGAACGAAAACATACAGTTACGTATAACAAACATTTACGTTAATTCTAATTCATTCTAATTTCTAATTTCGAGGTTCTGAATGCAGCATAACTGAATAATATTTCAAAAGCTAAAGAAACTGGATACTCGGGAGGGAATATTCCACTTGTTGACACTATTATTGGGACAATCGTTGTTTATGTACGTTATTATATGTAGGAAAAATTTGTATGGGGTTCGGATAGAAACAGGTCTTAGGTATTATATTTATTTATTTATTTATTTTATTTATTGACCTTTAATTTGTGACTGTTTTATAAACTGACCAACACTATGTTTTTAATTACCAAACAATGGACCCTACTTCATAAATCAGGTATTGTAAAAAATATTCAAAATGACAATTATATAATATTTCTATCTTATGCATTGTAGCTCTGAGTAAGTTTCGTAAGTTTTCGTAAGTTAAGCTCTATTTTATATTAACCACTCAAACGGAAACGACATACTTCTAAATAATATTGTTAATTTATAATACGTGCGATGTCTTTATATTTGTGACGACTGCAAAATCCACAAGCTATGACTTGTTTCTCATACTTATTCTACAGAGTTACGGGTACGAACACGTTGAAAGCTTAGGTAACTATAACCAAATAGTTAGAAAATGATTACTATAGTTACTTATGGGATTGTTACATTGTAACCGAAGTTGCCATTTGCATATAGTTTACTAAAGTTTCAGAAACCGGCCCATATAGTATAATTTCAATATTTTTTCGTTTATATGCATAATTAATTATTCAATAAATAAATAACTGTTGTTCCTGATATGAAACCATATTAAATACGAAAGCATATTAATTGTGTATTTTACGTCCAACCATATCATGTCGTCTTATATTCTGTTAGAATTAACCACTTGTTGGACTCGACTGTTATGAATGTAAAACATGCAGAAAAATATATCTTTGAATTTTCGAAGAAATAATTAATGATATTTATGTATTCCTTAAGGCATATTTATAGTTATAAAAATAACCATGAATCAAACAGATATCTTTACCGGAAATTTCAAACTAATCTATGCTTACTACTGATTGTATTCAAATCTGCATATTAAATACAACTCCTACACATATGTAATATGCAACACTTACATGTATGTTGAGTTGCATATCAAATTAACAATATTAACAACTAAAGTGAATTATTTGCAAGGATTTGCATAAAATAAATAGATATGTTAAATAATAAGCATCTAAAAGTAGTTCTGTTGAACTGATTAAAATTTGTTGAAAATCTGTATTAAATGAAAAGTTAAGTATATGTTAAATTTTTATTATTTGCTGGTAGCATATAAAATTACTTATATTTAACTTGAACCACTTTATATGAAATAAGTTAAATGTGTTTCAATGCACATCTGCATAGAGCAATTCTTAACAAACAGTGCCGTAACACCACGGTTCTTAGTATACACGATTTATTTTTTGAAAACAATATTTACCGACCTATTTTTAGCATGATGTCTGTCGGTCTGCCTGTCTCTCAGTCTGTCTGTCGGTCCGTGTACACGTGCTGAGCAAATTCGGCTAAAAGGATTTTTATGAAACTTCATATTTAAGCTTTTGACATCATTGGCACGAGTTGAACGGGATAAAAATCGGTTAACTAGAAATGGGAGTTTACTCATGTCGGCAAAATCTAACAACTTTTATTTGATAAAGCAGCATAAATCAAACAAGTACTTTGTGATGGCGGTCGGTTCTGTGGTTGCCACAGCTGTTTGTTTTTTTTTTTTATGTATTTATCGACCCATTTCTAATAAATAATTTAATCCCAGAAAAGGTAAGTACTGCGTTTCTAAACCGCCTGCCATAGATATGAAAGCCACGTGGTCAGTGTGACGTTTCGACCGGTCTTAAGGAAATGTATATAGGCCTATGTATATCATTAACATTTTAAAATCTTCTACTCCTTTATTTTTAGACAGTGGCATACACCAGGAGTACACCCTTCACAATTAACGGGTTGGTGTACAGAAAGAGGGTTCTGTATATATTTAGCGTTGATATACACCGATGCGTACACGTCCATTATTACTTATACGTGAACATAAAATTTCATTTGAATTCTCTTACTCCACTTATATTTAAATATAATATTTAATACTATATATATATATATATATATATATATATATATATATATATATATATATATATATATATATATATATATATATATATATATATATATATTGATACAACCGACGTGGTCAGACCAATGATATCCAACAGGCGACCTAAGACCTACCGTTATTTAAAGGATTTCGCGTGTATATATGCCAGATATAGAATCTACCAGATATAACTCTCAGGGCACACTGAGAGGGGTAAGAAAATCTCAAAAAAAAAATTCGCTATGTTTAATAAACATTATTAGACCCAGTATATGGAACCGCTTTTTCAGTATCACCTGTATAAAATAGTGTTGTTCAATCGACATTGTCAGGCCTTGCGACGTTGCCAATTTTATCATAGTGTATAATATGATTTGTAAAGTTGAAAACATTCAAACCGACTCATTCAGTCCTACTGTTCAGGAGTATGTTTACACTCAAGAGTGCATTTTAAATAAATAATAATAATATTATATGTGAAAAAACACTTGTTGATAATTCATATACGTATTTGCAATGTAACATGTGGATCAAAATGTCCTTTCTTCGGGCGGCTATGTTTTATATAAGAAAATCTCCTTTTTTTTTCGACAAATGACACGTGCATTTTGTATACTCAATTAACAAAAGAAGATCTGCGATTTATAATACATAAGCCATCTGAGACTGAAAGACTTTTTGATCATAAGTTATTAATTACATTTAATATATGCCGATTATTATTTTATACATAAAATATATTCGGGGGATCCTCCTGTGCTGTTTTTTTCACGTGTTTTTGAAAATGATTACACTTCAAATTAAATAATTTTGTTACTCAATAAAATGAAGAAATATTAGTCAATACTGTCGCATACCTGACCCGAAAAGCACAGCCACTAGGTTGTACTGCGCATTAAAATATATTTTTACAAATTGTATCTTGGTTTTAATTATATTGGCGTATTATTTACGTATTTTGTTATTAAGGACATTTATTACTGTATAAATTCAGTAAACTATTACTGTCGTGATAATAAAAGGTAATATTTACAATTATATTTCTCATATGAAAAATAAAGAGAAGTCATCATCATCATTGACGCGACAGCGCGAGATGAGTCTAGATCTCTTAATTTCAAGTTTTGTGACCACATTTTCAATCTGTGTACATGTAGGAGTAATATAGACAGGATTACGTCTATTTTTTAGCGCAAACAGAAATGCCCGTACAGCTTATAGCCGGTTGCTAAGCAGAGCCCGTAATTTGTCTAAATATTTTTTACACAAATTATTTTAACAATTTAATTATTATCTATTTGCGAGCGTTCAACGGCAAGCACAAACGATTTATTGCTGGCAGCCACAGGCTTGCTTGTGATAAGTAAAATTAAGCAAGATCCTTAGAATCACCGATAAACTAAATTCTATACACCAAAAAGAAGTATGCGTGTCAGGTGGATCATAAACGAGAAAAAAATAATATTTGTAAAAGGTTTAATTAGACCTTTTTGTTATATCTCACTGTTTTTTTTTTTTTTTTGAGTGCAGTTTCGGTCTGGCAATTCTCAAATTTACGGTGAGCCGAAACTACAGTCAGTGAACTAATCTGTGAAACGTAACAACAAGCATCATTTAACAACCTTTTATCTTCTAAGTGAAATTTACAAAGTTGTGGAAAATTTACATATATAAATAAAATTGGAGGTAAAATCTGTTCTTTTTTAGGGTTTTGTAAAACCCTTATACCGTCATTTTGTCATCTGTCTGTCTGTCTGTCTGTCTGTCTGTCTGTTCGGTAAAAATTGTAGCCAAACGGCTAAACCTAGAGAGTTGAAATTTGACATGCTTATACAACTCTTTGACCCGCACATAGGAAAAATACTAAAACATATTCCCCTAAAAATATAAGCAAATATATGCTCATCGAAAAAAAAAAAAAAAATTTTACAATTCTGTGTATGGTATCAAATGAAACCTGAATTAACGATCAAAATTTTATTTTTGCAAAATAAATTATTTTGACGCGATTTTTGCGAGAATTGTGCAAAATTTTGTCCCACACCCTGTAGCCCAGATGGTTTAAACTAAAAATCTGAAAAAATTCTAAGTAATGTACATTGGTGTGAACCGGAATAGCAAAACAGGAATTTTTGATCAGATTATGTTTTCGGAAAATAACGCATTTTTTGTGTTTTTAACTAAAATATGTAAAATATTTAATCCGCTATTTAACACAGTAAAGGAGTGAACGTTCGTAGATCAGTGGTAACGTTCTCGCTTCGTAAGTTGCAAACTACTGTTCAACTCTAACCAATTTTTATTTTTTCTGTTTTTTTTTTGCATTTTTATTTTGTTTAAATTATTTTGTCAAAATTCTAGTTATATTTTGGCAAATGTTGCATTTAATTTTTAAAAGCGTAAATTTAATAACCAGTGGGAAGTGTTGATATTATAATTTAATTCTATGTTTGAATGTATACGAAATCAGAGGGGCGGAGTTTATGACTTAAACAACCAATGGAAGCCGTAGGCGCAATTTTCAAAATATTAATGAACCTTGCTATATAAAAAAAAATACTGCAAATTTTTAGAAACCCAAATAATGGTATTAGGCATTCGAATTAAAATTAATAAAAAAATATTTTAACATAAAATTTGTTTTGGCTTCCCAAATAATCATCATTCACTAAATACCTGCGAAACCTTAAAACGTATGAAAATTCACACTTCACATAATTTTTTCTTGGTACCCATTTTTCGTTTCTACATGTTCCAAGTGAATGTAAGACAAAATTCACAAAAAAAATCTCTCTGTCTGTCTGATATGCTTTTTTTCTATGGGTTTATTTATCTGACATTCAAAAAACAAGAGCTATATATATTTTCTCGTAATTTAATGTCATGACAGAGTGAAACCAGGTTTCGAGCCTATGATATGGCATCTTAAAATTTGAAGTTAAGAGGCGAATGTAGCCACCTCCAAAGTCCATCGTTGCACGCGGGGTGCGGTGGCGAGAAGTCGTATTACGTCATTGGGGGAGTGACCAAAGTGGAAGTAGCTTACAGGGAGAGGGAAAAGTGCTAATATTTATAAATCAACCTGTATTTTTGGGAATCATAAAATATAGATTAAATATATTCGAATCAATTTGATTTTTTTTTTTTTAATTTCAAGATATGAAAGAAAATATCAAAATTTTAATAAGTAAATATGTAAATAAATTTTAATAAAAAATAAAGTAAATAAATTAAATATTTTAATAAGTTTAAATTTGTATTTTGATTTATTTTTAATTTTCAATTTTACAGTGCTATACTTTTTTCAATTTCACATGACTGTTACTCAGTAAATGAATAAAAATTACAAATGTTAACACTTAACCACTCTATATTGTAATTTTATCTTTAAAATAAGCTCTTGTATGTGAAAAGTGATGAATATTTATTACCAATTCTGATTTTACAGATAATTTTGTAGAAATAATAGTTTTTTTTTTATCATCAAAAAATTATGTTAATAATCATAGATTCACCCCTTTAGGGGTTGATTTAATCTTTTGGTTAAACTCGATTACAGTATAACAATCCCATACGTTACCATAACAACCATGTTCTGACCATTTGGTTATAGTTAACTAAGCTTTCAGAAGCCGGCCATAATTATTTAACGCAATTTTTGGGACCATTTTTTTGTGTCAATATGAATTTGTATTCTACCACGGAAAGTCTAAAATAAAACAGGTAAATTTGACGTCACAAACTGTTTTATTCCAAAGATCTTCTGTTACCCATTTCAACCAAATTCAAAGATATGTGTAGGAAACGAAGGCGGAGCTTAAGACTCCCTCTACTATGATTAGATTAGTTTAAAACCACGCTACCAGATGGATACATCTCTGGATGCTTGTAAATGCCAGTATTTCATATAAATAGTGTTTCGGTGTGGGCCAAAGAATTGGTGCTAAATATTAATTAATTTTCATAAATAAGGGCTCATTTTAAAGATAAAAGTACAATCTATAGGATTCTAGCTATGGAATTTGCAATTGTTATTGATTTACGGAGGAACAGTGATGTGAAGTTAGACAAAGTTTAGGACATTGTAAAACTGAAAATTAAAAATAAAACCAAATTTTAACTCTTAAATCCAACAGAGCCAATCTTTATCTTCAAATTAAAAAAAAATCAAATTGATCCGACAACATTTGGTTCAAATTCTTTGGCCCTTTCAAATGCACGTATCTGTTGAGCGTAACCCAGGTACAGTACGCTCTTAAACGTACACATAAATGTTCAATACTCAAAATGAAATGGGAACTTTTGTTTTTTACAAATTTTAATTTTTTACAATTAAGAAAAGTAATTGTTCAAACGAGTTATTTGTAATTTGAAACCTTTTGTGTTCTTCTTTGGAATTAAGAATAAATTATGGACATTGATGTCCGTATTAGAATAATTTTCTGTGAAATATATGAACAAAGTTCAAACTTATTAAAATGTACATTTATTTGGGATTCTAATAAAAATATTAAATAAATTTAACGTCTCATTTGAAGCAGTAACATTCAGCACGCTTTAAAAAATCTATAAACTATAAAAATGTAATTATTTCTAAATTGGAAAAAAAAGAAGAATTTCATGGCGCAAATACCAAAATTTTAATTTGAACAAATTTGATACAAATCGGTTATATGCATTGTTTTCAAGTATCTACGAGTCTGCCAAAACTAAATTTGAGTTTAAAGTTTTTCTGTAAGACAAATTGAAAGAAAATATTTAAGTTCTTACAATGAACTAAAATTATCATGACTGGAATGTTTATCTAGCTCATTCTATACAGTGTTGCCAGATTTAAGGCTTGACAACGTCGACTGAATTATGCTTGTCTGACAAAGTCGGAATCGTACATTTTTTGTATAAAAAGTTATATACAAAAACTACTGGCGCGCACTCTTCACGACAAATCAGTGAACTAAATTTGTATATAAATATACGATCTACCCTCGTATTCAGACCATTTGTGAAATTTTCTCTGTCATTGCTGCTATATAATCAGGGTGCAAGAGCTCCAAAAAACATGAAAAACGTTTTCAGACCATTCCCCTGGTCTGAAAACGTCAATTTTGGTTTGACACCGTCCATTGAGTACATAGAATTGGCTTGCATAAGCGGTAAAACAAATATATATATATATATATATATATATATATATATATATATATATATATTTGTTTTACCGCTTATGCAAGCCAATTCTATGTACTCAATGGACGGTGTCAAACCAAAATTGACGTTTTCAGACCAGGGGAATGGTCTGAAAACGTTTTTCATGTTTTTTGGAGCTCTTGCACCCTGATTATATAGCAGCGATGACAGAGAAAATTTCACAAATGGTCTGAATACGAGGGTAGATCGTATATTTATATACAAATTTAGTTCACTGATTTGTCGTGAAGAGCGCGCGCCAGTAGTTTTTGTATATAACTTTTTATACAAAAAATGTACGATTCCGACTTTGTCAGACCAGCACAATTCAGTCGACGTTGTCAAGCCTTAAATCTGGCAACACTGTATAGAATGAGCTAGATAAACATTCCAGTCATGATAATTTTAGTTCATTGTAAGAACTTAAATATTTTCTTTCAATTTGTCTTACAGAAAAACTTTAAACTCAAATTTAGTTTTGGCAGACTCGTAGATACTTGAAAACAATGCATATAACCGATTTGTATCAAATTTGTTCAAATTAAAATTTTGGTATTTGCGCCATGAAATTCTTCTTTTTTTCCAATTTAGAAATAATTACATTTTTATAGTTTATAGATTTTTGAAAGCGTGCTGAATGCTACTGCTTCAAATGAGACGTTAAATTTAATTAATATTTTTAGATTAGAATCCCAAATAAATGTACATTTTAATAAGTTTGAACTTTGTTCATATATTTCACAGAAAATTATTCTAATACGGACATCAATGTCCATAATTTATTCTTAATTCCAAAGATGAACACAAAAGGTTTCAAATTACAAATAACTCGTTTGAACAATTACTTTTCTTAATTGTAAAAAATAAAAATAATTGTAAAAAACAAAAGTTCCCATTTCATTTTGAGTATTGAACATTTATGTGTACGTTTAAGAGCATACTGTACCTGGGTTACGCTCAACGGATACGTGCATTTGAAAGGGCCAAAGAATTTGAACCAAATGTTGTCGGATCAATTTGATTTTTTTTTTAATTTGAAGATAAAGATTGGCTCCGTTGGATTTAAGAGTTAAAATTTGGTTTTATTTTTAATTTTCAGTTTTACAATGTCCTAAACTTTGTCTAACTTCACATCACTGTTCCTCCGTAAATCAATAACAATTGCAAATTCCATAGCTAGAATCCTATAGATTGTACTTTTATCTTTAAAATGAGCCCTTATTTATGAAAATTAATTAATATTTAACACCAATTCTTTGGCCCACACCGAAACACTATTTATATGAAATACTGGCATTTACAAGCATCGAGAGATGTATCCATCTGGTAGCGTGGTTTTAAACTAATCTAATCATAGTAGAGGGAGTCTTAAGCTCCGCCTTCGTTTCCTACACATATCTTTGAATTCGGTTGAAATGGGTAACAGAAGATCTTTGGAATAAAACAGTTTGTGACGTCAAATTTACCTGTTTTATTTTAGACTTTCCGTGGTAGAATACAAATTCATATTGACACAAAAAAATGGTCCCAAAAATTAAGTTAAATAATTATGGCCGGCTTCTGAAAGCTTAGTTAACTATAACCAAATGGTCAGAACATGGTTGTTATGGTAACGTATGGGATTGTTATACTGTAATCGAGTTTAACCAAAAGGTTAAATCAACCCCTAAAGGGGGAATCTATGATTATTAACATAATTTTTTGATGATAAAAAAAAAACTATTATTTCTACAAAATTATCTGTAAAATCAAAATTGGTAATAAATATTAATCACTTTTCACATACAAGAGCTTATTTTAAAGATAAAATTACAATATAGAGTGGTTAAGTGTTAACATTTGTAATTTTTATTCATTTACTGAGTAACAGTCATGTGAAATTGAAAAAAGTATAGCACTGTAAAATTGAAAATTAAAAATAAATCAAAATACAAATTTAAACTTATTAAAATATTTAATTTATTTACTATATTTTTTATTAAAATTTATTTACTTATTTACTTATTAAAATTTTGATATTTTCTTTCATATCCTGAAATTAAAAAAAAAATCAAATTGATTCGAATATATTTAATCTATATTTTATGATTCCCAAAAATACAGGTTGATTTATAAATATTAGCACTTTTCCCTCTCCCTGTAAGCTACTTCCACTTTGGTCACTCCCCCAATGACGTAATACGACTTCTCGCCACCGCACCCCGCGTGCAACGATGGACTTTGGAGGTGGCTACATTCGCCTCTTAACTTCAAATTTTAAGATGCCATATCATAGGCTCGAAACCTGGTTTCACTCTGTCATGACATTAAATTACGAGAAAATAGTTATAGCTCTTGTTTTTTGAATGTCAGATAAATAAACCCATAGAAAAAAAGCATATCAGACAGACAGAGAGATTTTTTTTGTGAATTTTGTCTTACATTCACTTGGAACATGTAGAAACGAAAAATGGGTACCAAGAAAAAATTATGTGAAGTGTGAATTTTCATACGTTTGAGGGTTTCGCAGGTATTTAGTGAATGATGATTATTTGGGAAGCCAAAACAAATTTTATGTTAAAATATTTTTTTATTAATTTTAATTCGAATGCCTAATACCATTATTTGGGTTTCTAAAAATTTGCAGTATTTTTTTTGTTTATATAGCAAGGTTCATTAATATTTTGAAAATTGCGCCTACGGCTTCCATTGGTTGTTTAAATCATAAACTCCGCCCCTCTGATTTCGTATACATTCAAACATAGAATTAAATTATAATATCAACACTTCCCACTGGTTATTAAATTTACGCTTTTAAAAATTAAATGCAACATTTGCCAAAATATAACTAGAATTTTGACAAAATAATTTAAACAAAATAAAAATGCAAAAAAAAACAGAAAAAATAAAAATTGACGGGAGTTGAACAGTAGTTTGCAACTTACGAAGCGAGAACGTTACCACTGATCTACGAACGTTCACTCCTTTACTGTGTTAAATAGCGGATTAAATATTTTACATATTTTAGTTAAAAACACAAAAAATGCGTTATTTTCCGAAAACATAATCTGATCAAAAATTCCTGTTTTACTATTCCGGTTCACACCAATGTACATTACTTAGAATTTTTTCAGATTTTTAGTTCAAACCATCTGGGCTACAGGGTGTGGGACAAAATTTTGCACAATTCTCGCAAAAATCGCGTCAAAATAATTTATTTTGCAAAAATAAAATTTTGATCGTTAATTCAGGTTTCAAGGGCTTTCATTTGATACCATACACAGAATTGTAAAAATATATTTTTTTTTTCGATGAGCATATATTTGCTTATATTTTTAAGGGAATATGTTTTTTAGATGTTTTAGTATTTTTCCTATGTGCGGATCAAAGAGTTGTATAAGCATGTCAAATTTAAACTCTCTAGGTTTAGCCGTTTGGCTACAATTTTTACCGAACAGACAGACAGACAGACGATAAAATGACGGTATAAGGGTTTTACAAAACCCTAAAAAAGAACAGATTTAACCTCCAATTTTATTTATATATGTAAATTTTCCACAAATTTGAGAATTGCGAGAGCCGAAACTGCACTCAAAAAAAAAAAAAAAAAACAGTGAGATATAACAAAAAGGTCTAATTAAACAACCTTTTACAAATATTATTTTTTCTCGTTTATGATCCACCTGACACGCATACTTCTTTTTGGTGTATAGAATTTCGTTTATCGGTGATTCTAAGGATCTTGCTTAATTTTACTTATCACAAGCAAGCCTGTGGCTGCCAGCAATTAATCGTTTGTGCTTGCCGTTGACCGCTCGCAAGTAGATAATTAAATTGTTAAAATAATTTGTGTAAAAAATATTTAGACAAATTACGGGCTCTGCTTAGCAACCGGCTATAAGCTGTAAGGGCATTTCTGTGTGCGCTAAGAAATAGACTTAATCCTGTCTATATTACTCCTACATGTACACAGATTGAAAATGTGGTCACAAAACTTGAAATCAAGAGATCTAGACTCATCTCGCGCTGTCGCGTCAATGATGATGATGACTTCTCTTTATTTTTCATATGAGAAATATAATTGTAAATATTACCTTTTATTATCACGACAGTAATAGTTTACTGAATTTATACAGTAATAAATGTCCTTAATAACAAAATACGTAAATAATACGCCAATATAATTAAAACCAAGATACAATTTGTAAAAATATATTTTAATGCGCAGTACAACCTAGTGGCTGTGCTTTTCGGGTCAGGTATGCGACAGTATTGACTAATATTTCTTCATTTTATTGAGTAACAAAATTATTTAATTTGAAGTGTAATCATTTTCAAAACCGCGTGAAAAAAACAGCACAGGAGGATCCCCCGAATATATTTTATGTATAAAATAATAATCGGCATATATTAAATGTAATTACTAACTTATGATCAAAAAGTCTTTCAGTCTCAGATGGCTTATGTATTATAAATCGCAGATCTTCTTTTGTTAATTGAGTATTCATAATGCACGTGTCATTTGTCGAAAAAAAAAGGAGATTTTCTTATATAAATCATAGCCGCCCGAAGAAAGGACATTTTGATCCACATGTTACATTGCAAATACGTATATGAATTATCAACAAGTGTTTTTTCACATATAATATTATTATTATTTATTTAAAATGCACTCTTGAGTGTAAACATACTCCTGAACAGTAGGACTGAATGAGTCGGTTTGAATGTTTTCAACTTTACAAATCATATTATACACTATGATAAAATTGGCAACGTCGCAAGGCCTGACAATGTCGATTGAACAACACTATTTTATACAGGTGATACTGAAAAAGCGGTTCCATATACTGGGTCTAATAATGTTTATTAAACATAGCGAATTTTTTTTTTGAGATTTTCTTACCCCTCTCAGTGTGCCCTGAGAGTTATAACTGGTAGATTCTATATCTGGCATATATACACGCGAAATCCTTTAAATAACGGTAGGTCTTAGGTCGCCTGTTGGATATCATTGGTCTGACCACGTCGGTTGTATCAATATATATATATATATATATATATATATATATATATATATATATATATATATATATATATTTGTTTTACCGCTTATGCAAGCCAATTCTATGTACTCAATGGACGGTGTCAAACCAAAATTGACGTTTTCAGACCAGGGGAATGGTCTGAAAACGTTTTTCATGTTTTTTGGAGCTCTTGCACCCTGATTATATAGCAGCGATGACAGAGAAAATTTCATAAATGGTCTGAATACGAGGGTAGATCGTATATTTATATACAAATTTAGTTCACTGATTTGTCGTGAAGAGCGCGCGCCAGTAGTTTTTGTATATAACTTTTTATACAAAAAATGTACGATTCCGACTTTGTCAGACCAGCACAATTCAGTTGACGTTGTTAAGCCTTAAATCTGGCAACACTGTATAGAACGAGCTAGATAAACATTCCAGTCATGATAATTTTAGTTCATTGTAAGAACTTAAATATTTTCTTTCAATTTGTCTTACAGAAAAACTTTAAACTCAAATTTAGTTTTGGCAGACTCGTAGATACTTGAAAACAATGCATATAACCGATTTGTATCAAATTTGTTCAAATTAAAATTTTGGTATTTGTGCCATGAAATTCTTCTTTTTTTTTCCAATTTAGAAATAATTACATTTTTATAGTTTATAGATTTTTTAAAGCGTGCTGAATGTTACTGCTTCAAATGAGACGTTAAATTTATTTAATATTTTTATTAGAATCCCAAATAAATGTACATTTTAATAAGTTTGTTCATATATTTCACAGAAAATTATTCTAATACGGATATCAATGTCCATAATTTATTCTTAATTCCAAAGAAGAACACAAAAGGTTTCAAATTACAAATAACTCGTTTGAACATTTACTTTTCTTAATTGTAAAAAATAAAAATAATTGTAAAAAACAAAAGTTCCCATTTCATTTTGAGTATTGAACATTTATGTATACGTTTAAGAGCGTACTGTACCTGGGTTACGCTCAACGGATACGTGCATTTGAAAGGGCCAAAGAATTTGAACCAAATGTTGTCGGATCAATTTGATTTTTTTTTTAATTTGAAGATAAAGATTGGCTCCGTTGGATTTAAGAGTTAAAATTTGGTTTTATTTTTAATTTTCAGTTTTACAATGTCCTAAACTTTGTCTAACTTCACATCACTGTTCCTCCGTAAATCAATAACAATTGCAAATTCCATAGCTAGAATCCTATAGATTGTACTTTTATCTTTAAAATGAGCCCTTATTTATGAAAATTAATTAATATTTAGCACCAATTCTTTGGCCCACACCGAAACACTATTTATATGAAATACTGGCATTTACAAGCATCGAGAGATGTATCCATCTGGTAGCGTGGTTTTAAACTAATCTAATCATAGTAGAGGGAGTCTTAAGCTCCGCCTTCGTTTCCTACACATATCTTTGAATTCGGTTGAAATGGGTAACAGAAGATCTTTGGAATAAAACAGTTTGTGACGTCAAATTTACCTGTTTTATTTTAGACTTTCCGTGGTAGAATACAAATTCATATTGACACAAAAAAATGGTCCCAAAAATTAAGTTAAATAATTATGGCCGGCTTCTGAAAGCTTAGTTAACTATAACCAAATGGTCAGAACATGGTTGTTATGGTAACGTATGGGATTGTTATACTGTAATCGAGTTTAACCAAAAGGTTAAATCAACCCCTAAAGGGGTGAATCTATGATTATTAACATAACTTTTTGATGCTAAAAAAAAGAAAACTATTATTTCTACAAAATTATCTGTAAAATCAGAATTGGTAATAAATATTAATCACTTTTCACATACAAGAGCTTATTTTAAAGATAAAATTACAATATAGAGTGGTTAAGTGTTAACATTTGTAATTTTTATTCATTTACTGAGTAACAGTCATGTGAAATTGAAAAAAGTATAGCACTGTAAAATTGAAAATTAAAAATAAATCAAAATACAAATTTAAACTTATTGAAATATTTAATTTATTTACTTTATTTTTTATTAAAATTTATTTACTTATTAAAATTTTGATATTTACTTCATATCTTGAAATTAAAAAAAAAAAAAATCAAATTGATTCGAATATATTTAATCTATATTTTATGATTCCCAAAAATACAGGTTGATTTATAAATATTAGCACTTTTCCCTCTCCCTGTAAGCTACTTCCACTTTGATCACTCCCCCAATGACGTAATACGACATCTCGCCACCGCACCCCGCGTGCAACGATGGACTTTGGAGGTGGCTACATTCGCCTCTTAACTTCAAATTTAAAGATGCCATATCATAGGCTCGAAACCGGGTTTCACTCTGTCATGACATTAAATTACGAGAAAATATATATAGCTCTTGTTTTTTGAATGTCAGATAAATAAACCCATAGAAAAAAAGCATATCAGACAGACAGAGAGATTTTTTTTGCGAATTTTGTCTTACATTCACTTGGAACATGTAGAAACGAAAAATGGGTACCAAGAAAAAATTATGTGAAGGTTTCGCAGGTATTTAGTGAATGATGATTATTTGGGAAGCCAAAACAAATTTTATGTTAAAATATTTTTTTATTAATTTTAATTCGAATGCCTAATACCATTATTTGGGTTTCTAAAAATTTGCAGTATTTTTTTTTTTTATATAGCAAGGTTCATTAATATTTTGAAAATTGCGCCTACGGCTTCCATTGGTTGTTTAAGTCATAAACTCCGCCCCTCTGATTTCGTATACATTCAAACATAGAATTAAATTATAATATCAACACTTCCCACTGGTTATTAAATTTACGCTTTTAAAAATTAAATGCAACATTTGCCAAAATATAACTAGAATTTTGACAAAATAATTTAAACAAAATAAAAATGCAAAAAAAAAACAGAAAAAATAAAAATTGACGGGAGTTGAACAGTAGTTTGCAACTTACGAAGCGAGAACGTTACCACTGATCTACGAACGTTCACTCCTTTACTGTGTTAAGTAGCGGATTAAATATTTTACATATTTTAGTTAAAAACACAAAAAATGCGTTATTTTCCAAAAACATAATCTGATCAAAAATTCCTGTTTTACTATTCCGGTTCACACCAATGTACATTACTTAGAATTTTTTCAGATTTTTAGTTTAAACCATCTGGGCTACAGGGTGTGGGACAAAATTTTGCACAATTCTCGCAAAAATCGCGTAAAAATAATTTATTTTGCAAAAATAAAATTTTGATCGGTAATCCACATACTAAGGGCTTTCATTTGATACCCTACTCAGAATTGTAAAAAAATATATTTTTTTTTTCGATGAGCAAATATTTGTTTATATTTTTAGGGGGATATGTTTTCTAGATGTTTTAGTATTTTTCCTATGCGCGGGTCAAAGAGTTGTATAAGCATGTCAAATTTCAATTCTCTAGGTTTAGCCGTTTGGCTACAATTTTTACCGAACACACAGACAGACAGACAGACGACAAAATGACGGTATAAGGGTTTTACAAAACCCTAAAAAAGAACAGATTTAACCTCCAATTTTATTTATGTATGTAAATTTTCCACAACTTTGTAAATTTCACTTAGAAGATAAAAGGTTGTTAAATGATGCTTGTTGTAACGTTTCAAAGATTAGTTCACTGACTGTAGTTTCGGCTCACCGTAAATTTTAGAATTGCCAGAGCCGAAACTGCACTAAAAAAAAAAAAAACAGTGAGATATAACAAAAAGGTCTAATTAAACAACCTTTTACAAATATTATTCTTTTCTCGTTTATGATCCACCTGACACGCATACTTCTTTTTGGTGTATAGAATTTCGTTTATCGGTGATTCTAAGGATCTTGCTTAATTTTACTTATCACAAGCAAGCCTGTGGCTGCCAGCAATAAATCGTTTGTGCTTGCCGTTGACCGCTCGCAAGTAGATAATAATTAAATTGTTAAAATAATTTGTGTAAAAAATATTTAGACAAATTACGGGCTCTGCTTAGCAACCGGCTATAAGCTGTACGGGCATTTCTGTGTGCGCTAAAAAATAGACGTAATCCTGTCTATATTACTCCTACATGTACACAGATTGAAAATGTGGTCACAAAACTTGAAATCAAGAGATCTAGACTCATCTCGCGCTGTCGCGTCAATGATGATGATGACTTCTCTTTATTTTTCATATGAGAAATATAATTGTAAATATTACCTTTTATTATCACGACAGTAATAGTTTACTGAATTTATACAGTAATAAATATCCTTAATAACAAAATACGTAAATAATACGCCAATATAATTAAAACCAAGATACAATTTGTAAAAATATATTGTAATGCGCAGTACAACCTAGTGGCTGTGCTTTTCGGGTCAGGTATGCGACAGTATTGACTAATATTTCTTCATTTTATTGAGTAACAAAATTAAGTGTAATCATTTTCAAAAACGCGTGAAAAAAACAGCACAGGAGGATCCCCCGAATATATTTTATGTATAAAATAATAATCGGCATATATTAAATGTAATTACTAACTTATGATCAAAAAGTCTTTCAGTCTCAGATGGCTTATGTATTATAAATCGCAGATCTTCTTTTGTTAATTGAGTATTCATAATTCACGTGTCATTTGTCGAAAAAAAAGGAGATTTTCTTATATAAAACATAGCCGCCCGAAGATAGGACATTTTGATCCATATGTTACATTGCAAATACGTATATGAATTATCAACAAGTGTTTTTTCACATATAATATTATTATTATTTATTTAAAATGCACTCTTGAGTGTAAACATACTCCTGAACAATAGGACTGAATGAGTCGGTTTGAATGTTTTCAACTTTACAAATCATATTATACACTATGATAAAATTGGCAACGTCGCAAGGCCTGACAATGTCGATTGAACAACACTATTTTATACAGGTGATACTGAAAAAGCGGTTCCATATACTGGGTCTAATAATGTTTATTAAACATAGCGAATTTTTTTTTTGAGATTTTCTTACCCCTCTCAGTGTGCCCTGAGAGTTATAACTGGTAGATTCTATATCTGGCATATATACACGCGAAATCCTTTAAATAACGGTAGGTCTTAGGTCGCCTGTTGGATATCATTGGTCTGACCACGTCGGTTGTATCAATATATATATATATATATATATATATATATATATATATATATATATATATATATATATATATATATATATATATATATATATATATATATTATGTTGAGTATGTATTTAATATATTATTTAGGCCCGGTCTTTCCACCTTCAGTTAAAGTCCCAGGTAACTATCTGACAGATAAGGTTATTTGTAACTTCATCTGCTGAATAAATGTCAATACCAGTCAGGGAATCCAATACGTCAGTCTCATTATCGGTTAGATAACTATACGATAGATACATTTGTATAGAAAGAAGGGATGACATTTACTCAGCAGATGAAGTTACAAATAACCTTATCTGTCAGATAGTTACCTGGAACTTTATCTGAAGGTGGAAAAACCGGGCCTTAGAGTTGCAACAACTTAAAGTACTGAAGAGAAGCAACTGTAGCAATAGCAACTATTTTTACTATATAATTAATAATAAATTAAATATTTCCTATTTATATCCCTAAACACTTCTTAACAAAATTTGAAGTTTTAGTTAGTCTGCGGCTGTTAGCACATTGCGTGCAGAGAACCCGATGGTCGGGCTAATGCTGAGGCCACACAGAGCGCTACGATGGCTATGTTTGCTATGCGTGGGGAAAATAGTTTCCTTTATCGATAACATAAGGGGCCACACAGAACTGCCTACGCTATGTATGCTATGTTCGCTGTCTACTACGTGGCCGTGTTGTACGATATGTGGCTATATTATTAAGCGTAGCCGACAACGGGCATGCGCAGTAGGTAAAAATTGCTCGAACATGTTAGTATTCACTAGAAAATATTCTCTGAATGTAACTTCATTTCTATTTAACTATTTCATCAGATGATAAAAATTACCAAATTCTCTTCTTTTCATGTTAACTTCGTGTATCCACTTTATTTGACGTTGATTAATCAGTGCTTTTAACAAAACACTATAATTTACCCGCCAACATCTTGTACAAGGCTGCTGAAGCTAGAAATATAAATTTTGATCTTTTCTCTGCATCTCGTAGGAATAGTAGCCAGTGTGGCCACTCGGTGTAGCGAACGTAGCAAACATAGAGCACAATGCAAACGTAGCATACATAGCGTACAATACGTACGTAGCATACATAGGGTAGCTCTCTATGTAGCTTTAGCATAATTCGATATTGCCGTACGTACGTACCCCTCGGGCCTTGTTTACATTGCGGAGGAATCGGACATAAAAAGAATCGACAATTGAGCTTTAAAATTTTATTACTGTTATTTTTTTTTCCGGTTATTCAGTCTTTGAGTCTATCACCGAATATTGGGGGCCCCAATAATATTTCGATCGTAAAAGAATAAATTATGTTCAATGTTAAAACCATAAATTTCGGCCCATTAGAACACCTGGCGAATATTTCGGAACAAAAGAAATATATTTTTGTAATGAATATATATTGTCATAGGAATCTTTAGGAAAATATGGGAGGCCAATTTGGGGTTATAATAAGTTAAAGTATATTTTTGAGACCCTTACTTCCGGAATCAGAATACCAAAAATATACAATAATTAATTTAGACATACAGAAAATGAGAGCACTCTCAAAGTATTAATGGACAATTGGTGTCAGATATTGTTCTGCTTTTTAGAAATATAACGTCTCAAGCACCCGGTGTACTCTTACGCCTGAGAAATGAAATTGAGAATGTATTGCGCGGGATAAATTGCACTTAAAGTGTGAGAGCCACACCCACATTATAATTTATCTTGTATATATCGTATGAACTGAACCAACGATTGTCAGCGTTAGTTCATATCTGTACAGTAATATCAAATGTTGCAACTCATTCATAACTGTTAAAATAAATAACAATACTATTTATTATTGTCTAAAATTATACTTCTAAGAACAAATGGTTAGTTATGCATCGCATAACGACATTTCGGTCAACGACGGACCGCACTTACGACGGTATATGATTATAAATGATTTTTACTGCACTTTTTGTATGTTTGGATACATGAATAGATCATTGTTTTACAATCACCTCAAGCAGTATTTTCTAACTGTGTTCCGCGAGACAAGGTGTCCTATAGGAATAGGACACCTTGTCTGATATAATAGATATGTCAAGGGTTCCGTGATCTTTGGAAAATCGTACGACAAAATATATTTGGGAACCGCTAATCTACAGTGTTCAGTGACAATGCTGCACAGGTTTGTACCTATGAGCATTAGGCAATACCTTAGCTTCCTAACCTGTGGATCGCGACCCAAAATTGGGTTGTCTGGTATATTGAGCGGGTCGAGAAATATTATCAACAACAGTATTTTTGCCTAATAACATACGATATGTTACAAATATTCAGAATCTTTTTGAAAACCTTTCTAGCTTTTATATTTGCTTGGGTCGCGAAACGAATACTATTGTTCTAATCTGGGTCGCAAAACAGTCAAAAGAAGTAGTAAAACGTTTCTTTTTTAAGCAGGTAAGCTTGCATCTCAAATATTCAGTGTTTTTTTTTTTTTAATGTTTGCTAATCTGCGTAAAATATGACAGATTAAATATCTGATATCAAATTTGATTTTGAATTGGCAGATTCATTACTAAGCTCTAATGAAACTCACATCTCAACTTTATAAGCTATCTCAAGTTATTTTTTTTTTATAAAAGCCCGATTTACAACGTAAAATCAATTGGTCAAAAGTCCTATTCAATCACCAAAAGTCACAAGATTTCATAATCTATACTCTATCTCTGAAAGACTGATAGTAATGAATCATTTTGTCAGGCAGTTACCAGTGGCGTGCATATTTTAAACACGTTTAAATTGGTTTTATGTATTTCTATATTACTATTTATCATTTTATTAAACGTGTGACCTGTGACCATATTTATCATATCATTAAACACACCCCTGTGACCATATTTTTCCTCAAAATTTTATAGTGCGTTCGAAGGTGAGTTTGCAGTATAGCTCTTATGGCAAATGGGAGCGGTGTTGCCAAATGTTGTAAAAGTGTCAAATGTGTCAATTATAATAATATGAAAAACTCGTATGATTTACAAAAATCAACTCTTATAAAACTCAAAATAACACTCAACAAAAACAAATGGCCATTTGTAGAATACTGCGTCTTCACAGATCAGCGCGTTTTAGAGCTGGCAACGTCGACAAGCAAGACAAGGATAGCGTCATTGTGTAAACCCATTAGAGAGTATGAAAAAGAACTACCCCATATGCCTTGTACTGCAAACTCACCTTTGAACGCACTATAGGGTCAAATTTTTATGGCCTATTGTGTTTAACCCTAGTTCGTATTCCCATATAATATGTGCGGCACACTCGGTTGTTTTTAACAATATATCGTTTCGAACTATTCATATTTTGTCGCTTTTGTTTTACCGCTTCTGTGTGATAATACAATAACTTTTTACAAATAATAATTTTTATTACTATCACACTTTCGGAGATAAGAGTATAGCTCCGAAGTGTAAAGAAATGGACTATATAAAATATATCTTTTGGGCGATAGGTGGCCAAGTGGTGGTCAGACCCAAGGCCAATAAAGTAAAATAAAAAAAAAAAAAAAATATATCTTTGTACTTTCAGCTTAATATTTGTATGAAATGAAATTTACATATGATGTAAACGCACATTTATTCTTCCGGTTTCATGTTTAGTATATTTACCTACAGCAAATAAGATGATTAACATTTTTTTAAAGGTGAAAAAAATTTCATTAGCTTAAGCGTGTCCATAATTGCGACCCGGAGGTCAATTTACGGATTTGTTCGATGACTAAATTTTATTTGTTACCAGAACAGAGAGTTATTTCACTTTTGTGGGAGTTAAATACAATTTATTCAATTACCAATTATTTTATCTGTTGATAATTAACGCACCGGAAACTTAACTTGTACCGACAGGTTTGCTAAGGTTATTTCCTAATATATTTGATAATAAAAAGAGTACGTAATAAAAATGTCTTGCAAAAGGGTGCTAATAACCTCAGATGTTGAAATAACCAATTAAAAATATAATTGTATCACAAAAAGTAACCGTTTTACCCTTGTTAAGACACTTGTTTTGCAGTAAAAAATCGCTTAGTACTTAAAGGCTATTTTCACTTTGGAGATTGCTACTCAAAATAAATCTCTAGATGAACAGTCAAAACGCTAGCGTGGATTTTTAGTATTTCGTTGTCCTACAATTCGTTTTTCCAAAGTCTTTCCCTGCATAAGTTGTAACAGGTCATATTTTCCACATCACCATGGTATGCCCAAGATATCTCACTTCTCTGATTGGTAAGAATAAATTCTAGTCCTTTCTCAATTCTCACTAAAACTTCTTTATTTGTGAATTTTATACATTCATAAAATTTTCAGACTAGGCCGATAAAACCACATTTCAAAAACTTTCAATTTTTTTAATGTATTATTGGTATAAAGTTCAAGTTTTCATTCTATATACATAATAGCATAGGGAACACGTAGTACGGTCGATCACGTGAGCATATGACTTTTTGTCGCTTGGTCTCTCAAAATGCTTTTTTTTTCGCTTGGTCTCTTAATTAAGGGAATAATCTTTTTTTTTTTGTTTTTTTTTACCGCTAGCGAATTTTAAAATCTATTTCATAATATATTTCATAAGAATTGATAAATAATTGACAAAAGTACATTTTCAATTAAATCAGAAGTTGAAGCTGTAGATGACTGCTAAGTTGTAATTAGTTTTAAGACGTTTCATTCTTATAAACGCATCTCTTGCCATCTCTATTTGGGTTCGTATTTTCATCGTATATTACTAACTATTGTTTAACCATGTGCTAAGATTTGTATTGAGTAAATACCGGATAAAGGATTTATAGATGTTTATTTTAAATGGTGAGATAATTGACCTGTTTCTGTGGGCATACCTGCAGATAGGTTGCATAATTAAGATTAATGGGACAAAAGATAAAATCATTCAATTTTGGAACTGATTCTGATTTGTTATGTTAAATTTAACCATATTCAATTAAAATATTGCAAAACATATACTATTTTGAAAACAAAAATATTTGTATATAAATTATTAAATAATCTATCAAATCCAATATTATCTATTTGAATGGAATATCCAACATATGGTGTATAAGGTTATCGTCCGTCCGGCCATTCGTCCGTAATTATACATAGAGTGTAAGCGTAGAGAAAGTATTGTCTTTCGTTGGGGTACTGGGTTGCCGCCATGCGGGTCGGGACAGGTGTCCCCCGAGTTTAGGGGGCTCTCCTATAACCCCACGCGCCCCTTGCCCATTGCATTAGGGGGTAGCACCGCGACAGATGGTCTACCACCCTTCATCGTCAATCGATAGTAATATAAAAGTTGCTTATTTTTGATAGCTGCATGTGATAGGGGAACATTTGAATAAATTCATTCCAGATTGGAGGATTTGTGAAGGCTGATTATGCATGTTGATGAGGAATCTGTGTTGATGAATACAGCAGTGATTCATGTTTAAAAATGCGTGAAAATATATGGCAGCACGGGTTCAAACTTTAAATAAATATTTGTTTTACGTGGGATTTCTTTCGGAATATTAATTTAGGTGAACAAGTATATTCATATCACGATTTTCTTAGTACAAGATTAACCTTTTAGTATGACATAACCAAATTTTCTAATAATCAAATCATTATCAATTTTATGATTAAAATATTTAAAGTTTTGTGTTTCGCATACCCAGTGTCTTGAACATGTTTTTAATATATTATATAGAATCAGCAGTACTTTCAATACTTTTTTCTCGATAGGCCAAATCGCCAGTCCATAAGAAAGTTGGTTTCCAAGGTATAGGCAGGGGCGCCGCACAAGGGCATTAAACTAGAGGGGCGCCATGGGACAAAACTACTGTCGGCAGTATAAAAATCTTGCTAAGCGATAAGTACTGTAGGCACTCGGTTATGTGAACTAATAGAAACCGTGGGTGTTCATAAAATCAAATTGTTCAAATAATCGAAAGTTTATTTTTATGTGTTTAATTAATGTTATTTTATGTTGATAGAAACAAAATTGGGTTGTTTGTTTTTGCCTTTTCTTGGCAGCCAAATTTGTTACAAATGCTTTTTCGTTGCATTTTTGCATTTTAAGTAAGTCATCAATATCGAAAATATTTCTTTCGCTCTAAAGAATTGCCTTAATAATAATTTCTATAGCATTTCTAACTCATTTCATTAACTCTTTGTTCATAGTATACACCAGCGATTCCCACCCTGGGGTACACGTACCCCTGGAGGTACGTGGAGGTCCGGTTGGGAGTATGCGAAAATAATATAGATAATGGCGGAAAATACCAGAGTTTTACAGAGACTTACGTTAAAGTAGAAAAAGGAAAATTGATTGAATTGTCGACTGATTTTTCTTTTGAATCTGATTTAAAAAAAAAAACTCATTGACATCTTCACAAGCTTGACGCAGCTCCTGATTTCAGGTTATATCTGTCTTCATTTGAACCTGTTTTTAAAAAACTCGGATCCATGAAACAAGCTCAAGGATCGTATTAAAATTATTAAGAACCACGATGGAAGACTCACATCAAAATAATAATTGCTATTTAAAATTTTACGAATAATTATTATAACATAAGTTAATGTGGTTAAAAATTATTTTAATGCTGTTTTTATTTGTTTTGATCTCCGCTAATATAAAAAAAAATTAAAAAATAAATAAATAATAAAAGCATATAAATGTCATTGTCTAACATAACCTAACCTAAGAAAAATAAAAAAATAAAAAATTAAAGGATGGGTGCTGGTATTGAAGATAGGGTGTACTCATAAATGAAAAGGTTGGGAACCGCTGGTCTACACTTATTATCATCCTTTTTACCTCTATAGAACTTCATGTTAAATGTTGATGGTTCACTGTAGCGATGGTTCATTTAACGAGTATTAAATATTAACATAACTGAATAAAAATATATATTAAGAAGTCATATGCTGAAAACATCAGATTTTTCGTTCTAAGTTCTGCTGTAAAATTGGAACTTGATAAGTCATATTCCAAACAAAGAGTCCGCAAAAAATAGCTGTAGGTTATAAGGTTAGATTAAACTTCTTACAGTTAGATAAGAATTACGTGGGAGTATTATATAAATTCCTAAATTTACTTACATTTTCTTACGTTATAGTTTTGGCGCCGAATATTTGTAGTCAGTCATTGGACGTGTTTGGAATATAAACATAGCAACAAGCCATGCGATGCAGATGGTAAGACGTTGTATGAGAAGTTGGACGACATATGGCATTTTTTATGATATCTCATAATCTTAGCATATGATGTCACATTGCTTACTTCTTACGTCCCTTCACCCTACTTGAATTATTAAAATTATACCAACATTAAGCGCGCTTGACAACAACAACAACGTTCTAAAATAGTCTAATTGTTTTAATAGACTACTTTTCTAGCTAAGAATTTAGCCTTTGCCACTGCCTCTTTTTTTGCTCAAATTATATTATGTCCTGTTTATATATACATACAATTTTTTTCGTATCAGTTTGAATCGTTATATTAAGTAATGGTTTACAGCAGAGAGATACCTCGGAGAAAATATCCTATACTATCGGAGAAAATATCTTAAGTGAAAATAGTGTAAGATTCACTAGTCTCTAGCCAGGTATCCATCAAGTCGATCGCTTTTAAATACTCCATATTCAAAATAAAAAACTACAAAACCTCATGAAATTTCACGTTCTGTTAATCAAAAATCGACCTTGCTGGATCCTATTTCAAAAAAGGAATCGGTTTCGGTTTACCTGATTACAAATACCCGACCCTAGAACCTAGTATCCGAAAACGGGTATCCGGAATCAGAAATTCGGATCGAGTATCCGGTACCGGCTTTATCTGGAACCGGATACCCGTTAAATCGGTTTCGGCTCCTAGCACCATAAGAAAGTGAAGAAAATGATTTTTTCTCACCGTTTTAATACATTCGTGCTTACAACAACATCGATAATTTGTATTTATTCGAATTTATTAGGTATTTTTCCCGACGTTAGAATCGGATGTCCGGAATCGGATTTTTGGAACTGGGTATTCGGAACCGGGTATTCGGAAACGGATATCCGCTACTGAGTATCTGGAACCCGGTTCCTCTAAAATTACGTACCCTGTCTTACTGTAGCCGGTTTTACATACCGGTGAATTTTCCTTCCCATATCCTTTTTCCCATTATGTCTCCTTTCATTTGCAACATGTGTCCTATCCGCTGTAACTGTGTACCTTTCAGTTGATACTCGGCTTTGAGTACAGTTCTAGTATATCTTCATTCTTGCGGATTCTCCATTTACTATTAATTGAATGGGACCAAAGATTTGGCGATATTTTGTTTCAAAAACTATGAGATGTTGTCGATCTCGCTTTTTTAAGGTTCAGGTGTGAGAGCCATATATAAATATGAGACATACTATAGTTTAGTAGAGCCTGATTTTGGTATTTCGAGACAGGAATCTCGTTTTGAAGAGAGAGACAAGTGCAAAATAAGATGCATAATCAGTTTAAATTGTGTTTCTGATTTCTTTCTGTATCAGGTTCACTTGATTTATCGTGATGCAGATGTTATCATTAATTAGTAAGTTGGTCATCTTATAACTGCGAAGTGAGATACTTGCTTTATTGCATTATTAATGTTGATTATTTTATAATATTATTTATTAATTATTTTATTTATCGTAATAATAATAATAATAAGAGCATTCATAAATGATTGATAGGTGTTTGAATTTCCCGCTCATTACATTAATTTTATAGGCCTATACTTAACAGTAGCGTAATGGGATAACATAGAGGAGCAAATTAATTAGTCACTGACAAAGCAACTTATTAATAACATATATTTGCTATTGTTTATATGGCTATTTTTTACTTCCCAATGAAATAAAGTACAAAAGTGGCAGTAAAAATGAGCTTTTCTGATAGTAAATAAACTAGAAATTGTCAATGTCAAATTACATCCGTATCTACGTTTATGATCAAATGCGTCATGTACAGCTAGGATACAAACAGCTAAGGATGAAAATTAATAATACGGCAACGCGGTACTGTCGAACACCTATCAGTCATTAATGAACGCTCTGTAGTTATTTTCCCAATGATTATTACACACAATTATAAAATCAGAAATGAATATGAAAGTAATTGAATACAACTGGAAAGACATGTGTTGGCTACATATATTTTTTAAGGAAGTGTAAACAAATTTGTGTACATACAATATGTTGTGGAGAGCGAGATATTTAAAACATGAAGACAGTGAACAAATTGCAATTATCATGAGCGCAGTCTATGAATGATGTATGTGACAGAATGGCAGGTTCAACGTTCAGCTGCGGGTCTCGGGCCTTGATCTCAGTGTAAGCACAAGGGTCAGCCTCCGCAACACTCACATTCATAAACAATAATTAAATGCAAACATCTATAATTGCATACATGTACAAATTCATCAATAGTTTTATTTTGATCGAATTGGTTCAGTTACTTTTCAGTTTACGATTATGTAATACAGCAAAATCTTTATTTAATTTTAATAGCGGTGTTTTGAAATATAGGTTATCGAAATATGCGATAATGTGTAGTAAAAATACACCTTTCATTCAGTAAACAATTTTGAATGTAACGGAAAAATAATGAGTAATATTTTAAAAATAGCTTTTAATAAATGCAAGAAAGATAAGTTTGACATTTTTTCGTAAATAAAATCTACGTATGTAATAAAATTAATAAACAAAACTGCCTGTGATTTAAAAACCGCGCTTAAGGTCTTGCATCTTATAATGCACGTAATTAACAAACAACATTTAGTTTACTCCGTTATTATGTTCTCTGGAATTTGTTAATTAGATTTTTCAGTTGTTATAGTATAAATATTGGGTTGTTACATAAGTCCGCTCGTTTTTTTTTTTTCCACCTTTTATTCAATAACATATACATTCTAAAAAATACTTTTACTGGACTATATGCTCCGACTACCATTTGTTCCATCCGTTCTCTGCAAAATTCCCTTAACGGAAAAATGTCGCATCTTTGGACTATATCAAAATTCTATATCAAAACGGCACCTTCTGGAGTCCAAAGTGATAGAAAATAATGGACAGTGCATTTGATAATAAAAGTTTTTTTTTATAATGTGTATTTTATTGAATAAAAAGTGAAAAAAAAAAAAAACGATCGGACTTATGTAACAACTCAATACTAGTATGTTGACATGTTTTCATTTCTTTGAACCACGTACTACCCAGGACTTTCTCACAAAAAAATAAATTTGTACTTTGTTTTTTTTCTTCTGACTTTTATCTAGAATATATACAATTGTTTTTTTTTTTTCTTTAATTTTTTGTTTCATATTATATTTCCTATAATCAGGCATTTTGCTTATTTCTACTTGTGTGATTTCATTCAAAAACACCTACATCCCTTTTTCTGTGTAAGTTGACCACCTGTCTAAGGTGACTGCTTTAAATCGGTCCCTTCGGTGGTCACTTTTGCCAGGTTTTACTGTATTTAACAAAATTTCATATTTACATAAATATATTTTATATATTAATACACTCATGGACAAAATTATCGCACATTAATATCAGTTATTTCACGATTTTTGTGCATAAAAATTTATCAGTGCTTATTGAGCACAGGCGCCGACTACGTTGGGGCGTTTGCCCTAACGGCATAAAGTGAAGGTGAAAGGATCATTTCGCTCCCATGTAACTTTTTGCCATGCCACCATGAAAATTTTTCATATATACTACTTTTTTCAGTTTCGAAAAATAAGAAATATAATTTAAAATGCACGCGCTTACCATTCGACATATTTTATCTGGCAGGTATAGAAGTGATTTAGACATAAGCGTTTTCCTACGAGAACAGGCTAGTTATGTTATCGCTAGTTAAGTTACAATGTCAAACTAATGGCAAACATACATAATTTGTAATCGGTTCTATGTCATTTGCTTAGTAACGAAGCGACTGTACGAATTTTGGATCATGTGACGTCACTGGCTTGTTTTCGTGGGAAGTGCACTCTACGTATTACGTACGTATATATCGCTTACTCTCATTGTTTTTCTTCCACAATGTTAGCCGAACGAACACCTTAGCATAGGATAGAACATGGTATCTAATCTTCAATGCGCAGAATAACAAGGGTAATTAATATTTTAGAAATAAAAAAAAATTGATAATTCTTTATTATATTTCTGTCAATTATTTTTTTAAATAGTTTCATATTTTAGACCGGGTGTGGGCAATATTTTTTACGTCACGGGTTGCATTAACTAACAACATTTTTTGACGGGCCATGTTTCCTTTTGCAATTTCTTTTTTTTTTTTTTTTTCATCCTAGGTTCTACTGAAGGGCATAATGTTGATTTACGCTTGTTTACGTCGGCGTTGCGGCCTCACGATCAAAATGAATTATGCGCCTATGTTATTTAGGTTTTGTTCTAGTACAAGGGGCTTAATTAAATTTCTTTTAGCAAGACGGCATTCCGAAATTATTAATATATGCGATAATTTTGACCATGAGTATATTTTTGAAAATATTGCCGGTTGAGAGCTTTGCAGAACCCGAACCAATCTATATAAGATATTTTACTTTGGGGAACCTCGAGCTGGTCTTGTACCAGGGCCACGATTCCTTAACCCAGCATTGGGTATTTACTTGTACATCCATAATTGTTCAGACAGGCATGTGTACCTCTAAAATGAACTCTTTACATTTTGTATACATGTTTTGTAGTAGATGACACTTTAGAAATCATGTATTTTTCTCTTAAGCACAAAAGCAACACCTTTGCCAAATTATTAACCTTATCAAGCTCATAATCAGTTAATTCAATTCCAATTCAGCAAATGCTATCAATCACACGATATACTCCAAACAATGGTCCCCATCCCATCCTTGTGATGGCGCGGACTCTCGTGTTTGAACACTAGGCATCTGTCGCGGTGTGGCAGCTGCCGCACACACATACACACTGCCACCGACATAGCCACCCCCTACATGATATGGCGTGCGTGTGTCTGGCACGAGCCATTATTGTACTCATTGTACTATACGTGCACTATATAACACTATACTGTATGTTTGTATGGTGGATGTGGATATTTTGTGTGAATGTATTTGTTGATAATGTGGTTTTGAAAGGTGGCTCTATGTGAATGGACTACTGATTTTAAAGAATGATATATTGTAACTCTTTCACTTGATAATTGAATTGTATTTGTCAAGAAGGAGATTTGAATGAATATTTCACGCCCATATCAGCACTTTTGCAACAATTCACGCACACTCAAATCCAAGCTGCCAAATAGCAAATTTGAAAATTTTCTACATGTCTAAAAATATGCTTTTAGAAATTTTAATTGTCGTTTTTAATATAAATTATATAAAAGCACTGTTGTCTATAGTTTTTCAAGGTGTGAATATATACATTTTTTAACCATTTATAATTGGTTTTTGAACTTGGCGCTAAGTTGTTAAATAAGTTCAAAATAGGACACTATTTTATCTTTCTTTTCTTTCTTACATTATTTTATTCTCACAAAATGCATTTTTAAGTCGAAATCCGTTAGTGATGTTTGCTATTAGTGCTGCCAGTAAACACATGTGCCGGAACCGACTCCAAAAAAAAAAAAAAAAAGAACCGGTTCTAGTTTTACTCGATTTTAAATACCCAACACTAGAACTGGGTATCCGCAAAAAAAAAAAATTGGTACGAACAAAATAAATATTCGGAAATCTGAAACTGGGTATCCGGAACCTGATTACTCGAAAATTACGAATCCAGTTTTACCCGAAAACCGGAATCGGGTATATAGAATACCGGTTTCGGTTCCCCAGACTATTTGCTATAGCAAATTATTGAAACAGAACCAAAATGTAGGATTTATTCTTAGATAGTTGATTAAGCACATATCCTTTTGTTGTCTATTTAATAATGAATGGAACAGTATTAAATACTATATTCTTCTATGTCGGCTATTCTTCACACTCTCTGTTTCATCCCCCATAAATTACACCAATATATATATTTTGTACATTAGACGCTAAATCATTAAAATGTTTTTCTCCTGAGGCTTAAAGTAAGTAACAGCTGTTAATAACTTTTCTTGTGTTTCCGCAAAGACATTTGAACAAAATAAAATCGCACAGAACATAATCGTTTATTTAGTTAGCTGAAACAATTTATCCCTTAAGCGACACACGACTTATTATTTTATGTTATAACTTTTATATTGTGTATGTATAGTCGGATTTTTTATAAAGAAATCGACGTCACCGAGTTCTCAAAAACATACGGCTAAAAATTTTTCTGCGCTTGGAACCCCTTCAAGTGTTTAAAGCGGCACTGCTTTTATATACTAATTAACTATTTACATAGTATTTTAATTTACTTCAAATTAGTTCATATATAAAATCCATTTATAAAAAAAACCAAACTGTATATATCGATCTTCTACAGCCTTGCAGGCAGCCTCTCGCATCCTGTACACCAAGTTTTCTGTACCTCTAATCTTCATCCTGAAGGTCTGTCTTATAAATTTATTTTATTTTTTAAATTCTATTCCGTTTATTCCATTCAAACGGTGGTATTTTCCTTTTAGTTTCCGTAATGTGGTTTTGTTCCCACATTTTGTGTGGCTATCGAGTTTGCTGCATTATCCTTTATATACGTCCCGAATTAATCCCCTCTTTTGAAATTCTTTTATTGCGATGTACATTTTCCTTCTTACTTTTACATTTCTAATAAGCTGTAGTTAAGTTTAAGCTCTCTCTACAACCAACCTATGTTTTTCTTTCCTGTTTTTGCCCAGGTATCAACTTTATACATTAACTTTAGTAATATATTAATAATTTATGCAAAATTCGTAAATAGATTAGAAACTTTTGACCTGGGCCAAATTGCAGCTATTTGACAAAATGTTAAATAATTTCTGCCGGTGTCCAAACGTGTCCAGAAATACAAAAGTGTGCATTCACCATCAGTGTAAACACCTAATCATCAAGTAATACCTAATACTCAGCAGAAACGGGCCCTGGAGTTTGAGAAAATTCCCGGTGGGCCTAAAGGGTTTTGGAGAATTTTGGGGCCGCTCCGTGTAGAATTTACTACAAATGGGTCGAATGGTAGGTAATCTCCCGGTAAAAATGTAGGTCCCAGCCCCTTCCTGATACTTAGTAATAGTATTTCATGTGCTTAATATTAGGTATCATCAAATAGCTATTCGGCCATACTAGGCCATACTAGGTGATAATAATTCGTTTAAAAAAAATATAATATAATATTTTATTTACTCTAATTTGTATACGTAAATAAAATATAATGTTATGCGCCGTTTTCTTTATACGAGTTGTCATCACCTAATCTGGGCGCTATTTAGTAATTATTATCTCAGCAGAATATTGTAAAATTTAGATCAACAGTATATTTCAAAGCGTGAAAAATTTAAATTGTTTTATTAGTTAAACTTTATGATATTATGTCTTTAAAGCTTGTCATGTCATTAATATTCGAAATAAGCCCGCATAAAATATTGATGAATAATGAATTAAAAATTTGAAATAGCTTAGCTAACCTAACTTAAAATAATAATAACTTTGGTTAGCTTATTGACTGAATATTTTTACATTAAAAATCCCTATTGTGATTCAAGCTGAGGCTAATTTCACACATTATTTGTTAAGTAAGGCCGTCTAGCCGTGGCCGCGGTTCATTTACTAAACAGGAAACGAAGCGGAAGTTCACAAGACAGGTGCAAGATCTCGATAAAAATGCCAGACGAAAAAAGATTAAAGGTTATTCGTAGAACAAAAAAACTACCAAATATAAAGCTATTGTACCTCTACCAATAACGGGAATAGGGCCAACAATTAGTTAAAGATTCCTTGCATGTCGATAACCCCAACCCTTAACAACCCTACTTAATAGTAAGACATGCTAAAATATCTGATTGTACGCAATAAAAATCTTGAGATATTTTCTAACCTGTCCCTAGAACCTAGATAATTTACAAAACGATATATAGGTACAGATACCATAGAACAGACGTGCACCCAGATTTCTCACGAGGGGCGCGGGGGGGGGGACTCAGGTTCAGTTTAAAAAAAATGTGTTGTTTAAAAACGTATTTTTTTGGTATTGGGGGGAAGCCCATGATCCACCCCACGTGCGCGACAGCCATAGAAACTGTATTGAGTTTATATTTCTTGGCTAGCAACTTAATATTACAAACGACAGTAGAGCGGAAATAAAACGAATAATTGACTTGACCAACAAGAGTACAAGAACATCTCCGCTAACATGGTGTACCCAAAGAAACAAAATGCCTTCTTTTCGTATAATACCCTAATGTGTGCGCAGACGATGCGTGAATGAGTAAAAATGCACCAATGCGCATGTGCAGTGTGCGAAAGTGAATAAATTGGCATCAATGCGCATGTGTAGCGGTGCGAGAATTTTCATTCGCGTACTGGCTGCGCGCTCATTAATGGCTGTCAACAATATTTAAATTTATGTTTTCTTGATTTAAATTTTTTATTTATCGAAAAATGGTAATCGGTGGGAAAACATAATGTGAAACAAGCGTAGAATCCATATGAACTCGAATAAATTCAAACTTTCTCGTGCGAAATATGTGGCATTCCGCGCTAGTGGTACAATATACTATTTTCAAATTACATTAGTTAACCAAATATTTTTGTAGAACGCAAATATCCGTTTATAGGAAACTAGTATATCCTTGTGGAAATTACTGTTTATTTGACCATGCAGATTTTTTTTTAAATATCTTTTCAGCATTTCTAATGATAATTCAAGAACCAAATCGAAATTCAAAATAAAAGGACCAATTAAGCGCTATAAATTTTTATGAACTACTTAAACACCTATTTATTGTAAGTTATAATTTTGGAAATGTTTATAGCAACAAAATAGCAGAGTTAAAATGTGTAATCCAAACAAAATCAATTTTCTTTGTGATAGAATAGCTTGTAAAGTAAAATATACGGCAATTTTGTCGAGAATTTCTTCAACAATGGCCTCGTAGCAGTACATAATGTTGTTCTCTCCCCCGTTGTTTGATGCAAATGTTGATTATGTCCATCACAACTGCCATTACAGCATGTTTAAATTACATGTCTTGTCCATCGTAGCTTGATGGCACAGATACACCAGTAATAAGAAAGAAACATCACAAACTGCACCTACTAAAGGGTTTGATCGCGTAAGGACTTGTTTTGTTTATACTAGGAGTTGTTGATCGCTGAAGCGTACATCCTTCAAGACATTGTCTTTGTTGTACATGAGGGGAACTTGATATTCTCCCGCGTTGCTTCGCGTGGTAATAAAAGTGATATTGTCTTTTGTTTGGGACCACACACGCAATATGTTCGATGAAGATATTTAATAACCCTTCTGATGATCATATTTCAGGGAATTATTTCCTTGTTGAGCAGTCAAAAAAATCAAAAAGCACCATATGTTGCTTTGATGTTCTCTCAATAAAGATACAAAAGAACCGCCATTATAAAGATTCATTTACTGTTACATTCGTATGAAAGTGAAAAACGATATTCTTTTGTTTTGAAAATAAATACAAAGTTTTAACCTAGCATAACACAAATGATGTTGAACCATAAAATTGTTAGATGATTTTCAAAAATGTATACAGGGATCTGAGCTACTTTAGGAGTACTTTGATCTTTTAATTTATAAATTTCCCTTGCATCAATATTTTTGATTAGATTTTTATTGATCATTCAAATTCGTTCACTGCTGAAAATAGGTCTCCCCATTACTTCTACAAATCTTTCTGTTTCGGACTAGTAATCAGTTTCCCGCAGTTCTCTTAATCACCCATCCATCAGTTGTCCACCTAAAATTAACTAATCTTGCAACGTGTCCCGACCATTTTCATTACATGTTTCCTACTCGCCCTATTACGTCACCTACCTGTTTGTTTCCTGATACATGAATCAGTTTTGCGATGAGAAATGAATACTCAACATCGTTGCTCGAAGGATCTATATGTGACATGTTTTAAACAAACAAATTTCGGCATTTTCCACAGCATAATAATAAATTAAAATAATGTTTATCTGAATAATTATTTTACATTTTAATTTTCACTTCATAGAGTAAGCATGGGATAATTAACGTTAACTATCATATTCTAACTAAAACTAATAAGTGAAATGTTTAAACAAGTTGTTCATTTTTGTTTGCATCGCTTTCTTGGATTTAATAATTTATAGGACAAATGCTATAGTGCTATAAAGGCTATTCCAAACGTTTAGGCGGAACTAGATTTTCATATCTAGTAACTTATACAGATTGATCGAATATATTATTCGAATTATTATTGAATTTTTTGTTCATAATAAAAGTTTAATATTCCATTCCAGATTCCAGACTACAAATTCCTGCTCAACCGAATCGCTCTTTTCAAAATTATTCCTCACTAAATCTAGTTATAGATTATGGATCTATGTTCACCGTTGCCTATGTGTATATTGGGTACGTGGTATTTTTTTTTTTTCAAATTTAGGCGTGCGAGATAGAAAGAATTGAAGACCACTGATAATACAATGTCACTTTAAAAATCAAATTTATTTCCTCCCCTGCAGTAGCTTATGATTAATGTCATTAAAATAATAAGGTGAAATGTCCCATTTTTTAAAATTGTTGCTGATCATTTACTATTTATAGAAAATCGATAGTTTCATAATAAAATTATTAAAAATTTGAATACTGCATATATTAACTGTAGAAGCACTATAAAGTATGAAAACGTTGATATTACTGGCGGTAAAACATGTAATTGTTTTTAAATTTATATAACAACTGTTCTATACGTCATAGCCCTACGTAACTACTTATAGCACGTGTCTTGGCTATATACATACAGGGTGGTTTATAAATTACCTTAAATTTTATTATACGACCTGAACACATGTTACTTCTTCTAAGGTCACTAACATCTAGTTCAACTCGTACTTCCTTAAGAAATAAAATGCACCTGCCATCCCGGCTCTAGGATATAGTGGTATGCCTTAACCTCTCTATCTCTCTCTACATTCTACTGCGGGTATATTACCTATACGGTTTTTATATTAACAAACACGTGGTTGGAACAACTGGTGCCATGAACCTGACAGAGTTAGATATTTAAAATATTCAATTTTTAATAATTATCTAATAGTTGGATTAAAGAAAAACTTGGTATATTTTCTTTGTTTATTAATAATATGCTGACATGTGTTGCATTCTCCATTTTCAAAGCAATGAAACAATATTTACAATCTTATATAATGCTTACAGGTATTAAATGTTTATTGTTAATCCTATTAAGAGTGAGTCGAATAGGTCGGTCATCTAATTAAGGATATTTCCTAATTTTAATAGTTCATTTACCCCGCGGGCTTCTAATAAACTTATAAATCAATTCTGTGTAACCCGAAACGCGTTTCGTATACAAACTATAGACCAGGGGTGTCCAAACTAGGGCCCTCGGGACAAATCCGGACCGCAAGAAAATATCATCCGGCCCATGGACATTTTTTAAAAAGTTTGCTTACAAAAAACAGCAATTTAAAATAATCAGAAAATCGCAAAATAAAACATAACTATAACTAAATAATATCCGATTCTTAAAATTATTATTTTTATTAATAATATATCATTATGAAGCTTGTTTTAAAATCAAGTGCCAAGAGCTCAGAGGAATTCAAGTTGTCTGGCCCGCCATTTATTTAATGTGGCCCGCTTCCGAATAAGTTTGGAGACCCCTGCTATAGACATTACGGGACATATAGGCAATTGGTTGTTTCTGCGCACTGAATCAAACAATTGCGTATAGGTACCTGTAGCGCTTATAGATTGCTTACAGAAAGCGTTACGGGTTGCACAGAATTGGCCCATTAATTTCGGTCCTTTGTGTACCACGTGAATGACGTCTGGTTTGAAGTTCGGTAAGATGGTCTTCTGTGATCAGACCAAAAAAGGCCATTCACCCCATCAGAAATTGTTCCCGGTGGACATGGTGGTATTGTGACTAGGACGGCCAGCACATCCCTTCTGAGGGATTCGGCTTAAAGAAGGTGTTCTGGAAATGTGTAGTCAGTTTTTGTTTTCTCAGAAGGTTCGGTGTTCTCTTATGTGGGTCGCGAACTTCACATATCTGAAGTTAACTTGTCAACCACATTTTTGCCCAATATATTTATTTTTTCCTTGTTGATAACTAAGGATTTTTTACATGTTGTTAATATTTCTAAACAAGACGTTGATATTTTAAATATTAATTATTTAAGTGTTTATATTTTTTCGAACATGCAATGTCAAAGAACAAGATGCGAATGCCAAATTTCAACTGTCTAGGTACAGTCGTTGGCCACAATTTCTGCTGTGAATTAGGTCGATAGATTACATGAGTGAGGGTATATAAGGATTTCTTGTTTGTACCTACGAAATTCTAAATATATGTATAGATTTTAACACTTTGGGACCTCAAATGTTGAGAACTGAATCAAATTAACCAAACTTGGCAAATTATAAAATATATTCTAAATATGTGACAGTGGGAGTAAAATTGATATGTAAAATACCAACATTGAATTAATTATCACTATATTATAGTAAACAAATCTAAATAGATAAATGTTTATTCTAATAAGTTGATTCCCAATGTGTATCGTATTACTTAAATGTGTAGGAATGTGTCTAGCTAAACGCAATTCAATCCCACAACAGTTGACTTCTAGACAAACCTCTTTCCACTCTCACACTGTTCACTGACTGCAAAATTGAATATCCTCTCGTGTGCTCCTGCCTCGCTTTGCTTGCTATCACGTCATCTGGGCCTTCATTTATATGTACCACATGCAGAGGTATTGAATTCACCACCATCTGGTGGTGTTCTTAAATAATTCATAATGAAAAAACTAGAGCAAAAAGAAACAAAATATTTACAGTTTTTTGCAGTGATTGTAACTGGGGGATGTATCACTAATTATAGAAATTTTATTTTATTTTTATTTGTAAACTCTTTTTGGACATCAGGTCTCAAAATAAGTTTAGTTTTTATTTTAATAATGTTTCTTTTTCATATCTCAAAATAATCTTTTGTTTGTTTTTTAAAATAAACAGGTATTTACTTCTAAAATTAGAAAAGTATATAATCAGAGTAACAATAATTATTTTAAGAATAAAAGTTTCTTGTGTTAGGTCTGATTCTATTTTCGAATTTTTTTTTTTACAATATTAGAATAATTCTTATTATTGTTTTTTATGAATAAATATTTTATTTATGGTTTTAGTTATTGTTTATAATTTCTATCTTCCGATACACTGCAATCAGCTCAGAGGTCGATTCAGGTTTGAGTATTTAATACGTAAAATACAAGGTGTTTCAAATTTATTGAAATGCCACTTCGTTTATATTTTTCTTTTGCCGCATGTATAGCATGAAATGAGAACACAATACTATATACATTGTTATATATTTAGAAGTGAGGTTGTGTTCAGTAATAAAATTCCGAATCTTGAAAATGAATTCTCAGCTATGCAAAATGCAAGGAGTAAAGAAGAATAAGAATTCCAAATAAACAATAGGCAAAAGCAACTAAAACATTCATATAAGAATAATAGAAGAAAATTTTGATGTGCTTTTGTGAAACACTGAAATTCGAAACAGTCTACATGTTTATACGGGGATTACAGGGAGTAAAAATACCTAATGTCACACTGACCACATGGTTATTTTATAGTGTCGGAGGTCTAGAAACAGAAGTTTCCTTTTTGTCTTTGTTCCACCTAGGCCATGAGTATCACACACAACCCGCGATTGATTTCCAAACAGCCCGCATGAAATTTCTGCCTGATTTTCGGAATTTCTACCCCCTGCTTTAAAGGTATTTTGGGCATTTCTGTCCTCCAGTAGAATTTCTGCACCCCTGTTATCAAGTTGCCGATCCAACGCAATCCGACCTGTATATACTTAGCATTACATTTAATGCCTCACTACGGTAAAAGGTTGGACACCGCTGACCTAGGTCAGGGGTCGGCAAACTTTAGAAGCTAAAGAGCCAAATTCACCCTTTACGGCATCTGGAAACATTTTAAAGAGCCATAATCTTGTTTTAATACATGACTTTTTGAATATTTTCTAAATTTTATTCCGCATTAACTTAATTTAAAGAGCCACACGAATGTCCTCAAAGAGCCGCATGCGACTCCCGAGCCACGGTCTGCCGACCCCTGACCTAGGTGATGAAGACATATTATTTTGCAAATTGAGCAAATACACCATATTAGTTTGCGCATTAGGATGTTTGACAATTTGATATTTCTCAAACTTCAGAATGTTGTTTCCGTACTTAGTTTTAGGCGGGTATTTAATGCACATTATCAACAATGTTGAATCTCTTTTTATTTTTGTGTAGGTATCTTAATACTTCACCTTGAGAAATGTCAAGTTTTAATTTTGAATTTTTAATAAATTGTTCATTTAATTTGCGTAATGTATTGAATATATCGGTCCAATTTATAGATTTATAATTAAGTGTGCAGATGAAACAAAAGTTCGAACAGTTTTCTAAATTATCAAATCATTTTTAATAACGACGGGCAGATGTACAAATTAATTGTTGTGTTAAATTTATCAAAAACACAATATTCTCCCGTTTAATGATATATAATGACCATTATTCGAGCTGGAGTCCCAGTGATGATAATCATCCACTAGCTGCTAGAGTCATCAGTCCTTTGTCGATAAACAACAGTGTGTAATTAGGAATTACACTGCTTACAATTACGCCATCTTTCGAAGGGGAAATGAAGGAGATATGCTTCGTAAACAGCGTTAATCATCCACTTCCGGTCACGACACTTCAACTTGCCAACAACTTCCTTCGCATATCCCTCCGATAAATATGTGCATTGTTACAGTTTGCAGGAGGAAAAGATGAAAATCTAGGTTAACAGGCACAGGGTATCTTATCTGATTTGAGTATTTCTATGGGTTATCTGGAGCATCTAACTTATATTAACCTAGTTGCCATGTCTTAAAACCATTACATCATACTTTCAGTTACATCCAGTAGTTCTCAACAGGTGGTCCGCGAGTCAGTTCTTGGTGGTCCGCACATACAAAATTTCATTAGTATTAATAATGGGCATTTAAGCGAAAAAAATGTTTTTCTTGATGTTGGTGGTTCGCGATTGTGGAATTCTGAAAGTGGTCCGCAGCTGTCGAAGGTTTGAGAAACACTGCTTTAGTCAGTCCTAATTTTTTTTATCATTTTTCCTATTTTCTTTCAAGTCGGAAAGAACAACACAGGATTTTTTACTAGAAAAACATTTTACTGATTGTTGTGGTGTTATCATGAAATCGTTTTTGAATTTAGCTTATCCCCAACATTTTTAAAAATATTAACATTTATTAGAAGAAGACTTGGGGTGCAACATGCCTTTCAAGATATTTTTTTTTACATTCGCCTAAAGCCGCATTCAGATCTCTTAAATCAATAGACTGTAGATTACGGCTTGTAGTAGTTTGTTGGTTGTCACTAACAAGTTTGTCGTATGGTAACGCGTTAAAACATTCAGACCTCTGAATTTAATACGTTGTTCTTTGTCGATTGTGGATAATTTTCTAAACTTATAGCTTGTGAGTAAGACAGATAAGACAGACATATAAACACATTGGCTATCTCAGTCTATCAGTGACACCGTAGTTATTGCATGCCTTTACATAACCTAACATAATGTCATCATTAGCAAATCTTGCTCAAAATTACAAAGGGAATTCCTGGTAAAATGGTGAGGGCGATATAGACAAAGTTAGTACTTATTAGAAATAAGTATATATCAATATATTGAAATTAGCTATTTTCATCTACTGGCAAGATTTTTTTTGTTAATTTCATGTGCAATTTATTGAAATATTCAATACTGTAATCCTTTTGTAAATTTTGGTTTCCAAAATTTTCGGGCTCCTTTGACTATTTTATCTTTACTTTTTAGTTTGTGTACTTTGCAGTAATGTGATTAGGGTTCAGAAATTACAGCGCACAAAATTTATTACATGATAGAAATTTGAGCCAGTGCTTACACGTTGCATCACCAGCAGTTCGAAGCTTTGAAGCTCAAGGTTACGGTACACCTGAAAGAAAAGAACCTACACAAATAATATTTTTAAGTTATTGCAGTTAGGAAATGGTAGTTCATTTTCGCACTAGTGTGTAAATTAATTTTCATATTTTTAGTGGATTATTGAATAAAATTAGTTCTTATTAATAATGCCTCATTACTTTACGTGTTGCCTAAAAACCCTTTTCTACGACCGTTTAAAAGGATATAATAAACGAGTTAGAACAAAATTGTATAATTAACATTACTGTTTTGATATTTTATAAAAATTTAATTTCTAAAAGTCAGATCTCGATCTTCGTTTTTCAACGTTTTCTGAATTATGTTAAATATTACATATTAAAGTTTAAATTTACAAATCATTGTTAAAGTTTATAAACCAAATCATAGCTCTTGGAATATGTTTTCTGTAACGTGGAGCAATTGCTTTGCTGATCTACCAGGCCTGCTTTTGCTATTTAATTTACCTTGGACAATGGTTTATTTTGCATGTGATGTGACCCAGGAAACGTAAAAATAGGTGAAGCTGCGGCAGTATCTTTTTAAGCACGGATATATTTGCGCTTTCATATAAGTTTGATACCTCTCAAGAGGGCAGAATACCTGGAAAATAAAAATTGTATTAATGCTATTGTTTGAGAACTATTGGTTTTGTTATAAACATCATGTTTGTCATTTTTGAATTATCAAGAAAAAAGTTATAAATGAATAGAAATTAAGGTTTTATGGTGGTTACAATAGAACTGTCAATGTTAGTATTATTAAGTTTAAGTAATAATAAATACAAGCATCAGTTCCACGTACTATCTAAATGAAGTCTTGTCTTGAGTACTTATTTAGTACCTCGTTCTTACACACACATGCACAGACCCGTAAATTCTTAAATGAAACTAAAGTGTAAATAGTTCTTAGTAAATGTATAAAGGTAACTAGCGTTACAAGACCGGCTTTACACAAGAATGTTATCTTGCCTCTTCTCTCAGCCTTAACTAATGTTTAATTTCTAATGAAAGATAAATAGTGAACAAGTTATTTAAGAAACAAGGCGCGTTTCAGATACCTTATGATCCAATATAGAGGCACTAAATAGGTATTATTAACATATAAGTCAACACGCATGTTTGATTAATTTGTGATGTAATTTATCACTAAATTCAGCTTCAAGTGCTGAAATGCTTGACACATGACATGTACTGATTCAGAATCCCCAGTAGGAAATTCAAAACCTAAAACTATTTAAAAAATTATCGAAAAGTTCAGTGGGTCTATTCTGTAATTTGTCAACAGTCACTTACACACTGTCTTGTCACTAAGGCACACAGTACTGTCCTACTGTACAGTCGGAACTTACGATAGGATAATGTAAAAAGAAATACAGAATAGACCCCTCTACACAACTGGGACTGTTTTTCGTTTAGCAGTCGGTAAAGCACAAACTAACCAACGTAACATGTCTGTGCCCACCGAAGATCTGATTGTCATCTTCAATTTTTTATTGATGTTGCACTTGAACCTACAAAAATCACAAACCATATTAAATTCAACAAAATTGTCAAAGAATATAAAGTGAAAATGTTTATCCCCCAAATGAAATATGTGGTAGATATTCTAAATTAAACAAGTAATGAGTTTCACTATGGTCTAAAACAGTGTTTCTCAACAGGTGGTCCCCAGGAAAATTTTAGTGGTCTGCGAAAGATTTTATAAGTGTTTTATGCAGTTTTTTTTTTTTTTTATATTTTATGCACTTTTTTTATGTAAATAATTTATATTTTGTTTATTTTCTGTAAACTTTCTGGGATTTTCTACAAATAAAATAAATGTATTTAGTAGCACATTAAATAAATTTGTTTTCTTGCAAAAAATGAACCAATTATTATTAGTGGTCCGCGTTAGAATATTATATGTTATACTGGTCCGCGGTGCGTTTTTGGTTGAGAAACACTGATCTAGAATCAAAGTAAGACCCATAAATGAGGAAATAGAGATAAGGAAATGGAGTTTGGAAGGTCTATACGCTTAGAAAAGATTCTTCCGGCATAAGAAGGGTGGCGCTAGACCTTAAGAAGAAGTCGGATATGTGGCAGGCCAGTGGACAGCTGGTGTTACCCTGTCTTAATAGAGGCTAAAGACAGTAACGTCACAAAAGCTCAAACAACTTGTCCAAGACAGAACTAGATGATGAACCTTTATTGAAGCCTTATACTTTTTCTAGAACCGATAACAAAATACAATATGACCGAAAAAAAAAAAAAAAAATGTGTATACTAAGCTTTGATTTTTTTTTTTTCAAATTTAATATTTTTAGACCTGTGTCAGTGACCACTGGTGGTCCGTAGCAAAATTTTAGTGGTCTGCGAAAGGCTTATAGATGATTATTTTTGAGATTTTTCTTAATTTTTTTTTATGATTTTTGTTTATTTTCTGTGATTTTTGTTCATTTTTCAGTGATTTTTTATTACTGAAATATTATATGTAGAGATGTAGATTCTACATACAATAAATTTGTTTAATAGTACATTTATTTTTTGTGGTCTGCTGTAGAAAATGAAATATTTTACTGGTCCGTGGTCCGTGGAAATGCTGATCTAGGCGACTTCTTTTTTCGAACATATTTATATGTATTTATATTATGAGCTTTAACTATCTGAGAATATAAGATGAGCACGATTTCACTACTAAAGAAACAAAAATGTTTTTAGATCCATCGGTTTGTATGTTCGTTTTCTTTGCGCAGAGCTACTATAGGTCAACTACCCAACCTAATTTGCCACAATATTGCCACATATTCCGTCTAGAAGACGCGTATCAAGCTACTTAAAGCAAATGACTTATAATTGTAAAATGCTAAAAAATTACACTATTTTTATCGTGCTTGCTCATGCGCCATGGAGAATGAAATATAAATACCTCTTTAACGAATTATCTTATGTAAATAATTGCACTGCAGATGGTTCTTGCGCATCTTTGGTAATTAGCACTTAAACAGCTCGTTTTCTTTGCAAATTTCCACTTATAGAGTGAGATTACATTAAAAAAACCAAGTAAAAATAATGTCAACAAAGAAAATATGTAATGTTAGATTATGTAATAATGGTTATTAAATATTCTTCCTTATAATTTAATATTTTTCTTTTTAACATGCATACTATTCATTCCTCAGCGACTAAATTCTAAAAGATCTTTTGTGTTTTAAATTGTAATTATCTGTCTGTGCATCTTATTTTCTTTGTCAGTGGTTATCAGTATTCAATGGACACCCCTAGCCCTGGTAACTTTACGGCTTTGTATCACACCGACGTAAGCTTTCTTTACCACTCCCTGTAAAGACCATTGTTCAAGTATTTTGACTAGAGGGGTGCCTAGATCCCATGATATATCAACTATTATGCCTGCAATTGGATTTTTTCTCAGGAGAAATGAATGGATATTACTAATTGCGTTCAACATATAATTACTGCAAAATATCACTACATTCAGATAAGGTGCAATAGAAAAATTCAATGACCTAATATTCTATTCCATTATCGTTTTGCTTTAAACGTCTAATGATTCTTTTTTTTAAACAAAATAGTTTAAATATTAGCTATGTTCGCGGATGAAATTTCTAATAAGGTACCAACAGTTAAAGATTAAGTTCATGAACAGATTTAATACGCATGTCCGACTTGAGACCTGTTAGATATTCTAGTCACCGCGAATGCTAAAATTGTCTAACTGATAACATTATAATCATGGTGTAATCAATTTAAGTGGGAGAACTCAGTTATTAATCAGGGTGAACGAAACTAACAATGCGCATGTTTTGACTAGGAGTTTTTACTTTAATCTACAAACACGCTTGACTTGCTATGAACAGTTTATGTAATTGTCCGAAGGCTACCTCCAATAACAAATATCTTGTAAGAAACAATACTATTTCGTCCATGAACGCTAAAAGGAGTAATTGCGCACGCGTGTGTTTTTTTAATAGTCATTTGGATGGACTGCGTTAGGCGCAAATAGCCTTTGTTGCTGTGCGCCAAAAATGTTAACTAACTGGTTTTTTAACTTGTAATGAACTTCATTCGCTAATAAAACTATCATACAACAAAATAATAGTTATCATCATCATGAGAGATCATATCATCATCATCATCATATGAGATAATAATACTACATTACAAATATTTTCGCGAAGTTGGTAGATTTCGAAGAAACCTTTATACTGTCACCAAGGGGTTTATGTATCGGTCTACGATTGAACCTAGAGAGTTGAAATTTGGTATGCATATACTTTTGATCCACTTATAGGAAAAATACTAAGATTTTTGTCCCCGACCTTATTTCCAAAAAATGCTTTTTAAAAATCTAAAAAGAAAAAAAAAGAAAAAATTCAGAGTAATGCAAATGTATGTAAACAGGAATAGTATGCTTGGAATTAGATAATTTTTTTCGATTAAAAGTTATCGATTTTTTGTATTATTAAAATTATCAATTATATTTTTTAAATATAATACGGGGTATCAAGTGAACAAGCTTGAAGGGTATATTAAGTAATACAAATAGATTTTCGCGATTTTAGCAAAAAATGTCCTACATTTATAAATACCTGCGAAATCCTTAAAGATTTGAAATTGTAAAAAAAGAAATAAATATAAAAAATGTTTTTACAAACTATTCTTCTCTTCTAAACTAGAAGAAAAGTTTCTGATATTTCCTGTATAATAATAAAGATATAACTGTACAACTTTATGTAGAATTAAAATCCTTCGCTTATTCATTCATAAATGTAGGCCAATCATATAGAATTTAATCCTTTTGGCCTAATTTTATTAAACCCAATGTTATGCCTGAGAAAGTACGCCTACAAATTTGATATTCAAACTTAAGACTAAGCCAGATAAAGTTGGACATCCTTCCCTTTTAAAAACAGGAAATGTAAAGAATTAGTCGTACCTAGTAACACAAAACACCTCTCATATAAGTTATACCAATCCCTAGTTAAGGTGTTCTGACGATATACGAGTGGGGTGAATAGTTCTACTCTGTTCTAGTTCCCATACAAGGGAGCGAATATGGGAAAATTTTGAGGGATGATATATTGAAATTATCTAGGGTAAAGTTGATATAAAACATCAGTGAATGGAGGTATTTAAAAATGAAGAAATCACTCTTGGTAGACAGCTTTAACTAATTTATGAAGGGGTTGTATAGTCATTTATTTTTTTAAGATTTTGTATATACAGCAGGACAGGGTTTGGAATTACAAACAAGGCATGACAGGGGTTAGTTAAACCGAAGCTGACGAAAATATTATGTACAATTAATGGTGTAATTCTGAACACAACTAATTTAACATCGATGTTAATAACACCGCACTGTAATTAATACCCTAACGATGCTTTTCAGTGTTTAAGAGTTGGTACTGGACACCCGGTTGTGCTGCGCACATGATAACGGCCAACATTCCCGGTTATAAACTTTTAATGTGTAGACGTATGAATAAAGTGTTGGTGTTAAATAGTGTCTCTTTATTTAATAACCATAAAAACAAATTAGTATACCACAGTAGTATACAACACATGCTATTTATAGAAAAACAATAAAGGTGGTAATATGTAAAGATTAACAAATTCAAGTGTATACGACAAACAAAATTTAGGTGGTTAACCCTTTACTGCATGAATTTTTATTTTTGGCTGAAATAATTCATGAGCATTAGGAATTGGTTCTTATTGATAGAAAAATTAATTTAAAAAATATATTTAAAATATTAATTATCATTTTTATAAAAAAATAATTAAAATAATAATTTAGAATTTGTGCCATACATGGAACATTATGATTCTACATTATGTTACAAAAGAAAATGATTCCGTATTATTTGCTCGTCAATTGCTAGGTGTTCTTAGGGATTAAAAGCAGTCGCTCTCGAATTTTTGAAAGAAAAGGTCGTATCTTCTAGTTGTCCTTTCTCAATAAATTTATAGAGTTATCGTTGAAGTGCAAATTCCGCTTGATATCCTCAAATCTATTGCAGCCCATTACTTGAGATACTGCAGGATCCATGGCTGTGTATGTGGCATATATGAACATTCATGAAGTAACGTTCTGATTCAGTTTTAAAAGTAAAATAAAAAATAAAAATCGGAATGTGCCATATCTGGCACACTATGCGGTAAAGGGTTAAGAAGGATTAAAACATTTTACCACCTAAACTCTTCACGATTACGTCATTAAGGGAGTTGCTGGTTTTCTTAATCTTCCTAATCTCGTGGGATTCTCATAGGTTAAGTTTTAATCCTTACAGAATTCTTATATCTTCGTCTTATAGAGTAGAGTTGCAGTGGCTCCGTCTTAAAACGGAATCCTATAAAGAACAGGATCGTGTGATCAAATTCCGGACATCTCATCAGAATTGTCACCTTCCAATCTTGTTAAGTTAGCTCAGGGATCGTCTCAGCCTCAAGTATTTAATACTTAAAGGCGTGCTGGTTTATTAGGGCATAATATGACCAGTCGAAATTTGATGCTGCTAACGTGGCTTTCATATATATGGTTCTGGAGGTTTAGAAAAAGAAACTTGTTTCTTCGTCCCGTATAGCTTTTGGAACCTGTATTATTATTTGAACGGTATCTATGTTCATTTTTCAGAAATTTCTTTTTTTAGCGTTCTTGAGAAAACTACCTTATGATCAAGCCTTATATGATCAAGATCTTATTGTATTTATAAGTGTGAACTGGATAAATATTCTTCGTATATAATTAGAAAGGTCATTTAAGATTATATTTCTTTTTACAAATATAAAATTAATTGTAAGTAGCATATTGTGCAACTTGCGTCAATATATTCCGCACGAGAGTTTTCATTCGCAATTCATTTCGCAAAGTAATCCATTCGGGTACGGAATATACATTCTGCACGTGTTGCAGACTATGCTTCTCCTAGGTTAACATTTTTCAATAAATAAAGAATTTTAAACAAAAATTACAATGGAAATATTGCTGACAGCCATTAATGTGCGTGCAGGCTGTACGAGAATAAAAAATTTACGTGAAAGCTGCCCAATTATTATTTTTATTATTGTATTTTTTTCCTCACTTAACCCATAAATATTTGACGTAGCATTTTATTCACCCATATCAGTCACTAAAACTTTTAGGGGTAAATTCACCCCAAAATCACATTTTTACCTAGATTATATAAGAACATTCTGCAGTAATCTGGGAACTTGAATACATCTTGTTTCTCATGAAGCTTACATTTGGTCTTATTTGTAATGTTCTGCGGTTTAATCACGATGATTTTCTTTAATGTGGTTTTGTTTTTTGTTGCAGTGCCCGAAGTGGGTATGATACAGAGTCAAGCGACGACCAGTCCGACGATTCAGGAGTCACAGATGAGAATCAAATACGAAATAATATTAAGAAGAATATTAATAAGGGACGGTGGAGCAAAGAGGAGGTAATTTTCAAATGTTTTTGTTTATTGTATTTAAATTAAGTCAATTATTATTATTAAAAATAATAACATCTGGGATAAATGTATGTATTCCCAGCTTATGTTGAAAAAATGCCTATAATAATAATAATAAATAAACATTAAATGAGCTACATTCATCGTCATAACGCAGCAAAGCCGGCTGCAAACTTTACGGGGCCCTGTCAGTTCTGATTGTACTTCATGAGGGGGGGGGGGGGCAAAAATTCAAGTGAACGCGGGAAGAAAATTATAAAATGAAAGTGATGACGGTTTTTCCACCACTATAAAACTGTAAATATACCAGACATAACCTCTTAGAATTCGAGGCAAACATTTCTTTGTAATTGATTTATCTTGCCCTGCTGAGAAAAACATCTGTCTTAAGAAGAAGGAAAAGAAGGCTAAGTATTTAGACTTAATAATTGGTGTCTTGGTGACATGTCCCGAAAGCCTCGTTTGAGAGGGAAATAGATGTCATTTCCGCCTGTGAATCTTCTTCCAACTCTTTGATGTGTATTCCGTATTGTTTGGGCTCCAGATCTGACATAATCTCCACGAGTGCATATCTCTGGGGTTTAGGATCAAATCATGTATGCTTAGCTCCATTGATCCTTGTAAGACTTACTTTTTAGGACAGCGGTCTCGAATTTTTGATCATGTACCCCTAAACTAGAAAAAATAAATAGCTCATACCTCCAACATACGGATATACTCCATTTATTTGGCAGGATCTTTTCTTTTAGGAAGCACACCGGTGATTATAAACCCAAAAGAAATCTGTAACTAGATATTAACATTTGTTTGGTGTAGCCCTTTATCGACGCACGAACCCTCTGAGGTATATACACCCTACTTCACGGACCACTATTTTAAGAGACTGAAATGAGGGATCTGTGGATACTTGTCAACATCTTGAAAACCTTGATGACCTTCCTGGAATAATAAAACTATTTGTCTTCGAATTATCCTATTCTGGTGCGATATACATCTTTATCAATCAATAGGAAAAGAGTACTAAGTATTTAGACGTTGCCTGAACTGAGGAATTAATACCCTGGTGATGAAATTTAACACGTGGTCTTAATAATTTATGTCTGGGGTGACTTGAAAGCTCCTTTAAGAGATAATTGTGATGGAATCATGTGTATTAAATTCCATTGATCAAACTGACGTTTGTATATTGAATATCTCTCTCAAGGAGAAGGAATAAAGGTCCAAGTATATGGATTTATTGTGCGAGCTTAGAAAACTCTATCCAGGGTATAAAGTTGTATCCAGGGTAAAGGGTGATAGTTGGTGTTTTGCGTGGTATGAAAGCCTCCTACCGAAGGAAAATCGAATCCATTACCGCCTGCAGAATATCTGCCACCTCTTTGATCTGCAGGGTGCAGAAAGCTGTGTTGCTCGAGTCTCTTCGCATTGTACGGGCACTGGATCTGGCGTAGTTTGTGCGTCTGCATATCGCCGGGGTTTGGGATGCAGCCGTGTGAATTTAGCTCCACTAGTCTTTAGTATGACGTGGCTCAAAAGGTTACTGAAGTGTGCGACTAGTGGACGCTTGTCAATATTCGACAAACTCCAAATAATAATAATAATAATAATGACTCTTAGTACGTACTTTCTTCGATCCTGAAGTATGGGCTCCGCAGATAGTTGTCAGAACATAGAAATTTAAAAATAATAATAATAATAATAACAACAGGTAGCGATGTTGCCGATGAAGTGTTAGAATTTCTATGATTTATAAGATATTCATAAACATTGTTCGGACCACAGCGAGTGACATATATAGTCGGAAGTCAAAAATATTTAAATACATTAATATTCAATCCCCATATTCCAGCTTCCTATACATTTAAAAATATAATTCTCTATTCGACAATTTGTCACATGATAATATTCCTATATAAGATGAAGACGTCCACATTTTTTATTCGCATTAAAAATTCAGTCCGCTTCTTCCTATATAATTCTTCACGTCTACGTGTAACATAGACACACTTTATGAATTAGGCATAAGGCTCTCCAAATTATATACTGGTTATATGTGCCTGAAGGTCACTGGGTTAAATTGTTTCAAGAGTAATTGACGGTGTGGCTCTCACAACAGTTTTTTTCTAATTATAGGATGCTGTGTTACAGAACTGATCATTAGTTCGCAATCTAAATCATGTTACTTTTTTGCGAAGTTTGATTTGCAAATTTTTACACATGTCAGCTTAGGCAACAAGTATGTCTTAGACCAGTTTTTCTCAACAGGTGGTCCGCGGACCAACAGTGGTCCCTAGAAAAATTTTACTGGTCCGCGAAAGTTTGTATATGTGTTTTTTTGCTGTTTTTTTTTTAATTTATGCAATTTTTTTTGTAAATAATTTATATTTTGTTTATTTTCTGTAAATATATTTGTATTCTTGCAAAAAATGAACCAACAATTATTATTAGTGGTCCGCGTAATAAAATTATATATTATACTGGTCCGCGGTGCGTTTTTGATTGAGAAACACTGTCTTATACAACCACGCTGATTCCACAACCACACAACATACTGATTTTTTTTTTTCTTTTTACACAGTTATTATACATAATGAGATATTTTAAATGAATGATTCCTAATTCGAAGTACCCACTGGTTCCTAAAATGCTCATAATAAAAATTGTGTTTTACGAATTCTCGATGCAATGCCCTGCTCGTTTTTTTTTTTGACAAATATTTGCAATGAACCTAGCATGGGGCATTTATGAAAACCTCTTAAACTTTCTGCTTCTTTCAGTAGAAGCATCTGTATTCAGTGAATATAATTTCACTTATTCTGCTAAGTTTATGCCTTCCTGTATTGTTTTTTAGTTGCATGAGAGTTTTCCCAATTTTCTTATTGTGTTAGAGCGAAACCATGTTATACGAATGCCATCTTGTACGACGATTTCCCTAATTCTCTAACAGTGTCAAAGGGATTTTTTGTGTGGCTTAGAGCAGAGTCGGATGTAGAGTGTGGTGAGTGAGGTAGTCGCCTCGGGCGCAGAGTTGGTAAGGGCGCAAGGCAGGGTTGATAGGGGCGCAAAAATAACCCAATTTTCTTTTTTTCTTTTTTTCTTTTTTTAAACATCACTTCAATTCGTCTTCTTTTTTTTGTCATCACTACGGATAGGTGCGCAAGACTGGCAGTTTTCCTCAAGCGCAGAAATACCTTGATCCGGCTCAGACCTCATTATTGCGACTTCTCCATTTATAATAAAAATAATAAAATAAATTGATTACCATTATTTTGAATAAAACCAAAGATTAAGCGTAATAATTTCGTTTCAAAAACTATGGGGTGTTATCGATCTCAATTTGTTACGGTTCATGTTTCGTAGTCATACATATGAGACGTACTATAGTTTGGTAAAGCCTGATCTTGGTGCTTCTATAAATTTATTTAGCAGCTTGAATTCTGTTTCTTAATTAATAAATTTTTCTTTTTTTCCCTTATGTTTTTGCAAGTTTATATACGTATATTTTTGAGTGATATAATTTGTTTATTATTAAAAAATACAGTATTGTTTTCTTTTAGGATGCCCGATTGAAGCAACTGGTAGAGGAATATCGGGAAAGATGGGAGCTTATTTCTCAACATTTTCCTGACAGATCCGATGTCCAATGTCAACAAAGGTGGACGAAGGTTGTAAATCCAGAGTTGGTCAAGGGTCCATGGACAAAAGAGGTACAATTATTTTATTTTGAAATATTATAGCATTAAAAATCGAGTTTCTGTGGTATTGTGATTCGTGGTAAAACGGTTGCCTACAGATATTACTTCGGAATTTTTTTCGTCCGATACTGTTCCTGTGCAGTCAACTCAGGGGCTTAATTAATGAGCTGCGATATGCGCGAATAGCCGTAGTTGCTGTGCGCCAAAAAATAATTAACTCAGGAGTGTACTCAACATTAAAGTTGTATTTAATACATAAAAAGAGTACCTGTTGATACGGGGATAATAGGACCGGTTGAAAGGTCATACGGACTACTACCTCTAGTTTTGCTAAACAACCCTGGTTTGAAAACGAAGTAGCATGATATTGGTAAGCAAATATATAATTATTTTGACACTTCACTGCTGTGTTCTGACATGAGGAAACATCTACAACCACGGTTCCCAAATTATTTTATCGTGGAATCCTTGTAACATTTTTCAAATATCGCGAAACCTCTGCCATATCTATACAGGACCGTGCGAACGAAACTTTGCGCCTAGGACAAAGCCTGAATTTGGCGCCCCTCCTAACCCTCACTCTCTCTCGTAACTCCTGAAATGTCCGAGGTAGTGACGATATTCGCGCCCTTTAGATTAGGCGCCCGGGACCGATGCCCCTTTCACCACTATTTTCGTACGGCTCTGTATCTATATATTACGGATAACCTCCCCCAGTTACATAAGACATTAAAAGAAACAAAAATTGTTTTAGTAATACAGAATTTCTCAATGTAACAAATGTTGAAAATAAATTCTTATTACATTTTAATCTTATCTATAGGACACCTTATCCCGCGCAACCCCTTTAATATCCGCGGAACCCACTTTGGGAAACATTCATGTATATTAAACCGTATGTTTGTTGAAATGCTCCTTTTGTTGGAATAAACTTATCATGTTCTTTTTTTAATCAATCCTTAACCTGTATATCTAAAACGGATGGAGCAGTTTGATTAAGTTTTATCTGAAAAAGATAAATTTGAACATGTCAACATAAATTAAATTGGGAAGTATTTCATTCACATAGTTTTGCGAATAAAAATAATCAGACTTTTTTTATAAAGAGAATGACGTCACAAGTAATTGCCTATTTCGTTTATATATAATATATATAAATACTTAATATAAATGCGTCTAATGCGGTAAAATAGGATCATAATCATTATCAGTTCCTTAAGGAAGGGTGCTTAAAACATTTTTTCCCTCTTAGATAACCGAGAACCAATCATTTTAAAGTATATCTACAGAGCGTTTTACAATTTATGAGATTTTGCATAGTAACGTGCTTATGTACACATAATATTCAGACAAATTTGAACGTATGGATGCTAATGCAACGTACGGAATACTTAGGTATCCACACAACATCCGGACATTTCAGTGTAAACTATGTATTTGCGTATGTCTTTGTTTGTCTGTCATTTTTTTTATAAAAAATCCGACTGTATATTCATGGATTATTTTACTCAGAGTTGTCGTAGCTCCGTGGTAAGATGCTTGGATGCAGAGCATACAGACTCGAGTTGAAATCTCGGACACCACTGCGTCTATACTATGCAGTCAGGTCAGGTTTGACCCCTGGAAGAGTTCTTAAGGAATTTATTTCTGTTTGCCTTTAAATCTTATTATTTTAATATACACAGTATGTTTGAAAAGAAACCGGACTGAAGTAATTAAAAAATTGAGAACTGTAGGGGCAAAAATTATTTTATTCAAATTATGTTTCTTCCGCATCAATCCAAAGTTAAGCGCCTGTTGGTATAGCGTTAAGGACCCTCATCATGGTCTTGTATGACTGGAATGCCACCATAATGTATTCCTTTCACCGAAATTTTGAGTTTTGTAAATAGGAAATAGTCAGACGGTGACAATTTATAACAATTACATTTAAACTCACGGGGAGCTCAGAAGCTTGATCCTTCCTCCCAAATACTCAAAAAACGCGTTTTTAAGGGACACATTTGTAATTGAATTTGAGCTCCCCCAATAAAAAATGTTGGTTTCTGAACCTCCCTAAGAAAAAAAATTGCGATAATAGCCAGTTGTCTGCCTTGGAGTTTATTATGCTGTGTTTGACTTTGTATTTGCTTGATTCTACTTTCTACATTAATTATCGCATTTTCTCCTGTTTTCTGCAACATCTCAATGTATCTGGTTGAGAAGCAGTTTCTTTCATAATAACTATAGTAAATATAATATTGTGTATAGTATATTTCCTATATGCGGCCCAAAGAACTATACGTGTATGACAAATTTCGGCTCTGTATGTACAGCCGTTTATTCACAATTCCTACTGTACAAATAAACAGACACATGAGTGGACAGTACAAGGCAATGGTGGCCAAAGTTCATGATTAAAGAGCCGCATACAAATATATACGAAACCTCGATAGCCGTTAAAGGTAGTTTAGAAAATTTCGTTTGTAAATGTGAAACGTGATTTTTAAAATATTTGGTTTGTTTGCATCGACCAATAAAAAAAGTATTAAATAAGTGTGAAAAAGTAGTCGGTAATCAGACTATTAAGGCAGAAAAAGTGGCATCAAAAGCATAACAGAGCCACATGTGGTATGTGAGCCGTTTTTTTTTTTTTTTTTTTTTGTAACCTCTGGTATAAGGATTTCCTGGTTATGAAAGCCTAAAATAAACAAAATTGTTGTCATATAATAATGAAGCCATTTTTCAATGTGTATAAAATTATCAATTAACATGTAAGCATTGTTTATGTCAGAATGATTAATAAATGACATCATAAATTACAATGTAATGAAGGTGTAATGTCATTTCATTCGTTGAACCAATTTTCTCATCTATTGAATTTAATATACTGCTGTATAAGTGGACTGTATTACAAACTCATTTGTGTACAGTATTTCTTCTTTTTTCCCTTGCATTTTTTAGTTGAACTGCATTCTCATAGTAAAAAGTAATTCTTTACACCTCGATAAAAACTGACATGATTCTTCATAAAAACCTGATTTTTCTTCCTGATGCAGTGTTTCACACAGCATCCACCTTGAGTGCAACGTCCAGTGCAGGCAGTGAGCTCTTTGTACGCTCTTCACCCAGCTCTGAGCCAGTATAGCGTAGCGAGTACAACAACTATCTTATATGCATCAAATACCACCATCAACAACTGTGCTGCAGTGCAGTGCAGTGCATAGACCCTCTGAGGGCAATAGCCCCATACGTACACAAGAGCGGGGCTCTGCACTCTATAGAACCTAGCTAGTTGTAGAAGAACCGGTCTGTCTTTGACAACCCTTCCAGGATCTCTATAGCAGACACTACAACGCATCAAACTCTAACTATTCTAATCTCACGATACAGCCGCACTGCTGTACTGTTACATGCTGCATTTAGCCATGGTTTGTTATTCGTGTGAAAATTTAACGCAGTGCCTACCACTCCTCTGTTTAAAGCTAGATTTAATCGAATTTACTATATACCACGTGCCGATAGTAAATGAGAAACACATACATTAGATGATAAGATAAAATATGTTTAGAAACCTGAATTACTGGCGCCGGTGTAAAATAAAATTATGATTTTCATAAATGTAAGTTCACGATACGTTTTATTAATTTTTGTCTTTTTTTTTGTTAAATACATTTTTGCTGTAATTGTATTTCAATTTTAGATAGTGTCCACTATAGCCCCTCCCCCAATTTTCATATTATAAATTGCATCAAACAGAAACTTTTTTTATTATAAACATTTTTCTTATATACATTTTGTTATAAAGTGAGATATTTTAAGATTTTAGTTTTAGGGGGACAACCCTAACTACTCAATTATCCAGCCAATTGAAAATATGCTTAGAATAAAAAGATTTGTTTTCTTATTTTAAACGTTTTGCTGTTAAATAAATAACAAATGAGATATTGCAAGCACTAGAGTGCTTGTATTGCAATTATTGCAAGAACTAGAGTTCTAATGGTTCCCTGGAACCTTCTCTTAGAAAGAAAATTTTGAGTTGCTGTATATATCCTATGTTTGAAATCTTGTTTTGTTCCATCACATTAAATTACGCGAAAAGTATTGGGGGTGCCGATTCTAAACGCTTAGCGACTAAGACCGGTAGTCTTGATAGTCGTGTATAGTAAAGATGGACCCGTGAGCGATTTTTGTAACACGATGGCGCTCAATCACGCACACATCATAAATAAAATTTGACAATACACACACTAACGACTGTAAAAAATCTTTTCACGCACGTCGCGCGGATCACACCGACACTGTTTATACGGCGGATCACGTCGTGATAATATTCAGGTCAAAATATGGCTGAACGAAACCCGAAAACACGAATTATCTTGCGCTAATTTGCCTGCCACCTAATTTAATGAACAAATTAACTGAAAGTTAACAAGTTTCTGGGATTATGTATGCAATTAATATTTTACAAGTTTTGCCCCTTTTTTCTTTTATCCCTGTAAAAAAATCATCTTGAATCTCGTTTTTTTTTTTCTGTCACGCTCGCTCGCGCACGAGATTTACTTTCGTACTCACGCTCACGGCCTGAAGTGTCACGTTGGGAGCCATCGTGATCTACTAAAATTCACAGCCCGCGCCCATAAATAAACTTTTTTAAGATTGCAGCGCCAAGGTAGTGAAATTAAAACTAATTTAATAGACAAAAACTTTTTGACGCACTGTCATCTGACATTTATAAGAAATTTATTTATATTTTATGTCTTGATTTGTGTTTTCATCCATTTTATGTCACTTGTAACACTGTCATGTTATTATTTTATTTCACTTATAACTCCTTCCTAGAGACACCTAAAGACATCCCTTCTCATTATCTTGAAAGATGTCGATTCAATGTCTACTAGACTAGTTCAAAACAACACCGCCAGATAGAGTCTCTCTTGTGACCATTTGCCTATCTATAATGTGTAGTAGTTTGTGTATTAGTACTTGGCGCAAAGTTGCTAAATGTGTGAGTTCTTGACTACCCCAAAATATGTCATTTTGAAATTCAGTCGCTACCTTTGCGAAAAAAGTCGCCAACTTTGGTTGCTTAGCATTTAGACAAACAGATAGACAGACAAATTGATTTTGTAAATATAAAATTTGAGGACGATAAAAAAAATACAGCTTTAAATTTTATTGACACATAAGATATTTTGGCTAAGATAACAGTTTATATTTAAAATTTTTTCATAAAAATCGCTAATCGCCGAAATATGTCCGGGCCCTGATAATCACACAGTTTTATAAACTAAATATTATTTTGAACATCGAAACTAACACTAAAATGTATTATTTTACTATGTACTCTGGCTAAATATTTACACATACACATCTGTGATGTTAGCAGCTAATCGATTAAATAATTTTGTTTGCGTAATTATTAATTTTAATTAATTAGGAACATAACATGTTGAATAATATTTTCCTTAATTTCCGCCGGCGTGTTAAGTTTCAAACGCACTTTTAGTCGTTACTTTTGAAAACATGTCCTCGGCAACATTCCAATCTGCCAGACTTGCCAATCAGCAAAAATGACTAACTCAGTTCCGGAACACTTGTTTGTTTACTTGATCTTCTGCTGTTTAGTATTACTGGTGGATTACTGGTCTCTTTCAGATGAATAATACAACCAATGATCTTCTAAATACTGGTATTTTATATCTGTTTATTGAAAGTTAGGAATGTGAAAGTGTAGGCGTTTAAGAAAAAGATTTCACAGAATATTAGATTTTAAACTCATGTTACTATGCAATATATGAGCCATCGTATATACCACTACAAAATAGCTAGAACCGAATTGACATTACCGATCATTTTGGCTTGTAACAACTCATTATGCTTAAGTGTCATATGGAGAGCCGGCGCTAGCTCTTTTTGCGCCCGAGGCTAGACCAGAAAACTACGCTTCTTTATTAGTGTTTCAAAATTTATAGCGCTTGTTTTGGCGCCCCTTGCAGAGGGGCGTCCCGGGCGTATACCCTTTTCAGGCGTTTCGCTGGGTTACAGCACAGCACATTCGTTTATCGTAATTCAAAAATTAGTATGGTGGGAAAAAGGCGTATTTTCTATATGTAATCCAATAAACAATAAGAAAAAATGTATGGAAAAGTATCTGATGTCATGTGATAATAGGAAGCCTGTGATATAGGGGACCTCTTTTCATATAAGTACCTCATTATTTTTTCAATGAACAAAATGAACAGGGCAAAATTTAATTTAGTTAAATTAGGGGTCAATAACCTAACTCTTTAAATTTGATTACCCTAAATGCAGAGTTTTTTCAGTTCTGTCTGTGTTCTTCCATATTCTACTAGTTCAGCAAAAAAAATTAAACAATTTAAACTTATGAAAATAATAAAAATGTATTATTAAAATATTTTAAAACCAATTTCCGTTTCTTGATAGGAAAAATCATCTCATATTTCAAACAGATGCAAAATTTCAGATTTCCAGAATGTGTAATAAAAAATATCGACCACATGTGGCACATTCATAACACGTTGCTGACACATAATCTTCCTTTGAATAATGACTTCCCAATGCTGTTGAGATTTGAAGATATAAAAGATATGTACATATATACAAAATCGAATATAGTTTAAATCTTGAAATGTGTTAGGAAAGTGTAAATCTTGAATGCATCACTGAATTTTTCATCAATATATGTACGCTATTCAGAGCTGGTTGTAAACTTAACAGGGCCCTCTGCAAGTGACATTGACAGTACTTCGTTTTTGCCAGACCCTGTGTTAAATGAGCGCTTTCTGTTTCATTGACCATTTTGTATTGTTCGAGTGTAAGGCCCTACCAAGCGCGGATTCCTGGGCAATTGTTCTGGTCGCCCATGCCTTATGCCTTTATTACATATACATATACTAGGTGCGTTCGGCATAAGCTAATAATCTACACATTCTGCATAAGGTGCGTTCGGCATAACTGTGCAGTGTTAACTCTGTGTTGTGCAAGTTTTTGGTCACGTGACCGTTGTGCATACTGTGCAGGAAAGTCAAAGACGAACACTTTGTTCAGATCGTTCAGTTATTCAAACTATTATTCTAAACTTTTTTTTTTTGTAAACAATTGAATTATATGTGTGTGATTACATCAAGTCTGTCTCCGGCTAATTGTTTTGTACGATAATATATACCATAAATAGCGCAAGAAGGTTTTGCGATGCTTTTAAGTTATATAAAAAAAAAAATTGATGAGGAAGACAATTCAGAAGAATTTTCCAAACCAGAAAATATTTTGGAAAAAGTGTTTGAATATGCAGAGAATACTGTTCCAAACATGACTACAAATCAATTTAAAGTACATTTCCGCTTGTATCCAGAAAATTTTAAGTCTTCTTGAGTGTATTTACATGCTCCACCATGAGGTTCTTTTCTATACTGTTTATTTTGCAAATGCTGCATGCATAAACAAAGAACAAAGAATCAACTAGCACATTTTTATTTTTGAAAAATAATTTTTTTTATGGTATTTTTGCCAAAAATATGTCCATTTTTGTTTGTCCCCCACCCTATCTCTCAGAGGGGTTGATCTACAAATCTTTAATAAAACTTCCATAATGAACATTGATGGGAACCGGAATAGTTCAACAGGAATTTTTGATCAGATTAGTTTTTCGAAAAATGTCGATTTTTTGGGGTTGTTGATAAAAAAAAATGTATTCTGTGGTATCAAAAGAAAGCTCCCTTTTACCCAAAGGAGTTAAACCAAAAATCTGAAAAAATTATAGTTAATGTACATTGACCTGAGCCGGAAACGTACGAGAGGATTTTTTGATATGATTGCGTTTTTGAAAAATATTGCAGTTTTTGTGTTTTTGACAAAATTATTATTTTTTTTTAAATTCATTGTTAAATTATGGCTAATAATGCTATGGAATTTTGTATTTAGCCAAGCTAGTGTGTATCTTTTTATGAAAATATAAATATAATTAAAAAAATGAACTGCTGAGGACCAAATTTTGAACACCACACCAACACATTGTTAATAGAACAAATATTCGTAGATATCCAGTATTATGTTGGCTTCTTACACTTATTAAATTCCTACAAAACCCTGAAATGTGTGAAAAATCTCACTTCACATCAGTTTTTTAACTTACACAGAGCTTATGTAATCGTTTTGCCTAAGTGAGCAAATTACATTCACTGTTGTAATTCAGCATGGATGCTTTCAAATGAAACATTAGTGTCGATAATTAAATCTTATATTTAACCTTTTCGAGCTAGCTTACCCTGAGCTTAGCACTTTTACGTGTAAGGTAATTTATAGTTTAAAGAACTGGCTTAAAGAACCTGATTTCTATGCAGCGTTGTGGAAGGAAGGGCTCACTGGACTGTTGTTTCTTTGTGTTGGTTCCACTGACTAGGCAAGGGTTGCCCAGCAGGCTATCCAACCCTAACACCGACAAAATCACCAACCATATCATCTTATATAGTCTTAACTTCTTCAAGGTATTAAATAACCAGTTACTACAGTACATTCTAGATTTTTAAAACAAATACAAATGTTTTTGTTTATTAAGGAAACATGTTGAAAATAAAATAATATTTTTTTAAAAGCATCTTGCAAATATTAATTATACAAATACACCTTAATATTTGTTCAATTTATATTTATTTATGTGATTATGTAATCTTGATTGACTTGTGGTCAAAGCTTACTAAAAAATTACATAAACAGAAAAAAATAAATAAATAAGAGGGCGAGACAAGTTAAGTCAATAGATAACGTACCAGTACTTCATACGACTTTGAGGTAGCGACTATCTTACCCTCCCAAATATTCATCTTACTAAAAACAGCAATGAACAAAAAAGAATAGTTTCTTAACTTGTTTATTTTAATCGACTTTTTATATACATTTTGCTATTAAGTAAACAATAAGTGAGATATTACATGATTTTAGTTTTAGGGCGTCTGCCCGTCAGAGTACGAAAATATTTTTTCCGGCAACGATTTATGGTCGCCTATAAGCGCATGTTTTCGGAATTTGTTGATGCCCGTTGTGCACACGTAGAAAGATTGTTACTGGCGCCGGTCTATTGAAATTTCTTCCTTAAAACATTTCGTGGTTTAGAATTAATGCTCCTGTACCTGCTTGGGTGTATCATATACCCACTAAAACGTGCCACTTCTGCAGACTAGAGCCCGGTTGCTAACTCGGTGTAAAACACAAAATTGCCTAGCAACGCAATGCGTTTTAATGAGTTTTAGCTTACATCTAGTTTTAAGACTTTTATGCAATTGAGCATTAATGTTGTAAAACAAATCCATAACAATATAATAAAACTTATTCCGCCGATAAGTAATTGTAAACGTCTGTAATTCTCTACATCAAATATATTTTATTAATAACTTGGAAATGGAAATGGTTCGCTACAAATTAAATAAAACTAAAAATCAACATAATATAAAAAAATGACTGTCATCTTCTTCTGAGGAGGTAATAATGTTTTAGAGATTATTGTTTACTTATAGGTGCATGCATCATGCGCCTACAAGTACCGACAATCTTTCTACATGTCCGGATACATTTAAAATTAAGGGATATTTATTTTCGCCGGTTTGCGAGATATAGCCAGCGTCTATAGATACAAGCAACACTATTTCTACATATTCGCACCCCAAATATTCGCCCAATTAACAAAAAATGTGTTGAACAAAATTCTTTGTATTCTTATTTTAAACAATTTTTGTCATATATATTTTTTTGCTGTTAAGGGAATAATAAGTGAGATAGGTCAGGTAGCGCCCCCATAGCCCCCCAGATATTAATCTTACTAAAAACTGCATTGAACAAAAAAATAACGTTTTCATTCTAAGGAACTTTTCTTAAGTATAGTTTTCTTGTCAACTAAATAATAAGCAAGATATTTCAAGATTATAGGTAGCGCTCCCCATAGCTCTCCATATATTCATCTTATTAAAATTTATATTGAAAAGAAATGAATCATTTCTTAATTCTAAAAAAATTATATACATTTTTAAAATAGTGTCGAACTCATCTGGGCCGCTGGTTATTTTCTATACAGGAGCAACACACGCGGGCATTATATATATTGTCTTAAAAAGGAACCACTGAAAACGTCTGAAGGACAAAAAAAGGATGATTAACGGATATCTTACTTTTTTCCTAACTAACCTTAATCAAACAAAACATATTTTTCTATGGAGGTATCGCGGGCCGCCAAAAATTCGTCCTGGGCTGCCAGTTTGACATCCGTGATGTAAAGTATAGTACAATAATTGAGATATTGTAAAATCTCCAAATTTTTAAATTATGTGAAAATATGATTAGCCGTTTTTGCGTGAGTCTCGGGTAGACAGACAAATTTATTTCTTTGTAGATATCGTCATATAATCACTTGAAACTTATAAAAAGACGTATGAGCATAAAAATTCAAGCTGGAAGAAAAAAAAAAAAAACCGATATTACTTCCACTTTTATTTATATAGATAGCCTAGATGGTTGTTGTTTCTTCATTATACTGTTTGCATGAAAGAAATTAAATACGTATATGCTAAATATTGAATCATCATATGATAAACTTGTTTAATAAAGTAACTCACGATTACATCGTTAATCAAAGGTTTTCTTAATCTAAACAATCGCTCCTGTTCTTATACTTGTACTTTACCTCAGTATGGTATCTCATGGCCAAGTTCATCACGACCACTATTACGGTTCATTCCCTTCTTACCTACCCATTCCATAATCATATTCATCTACTTGTTCTTCTTCTTTGCTCCACTACTCTTTACGCTTGTTAATTTTATGTCATCAATATTCACGTTTTCATTCATTTTTTAAAGGATGTTCATTTGAAATTTACATATATAAAAATGTAATCAAGGACAAAGAGATTTTTAGAAAACTACTGTGTTATTTATTGTTTTTTTTAATGTTTTATTTTTTTATTTTATAAGAATTCAAAATGGCGTATTAATTATTTCCGGCCATTGAATATGAACATAAATTATTTACGTATGTGATTACGTTACAATCCATTGAAAGGGTGACATGTTTGCTCTTATTCAATATCATAATTTCTTAGTGTTCGTTTAGTACTAGTGTTCTTAACAGGGCTAGCGGACCCGGTTCCACGTTTTTCTTATTTTTTTTTACTTACTTTTACTTACTATCTAATTTTTGCTTACTTTGATCTGTTTTCCTTTTTATCGATCGTTACATATAGATAGGTAGGTAATGTAAACATACAAATTTTGACATTTCGAGATTTTTATAAATAAGCACATTAATTAGTTAAAAATTTTGGCGCACAGCAACTATGGTTATTTGTGCGTAACATAGTACAAATAAGCAGAAATTAGTATTTTTGTAACAAGTATCACCTGTTTTTAGCGTAATGTCGGTCCGAGGGACTCCTGGGGCCCCGGGGAGGCCCGGTCTTTCCACCTTCAGATAAGTTCCAGGTAACTATCTGACAGATAAGGTTATTTGTAACTTCATCTGCTGAATAAATGTCAATACCAGTCAGTGAATCCAATACCTCAGTCTCATTATCTGTTAGATAACTATCCGATAAATACATTTGTATAGAAAGAAGGGATGACATTTACTCAGCAGATGAAGTTACAAATAACCTTATCTGTCAGATAGTTACCTGGAACTTTATATGAAGGTGGAAAAACCGGGCCTCAACGTAATATAACACGTTATAATTTTTTTCAATAATAATTTACTCTGTTAGAAAGTATATTGTTTAAGAACTTTGTGGTGAGGTTCGTGGAGGCCACAGGTTATGTTTTTGCATCGTTTCGATCTAACTCCCTTTTTTTTGCTCATCACTTCGATTTGACTTCCTTTTTTTTTTGTTCAATACTTCGATCGACGAATCAGCTTTTTTTGGATCACTTCATTTGGATTGCCTATTTTTCTATGTGAACCTGGCCCCGCAAAATCGCACGCCGGTCCTGGTAACAACAACCAGTTGTGTTTCAATTAAGAAATAGGACTGGAAATTTAAAAATATTCTTTAATACTGTCTAGAATGAAAACACGGCGGTTGTAATAAGTTATTAATTGACAAACATTCAGCTGTATCTATATAAATAACATTGAAGGCAATATCTTTTTTTTTTCTATTTTTTTTTTTTTTTAATTTTCTTTTTACAAGTGTCAGATAATTATAGACGATATTCACAAAATAATCAATTTTTGTCTGAATGTTTGTCGGAAATTCTGGCAAAAACAGCTAGGTATATTTTCATAATTTGGTATGATGACAGAACAAAACCAGAATTCCAACATAGCACGTATGAATTCTAAGTATTTTCATTCAAAAAGGGGATTTTCGGGAGGAAGATAATTTACAAAAATTAAATAATTCACTTATTATTGATTTAACAGCAAAAACGTACATGACAAAAATTATTTAAAATAAGAAAATAAATTCTTTTTGTTAATACATTTTTTAATTGAATGTATATTACAGGAATTACAGGGGGACACCCTAACACTAAAATTTTGAAATACCTCACGTATTATTTACTTAACAGCAAAAATATATTGAGTTGGAGCAAAAATTATCACTCAAATTATTATTTTTTTTTTGAGAGCTTTATTTTGCTTCAGTTATACGGATCTGTAGTTATGAGGATCTGTTTCAATTATGGCTTTTCACGTATCCTAATTAGAATTTAAAAACCACCATTGGGTTAATCGGACTTTAATTGCACCACTATATTTTTGGCTGTCACAGTTGCAGTGACATAACTATGGGCCCACGCCGTTTAGGGGCTCATCGAACTTCTAAATGATTATTTTTGTCGCTGGGGCCGTCTAGTAGTTGATTAATTTACTAGGGGACCCAAATAATTCTGCGGGGGGGGGGGCATAAAATAAGAAGTTACGCCACTTTTAAATACGAAGTACGCCACTGCGCAATTGCATTATTACCTTTTAAACTAACGTAGTTTATAACGTAAACAATGAGGTAATCATCCACCGTAATTTAAAAAAATATGTATAAAAACTCTTTACAGTTCATTCAAACTGAAGCATCTTTATGCATTACAATAGTTTGAAAACAAATACAGTAATCTCTCGATTTGCGCGGTTTTTTAATGTGCAGTTTAGAAATTCCGCGTTTGGGTAGTCAGTATTAATATTTCGAAATGCGGGGTAGGAATTGCAAGTTGCGTGATTTTTTCGATAGTTAAAAAATTTTTATTCAAAATAAAATGTAGCATACATTTATGATTCGCACTGGGCGATTCATTGCTGTACAGTGTTTTTTTTTTTTTTAACGTAACCCCCGCGCATTTCGAGAGACGGTCGCTGCGGAGATGTATTTGTTTTTATTGCATAATAAAAAATCAGATCTGGCCAAAGGACCGACCGCCATCACAAAGTACTTGTTTAATTTATGCTGCTTTATCAAAATATATCTCAAATAAAAGTTGTTAGTTATTGCTTTTCTAGAAACTTTTGTTAAGTAATTTTTTTTCGAAATATTTCTCTGTTGTGAAATATTCGCAAAAATCTTAAAATCGACACGAGTAAACTCCCATTTCTAGTTAATCGATTTTTACCAAAAGTTGATCAACTCGTGCCATTGATGTCAAAAGCTTAAATATGAAATTTCATAAAAATCCTTTTAGCCGAATTTGCTCTGCACGTGTACACAGACCGACAGACATCATGCTAAAAATAGTCAAAACGTTATGTAGGGACCTCAATTCGTGGAGATGTCAAAATCGGTATGATCACTATACCTCCCTTATATATGTTGGCGGTCGGTTAAAAATTGTTTAGATTGAAGAAATTATTATTTTCTATTCAATGTAGTTTTTAACAGGATGAATATTTGGGAGCTACCTATAAACTTGAAATTCATCTCACTTATTATTTACATTACAGCAAAATGTACATATATCATACGAATTACAGGCACGTCAACAAGTTATAAAATAAGGTTATTGATTTGTGGGACCTCTTGGTTAATACTTGGCCTGCTTACTAATAACTTTTTTATGAACACTTTTACTTTTTAACCCTTTTTTTATATTAGTTTTTCTATTAATATAAATAATAACGTCAAATATTTGTCCTCAAAACTTAAAATAAAAACATATTTACATGTAGGCATATTTTTATAAGCAATAAAAAAATACATCCTCAAACAGTACTATTGTATAACTACCTGTGTAATAAATTCCACGCACTCACGCGGGTTAGTTACATAAGACGGCGTTTCCTCTGAACCAATAGGAGGTGTACCTCTACTTCTCTCTTTCTCACTTCTCATCTCTTCGTTCTTAAACCAGATACCCCTCACACTACATACCTTTCAAGGACACTCGGCGAGAATCTGGCACTGTTGAAATCAAAAGTAAGAACAGACTGACAAAAAACCGGTAATCTCTGTTCGCAAAAACTTTGAATATATTTATAACGGTCAGTTCCAGTCAAATATTCAATTGATGTGTCGTGAGGACTAGTTTTTTGTGTGTAAATATGGTTTATACGTGGGCGTGTTATACACATCGCGTTGTTTAATGAAATTTTAAAGTTTTTATACTACTGCTCCGCCAACAGTAGATTATGAATGAATAATTTTTTAATTGTTGAGACGCTAATTATTTCTGTTCGCACTACACAATATTAATTATCTTATGTAGAGCAATAAAAGTACTTTTATGAGACGTTTTCTTAATTAAATAATTAAAAATTAACAATAACAAAAAAGTCATTAATTCTAAAACAAAACAGTTTACGTTAATAGCAGTACAGTAATCCCTCCATTAACGCGGGTAACTGAAGTAACGGGTACGAAAATAGCGCGTAAATGAAAACCACGTAAATGGAGCAATAGAAAGCCGTGTGAATATAGGCATCCGTTCCACATTCTCAAATATTTTACTCTTAGTTAACTAGAATCATAAAAATAGAGCATCTTACTGTTATATATGTATTCAAAATTAAAGAAATTTTAAATTACTGAACTTCATTCTTTTGGCGATGTTGATGGCATAAAGATCCTCTTGAGGTGCCATCTGAGCTTTTAATCCCCTGTAGATTGAGTAACTTCGCTACGTTCGCCATCAGGATCTATGTTTTCAATCAAATCAATAACTTGAACCATAGGTATGGAATCCTTAATATTCTGGGTTGTAAACCGGTAAGGTACTTTTTCTTCGTCATCTTCTTGCTCTTCTTCTTCACTGTTCTCTTCTTGGTTTAATTCAATAAGAACATTAGTTGCCAATTAAGCATCGTGTGATTGTAAAAGTTCTTCAGTATCAGAAGCATTCAAATCATTAAATCCTTCACCTTCCAGTTGTCCTATTGCCACTATTTTGGCAGTTCCGAAGAACAGTTTCTAATAAACTGACCAAAGATTTTTCCAGACAGCATTCATGGTTGTGTTCTTAACTCTCTCCACACTTTTTTAATATTTTAGATGGTATCAGCGATGTTATAATTGCGCCAAAACTCGCGAAAATGTATTTGTTTATCCGCCTCCAACTTGCCAAACATTTGTTGAAAAGTGTATTTCAGATAATATTTTTTAAAACTAATGTAGTTGTATTAGGTGCCAGGAACATTACTTTAATACCATTAAAGTAATGTTTACTTTAATAGTGTGCTTCTCAGTCTATGGGTTGCAACCAGGGTGACCAGATTTCAGTTGAGGTAAACCTTAAGATAGAAAAAAAAAAAAAAATGGAATTACAGTATATTTTATTCAATTTTGCTCACCTCCAATGAATCAAAGCGATGAGCAAACAAAACAAACAAAAAAAAAGGTCTTCACCCCCAAAATGAAATGATGAAAAAAAAGGTCCTCACGTTCAAAATACAAATGATGAGTAAAAAGATAGGTCCTCACCTCCAAACTACAAACCCGGAAGTTTTATAACAAAACCCGGATCCCTGAAACTCTGGCCGGAAACACTGAGACTCCGGGTGAAATCCTGAGACCTAGTCACCCTGGTTACAACTCAAAAGTAGATTGCTGTGAAGTGAAAATTTTATGGGTGGAGAATAATGAAATCTAAAATGTATCAAAATAGTGTTCGGTACAAGGTACAAGACTCTTACAACTTAAATCTGGATGTAGCTCTTGCAAGAGTAATTTCAAACTATCAGTTATTATAACTGACCCGGTGATTATAGCAATCGTTTGTCTTTGCAGAGTAAAGCTATGGGAATATTTTTTTTGTCGAAATCTTGAGATATTTTTCTTTCAGGTTTTTTAAATTGAAGTTCATGATAAGTTGTCATCACTAGAATCTTCACTACTTTCTTCATTGTCTTCCGATCCATCTACAACAGTTTCAACACATTGTTTCACAGCGCATTCTTCTTCATCTTCACTGCCAACCCCACTTCGGATTCGAACCCATCTAAAATTTCCCAAATTACATTGGGATTCTGCTCCAACTGTCTGCTCCAAAAATATATTACTAAGGCCCGGTCTTTCCACCTTCAGATAAAGTCCCAGGTAACTATCTGACAGATAAGGTTATTTGTAACTTCATCTGCTGAGTAAATGTCAATACCAGTCAGTGAATCCAATACGTCAGTCTCATTATCCGTTAGATAAATATCCGATAGATACGTTTGTATAGAAAGAAGGGATGACATTTACTCAGCAGATGAAGTTAAAAATAACCTTATCTGTCAGATAGTTACCTGGGACTTTATCTAAAGGTGGAAAGACCGGGCCTAAGTGTTCCGCAATTCTCACTTTTGTGTTACTCAAAATATTTTAAAATATATATTATAATTATTACAAAGAGAAATTATTACAGAATATGAAGTAATATTTATAAAAAAACTTAATCTACAAACAGCTGAATATAGTGTACCACATTACTCGAATATTTAATTAAAAATTATATTTTAAATAATTAACTTACTTTTGCGAGCCATCACTTGCGATGTTCTCCTTAAAACGCCTTGATAAATGTTTGTAAACAAGCAGGTTGCAACATGCATACTGCTATAATATTTTTTGTGGTATTCTGTTCATCTCTCTCAGTCGCGCTTTGGTGGAATCAAACGCTTCTGAATGCGTTTTCGACATTTTAATAAATGAAAATAAGACACTCACAATTATGAGTGTATGGAGTTATACCACTTTTGGCAACATTTTTAGAGTGCCATCGTATTGTATCGTATGTAAAACGTAAAAGAATGTTTTTTTTTTTTAAACATTATCTAGTAGTTTTTTTCTCTTTACATCTAGACTCAGAAGAACAAGAATAATCTCTTTTTCATTTAAAATTTTACGGTGGGTCGCAAGGAACTACCCACTACACAAATTGGTAAGGTTGAGAAGCCTGCGTCACTATGGATACTTATTTTAGTGTCGTTCGCTGCAAATCGTAAATTTATCATTACTATTTATTAGCGACAGTAACTTATCTGACTTCAAGTAAATAAAATTATTGTCTGTAGTCAGTAAAAGTAAGTATTCAAAGAAATTAACGCATAAAGCGTTTTATATTATTTAAATGTACATTTATATTGTATCTAATCTTACATCATTTTAAAAGAATTTCATTATAACATTTGCGACAGCTGCTTTTTAATGTGTTTTTGCAAAATAGTCAAACTATATCTTTCAATTATTTTTCCAAACTTCACTTAATTTGTAATAACCTTTTACACTTTCTTTGTAATTACAGTAAATTACGTTTGAATTATCCGAGTGCATAAGCATGTTTAAAACAGGTGTATGATATAAACCCTCATGTCTTGAGTTCCGGGAGTGGCGAAGCTCTAGGGCTAAGCACGTGTGCCCCCCTTTCACCGCGCCCCAGGGTCGCTAACCTAACGTGGGAGTGACCACACAATGTCTTGAGGAACGCCCAGTTATGGGGGTATAAGAATATATTCTTAGATTCCAAACGTGCTTCCTCAACACGAATAAAAAAATATCAAGAACCGGTTGAGGTTTTTTTATTATTTTTTGGGAACAAGTAAGGGTTTCCTTAATTCATCAGACAGCATAAAATTACACTTAAAAATGATGAGGCCTTTAAATTGGTTGCTTTAAGGTGGATTTTTTACTCTCGAAACAATATAAATGGTTTACTTGAGTGTTAGTAGGTTAGTTTATTTGTGGGTTGTAAGTTTTAATACAGAAATAAATTTAGGCTTTATAAAACATTTATTCTTCATTCGCTAGGAAAAAAGTGCCATAGAAAAAGTTTAAAAGCGCTGCTTTATATTGGATGACATATTTTTTTCATCCTTATAGTAAACTACATATTTTTTTATATGTATTTTTTTGTAAATTGTTTTTAAGTTTAACTTTTTTACTGTTTTTAAGTAAATAATGTGAGATTTTAAGTTTATTGGTCGCACTTCCCATAGCCGCTCAGATATTCATCTTATTAAAAACTGTCTTCAACAGAAAAGAATTTCATACAAACATATTTTCTTATGTATAGATATATTTGTGATACAATGTAAATCAGCGTTTCCCAACCTTTTTTCATGGCGGACCGGCAAGCAACCTAGAAAAAATTTGCGGACCGGCAAGTTTAGAAAGTAATGTGTATCGCAAAAGTTATGAGCAAAAAAAAAAAGGTTTTCACCTGGCAAATATAAGTAATGAGCAAAAAAAAAGGTCTTCACCTCCAAAATGTAAATGATGAGCAAATAAAAAAGGCCCTCCAAACTACAAACCCGGAGGAGATTTTGTAACTAAGTCTCACGAACCGGCGGTTGGGAAACGCTGATAAATAATAAAGCAAGCATGTGGCCGCAAGCGTTAAAGCGTTTGTTCTTCTCGTTGACAGCTAGCAACTTGGGGTTAGATCTTGACTATGTCAAGTAATTTGTATAAAAAATATTTATACAAATTACATAACATAAACTGTAGGTGCATTTCTGTGTGCGCTAAAAAATGACGCAATACTGACCATATTACTCCGGAATGTGCACAGATTGACCCCTGACTACTCAAATTCATTCAGATAAATATATTTAAAGCATATTAGTTAGTTTCTTCCTAAACCTCTTCCTTAGCTTCTAATTTTATTTATATAGAAGTACTTATTACAGTTCTTCGTTAGCAGAAAAGTTACAATTTATTATTATAAATACTATTTAAACTTTTCTTGTAAAATATTTTGCTTGTTTGGTATTAATAAAGTTTAAGTTCAGGATGTTAGCATGTTTATATTTTTTCATTATGTAAATTATTTGAAATTCTTTTCCTATATATACGCCCATTCAGTCTTGTTAAACAGAATCAACATTGTTCGCAAATATTATAATAGCTCTAATATTGGTTCAGCTGTTATACTAAGAAATATATAACATGTTTTTATAGCAATCGCATTTATAAAAAGTCATCTACAAATTTATTATTGATCTCTATTGTTATAGTTGACAAATTAGTGTCATATGGTGTTATGTACAATTTTATATTTAAAGAGAAGCCAAGTGTCAGAGATTAGCTAATAAAATAGACAAATATATTGCCTACCAGCTGACTTCGTACATATTTTGTTGTATACATACATTTTTGCAGTATTTTTTTTACGTTATAATAAGATATTTCCAGCTTTCAGTTTTAGGGCGGCCCCCGGAACACCTCAAATATTCATCCAATTAAAAAGAAAATGAACAATACAAAAAAATATTTCTTTTCTTACTTTAAACAATTTTTAACAAACTTATTTATATAAACAATATTAAATGATATATTGCAAGTTGTTTAGTAAGCGTCCTCCGGAACCCCTTTTAGAATGAGAATTTTGAGAAACTATATTGCTTATGTTCGAATCTTATGGCTGTTTTACATTATACTTTTCATTAGACTTTCAAGCTTAGCGTCAGAAAGAGGCATTATACACCTGTATATTCTTACTTCTTACTGCCAACTTAACAATTGTATGTGACAGATAAAAGTTTGGTTATAAAAACCGATTTATAAATATCGTTGAATTATGTTAGTTTATATTTAATTATATGCCAGAAAAGGTAAAACAGTACAGCCTAAATAACTTAAGCTAAGTTGGTACACCTAAGAAAGTGTATCGTAAGTCAAACAAAATAGGATTTGAGTTTGAGTTGTGTTGGAGGTGGGATAGCATTGAAAGTATGAAGGAAGAATTGTGTTTCACATTATACTTTTTGCATCAATAATATGCAATAATATCTGTAGTGCTTAGGAGAAAAGTATAATGTAGAACAGACTTTAGATTTGTTCTGTTGCTATACTAAATTACGTGAAAATATGTCCAGCCGTTTTTGCATGCATTTCGCACAAACAGATAGTCACAAAAAATAATTTTTGTGAAAATCGTCTATAGTCACTTGAAAAATCACTAATAAATCATCTGATTTATTGATATATAGCCTTCAATTTTATTTATATAGGTAGCAGAAATGTATATTCTGAAGCAATGATCACAATATTTTGCTTGCTGTTAGTGTAGCGAACTGACTGTAATCACAAATTAAACAGGGTAAGTGCTGATTCTCAGCATTTTCGCTCGCTAAATGCGCCTATTTTCTTTCATCATACTCAACAGTTGCGTTTACTAAACGTGCCCAATTAAACGGTGCGTAATTATATTTACAAATATTGAATAAATATACATTAAACATTTTTTTTATTATTTATATATATATTCACATACACGACGTATTTATTAACGTAACGTAACGTTATTAAGGAAAAAAAAATGTCAGATATGGTCAACACTTTATTTTAGCTAACTAGTTACAAATTCAAATAAAAAAGTTGAGTTCATCTGATACCGACATAAATTTAAATGAATCCAAATCAAAATATATGAAATACCATTGTCTAAATCAGCACCTTCCAATCTTTTAACATTTGCTAACCGGCAAAAGTAAAAAATGTTAGTATCTTTCTACTAGGAAAGTAGAAAGTATAATAAAACATTTCGCATATCACATCAAAATTGAATATATTTTAAAAAATGTTAATACATTGCTCAACAGACTTATAAAGAAATTTATACTGTATATCTTTTTTCAATTTTTTCGGAAATCTGCGATTTATTGATCAAATATTCGAATTATTTTAATATTTCCTGTATTTTTTGTGTATTGGTAAAAATATTTGGCTGACCGGTAGTTGTAGAGCACTGGACGAAAATAACAACGAAAAACTTTCTTACAATTGTTTTGAATGATTCTTGCATATCGAATTGTAACAAAATATATTAAATAAGTAAAGGAAGAGTGAATCTAGGTGTCTGTGTCGAAAAAACGTTGAACTAAAAAGTCGTCTCTTTGCCGGAATATATTGTCGAGTGATATAGTTGATACCCGTGCCGTTGATTTATTGTAATTGTTATAGATGATAATTTGTCTACTCTTAGTACTCCAACGAGTTGTTCGTGTAGTAAAAGTAGGCAACCGTATCTAATTTTTCAATACGCGAAGGTTGCCTATACTGCTAATTAATTATGTTAGCACAGTCGCGTAGTTTTTCCTAATGGATAGGCTGAAATCAACTTTTATTTTTTAGAAGAAAAACCGGTCCTCAGGAAATATAAAAAATTAGATATGCCAAAATAAAATAGGCCTCATCCGGCATGTGAAGGTCTTTTGTAAAACTTTGCGTAAAAAATCATGGGAATTTTTTAATTAATAATATGGTGTATTTTAGACACAACAAAGCCTATTGATATATTTGGCTATTTTAAGAAAATCAGATATAATTTATTTAAATAATAATATAAATATGTAAAATTATATTAAGGGCAAGATTATTTTTTACAACTGTACAAAATTTAATCAAATATATCAAAATAATGCTTGGCGTAAGCTTACGGGACAGAAACCAAAAGTTAAAATTCATAAAACCAGCAAAATTACAGCCGTTATACACCTCATTGCGAACCTCAAATGGAGCTATGTAGGACTTGTAACAAGAAAGGACTCAACTAGGTGTACAAATTAGATAGTTCATTGGAGTCCGCGAAGAAACAAAAGGGAATGTCGAAAAAAACGCTGGCTTGATTGTTTAAAGAGAGTCGCTGGCAAGCAGTAGTACAGACTTCAAATTAGAGAAGCGTTGAATAAAATTAGGGAAGTCTGTGTCCAGCAGTGGATAAATACAGGTTGAGCAATAAGAAAAGGAAGAAGCTATGATGCTATCTGCGGTATCCTATGAATGGATATGTGGATGGTGATCCTGCACATTGGCCCCCACATATGCGCCCTTGACAAATGCGCTAAAAAAAGTTCAAGAAATAATATCATTTCTGATATAATTTTGCAGTAATATCTTTAAACGTGTGTTAAGATGCACATGTTTATTTTTTGTTGAAAACGAGCTAACTTTTTTTATTTATTTTTTTTTATAATTTTGTAAACCAATAGATTATTAATAATAATATAATAATATCTATTTATTTCATTGTTTAGATCTTACAAGAAGACATACAATAAGTCACAAAAAGACAGAAAAAATACATCAATAATATTGTCTATACATAATTGTTCTATAAAGAAAAGCGTACAAATTAAGAAGTTATAATTAATTGTGAATTATTGGGCTTCGATAATTACTTGATTTTTTTAGCATTTGTAGGGGCGCATTTGTCTGGGGCGCTTTTGTTGGTGTACCAAGTGCATATAAATTTAATTTTTGCACTTGATGATTATCTGTCATTCTCTAATTCAACGGACTCTACCACATACCGACAGGCCCCCCTGTAGATTTTCCCTTCTATTTATTTATGCTTATATTTTGTGAAAATTTTCAGTGTGCCGTCTAATAAAACTAATATATTACCAATTACCATTGTTCTTTTCACTTAAATACTTACTAAAACCACAATTTTGAAGTCTAAATTTAAGTGTGAGGGTACTAAAGTGCCGCAACCCCAACTTTCCCACTGCTGTATCCAAAATCATTTAAAAAGATTTTATGGTCATTAATATCCCTTTCGAAGAACAAGAACTGCTTTACGGTTTGTCGCCGTATCAGGAGTCAAAGCGAAAAGACATTAGATACACTACTTGAAGCTCTCGAAATCTTTGCCTGCAGAAGGTATGTTCTTTGAATCTTTGTGCTTTCCGAAACTGCCAGATCGAAACACGATAAACGAACACATGTTATATATACATCATTCAAGTGCTTGTTATTTTAAACATGTTTTGCAAAATGCTTCTGTTTTTTACTTTCTGTTTACTATATTTTTAAATTTTTTGTTAGTTTATTTTGTGCTCAGTCGTTGGTAATATTAGAAAACAAATTATTTTTTGCCAAAATGTATTTAAGCCATAAGACATAAATAAACTACTTCTGGTTGATAGATTGAGAGCAATACTAATAAACTTTCAAAACTAGGTATATAAAAGGTGCAAGTAACAAGAAGTAGAAAAAGAAAGTACGTAATTTGCAAATTAAAGTCTGTTTTTGATTCGATCTGAATATTTATTCAATTCCGGAAGTTAGTACTTAATACCACACGTTTGCCAACACAGGAACACCCCGCTGAGTGACAATTCGCATCTCGGCGCTTCGTTCATACGTCAGTTTTATGTTGTTCTATCTCAGCATTCGAAAATTTTTCAGGATTTTCGCAGATACGTTGGTTTATTTCCGTATAAGACTACAGTATGGCAAGGTCTAGCTTTAAAACTGCAGGTCTTTAAAACCAACATTTTTCTTTAAGACCAACATTACTGTATGGTTGCGAAACGTGGAAATCAACCATTGTCATCGAGACCAAACTGCAATTGTTTTTAAACATATACCTACCTAAAGTTTAAGCCTACGATTTATTTTATATTGTGTAAGAAATTATTAAAATAAAATTTCGTAAGCTTTTAACATTCGCGCCCAAAGGATGATTTTGTCTCTTATTAATTATTTGAAAGGTAGCGAGAAAATAGTGTGTGTTTAATTGATCTCAACAATAATTTCTGACATTTGATATTCAAATATTCATAGACATTTATTCGAATTGTTTTTCATATAATTCACATTAGTCCCTTTGCTCCGTACGAGATATAGGTTTTCAGTTTCTTCAACACGGTAAAGTTTTCTGCTGCGACGTTATTTCATAGTTATCGTGAATGGACTTGCGGGGTATTCGTAGTAGAAGTACACCGCGTTTGAATTGGAGTAGAACTGTTGCCAATAAGGTTGAAAAAAAAACCGGCATATCCTGGAGTGAAGTTAAAATCCGGAAGCCAGGCCCGTTGGAGAAGCTATGTCGTGGTTTCTATATTCCTTGGGGGATGATGAATGACAGCATGTTCAGTATTTATTTTAATCATATTTTATTATGCAAATTGTGCATACAGCGTGTAACAGTGAAAGCGCACACCGCCAATATTAGCTTTATTATCAAATTTACAAAAAAGACCATATAACGAAGTTGTAGGAGACCAAGGAGGACATCTGCTTAAAGAAAAAAATATTGTTTTAAACCAGTGGTTCTCAAGTTAGAGTACTAATATTTTTTCAAATGGGATTATACATATTTTGTATACCTATTCAATAGCGTATTTTTTTCTGAATTAAACAATGTATTAGTTTAATAATAAAAAAATCTTTACATAATAAAAATGTTGAAAAAAAATCAGCTGTGGCCACCACAGGACCGACCGCCATTACAAAGTACTTGTTTAATTTATGCTGCTTTATCAAAAAATGTCTCAAATCAAAAATGTTAGTTATTGCTTTTATAGCAACTTTTGTTAAATAATTTTTTTCGAAATATTTCTCTGTTGAGATATATTCGCAAAAATCTTAAAATCGACACGAATAAACTCCCATTAGCTAACCGGTTTTTACCAAGAGTTGATCAACTCGTGCCAAAAGCTTTAATATGAAGTTTCATAAAAATCCTTTTAGCCGAATTTGTTCTGCTCGTATACACGGGCCGACAGACGGACGGACAGACAGACAGACATACAGACCGACAGACATCATGCTAAAAATAGTCAAAACGTTATGTAGGGACCTCGATTCGTGGAGATCCATGGAAATCTCGAAATGTCAAAATCGGTATGATCACAATACCTCCCTTATATATGTTGGCGGTCAGTAAAACACTCGATTGAAATTTAAATAATTTTTTATATTTAATATTAATATCTGATGATAATAATGAAAGCTACTTCTGTTTTAAGTCGAATAGAGTTATGTTTAGTAAATAATGGAAATCAAATGGAACATTATTTATAAGGACCATTTAACAATTATTAATTTTTAACTTTAATTTATCACTCTTGTCGCCAAAAATTTTAACTAACTTTATCACTCTTGTTTTTCATCCATAGCTGACTGTACATTAATATTAAAAATAAAAAATTACTTAAATTTCGCAGTTTTTTCAATATTTTCATTATGTAAGGATATTACACTAATACATGGTTGAATTCAGAAAAAAAATAATAGTGTATTTTTTTTTCTAATAGGTATAAAAAATAAATACGTATAATCCTATTTGAAAAAATATTTTCTTGTTTAAGCAGATTTCCCTCTTGGTATCCTATAACTTTGCTCTATACTATTTTTTTGTTCTATAATAATAAAGCTAATATTGGCGGTGGTCGGTTTCGCTGTTACAGCCTGTATATGGCGATTGCAAGACATTGCATCGACAACTGAAAAGAGGTAATGGTTATCTTTACAACAACAGTTTGGAACCGAACATGTTTTAATAAAGGGGTGTGTTATAAAAGTGCCCCTGTATTAATTATCTGAAACAATAAAATTACAAAACTTACAAAGAAAATGTAGAATAAATGCTTTGGAATATTTTTAGTAAATATTTAGAATCATTTAATTGCATTTTAAAAAATATTTATTGCTACATTTAGTTTTAAAATAAATAATGTATTTTATCGTTTTTCTAGGCTACTTTTACTTATAATTTATATTCTAGATATTACAATAAACAATTTTAATATATTAAGCATTATAATTTCAAGTAATTTATGCAAATTGTTAATTTAAATACAAAGCATAGTCCTAATTAAAAATTAAACAACCACCATTTGTAAACAACCACTACGAAAACATATTAAATGTGTGAAAAAAGGTAAATGTTGACGTGTATTTTAAAAATAGCATACGAAGTTTTGAGACCTGGGTTATAGCATACGTTAACTTCTGCATATGGCTCAGAAGTCAATAGTTCACATCCGGCCGACATCTGCTAACTTCCGTCGTGAAATATTGGACCCCTTGATGGCACAATATTCCAACGCTAATTCTTATGAATGATAAGTTATGGGAGAATGCACAGAAAGAACAAACTATACAATATATTCGTTTGTAATCAAATGCATAAAACCATACGGTACCTCGTCACCTGTGAGCTAGAATTAAATATTTTATGGGAACATTAACTTGGAAAACCATAAGGTGCACAAGTCATTATGCGTAGAACTGTATGTTATACCCATTTTCATCTGATTATCATATAAAATGCATAAATTATAAGTAAAATATCGTGCTGCAACAAGTGACACATTGTTTTACAACATTGTGCGTTAAAGGCTTAATTTTTAACTTAACCAACGATAAATCATTTCAGTCTCATGAATCTGTATGATGTCAAAATGAAAATATACTATTAGAAAAGTTTTTCATTTGTTTTTGTTTGAATACATATGATTTTTTATATCTAAGGATGCTCAATTCGAATGTTTTTTAACAATAGTGACTCCATCAGAGATTGGGTCCCCTAGTTTGAAAAACTCTTTTTTTAGACTACCAAGTGGTAAATCTTAAATATATAAAAACGAATGTCTGTATGTTTGTTCGTTATACACTCCTAGGCCCATTGACGGATCTGGATCATATTTTGCACAGGCAATTTTTAGGTAGTCGTGGCGAAAAACTTTTTTATTTTTGTGTTTTTAAACATTTTATTTTAAATGTTACTGGCACGTCTGAATAGTTCTGAGAAATACAGAGATAAGACAAATTTCCTGTGAATGGTTCATTGGATGGCTGTATTAATAAGTTTGCAATATTTGGTCAACATCGTAATTCTTCGGTGGATGTTTTATTAGAGCTAATAAAATATTCGTTATTCGATAAACACGTGTTTTCTGGTCTTATATATAAATAGAATGTCTGTTTGCTATAACGAGTGAGCATCCGAAAAAAAAAACTTAACTTTCTGTCCATAGCCTTATGGACAGAAATGGGCATCTCTTTTATTGTATACTGCAAACAATCGTCTTCTTTTTCTCTGGGCACTATCAGTCGGGTGGACTTTTGGCCTCACTCACATAAATCCTCCATCTTGATCTATTAATTTTCAGATCTTTCCATGTGTCATGTGTATCAATACTTATTAGATCTTCAATTAGCTGATCTCTCCATCTCTGGCGAGGTCTTCTCATTGATCGATGGGTATTTAATCTTCCTTACCATATCATCTTAACCATTCTGTCCTCCCTCATCCTCATCACGTGTCCTGTCCACTGTAATCGTCTACCTCTCAGTTCTTTGTTCTTACGAGTTCTCCATTCACCATTAATTTGAATGGGACCAAAGATTTGGCGTAATATTTTATTTTTGAAAACTATGAGGTGTTGTCGTCCCCGCTTTGTCAAGGTTTCGGAACCATACATAGGTTAACAATTGAAAACTAAATGTAATTGTAAATATAGTAAATAAATCAATTATTTATTTAAATTGTTGTTCTTAAATAACATTTTTATAATTATTTATATCGTTTGGCATAATAAAACGCATGCTTTCATGGCTATCTGCCAGTTTTCCTTTTTTTCATTGATCACTCTTTACAGTCTGTACAGTTACTGTATATCCAAATGTCATTTTATAGCATTAAACAAATTCGACCTAACAAACCAAACCTCAGCTACAGCAAATAAATTTTGAACGACAGATAATCAGATTTAAAATAGCGTATTGTTTGGCTGTATTTCAAGTCCTATCAGGAGAAACTACTACCATTTTTTTTTATAATAAATATTATAACATTAACCCTAGCCTCGAAGTAAATTATATCAACACTTAAGTGTTGTGTATTTGATTATTATCAAGAGTGACAAAAAAAATAAATTTAAAAGATAAAGTTCTGGGAGACTGAACAAAAAAATATATGTGGTTAGTGTGATAATGCGAATGACGAGTAGATGTGTGCAGTAGTGCGAGGAAAAGAGTGTGAATTTGAACTTCTAAATGGAATGAAACTTCACCCTAAATGGAAGTAGATTACCACCGACTGCCATCTGTAGTACGAGGTGGTCACGTTTAACGAAGCGTGATATGCCTGTTTTAGATTTCAAGATTAAATTTTAGCAAAATAAAATCCTGAGAAACTATACTAAAGATTAAATTATAATTAAAGATTATAATCCTTTCAATAAATCTAATCATTAGAGCCAAGACGTAATTACGCCTTGAGTTAGATTTAATATGCATTCTTAGGCGTTATTATTAAATGTAAAATTTGGCATTTTCTAAATTCATTTCTGCAATTGATTCCACAGAAAAATGATTGAAATTGCATTCACTCGCCAATGATATTAGATAAATTAATAATACGAAATTAAATAATCCACCTCATTAAAATATTATCACTGCTTTATTTGTGTTTGCTCTGTGAACTGCCATAGATATTTATTGGCTGTTGTGTTAATATATTCCAATTATAGTCTTCAAGCATTTGTTGGAAACAATGGAGAACTATAATTATTTGTCCTTAGTTATAAAGCATTCGATGGTGCTGAAACCTGGACTTGACAAGAGATACAAATAGAAGAATATCGGTATTTGAACTATGGATTTAAAAGAGATTCGCGTATTTCATGGGGTTGAGAATATTAGAAACAAGGAAACCCAAAACTTGTTAAACCCACAAATATATTAAAAAAATTTCAAAATATTTTTGTCTGATATCTATCATTAAGTTATTGTGCGACAATATGTTTACAAAAAAAAAATCTACAATTAAAAATTTACTATTATTTATATAAAAATTCTTTGTATAGATTGTGGCTGGTTTTATTTCAGATTGATCGTTTTATATAAGAAACTTAATCATTGGGGTTATACATAGCGTTAAAGAAAATCGCCTTCTCTACGCTGATTGTTTACTCGTAGATGTCATTTTCCACTGTTAAATTCAATCCTGCGAGTGGGTTAATAGAGGGCTAAAATAAGCGAATATAATTTAAAATATGTTTTAAACCTGTATAATTAATTATTATTTTATTGTTATAGGAAGATGAAAAGGTGATGCAGCTCGTGGAGAAACACGGACCTAAGAAATGGACACTGATAGCCAGGCATCTCAAGGGTCGTATTGGGAAACAGTGCAGAGAGAGGTGGCACAACCACCTTAACCCTAACATCAAGAAGACTGCATGGACTGAACAAGAGGACAATGTGATATACCAAGCTCATAAGCAATGGGGCAACCAGTGGGCGAAAATTGCAAAACTTCTTCCTGGAAGGTAATTTTAATCTAGAAAAAGTAATAATCTAAAAATGAAACAATTATGACGTGAAAGAGGTTCTTCTAAAAGAAAAAAATAAATAAATAAATAAAATTCACAAAAAAAAAGAAACTTTAAGCGAACACACTTGTTAGTAATATTAATATGTTTCTAACGCTGCTTTCAAGGCCTCTCTTTTCTTCCTTCTTGTTATTTTAAAAAAACTTTTATCTGTTATTCGCAGTATGTGTATGGCTGTAGTGAAGGGTATGCGGCGTATACATTCTGCTTTTTTTCGAATGAATAGCGTTTACCTTATTCATTTTAAAATTTCGATATGTTGAACGTATATGTGTGTACCCTCTGATTTTTTCAATATATGTCCAGTATACCCTCTGCTGATTTTAAGAATGCAGCACTGTGTATATGTCTGTACTATCTAAGGTGATATGTTCTTATGTCTGCAACTAATATGATGGTATAGTCAACACCCATAATTTCCCAAATTATTTCGTTTCCCAATTTTTTTCTCTTTCATACACCTGCTGTTCTTCTCCAGAAGTTTACTTTTATTGCATTTAGTATTCTTTTATTTTTTGGATTTACATAGTATTCATTGGCCAAACTTTACCTACTGCTGCATATAATCTTAACAATGGTGTTGAAAATTCTGTCTTTTTTCCTATGATATTCTTTTGTCCCATATCGTACTATTTAAGAATGCTATAATTCTTCTACCCTGCATGTACCTTTTTTTATTTTTTATTTTTATTTATTTTACATCGGCCTATTTCTGCGACGAGGCTAATCGCCGATGCCAGGGGGCGAGCTCCTATATCTGGATGAGGGGCGAATGATTGTGAAAATGGGAGTAATGTAAATATATTATACTCGCCCGAATAATATCACCAACGGAGACTTGAACTAGCAAGCTCACAATTTAGACTGTTGTTACAAGTCAAAACTGCGATTTAACGAGCTCAGCCACTCCGTTGGCTGCGTGTACCTTTGTATAATCCCATGATAAAAAATGAATTGTTGTTTTTCATTAATATATATGTTTATCATAAATCATATGCGTAATCAAATGAAAATGTTGATGTTTAGAAATATTTAATTTTTAAGGTTTCTGAATGTGGATCACCTATACCACTATTTTTGTCATATATTATTAAATTATAAATTAAATAGTTTTGCTAAAACCTGAGAGTGTATAAAATTAATACGGCATAAAATAATACGTTTTCAGATTTTAGATTAATTCAGTAAATCCAGTGAAATAATTTAAAAAAATTCCTATACGAATACTCTTTTTAATTATACAAATATTTTTTAGGACTGATAACGCAATAAAAAATCATTGGAACTCAACGATGAGAAGGAAGTATGATTCAGAAGGTCGTATCATGGACGACAATAGACGCAGCCGAGCCAGGACTCATAAAGTTTCTAAGCAACTTACCAGCGAATCTGCACCAGTGCGATATCCTCAAGCAATATTACCGAGGGTGGAATCTTCTGAAGTTATTACCAATACTTACCAAGACAGTAATGCAGCTATTACTTACAACGACGTAAGTATATATTATTAATAATACTAACGTGATCCTTCCAATGTTTAATAATTATCAACCTTCATTTTAGTACAAATAACAATCAGTGGTCCCACTGTATACAGGTACAGCTCTATTTAGCAGGGTGTTTTCTAGATTTAGATAGACTACCGGGTAGTTTTTGTGGAACAGTGTATGTTAAACTCATCCTAGTTTTCTCCAATATTTAAAATTACCTAAATATATCTTCGTGCGAATTTTTGTATGGTGTACTATACACAGGCGCGCATCCAGGGTTTTTCTTGTGGGGAAGCTTAGAAAATAAAATTGTTTTATAGGGACAGGGATGGACTGGGACCTACATTTTTGATCGGGCAAAAACCCAGAATGGTCACCACTTCTAAAATACAAGTATTGACAAAAAAGAAGGTCATAAGCTCTAAAATTCAAGTCGAGGAGTAAAAAACTCAAGTATGTTTCTTAAAAACACTAAAACCACGTATTTTTAGTACGTATGCTGGGGATGTCAAAGCCCTGAGCCCCCCTCCCGCCCAGGGTGCGCTCTTGTCTGTATCTATGGTTGACTTCAATTCGAGTTGGGCGGTTGCCTACAAAGGACAGCCCGCAGGTTCAAATCGCAAATACATTTTGGATTTTTAACATTCCGAGTGCAGCAGCTCCGTAGGTCAGTTTAGCTTCGACTATAAATGCTTAAAATGAGTACTTGTATCACAGAGATAATAGAACCTGTCGAAACATTATACTGATCACGTGACTTTCGTTTAGTGCCAAGGGTCTAGAAATTAAGAATGTACATTCTCCTATGCGCCACCTAGGTGGTATGAACCTATTATAATTTATGGATATTTATTATTATTGTGCAGGCATGCACCAATAATTATCTGTTAGGGAGTCTCACTTATACATAAGGCTAGCATAATATTTATAACCCAATCCCGGACTCTTGTTGATCAGTGAAGTGATAATCACACTCCAAATCAGCTGAAAAACGGAGGGAAATCAGTTTACCAACGAGAGGCGGAGAAACAAAATTATTTGAAGAGCGGTGGCGGGCACAAATCTATAAAATCACTTAAAGAAATTAGGGCAAAAATTCAGAACATAAATCACTTGAAGAACGGGGGCAGAAGTTCACACTCGATCACTTCAAGAATTGAAATTGAAGATTACCTAGTTGTTTTGAGGGAATCACCTGAATAAAAGATAGTTAAAATATAGACACTGCGATGTTCAGAAACGACAACAAAAAAACTATTAAAATGTAATTACCTAGATGTGGGGCTTTCAAGCTTCCGACCCCCCTTGCGTGTCTGTCTGTACCACTCATATATTATTAAATCGTGATTTTACTAATATTAATCTTTTTTTTTTTTTCAGGAATGGTCTGTAGATTTTTATGACCAGTTGTCGAGCCAATCCAGTGGAGGTGCTTTTTCTGTTAACGAAGCGGCCACTCCGTCCCCAAGCCCACTTACACCGACTCCCACACCAACATTGTTACAAAACTTTGAGCAGGAAGTACGAATTAATTCACCATCTACAACCACCGAGTCCAATACAAATATGCTAGATTCACCATTCAAGTACTTTGATATTCTTCAAACTCAACCCAGCCCAGTCAAACTGATACCTATGAGTGATGAAGGAGTAGCAGAATTAAGTTTCTTAGAATATTATCCTTCACCTGGTGTGTCACCCCTCAAAGGAATACCAGTTGAGAAACAATTTACTAAAACCCGTAAGTTAAAAATTTATTTTTTTTTATCACGGTGTAGTATTATTAAGTGAAGGCGTTGTCTATATTATCAACATAGACGTGTTAGTACCAAATACTGACCGGATGACTCTGCTGATTGAACTACATACTTGTAGTTCCAAAACGTTGCAAAATGTCTTCAAACGTTAAAAAGTTAACTCGTGACAACTTAAGAAAATAAAAATTCAAATAAGTTTCGTATGCAATTAAGAAATGAGTAATATTTTACTTTTAATTTGCAATTTATTTTAAGAAAATAAAAATTAATAAAAAGTTATATAAGTTAAATTATTTAATATGTAATATTTTGAAAACAAATACATAATTTTAAAATATGTTATAAAAAAATCAGTTGTGTAAGTTGTAACTTTTGTTAAATAATTTTTTTCGAAATATTTCCCTGTTGGGAAATATTCGCAAAAATCTTAAAACCGACACGAGTGAACTCCCATTTATAGTTAAGTAATTTTTACCAAAAGTTGATCAACTCGTGCCATTGATGTCAAAAGCTTAAATATGAAGTTTCAAAAAAATCCTTTTAGCCAAATATGCTCCGGACGTGTACACGGGCCGACAGACACACAGACCGACAGACATCATGCTAAAAATAGTCAAAACGTTATGTAGGGAGCTCAATTCGTGGAGATCCATCGAAATCTCGAAATGTCATAATCGGTATGATCACCATACCTCCCTTATATATGTTGGCGGTCGGTAAAAAATACGTGGCACAATTGGCGGATAGCTACAAATCACGTGATGTCTAGCAAGAAATTATCGTGTACGGGCACAATCCGCATACCACTTATTTCATACCGTGAGTAATATGAGTCTTGTTTTCTTTTTAGGCATAGTGCCAAGTAACTTAAACCAAGAAGCCTTGATCCCAGTGACATCTGCCCTAGAATTAAGTACACATAGTTCACACAGCTCGATGCGACCTACTACCCCGCCAATTCTTCGAAGAGGTTCCAAAGCGCGACGAAGAAGAGATAGTGGAAATACCTCCTCAGAATATAGTTCAATAGAAGTACAAATTCCGTCCGAAAATGTAAGTATTTAAATCTTTGTTTTCTACATAAACTGGAAACTTTTTAACTTTGTAATGGCATTTTCATTTCCGATTCAAATAAAATATATGTATACATAGAATCGGGTATATTTCATTGTAATTATAATTGTTATTATAATCGTAATCATCGACCAAAACAAATAATTTGAGTTGCTATATTTAATTAGTAGTATATTATGATGATATTAAATTTAACATTTTCTAATTTATTTGTTTTCTTGTTTTCAGTGTTCTTTCAATGAGCAATTCTCAAGAGTAGTGCCTAAAAGTGACCCCAAAACGCCTGTTAAAAATACTCCAATTAAACAGTTACCATTTAGTCCGTCTCAATTTTTAAATAGTCCTAATTTATCATTCGATGTTACATTAGCTTCTACGCCTGTTAAAAGAACCCCTTCAACTCCAACTAAGGAAAATGGAATGGTAAGTAACACGAAACATCAAAGTCCATTTCAATTATGTTCTCTTACTTCACTTTTAATTTATTTTTTATAACAGATTATTTCGGTGATTTTTAATATAAATTAGAACACCATTTTTTACCTTTACGTAGCAAATATATGACCTGCTGCTCTCTTTTCGGTAATTTCTCATCTTATTCGCTCAAAAACTACTTAAAGTGGTTTGTGCAGTCCTACAAAGAACTAAAATTCTTGCTATTAAGTAAAATAAGTTATAGTCTGAGGGTGCAAGATTAGTTGAATAAAATATTCCAATCAATTTATAATAATTTTTGCCGAACCTGTAAAGAAATATTACGTTTAGTGTTGTTATGGTGGAGCACAACCCCATTCCTGTGGCTAAATCCGGACGCCTTTCTTCGACTGCTTTCTTCATTGTTACACCCTCAAACTATTACTTATTTCTCTCCTTACAAATGTCAAGAATTTTAGCTTGAGGACTATAAAAATCACCTTACGAGCTTTTTAAGCGAAAAAGACAGTTTTGAACAACCAGTTTCATTTTGCCGGTAGTCTAGAAACAGAAAACTTTCACTTCTCTGTTCTTACGTGCCACCTAGGGCCCTGGGAACATTTTTTATTATAAGTTATACCAATTTACAGATGCATTACTGTATAAAAACAAGATACATTATCCAGAAAAAGCTGGTTTTATTCTGAATAGTTCACAAATTGCTACAAAAGCAGAAAAATAAATCAAAAAACTTTTAAATGAAAATCTCTATAAATTAAAAACAAATTTTAAATTAGGGTTGCACCTATAAGTAAATTGGTCGATTGGCCTTGCCTTATCGTCTGATCCGATTAATTGGCCGCCGATTATTTATAATGTATATAGAATCTGCCGGATAGCGGTACATGTATAGTAGTGCCTCTGATTGTATGGTTTGTACGATTGTATAATTTATTGCTATATAAATACATAGCAATAAATCATACCCAAATAAATATTTGAGTGGGTCCAATCATGATAGACACTTGCGCTTTATATGATTAGATTGAAATACATCAAGAAAATATTTTGGAGAATTGTGATTCAATTTAAATGATTTCTTTTAGGGCGACCCACGGTTATATTTTTCGTCACATGACAATGATGTGATAATTGATTTTTTATTTACATTTTAGTGTAACTAAATTTTTTTTATAGATTTATTACATGTTGAATCCAATGTTTTTCAAATTTCTTTGTCACGCATGGCAATAATAATAATAATAAAAGTACAGTAATGGCTGATTATCAAAACCGATTAAGCGGACAAAAAGCCGATATTGATCAATCGGCAAAGTGACCGACGGCCGATTATCTGTCAATTAATCGGTGCAACCCTAGTTTAAATACAGCAACAAACATATGAGAACAAAAATCTGTATTAAAGATATAAAACAAATGCTCGGTAAATTTTACTACTTTTATTTGATCTCACTTGATACTAGTACTTCGACAGTTATGTCATTGTCAAGAGTATATCGCCTAAACTAAAACTTAAAATCTAACAAAGTTTTTAGTTAAAAAATGTAATTAAACGTACCAAGCATTTGTATAATGTCTGTATTTCAGCATGTTTCACCATTAAATTTAGGATATTTTGCTTAAACATATTCTAAAATCTGTATTTATTATTTCAGGAGTACAGCCCTCTAAGTACACCGAACCCACTGCCACTTGGAGTAAGATCAGAAAATCGTATCTGTGATGTTAAAACCCCTAGTAAGAATACCCTTGTTTACTCTTCTGATTCTTTGCCACGAACACCTACGCCGTTCAAACGTGCTCTTGCTGAAATAGAAAAGAAATCTGGTGCCTTAAAATCCCTCCCTCAAACACCTACCAGACTTGAAGACATCACTGAAATTATGAAGAAAGATCAGGAGTTGTCTGAGTCCACCTATGAGACTGATAGTTCCAACGCATACTTGCAGGTTTGTAAAAAAATTACATTTATATTTCTTAATGTAAAATAAAGCCAAAAAGCATGGCGCCACCATTTCTGAAACGCACCAGAAATATTTTCTTTTGAGATTTATCAGTGGTTTAATATTTCAACTCTTTCTCTCTATCTTCTTGGGCAATATCAGTCTGGTTGACCTTTGGTCTCACTTACTCAATATTCAAATTAGACTCATAATAAGTACCTGCATTCTTTTAATTTTAATTAACATAATTAATACTTATGCCTTTTAACCTTGCGGGGTAAAGCTATAGTCGAGTTATTTTCTAGCATTGTTCTCCATATATTTTTGTATGGTGTTCTGTTCTTTGTATATTTTTTCCTTTTCTCACTTTACTTCTGACTTGGTTGAAACTTCTTTTATTTCTTGTTGTCAAATTTTCTTGGTCTTGCGTTCTTCGCAGTGCTTGCTTCCAAAACTCTTTCAATTTGGTTTCGTTTATTCTGTGTATATATCCTTACTATCTTAGCTGTCCTTCTATAATGTTCTCTGCTAGCTATATATCTAGTTTTTCTCTGAGTTCTTCATTACTAATTCAGTCTAATTGCGCTTTACCTTCAACTTAAAAATCTCGTTTCTGGATTTATTATTTTAGATCTGTGCTTTTTTCTGGTACTCCAAGATTCAGAGGCGTATGTCAAACAAGAACATAAATGAATGCAAAAAAAATGTTTGTTAAAGATAATAGTAAAGAGATAATGTTTCCCCCATTTCTTTTTATACTCTTCATAATTTTGTTAATTTTTAAATTACATCTATATTCATTTAGATATTAATTTTTTTATTTTATGGTTACAGGATAGTGGTTACGTTTCTACCAAACGAAAAAGCCTTCTTATGTCAGACGGCAAAGAAAACATATTACCTAGTAAGAGAGTACGAAAAGCTCTTGCACCGTCTTGGAATACACCTTCTGTGCTTATGAATAGTCCTGATGTTTCATTCGCCTTGGAAACACCGGTAAGTACATGCATTACAAATTTGAAATTACAATAAGCACGTATAATTTAAAAATATTTAAATAAATCATAATTAAATTGAAATATTATTTTTCAGAGCAAGTCACTGGGTAATGATTCATCTGTGTTGTTTTCTCCTCCATCAATAATGAAGGACACGTTAGGAGTCACAGGTTTAACGGACTTGGCACAATCCACCAGTTCTACCAAGGTACAAACGGCATCAAGTTCATGGTTCCATTTCCACTGATCCTACTTCGTTCTAACACATTCATGTTTACTCTACATTCCTTTTTCAGTCATTTCATTCATCTTTCCTAACATCTACCTTTCCATGTATGCTTAATAAATGTACTAATCATTCTAACATTGGTATGCCTGTCATTTTTGCTTGAATGCTAGATTGTAATGTTACACTTCCTTCTTTCTCTATTTATGCTATTATGTTACTTCTTACTAGGATTTTGAATCCAGTAGAAAAATCGTAGATTCCCTTTACAGTGAATGAATACAGATGAGATCTGTTTAAATATTTATTTTATAATATAATTGTGTTGATAATATTATTTATTTATTTTTCGGTGGAATTCTAACAACTAAATTTTTGGAATTTAATATAAAAAGTAAATTTACTGCATTCCCGTTTTGAAACTTGTATAGACGCCTGCGTTCGTTCAAATATAAAATATTTATGTAACTAAACAAGTATAAAATATTTCATATAGAACTACTGTCAGTCATTTTCTCGAACTTATGTTTCTCTTTAGAACATACAAATTCATTTGAATTCTATAATTTTCAAAAATGTAAAAAAAAAAAAATGCAATATCTCGATTAATTAAAAAAAAAATACTTATTTATTTAAATGTTCTTATGTTTATGTTGAAATAAATCAACTTTATTGTGCTTATGCAATATTTAATACGACTTCTTTTTAAAATAGCCGATTAGGTCCTCAGAATCGTTCAAACGCAGGTTGTCTAAATCAAAAACAAAAAAACCTTCTTATTGTCAAGTAGCATCGTCTTTTATTTAGCTTATGTAATGTTACCCCTGTTTGCTAATTGTTCTCATAACTCGCCCTCTCTGTTATTAATACTTAATACTAACGTATATTGATTGAAACAACTTTCAAAGGTCTGTTTACTATTTTAACATGGTAGATGTACCATATGACCTTTCCTTTCTAGTCTGTTTGCTAGTGTGTCTAGCATCTTTTTAACCAAAGTTATCCCTGACCTTTTCCCCTTTCCAGTTAATCCCTACAAATGCTTGCTGACATCGCACATTAAGACGCAAGTATCTTGCACTGTTAGCATGTTATGTTGTTTTTTCATTACAATTCTTTTGTTTTATGTCATAATCAAAAGTTTTGATACAAAATCTGTGAAATGTCATATGGTTTTATAGATTATGTTTTTCCAAACAGATTTTCAGATAAATAATTCATATTATTCCAAATGTTTGCTTCAATTAATTCTGAAAACAATTCATTATTGTATCAGTTTTAACGCTAATGTTGCCTCTAGAATAAGACAGTAGGAAAGTTATTAAACATCGTTAATTTATCAGTAACTCTTAATTATATTCAGTTATTTTAATTATAAAATATTATCTGGAAATCCAATATATGGTGCATGTGTTTTTCTTTTTTTTTTTTCTTTCTTTTGTTATTTGTGTTGTTATAAGTGTAAATACAGACTTTTTGTTTAGCATTGATCGTTATGTCTACCTTTGGTTTTAAATAATTCTGTAATTAATTTGTCATCTATTGTTTATTCTTTATAATTGAAGGTAGATACAGTGAACACTTTATAATCATTTTATTTAAACATCGAGTTGTTATTTTTAATTATTTGTATTTACACTGTATTTAAAGAAATAAACTTTATTTGCACATTAGTAGGTTGTGTGTGAGTGTATGTGTGAGGTATTTTGGGGCGCCTGGTATACTGTAGCATTGATTCCCTTGTCCTATGCAGCGAGAGCAACCTGTGGCCTCCTTCCGCGCCCATCCAGGACCACCTCGTAGCACTGCGGTTAAACGAATCGAGTTCGGGGAGTCCCAGGGGCACAAAGATGCACAGGTCACTAAGGTATGCATTGTCTTTTTTAAATACGACAAAGACTCGCTTCTAACTGTAACTTTCTGTATATCCATCTTTCTAATCTAAAATGTGTATCGACACGCATATAGATTATCAAAACCTTATTTCTTTCCTATTAAGAAAATTAAAATTATTTGTATTTATGTAATAACTAAATGCAAGTACAGTAATATCTCGAACAGTGTGAGTAATTCGTTCGCATCATACCAAGTACTATTAAAAATCGCACTATTTGAAGTATGGATTTAATTATACTTGGTGCAGTAAAGTTTATTGTAAGCATGTAAAACATGTTTTTTTGTAGTTTTTCAGTTGGTTGAGCATGGATGACAAAAAAATATATATTAATCCATTGCTGTCATAGACGCAAGTCGATGTACATCAAAATCAAAATGAAACTCACTTTGATAATATGGTTTTAAGGTTTAGTCAAACGAACGCAATTTTAGCGGTTAACTTTTTATGGTTAATATACTAGCATGCATAGTTTAGTGTCTAGAAAAATATTTAATCACTGAAATAAAATTTAATTCGAGACCTTAGAATTTACTACAATTTAAAGTATTAGTTCTCAAACTTTTTAGGTGACGGCACCCTACCTTCATTTATCTGTATTAATTACACGAAATTCGCCCTTTTCATATAAGGATGCTGGCCTACGGCTCGGGTGGTAAACTTCATCTTCGTGAAATATAACATAAGCGAGTCAAATAAAATATTTTATCTACAACTATATAATCATTAAAAAATCAGCTGTGGCCACAACAGGACCGACCGCCATCACAAAGTACTTGTATAAAATACATTCTGGTAGAGTAGTTATTATTGTAAAAGACAATAACGTATTATATTACGTAGACAGTTTCATGATATGTATTTATAATTTACGATAACCATGGAAACGTACCTGCAAACATACAACAAAAAAATGTCTCAAATAAAAGATGTTAGTTATTGCTTTTATAGCAACTTTTGTTAAATATTTTTTTTCGAAATATTTCTCTGTTGTGAAATATTCGCAAAAATCTTAAAACCGACACGAGTAAACTCCCATTTTTAGTTAACTGATTTTTACCAAAAGTTGACCAACTCTGATGTCAAAATCTTAAATATGAAGTTTCATAAAAATCCTTTTAGCCGAATTTGTTCTGCACGTATACACAGACCGACAGACAGACAGACAGTCGTGGAGATCCATCGAAATCTCGAAATGTCAAAATCGGTATGATCACAATACCTCCCTTATATATGTTGGCGGTCGGTAAAAATTAGTAAATTTAATTTATAAACACAGAAATTCTGAGCGTCAATTGTTTAACTTCAGAACCTACGTCATCAATAGGGTTGTCGAACCATCAGCTGATTGTATTATATAACAATGTTTTAAATACTATTATTTATTGTTTTATTTATTCTAATTTATAAATAACATTCTAATTATAAAGATGGTGTGAGGCGCGAATAGCCATCGTTGCTGAGCGCCAAATATTTTAACTTGCTAAATAAAAAGTTTGCAGTATAAAAAAAACGTTTATTTTTCACGGGTGAGCACGCATGCACGTTCCTTTTTTGCACTGCTTGCAATATGAACAGCTTTATATATTTACAGTTGGAGAAATTATGCATTTATTATTTGATAACTAAATAAATAAATTTTTATTTAAATGAGTATTATTTTTAAATTCTAAATTATTACCCTCAGGGAAATTCATGTTGTCTGAAGTCGCACTGTATGAGTTATTACTGTATATTGATTAATATTCGCTTGAGAATAGGATTTTATACTGATTAGGTCTAGTATTATGACTCAAGAAACCATACACAATGTTGCTATAAAAATATAGCTCCTAAAACTATTATAATAACTTAAAACTTTTAAAATTATATTGTTTATTAATAGTATATTCTAGTAATTTTGTTAATTCAAAGAACCAATTTAACTATTTTTAATTATTAAATGAATACCGAGAAAAATTCAGTACAAAAATTAAAAACAATCCTTTGTTTAATATACATTTAGTTAAATTTTGTTGTATTACTACATAATTGAACCTAATGCGGTATAAAGTAAAATTCTTTAGTCGACCTAGTATTGAGGTAATGTATTTGCAGTTCTAAAAATAAAGGTTGACAAATATTAGAAATGAGGCTTTACTACTAATATTTATTAAAAACATAATAGTCAGGAATGCAGTTAAACATGTTTATTTATTATTTTTTTATTATGTTTAACAAATATTTTAAATAATAATTCTAAATACCATATAACAATGTATATTGTGAAATATAATTTTTTTCACAGTGTTTTATTATTTTTGTTACAGTTGGATACAAAATGGGTTCGAGTGGCCTGTGGCCGAACCAAAGATCAAATAGAACTTACTGCTCGAGCTCATCGATACCTTAAATCTGCATCTTTAAAACCTCGGTCGCTACATTTCTGAGCTGAATAAGTGCAAATATGTCTAGCGTTAAGAATATATCCATGACCCACATTTGTTGCGATTGCTCCATAGGATGTCGCACAGTGTGTAGATTGTATTAAAACTAGTCCTCTTCTTATTTTTTCATTGTTTTACATGTACCACATTTTAATTATATGTAATAAATGATAATATATTTTTATCAATATCATCACAATAGATATAAGAATGAAATGTATATTAGGTACCCAAAATACCAACCCAACAAAGGATGCAGTGTCCGCCTGCGAAAATTTTGGTCTTAATTTGAGATGTATTTTTATTTTACATTTGTTTTATATTTATTTTTACCAAGATTTTACTGAAAGCATATTGCATCCTAAAATGTTTCAGATCATATTTATTTTATTTCTTTTGCAGAATTGTTATTTTTTACTTTACCTACTGATAATATTAAGTATTCACTAATATTTTTTTAAAACTAAATTTTTCATTTCCGTGTAATTATAATATGCATTCATGCAGCGTTGAATTCAGATACTCTTGAGTCAGGGGTAACGGGTACTTTTCTGTAATGCTAACAACATTAAAAAATAATTATCCCCAAGATACCAATTTTCTTTTGGGGTAAAAACCTCGGTGACTCAAATTTGAATTCAACATTATTCAATATGAATTTTGTAATGAAAATTTATAATTACTAGTTTGGAATAAAACATAAAAATAAAGAAAATATTTAACAAAAATGTGTATGTAAGGTGAATTATTATGTGTACAGATTTATAATAATAAAAAAAAAAAAAAACTAATCAATATTAACGCATGATTTGTAAATTTTTTTGTACCATGATTATCAGTTATTTTGTTACACTTTATTTATTTCTATCTTGTGAATTAATATAGCATTACATGCATCTTGCATTATCTCAATTTGTATAATTGTGTATTTGGAAAGTCTAACAGCTTGAAAAGCACATGGAATTCTATTAAATATATTTTGAAAATTATAATTGCCTTCTTACTTATAAATTGCTCCTTTATCCTTCCAGAACTATTGTTGTGCACCGTACAATCTAAATAGGATTGTTATATAAGAGACCATCAAATCCGCGGATATCAGCAAATTTTCTGCGGATAAGGATAAATTATCATTTAAACCATGCGGATGGGGGTAGGATAAAATTTCATATCCGTGTGAACATAATAAATCCTCAGTTACTTTCGGAGAATCATACGATTGTGTTCTGACTACGCAGTCCTCGGTTACCTTCGGTTGTCTGTATACACATGTGATATTTTGTAGCATTCTATCACTATGTTACTGTTATTAAGACAATTGTCCATGATCGAGATTGTGTTGAGACAATCAACATAATTCAATAATTAAAAAAATATATAGCCACGTTGCATTACTTTTTCCTCACCTTGGAAAAGGTAAAACTGACATGAGATGTTAGTTGACATTAATATGATACTTGACAGAAATATCAACACGTATTTCATAATCAGCACGCCACCTGCTCCCTACGAAAAAGGACGCTTAGGTCCCCCCAAAAATTATCTCTCACTGTAGGTTACAACATTATTAGTGGATCTAGGCTCCAAAACTTTTGGCGTCCCTTAGGTTAGTTTTAGTTTAAATCCAAACATTTTCAGTATTGTTTTAGAGCAGCGATTACCAAATAAGGCGAAACATGTTAGTTCTTTCCAAACTGACAGCAAAACCTGTTGTGCGGATATTTTTGCGGAATTATTATTTATAAAAGCTGCGGATGCGGATCATGGATATGCGAATGCGGATACAGAAAATCATATCCGCGCAGGGCTCTAACCATCTATACTCTATGCCAAATAAGAAAAGAGTAGATAGCGCTGCGAACGATTATGATTTACACAGGACAAATATAGTATAGCGGGAAATTTAAAATAAGTTACAACTAGGGCATGGGCTTAGAAACTGGGCTAGCATGTGTTTTTTTTTTTTTTTATAAAAAAGAAATTGTGTAATAAGATATTGAAATAAACAAGGCATATAATACACTTACTTTATTTATACGACATAAATTCAGTATAATGGGAAAATTGAAAAAGTTAAAAAAATATTAATTTTTTAAAATTATGTATTATACATTAAAAGAGATTTGGCTAAAATAATTAAATAAAACAATAACACAAACAATATATCATCAGAGCTAAACTTTGACTCGTTAGTTTGAGTTACTGTGTCGTGTGTGTTGTTTTGTGTTACTATTAGACATGAACAGTTTCCACTTAATTTAAATATCCATATTTAGGTAGGTAAGTACCCGCGATAGGAACTTAATGCCATTTTCATTTTTAAATGACTTCCCAATTTGTCTACATTAAAATTTTTGTGTCGGTGTTTTTTAATTGGTAATAAACGAGGTAATACATCACTGCAAGCTGAGCTGATTCAAAACTTTGTAAAATGGAGGGAAAAAGTGCCAATTCAGAATTACCACTCCAAGATAATATTATTAATATACAACATAAAAATGAAGTTCCCCTCTTAGTTATGTATAGCAAAATTTAATATATACATGCTACAGAGATGTGCACGTAAATTACTAGACATAACAACATAACTCGTGTAACCAATGTAAGTAATGATTTGCACATGCGCAATTATTTGAATTACAGAACCCCATTATCAAAACAATTTAAACAGAAAAAGTATAAAAAACTAGAATAAGCTAATATGCTTCGCCCCTTTAAGTGTTGATTGTAGCAAAATCCTGAACCTTCGTAAGAAAAAAACAAGTCGTTATATCATTGAGATATCTCTTCTTAATAGGTGCTTACATTATGGAAGAAGTATTGTTCTCGAATTTCAAATGTCTACTAAAAAAATACCAATGTACAGGTAAACCTCGTTTTGCGCCGGTTCGTTTTACGCCGATTCACAATTACGCCGGTTGGTGTTGGCCGTGGGATTCCCCGGTTTGGCCGACACCAGACGACAGTAGGCGCCACGATTCTAATAGCAGACACACTTTTATACGTTGTTTTATTCTATTACCGTGTACGCGAGCAGCCTATTGTGTGTGTGAAATTGTTTCCGAACTAGTTTTGTTTTTAAGAAAAATAAAAAGGTATGATTATATGTTTTAAGATTTTATTATTGAAATTAAAAGAATATTCAAATATTTGTAGTTTCATTATGGGCGACAATAGTGATTCAGAACCCAAACATTGTGCGAAAAAATGGAGACAAAAATGAACGTAATTCCATGCGTTTAAGAAGACAGCCAAACCCGACCTTTTGTCTGCAGAGCTCTAGGTTTACCCCCGTCCACTGTGACCACAATCATGAAAAACGCTGAGAAAATAAAACATTCCGCACAACAGACAACGGCAATAAGTGTAAAGCACGTAATTTACAGCCGGAGCAAAAATATAGAGAAAATGGAAATAATGTTAGATTATATAATCAAACGATTTATGCAAGGTGCAAGTGTAGAAAAGGTAGATAACATTAACATAAACGAAGACATTATCAGACTTACACGCGAATGCGGATTCGAAGACCTAACAACCGAAGATGTGACCGAACTGTTAGACGTGCATGACCAACCACTCACAAATCAAGAATTAGAAGAGTTGATGGAGGAATTAGCTTGCCCTCAATCAGAAAATCTCGAAGAAGAAGAAGAAGAAGAGGACGAGAAAGAAAATTATGGGAAAACCCTAAAAACGGCCGATCTAACTCGTATCCTTTCTTTTATAGTAAGGTTAACAGATGAGCTTTGTGAGATAAACGAGGATTTCAATCGAAGCACAAATGTTAAAAGAAGTGCAAAAAAGAAAGCAACAATCAAAGCAAATGAAATTGGATGCTTTTTTCAAAAAAGTGTGAGAATTTAATTTCGTACTGACGAACTGGTGAATTAGTATTTATTTTAAAAAATTTATTAATTATATTAAGAGATTATTATTTATTTTGTAAAAGAATTTAAACTTTATTTATTAAATACATTTATAATTTATTTTGAATATATATATAGGCATGTTAGATTGTTCTTAGAATTTTGACATGGAACCTAACCTTATATCGTCCATTATATTTGTGTTCATTTTACGCCGTTTTTTTTTACGCCTGTGTCTCTTGGTACGGAACCCGGGCGTAAAACGAGGTTTACCTGTACCAATGCAATTTAGGGGTGAAATATAAAAAATGGTCAAAATGAAATGATCTTGAAACCAATGATTTTAAAACGACACCTAAATGCGAAAAAGGAATGTTATAGCACATAAAAAACAGGAGATACAAAGGGTTCTATAATTCACCTCGAATCTAGAATTGACCATTTAGGGATTAATGATTTTATAACAGCAAAATGCTGGATTTTATTTAACACATATACGAATAACCATATATACAGAACCATATATCTTTGTAAGCAAAAACCAAATTGATATCTCATTGGACCTAAGAGATATTGAAGAATCCATGGAAAAACATTTGTTTATCACTTTCCATCCACTTAGGGGTTGAACTTCGAAATAATCCTTCTTCGAGGGTGTTTACAAGGAATATATTTATGAAAGGAATATACTACCGAAATTTTATATCCCTAATAGAAAACATCCCAATTTACCCCTTTAGGGCAAAGCACTTTCAAATTATTTTAAAAAGATACTGTAGCGACGCTCACTTACTGCATAAATAATTTTTTTTTTTTTAATTAATTTTTTTTGGTCTTAGCTACGATGGCCATTAACCAGGATATCTTTATTTTTGTGGATACATTAGTAATTTTTACAACAAATACAAACATCCATGCCATCACCGGGATTCGAACCCGAGCCCCCATGGTTAGCAGTCAAATGAGCTGACCACTATGCCATAGTGACCGGCGCATAAATAATTAAAAACAATATTATACATCAAGTAACCTGGATAACAAAATAATTATAATTTTAATTATTTATCCAAGTAGGCCATGTAACAAAATGCTGGTTGCTATAAATAAAACAGCAGAGTATCATCGTTTCATTCATCCGAACAAACGTGTTTAATGTATCAGAGACATTTTAATAAAGAATATTATAATCAAAAATATATTTATTAATTTCAACCTTCACTCACTGTTACGACAAACCTGGTAAATACCACATCTGGGAGATACAAAATCTGGCGACAACCTGATGTGATTTTAAAACTTTAAGTGTAACATTATAGTGAAGTTATAGTGCTTTCATAGCGTTAGTGCGTGACTTTCTTACTTATATATTTTGTACATGTAATTTTTTTTAGAAACTTTCTGACACTAATTATTTCCGTAAACGAGAAACAAAGCAGTGTAAACCGCGTAGCTATCCGTGTGCCTGCTTTTTGGCCTGCAGACCCCGCGCTCTGATTCACGCAACTAAAAAGACGGTTCGTTATTAACGGGATATCTTGAGATGAAACGATGTACGGTTACGTAATCGGACACCTGGAAGCGAAATTTGCACAAGAAATCAAAGACATTATCGCTTCACCGCCTCAAACAGGGAAATATAAAAAGGTCAAGGACGAACTAAATTCGCGACTTTCGCACTCACAAGAGCAAAAAACTCGACATTTGTTAGAACGAGAGGAACTAGGCAACCGTAAACCGTCACAATTCCTCCGTCGACTCCGTGATCTTGGTGGCGACACAATTACAGAATCGCTACTTCGGACATTATGGATTGGTCGTTTACCCAATAAATTACAAGCGATACTGGCAACGCAGACAGAGGTTAACCTCGACGCCGTAGCTCGTCTAGCGGACAAAGTTTTGGAGCTATCGCCGCAAACACATGTGGCAGCAGTTACAACGAACAGTACATTAAATGTGACTGAAGAACTGTTTGTTGAAATTGAGGAACTACAACACCAAGGGCCAGAACTACAGCGCCCTTCGAACTATAGATCATTCTCGGCGAAACTCAGTCAGTCGTTCTCGGACATGATCGTTAAGCCGTCACTTGACAAGTGGCTCTCGTGATTGCTGGTACCACCGTACTTTCGGGGATAAAGCGAATAAGTGCAACAAACCCTGTGATTACCTGTCGAGGAACGAGACGGGCAGTCTTTGAATACGGCTGACGATGACAACAGCTCGACAGAATCGCGCCGTCTATTAGTGACTGATCGCGTTACAAAGAGACGTTTCCTCGACGACACTGGCGCTGACGTTTGTGTATTTCCTAAGAAAGCAACAACGAACAAATCTGGAAAGACGACATATGAGTTGGCAGCAGCGAATGGAACCCCCATAGCCACGTATGGATTAATTACGTTATGTTTGAATTTTGGTCTTCGACGCGACTTCATATGGTCTTTTATAATCGCTGATGTTTCTAAACCTATAATCGGTACCGATTTTCTATTGTATTTTGGACTTCTGGTCGATATCAGAAATCAACGTCTAATTGACAATACAACGACACTGATAACGACAGGTCAACTGACTTCTATGAAAACTGTCGAGGTTAAGACCATCAGTGTTCCTGGAAGATTCGGAAAACTCCTGTCATCATTTCCAGCGATCACCAAGTCTTCAGGCGCGCATCAAACAGTGCCAAGACACTCAACTAAACATCACATTCGCATCACAGGTGGACCATCTATAGCAGCTAAATCACGCTCTGGTATCAAAATACCTATATGCCAAAAAGGAATGTTATACCACAACAAATACAGTAGATACGAAGGGTTTTATAATACCCCTTTAGTGATTGCGTAGAGCAAAATCCTGAATATAATTTTTAAACATATGTAAAATATATGGATATCTCATCGAACCTGAAATATTGAGGAATCCGTGAAAAGACATTTTACCTCTTTTTATCCCGTCAGGGATCGAATTTCGAAAAATCCCTTCTTGGTAAATACTTATGTCATGGGAGCAATACACTTCCCGAATTTCATATTTTCAGGTATAGGGAACGTTCTATTGAATAAAAAATACCAGTTTACTGGCTTTAGGGGTAAAATTTAAAAAAACGTATATAACAGTTCTGAAGATCCAGAAAGACACATATGTGCAAAAAAATGTTATAATTCAATAAACAGTAGACTGAGTCTAGATTTGCAGCTTTATGGGCAGAAAATCCTGAATAACGTTTTGTACATGTGTATGGGTAATATTCATAAGCAAAAACTAAGTCGATATCTCATTGGGCTTAAGAGATATTGAGGAATCCCTGTAAAAAACATTTCACCCATTTTCACCCCGTTGGGGTCGAATTTCTAAAAAATATCTCTTAATGGGTCATCATGGAAAGAATTTTCCTTTCTCCTCGAATTTCATGTTTCTATTCCAGTGGCTCCCTCTATAGATAAAAAAAAATACTACTTTATCCCTTTAGGGCTTCTTGAGTAAAATTTTGAAATAAGTTTAAATTTGCATCCATTTAGGGGTGGACTATGACAAAATCCTGATTTTTTTAAAAAACATTTGTATGGATACTTTTGTAAGAAAAAACCAAGTCGATATCTCAATGGTCCTAAGAGATATTGTGGCAACGGCGGTCAGTGAAGCATGTTTAGGAGGGCAATCAGCATGATCGGACACGCTCGTGCTTTGTCGTTGCTATACTACTGTTGAGCGATATGCTACGAGCTTATCCGATCATACCAATTGCCCTCCCAAACATGCTTTACCGACCGCCACGGTATTGAGGAATCCGTAAAATCACATTCTAGTCCTTATCACCCATTTTAGTGGGTGCTTACGTCATGGAGGATAATATATATCCCGAATTGCATGTCTCTATGTCAAGGGACGTTTTATCGAATAAAAAATACCAATTTACCCCTTCAGGGATGAAATTAAAAAAACTGTCTAAACGTTTTCTAAATATTTTAAATAGTAACCTATGTACCAAAATCAAATGTTATAACTCAGGTAATACAAAAGTTTCTATAAATCACCCCGAATGTAGATTCACCTCTTTAGGGGTTGATTAGGGCAAAATCCTGAATTTTTGTTTTAAACATTAGTATGAGTAACATTTGTAAGCAAAAACCAAGTCGATATCTTATTGATCCTCCCCGCAGGGGAAGTTCATAATGTCCATAACACCTTGCCATTTGTCGAGCTTTCGGGCCTGATGATTCCGCGTACCCTCAATTACGCAAGGGAAGTTCATAATGGTTGCAACACCTAACGATATAGAGCTTTTGGGCCTGATGAACCCACAGGCAGTTCAAAGAAGCCGACTGTGGGAATAGGCTTATCTGTTGTCTCTTCGATTTCCCACTTAAATTTGCTATCCACGTATTTGCCGTGCGTGGAAACCCGTAACGCCGGAGAAGAGGATCCTGGTCGGTTGAGGGAGACTGCTGCCCGCGGACAGTAAGATCCCAACACGCCTTCTTTGGCCTTAGATTCGGCAAAATGAGAGGGTGAGTCTGGTCAGCTCAGTCAATCGGCTGGTGTCACAGTTCATGAATAGAGTGGCTCCACTACTGTATCGTGGATACCGGGGTAATGCTGTGCCACTAGACAAGTATTCGGGGGTCTGTGAGAGCAGCTGCAGCTCACAAGGTTCCAGAGTTGGCTACTCTTGGTTCTCGAGCGGGTGAAGCAGCCCATGACTACTTCCCTCGATGCTATATCACCCTGACCTGCCTGGCGCAATGAGCCGGTTTGCGGCCAACGTCCCTGGTGTGGGCTCCATGGTGGGTGGGCTTGGCTGGGTGATGAAATCTTTTATACGGGTATGGCGACTATCCGGAGGGATACAAATTCTTTAATTTCCGCCACAGATGAGAGTAAACTCCGTAAAAAATTAAAAAAGCGACTTAATTGCGAAGCTCTGTCGTCAGATGAAGGATGTGTTAGGCCAGCTGCCAAGAAGGTAGATGTTGCTGGCAGGAGCCTCTAAGGAGGTCCTTAGGTCCCGAACGGAATGTGACTTGGGAGAACCGCTCCCTCGTCCCACCCGTCAGCAATCTACCTAACTAGCTCAGTTGCGGTAGAGTTCACTGGATGTCGGCTCGGCTTGAAGAGCCTAACACTTGACTAATGTCTCTCTGAAAAGTACTAAAGGGAGTGTCTACAAAGAATACCAACGAATACAAGTTAGGCATTTATTGAGAAATACAGATCGACAATACACGCAAACGGTATGTCGAAGAACATAAAATGGAACAAGTATATGATGTGAACAAACATCATATAGCTAAACACAGTATTACAATACTAACAAGGGGAAATGGCTGAGTCTACCACTCCAAACACTTCCTCGTGAGGCGAGAAGGGGTTGGGAATGATAGGCGGGGTATACAGGGTCGAGGAGGCTTCGGTAGGGGACGGTGTCCGGGTTTACTGCGGTGTTCCGTCGTTCCTAGTTGGCGAGGCGTCTGGTGTCTCCGGTGGCGATGGTGTTATGGATCCAAACAGCTTCTCGCACTCCTCTTCCAAACGGCGCAGGAGTTCTGTCTTGGTCCCGGGTACTTCTAGGAGGGGGCGCTTCTGTGTGAAGGCCAGCGGAAGGCTTGGGGACTCAAGAAGAGCTGAAGGCTTTCGTAGTGGTGTAGATGGCGGAGTAACAGGTCCGAAGAGCTCGTCAAGGCGGGCCTGTACTGAGCGCCTCTTCGTTGCGGCGGCCGGCACTGGTCCTGGAGGCCGTGCGGCGGCGGCGGTTAGTGGCAAGTTGTCGGTGACAATGCCCTGGTTCTTTAGAGTACCCACACGGCCGGTTGTGTCCGATGTGGCGTAACTCTGTCCTGGGGTCCGCACAAGAGCTGCGGTTGGTTGCGTCGGATTCCAGGCGGCGATGCGATGCTTTCGAGCATCGGTTCGAATTCGCGCGCCGGGAAGAGCGTATCTTGCCCCTGGGAGCCGTACGGGAGCAGCGGTCGGTTTCGCTAGCTTCCGGATGATGTTCCCAGTCCTTACATCTGCCTGTTGCGACTTTACCGCAGGCGCGGGAAAAAGTGGGGCGCAACTTTTATTGGAGCGCACTCTCCCAGATGCGGCCAAACGACAGGGCGCAACTTTCTGGGGGCGCCTTGCCTCGGGCGCTACCAAAGAATGGGGCGCCTTTTCCGGACGATGTTCTTCCTCGGGCGCAACCAAGCAATGGTGCGTTTCTTTCAGGAGGCGACTTGCCTCGGGCGCTACCAAAGAATGGGGTGCCTTTTCCGGACGATGTTCTTCCTCGGGCGCAACCAAGCAATGGTGCGTTTCTTTCAGGAGGCGACTTGCCTCGGGCGCAGCCACACGGTGGGGCGCCACTTCAGATGACGTCGGAGGCGGAAAGACCCAAGCTCTAGGGTGTCCCTTCCTGTAGAGGTGGAGTTGGGTTCCCCTCGGGACGTTCTGGTAGGCTACAGCCGTCTCCACCAGCACTAGGCGATGATGGAATGCCGAGCGCTGTACGTAGCGTTGGTGAGACGCCTTCCCTCGTCGTCGTGCCAGGACTGCGATGGGTGTCGCGTAGTGGAAACGAACGGGAGGGGTTGGTACGTTGCTGCTCGCGTCAAGCGAACGTCTCCGCGTTAAGCGAATATGTTTCCGCGTTAAGCGAACGTCTCCGCGTCAAGCGAATGTCTCCGCGTTAAGCGAATGAATCGTAGAGGGCCGCGTCAAGCGAACCGTTGTTGCGGGCCGCGTCAAGCGAACCGTTGTTGCAAGCCGCGTTAAGCGATTTGAGCCCAGCTTTACGCGAGCTATACTGACCAGGAAACACTGGTATCGGTTCTGAGTTCGGAGCCGATATTTATACTAAATATTGACGTCATTCGATGAATTCCCGGATTTCAGCCAATGGGTGCTTAACCCCGCCCATTGATAGGGTCGTTTTTAGCAAATACCAGCTAAAAATGCGCGGGTTAAGTTAATTAGCGGTTTCAGGTGTCGGCACGAATCACGCGATCACGATGAGATGAAAAAGCGCGCGGTGCGGCCACCGGCACGCGAGCAATCCGCGGTAACATAGATAGGTTGGTAGTGTATTGTGCGTTAGTACCACGATTTCTTGAAAGTACAAGGAGAGGGTAAGTCTTTTAAGGAGATGTCCCCCTTCTTTGTTGCCCGAACATTGAGAAATACGTGCCCAACTGGCATTAAGTCGGTGCGTAAATTGTCAGACGGTACACTGTTAGTTGAAGCAGAGGTTGAGCCTTCATCGACGCTGCAGAAATGTGAGGTATTTGGTGAATACCGTATTTCTGTTCAGCCACGCAAGGCTTTGAACACAACCAGAGGCGTCATAACGGATCGTGAACTTGCGTACGTCACGGAGGAAGAGTTTATGCAGGAAATGGCATCGCAAGGTGTCATTGAATGCAGAAAGCTCAAACCACGAAATGGCAAGCCTTCGATTTCATTGGTGGTGTCCTTCGCTGGCACTAGGTGTCCAGCATCAGTAAGGGCGGAGTATAACGTGTGCAACATTCGCTCCAACCCGATGCGATGCTACAACTGTCAGCTTTATGGACACACCTCAAGTCGCTGTGGTAAGCAGACCATCTGTGCCAACTGCGGACAAGATCAACATGAAGTTGATACTTGTCCAAACGCGGCACATTGCGCGAACTGTAAAGGGGCGCATGCCTCCACTTCACGCCACTGCCCAACATATTTGGAGGAGAAGGCCATTCAAACCATCAAGATGCAGGATAGGTTACCCTATTATGACGCCAAAAGGAAATACAAGGAAAGTGCACCAGTTATCTTCGCGAATCCCTTCGCGCAAGTGACAGCAAAGACAACAGCAAGCGTCCAGAGCCAGACGGAGACAGTGCCCCGTCCGACAGTGTTGGAATCGGTCCCAGACCCCAAAATTCATACCCCACAACCCGGGAGGTCGGGTCTGAATAAATCCCCTCAATCAAAAGGAGAACGCACACCATCTCAGTTCTCCCCACCACCTAAGGAGAAGTCTCCAGAAACTTCTCCAAAGACGAGAAGCGACCAGAGTGTGGTCGCTTCTGCCAAACCCTCATCAGCTACTCCAGTATCGGAGACTGATAAAGGAACTGTTCAAAAAGAGAGTCCAGTGTGTACACCAAAGCACCTGGGCAAACAAGTGAAACCGTGGCCGAGAAAATGGCTGTTGACCCGCAACCTAAGGATAAACCAAAGATCATTAGGTTGCGGGGTAACTCCCCTAAACAAAAATGAGTGGTCCACTAATTCAGTGGAACTGTAACGGTGTATATCAGCGTTACGAAGAACTGCGACTTTTACTCTCCAATTTTTCGCCTTCGTCTGTTTGTCTGCAGGAAACAAATTTCAAGGAAACCGAAACATTCTCTCCTACAAGGTACTCCGTGTTTCGCATGGATTTCTTGACGGGGGTAAGAGCATGTGATGGAGTGGCAATTCTCGTTAGAGACACATTGTAAACTCCATTCACAATAAATATGAGATGACGTCACACTTGGTTAATTTAAGTACCAACGTTATGATATGTTTTAATCAACATCAATCCATAACTCAGTTAGTACATTTATTTATTTAATGTTGGTAGATTTTTCCAATGTTGTCAGTTTAAAATTGGATTGTTCAATCGTTATTTGTCAGGTTGACGTTTAGGTACTTACAATTAACAGTGAGGTTATATATATATTTTTTTTAAATTTAATTGTAATAAAAATGCCCAAAGCTCTTAGTAGCCGTGCTCAAAGGATGGTTTTGTCTCTTATTAATTATTTTGAAAGATAATTAATTTGATTTTAGGAGAGCATGTTACTATCGACACTATTAATATAAAATTACATGAAAGGGGTACCTTAGTAAACTACCATTTCTAACAGAGCGATTGAGACCAAAATTGTAGGGTTTTTTGAAACCCATAAAAAAGTAGTAGATATCAAATTTTAGCTTGATCGTAGCAATAGTTTTCGAGATATTGGTCGAGTTAATTTTTAAAAACTGCAATGGTACCTTAGTAAACTACCATTTCTTACAGAGCGGTTGAAACCAAAATTGTAGGGATTTTTAAAACTCATAAAAGAGTAGTAGATATCAAATTTTAGCTTGATCGTAGCAATAGTTTTCGAGATATTGGTCGAGTTAATTTTTAAAAACTGCAATGGTACCTTAGTAAACTACCATTTCTTACAGAGCGGTTGAAACCAAAATTGTAGGGATTTTTAAAACTCATAAAAGAGTAGTAGATATCAAATTTTAACTTGATCGTAGCAATAGTTTTCGAGATATTGGTCGAGTTAATTTTTAAAAACTGCAATGGTACCTTAGTAAACTACCATTTCTTACAGAGCGGTTGAAACCAAAATTGTAGGGATTTTTAAAACTCATAAAAGAGTAGTAGATATCAAATTTTAGCTTGATCGTAGCTATAGTTTTCGAGATATTGGTAGAGTAAATTTTTAAAAATTGCAATGGTACCTTAGTAAACTACCATTTCTAACAGAGAGTTTGAGTCCAAAATTTAAGGGTTTTTTAAAACTCATAAAAGAGTATTATATATACAATTTTAGCTTGATCGTAGCATTAGTTTTCGAGATATTGGTAGAGTTAATTTTTTAAAACTTCAATGGTACCTTAGTAAACCACCATTTCTTACAGAGCGATTCAGACCAAACTTTAAGGGTTTTTTAAAACTCATAAAAGAGTAGTAGATATCAAATATGATGGGTGATATTTCTATAACATACTTTTATCTGTATATTGTGTTTGTATATTTTAAAAGGTTTTATAATTTGTAATGTAAGTGAACAAAAACAATATAATTTTGTATCTTGGTCGATAAACAAATATTATATATAATTAATAAAATATGTTTTATTTACATTTGTTACGTTCTTTTTTTTTGTAATTTTAACCTACAGGTCTGTTACGTAGAACGGTTTATTATCATCAGATGCAAACGAAAAGTAATTTTAGCGTACTCATGAAATTTACACTTGCAGCTAGCGGCAATAAACTGTTTGACTGGAAATAATATTTGAATATTCATTATTCGAAACAAAATTGTATCTAACATCTGAAATTCAAAAATTTCTATTCGAATAATAAAAAATTTGATACTTTATCATTGCTTTCCGATATCATTTAGTGAGTTCAGGAAGCAAGCTCGGAGCGTTCGAGCAAAGGTCTAAACGCGTTTATTCGAGCGGTCTGGAGTTAAACAGTGTGACTTGGAACACTCCGCGTTTGCTTCCCGAACCCGCTGTGTCAATGTGACACCAAGCGAAAAAGTAAATTGTATAAAAAGTATTAAAAGAACACGACACATTTCTAAAAACAAATATTTCCGATGATTCTTTAACACTGAAATTTAATATATTTTTTTAATACTACATTATACACTTAATATAATATAAACCATAAATTTCGCGACAAATCGGTTAGAAAGAACTGCTGTGCATCATAATTTACATTAATTCCTTTCCTCCATAGGAAATACAGGTTTTCAATATATTTTTAGAAGTTGTTCGATATAACCTAACTTTTTTTGACAGTTGAATGAACAAGGTGAATTTTTCAACTGTGACGTCATGTCAAAGTTACGGTAAATGGACTTTACCACGATCCTGTACACTTTGCACTCAGTTGCACGTCGTAGCAGTTCGAGTTATACGTCGTAGCAGTTCGTGTTGCACTTCCCCTCCAAGTGACGATTTGTTCTATCTACCTTCCCCCTGGTGTTCGAACCGACATCCGAGATGTCGTGAACATCATAGATCAACTCCCACCACCCTTCATACTACTTGGCGATTTTAACGCCTACAATGTGTGTTGAATGATCGACGGGGACGTCACCTGGAGAATATGTTTAACGATTTAAATTTGAGCTTTCTGAACGACGGCAGACCCACGCACTCCTGTGCAGCAACGGGTACATTTAGTGGTATAGACCTTTGTGTTGTTTCAGGAGTCATATCTCCGTTGTTCAAATGGTATATGCATCACGACCTGTGCGGTAGTGATCACTTTCCAATCCTCTTAAGGCCTCTCTTTAATACTGTTACCGAATCCCGCTGGTCACAGTGGGTTCTTCGAAGAGCAGATTGGACCAAGTTTGCGGAATCATTCTCGCATGAAGGTATTCCGAGCTTGACCGTAGACGAGGAGGTGAATCATTTCACGGACTACGTCACGAGGAATGCAACTTGGCGCTACGTGAAACGAGACATCTCTTCAATACATTCCGTCGTTGTCAAACAGAAGAAAACATGATAGCTTTTCAGCGAGCGAAAGCTCGTGTTAAGAGTATTGTGAAAGAAAGCAAACGCGAATCATGGCGCCAATACGTGTCCACCGTTACAGTTGCCATTCCAGTGGCAAAAGTTTAGGAGAAGGTCCGAAAAATCTCGGTCAAAATACAGCTACAGCCATTGCTGGACTATCGGTAAATGGTAACGTAGTTACATCAGCGGTTGAAATTACTAATACTTTGGCATCTAATTTTGCGTTCAATTCTAGCTTTGAACATTATCCACCTGAGTTTCTAACTCGTAAAGCAGGTGTAGAATCTATACCTCTTAATTTCTTCTCCAAAAATGACCAGGTATAGAACCTGCTTTTCCCTCGTGAAGAGCTAGGTAGCGCGATGTAAAAGTGTAAGGATAGCTCTCCTGGTCCAGATGCGATACATTATCGTATGATCCGCAATCTTCCGGAATTATCTAAGTCTAGGCTTTTGAATGTCTATAATAGGATATGGACTGAGAGCCAGTGCCCGACCAAGTGGAAGGAATCGCATATAATTCCTATCCCCAAAGTCGGGAAAGATAAACACTTGCCCTCTAGATATAAACCTATATCACTGACCAGTTGTCTCTGTAAACTCTTGGAGCGCATGATCAGCAAGGGTCTGATTTGGTTTTTAGAATTAAACGACTTGCTGGCCAACACACAGTGCGGCTTTCGCCGTCACCGTTCAACAGCAGTTCATCTGGAATTCGTTGCTAACAAGAATGCTTTCGTTGAAAACAAACACCTGGTAGCTGTGTTTTTCGATATCGAAAAAGCCTATGATGCTGCATGGATATATGGTATTCTCCATACTCTGCATTCCTGAGGTCTCCGGGGACGCTTGATGTTCTTTATAAAAGACTTCATGTCGAACTGGCGCTTCAGGCTGCGGATCGAAAATACCCTATCAAAAATGGTCGCACTGGACAATAAGGCCCCACAGGGCTCCATACTGAGCGTTACGCTATTTTTGATTGCCATTAACGTTGAACCTTTATGTATTCGATTACCTGTACAGAGTTCGATATTTGTCGATGACATTGGTATCTTTGTCGCCGGACAAAAGACTAGTACAATCGAACGTCAGCTTCAGCTGACCATCAATCGCGTCGATACATGGGCAACCGAAAATGGCTTCAAATTCTCGACCAGCAAAACTGTGTGTGTCAATTTTTGTAGGAAAAGGGGTGTCCATCACCACCATCACTACCATTTGCCGATACTGCCAGATTTCTGGATTTCGTGTTCGACAGTCACCTAACTTGGCGGGCACATTTTTTGTCCGTCAAGAAAAATACCAAAAGTCGCTCAATTTGTTGCAGGTCCTCTGTCACAAGACAGGGGGTGCAGACCGCACTGTCATGTTGCGTTTCTATTGTTCTCTAGTGCGCTCTAAGCAGGACTATGGATGTCTAGCTTACGGGTCAGCTAAACACTAAGAAATACGATTTCTTGACACTGTACATCACACTGGGGTTAGGTTGGCCACAGGTGCATTTCGTACCAGCCCAATACCAAGCCTGCTGTGTGAAGCAGGCGAACCGGCACTGTACAATCGTCGTAAAATTTTAATCCTACGGTATATGACTGCACTCAGTGTCAAGCCAGATCATCCCGCGTATGACCCTATCTACAAAATAGGTTTACAGAGACTTATGACAGCAAACCAAGAGCCAATAGGCCTTTTGGTCTGAGGACTTTCGACATTTTGAGTGATATTGATTTTAATATACCCGAAATGGCACGTTTCGTTTTGAGTGCTGTTCCACCATGGACGCTATCGCGTCCGCTTATGAATCTCACATTAACTAGATAAAGTTTGATAAAGATATTACGTTGCCTATCGACTACCAACATGAGTTACAGAGAACACTGGTCCCTAGGTTCGAGGATACTGTCATTTTTACTGACGGATTAAAATCCGAAACCAGGGTTGGGTGTGCGTTCGTTGTCTTGAACCCACGTCAACAGTTTCAGTACCGTCTGCACTCCATAACGAGTGTTTACACTGCTGAGCTGTACGCTATTTTCAAGGCCCTGTGTTTTATTTCGTCAGAGCAAAGTCGGTCAAGAGTTATCTTGACGGGCTCGCTGAGTGCTCTGAACAGTATCCAAGATCCAGATCCAGTGCATCCTCTTATACTAAAGATCCGGTTGCTGCTCCACAATCTGAATGCTCAGAATGTGAGGGTAGACGTTAAACCATGGGGTTCTTTCTGCAGGATTAACCGCAGGGAGGAAACTGTCATCACACGCCTCCGTATAGGCCACTGTTGGTGAACCCATGGACACCTCCTTCGAGGTGAAGAGTCCCCTATCTGTGAGACGTGTAACACAGATTTGTCTGTGTTACACTTTTTAACTGAATGTGTACAGTTCGAGGATGTCAGAGAGAGGTTAGGCCTGTGCTATGATCTGTCAGTTGCTTTAGGTGACGACAGAGTACTCATGGACAGACTGATACTCTTTCTGAGAGGGGTCGACCTTACTGTTTTATTTGTGAAGTCTTGCACCTTATTTTAATGTGTTCTATTTCTACACTGTGATATTAGATGGTAAGTGGCCCCTTTACAGCCTCTTACCATCACCCTGAGTCTGTTCAAATTTTCGAACAGACTTTTTATCTTATTTATTTGTGTTTGTCTGTGCAAGATTTCTTTTATTGAGTATGCGTAATTTTATTTATTTTATCTATTTATTGATTGTTTAATTTATTGTTTTTAATATGTAGTGTAGTCATTTAAATGGGCTGCGTTAGGCACAAATGCCTTTGTTGCTGTGCGCCAAAAATTTCAACTAACTAACTAACTCTTATTGATCCTAAGAGATATTGAGGAATCTCTTAATCACATTTTCTATCGAATAAAAAGTACCAGTGTACCCCTTATAGGTAAAAATTAAAAAAACTGACATAGCACTTTCTAAAGTTTTGAGAAAGGCACGTATATGCCAAAAAGGAATGTTATAAGTCAACAAACATAGGAAAAGCTAAGGGTACTTAATGCATCTCTTTAGGGGTGGAATGGGACAAAAGCCTGATTTTTTTAAAAACATTTGTATGGGTATTCTTTGTAAGCAAAAGCCAAGTCGATATCTCATTGGTCGTAAGAGATATTAAGGAATCCTTGAAATCACAATGCATCCCTTTTCACCCCTTAGGTGCGACTGGAATTTCGAAAAATCCTTACCTAGTGGGTGCTTTCATCATGGAAGGAATATACTTACCAAATTTCATGTCTCTATGTCCAAGGGATGTTCTAACGAATAAAAAATACCAATTTACCCCTTTAGGGGTGTTATTTAAAATAAAACGTCAAAACACTTTGATAATATTTTGAGAAGACACATATTTGCCAAAAAGGAATGTTATAACTCAACAAACGGTGGAAATACGAATGTAGATTCCCGAATATAGATTCACGCTTTTAGGGGTTAATTAGGGCAAAATCAAACATTTGTATGGATAACCTTTGTACGCAAAAACCAAGTCGATATCTGATTGGTCCTAACAGATATTGAGGAATCCCTGAAATCATATTTCACCCCCTTTCTACCCCCTTAGAGGTCGACTTTCGAAAAATCTCTTCTTAGTGGGTACGTACGGCATGGAAGGAATATATACTACCCTACTACAAAAACATATTAGAGAACTACAACTAGAGATAAATAATAAATCGTGTCAATATGATAGACTCAAAGATAGTTCTACTAGTTTTCAAGAATCTGTATATGAAAATGAAGAACTTGCGGACAAACAAATTGTAGAACAAAGAATCGTAATAGATTCTCTGAAAGAACAACTTTCTGATAGCAAATTTTCAGCAAATTTAGAGTGTTCTGACTGCAAGGACTTGAAGGCAAAAATGGATGAGCTGGACAAATATATTGTGGAACAAAATAAAGCAATATCATGTTTAACTTTGCAAATTCATGATTCTAACTCTACCATCTTAGACTTACACAATCAGATTGAACAACTAAAAATGATGAACTTAAGTAATAATCAATTAGATATTTTGACTACTGATATTGTAACGTCAGAAACATCAAATAAGATTCAAACAACTATTAACTCTCGACATATTAAGTCGAATAATTCTAGACGTCAAATCTTACGTTTATCAGATAGTCAGGGTAGAAATTGCGGAACTAAATTGAGAGACTTGTGTAGCAAAAACTACAATATCTTATGTTATTGTAAACCTAATGCGCACATGGAATCTGTATTAGAAAATGTCGAGAAATTAACTTTTAATTTTATAAAGGGTGATTTTGTTATATTTCTCGCAGGATCAAATAATGCCTTAAATCGAGACCTGATATCAAAATCGTACTTAGAGACCTTACGAGACAACTTGCTACATACCAACATTATTGTACTGTCAACTCCTCTCTGGTATAATCATATTAGCATCAACTCTATTGTGCTGCAAAATAATCTCAATATATTTTACATTTTTAAGAATTATGCCTGCTTCCTCAATACCGACGCTATTCTTTCCCATAAAGACTTCACGAAACATGGTCCCATATTAGCAAAAGTGGAAAAAGTATTTTAATGGAAAGAGTATATGCGGCAATCTTAAATTTTAACCTGACACAGAATGTATCCAATCTGTGGACCTCAGCTCAATATCAGGCACCGACATAACTTCACAATCTACACAGGATAAGCAGTTTTTTTGTGCCGGATAATATTTTTAATATAATGTACTTGAACACTCAGTCCATACGCCCTATTAATAACGAAATGAAGCTTTCATCTTAGACAAATCTTTCACTTTTTCCACTTTTCGATGTACTGTGATTTACTGAACACTGGCTAAGAGAAGATGCATGCGAAGTATACTGTATAGAAAATTTTCATAGGGCATCATATATGGCACGTAAACGTATGCAACATGGTGGAGCTATGATTCTAGTAAGGAATACGTATGATTAAAGTCTGTTCCAAACGGTTAGGCGGAACTAGATTTTGCAATCTAGTTACTTTCATCGTTTAAATCATGCTTTTCAGCCGTTTTGTTTAAGCTTTGTAAATCATACTTACAACAAACATTTTTTGGTTAAGGTTAATATCATTTTAAAATGTCATTTTCTTTATATTTTGATTTTTTGTGTCATTCTTAATACAAATATCCCATTTATTTATTTTTTTGTCATTAAAATATGTAAGAAAATTAATTTAAGTTTGACATATGTCATTCGTTTCCATGGTTTCATTGTTGGAATTTTAAATTTTGACATTCCAACGTGAAAAATGAAATAACCCAAGCAAGGTCCCTTTTCGTGACAACCTAAAAGAACGAAATTCCCATTTAGTTCCGCATAACCGTTTGAAACAGACTGTACATACCTATAGATAAAATCAACAGACTCAGTGTTGAATTTCACTATGAGATTACTGCTACACTGCTTACTAAATTAAATACAATAGTTTTATCTTTATACCGGTCCCCTGATGTGAATTTTCAAATATTTATTAATTCTTTGGAAGAAATCTTCAATCATCTTGATTTATCCAAAAATGTAATAATATGCGGTTGTTTTTAATGTAAAGTTTAATTTAGATGAACAGAACACAAATGAATTACTGGACTTTATGAAAACCTATAATCTAGTACCTTCTGAAAATTTTCCTACTAGAGGGAAAAATCAGTTGGATAATATTTTTCATAATCTCGATATTAACAATGTGTCTACTTGTCAACTTATTTGTGCTTTATCAGACCACTCTGGCGTTAATTTATCAATTTCTCTTCCTAAGATAATAGACAAGAACTCATTATTAAATAAAACGTATATGCTCATTACTAAAATAGGACAACACGTGTTCTACAATTCCTTAGAAAATATGGACTGGAATTTTTTATACAGTTCTAATGACGGAAATCTTTCATTTGATATGTTTTTCCAATCTTTTGATACGGCTTTTGTTCCAAGTTTTCCTCTAAAAAAGGACAAAACATCTCTTACGTCAATAAATAAAAATTTAGTGTCGTGGTTCAACAAGGACATAAAAATTATGCGTAATAAACTTCTCATCCTCCAAAAGCAATACTTAAATAATCCCAATCAACAATCCTACACAAAGAGAAATACGTTTAAGGCTAGATATACAAGGTGTCTCAAAAGAAATTTTATATTTAGTGGATCGATTAAAAAAAAAGTAAGCCGTATATAGAAAAAATGTTTATTAATTATTAAAATACACTTTTTGGAGATTTATTTCTTAAAAATAATATCGTCTAAATGTAGACCCTCGCGTTCTCGGCACTCATTTAATCGAACAGTAAAATTACTTATGACGTCTCGGCAGGTGGACTCAGGGATGGCTGCCATTTCGTGACGGATATTTTCTTTCAAATGCGCCAGTGAAGTCGGTTTATTGGCGTAAACTTTAGATTTAAGATAACCCCATAGGAAAAAGTCCATAGGGGTTAAATCTGGACTGCGTGGAGGCCAATTTATGTCACCTCTCCGGGAGATCAATTTGCCTGAGAAAATTTCACGAACACGTGGCAGAGACATATTGGACGTGTGTGAAGTTGCTCCGTCCTGTTGGAACCATGTTCTTTGGTTATAGCCAAGAAAGTTTTGCAGTTCAGGTACCAAGAAGTTGTCTAACATCTCCACATAACGCTCTGAATTCACTGTAACTGCACGCCCCCTTTCGTCTTCAAAAAAGTAAGGGCCGATAATTCCTCGCGCCGACATCGCAGCCCATACGGTCACTTTAGGCGAATGTAGGGGTTTCTGATGTTTGCGTTTCGGATTTGTTGCACTCCAGTAGCGGCAGTTCTGCTTATTTACGTGGCCATTAAGATGAAAATGAGCTTCATCCGAAAACAAAATGTTGGTAAACGTTGAAAATCGATCAATCACCTGATTTACGAAATTAAGCCTCTGACTGGCATCTTGGGGCTTTAATTCTTGCACCAATTGAATTTTGTAGGGGTGCAGCTTTAGGTCTTTGTGCATAATGCGATGTAATGATGATCTATGCACATTTAAAGCACTTGCGCGCTTCCGAATTGAAAGGTTCGGGTCGTCACGAACAGACTGATTAACATTCTCCACGTTTTCTACTGTTCTTGATGACCTAGGTCGCCCGGATTTTGATTTATCCAGCGTTTTACCAGTCTCTTCAAACTTGTTAACCCAATGTCGAATGAGAGGAATGCTTGGCGCATCATTTAAGTGGCGAAAACCTCGAATACTGCAGAATTTTCTACGAGCTACAGTCGCCGAATCACCGTTTTTGTAAAACTCTTGCACGGTCTGCTCCCGAGAAACGCTCCATAGCGACTAAATTCCCAAGAGCCAGGCTACCGATTGACATAACCCCCGCGCCCCTCGGATACGTTGCGTTCACGCAGTAAGCTAAATAAATATAAAATTTCTTTTGAGACACCTTGTAGAATGGCAATTAAACATGCTAAACTTACGGCTAATTCTAATTTTATCAAAAATTCAAACAATATTCTGAAAGCAACTTAGCAAATTATAAATAATAACCGGTTAAAAAATACACGGACCAATTGCGCTTCAACACTCTCTGCAAACAAAATTAATTCTTTTTTTGTAGATATTGCAAGCGATATAATTAATTCTTTACCCACTACTAACATTTCTCCTTTATCTTTTTTTCAACCTAATCTTATTCTTTCAAATAATCCTTTCACATTCGAAACTGTTTCTTTCAATACTGCAAGAGATATAATCAACTCCTTGAAAAATAGCAACTGTAAAGAATCTTTACGGAAAAATTACGGGATGTATAATTCACCCCGATTGTAGATTCACCCCTGTAGAGTTTGATTAGGACAATATCCTGAAATGATTTTTTCAGCATTTGTATGGGTAATATTTATAAGTAAAACCCAAGAAGATATCTTATCTGTTCTAAGAGATATTAAGGAATCCTTGAAATGATATTTCAACCCTTTTCACCCTTTTTAAAAAGCTGTCAAAACTATTTCGAGATATTTTAAAAAGCTATGTGCCAAAAAAGAATGTTATAACTCAACAAACACAGGAAAAACGACGGGATGTATAATTCGATTATAGATTTACCTCTTTAGTGGTTGATTAGGATAAAATCCTGAAATAAGTTTTTCGGAATTTTTATGGCTAATCTTTGTAAGCAAAAACTAAGTCGATATCCCATCGGCCCTAAGAAATATTAAGGTATCCGTGAAATCGCATTTCACCCCTTAGGGGTTGAATTTCGAAAAATCCCTTCTTAGTGGGTGCTTACGTTATGGAGAGAATATACTCGTAGACGCCCGCAAGGGGGGCAATATGGGTCAGTTGCCCCCTCCTGGATTTCGGAACCAATTACCAATTCGTATCTTAGAAAAAAAAATATATTATTTAAATATAAAATTCATAAAAAAATATTAATGTGAAGTGTGAATTTTCACACATTTCAGGGTTTCGCAAGTATTTAGTAACTCAATGATGATTATTTGGGATGCCAAAAGAAATTTTATGTCAAAATATTTTTTTATGAATTTTAATTCGAATGCCTAATACCATTATTTAAGTTTCTAAATATGTGCAGTTTTTTTTTTTTTACTTTTTATATATATAGCAAGCTTCATTAAGATTTTGAAAATTGCGCCTATGGCTTCCATTGGTTGCTTAAATCATAAGCCCCGCCTTCTGATTCGCATACATTCAAACATAGAATTAAATTATAATTTCAACACTTCCCACTGGTTATTAAATTTACGCTTTTAAAAATTAAATGCAACATTTACCAAAATATTACTAGATATTTGACAAAATAATTTAAACAAAATAAAAATGCAAAAAAAAACAGAAAAATTAAAATTGACAGGAATCGCACTGTAGTTTGCAAATTACTAAGCGATGACACTACGCACTACGCTACGGGCGCTTACTTAGTTACTGTGTTACATAGCGAATTAAATATTTAACATATTCTAGTTAAAAACACAAAAAATGCGTTATTTTCCGAAAACATAATCCGATCAAAAATTCCTGTTGTATTATTCCGGTTTACACCAATGTACATTACTTAGAATTTTTTCAGATTTTTAGTTTAAACCAGGTATGAGCTGCTTGAGTAACCCGCGGCCCGCCGTACTTTTTCGTGCGACCCGTCAAAGCTTTTGTCTGTCAAATTTCAAAAAAGGCCATTAAATTACAAAAGATACATATATATTTTAAAGCATAAATAGAGCAATATAGAGCAATTGGTTGCAAAGAAGCAATGCCAAACTTCTCATTAAAATTTGTTTATGATTTTTTCCCCATAATAATTATCTTTGACTGTTTTTTTATACCTAGCATTTCTATTATATGTGTCATTTGTGTATTTTTTTTTAAATAATTTTGTTATTTTGTTAATAAATAGATAATTTGTGTTTATCATCTTGTGTTCATATTTTAATAAATTTCGTATGCGGCCCGCAGGAAATTTTTAAATTTCTAGTTGGCCCGTAGTAAAAAAGTTGCTCATCCCTGGTTTAAACCATCTGGGCTATAGGGTGTGGGACAAATTTTTTTTTGCACAATTTTGGCTAAATACGCGTCAAAATAATTTATTTTGCAAAAATAAAAATTTGATCGTTAACCCACGTACTAAGGGCTTTTATTTGATACCCTACTCAGAATTAAAAAAAAATATTTTGTTTTTCGATGAGCACATATTTGTTTATATTTTTAGAGGGATATGTTTTTTAGATGTTTTAGTATTTTTTCTATGTGCGGGTCAAAGAGTTGTATAAGCATGCCAAATTTCATCTCTCTAGGTTTAGCCGTTTGGCTACAATTTTTACCGAACAGACAGATAGACGACAAAATGCCGGTATAACGGTTTTTTGGTCATACCTACAAAACCCTAAAAACCATTGTTTATTATTATATTTTTGCTTTAGCAACTTTGGCTATTAGCCAGGATAGTTCTTATTTACTAAATCCTTGATTTTTAACTATAGAGAACACATTTTTAACTAGAAAATAAACGTTTGTCTTCAGTGGGGATCGTTCCCAGACCCGCAACGTGGAAAGCATTGTTCGAAAAAGACATCATATATCTATGTTTTGATCTTGCCCCCCCTAGAATAATTTCTGCGGGTGCCTATGAATATACTCTCCAAATTTTAAGTTTCTAGACCCAGGTGTTCGGGCTGGGCAGTGATGAGTGAGTCAGTCAGTTAGTCAGTCAGGACATTTCCTCTTCTATGCATAGATTTAGATGTTAGTACAAACGTTTAGTTAATAAAAAAAACGTTTTTTTTTTTTGTTTAAGCGGAACTAGATTTTAAAAACTAAATACAGTAGAGCGTCGAATATCCGAACTTCGATTAACCGGGACGTCGCTTATCCGAACGCTTATACACAACAGGTCTCGTGTACTAGAAAAAACACAGAATTTTAAAACCAGTGACAGCGATGAAGACGAAGAACCAACACAAAGTGGACCAAGCAATGAAGAGGCTTTTACTGCATTGGAAACAGTAATGTCTTGATATGAACGACAAGAAGAATGCATCCCGAGTCAACTACTTATCTTAAAAAGGATACGTGATTTAGCTATAAGGACAAAAACTAGTTCAAAAGAAATTAAGTGACTACTTTTCAAAATAGTTATGCAAGGTTAGGATGTTAATTAAACAAATGCGGCAGAATAACTTATGTAAACAATAAATCATATTTATGTACTTGTTTTTTCTTATTTTTCTATCAGATCGTTTATCCGAAAAAATCGTTTATCCGAACTACCCTTGATCCCAATTAGTTTGTATAATTAACGTTCTACTGTATTTATATCGATTAAATGAAGCTTTTGATCATTTTAATTAGTAAAAGCTCACTTCATTCATTAAAAAGTGAGCTCGTGACAACTTATAAGAATAAAAATTGCATTTAGTTCCACTTAAATGTTTGAAATAACCTATATTTTATAAGCTACTCCACACATATTTAATAGTATTAAATATATATATTGATATTTACATTTATCGCAGATATAATATATGACATACAAAAGAAAAATCAAAATTTGCGAAGAGTGACTTATTATATTTATTTATTTATTTATTTTTTTATTTATTTTATTACTTTTTTGTTTAAATACATTTTGCTGGTGAAGCGATAAAAATTCAACAATCAATGTTTTTACTTGCCCGACCTTAATATATAAGGGGCAAGTATTGTAATCGCGAAAATTTTCGATGTCGAGATTTTGACGGATGACCACGTTTCATGGTCCAGGGAATCCAAAAAACCTATTTTCGAAGTGCCGTCCGTATGTGTGTGTGTCTGTGTGTATACACGATAACTCAAAAACGGTTTAACTTAAAGAGAACCCTATTGTTTTTTATTAAAATCCGAAACCGGAAACGGAGTTATTAAACTTTATAATTTAAAAAAATTCGTAACTAGTAAACCAAGCATTGGACAAAAAATTGTATAGGACATAATTTGATGTATTTTTAAAGATTTACCTAAATATTTTTTTAAATTAAAAAAAAAAAATATGTATTTTTTTTATTTTATTTTTTTTTATGGGAGGGCAAGTCTAGCGGAGGTCTCCCTTCGCCAATGGTTTAATTATTAAATTTACTTCGATAGGCAAATAATGTTTCATAATGCTGAGCTAAGTACCTTAAAATTTAAATGTAAAGCGATAATAGCGTGGCTCGCCGAAATATACAGAAAGAACATAAGGAAAATTAGAAATATCTACATCGCCGGCGACTGGTGGGTTAAAAGATTTAAATTTATTTTTTTGAATTATCCGGGCATTATCTTTGGATCCTGATTGGACAATCAGCTGTCAATTTCATGTGGTCTGCAATCCTACAACTGTTAGTGATTTTTGGTAAATAAGAAATGTTACTAAGTAGTCACCATTTTATCAGTTGGTGTTTGTACAGCACAAGGCAGCCATGAGATCATTAGGCTTTCATTTCTGCTATGCAAGTTAACTCTGTGAACATTTTTACAATGTGTCAAACTGATATTAGGAATGTAGTGTTGTGATGAAAGATGTTTGTTTGTTACGAAATTTAATTCTGTATTGAAGAGAGCTAAAATGGTATATAAGTGGTAAATGATAACTTTGACAAGGTAAATAGTGCTTTGTTATGGTTTTTAGGATGTTACCGAGGAAAGGCCGAGGCATGGATCACCAGAAGTAGAAAAACTAGCGAGAGTAGAACCACCCACCAGTCCTCCTCCAAACTGTGCAATCTGTTTAGGAACGTGTGCTAATAAATGCTTCACTGACTGTTGTCTTCATCAGTTTTGTTTTAATTGCCTATTAGAATGGTCCAAGGTAAATATTTAGATTCCGATTAAGATTTGGCTATGATTTCTAAAGCGCTGCATCAAAGTATATTTGCACATACTATTATTACAACTGTGTAATATACAAAATAAAAATTAAATAGAAATATTTGAGACGTACAGTATTTATTTATTTCATAAAAATATATTAGTGAATCGTATTTAATCTACTAGGAAAGCTCTTTAATAGGTTTTTTTATAGTGTGCTATTTTAATCAAAGTAACCTAAGGTCATGTTTCATTAAATTTCCTCAGATAGATATAAACAATTTAGATTAATAGGTGCCTAAAAAAACCATTTTAAATAAAACTCTTTTTCAAGCCATAATTATTTACATTTCATTTTATACTGTTTCAGTTTATTTATGTTTCACGAATACATTTATAAAATGTATCTGTTAAGTTGATCCGTTTATCAAAAAATATTTCCCATGACGCACTGGTTGACCATTTCTTGTGTTTATTTTTGATTATATATTGCAGGTTCCAAATTGATATTATTTATATATATATTCTTTTTTTACTGTGCATTTGTATTACGTGATAATATGTAAATATCTATACAAATTATAGGCTATTCCAAACCTTTAGGCGGAAGTAGATTTTGCAATCTAGTAACTTTTATAGTTTGATGTGAGCTTTTGACCATTTTGGTTAAGCTTTGTAAATCATACTTAAAATAAACATTTTTAGGTTAAGGTTAATATCATTATGAAATGTCATTTTCATTATATTTTGATTTTTTGTGGCATTCTTAATACAAATTTCCCGTTTTTTTTTTTATCTTTAAAATATGTAAAAATGTAGCAAATGTTATTCGTTTACATGGTTTCACTGTTGGAATTTAAAATTTTCACATGCCAACGTGAAATATGAAATATCCCAAGCAAGGTCCTTTCTTGTGACAACCTAAAAGAACGAAATTCCCATTTAGTTCCGCGTAAACTAAAGAAATTACTTATAACAACTGGAACAAATCGTATCTGATTTTAATCTAATTTGATGTATAGCCTATTACATGGTTTAAGCGGAACTAAATTTTCAATTCTAGTAACTTTTACTGATTAAGTGAGGCTTTTGATAATTTTGTTTAGTAAAAGGTCACTTCAATCTTTAGAAAGAGAACTCATGACAACTTAGGAAAACGAAATTCCCAGTTAGTTCTACTTAAACGTTTGGAATAGCCTGTATTTAGTTATAGTCTGTTCCAAGTTAAATTGTCACGAGCTTACTTTTTAACGATTGAATGAGGTTTGAACAAAATGGTCTAAAGGCTCATTTAATAGTTAAAAGTTACTAGATTTTGATATCTAGTTCCGCTTAAACCAAAGAAACAGACTATAAGTTCAAATTGTAATAATAGAATAACATTTAAAAAACATTTATTGAAATATTTTCCGTTTTATTTAAGTTAAATAAAAAATATTTCTCATTTCGGATATTTGTAGATAAAACAATATAACCCTTTTTTTATGTGTTATGACTCTGTCTGCCAGTGCGATAGGTATTGTGGGTAGGAGGCAACAGTATCTGCAGACCTTTTTGAAAAAACTTTGAAATTTATGTGTAGATTAACAAACAAATTATTTTTTGAAAAAGAATTATTTTGACGCGATTTTTGCAAAAAATGTTCCCCCACTCTTGCCATAGGGGTTTATTTAAAAAAAAAAAAAAAATGATAAGACTCGGAATAATGCACGTTGATGTGAATAGGAATAGGTTTATAGTGAAAAGGTAATCAAGAAGATTCACTGTACACGCAAGAAAATCACTATATTTGTTAATAATTCTTAAAGGGTTACGAATTTCGAAAAAATAAAATCAACAAATAATATATGAATTTTACATACATTTTTGTTTGATATTGATCACTTGCATAGTATGGACAAAAATTGCATATATATAATTAGGCAATATATAAAATAATTAGATAGATTTTAGTCATGGTATTCAATCGATCAAAATCTAATAAGAATGTATCTAAAGTTCATATTTTATCTGTTGTTTCTGTTGCATTATTTTTCCTAATTTCTTAACCCTTTATGAATTACTAGCAGACATACACGGCGATGTTCAGGAGAAAAATAATTTATCAAAAATATTTTAATTCGGAAAAATAAATGATTGCTGCTCAATCAAAACATTCAAATTATTTCAATGATGGGTTATTTAATTTAACCTTTATTTGACACACTGGGGTAGAATCAACCCCACGCTTTTTCTATGTTCATTTAAAGTATCCAAAACGAAAAAAATCGAATCTGTGGCGCCACCTGGTATTAATTCGAGGATACTACTTCCTTCCCAAGCTATGAGAAAATTTTTTAGATCGTTATTCTCTTTTCAACTGTCGACTGAACTAGAGTGGACACGCCTGTACCCCAGTGTGTCAAGAGCGTTTGAGAGTGTGAATTTTTTGACATTTTTTTTCGATTGACTTTAAAGTGAAACTCGCAAATGTAGCACTGCAACAGCCCCAACGATGTGCAAGTTGCACCAGAAAAGAGGATAAAAAAAGTCGAAAAGGTTGTGCATCCTGCCAACGCCCTATCTGCAGCAATCACAGCTTCATCCTTTGTGAAGATTGTTCAGGAAACAATAAAAATAAATAATTATTATTTACTAAATATTTACTAAATAATTATAAAATACATAACCTATTATAATACATCATATATTTGCTAAACATATAGTTTTCTTTATTCAAGAAATTGCATTTTTCACTCCCCGGAATAAATACCTTTTTTGGAAAGTAGCATATTCAACTATTTTTTTTCTTACAGTGGTATATCTCAAGATAACTCATCTAAATTTTTAGCAATTATTATCAAAAATTAAAAATGTTATGAATTTTTAATCAATTTTGGTCGTTTTTTCGGTTTTTTAGGTATTCTAATTTTTTAAACATATTAACTTTCAATATTTCAATATCAAATTTATACAGTCTTCAAAATAAACTTTTCAGAAGCTCGTAAAAAAATTTCAAGCAGAAATATTTAATAGATTATTTTTGATAACGATTTATTCGATGGGGTACAACAAACCCCAGTGTGTCAAGTACGCTACACCAGGGAAGTGTGTCAAATAAAGGTTAAGAACGTTTAATTTATCAAAATAGTTTTATGTAGGGTTTTAACAATATCTCATCAATTGGTATGTGTAACGTGTAAACAGCACTCATTCGGCAGTAACAATATTTTTACTTTTAATGGTTTCATTGTTGCTTAGGCGAAAATTTTATCGCATATGTCAATAACAAATATGAGAAATGTTAAGCAAAAGAACTAGTGTAATAAAACACAATATTGAAGGAAAGTTGATTACAAATAACAAATAATCAAAACACAATTTAAAATTTACTTCAACTAAGCACAACTTGAATTTTTGAACCAGCAGTATTGTTAACCCGCCTGCACCCCGCTCTCCGCCTATCGATAAGAGTGACCAGCCTAGCGTCTACCAATACACGGAACAGTTTAATTTATTTACTATGATGTTATTTCTGTGATTACTTCTGATCTATAAACGATAGGTACATGGGTCAAAGGGCTTTTTTTTTCGTTAGTAATTAATCTTGCCTTTAAAGTAATTTTCTTCGTAAATCTTTAAAGGTAATGACGATATTCCAGAGCAAACTGAGCGTTATAATTTTCGCCGAAAATGAAAACTTATAAATGATAATTGTGAGTTATCTATTGACCTGGGATATATGCTCTCCTAGACTTTTTTGTAATAATATTAAAACTTAAAAGTCTGTTATATGTATTTTCGATATATCTCTTATAATTTAGCCGTCGTAACAATTTGAATGTTCTGCACGCAAGATTTTTTCCAACTTATTTCCCTCCGTAGGCCCTAAAAACCTACATCTATTAAAAACCGATTATTTTTTTGCAGCATGAAGCCTTTTTTAAAGCCATTTGCATAAATAAAGCCTTAATTATTATAATACAGATTTTATTTTGATCGTTGCGGGGTGACAGGGGCGTGGGCGGTAATGATGAACCAAGAACATGGGACAGGGGCACGGGCGGTAGCACTTAGAAGACCCACCCTTAATGGTGTATTTTGCCTAGACATCGACTTTCCCGTACCTTTTTCTAAATATTATGATATAAAATCATTTACTCCCTCCGTCGAAAATATGGTATACATTATGATTGTTTTCTTGTCCGAAAATATGATACACATTTACAATTTTAATTAATTAGAATGATTTTATTTATGAAATAGTTACAAATATCTAGTAAAACAAAGAATAATACAAAAAAGTTTTAATCTAACAAGGACGTGGCTGTCTCCACAGCTTCTATGGAACATGATATTGTTGTTTGTAGTCCCTTTCAATGAAGTTTTACCTTATCAATGTGCGGAATCTTATTGGAATTCCCTCCTTTTGCTAACATGGTTGCTTCTAGACAAGTTAGCAATGTTAGAAAAACATTATCAAGGGTTTGTATGTTTAATGGTTTAAATACATTTTGTACGCATTCAATCAGTTCGTCGATTATATTCGGTGAAGCTGTATGTTGTAAGGATTACTTTTGACATTTACAAAATTATTTGTGCGCCATTTGTTTATTAGTTGCCTAGCAACAAATAAAGATCAAGATAATATTACTTTCGTTAATCCCACATTTTTTTAAGTAATGTATACCATATTTTTGGACGGAGGGAGTAATATTTAATGTATACCCCTAATATTATGAAATAATATGGTATAATCAAAGGGGAGAGAAAAATCTATATCTTACCCATTGTTACTAAAAATAATTATTTATTGACAGTAATCTTTAAAATTATGGATATTTTTATAAAAAAAAAATAAAATAAAATTGTTTTTTACTTTTGAAAAAAAGCAGATACCAGTAGTGCCAATGGCAAGTAAAGTTCAAACGTTAGAACTAGGGTTGCCACCTAACGTGTTACTCTGACCCGGAGCAAAAGAAGTTGTGTTTATAATGGAGATGTGTCGGATCACATAAAAGCTGGATCTGCAGATACAGTACGGATAGGGATTATTTGTTTTTGATCCGTGGATACGGATACGGATCTTCCATGTAAGTACAGAGACCTTGAAGCAATAGTTTGATATATCGCGCTGTTCCTATAGACCGTTCAATTATTAGAATGCAGTACAGGTTAAATGCAGTTTCGAAAACCACCAGCAAATTATGTGATGCTCGACTTAACATCAGTCTAAACGCCAAAATAAAATTTACTCCATCTTGGGCATTTTTAGATGCAAGCCTGTATGAAAACTAATTTAAATTTTTCTATAAGATATTTGTTTAAATTCCGCCTTAGAAAAACGGATACGGACCCGAGTATGGATTTTTATTTTTTGCAGATCATCCGCGGATACGGATAGCCGACACACCACTAGTTTTAAATATAATACATTGCTCATCTGAGTAAGCCATGATATTTTTTTTGTTTGGTTGCATAAAATTTGACAATAAAAAATAATGACATTCTCCAATCTTATTTGTATATTTTTTTATGTTCAATTAATATACTTGAACATATTATCAACTCATATTAAATAAAATCTATTAAATAGAAAAAACTCTGTTTTATGATATTTTATTTTCACATGTTTAGTTATTTTTCGTGGCTACCAACAAAACTGCCACCCTATCATAGCCTACTCAGATAAAGAAACATCGTGAATGGATTTTAAGTAAATATTTATTATATATCAGCACCTTAGAGGTAAACTGTATCACATTTTTATCAGAAATAACATTTTAGTGCCAAGCGACTTAATACTTTATGGTCTGTCAAGTGGAATATAATTTGGAGCTAAAGCTCTAACCAGTTTCGATATTCCTTGTTTTAAAACTGTATTAAGTCGATCAACGTATGGCGGTAAACAATCTTATTAGACCGGGAGCTCATGACAGTTTTTGGTCCCCGATTTCATACAGCATGCCTTTTGGAGGAGAGAATATTTACCCTGTGACAACAAAAAAGGGATTGCACTAAAACCCTGCACGCTTTCCGGTCATAGGGAAAATTGCATTTCCACTTAAACACAAAATTTTTGTGCTTTTCTCTGATTTAATATTGCTTGCCCTTTTGTCAAAAGAAAGTTATAACAAATTTAAAGTCTTTTAAATATATGCATGCGATTCGGAGGATCCCAAAGGGCTCAAACGGTCATGTGATCTTGTAATAAAAAAATATGATTTTCCGCGTTTTCATACAGCATGCCTATAATTAAAAGACTTTAAATTTGTTATAACTTTCTTTTGACAAAAGGGCAAGCAATATTAAATCAGAGAAAAACACAAAAATTTTGTGCAAGTGGAAATGCAATTTTCCCTATGACCGGAAAGCGTGCAGGGGTTTAGTACCATCCCTTTTTTGTTGTCACAGGGTAAATATTCTCTCCTCCAAAAGGCATGCTGTATGAAATCGGAGACCAAAAATGTCATGAGCTCCCGGTCTATATATCGTCTTTTCTGAGCTATTTATCATTTGCGACTTATTACAATTTACCTCTGATGTGCTGATATACAATATATGCTTCATAAAATAAGAAAAGAAAATCAAAAAAGCGATGAAAGTATTCGCGCGACCCGAAGAAATACGGATCAAACCCGCAACCCGGACACAAACCTGTAAAACCCAGAACCTCCAGGTCAGATCCGAAGAGGTGGCAACCCTATTTTGAACCATTAAAAAGTAGAATTTGGAACTTTCTTCGCATACTTCATTTGACCCAAAATATACGTGCCAATGCTGATAGACGAGCTGTTTCAGATTGGTTCCTTCAGTTTAGAAGTGGAACCCTTGAATCTAAATATGGTCCAAATGAGACTCCCAGCAAATTGATGTGCAAATAAAATTCAATTGTTGAACACGTTTTCGGCAATTCGTTGAACAAGATTGTGTTCGTTAAATTATGTAAAATATCGTTCCGGTTCGTGAAATTTTCTATTTCGAGCCCTGCTGGGAACTAAATAAAGTTGTAAATTTAATTGCGGAAGATACAAAGAATACTGCAGTGTCGACTCGGTCATTTCTAATGATCCAACGGAAAAATTAAACATACCTTTAGAGTACCCTAACTCTATTACACCTTCCGGAAACCACCACATAAACTCACTTTGAAAGTTGGCGTTGTCGTTATGATGACTAGGAATATGAATTTCAGGCTTAGTAAACGGTGTTCGTATCTTCGTACGCGGCTTGATGCAAAAATGTTAAAGCTAGAGGTCATACCGGGTGTTGGAAAAGGAAGTATTGTTTTCATTCCAAAATATACCAATTTCAAAGAACAGGATCCCGTTTTCCCTGTTGTGATTCAGTTGCATTAGCTATGTCAATCAATAAAGCCTAAGAACAAACTTTCCAAAAAATTTGTGTCTACCCGCCGAAGCCATTATTCACTTACTAGATTTTCGAGGGTTGATTATTACATCTAGATTGGGATAATTGCCACAACAAGCCTCTAGTAGTTTTATTTAATATCATAGCTTTATTCAATTTATATTCCCTTCCAAACGTGAAGCCCTAAGTTAGAGCTAGTTTAGCTTAATGGCAAATCCAGCCCTGGGCATAAATGTACCAAAAAACTTTTGTCCCAGACCCTATTTCCCAGATGGGATTGATCTAAAAATCTGAAAGAATTCCCAATAATGTTTATTGATGGGAATCGAAATATTTCAACAGGAATTTTTGATCAGATTATTTTTTCAAAAATTTCTATATTTTTGTGACTAAAAATGTATTGTATTTTTTAAATTTATTATGTAGTATCAAATGAAAGCTCTTAAGACGTAGGAAAAAGAACGGAAAATAGTTTTTTCCTACGACTACTATGGGACTGTTTCATTTCGATACTGTTAGTTGACAGGAAATTAGCTTAATTTCGCATGTTACCCTCATGCGCGCGCAAGCGATGCGGGAATGATAAATGCGCCCCAATGCGCATGTGCGTTGTGCTGGAAAAAGTAAATTCGCAGCAATGCGCATGTGCAGATTCCGAGAATTTTCATTCCGATACTGGCTGCGCGCGCATTAATGGCTGTTAACCATATTTATATTGTATTTTCTTGATTATTTATGTATTGAAAAATGGTAATCGGACGAAGAGCATAGTGAGCAACATGGGCAGCATACATATTCCGTACTATATGTATATAATATATGGCATTACACGCTAGTTGCACATTATACTATTTCAATTTTGTTAAATTTTAGTGCGATTTTTGTCAAAAAATGTGCTAAAAAATACTTTGTCCCGCATCCTTTAACGCAAGGGGGTTAATCTAAAAATATGAAAAAAATCTGAGTAATGCACATTAATGTGTTCCGGAATAGTGCCACAGGAATTTTTGATCTGATAATTATTTCGAATTTATTGAAACACCATGAACCACCAGAACTGGATAACTATAGCTGGGTCTTGATGCAAGTGAATGTGTCTTTGTCTCTAGACGGATGCACGTGGCTTAATATTTCAAAAGTTATCGAAATTTATAATTTTTAATATATTCCCACAATTTATTATCACTTCCTAAATACCTGCAAAACTCTGAAAAGTGAAAATTAACACTTCACACAATTTTCTACAATTGAGGTGCTATGAATAGAAATGATTCAACATTGCATCAGTACAGGTTTTTTATTTTACAATTTCTTTTTCCTGTAAAATCCAGCATTCATTGTAAAAAATTAAGTATTGCTAAATTTAAAAACTAGATTTATGTAAATATTATAAGGTAAATACTAGACGCATAAGCTATTACTATAGTATATGTTCTACACACAATGTAATATATTTTTATCAACGACAGTAAAACAAATTAAACATTGTATTTTATACTGTTATTGTGTATTAATGATTTACGAACTATTTAATCAGTTATATTTACCATTAAGATTGCATTAAGGAGGTATTAGTAATCAGTAGAGTCCGGCAAATATATGCAACGGTACTTTTAGTAGATGTTTTTTGATAAAAAACGGCACATGTGTTATCTGTAGAAATAAAATGTAATTATATATATTAGTAATGTGCCCTGCTGACAAATAGTGTAGCGTATAAAAATTGAATATCTTATCAAAAATAATAATAGTAAGAAATTTTTCGACTTGGTGTGTGTTGTAGGGAGTTTTTTTTTTTCTTTTCTCTATAATAATAATAATTAATAATAATATTTATGAAAGTAATAAGTTTTTAATTATTTAAAGAAATCATTAAGTATTTTTCTAAATTTTCATCACAAAAATTAGTTCTTTTCGATGTATATACTTCCTTGAAAAAAGAAAAAGACCTCTGTACATCAAACTTGTTATTGGTGCATAATTATAAAAAGTATATATTTCTTTATATTTATTAAATATATCTTGATTTGATAATAAATTGATAGAAAATTGTTGTAATACTTGTAGGTCAGGATTTTTATTAAATATACTATCAATTTTTGCAGACAAGTGCAAACCAAACTCGCCGGTAACAGATTTCAGTTTGTTTACTGTCCAATAAATAATATTTAAAGATACTGACAACGGCCGGTTTTGTTTTTCTAAATTTACTATGGTTGAAGGAAGAAATTCAAAATTAGTCTCTATGAACTTCAACTCTTCATAAATATTTGGTTTTTGTAAAATATTTTTTGATATTATAATCTGAAAGTTATAATCCGATCATCCGGAGTTAGATTGAAAATAAAAAATTTTAAAACTTCAAAATTGTTAACATAAAATAACGCCGCTTCAAGCCAAGTTCCCCAACGTGTCACAACAGGATTTGGTGGTAAGGGTAAATTTGGACATAATTATATATAAGGATACTCTTAATGACACTACCCCATTTTACCAATCTCCTATGTCAAATAGGCTTTGAGAAAAGAACCTGGTATAAGCGTTTCCCTTTTGTAAGAACAAACTAAGAGAAAAATTTGTTTTGAATAGTTTCCATCTTTGAAATTGTAAAAGTCGATCCATTTGACATATGTCATAATGAAAAATGATATCTTAATCGGTTTTACAGTGTAAGGAATATTGTTAATTGAAATTTCAAGTAAGTAATACACTATAAAAGTTACCAAAATAACCAGATCTATGGTCTATTTCAAATTTAAAAAAAGTAGATAGCGCTGCGAACCGAGTACGATTTACACTGGATAAATACAGTATGGCGGAAAATTTAAATAAGTTACAACTAGGGCACGGGCGTAGTAACCGGGTTAGCAAGTGATTTTTTTTTTTTAATTTAAAGAAGTCTAATAAGATATTGAAATAAACAAGGCAGATAATACACTTACGTTATTTATACGACATAAATTCAGTTTAATGGGAAATTTGAAAAAGTTAAAAAAATATTAATTTTAAAAGTTATGTACTATATATAAAAAGAGAGATTTGGCTAAAAGAGTTTAAATAAAGCAATAAAACAAACAATATATCTTCAGAGCTAAAGTTTCTTATTTAAATAATTATTGTAACTAAAAATTAAAAATATATGTATATATGAAGGTCTAAAAATTATATCAATAACTTCTTCTTTGGCCTCACATTAGTCCTCTCTCTTGATCTGTTAATTGTCAAGTGTCAAAAAATATTTATATGTCAGATAACCTAAAATATATATAACTGCGTAAAAACAAACTACATGGAGAATTTTCTCCATAAAATCTACGCCAAGAATATAAATAAAAGTCTAAATATGTAAATAATAACAAAATATATAAAAAAAATTAAATAATTTAAATAATATATATTTCCAATGTACGACACTGAACATCTGTCAACTTGGACTAAAAATAATATATTAACAGTGTAATAGGGATGATGATCTAAACTAATCCGAAACAAGGACAAACAGCTCCTAATTTCTTACACACATTTTTCTACTTTGAAATAGACCATAGTTTGTTCTTACAAAAGTGAACAGCTTATATACCCAATACAGTCTATATATAGTATGCTAATATCAGAGACGGCGCTTTATAAGTAATAAGAAGTTAAAGATTATTACAGAATTATTCGTTCAAAATAAAGTTTAAAATAGCACGCATATGGCAAAAGTACCGTTGAATATATTTGCCGGTCTCTAGTAATCAGTAGTGTTAGGACATAATTAGACTCTGAATTAATTTTAATATGTCTTTATAGGTGTAATTTATTAATGTAAAATTTGGCATCTTTTAAATTCATCATCATTTTATCATTAATTTTCAAAAAAATAAATTACATTCGATCGCCAATGATTTTTTTTTGTTTAAATAATGATACGAAATTAATTAATATATCTCAATAAAAAATGATCTCTACATAGGTTCAACCAATTAGTAAAGCCTTTTGTTTCAATTGTCGTCACATTTGAAAACAGTTACTTGTTTGGACACTTGTACCACAATCATATTCATAGTTTTAAGAAAGCGATATGCACAATATTTAATTAAACGTATTAGAATATTTTTGACGCTTGATCGGGTCTATTCTGTATCTTAAAAAGTTAAAAATTAACGTCAAGGTCGAAGTTAAAAAATTATAACCTCGCTTTACAACATTTTGTTATTCTGTAACTCTATGGCATTAAAATTTAAACCTCGATGTGGTTAATTCAGTAGGTTATATTTGGAATTTTAACTCCAGCAAAATACATGGTGTTAACTTTTAACCACCTGTAGTTCTAACCTCTAAACGTCAAATAGCCAGGAAAAATCCATTTTTAGAATTAATTATGGCAAGTCTGTTTATTTTAAACCAATTATTAATAAAACAATTTGAACAAAAAGAGGTTAATAAGTGAAAAATTAATATAGGTGAATCAAAAATATATACAAATGCTTTTTAGGAGATCAGTTCGAATTAAACGAGGGCAACTGCATGATATGAGAGACCCTTTTAATTTACGTGAAGAAATATTTTAAAATATTTTTATTTTTCTAAAACTTACGAAATATTTCGTTTTACATGTTTTTTTTTTTTTGAATCCGAGAAGAATCAAAAATTTCCCATTAAATTGCAAGTAAATATTGAAAACTTTGAAACTGTGATGCATTTATAAATTTTAATTTCTCTGTTTAAAAATAAAAATAAGGTAAATATAACCTGAAAATAAAAGTATCTTAATATAGAAGAAAGAAAGAAAATATTGATACATTTGCATGTTATGGTAATATTATTTACTTTCTGCACCCATAATTATTTATGTATAAATATTGTACATTTCCACAATATAGATTTATTATATTTGATCGTTGTTCATTCACGATTCAACCATAACACTTGTTTACATTAAATCCACAATTACACAAGCAAAATACCTTCCCTTGTAGATAAATTCACAACATACTTTTAACCATAAGGTTAAAAAGTTAGAACTTAACGCTTGGGTTATAACCTGAGATACAGAATAAGAAACAAGGTTAAAATTTTAACTCCTAGTTAAAATGTTACTTTTTAACCATCATTTTTAACCTAATCTTTTTAACCACAAAAGATATAGAATAGACCCGATTATGAGTTTTTAACATATTTCTTAGAAAGACTTATTTTGTCCGTTCACTAGTAATCAGTAATTAAAATTATCCAGTGCCATTAAAAATTCTTGGACTGTTTGACACAAGATTGCTCAGATTGGTCTGATGACGTCACAAGATTAGATTGGATTGCTTAGATTTTGTTAACATTTTCGTAAGCAATATTAAATCTGAGGTTAAGTTGTGATGCCTAGTGGCGATGGTGCTAAAAGAAACTGTCAAATTTCTGTCGTTAATTGCCACTATTACCACGTTTTCGTAAAATGAGTTTATTGCCAATAATAGAAGGGCTTAAAGATTTTTTGTTGAAAAAGTTGAATGTTTATTATGTATATAGGCTCTCTGGGTAACTCTGGGCAACAGACTCTAAAGGCAACGTCTCTCTGTCTGTCTTTCCGTATGTACGCTTTTCACTTGAGAACTGCTTTCCGACTGAATGCGATTTTTTCTACCTGTTGCTACAACATCTGGTTAGTTTTGTAGTTTTATTAAATCGGGTCAGTAGTTCCTACTGAAGTTACAGTGATATTTTGTGCGAGGGTAAAACGAAAACCATGTTTTTCGTTTATGTAATAATAATGTATTTATTTAACGGCTCAAGAGCAAAAAAAAAAAACACAAAATACATAACTGAAACAGAAAACGGAATATACAGTTAACAAAGAACAAGAAATTACAAATATAGCAAACATGGTTTGAGTTTTTACTAATTTTAGAAATATGGTCACAACTCGTAGGAGAGACCGCTCATTTATAAAAAGTTAATGAAATAGTTGTAGTGCCCACTGCGTAAGAAAATTCTTATCGCTATCTAAACATTACTGTACAAGCTCGTTGCACGTCACCCAAAGTCTTTCCCGCAAACTATGAACATATTTCCTTAGTACAGTCATACAAGAATTTACTGTATTCGTCACAAATATTTCACTCTCGCTACAATACTTTTTCAAACCAAAGATTACTCGAAATGCATTGTTGTAGCAAATAATAAGTTTACGAAGATGACTTTCGTGTGATATATCCAGAGTGCCGAAGTGTACATACAACCGCAAAAAGTATTAAATAAATATTTACGTACATCATATTTAACATATTATCTGCGACGACATAGGTTTCATCAGCGGCAAATTTGTTACATGATTTATACACTAATCAGAATTAAAAGAATTTTAAAAATCTGTTCAGTAGTTCCAAAGTTGCCAAATGCGTTTCTTTATCCAGTTGAATTCCTGAGTTCTCTTAACTCATCAGGATTATCTCCTTACGCTCTTACTTATTATTTATCAGCCGCCAAAATTATGTAATGGGACACGTTTACAGGTGAACTGTTTAAGGGACTATGCAGTAGAGGCAACCATTTTATGATTGTGGTACAGGCGAAAAGGTGGTAATTCCTAGAATATCAATGATTCCTACAGTTTTACCATTTCAATTCAATTGTTTTCAATTTCCTGTCAGAGTTTGTTGTGCGATGACTATTAATAAGACACAGGGCCAAACCCTGAAGAATGCCAGCGTTGATTTGCAGAGTCCATGATTCTCGCCTGGGCAATTCTATATAGCGTATGTGCGAATCAGTTCTAGCAGGAACCTGTTAGCGCCTAATGATAAAACTAAAACATTTATAAAGAGACTTCCAGATAATTATCCTGTTCAGTTTAATCCTGGCCTTTCACATTTTTATAGTATTATCTTCTGTCCAGTCACTTAATTACGAGTAGGTATGTTGTAAGTTCCAAGATAATGTAGGTCAATAATTACGAATTGTCCCTGAGTAAAGCCGGGTACCTAGTTAATACTAAATTAGACTTTGTAGAAAGTAAATAAGACACGAGGAAATTTTTCAATCCACAATTCTCCCTTTAATGCAGTATTAGTGTTTAGTATATAGCCTGATTAAAAGATAAAAATGGGTATTTGTAAAATAAAATTTATATTGTAAATATGTACTCCCTAATTGTATTATTCTATTAATTAGTCTGTAAATTTAAGAACATTAAGTTAAACCGCTTAAAACCGTTATTAATTATTAGCAGTTTCGTTTTCGCCCTTGATAAAAAAATTGTTCCGGTTTTCGTTTCCGTTATTTAAAAAATGTCTGTTAATATCATTTTTTTTTGTTTTGATACTGCTACGTGCTAAGCGATGATCGGCACACTGAAATTGACACTTTCCCGTGTACAGATAAGCGTTAACTTATCTTTTAAAACGATTTTTTCGTAATCAATAGAAATTATAAACATAATATTTTATGCTACTTATGTTACAATTATCCAGTATCTTTATGTTAGAATTTGAATAGATTTCGTAATTTTTAAACAGAGTTTCTTAACCTCTTTCAGGTGACGGCACCATTATTAAAAAACGAAAAATTTAAGGCACTCCTCATTTCTCCGTATTATATCTGTGTTAATTCTATGAAGTTCGCGGTATCCATTCCATGTACAGGGTGTTTGTTTGAAACGGGGCACCGCGAAAATCTCCTTTATTTGTAAAGATACAAAAAATCTTCAGAACAAAAGTTAAACTAGACAAAAAGGCCCATCTAAAGGTTACTATAAGAATTCTGAGGCACTTCCGGCTTCACCGGAAATGATGTCAACTTTTGATCTAGGATAGGGAATCGATAATTTTATATTTTTTTCCTAAAAGTACATTAAATTAGCTTTACAATGACACCAAAAAGTCATATTTTTATGTTAACCATTTCAAAATGGCGACCATTTATTTACAAAATAATAATCAACATAAGTTTTACAAAGTTGAACGTAGCAAGCTTTGAAAACAATAAAAAAAGAAACAAAATATCTCTAAAACAAACTATTTGACTATTTAGAAAAAAAAAAAAAAAAACTCAGACTTTTTACAATTATTTTACAAAAAAAAAAAAAAATTACAAATGTACGATCAAACCACCATTATTGTCCACACATTTTCTCATTCTTAATAAAAACTCTCCCATCGCCCTTATTTTCAAAGCTTGCTACGTTCAACTTTGTAAAACTTATGTTGATTATTATTTTGTAAATAAATGGTCGCCATTTTGAAATGGTTAACATAAAAATATGATTTTTTGGTGTCATTGTAAAGCTAATTTAATGTACTTTTAGGGAAAAAATATAAAATTATCGATTCCCTATGCTAAATAAAAAGTTGACATCATTTCCGGTGAAACCGGAAGTGCCTCAGAATTCTTATAGTAACCTTTAGATGGGCCTTTTTGTCTAGTTTAACTTTTGTTCTGAAGATTTTTTGTATCTTTACAAATAAAGGAGATTTTCGGGGTGCCCCGTTTCAAACAAACACCCTGTATATTGTTTTTTAGGCTGTGTTTCCCGTAGTCCCCTAAATATTCTTTCTATTGGAAACATTTACAGAACAAAAATATATTTTCAGTTAAACAATTATTGTTTTATAAATTTTTGTTAAAAATAAATAAAAGTTAAAATATTTCAAGTTTTAGATGATGTCCCCTTAGCCCGCAATTATCAACCAAATGAAAAAATGCGCAGAACAAAAAAGATTATTAAATAATTTTGTCATATACAGTATTGGTCATAAAGATAGCAACTTTTGATAATCCTCTTTTATTTTTATTCTAATCAATGTTATAAAAATTAAAAAATGTAATTCTTACTTTTAATAATCCTCTACATATATTAAAGTAAAAAATTAAATTTTATAGTAAATTATAATTTTTTTTTTTATAGTATTTATTATTTTTACCCAGACATAAAGATAGCAACTACTCTTATTATTATTATTTTTTTTTATTAATTAAGAAAATAAATTATTATTAACAGATCATTTTTAATATTTTGTATAGTAACCACCAGTATTTATAACTTCCCGACATCTTTTCGGCATTGATTCTAATAATTTCGTGATCATTTCATTATCAATATTAGATCAGGCACCCTGCAAAGCTTTAAACAAATGTTCAATATTTTAATGCGTTTTTTTTTTTCTAATCTTTCTGTCGGCAATCTCCCAAAGGTTTTCTATTGAGTTTAAATCGGGTGACTGTGACGCCCATTAGTCATTACGTTAAGTTTTGAATCTTCGAACCATTTTTTGACCAACTTCGAAGAATGTTTTGGGTCAGTATCATGCTGAAAAATATGTTTTAAAGGCATGAACTCATCAAAATGAGGTTCCATAACATTCTGAAGGATGTCTTTATACTTAAATCGATCCATTATTCCTTCAATGTGGTATAGAGGACCCATACCGTATCCCGAAAAACAGCCCCATACTATCACACGACCTCCGCCATGCTTAACTGTTGGCAAGGTAAAAATAACTTTTTTCCATTGATCCACAATCCAGTCAATATGATTTTTAGCAAATTGTAATCGGGCAGTCACATTCTGTTTGGATAGAAGGGGACTAAAAAGACCCTCACTAACTAATCTTCTGCGAATAGTTCTTGTTGAGATGTTTTCTTGATCCGTTTGTGGCAAAAGGCCCAAAATTTTCTTCGATGACAGAAAAGGGTTATTGGTAGATAAATAAATAATTTTTTTATCAGTTCCTTTTGTAGTTTTTCGTGGCCGTCCTGGAATTTTTTAATCTTCAAACGTACCTTCTTCTCGAAATCTTTTTATAATTCGCGACACAGTAGATTTATGAACATTTAAATTTTGTGAAATCACATTTTGCAGCAGCCCGTCTTTAAAACCAGAAATTATTAAGCTTATAATTTCACTTGAAACAGTTTTACTACGACCCGTGATTAAAAAATGTAAACTGAAATATTACTTGTGCATGTGCAACATATTATTTATGGATAAAACCTGCATATAACAAGAAAATTCAAGTATTTGCAATATTTTTGTCCAAACAAAAATGAAGAAATAATTTATTATTAATCTGTAAGTCAGATTATTTGACTATTGATTGATGTAACAGACAAAATATGATTAAATTATAGAACTAAGAGTATTTATTTTCCAATAATATTATTAAAATTTTAAAAACTGAAAAATGTTAAAACTTGCAATCTTTATGGCCAACATTGTATGTTTTTGATTTTAGGTCGATAATAAATTAGACCTTTCAAGGTAGTAGTTAGCGCCCCTCCGAAACTCTCTCTTAGAATGAAATGTTTTGAAATACCACATAAACTAAGAGCGTCTGCAAGCATTGAAAACTTTATCTGAAACAAATACTAATGCGTATAAAAAAGAATATCAACATTATAATAAAACACTACTATTTATATTTTCCCACATATGTTATTCTATAGTTTTATTGTTTTGTAAGATTTATTAAGTTATATATTTTGTTACAAACAGCTAATTTATAATTTAATGTTGTTGTAGATAAAAGCAGAATGTCCGTTGTGCAAACAAGCATTCAAGTCCATTATATACAACATAAAGTCAAATTCAGAATATGAGGAGCATGTAATCACCAATCCGGAGCATGAAAATCGTGATGACGAAATAGTGGAACCAGAGGAACCATTCAACTTTTATTTACCAAATGGACCACGACCCCAGCGACATTTCCAGTTTAGGTAAGCAACTAATTATCTCTTCAAGCTGGGTTACATGAACCCTGCGATATAGTCTGTCTTACACTTAAGAGTTGCCGTGGCTCCGTGGTAAGACGGTTGCCTACGGAACACAAGGACGCGGGTTCGATACCCCCAATTCGAAGGAGGTGGTCTTTCGGATTTTATCTTCCGATATTGTGTAGTTAGATCTGTAGCTAAGTATTTAATTCTTAAAACGAGTTCCTGTTTATACAGGGATAATAGGACCGGTCGAAACGTCATACTGACCACGTGGCTCTCATATCTGGCCTGCGGCCTGGAAACGGAGAACTTACCTTCTCTGCCCTTTATACGCATAACTAGGCGTTGGAAATATTTTTTTACACTTTAAACATGGAAAATTTGTAGGTATGACCAAAAAACCCTTATACCGTCATTTTGTCGTCTGTCTGTCTGTCTGTCTGTTCGGTAAAAATTGTAGCCAAATGGCTAAACCTAGAGAGTGAACCTTGCTATATAAAAAAATACTGCACATATTTAGAAACCTAAATAATGGTATTAGGCATTCGAATTAAAATTAACAAAAAATATTTTAACATAAAATTTGTTTTGGCATCCCAAATAATTCACACTTCTCAACACAAACAAGGTCCGAAACACAAACAAGGTACCAATCAAACAGCTGACTAGAAAATAATAAGTCATTCAACCCGCTACTGCTTTGCGTACGCGCAGACGCAGTAAGCTCTCAGTCAAAAACTCGTTTCTGCGCAATGTGTTGTTTCGAAAATGTACGACCTATAAATAAATTTTGAGTGGGGGATCAAATAAAAGCTCTTGGTGCGTAGATTAATAGACGAAAGTAATTTTAACACACTTAGGGCCGAGAGTTCCAGTTGCTAATAAACTGTCCAATAAATTTATTAGCAACAAAAAAATTTTCCGAGAGTTCCACCCCGAAATAGTTATTAGGTTGCTAATAAATAGGCTTATTTGTCTAATAACTTATAGGCAACATGAAGTGCTTAATAAAGTGACATATAACCAAAAACAAGTTCGCAAAATGTGTTAATATTTCAATTTTAATTGAAAAACAGTATAATTTTAAAAGAATATACAAATGTGTAGTTTTTATACATCCATATTTTTTTTATAATGGTGATTTTAGTGTTTTATATACATTTTAGTTGTATTTTGACGAAATCGACGATCTGTTTGGATGAATTTATAAATTATAGTCAACCGTTTTAAGAATATTTTGGGCATTTATTGTAAATGTGATATATAAAGAACAATATATAAATATATATTTTTAAATAAACATGGTCTTTTATCATCACTTTTGTATTATAAATTTTCATTAACTCCTCTTATATCTATATTGTCCTCTTTTTCTGTGGTAAAATTTGTTGAACGCCGTTTAATTGTCATTTTAAAAGTAACACAAAAAATATACGTAATGTCATTGAATCTGAAGTCAAACTATTTAATGTCAAAATATTTAATGTCAAAATATTCAATGTCAAAATTTCATCTCACTTTAGCTCTACAAATTTACGTATAGCTCTATCCCTCTTGTACCGTGTTACTATCTTCATAAGAAATACCAATACAAAAACAAAAAATTATGTTGCTAATAAACTACATATTACAGTCTGTTCCAAACGGTTAAGCGGAACTAAATGGGAATTTAGTTCTTTTAGGTTGTCACGAGAAGGGACCTTGCTTGGGTTATTTAATTTTTCACGTTGGGATGTCAAAATTTAAAATTCCAACAATGAAACCATGGAAACGAATGACATATGTCAAAATGAAATATTTTTTTTAGATATTTTAATGACAAAAAAATAAATAAATGGGAAATTTGTATTAAGAATGACACAAAAAATCAAAATATAAAGAAAATGACATTTTAAAATGATATTAACCTTAACCAAAAAATGTTTATTGTAAGTATGATTTACAAAGCTTAAACAAAACGGCCGAAAGGCACGATTTAAACGATGAAAGTAACTAGATTGTAAAATCTAGTTCCGCTTAACCGTTCGGAACAGACTGTAGAAGGATTTTGTAACTTGGAAATCACCAATAAATTTATTAGTTTCATAAATACATATATTATGTGTCTAATAACTATTTGGGAGTTTATTAGGAACTGGAACTCTCGGCCCTTATTGTTTGTGCGATTTTTGCTAAATCTGCAAAAAAAAAAATCCACACCGTGTAGTCCAGAGGAGTTGATCTAAAAATCTGAAAATATCAACGTAATGCACTTGATGTGAACAGTGGCGTATTCACGAGGAGCATTGGAGGCACGTGCCCCCTTAAGGTCCTTTAAAATAATCGTACAGCAAAATAACGTATGCATTTTACAATATATAAGCTATATTTCATTATGATTAGTATTAAAATTAATAGAAAATGCATATTCCCATGTTATTTTTAGGTTTTTGTTGGTATAATCAAGAATTCCTTATTACGTCACGTGAGTCTGTCCGTTTGGTAGAATTTATGGCCAAACGGCTGGATTTAGAGAATTGAACACATGTACGAGAAATATTGAGACTTCAAAAAAATATTGTGCAAAAATTATAAACAAATATATATTAAGGGATATCAAATGAAAGTTTTTGATACATGGATTGACAATCACATTTTTTTATCAACAAATAATGAAATATTCATCTCTTTGTGTTTTTGATATAAACATCAATATTCAACAGAAGGGGTATCAAATTTATTTGAGTCGTGGTTTCATACAAAATGATAAGCAGAGACGGAATTTAAAATATCCCGACGGGCTCCTTGACATCTTTTTATCAACAGAAAAGCGAGAAGAGAGTATTTTACATTTTCAAATATATTTTTATCCTAAAGTTAGTTTTACACAGTTCAATTTGTTGATAATAAATTGATCAAGTTTTTTGTGAATTAATTGAAATATGTATTGGTAACCTTGAAAGTAGAAGGAACACTTTACACATCAATTTATTTATCATTTTTTTTTTTAAACTTACATTACCAACTGAAAACCATGTTGACATATTTATCAAAATAAAAATATTGAAAAAAACTTCAAAAAATTACGAACTGTGAACAAAAACAACAGAAATAACCTAGATGATGGTAAATTAGAACGTTTGCGGTTCTGCACATTTGAAAACAAAACACATAACGTATATATTTAGCACTTCGTATAGCACTTCAATTAATTTAATCGTGTAAAACCCACTTAAATAAGCTCAAGTTTTTGTTCATTAACGCTTCAGGGGCCACTAAAAATTGTATTGCGGAGGGGGCCCCTTTCCCTCCGTCTTGCAGATAACATCATAATTGCCCCCCCCCCCAACCATGAGTCTTTACTCCATTGGATGTGAAGTTAACAGTAATTTTTTATTTGATTCCGGTTTTAAGAAAAAATTTATTAACTATCCAAAATTCTTGTTGAACTATTTCGGTTCCCATCAATATACATAATTGAGAATTTTTTCTGAAACTCTTCTAGAAATTAAGGTGTGAGATAAAAGATTTTTGATAAATTATCGCGCTTCAAAAGGTTTTATTGGATACCCTACTAAAAATTTTGGGAAAATATTTAGATTTTCGTTGAATTGATTTTTTTTAAATATTTTTTTGGCTTCGTTCAGGGATGCACACAGGGGGTGGGGGGGGTCCTGTGGGTCCAGACCGCCCCTAAGATTGAAGGCGAATGTTTGTAATTATACCATAATAAGTAAAAAATTAAGATTTTACAATTTAGTAGTTTAGTTTATTTTATATGTATTTGTACTAAAGTTTTGCAATTTATTATAAATATATATGGGTAGAAAATGTTTATAAGTGACTAAAAAATGATGATACCCTTTTATAATAATAGCTTTTCACCAAACAAATAGGTGTTTTACCAACCCAGTTTTGCGGATCGCCCCTAAAAAAATAATCTGTGTGCGTCCCTGGCTTTGTAGTCTCCCTATTTTTCCTATATGTGGGGTTAAATAACTATCACCGTACAGACAAACATATGAGTGACGGTATATATACTTACAAAACCCTAAAACAGCTTAATCAAGATAAGTTTGCAAACAGATATGATGTCAAATTAACGTGTTTTATTTTATAAATTCTACAACAGGTGTTCCCAACATTGTTCCCTACCATCTCAACACAAGCTTTGCATCTTTTTATAAAAGAATTATTTTTTTCCATTTTTATTTATTTTTAAATAAATTATTTTGTTTTTACTATTTATCATTGCAAACTTGTAGAACACCTGGAACGTTTTAAAAATAAAATGCATCAATTTGACATCACACAAAGTTTTGTTTAAAAATAGCTCATATCTTTGAAACAGTTGGTTTGCGGACCATGTTGATTCAATTTTTGTCACTCACTTTGGTTAATACTATGCACGCAAAAAAAAAAAAAAAATCAACCACCCTTTTTTAACGCCCTGTATACCCATATGAACATTCAAACCACTGACGTAGATTTCCTAGCCACGAAGTTTTTGGTCGTCCTACATTTCATTTGTCCAAGATCTTTCCGTGCATAATAGTAGTTCATTATTTCAGCCATTTTTAATTTATTTTATCACTGGGCATATAATAATGTAAATTGGTTATATGTTTCATGGTATAGTCAGGATGATTACAAAATGGAGCCGTGACGTCAGCGATTTTAATATTATTTTATAATACGTATGCCTGGTTGCATAAAAGTCTTAAAACTAGATGTAAGCTAATGGTGCAATTCTGTGGCAAACCTATAAGCTACAGACGACCGTATCTAAGGAGTTGTTTTATGTGTTGTTATGGACAGTTTCTTATAGATTTTGTCTGTAAGCTTACGGGCATGTTTCTAAATTCAGCTAACAAATTAGGGCTAACTTCTAGCGCTAGATGCTCGCTGAGATGCTAGATTAATACGCAAAATACAAAATTTCGAAAATAAAGAAACTACTTGCTAGATTGTTGCTAGGTGTCAAGGAGGTTATGTAGTTGTTAGTAAAGATGACATTTTATGTAATGAAACGACTTCTTCAATCATCATCAAGTTCACAAGAAAAAAGTGATGAAGAACACTGTACTAAAGATTTAGAAGAATTAGAATTTTTATATAATCGGTCTAAAAAGACAAAAAGGGTGAAAATAATGAATTATGCGAAAAATGTAGCAAAAAAATTATAACGATATGGATTTTCAAGCACATTTCAGAATTAAACATTTCATTTCATTTGGTGTACAATACTAAATTATTGTTAGGAATTGCCATATATACAAATTTGAGATAAACAGGGCGCAACAGCAGAAAACTATTACGTCAAATGTCAAATCGTGATGTTAACTTCTTAAGCTCTAGCAGCTAGCAGCCTTATTAACCGCTAGATTCGTTGTCTAGCGCTAGTACCTAGCGGACATTTAGTGCTGTAATAAGAAATAGCCTGCTAGAATTTTACGCTGAATTAAGAAACGGTTTGCTAGATTTGTGCTTTATGCGCTAGATCTAGCACTGAATTAAGAAACATGCCCTACAGGTTTGCCACAGAATTGCACCATTAAACTCGATGTAAAATACAAAATTGCCTAGCAACACAATGAGTTTTATGCGGTAAATCTGTAAGCTGCAGCCGATCGCATCTAAGGAGTTGTTTTATGTGTTGTTATCAGAGAGTCGAACCCAAATTTATTTTTTTCCGGTTTACGGTTACGTTCCAAGTAAATGTTTCTCGTTCTAGTTTCGGTTTAGGTTCGTCTAAAAATTTCGGTTCAGTTCCGGTTCGGTTCCGGTTCGAATAACAAGTTAAAATTGAGTCTAACACCAAATATCTACCGGTATAAATTTTGGTTTAATTTTATTTACCAAATTCCCTTCTTATTTTTGTTTTTCAATTATAAAATTGAAAATACAAAAGAAATAGAACTTAGTTAAAAATTTTATTGCCAAAAACGAAAACAAACGACAATTTAGGAACATAAAAATGAAAATAGACATACATATTGCGTGTAAATATAATAAAATTCTAACGAATTAGAAGGAAATTACAGAAATAATTAATAAGGCAAAGGGCAGATTAACGGGGGGTCAAAACAGTCAGTTGCCTGGGGTGCCAGATGCAAGGAGTGCTGTATATTTTGGTTGAAGACTTGTTTTTGCTTAATTTTCAGCGCCCTTAAAAATTTTGTTCAGCTGGCTAGTAACTTGCGTAATAATGCAATCTGGAGGCGCCATATAAAGAATCTTCCCGGGGCGTGCGAATACTTTAGTCCGACCCTAATCACACACAGTTCATATAATCACAATATTATAAAGAAGAAAACGGAATATCACAAACCTTTTTCTTAAAAAAAAAATAATAATAATAATAATAATAATAATAAATAAAAATTAGTCACAGTTCATTCAGTTGTAAAAATAATATTTGAAATTTGAAATGAAAATAAATTAAAAATCCCTGTTTAATCGACACATTAATATGTTCTTCAAATTTGCTCCTTATAGATTAATTCTTTTATCAGTCAATATAAATTTTAGTAGTAAGAAAGCGATTAATTAATTTAATGGAAAAAAAATTGAACCAAAATTAACCGTTATTAACATTTCGTTCCGATTTCGGTTTCGGTTTTTAAATTGAGCAATTTTACGTTCCGGTTACGTTTCTGGTTGTTATGGACAGTTTCTAATAGATTTTGTCTGTAAGCTTACAGGTTTGCCACAGAATTGCCGCATTAATGAGTTTTAGCTTACATCTAGTTTATGGTAATTAAGATTTTTATGCAACCGGGCATTACTAATACAAAAATTTTCTTATGTCATCTGTTGATGAAAAGTTGAACTACTGAACTTTTAAAAACCATATTTACTCATTGCGTTGTCTACAAATGTTTTTTTTTTTCTTGTACTTGCGTTTATAGGGTTTTTTTGAGTGTTATTATAAATATAATCGTGGTATTTTGTTAACGTTATTGTTACCGATTTATTTTTGGTTGCAGATTACTTTTTTAAATATATTCATTTTATAATTATAAATTCTAGAATTCAGATATTTAGTTTTTATACGAGCCCCGTCTCAGTGAAGTTGGCCCAACTATCAAAAATAGTGTTTTCAAAGATAATATTTATATTAGAAGGGATATTTATGGTCATTAATTCAGTTATATAACGATGTGGGAACTGTTTATTAATATTTTACAAAAAAATTAAATCTTAAGAAAAGAAACACAAAGATGTAGTTAGTACTATCAGAAAGTGAACAGAGAGAAATAATTTCTTCTCTCATATACATTTTTGCTGTTAAGTAAAGGATACATGAGATATTTCAACATTATAAGTAACAACCTCCCTCCCCCTAAATAATCTTTTTGTTAAAAACTGCTTTGAAGAGAAAACAAAAAATTTTCCTCATATACATTTTTGATGTAAAGTAAATAAGTGAGATATTTCAATATTTTATACAATATATTAGAAAATATTTTAGTGAATATTTTTTTACAAAGTACTGTTATAAAATACTGTTTAAAGCCATTTTTCTTAAATTATATTTACTTTATTTTAACATAAATTCACAATTTTCATGATTTAAATAGTTGGGCCAACTTCACTGAGACGGGGCTCGTATTACCATAATAAAAAGTTCCATGAGCATTATTATGAAAATTACATTATTTCTGGATTACTTAAACTTAACCCTCTATTGCATAATTTTTTTTTTCTTTTTTAATGGGTACCAAAAATTGTTTTTTACTAAAGAATTGTCCGTGTATTGAGAATATTTATGTTCAAAAACAGAATTGTGCCCAATTGGGAACATTATGAACAAAATCAAGTAATTATATGTGTTTATAAAAAAATTATTTTGATGAAAATACAATTACAGTCACAGCATGATAGCCATGGATGGATACTGCATAAGAATCGGGTATAAAAATTTAAACTTTTATGTTCCTAAATGGGAACAAAATGCAATAAAGGGTTAAATATTTTGTTCTTGACAGTTTACTAGCTTAATTTTTCATGAACAGATGGTTCTACAAGTTTTGAATTAGTATGATTCACAGCTTTTAAAATACGGCACAGGTGCAATAAAATTGATGACGTCATTTCTTCATGGTATAATCCCCCTATTGTTCGTTATTACAGATTGTATATTTTTTTCTCAATACAGAGAGAGAGAGAGAGGTGTTCTAAGAGAGGCTCTAAATGTTTAGTTTGCTAAGGGTGCAAAATGTTTGACCTGCTCAGGGTGCATTATATTTGACTTGCCTAAAGCGCAAAAAAAACATCACGGCTCTGTATACCAGTTAACGGTAATATCAATAAAGAAGAGACATATTTTTTAGTCTCTTACTAGTGAAGTTATAGAAAGGATATGTGAAATTACAGTATCAACTCATCTTTAATTATTTATTAATAATAATAACTAACTTTCGGACAAAATAAAATGAATTATGTAGTAACTGAAACTTAGAAACCATAGATAGTAGTGTCGTCTTACTATTCTTCTCTGTTCAATGTAGTTTTACATAAGACATATTTTGGGAGCTTTGGGGTGTGCTTCCTACAAACTTGAAATACCTCACTTATCATTAACGTAACAGCAAAATTGCATGTAAAAAATATTGTTTGGGATGAAGAACTGTTTCTTTTCTGTTGAAGACTGTTTTTAATAAGATCAATACTGGTGCTCTGGGAGGCGCTACCTATAAACGAATTATCTCGTTTAATATATACATTACATCAAAAATATAACGACGACGCGCGTGCAATGTATGCTAAGTAACATAGACATAGTTTTGGTGGGTTTAGTCAACATTTAGTTTTAGTCTTAGTTTTAATCTTATGTTTTAGTTTTAATCTTAAAAGATGAACTATCATATCGCTACGAGCAAGTTCATACAAAACATTGATTTAGTTTTAGTCTTAAAGTTCTTAAAACCAACCTTGAAAGATAACTAATGGTGGGTTTAGTCAACATTTAGTTTTAGTCTTAGTTTTAATCTTATGTTTTAGTTTTAACCTTAAAAGATAAACAATAATATCGCTACGAGCAAGTTCATACAACACATTGATTTAGTTTTACTCTTAACGTTCTTAAAACCGACCTTGAAAGATAACTATCATTCAACTTTTCTTAGCACTAAGATTAAAACCGCACAAATGGGCGTGCGCTCACTCTGACATAAAATGTGGAGGTTATATATTACGAATTATTAACAATTTTATTCTTGTTTTTATTCCGGAACATCTTTATTCACAATGGTTATTTCTTTAATTGTTATCTATACCCAAACATTTTGACTTTTGACGTTCCAAATATTACTTACAACAAGCTTTGTTCGTCAACACTGAACGAGGACACTATGCGCGTGCGTTAAATTCGGCGTTTCATTGGTTATTTGTAAAAATTAAATCATTGTATTGGCATCTGACACTACCGATAGAGGCGCCACTGCATTGTACATCATGGCTGACGCAGATAGGATATTTTTGACAGGTTCAATGGTATCTTCCTGTGATATTTATTGAAATTAATGTATTATTCAATATGAGGGTTGCGTTAAATGAAATTTTCCGTTTTCTCAATGTCCAAGTAACCTAACCTCTAGGGTTATAATTGAAGGTAAAAAGGCTTTTTTTTTGCCACGTTTCGGAACACGATGAAAACTTAGGTCTCTATCACGACCTACTTTTGCATTGCTAAGATAAACACAACAATTCACTTTGCATTTAATTTTTTCATGCAATTTTAAAGACATTTTTTAAAAACTCGCTATGAAAACAACAGTAAACAAACTTGACTATCCTCCACCTGTCAGTTTCTCAAAATCTCACTAGAGGCGCTTCAGTTATTGTCAGTTGACAATATTAAACGCGTACTCATTTATTACGCTTAAGGTAAAAACTAAAACTAACGCTAAGACTAAGATTAAGTGTTGACTAAATCCACCATTACATTCAACTTTTCTTAGCGCTAAGATTAAAACCGCACAATTGCGCGTGCGCTCACACTGACATAAAATGTGCAGGTTATATATTACGAATTATTAACAATTTTATTATTGTTTTTATCCCGGAACATCTTAATTCGCAATTTTTATTTCTTTAATCGTTATCTTTAACCAAAGATTTTGACTTTTGACATTTCAAATATTAGTTATAACAAGCTTTGTACGTCAACACTGAATGAAGACATTATGCGCGCGCGTTTACCCCGGCGTTTCATAGGTTATTTGTTAAAAACTTAATAATTGTATAAACTCGTACTCATTTCTTACGCTTAAGACAAAAACTAACACTAATACTAACGCTAAGACTAAGGCTAGGTATTGACTAAACCCACCATTTGTCAGAAAACAACAAAAACTGTTTTACTTGCATACCAATTAATTTATTCTTTTTATAATCTACTCTAGTTATTTAGATGGGCGTGTTAGGCGCAAATAGCCATTGTTGGTATGCTACCAAAATTTTAACTAACTATTAAAAAGTAATATACCGTACACAAAACAGAAACTAGCCCTGTTTTATAGGAACTATGAAAATATGAAATTATATAGCATTTAGAATTTTTTTCTGGTTAAGATAACTTTCCACTAGCTAGATTTTTATGTTACTTATTCAGATTTATCAGAAACGCAGTTTATCAAAAAATGTCAGTTAGGAAATACTGCACGCGCGTCGTCGTTATATAAAAGAGTGGTTTTGAATAAAGAAACTATTATTATCTGTTCTACTAATTAAAATCTCACTCTAATTAAAACCTCACTCATCATTTACGTTATAGCAAAAATGTACATAACAAAAACCGTGCGAAGTACGGGTTCTACAGCTAGTTTGAAATAAGTTTGAAAGTTAATTTTTAGTTCAACGTTTATACGTATGACTGTAGCTCTTTGTTAGTTTAACAATAACCTTTCAAATCGCTCTGTACTTCTTGGCTGGCATTTAAAAGCATTTATATGTTTTGAACCCATTACCTGTATATTCCATTCATGACAGTCTTATTTACAATTGTAATAACCTCTTATAAATAACCCTATCAATTTAATAATGTTATTAACGAGTTTTTATAAATATTCGTAGGACGACACTAACACTAGAGCAAGGCGGCGAATTAGCAATACAACAATTGTTATTGACTCATCCTTTAACAAATACGTTGTTAATGCCGAGCAGGTAATTAAAACATATCATCGTACGATTCTAATATGATCAATATTTATTTTATTTTCAGATTCAATCGTACTCCGCAACAATCTATTGCGTTTCGCAGAGCCATCTATCACAATAATTGGTGGGCGCTTGGAGCTCCAGACATAACTGGTCGTTACAGAGATTGTTCCCCGCGTTTCTTTAGGTAATTATGTTATATTTCTATTAAGGGTAATATTAATAATACTCTTAAATAATATAATTGACAGAGGAGTCCGTGTATTCTCGGTGAAACATAGTTAATATAGAATTAATAAATAAATAAAATATTCGGTAGTTTCACAAATATAAGTTTAATGTTACTCTATACGCATTTCGGCAGTGACGCCATCGACAGGAGTTCAAATTACAAACTTTTTTAGTTTGTAATTTGAACTCCTGTCGACGACGTCACTGTCGAAATGCGTATAGAGTAACTTTAAACTTATATTTGTGAAACTACCGAGTGTTTTATTTATTTATTAATTCTACTCTTTAATAACGTTTTATTTATTGCATATTTTACAGGCAGGCAATGCCCAATTCATATTCATATAAATACTTAATCCTAAACATATAAATTTGACAGTGTAATTATAAAATAAAGGTACATAGATACAATGGCCAATAAAACAATAAATAAAGCAAAATGGTGCATATTAATATAAAATATCTTTGCATAGATTAAAATTTTGTTCACAAATAAATTATGTGTTACAATAATGTTTACAAATTATTACTTTTAATTCGTTTTTCCACACCTATTTAATTATATTGCAATTATTAGCACTCAAAAATAACTACAGTGAATTATGGTTTCATAATTCACCGTTTACGGCCACTCACAAATTTCCATAATTCACTTTCGCTGATCCAATCATATTTGACAATGGTAATGGGAGGGGCCAAAACTGCAGTGGTAGCATGCAACATGGATGACGCTATCACTTCCATTAAAATTATCAATTTTGAGTTTAATTTATTTGTTTAATAGGTGTGGAAAAAGTATAGTATTACATTCGCGATTATGGCCATTATTCACTCAGATGATTTGCGCCACTCGCCTGCGGCTCGTAGGCTCAAACGTCATTTTCGTGAATAATGGCTGTAATAATCGCTCATTCAAATTGCTGTAAGGTTGATTAAAACTTGCAAACAGTCTGTTAATAACTGAATGTTTACCGTACTCTGTGGAACTGTGAGAGATAGAAAGTAAACTGATATTCTAGAAGGGTAGACAGGAACGCGTATGTTAAACTAATTTAGTATGTCCGGTGTGTGTGAATGATGCCGCTCAAAACTTTATGTGCGAAAATACTTTCAGCCATTTTTCTTCTCTTCTCAAGAGATTGGAATCCTAACATGTGTAATCTCTCGTGGTATTAATAATTATCTTTATTAATTCCTAATTTAAAAAAGATAAAGTTGACAAACCTTTTCTGTATTGCTTCAATTCTTTTGAGAATACCTTGGTGATAGGAAGACCAAATTATACTGCAGTATTCGAGGTTACTGCGAATTAATGTATTGTAAAGTAGTTTATACATTTGATGTTTTGAAAATACTTGCAATTTCTAATGACAGAACCACTTAATTTAGAAGCTTTTTTAAGAATATTATCAATATGTATTTTAAAGTTAAGATTAGTATCTATTGTTACTCCTAAATCTTGAATTGTTGTAACTGAGTCTAACGTATTATCATAAAGTGTGTAATGATAATTAATTGATATATATATATATATATATATATATATATATATATATATATATATATATATATATATATATATATATATATATATATATATATATATATATTTTCTTGAAAAATGAACAACTTTACATTTCTTAATATTTAATTTCATAAAATTTTGATCACACCATAATTCCAGTGATTTAATATCTTCTTGTAAGCGATAAGTGAGCCCCTTGTGGAATAAGTGGGTGCCTGACGCTACTGGAATTTTTTCTTATAAATAATCTTTAATTTTAACAATTTGACATCTATCTGTGAGATAAGAAACAAACCAGTTTAAAAGTTGACCTGAAACGCCGTAATTTTTAAGTTTGTAGATTAAAAGTTTGTGGTTTACACGGTCGAATGCTTTAGCAAAATCAAAATAAATAGCACCTGACTTTGTTTATTAAATACATCAAATATAAAGTTTGTGAGTACAACCAAATTAGTGCAAGTGGATCTATTTTTCATAAAACCGTGTTGTTTGCTGCTGATAATATTTAAACAAATTGTTGATATTTCATCTGTTATTATTGAATGAAAGACCTTACGTATTGCGCTTAAAACTGAGACCGGTCGATAATTTTTTACATTGTTTTTGTCACCCGATTTATAAATGGGTGTAAAAAAGCACTTTTCCAAAGATCTGGGAAAACCCGTACAGCTATGCCTCGCTTAACTACGAAGATAAGTGCTGAGAAAAGCGTTGTTAAGCAATTTCGTCATTGTGTGAACGTTATAGAATGTATTTGCACGGACCTAGATGATATAGTCTAGGGATGGCCAACATATGGCATATGTGGTACCACAGTTATATTAAATCATTTTACACACTTAGGCCCGATCTTTCCACCTTCAGGTAAACCTCTAGGTAACTATCTGACAGATAAGGTTATGTGATACTTTCTGTGCTGAATAAATAATAATAATAATAATTTATTTATTAAACAGCCTTGCTGCCAAAACAAGAAAAACATTACAGTTACATCACAGTAAAGAAATATCATACATATATAAAGAAATAGATTTTAACACTTAAATACAAAAGTACATTGTATGCAGGGCTGGCTCAGAGGTCGGGACTTCGGGGATTTTTCCCGAGGCCCCGCGCTTAAAGGGGCCCCGCGCTTTCATATTTCTAACAATTATTAGTAGCTAGGGCAAGTTTTTGACACCAAATGCAACGTTTTTTACAAGTTTTCCCGAGGCCCCGCAAAACCCACAGCCGGCACTGATTGTATGTATACAAATGTACAAAGACACATTTTTACAAAAGTAGAAAGACATGAGCAACAAAATTTGACAAATGATTTTGTAAAAAAACAAAATCATACACATATGCCCATTTCATATTGAAAGTGTCATCAAAAGTAATACAGCTATGGACAAGCTTAAGCTTGTTCGTAGACTTTATTAATCTGTCACGTAACTAATACACATACTTACTTTCTTAATACAGACGTACAGTTACATACATTTGCATTTACAAACATTTCACTCGCACTACAATATTTATATAAATCACTGATTATTCTAAAAGCATTGTTGTAACAAACTTTCAGCTTACATATACTGGCCTGTGTAAAATTAACCCACAGTGCAAATGTATAAAAACTACGCTGCATCTAAGAAATCGCCGATTTACCATATTAGCTCTTGCACACAACGATCTACATTGTCGATCTATGTCGAGACAGTCAGACAGATCGTCATTGATAACGTGACCAAGATAGCAAACTGAGGACACTTATTCACTGATTGGCCATTCAGCACTACACCATTAATTGCAATTTATTTGTATGTTCAAAAACACAGTAACTAAATGTTATCCCGTCTTTCAATACAAATTTATCTATCGGATAGTTATCTAAAGGATAATGAGTCTGACGTATTGAATTCACTGATTAGTATTGACATTTATTCAGCAGGTGAAGTTCCAGATATCCTTATCTGTCAGATAGTTACCTAGAGATTTAACTGAAGGTGAAAAGACCGGGCCTTAAGGAAATTAAATTAGCCTCACGCCAATTTTTCTTCGAAATAAAAAAATTGGTTTCTCATATTACTATATATTTTTATTTATTTTAATAATACAAATTAATAATGTAATATTTAGAAAAAAATGCATGATATCAAAAAGAACAGTTATTATTTACAAATAAATGCTGCGTTCACAGCCTTGAAATTAGAATTAGTACTTAGAATTAATATAAATGTTTGTTATACGTAACTATACGTTAGTGTTCACAACCTTCTAAGTTCATACTTATACTTATAAATTAAAATTAAGAGTTTGCAAGCTTCAAATTCTTACTTTAATTTATAATTGACGCATGCGCAGTAAGCATTTGTCTTAACCTGAAAATTTCTATGACCATATTGTTCTGTTTCTACACATATCTTTCTATTTTCTATGAGTATAAATATAAACTTTCCCTCCATTTTAATTCTTTTCAAAACTATGAAACACTCAAAACTTCATTAGCAAATATAAGCAGCAGTCAAATATTGATAGATAAAGTAGAAATCGATAGAAATTTATCGATAAAACGCTGCCAGTGTCTTAATTTCTTAATTTACATTGTAAACGCTACTTAATTTCTCCGTACAAACTTAATGTTCAGTACTAATTTAACGTTGATTCTAATGTCTAATTTTGAGTTTGCGAACGCACTATAAGTATATAAAAAGTACTGGAAAATTCAGTTAAATTTATAAAATACATTTTACAAATCCCTTAAATTAACTTAATAATGTGTTTGTCTACCGTTATTTCGCATAATTTCGTATAATCTGTTGGGCACTGATTTTGTTAGTTTTTTTTTTTTTTTTTTTTTGTGGATCACGATGAGGTAATTTTCTGCATATATTTGCCGAATGCGGTTTTTAATTCTGATACTGTTTCAAATTGGATTCTTCTTAATTTCTACGTACATATTTAATGTTAAGTACTAATTTAACGTTAATTCTAATTTCGAGGATGTGAACGCAGCATTACATTTTAAAATTTCTGTAGTTATGACGTAGTTGCCGCTGGCAGATGTTCTACTTTTACTGTTCGAAATACGTTTATTATCTTACTCTTGAGTGCATGAACATTTATGCATTCGTGTTATCTCTTGATTGTAAAAAATGAATAAAATAACACGTAAGACACAACACTATATTTATTAGAAATTAATAGGAAATCAATCACTACAAATCAGTATTTATTAACAATATTTTTTGACGTTAAATTCACAATATACAATCAACAACAACTAAACAATTGCCACACTTACTGTCTCACTGACAGTTGACATATATGCATGGCACACTAAAATATAATAATGATAATATTAAAATATATTATTTGGGGCTACAACATTCCAGCCCCCGATTTAGGGCTCAATTATGCCCTGAATCCAATTTTCGAAGACCCAAAGGACATATTTTGGTTACCGGCCGTCTTAAATGGGTGTCAGACATTGCCGTTTTCACATCTACCACTCGAATCTGTCCATCTCTTCCTGGGTATGTTTTTGTGACAACGCCTCTTTTCCAAGTATTGCGTGGTGTATTATCATCCATGATTATTACCAGATCCCCAACTTCTAGAGGGTTACGTGGAGTGTGCCACTTTTCTCTTCTAACAAGATTTGGTAAATATTCTTTACTCCACCTGTCCCAAAAACGATCTACCAACATCTGAGAAATCTTCCATTGCTTTCTTAGAAATTCTGCTTGATTATCCAAATGAGTAGGTACAGAGGGTCCCGTATGAGTATCTCCACGCATAAAGTGGTTTGGAGTCAAGCTTATGGGATCATTAGGATCACACGACACGTAAGTTAATGGCCTGGAGTTGACTATATTTTCCACAGCCTTCAGCACAGTTAACAAAGTCTGATCTCGTGGGAATTTTTCTTTTAGCATATTTCTCATGGCCTTTTTAACTGATTGTATTAATCTCTCCCAGCATCCACCCATATGGGGAGCTGCTGGAGGAATAAAACACCATTTTATTCCTGGCCTTAACTTTAGGGTGACCTGCAACTATTTGAAAATTTACTGACTTCAAAGCTTTCTGGAGTTCACGATTAGCACCTATAAAGTTTGTTCCGTTATCGCTAAATATTTGTTGTGGTCGACCCCTAGTATCAATAAATCTAGACAAAACCATTAACATTTCATCCGTGCTGAGACCGTAAGCCACCTCCAAGTGTATGGCCCTGGTTACCATGCAACAAAATAGAGCACACCAGCGCTTTTCGTGGTGTCGCCCAACAGTAACTTCCATTGGACCGAAGAAATCCACGCCGGTAAACGTGAACGGTGATTGTCGATGAGCCAATCGATATGGTGGTAAAGATGCCATTTCTGGGATAACTGGCTGAATTTTTTTAATTCGACGCTCTTGACAATTTATCCAGCATCGTTTGACTGCAGCACGTCCGTCAATTATCCAAAATTTTTGATGTAAATTATTGAGAACCGTTGCTTGACCTACGTGTGCGTTCTTTTTATGCTCATCTAAGATTAGCAAGTCTGTGAAATGACTCTTTGATGGCAGTATAATTGGTCGTCGCGCTTCTTCAGCGATACCGGTGACTGCTTCGATTCTTCCTCTGATTCTTAAAAGGCCATTATCCTCAATAAATGGCGAAAATTTAAAAAGTCTGCTTTGCTTCATAAGGGCCTTTCCCTGCTTAAACTGATGTATTTCGTTTGAAAAATGTTCTTCTTGAACTACTCGTATTAAATGTTTTCAGCCCATACTAAGTCTTGTGATGATGGCCATAAATTTAACGTTTCGTTGGGTTTTTCTGTTAAAGTTTTTTCTTATCAGAGACAACCATTTTCGCGCAGCAGTTCTGACCATTGCTGTTGCTCTTAGTAATCGGTTGTAAGAGGAGAAATTAGTAATGTTAGGAAGAACCATACTACTTCGACCTGTTCCTGTAATTACATGAATTGCAGTGTCCTTTTTTATTTCCTCTTCACCCTCAGATTTAAGATTAATCTTCTTTTCCTGAGGCCATTCTGATGGCTCTTTCTTCAAGAATGCAGGTCCTGAATACCATCTTGATTCTGGACTTAGTTCGGTTTCTGTACCAATACGAGTTGCATCATCTGCAACATTCAAATTTGTGGGTATCCAGTACCAGTCAGACACGTTTGTATTTTCTTGAATTTCCCCAACACGATTCGCAACAAACTCTTTGAATCGACTGGATTCTGACCGAAGCCAACTTAGAACAGTTCGTGAATCAGACCAGAAGAACTGTGCTGTAACAGGGATAGCTACTTCATTTTTAATTGTTGTAGCTATACGACTTCCTAATACAGCCGCTTGTAACTCCAGACGCGGAATTGTGAGTCTTTTTATGGGCGCTACTTTTACTTTAGACGTCACAAATGCAATCTCCACCGTATCACAATGATTCACACGGTAATAACAAACGGAAGCAAAGGATTCCTCACTAGCATCCACAAATGTGTGTAGCTGAATTGATTCTGCAACGTTCAATCGAAAACTGTAACAGCGCGGGACCCTCACTTCTGGTATTTGACGTTTTTCGTCAATCCATTTTTGCCAGTTTTTGAAGACATTTTCGGGAATCTCATCATCCCAACCTATCCCGCTCCTCCATATTTCTTGTAGCATAATAAGTCCTTTAATTTTTAAATGACCTACGAATCCTAACGGGTCATATAGAGACATCAGCAAACTGCACATTTCTCTTTTCATTGGGCGATCACCGTCAACGATTTCTTTTCGGACTTTATGAAAGTTCAGTTTAAACGTAAATGTATCATTTACTGGATTCCACCATAATCCCAATACACGTTCAGTTGAAAAATCTACCACCTCATCCAATTTTTTCGTACCTTCAGCTCGTAGATGTTCAGGAATCGAATCCAATACTGCACGACTATTGGAAAGCCATTTTCGTACACTGAATCCTCCAGCATCGTTAATTTCTGATATCTGCCGCCGTAATCCGATTGCATCGGCAATCGTTGTAGCCCCGGTTAGACAATCATCCACATAAAAATCATTTTTAATTACTTTTACTGCTTCTGGATATTTTGTGAAAAACTTGTCGGCATTTATGTCAACAACGCATTTTAGACAAATACGGATATTGACACTTCAATTTATCTACGTCAATGGAATAGGGCTGCAAGTTGAGGGTGTCAATGGTCATTACTTCTGTCAGACAAGAAAACGAAGCCTTTCTGTAGATGCCTGCCACTTCTAGTTTTACCTTCCTGGCAGTTAGATCATTTGTCAATTGACCATTAACACCTCGGTATGCGTATTCCTCTACTGCACCTTCCAGACCCAATTCATCTGCCATTTGCCTGTCAATCAGCGTTCTGCTAGCACCTGAGTCCAATAACGCATGCGTCTTTTTAACTCCGTTTGGTCCTCGAAGTCTAACAGGAACTATGGCAAGGGGTCCATCCGCGCCTTCTATGGCAGCTACCCCTACTGAGCCATTATGTCTAATTTCTTGCTGGAAACTATTTTCTGTTAATTCTCGTCTCACATCATGCATATTATTCACGCCTTTCTGTGTTTCACTGTGGAGTAATGAATTGTGTGTACAAGAACAACCATTTTTTCCACATGTCGTATCTGAAGTACAATCTTTAGATAAATGTCCAGTTCTCAGACATCCATAGCAGACGTGGGCTTCTTTGACGACCTTCCATCGATCATCCAAAGACATTTTTTGAAAACCCCAGCAATTATGAAGTTTATGTCCTCTTTTCTTGCAACTAGGACATATATCTTTTGATTGCATAGTATTGTCGCACCCAGCCCTCGTTTGGGTCTCATGGATTTCATTTCCGCTGCGACGTCTCTGATGACTGGCTGCCTTAACTGGACAACTAGCTCCATTTTTTGTTCAATCCAGTCACCAAAAGTTCCCAGATTTTTTATCCTGTCATCGTACTTAGTAAGCCATGATAACCATTCAATGGCTAACTGAACAGGTAATTTGTTTGTCAATTCATATAGCAAAGTGACATCGTTCAGGTACAAATCTTGTTTCATGGATCTTATTCGTGCAACAAGATTTCTAATTGTTGTTCCGAATTCGATAAATGTTTCTGGTCTGTTCATGTCTGGTGCCCTCACATCCTTCGCCCTTTTTATAAGCGTGTTGAGGATAAATTCTGGACGGCCAAAGTGAGTTCTTAAAATATCAATTATTTTATTTACGCTTTCCGGCTCATCCAGTAGTCCTATAACAGCATCTCTTGCCGAACCTTTTAAACTTCTGCGAAGCCGTATCGCATTTTCCACATTAGTTAATTTAAAATGATTCGTGGTTCTAACAAATTCATTATAAAATATAGGCCAGTCTTCTGGCTTACCGGAAAATATTGGAAGATCTTTATCAAACGGCATCTTGATTCGGACATTTTCATTCGTGTCCTTTACCATTTCAAAGGCTTTTGTTATAGATTCAACCAGTTGTTCCATAGCGTCATTATTACTACCACAAACTGGTTGAGCAGGCAAAACTTCTGTTTCAAGTAACACTTCTCCCGTATTACAATTTAGGTTGATTCCATCAGCCCATTGTTTCACTCTGACATCGTTGCTATGAATGTCATGCTCAGATGGAACATCCTGATCATCTTCTAAAGCAATCATCTGCTTTGAGATACGACATTGTTGCTGGATGACCTTAACTTCTCGTTCCAGCCTTCTCTTTAAATATTCTCTTTCGTCCTTCTTACTTGCTAGCTGCAGTTCCCAGTTTCCTATTTGTTCCAGGATCTTTCCATTGTCTGCGGCTTCAGAAGAGGACTTTTCTAAGGAAACTCGGTTAAACACCAAAGTCCTTTCCAGTGCCTTGATTTCCTTTTCAATTTCTTCAGTCTCATTTTCGTAGTTTAGATTCACTGACATTATTCTTTGCTGGGCTTCTAGTTCCAACATTTTTCGTCGAGTAGCAGACGAACAACTTTCTCTTGATGATACTACAGACTGTGCTTTTCTGCTTTTTCGACTTGACGATGCACCTGCAGCTTCGTAGCCACGAAAACCATGTTGTTTAGGCGTCTCATTCTCCTTTGCACTATTATTTGAAAAAGCACTATTTTTCTCCATTTTCAAGTACAAATGTTTTTAAAAATGAAATACTATAAGTTCTATTAAAGTCAGTGATTACACAAAAAAACTCACAAAATGTTTCCAGGTGCACACAACACACTGTTATCGAACGTGTCAAATACAATTTTCGAATATTTAATGTTCTGTTTTTCCACGGACTAATTATCCGGCTCGAAGGACCATGTAAAAAATGAATAAAATAACACGTAAGACACAACACTATATTTATTAGAAATTAATAGGAAATCAATCACTACAAATCAGAGTATTTATTAACAATATTTTTTGACGTTAAATTCACAATATACAATCAACAACAACTAAACAATTGCCACACTTACTGTCTCAGTGACAGTTGACATATATGCATGGCACACTAAAATATAATAATGATAATATTAAAATATATTATTTGGGGCTACAACACTTGATAATATTTTCAAACATAAAGTTTGTTTATATTTTGATCATCTGTTTTAAAAATTAACGAAAATGAAAAAAAAAAAAAAACAATGGGTATCATAGTCGTCATCTGCGCATATATACTGCGCTAACACACCCTTGTGGTCAGCTACGCCACTAAAGGTTGGCGTTTGAAACTATTTAATATTTAATAATTAATAACTTTCTTATGGAATACCATATTATTTTTAATCTGAATATTTTTTAATTGCTATTCGTTGAGGTGCAAATACTAAATTTCATTAGTTTTCATTCTAAAAGTCTGTTGTAGCATAATGACAAATATTTGTATCTAAAAAAGGTACAGTAAAAATACGATATAAAAGATAAAAAAAAAAGAGTTCCATTATAATCTTATGGAACCACCGTCATATATGCTGTCTCTCGTTGAACAAAACGTTGTACAATGAATGGCTGTATTGAGCTGTTATGATTAGTAGCGTAGCGAGGGGGGGGGGGCAAGTTTTTTTTTTTTATCGCTTGGCCTCCTACCCCAACTAACACAAAAGGTGAAACATAAAACCTAAAAGATATATAGCATGTTTATTATGGCAAGAAATAACTTAGGCCCGGTCTTTCCACCTTCAGATAAACTTCTGGGTAACTATCTGATAGATAAAGTTATCTGATACTTTATTTGGTGAATAAATGTCATCCCGTCTTTCAATTCAAATTTATCTGTCAGATAGTTATCTGACGGATAATGAGTCTGACATATTGAATCCTCAGATTGGTAACACTGAATATGTAACTGAAATAGGCGTTGAGAAAGATTTTTTTTTTGTTTCTCTATGGGAATAAATAAATAAATAGGTAACCTGACAGCTGTCAAGCCGTTTTTTTGTTATTGTCATTAATAAAATTAAATTTATGTATTATAAGCTTTTCACTTTTGTAAGAACACACTAGATCTGGTTATTTTGGTTACTTTTATGGTGTGTTACTGACTTTAAATGTCAATTAAAAATATTCCTTACGCTGAAAAACCGACTTTAGGTTGATAAGGTTATTATCATTATAATTAAGATATCATTTTTCATTATGACATATGTCGAATGGATCGACATTTTAAAATAGTGACATTTTTTAATACCAACATGACATACAGCTTCAAAGGTGCAAACTATTGAAAACAAAATTCCCTCTTAGTTTGTTCTTACAGAAGTGAACAGCTTATATCTGTCTCATTTTGTAATACGAAACTAAGAGGGAAAATTCATTTTTTATGTTGTATATTTAAAATTTCATCTTAGGGTGGTAATTCTGAAATGGCACCTTTCAAAATATTTGACAATTCATAATTGACATTAAATTATATGTCAATGTACTACCACTAATTGTATAAAACACAAATTAACAAGTATTTGAAATATATTTTATACAGCCAGAACAGAAAATATGAATAAGCAAACAATTAGATGTATACCTATACAAAAACACATATCATAACACTTATAGAAAACTTGGGAGAAAAATGGAACAATATTAAAAAGAAGCGAAAATGGCTAAATATATGAGAAATTGTGGGGGTTCATAATGTATAATCCGTCTCAATTTGTAATACGAAACTAGATCTGGTTACTTTGGTGACTGTTGTGGTGTAAACAGACTTTGGCGTATCCGTGTGAACCAATACTATGACAATATTATAAATGTATTGTCAATATACAACATAAAAAATGAACTTTCACTGTTAGTTCCGTATTACAAAATGAGACAGATAATACCACCTTTTATCATTTCTTTGGCAGAATTTTGGAGGATGAATACACGGAGTAAATTTGGAATAGTCTAAATTTACTCTTAAATAATTGTAATATTTTTTTACTATTATACGAGTAATAATCGAAAGTTTGATGAAATAAATATTTGTATATTCAAAATATTAGACATGTCAATCACAATTTTGACATGTTAATTTGGTATCTGACATGTAGTTTTTGAGTGAATATAACCTCAGTGAAATGAAACCTAACCAAAAATGTATAAGCCAGATTTACAAGTTCACATGGTTCCACAAAAGTCCATTTACACCACAACAGTCACCAAAGTAACCAGATCTAGTTTCGTATTACAAAATGAGACAGATTATATAAGCAGTTCACTTTTGTAAGAACAAACTAAGAGGGAATTTGGTTTTCAATAGTTTGCACCTTTGAAGCTATATGTCATGTTGGTATTAAAAAATGGCAGTTTTTTAAAATGTCGATCCATTTGACATATGTCATAATGAAAAATTATATCTTAATTATAATGATCATAACTTATCACCCTAAAGTCGGTTTTTCAGCATAAGGAATATTTTTAATTGACATTTAAAGTCAATAACACACTATAAAAGTAACCAAAATAACCAGATCTAGTTTGTTCTTATAAAAGTGAACTGCTATTCGGGTCTATTCTGTATCTTAAAAAGTTAAAAATTAACCGCAAGGTCGAAGTAAAAAAAATTTAACCACACTTTACAATATTTTGTTATTCTGTAACTCTATGACGTTTAAATTTTAACCTCGATGTGGTTAATTCAGTAGGTTATAATCCGAATTTTAACTCCAACCAAATACACGGCGTTAACTTTTAACCAGCTGTAATTTTAACCTCTAAATGTCAAATAGCCAGAAAAAATTCATTTTTAGATCATGGCAAGTGTGTTTATTTTAATAATAATAATAATAATAATAATAATAGTTTATTTATTTAGCTAATGCTAGTAAGAACCATTTAAACCAATTATTACTAGAACAAATTGAACATCAAGGGGTTAATAAGTAAAAAATTAATATAGGTGAATAAAAAAATATATAAAAATGCTTTTTAGGAGATCAGTTCGAATTAAACAAAGGCAACTGCGTGATAGGAGTGATCCTTTTAATTTACCTGAAGAAACATTTTTAAATATTTTCATTTGTCTAAAACTTCTACGGAATATCTCGTTTTACAAATGTTGTTTGAAAATCCGAGAAGAACCAAAAGATTTCCCGATATATTGTAGTAAATAAATATTTAAAATAAGTAAATATTTAAAACTTTAAAATTGTGATACATTTATAAATTTTGATTTCTCTGTTTGTTTAAAAATAAAAATAAGGTAAACATAACCTAAAAATAAAAGTATCTTAATACAGAAGAAAGAAAAGAGATAAAAAATATTGATAAATTTGCATGTTATGGTAATATTATATTATTTACTTACTCCCATTTACTTTCCTCTGCACCCATAATTATTTATGTATAAAAAAAAAAAAAACGCGCAAATATTGTACATTTGCATTTGTAATATTGCACAGATTTATTATATTTGATCGTTGTTGATTTGCGATTCAATCATAACACATGTTTACATTAAATCCACACTTACACAAGCCAAATACCTTCCCTTGTAGATAATTTCACAACACAATTTTAACCATAAGATTAAAAAGTTAGAACTTAACGCTTGGGTTATAACCTGAGATACAGAATTAGAAACAAGGTTAAAATTTTAACGCCTAGTTAAAATGTAACTTCTTAACCATCATTTTTAACCTAATCTTTTTAACCACAAAAGATACAGAATAGACCCGTATATGCGTTATACAAGATTTTAGCAATTATTAATGTCGTAAGCATGTAATAAAATTGGGGCATTGAAAAATAAATAGTAGATATTAATAATAATTGTTCTCCGTGTATTTAATTTTTTAATTTTATTATGATTGTTGTAAATACAAAATAAATTATAATAAATTTGAAAATAAGAAATTAAATCACGGAGTATTCTTTCATTTTCATTTCTTCTGAGTAATCAGTTTCTTCAGGTACGTCGCCGACACGGTACTGATCTTTTGTGGGTGGTTCTTCATATCCACTCTTGTAATATTAAACCAACTCCAGTAAGAATGTAATATTAAATCTGCGAAATACTGCATTTGCTACTATACCTACTATTGCTACTATACCAATCATAATCTTATTGTTCAATTTCGAAGCGAATATTAGAATTATTAAACATTTTATTGTAAGGCGTGGAACCCGGCTAATGTTTCATACAAAATATCCTTCTCGACACTTGTTTACTTCAGCCCTTTTTCCAAAAAAAAGCAGTTTTACTAACTTTTCATCCAAGACTGCAACCACTCTTAGATACCGGACAATTACGTAAAATACTAGAAATTTGTGTATTTAATTTTCCGTACAAGCTATACAAATGAAATCAGAACATAAGCTAGATATTGCACGAGATACTTTTTTCATATTTTTTCTCACCGTGGACATGTGCACTATTGTTTTGGAGTTAAGGCATTATTTCTACAATTAATAAAATTCAAACAAATTTGATTTTTTCAAGTCATTTTGCAATTTATTATTCCGAAATATCAATTAATTTTTAACTTTTTGACAGTGACAGCATTTATTTGTTACTTATTCGCTGCTTTGACTACCGAACTTATCTGCCAGATAGCATAGTTTATTCGTAGGAATAACTTTATCTGAAGGTTCAAAGACGCTGTATTGTTTTTATCCGTCAGATAACGTTACCAGCCACTTTATCTGAAGGTGGAAAGACCGGCCCTTAATTGTTTTATATCTATGAAAATCATTTATACAGCTTATACTTGATGCAACTTATAATGAACATAAAATATTTGACCTAAGAATAGTTCAGGTCATGATAAACAATTTAATTTTTAGGGTTACGAGCCTTTTTAATTAATTTCTTTTAAAAAATAATGATATATTAAATTAAAAATTAAATTACTAATTAAAGCATGAGAGCAGATATTTTGTTCACTTAAAGTTTGTTTTAGTTTTATGCATATAAGTATATTATAATTTCCTAGGATTAATAATGGGTGTTTTTTTTAGAGGTATAGAACTTTAAATTGCAATAAAACAACGATGGATTATTCGTTTGACATGAATTTTTTTTTATTCGAAAGATAATCTTGTGGCATTACATTTTAAATATGATTTCTGGCATATGACCGCCACGGCTGGCTCGGATGTAGTCCAATTTGGACGTCCAATTTTCGATGACTTTTTCCAACATTTGTGGCCGTATATCGGCAATAACACGGCGAATGTTGTCTTCCAAATGGTCAAGCGTTTGTGGCTTATCCGCATAGACCAATGACTTTACATAGCCCCACAGAAAGTAGTCCAGCGGTGTTAAATCACAAGATCTTGGAGGCCAATTCACAGGTCCAAAACGTGAAATTAGGCGGTCACCAAACGTGTCTTTCAATAAATCGATTGTGGCACGAGCTGTGTGACATGTTGCGCCGTCTTGTTGGTATGATTTAATGTAATGCCACAAGATTATCTTTCGAATAAAAAAAAATTCATGTCAATCGAATAATCCATCGTTGTTTTATTGCAATTTAAAGTTCTATACCTCTAAAAAAAAACACCCGTTATAAGCAAATCTTCAATTAACATTTTTTTATTTATCTACCTAAGAATTTTGAGAAAGTTTATAACATGCAGTCTCAGGTTCTGCAGGTCTGCAGGTGTCGGATTCTAGTCAAGTTGAAAGCATGGGAGTTTTATGATGCCAAATAAGTTCGTAATAAATAAAACATATTTCCTGATTAACAACCATAGTTGGTATGAAAAAAGGTTTATAACTCTAGTAATAAAGCCTAAATAAGAAATTAAGTTTAATTTATTGTTATTATATAATCGATTTGAAAACAATTATAAAGCCAGTTTACAACTTTTATCTGATATTTTGATGTTATCAAAACTGCAATATATACAATGTAAGAATCTTATATTTCTTTAAAGAGAATAATTATAAAACAATTTTCAGACTATGTGATTCTTGCAATTTATTAGAATACTGTATAAAGAAAAGTAAATCTAAAACTTCAAGAAATGATAAAACAAAGCCAAAATCAACAAGCAAATTTATTTGTCACTTCTTCATGATTACTTAAACCTTATCTATCATTACTGGAACATAAATGAAATGGAAGAGGAACCCTATTCCAGCATTTAAACATAATTTGATAACTCGGATTAAATTAGATATGTGGGCCTATAATTTTCACATAAACCAGAAGGCCCTAAAAGAGTTATTAAAATTTTTGAGGTAAAAAGGTCTAATAAATGTTTTATTTAGAAGTCAAGCAAATACATTGGTGGAATAATGCGACTTTTTACTAATTTAACCTAATAATAAATGAAATATGTTTTATAAATGTTAGGATCAACTAACTACTTTATATCAACTTATAGCTTCGAAGCTAGTTTTATTAAAATTCATATAACACTGTAAGCAATAAATTGTACAATTATAAAATCAAAACGTTGTATACATATTATATTATAGTAAAGATTATATGATATGTAAACCATTTAAATAACAATTTGGTTCTTCTGATGTCTAAATATTTTTATAGTAGCTTTAAAAGGTTTCTTAAGGTTTTATAATCAAAGTGGCCATATTTTTATGAACAATGTAAATACAAAGTGACGTCCATTTTGACTAAATGTATATTTTACTTAGAAAAAATAGTTTTTTTATAGTAATAATCGAAACCGTAATAACTCTATATTTGCATAATGACTTTATTAATTAAATTAACGTTCGTCTAATAATACAAAAAATACACTTCCGACAAGTGTTTAATTCCTTCGTTACAGCCCAAAATAAAATTAATAAGATTATACGAGAACGGAACTTATTTAAAACTCTACCCAGTACCAACCGAATTCGCCTACTGCTGAACATAGGTCACCCCACTGCTTCTCCAAACCTTTCTCTTTTCGGATTTTAATAATAATAATACATCTTTATTTATGAAATGTAGTACATTTATCATAGCGTCACATAAATTAACTTAATCCTAAGATGAAGGAAACAAAGATATTAACACAGAAATATATTATCCCTATTTGGGAACTGGACGAAAAATCTATTGAATACACTTTCCATTTTGGGCTATTTTATACATATATTTATATTTAAATCCTTCTCAAACTCTTCTATATTATAGTATGCCTTTTTTATTAGGATATTTTTTAATGTTGATTTAAATTTTGTACTGGTTAGGCTTTTAATTTCCTCAGGCAACTTGTTAAATAATTTTATTCCAACTATATTCATTTGATTTCTAAAGTTATATTTAGCAAAAGGCACCTTGATATCATGTTTCTTTCTAGTATTGTATCCATGAGTGTCACTATAAGTATGAAAGCTTGTGATGTTTTCTTTAATGTGCGTCAGTAAATTTAAAATATAGAGCGATGGGAGTGTCAATATCTCATGATGTATGAAAAGCTCCCTGCACGAGGTACTCCACTTAACTTTGCTTAAGATTCGAATAGATCGTTTCTGCAACCGAAACAATCTTAATGAATCTACAGAGTTGCCCCACAGAATAATGCCATATGCTAAGGTGGACTGTACATATGAGACGTAGATTATTTTACAGGTCAAGTAGCTTGTAACCTTGATCAATTGTAAAAGAGCAAAATTGAATTTATTTATTTTCCCAGCTACTGACTCAGTATGAGCATTCCAATTAATTTTGGAATCTAGTTGGAACCCCAAAAATACATACGATATAAATGTTTGATACATTGAAATAATTATAGATTTGTTATTTTTCAGAGAAAACCCAGCACAGACCCATCGAATACAGCCTTGGTTAAATAGAGAATTAAGTGCTATCATCGATGATTATATAAACATCTTTGTGGCCCAGCAGTCCATAATGGAATTAATAACTCAAGTTCCTATTCCAAGTAACCATTTCAGGATGAACATATTTCGTTTTCTAAGGACGTACACTGATCATTTTATACATGAATTCTATAATTTTGTTCGTTCACCACTTGATATGATAGGTTACGACACGAACGTACGTTACACGTATATAGGACCCGATGATGCACCACCCGTCATATATCATTCAGTATCAGATGATGATTCTGATGTACGAGTTATAGATTCTCCCAATGACTGTATATATGTTGCACCACGAACACCGGAAGTAATTGTAATACATTCAGATAACTCTGATTCAGATGTTATTTTTCGTACACCTACTCCTCCTGTTGTCGTTGATTTACTTGACACATCATCAGAAGGGGAACCCTCTAGAAATGGAGAAACGAGTACCCGGGAAACTTCTCCAAAGATGCCTATTAAATTAAGATTGAAGTTGAAGAGAAATTCACCTAAAAGAAAAAAGCGGTATACCAAAAGGAGGCGCGACACAACATCAGACTCTGATAGTAGCAGTAGTAGTGCTAGCAGCACTAGTAGCAGCAGTACAAGATCAAGATCTGATCGTTATCCATTTTCTTCTTCAGATTCTGATGAAAGTTCAAGTGAATCTGCAGAAAGGGATTGGACTCCCGTTAAATCTGAGAATAGGTACACTCAACCAATAGTTTTAAAGAGGAAAAAACCAAAAAGTAAATCAAGAAATAAATATGATATTAAAAAATTTATATTAAAAAAGAAAAGTAGAAAAAATAGTTTGGAACAGAAAAGAAGTATAAAGCATGAATACAGTAGTTCTTCATCTGAAAAAAGTTACAAGATAAGGAAAAGTAGTAAAAAGAGTAAACATAAAAAATCAAAAAAACGGGATGGCGAAAGAACAAAATTAAAAAAACGTATTAGAGTTGATTCAGATAGTGAATCCAGTGAAAGTGACAAAGATTGTAATTATGCTATTGTTGATCAGTGTGATAGTAACATTAAAACTGATAATGAGGAGAACTATGTAGTACAACCAAGTGAACAGATCAAAAGGGAATTACCTACATCTATACCACTGTCCTCCTTGACGGATCTCCCTTTTATAAATTACACTAGACCGAAAGAAGAAAATGATGTTGACGACTATGATCCAGATGTGGCGGGACCTAGTTCTAGTAAAGGACTATCAAGTGTAATTGTGAACGGTAACAATATGTGGTATAGGAGACCTGATTTGGAGGAAACTTCATCAAGCGATTCTGACTAGATATTTTTTTAAAATTGTATAACAAACTTGATATAAATTTAAAGAAAATATGTGAATTTAACTATTTATGATTTGTAAATGTTAAAAATGATGTTCCATTTTTTCATGTACATTTTAAAATTTTCTTGATAGAAAATATATATTTTATTTTAATGGATTTATTTTTTACAGATTATTTAAGTTGATAAAGATTAAGTTATTTGAAATTCATATTGTTCAAAATAGTATGCCTTAAATTAAATTTTATTTATATATTAATAATTACATTGTAATATATAATACATAAGTTATATGTATATAACAAATTATTTGTTTTACTTCTGAATTATTTATTCATTTTCTCAGTGTATAAAATTATTTACATTCATTAGTAAATTAAAATACGGTGATTGTGCCTGTAATTTCAACACATATTTTATTTCCTGTTCCTGGTGGTGTCGACGAAAGTATTGGATACAACAATGCCCGATGGCGGCGCTACGAGCGCTGTGAACAGCTGATTGAAACGAGTAATGTGAAAGTTGTCCATATTTGTTTACATGTTAAATCATCGATTTGCAATGGATAATAAACAGCTATCCTTATTAAATTATTTAATTTTTTTAAGTGCAACACCTTCTTCTAGGTGTGTAGTTGAAGGAGAAGAGTTGTTAAACGCCGGAAATCTTATGTTGTGCGGAATTTTGGACAAAAATGATGAGCATGTCGACATATGTGGGTTATGTTTACAAACAAGCAGTTTGAGAACACCACCTCACGAAGTCACTGGGAAATTAAAATTTAGTAATGATGTTGAAGTTTTAAATATGTCCTGCACATGTAAAGCAGGAACTACATGCAAACACATTTCAGCTATCCTATTATTTTGTGCCAGGTGGTTAACAAACCAAAATGAAAGAAGCCAAGATCAGGGCATTGATTGATTGTGAAATATTTGATTTATCTTTTTTTTGTGTGGTTTCTGTTGGTTTTACTTTTTGTTCCAGAAACAATATATTGTAACACACTGTAATACTTGTTTATTGATGTAAATAATTACAAACATGAAATAAAATGATATAACAAGGTTTAACGTGTTTGGAACCGTGGTTGGCCGTCAACTGTATATCCTAATAGCCATTGGTCATCTGCGCATCTGTCAGGGGAGGATAGGCAACTTGTAATGTTACAGTCGGCCGTCCTGGAGACGACATCGTCCTCGATGTCATCATCGGAAGGTGGATCGTCTTCTTCATCGGAGGAGGATTCTCCGTTTACCCACGGTTTCATCCGTTCGGATGGTAAGATGCCTTCGTAGGGCTTCTGCGTACGGGGGTGGCCTGGAACATCGGCCACGACGAACCTGTCATTGTCGAGGACCCTTTTGACCTGGTAGGGCCCCACGAACTTTGATGCCATCTTCGGGGCGCGATCAGAAGGTGGAGATACCCTCTGAATTGAGACCAGCTGACCTTGTCGGGTGATTTCTTCGTCTACGTCTTGTAAGATAACCAGCTTGTCGTGTAGCTCATCGGCAGCTTGTTCTATGACATAGGTATAACATCTACTAAGACAATCAACGTGACTAATATTTTTACCATGACGGTGTTCGATGGTGTAATCATACTCTTCCAGTTTGATGCACCAGCCGAATATTTGTCTATTGGCATCCTTCTTAGCCAAAGTCTGTTTCAGGGCACTGCAGTCTGTAATGATTTTAAAGTTCTTACCAAGCAGGTAAATACGAAACTTGTCTATAGCTTTGATGACGGCTAGAGTCTCAAGTTTGAAACTACTGTACCTAGACTCTTCAGGCGTCGTCTTCCAGCTTGCGTAAAACACGGGATGAAGTTTATTGTCTTCATGTCGTTGTAGTAATATGGCGCCTAGGCCACTAGCGCTAGCATCGGTATGCAGCTCAGTCTCTAGATATCTGTTGTAGATTTTTAATATGGGTTCGCTCACCAGACATGTCTTAAGGTTCTTGAATGCTGAGCGTTGAACCTCATTCATAACGAACTTCTTGTCTTTCTGAAGTAAGTCGGATAACGGCTTGGCTATCGTGGCGTAACTTTTTATGAACCTCCTGAAATAGCCTGTTAAGCCTAGAAAACGTCTAAGCTCATGCTCGTTTGTCGGCAGTGGGAAGCGTTCAACTGCTGACGTCTTTTCATTACCAGGTTGTATCATATCTTTGGAAATACGGTAACCTAAATATTCCAAATGTTTCATTGCAAATTTGCATTTGTCTAGGCGAAGTTGTAATCTGCTTCTTTTTATTCGTTCCATTATCTTTTTCAGGGTAGCAATATGCTCTTGTAATGATTTGCTTGCAACCAAAATGTCGTCGAGATATATTTGAATCTCACCACTCACCACTAGATCGTGGAAGATCTCTGTCACAAACCTTTGGAAAACAGCAGGACCATTGCATAACCCAAAAGGCATTTTAACGTATTCATATTGTCCTCCAGGCACTACAAATGAGGTATACTTTATAGATCGCTCTTCTAAATAAACATGATGAAATCCGCTCTTAAAATCCAATGTTGAAAAGTACTCTTTCTGGCTTAGATTATTTATCAAGTCATCAATATGCGGAAGAGGATATTTATCTTTGAAGGTCACCTTGTTAAGGGCTCGATAGTCCACGCAGAGACGATATTCATTATTTTTCTTTCTAACAAGGACTATGGGGCTTGCGTAGTCCGAAACGCTGGGTCGTATCACTCCCTTCTTCAACAGCCTGTTAATTTCAGCATCAACAAATTCTTTTTCATGGAATGATAATCGTCGAGGGGAAAACCCTATTGGCCTATCATCTTTAAGTGTGATCTTCATCTTGGTTCGGATTTCACTACCGGTAACGTTTGAAGTTTCTTCCGGGAAATCTTGAGAATCTATCACTATTTCACGGATTTCGCGTTTAGTGTTCAAGGCCACTTCACCAACATTAACCTCAATTGGGCCACATAAACAGTCAGTGTCAATTCTAAAAATGTCTGATTCACTACACTCACTAGCAGGCATTTCTACTTTCGGCTTGCGAATCGTTACACAACTATTAGCGTAGATCAGTTCAACACAGGTTAAAAACTCCCTGCCTAAAAGTAGATCATCACGAATTGATAGATCTGGTACCACTATAGCTTCAAGTTCATAATGTTCATTGTCCATTTGGATTTCTAAGTCAACAACTTCACTACACATCACTCGTGTATCGTTTAGTCCGATTAACACATTTTGAGATGGACGCACTTGCACATCTAGTTCGCAGATTAATTTCTCACGGATCAAGTTTGATTTCGCGCCCGTGTCGAGCATAGCGCATACCGCTCGACCGTTAACTACACACTCTTTGTGAAATAGGTGGTTGTCAGTTTCAATACGGTGCACTGAGGATACCGTTGCATCGATTGAAGATTGTTTCTCGTTGCTTTTACGTTTTTCTGGGCACTCACGGGCTATGTGTCCCTGTTTATTACACTTAAAACACACAATCGCATTTCTTGGGTTGCTAACAGCATTTTTCGCAGAGTCAACTACACCAGTTTTGTCGGGTATCTTAACTCGGTTAAAGTCTCTAACTTTCTTTTGTTCGGAGAACGGTTCACGTGATCGCTTTTGATCTGTACGTGTCATTTCTTTAGACACCATCTTCATTGTCGAAAGCAGTTCGGATAATGAAGTATGTTTGTTCGTAATCATTTGTATACGGACTGTGAAATTATCGATCCCTCGAATGAGATGTTGGATCATTTCCTCATCCCTCATTTTGATCTGTCGCCCTAAGCGTACTTTCGCATGGAAGTAGTCCTCGAATGACTCGTTTGACTTCCAACGCATGCTTCGTATCTTTTCTAAAATATCTATTTCATCGATCCTGTTACCAAAAAGATCTCGCAACTCGCTTTTAATTCCAGCCCATGGCTTACAATGAATATCAGGTGTCGATTCATACCATTTACGAGCGTTGCCTAGTAAGCGATTTGTTGCCAACACTTTCATCGTTTGGTCTGATACTTTGTACATTAACTGAATGTCATCGACTCGCTGTAGCCAGACTTCAACATCAAGCGATTCGTCACCAGCTTGCCCGAATTTAGGAATTTGCGCACCGATTTCTGAAAAGGGAAGTTTGCTTGGACTTGAACGGGTTGTTTCCGTTGAACTGGGACTTGCGCTATCACCACGAGTCTCACGTCTTAACATAGTAGCTAAAAGTAATTGCAACATTTCATTAACATTCATGTTATTCGTCTGGGCGGACGTCGTATCGTTTCCATTTGTTGTATCACATGATCTATTCGAATCCTGTGTCGCGTCAACGTAGTTGTCAGATTCCGCCATTTTGAAATATTTTTGACAGTTAACCAACTTCACACAGTGTCTATAACGTAACTAGCTTCGCACCGGAACACCAGTTTCGCGCCAACACAACACCCTAACCTCACGAGATTTTCCCGCGCTAACCTCAAAATTTCACCACGCGGTTCGCAATTCGTCGCGTAACTCGCACAACACAACTTCTGCCGCACAGTACGTCGTACAGACACAAATTATGTTTATTCCTTGAAGTTTTACAATACACCACTCGCTGTCCGTCGCGAATCGGCACAGGTACTCCGCACTTAAACTTAAACAATCTCAATTTTCACTCACTAAAAATTGTCACCAATCGTTCACCACTTAAGCTTGGATTTATCCCACTTCTGAACTGTAACACACTGTAATACTTGTTTATTGATGTAAATAATTACAAACATGAAATAAAATGATATAACAAGGTTTAACGTGTTTGGAACCGTGGTTGGCCGTCAACTGTATATCCTAATAGCCATTGGTCATCTGCGCATCTGTCAGGGGAGGATAGGCAACTTGTAATGTTACAATATTGAGTATGGAAATATTAACCAGCACAGATTTAAAATGCCTGTGGTCTACTTTTAAGAAACCTGTCTTACAACAGTATGAACCGAAACCACTGTTAGAAACTCCTTGCCTAAATAAATTGATTAAAAACAAAAGCAGGCACTGAAAGTTCAGTGAAAATGTATTAGAAAAGCTGCGTACAGAATTTGAGACCGCTTGCCCTAATTCTGCATTAAAATTACCCGGGTAGATATTTAATTATGTTCGAGAAGGATTTTTATAATTTAGTGTTTGTTTTTTATTTAATTTGTTTAATAAATACTAGTTTGTTATTATCACTTCCACAGCACCAAATTTATTAACAGTTCACAAATTGTTTCTCATTTGGAAAATAGTGGAAGTAAATATTTTTGTTACTTCCTTTTCTAGAGTGACAGCCAAACACACACCAATTTGTGTTATAATAACTCATTATAACATAAAGTAATATAAAAAAGAATAATAATTGCTATCAAAAGTTAATATAACAAACAAACTGCAACACTAACTTTTAAAAGCAATACAAACTACACGAGAAAACACATGTAAACCAGATGTAAACAATAAACTATTACTCGTTTCGCTTAGTTCAGTTATCGTCCGCTTGGCGTCACTTCATAGCGCTGTTGAGCCCAATTCATTATAGGTTAGAACAGCGATTCCCAAACTGTGTGCCGCAATAACATTCCAATACTCCTTCAATTGTGTTAATTAGACCAATGTTTTAATTTGGGGCGCCGCGGAAAAATTATGATTCATTAAGGTCGCCGAGAAGTTTGAGAACCACTAGGTTAGAATAAGGATAGAGGAATAAAGAGAATCGTTATATGGTTTAAGCTCAGATTTTTTTTTAAATTATGTTTTGGCTTTAGAGTTTTGAAGACAACTTTCAAACAATTTAGTTTTTTTTTTTTTTAATCAAGTTACGAATGATTTTTGTTTTATTTTTATTTTTTTGTTTTACATTAGGATTACATACCATTGCAGTTGGTTTTCACCTATTTTCGTTTGGGCCCATATCACTTCTAGTATGTACCCTTTTTTTGATACTCCTTCCACTTTTCTAATTTATCTATTTGCTAATTTCCCGGTTTTACTGTCATATTAAGAGTATGGGTTGGTATATGGTTTTATATTTTATACACTGTCATTTTCAACTATTTTTTTTTTTATTATATTTTTGTTTTTGATTATAACTTTACTAAATGCATATAATGTTTTTGATGCAACTTGTATTCTGTTCTCCTAATTTGACTTTACCTTATGCTACCAAGATATATAAAGCTTGTTATATTTTTCAGTATTTCTCCTTGAAATCTTATGTTTGTTATTATGCTATATTTCCACGCTATCATTATTTTTGTGTTGCTCACATTACTTTCTATGTTGAATTTTGACAGTTCTTCCCAAATGTCTCTTGTAGTTCCTGTTCATTTTTTAAAAATATTGCCATTTCATATATGCAGTTCTCAATTATTAATTTTATCATAATATTAATGACACTAATTAATTAAATATTTGCCTTCATACCTTAATGTTAAATAAAAATAATAATAATAAAAAAAAACAACTGATTTAATGTAGTTTTAGCTTGAAGTAACCATTCCTTTTGTCTGGATAGTTTATAAGTCTGTTAATTTTCCTACATAAAAAAAGTTTCAGATTTTGAACACTTTCCCGCTTTAGACAAAACTATTTTCACTGTATGTCTCTGCATGATCAAATATGCGTATTATTATTTTTGTAATTGCTGGTAGTTAATACATTCAAACACCCAGACACTGTAATCGTTAATCCCATACAGGTAACTGGACAGTTCAAGTTGTTAATGCATCTTACTCTGTCCTATATTCAAAACAAAATTCTGTAACCCCCCTCCCAACACTAAAAAAACACGTTTTTAAGGGACACATTTTTCTTATAATTGAACGTAAGCCTCCTCGAGGAAAAAACTTTTTTCAACCCTCCTTAAAGAAAAAATTTGACTTCTGTTCTCCCCCTAAGAAAAATTTTGGGTTCGCGTTTAGTATGTCTCTATCACTCTAGTTCCCGTAACAAAACAGCATCTTCAGAGCGCTTATGCTTTTAGAGTACAGAGTATTTTTTAGTTGGTAAAAATTACGAAATTACGAACATGTTGGTGTAAACCAGACTTTCGTAGAATAATTACGTACAGAGTTCTTAGCATTTATGTTTTTAATTAATATATTTCAATAAAATGATTTTCGTTTGATTTTAATTATTTCAAACAATTCGGGGATCCTAAGTCATAAAAAACACGCTTATTTTTCCATAAACGATGCCATGAACATGCTGGTGTTTTTTGTTTTTTCTAAATCTGTGCAGCCTTTCTTTAGTTTTTAAGGTAACATACATATTATGCATACATACACACAACGAACTAGTACATTACACACATTATAGATAGGAAAGACGTAACTAGAGATGGCAAACAAAATGTATTAACAAATAAATTGATTATTTGATTAACCGAAATTTTATAATCGATTTTCGATTAAATTGTTAGATTAAGCGATAATGAAATAAAAAAGAAGCATATACACTTGCCGACAAAAAAGAAATGGGACCGTCTTAATATTGTATTTTAAAAGATGATAAAAAATTATTAACCGTTTTATTAGGAAAACAAGGGCTTGTATCCAGAAGACCTGTAACTTGCCAGGATTTTCTCGCAAATTATCGAGTTAGAAGATTGCGTTTCGCTCGTGAGCATTTGAACTGACTGGACCCAAACTATAGCAGTATATTGTGCAGAAATGAGTAGCGGTTGAGTTTAATTCTCCAGATGGGCGAGAACGAGTGTTCTGGAGGTCTAGTAATCTATGGACTTTATTGAAAATAAGAGAGCAAGGTCATCTACCGACCAGTGTTTCAACAACACAACTAAATAATTTCATGAAAATAAAATAAAGTTATCGATTAATAATAAATTAATCGAAACCAAAAATATCATATAATTAATCGATTAACTGAAACAAAATAATCGATTATTTCAATAATTCGATTAATTGTTGCCATCTCTAGACCTAACACTAAACAGATGAATATAGAAAATATATGAGTGAGAAATCCGGAGAGAGACTAAATTGTCTAATTGACCTTACCTGTCTTTGTTTTTTAATTAGTTAGTATTTTTCTCTCTACTGTAATAGAATAAGGAAAAAAAATAAACCATATCATATCCGGGAAATAAAACTGTATTATTTATTATTTACATACTTTTATAGTTTTTTTTTTGTAACATTTAAAAATTATACAAGGAAGAAAAAAAATTATATCTACTACAAATAAGATTGATATTAGCGTACTCATTTATTATTATTATTTGCCTAAAATGATATATACCAACCAGATAACTAACTGAATTGGTAATATAATGTAATTGTTTATTTTTCTGTTGTTGAGTACACCACTGTAGATAATTTTTTTGTAGTTTACTATAAGCGTTTTTGCATATTACAGAGCTATTATCAACGTTAGTTATATAATGTATATACTGTGCTTTTTTCAATTCTAACTGGAGTAATCACTAGTACATACTTTGTATATAGTTGCCTGACTCTTTATTAAAACAGTATGTAAACAAACGACATTGTATTCAATATAGAATTATTCAAATATTGAATACCTGATAAAATAGGCAGTCTAATTTTTGTAGCCTTAGCAATACATAAAAACAAATAATATTTAAACAATTATACAGTTTTATAACTACTATATTTGTATTAGAACCTATTAACAATAGACATACAATCATTAAATACATCTTAATACTATAAGGAATGCAGAATGCAATAAATTTAAAGAAAACTGTACATAAATCTATCTTCGAAATGCATAAGTTAAAATTGATGATTACGTTAGATTAAAAGAAAAATTTACATGATTTACCAGTACGAAACTATAATACAACATTGTTTTGGTATGTAACTTTTATAAAGATGAACGACTGTTAACCCAAAACTGGTGTCCAGATAATAACAGCGTGAATACGTACAGGCAGGCAGCAATCCAGCAGTTGTATGCATTCTGTAAATAAAGAAGTATATGAGAAATTATTCGTCATTAAAATTGCAACATAACTGGTGTCAAAACTTGATATTGTACAAATGGTTAGGTTGGGGTAAGCTAAAACTATTATAATTGCTCATTAATGCCAGGTTGCATAAAAACTTTAAAACTAGATGTAAGTTAAAACTGTAGTTTTTATGCAATCAGGCATAAGCGACATCAATAAAGTATAGTTTTCTTCTTACTATCAGTACCGGCTGGTGAGTAAAATATTTGGAGGGACACTTTTTGAAACATACTGCATAGTGCCCAGCCCGACAATAAGTTTCAAACGGATAATTTCTGCCCTTTTTATTTTTTTTTGACCCCCCCCCCTCAAAAAAATATTTTCGGAATTTCCCCACGCCCCCTGTCCTTAATTTTTTTTCAAAATTTCTTCCCCACGTTCTCAAATGATTTTCAAAATTTCTACCACTTGTCCTCGTCATATTTAAATATCTGGCCCCCAATCCCTCTCAATCTAACCCGTGAAACATATTTAGAATTGATATACACACTGTATCAAGGTAGAGGGATCATGATTTTTCTCGAAAACGCGATGTGTATGTTGAGAAAAAAATTGGATAATCGACGTTCATCAAAATAAAAATAATTAAAAATATTTCGCTTTCAAATCATACTTTCAAGTACGACTTGAAACTTAAATATTTTTTATTATATATAAAATGGTAATAATACAATTGTTTTTTACTTAACTCTCTATTAAATGTTCTATTTCCATTTTTCTTCTATCAACATCATCATTTTGTGTCCGCAATACCACGTCATATATTTTTCTTCGATTGTAAAATATTCAATTTTGGCCGATGAGAACCAATATCTTTATTAACAATTTAGTTTCATAGTTAAGAACGTTAATTTTGATATAATGCATTGTATCTATCCAGTTTCACGTCGTAGTACTTATCACCAATCAAAACAAACGAACTAAGGAACACCGGCCCAAATTCACTAATACATACACACTAAATCCGCCGCTGTTGCCTTTTCCAGTTCATTTTTATAACTTGCATAGATAAATACATTAGAAATCGCACATGGCAACACTGTGTATTGGGACATTACTAGTAGTGACCTGAGCTTTGTTTTCTAGATCTAAATTTTTAAACTTTATATAAACATTAATATGAAAAATCTTTGAATGAGAAATAATAAAAATAAATATATGCAGACATATTTAGCTACTTTAATGCAATTTTAAAGTATAAATGAAACTTTAAATTCAGTTTTTTATTAAACATTTTTAGAAGGTCACTGTGTGATGTTCTGTGGTCACTGTCTCAGAACCACCCTGTCTTAACCGCCACTGCTTACTATTGAAGCAACCTACGTCCATGTCGGAGCAGATTCATCATATCACGATCGATTTATATACATTTTTTTTACGTAGAATTTACGTCTTTTCGATTGTTTACGTGGCTGACACTTAAGAAATTGCATGTAACGTTTTGGCGTTACGCAAGAACTTACCATCGCTCATAGCAAAATGCAATTTACAAAAGTTATATACGGTTTGATAGCTATAAACAACAAACTCGTACGACACAGCTAGCGCAAATAGCGGAAAGGGGAAGTAAACGCTCGAAATCGGAGCTTGGTGCGACAATCCGCGCTCATAATTCGCAAACTAAACGTCGTAGAGAGGTCGAGTTTGTTTCGTTTGATCGAGAATCGATTACTTTACTCGAGTTTGAATGCTAGAGAAAACCTAAGCATTGTAAGAGTGATGCGATATTCCTCCGAACTTAACCATGCCTAAGAAAAATGGTGCTGAATGCATAAGCGAGTACCGCAAACGGAAAACTTTGGTACAAGCCAAAAGTACTAAGGCTCGTAAGGTCCCCAAAACCGGAGCTGGGCGTGTCCGAAAGGAGAGAGTCAGGAATTCTTTACAGAAACTGTTATATGTGATAAATGTATGTTACTAGGCAACGGATATATTGGGAGAAATGTCATGTAGATTTAGCTGGAATAAAGAATACGCTCCTGTTAAGTTATTTTAATATCAATAGACGTAAACATAATACAGCAACCATCAATGTCTATGGCTCTTTCACCAATGTCATCCCAACGCTCTCAAACACGCTCGACCACCAACCAATGGTCGTCTGCAGGGGCTATTTCAGAAACATCCACTAGTACTGAAACTTACTAGTCAAAGTATCCAGTGGCCGACAAAAAAAAAACTAAGAAACGGTTTCTTGACAATGAGTTTGGCCAAAATACATCACGAAAGTCATCAAACGGGTTTTTTTAATCATTATTATTATTATTATTATTTTTTTTTTCAATATATTATGCAACTATTTTATTATTATTTGCTTGTATTTTTTGCAAGTGAGTGCTGTAAGGCGAGGTTGTGACGAATTATTTGACTGTTATCGGCAAATTTTACCTATGCGCAGACAAGCAAAGCAAGGTACGCTCAATTCTTGTGGACAACGCGGTACAAAATAAACAAGTTTTTTTTTAAATTTTTGTTTTTAATAAATTTATATGACTAAACGTAAGACAATTATTTTGGAAATATTATTGTTTAGTTCAGCGGTTCTTAAGCTTGTAGAACACGAGGACGGCTTTGAGATACAAATTTTTTAGCAGATCCCCATTAGTGCATCCCAAAAGTTTTAGAGGAACTAAACGGAATTTTTATTTTCTTAAACTGTCACGAGCTGCTTTTTTAACGATTAGGTGGGGTTTTTACTAAACAGAATGATCAAAAGTCTCACTCAATCATTATGAATTGAATTACTAGATTTCAATATCTAGTTGAAAGAAACAGTGTATAGTTTTTATATGTTCATTCTTCGTTACACTACGTTAAGACTACCATTCGTCCCGCATTTTGCGGGACAGTCCTGCATTTTGCTTCAATGTCCCGCCCCATTACATGTCCCGCAAAATGTCCTGCATTTTTAATTCTAACTTACTTTACATTTATTTAGCTCCCAATAGTCTACTTTGCCTATAATTATTATTTTTTTTTCAATAGTTTTAATTTTTGAATTTTGATATTAAAATGTTTATATTTACTTCATATATATGTACTTACAAAATCAGTGTAATTTATTTTTTGTGATATTTTTTTATTCAATTGCTTTTTTTTTGTCGCGGCATTTCAACCACATTAGCCACAATTGTTAAATTAAATCGTTTAATATGTTTTTGTTACCTTTTGTACCCCTTCCCTCTTACATACATATTCAGTCACGCATTGCTTTCTCACGAAAATGGTCACCTTACACTACATAATACAATTTTTAAATAAGGAGTATTTATTCATATACCAATTTGGCCATATAATTTACATTTAATTATTTAAAGGTCATTAGAATAAATGTCTTTCTTTTTGAACACTGAGGTGGTCGCCGACCCGCATACCCCTAAACCCTTACTCACGGACCCCATTTTAAGAATCACCGGTTTAGTTCATTAATAAATAGCATTTTTTTATATTGATTTTTTTTTATACTTCCCATTGGTCGCTTATCGTGATAGTTCCCGAAACGCAACCCTGAACAACGGGAGTTACCTGTACATTACACGTGGATCCTACCTTGCATCGTTTCGCTTTGTATTATTTTTGAAGTTGCGGAAACAATTTACCATAGACAGTTATCTTGAGTCGTATAATTCCGCATTTGCACCATGCTCGTATCGTCTCGTATATTTGCTGCTGAGTTGGTTCTTATTCACTAATAATTTCGAAGTTTCATTCTGTGTTGATTTAATTTAATACTATGTTCTGATGTACTATCGCACAAAGTAAATAGGTAACATTTATAAATTGACTATTTTTGATTAAAAATTAAAGAAAACAAACAATTATTCGACAGACAAAATTACATATATCAAGACGATTTTATGCTGTAGATCTAGCCCCTCCACCAAGAATATTTGAAATTTGTTTTTACATCAAAATTTAAAAGAACAGCAGGAGTAATATAACTTTGGTAAAACTTCCATATACATCTACAACTAAATTAATTTTTACAAAAATAGCGTATTCTCTTGTCATGATTTGAGACAAATCATGCTATAGTGCGTTCAAAGGTGAGTTTGCAGTACAGGGCATATGGAGTAGTTTTTTTTTTCATACTCTCTAATGGGTTTACACTATCCTTTTCTTGCTTGTCGACGTTGCCAGCTCTAAAACGCGCTGATCTGTGAAGACGCAGTATTCTACAAATGGCCATTTGTTTTTGTTGACTGTTATTTTGAGTTTTATAAGAGTTGATTTTTGTAAATCATACGAGTTTTTCATATTATTATAATTGACACATTTGACACTTTTACAACATTTGGCAACACCGCTTCCATTTTCCATAAGAGCTATACTGCAAATTCACCTTCGAACGCACTATAGTAAACATCTAATCCTAATTTGAGCTTTTCTGGTCAACTTCTTTACCCACCTAACCTAATCTGATTAGCTAGTGTTTAGGTGCAGAGTTGATCATATTGTATATTATGTACAGAAGTTTAGCCTTATTTATTTTTTCTTTTATAATTTTTTATGCTCTCAGTATTAAAAATATTAGTAATGTACACCAAACATATATATTTCAATGATTTATTACAATAAATTACATTACAAGTTTGTGTAGTTTGAATATAGCCTATTCCAAACACTTAAACAGAAGATTTTGAAAACGTAAAAAAAGTAACTTTTAACCATTGAATGAGGTTTTTGATCATTTGTTTAGCAAGAGCCCACTTCAATTATTAAACAGTGCGCTCAAGGCAACTAATGAAATTAAAAAATCCATTACATCTGCTTAAACCACAGAAATGAACTATATGTGTTGCGATTTTCATAAACACATCACGAATCAAAGTATTTAAGATCGCTTGAGGTTTAGGTTTAAGTCATCATGTAAAATATCTTCATATTATTAACAATTTGATGAATGTAACTCTAAATTTCAACAGAAAAGGACATTGTACGTACCCTCTGATATGCCGCATCAACTTCATTGAAGAACACGTTGATATCTTCTATCTTTTTATCTTCTGCTATCGGTAGATCCTCAACCAATGCCACAGAATTGAAATAATAAAATCCACCCATTGCAACCTGCAAGAAAATATTTAAATCAAAATTCTGTGGGATGGGCATTACATTATATTTAACTCAAATTAACATACCAGCTGTATTATACCCCAAACACTGATTATAAGTCCACAAAGGGACAATTTTGGGCCACATATTTTAAACATTTTATAAAGCTTTCGAAATTAACTGCTATCACCAAAGGTCTACAAAAATTTAGAATGATCTGTCATGTGATTCTACCTGTGACCTAAAAATATGATATTAGGAACGAGTATATCAAGATACAAATAACCTTGAAATAACAAATATTAAGTTTTATTGCCTTAATATTAAAACAACACAGTAAAAAATTAAATAATGTCAGTAATAAAGGAAATTTTCTATTTTTAATAGTAACTGTCACTATTTTTGACAATTATCTACTTTAAGCTGCTAACTTCGGAACTATCATATTATTCGAAAAATTATTTGTTTATTTCAATTAAAATACATATATAATAATGTATTCAATATATAAATATTTGGTTCAAACTTTGAAAATATTTATAGGCGTTTAAATGAAAATGTATGTCAAATTTTTTATTTTTGACGCGCAACTATCTTCATCTGAGTCATTATCATTTAACACTTTCGTCCCATCTCGTTGCATATTATATCTTGCAGGTTCATGTGCGGTTTACCGTGTATAGGTTGAAATTGTAGGTGTTGTCTGGCCTAACGGATTGTGGATGTTTTTTTATTTCCTAGTGTTTTGATTTCACCATGGTGGACAGATTAGGTATGAAATATCAATGTATTTTTAGTATGCATACTGTGAAACACTTTATCTTTCAATTATATCTTAAAATTTTCATGTTTGACGTTGCATTTTATATTGTCATGGTCTAAATAATTTAGTACATTCGTCACTAACTCTGATAAATTCTTATAAATAGCTGGATGATAGGTATTTAATAGGATAGTTGTCAAAGTGAAGAAATATTAGATATCAAGTATGAATTTACACTAGGTTGATGATTCATGCATGAGTACACTGTCACTGAATATAAAATTGTTTTTTTTTTTTAGTGAATAGTGAGGCAAATGCGAGGCGGATCACTTTGGTTGAAAACTGTTTTGGCAGTTCTGGGCAGGTAATATTTGCAATTGTCATATTATAAAACTCTGCTATTGTTATTGTTTTATATTTTAGCCACTGGGTGTGCCCGGTAGAGTACTGGTCGGAGAAGGTGTCTTAACAAAAATGTGTCGAAAAAAGCCAAAAGCTAGGCAGTTTTTCTTATTCAATGATATACTTGTGTATGGAAATATTGTGATTAATAAAAAAAAGTACAATAAGCAACATATTATTCCACTTGAAGAGGTTAAATTGGAATCGTTAGAAGATGAAGGACGTAAGTACTAAGTCCTATAAAATATAAGATTTCTCATAATATAAATAATATGTACAAATAATAATATCACTGAAATTTTATTTACATAATGATATAAACATTGATCATTCATCAATATGATTGGATTATTCAACATGTTTATTTCACAATCAGTGTGTATATAGTATATATCAGAGATTTTCAACTTGTGGTTTGCAGACCACTACTGGTACATGATCCTAATTTTTTTTGCTTGTGGTGATCTGTAAAAAAATGGCAGTCCATATTTAAAAAAGGGTGGAAAACAACTGTTATATATTATCTGTTATAATAATAATAATAATAATAATAATAGGTTCCCAAACGCCTAGATAGGCTCATAGGATTGAAAACCACTGTTATATATTATCTGTAAAACTTATAAAGTCTGTTCCAAACGGTTAGGCGGAACTAGATTTTGCAATCTAGTTACTTTCATCGTTTAAATCATGCTTTTCGGCCGTTTTGTTTAAGCTTTGTAAATCATACTTGCAACAAACATTTTTTGGTTAAGGTTAATATCATTTTAAAATGTCATTTTCTTTATATTTTGTTTTTTTGTGTCATTCTTAATACAAATATCCCATTTATTTATTTTTTTGTCATTAAAATATGTAAGAAAAATAATTTAATTTTGACATATGTCATTCGTTTCCATGGTTTCATTGTTGGAATTTTAAATTTTGACATTCCAACGTGAAAAATGGAATAACCCAAGCCAGGTCCCTTTTCGTGACAACCTAAAAGAATGAACTTCCCATTTAGTTCCGCCTAACCGTTTGAAACAGACTGTAATTTAACATTCTTTTTTCAAATTGTTTTTTCTTCATACTGTATTCAATCTGGTACCTTGGCAACCATAAGGTTTTTTTCAAGCATGTCAGAATTGCTAGTCCTGAGTATTTTCCTTTTTAATATCATCTTTCAGTGTGCTGAGTTACTGTTTTTCGTTTTTGAAAATTCCACAATTTTCTGTTTCTTGTTACAAAAGTGTGGCCTTTTGCCCAAAGTAAATGAACTAAATTATTTTTTTTACTGTATGCACGGATACATTCAATCTTGAACGACAACGTTGAACAAGATTATAGCCCAGTTGATATTAACCTTAACCAAAAAATGTTGATTGTAAGTATGATTTACAAAGCTTAAACAAAACGGCCGAAAAGCACGATTTAAACAATGAAAGTAACTAAATTGCAAAATCTAGTTCCGCTTAACCGTTTGGAACAGACTGTAAATGGGAAATTTGTATTAAGAATGACACAAAAAATCAAAATATAAAGAAAATGACAATTTAAAATGATATTAACCTTAACAAAAAATGTGTATTGTAAATATGATTTACAAAGCTTAAACAAAACGGTCGAAAAGCACGATTTAAACGATGAAAGTAACTAGATTGCAAAATTTAGTTCCGCTTAACCGTTTGGAACAGACTGTATGCATTATGTCGTCGGATTTTACTGAAATCATTGTTAATACACAGTCAATTGTTTTTCATCACGACATTGTCAAATATTTAACAATATTGTCAAGTGATGGCGTGATTATCTAACTGCATGGTTAACAACGCTTTATACAACTGAGCCTATTTGTTCTCAGCATGTTATTAGCACCAAAAATTGTACGCTGGATGCCAGAACATACATTGCCCCTATAGTGGGTATTATTTTACGTCTTTAACAACGGGTACAGAAAACTTTGAAAATTATAACAACGGGTACGGTCGTATCTGTGCGTACCCGCTGAATATCACCCCTGCTCCTAATACTTATCTATGTAATATAATAATAATAATAATATATTTATATTTTAAAACAAGTCGCCATCGTCCCTTTTACCTGTTGATTTAAATTTTATAGTCCGTTCAAACGTTAGAATACAGTGTTGCCCTTACGGGAAATGGGAGTGGTATTGACAAATGTTGTAAAAGTGTCAAATATGTCAATGAACCCAAAATATGTGAATTTTATGAGAATTAATTTACAAAAATTTACTTTGTACAAAATTCAGGAACCAGAATAAAAATGAATAACCGAAAAATTTGCAAAATACCGCGTCTTCACAAATCAGCGTGTTTTACAGTCGGCAACGTCGCCAAGAAAAGAAAGGATAGTGTTATTACTTAAATTGTTAGATAAAACTAAATTAAGTTATATTATAGCCACTTTGGCAAATAAAAGTAGCCCAGATGCCATCAACATAAAATTTTTAAAAGAATATTTTGATAATGGAAGGGAACCTTTGTTTCACTTTATAAATGTGTCATTGGAAGAAGGTAAAGTATCTGATGCATTTAAAACAGCAACAATTATTCCCATCAGAAAAGTTTCTGGGATGAATAGAAGTGATGAATTCCGACCAATAAATATGTTGCTGGCAATTAAGAAAATTTTGGAAAAGGTGGTCTATAAACAATTGGTTGATTTTGTTAATGAACATGGTTTATTAACTATTTATCAATCTGGTTTTCGCAAAGGTTTCAATTATGAAACGGCTTTGCAATACGTGTTGAATGACTGGAAAGAGGCTATGGAGAATAATTTAGCAGTTTGTGTTGTTTTTTTAGACTTAAAACGTGCTTTTGAAACTGTGAACCGCAGCCAGTTAATTGAGAAACTGGACGTATGGAATACGCGGTAAGGTGTTAAAATGTGTTCGTGGATTATTTAACTAACAGAAAGCAGAGAGTGAAATGTGGTCAAGTGTATTCAGAAGAGAAAGACGTTCGACTTCTATTTGTCTTATATTTAAATGACATATCACATATTTTTAAATTTTGTAAGTTCCATCTATTTGCAGATGATACAATCATTTATCACAGTGGTAATGGTTTATAAAATGTGATTGGTCTAATTAACATAGAGTTAAATACATTAAATGGTTGGTTTCGTGGTAACAAATTAAAAGTAAATGTAAAAAAGACTAAAGCCATGGTAATGTGCAATAGTAATTTATATAGTGTTTTTAGAGATAGTCAATTGAAAATAAAAATTAATGAAGAAGTAATAGATGAGATAAAATATTTAGGAATTATAGTTGACAGGAAGCTAAAATTTAAGGGACATGTGGACTATATTTGTAAAAAGATAGCAAAAAAATTGTCTATATTGTATAGAATAGGAACTTCTTTATCTTTATATTCCCGAAAATTAGTTTTTAACACTATAATATTACCACATTTTTATTATTGTGCGACTGTTTTGTATTTAAGTAACGAGACTGACCTTAATAGATTACAAAAACTACAAAATCGAGCAATACGAATTATACTGCATTGTAACAGACTTACTAAAGTAGATGCTAAGTTGACAATATTAAACTGGTTAAATATTAGAGATCTAATTGAATACCAAACTCTTGTTTTTTTACACAAAATTAAATTGGGCTTGATGCCATCATATTTTGAAAATATTTTAACTGAGTGCATTGTAATTCATAACTATAACACGCGTAATAAGAACAACTTTTATATTGAATGTGAAAAGAAAAATTTAGCATACAATTCGATATTAAAGGTATAATAAAATACAATGAACTGGACAGTGATATTAAGCACTGTATGAATATTGCAATATTTAAAAGAAAAGTAAAATTTATGTATATATAGATTACTTTTTTTTTCTCTCAATTTTTTGTATACTAATATTATATTATTTTGTAAGTATTAACATTTATTTTTTCTAGAATATTTGTATAATTAGATTTATTGTTTGCAATTGTAATTACTAGCATTTTTAGCTAATTAAATATATTATTATTATTATTATTATTATTATTATTATTATTATTATTGGGAGAACCCATTAGACTGTGTAAAAAAGAACTACTCCATTTGCTCTGTACTGCATTCTACCGTTTGAACAGACTATAGAACTTGCTTTGAGATGTTGTCTGATGGCTTTCCAATATCCATCTCCATTTTGTGTACATTATTATTGCTTTCGTTATAATTGAGTAATATTTCTCTCTTCTGGACAATTTCACCTAGGTGACTTTTGTCCTTATTCACACAAATCCTTTATCGTCGACATTCTTTAAAACTTCATAAACCCGAATTTCACTAATTTTTGCTTATATTTATTTTTTGATTATAAAATTTGCTCTCTATGGTCTGTTAAAAACTCGTATGTTCCGAAAGTATATAATTGTAAACCTCATAAGACAAATAACCAGCTTTTAAAATTATCACAACCAATTAAAAACAGTTATAAATTAGTAAGTCAGACATACGAGTTCTTAAAGTTAACATAACAAATTTTTATTTTTCTCATTACTAAATACTCGTATTTTCTAAAAAAAAAAAAACTTTAATGTACATTTTACAGAACATTGCAATAAAAATTATTCTTCCTAATACTGTTTCTCTGTTCACACTTTAAGTTAACAACCACATAAGTATTATTTCGGAAATAAAAACTACAGTAAAAAACTACACAAGTCTAAAAAAATACAATAAAAAGAGTAACTAGAATTAAATGCCTCTTGCACCTATCAAGTGCAAAAATCATATCTCACCTATGTTATTTCAACATTATTAATCTAATAGCATGTATTCTATTGTAAATATGTTTTTTGTGTTTTCTACAAAATAACTAAATAACTAAAAATAACTAAATTCACGTTTTTAAAGATGTCGATGTTATCATGCTTTTTTTAAGTGTCCAGACTTTTCATATACTTGCTAATGTCTTAATTCCTAGATCTTTACTATTCTGTCCTGTATTATACTTTACTTTAGTAACTAAATTTAAATTAAATAAAACTAAAAAGTTCTGTAAAACTGCTGTAAATATAATAATATTTTAATTTTCTTTTAGCTTATGTTAATGGATGGCTTATACGAACAGCTTCTAAATCATTTGCTGTGTACGCTGCCACCGGTACAGAAAAACAAGAGTGGATGGCTCATATCAATAAATGTATTGAAGATCTTCTAAGAAAAAGTGAGTATAGTTTAGTAATATTGCGATTCATAATTTATTATTCATAAGATGTGGTTTGTAACAGGAAATCAGTCCGTGAATCACTTTTACACTCAAATACTAGTACTTCATACAGAGTATTAAAAGGAATCTATGGTGATTTCCCTTGCCCCCAAAATATTCATCATTGTATGAGTGAAAAAAATTGCTTGGAAAAAATAAGATTTGTTTTTTTATTGTAACCTCTTTGACAGGATAGTGTTTTAAATATACTTGTCTGGCGTACAGATTTTAATTGGCGTAAACGTGTTCGGACTGTGTTTGTAGTATAGGCTAGGTTAAGTGGAAAAACATATTTCGCCCATTTAACGTGTCTATAGAACGATTACTAACATTCATACGTTTACTAACATTCTGAAAAATATCAGTCTTTACAAATGAATACTTATTTATGTCAAAAGAGCGAGCACAAGTACTGTATAAAAACTACTGTGCACCTAAAAGCTTAGTCATTAGATTTTGATAGTGTAGGGTTTAGTAACAGAAAAATTTGAACGTCTCGAATTAAGATTAAAAAGTCTTCTGAATTAAACTGTCTTATTTTTAACGTTAGAGCAAAAAAAAACTAATGTTCATCTAAACGGTGGGTCATTAGATTAGGCTATAATAGTGAAGGGTTAGTAACAGAAGAACCCGAATGTCTTGAATTATGTTCAAAAAGTTTTCTGAATTAAACTCTGTTTAATTTTTAACAATGGAGACCATAAATATTACTGTCCATCTGAACAAAGGTCCGGTTTCTGAGAGCTTAACCGACTTTAACCATTTTGTTAAACTCGGTTACAATATAACAGTCCCATAACTAACCATAGCAACCATTTTCTGACCATTTGGTTATAGTTAATTAAGCTTTCAGAAATCGATCCTGGGTCATTAGATTAGGTTATGATAGTAAAAGTTTAGTAACAAAAGAACCCGAACGTCTCGAATTATGTTCAAAAAGTGTTATGAACTAAGCTTTATTTTCTTTTTAACGTTAAAGCCAATAAAAACTACTTTACATCTTAACACTGGCTTATTAGTGAAAGGTTAGTAACAGAAGAACCCGAACGGCTCAAATTTAGCTCAAAAGGTCTTTAGTCAATAGGTCTAAATGAACTAAACTCTCTTATTTTTAACGTTGGAGCCAATAAAATCTACTTGCATCTAAACACTGGGTCATTAGGTTAGGTTATGATAGTGAAAGGTAATAATTACGTATGTAAATATAGACGCCCTCCTCTTTTTATCGCTTGCATTGAATGAAAATTAATGTATTATTATTATTATTAGTATATATTGTTTTTGCAATAAATTATTTGTTCTTATTTCTAGGTGGCAAAAAAGCTGTTGAAGTTCATGCTGCAGTTTGGGTTCCAGATAATGAAGCTACTGTCTGTATGAATTGTAAAAAATCTCAGTTCACTGTCCTGAATCGAAGAGTACGTACTACTTATTTTAATCTTAATTTTAAATGTAAAATATTAGTCGGAGGAAAAAGTTTCTACCAATTATTGCAATTATTTGGGTTATAATAATTGTTTAAATAATTAGTAAATCAATTTAATAGATGTCTCGATACTATAACTTGTTAGTTTCTATTGTGTTCCATCACGTTTCTCTATGTGTCACTTGTCTTGCGTCATGCAATATGTGGTATATTATATTTTTCATCTGGTAAGCCATTTTTCTTGACTTCTACAATCGTCTCTTCCATGTCGATCGTTCGTCTAGCTAAGTATTCAAAATATCTTAGTTGATTCTTGTGTAGTCTTACACGGATGTTCAATTGTTTTTAATTTTTTTATGTGCATGATAATCTCAACATACGCTTATACATATTTCGAAGGCATATATTTTCATTTTGTTCCTATGGAGGATGTATACGTAGCGTATATAGTTGGCGCCGCCCTGTACCTCCCAAAATATTCTTTCAGTTGAAAAATATGTATAGAATAAAAAACATTTTTTTTCATATTGTAAACAATTTTTGTCACATACATTTTTGCTGTCAAGTAAATAGTAAATGAGATATTTCAAGATATTTGGAAATGAAATTTTTGAAATGCCATGTAGGCTATGGTCGAATCCCGGTTTGGTTAGGCAGCAGTCTGACTGATCGAGCGCCGTCGTGTAACGTAGCGTCCAGTCGTGTAGCGTCATTTAAAAATTTAAAAGCTGGTCTGACTGATCAAGTACTGTCGAGTATTATCGATCATTCAGTGTCAAGTAAATTTGTTTCTCACTTGTCAAATAGTGCATATTCCAACCTAAAATAATACTATCAAACAGTTAATACTAATTAGCGAGGCCATCTTACTCTATATTGTAATTTTGTTTTTTTTTTTGACGTTCCAACTGTCAAATAATATATGGTTATGAACTAATATGCTTAAATGCGCATGTGCTATTGCCTCGAGCGTCAAGTGAAATTCAAACCGGTTTGAAATACAAACAACTTGATGCTACTTGACGGCAAACGATGGTTCAATGCGACTCATGCCCTTAGTTAACGTGTGTTTGAAATTTGCTCGACAGCAAACGATCGACAGCACTCGATCAGTCAGACTGCTGCCTTATGTTAGTTACGTTCTACATACCAAATTACGTTAAAATATGCCCACCCATTTTTGCGTGAATCTCGGTCTGCTGACTTTATATCGACCGATACCCAACAAAATACTAATTTTATTTAATAATATAGATTAAATTACTATTATTATCCAATTATTATCAGTTTTTAATTAATATCTTACATAAAAATTAACCTTCTGAATTTATATGAATAAATTGTTAACTTTGTCACCTAATACGCTTTCATAATACTCACAGTTTTATAGGAACCTAACAACTGTGTTGTATGAGAGCTAACTATACTTGCAAACACAAAATTTTAATATATTAAAATTATTTGTTTCAATTTTTTTTTCAGGGACATCTGTGCCATTGTATTATTATTTAATATTAACATCGGTCGCGGATGCAGTCCCTAACAGGTTGGAACCTGATGCATATGTGCATTATTGCTTGTACGTTTACTATTTCAATTTGTTTGGATGTTTGTTGTCCGGATGCAGTAATGAACACGCGTACTGGACTCCAGCTTGTAGAGATTACATCCGCGAATGCAACAATTGCGTTGCGAAAGTAGAGAAGGTTAAATAATTTTATGTTTAACTTATAGAACCCTTACTATATTTTTAGCACCACTGCCGTAAATGTGGAGCTGTTGTATGCGGGCCATGCTCCAGCAAGAAATTTCTACTACCAAATCAAAGTTCAAAGCCCCTGAGGGTCTGTACCCATTGTTATGATACACTTTCTGCATCTAAAAAACAGACGGGAGCGACTAACAATGATATGGGCGGTAAGTTTATAAATATTTTCATTTTACGCAAGTTAAAAATAAACTATCTCTTCAGTAATATTAGGCTAAATCAGAGTGTCTATTCTAAATGGTAAGCAACTAAAGTTGGCGTCTTTTCTCAAGGTTAGTGACTTAAAATTGACATCTTTTGGGGTAGTCAAGAAATAACAGGTGGCGACTGGTCGCCAAATACTTAGCGACAAGTACGCACTTGTTCATATGCGTTCTGGCGCCGGTTGCTTAGTTTTGGTTGGCTGTTTCACGTGTATATTTTGAAATTTGTTGCATTTTTTTCTCTTGTTTATTTGAGATTACTCGATTTTCATATATAGATTGAGGTAACATTTATGTTCACCTCGATTATTTTCTTAATAAAAAGAGCTATAAAAATATTGTTCAAATAAAACTTATTTGGGGAAATGGGAGTCAAACGATAACCGTATCAAAAAATGTTTTGCATTTGTTTTGTAAAAGGTATGACCATTAATAACTTTTCTTTTAATTACACTACACATATTATTTTACATATTATTATAGAACTTTTTTTTTTCTCTCTATGCAACGGTGTAAAACTTGTATATCTTTACATAACAAAGTTTTTAAGAAAATCGCATTTTGTGACTTTCAAAATGACGACTTCTATGTTGGTAAATACAGTAATACCTCGTTTAACGTTAGGGATGCGTTCCTCAAGAACATGACGTTAACTGAATCAACGTTACCGGAGGTAGAAATAACACGCAAAGGATAGGGATAGGTTACTAAATTGAAAAAAAAAAATTATTTCATTTTTTATTGTTTAATTAATAGATAGGAACAATTAAAATTAGTATATATGTATATATAACAGAATTAGCGGTTATATATATATGTAAATAAACTGACAAATTGTGACGATTTTAATTTTTTGACAAAAACGAATCAAGTGTCGATTGCGTTGCTTGTCTCTTCTTTCATATACCGAATGTCGTGAAGATTGTGGCAAAACACATATGTATGCATAGAAAAATGTTACAACCGAGAAGTCCGGGGAATCCCATAAATGCATGCGCTCGCTCGCTTGTAGTGCACGTAGTAGGAATTACTGCGTCGTCTATCAATGACGTTATAGCGAGGTATCGTTAAAGGAGGTAACGTTAAGCGAGGTATTACTGTAATGGAAAGAAATGCATGCAATTGTTTCTACTTGTTGTAAAATACGGCTTCTTCTGTTCAAGAAGCTATTAAATAACGTGTACAAAAGTGTATTGAACAGCAAGGTCATCATTTTGAACATTTAGTACAATAGGTAGATTACTGTTATGATTTTCATTTGTTTTCGATGTTCTTTTATTTTCATTTTAGTCACTAATCACATTATTTTTCAGACCTCAATAAGTCGCTTTCCTCAAAAATTCTGTTATGTAAGGTTATAAAAGTTTTACACCGTTGAAAAGAGAAAAAAGCTCTGTAATGTGTTAAATAATATGTGTAATGTAATTTGAAAAATAGTTATTAACTGCTGTGCCTCTTGCAAAACAATTGAAAAAACATACGTTTGATATTACAATAGTCTGACTCCCATTACCCCTAATAAGTTTTATTTGAACAATATTTTTATAACTCTTTTTATTAAGGAAATAATCAATATGAACTCAATCAAGTATTGCCTCATCTTGTATATAGCATTTATAACTGATTAAATCTATACTAACAATTAATTTTGTATAAAAGAAATGTTTGTTTTTTCCGTTTGAGATGCCAACCTAATGGAGAACTAGTAATACCAATACAGAAAAATATAATTACTGTACATTGACTACTTTAAAACTTGGCAACTGACTAAAAGGACCATCATCAGATACTAACGTTTAGAATTGACACCCTGGAGTCTCCAAAATTATAATCGGAGATACCTTGACACCCGCCAGCTCATTCGGGTGTGCCGCTACTATTTGACCACAACTGATATGTTTTGGCTAAAATTGTTTAGGATTGTTTTTTTATTGTAATCATTTGTTTTATTATATAGGGTGTTTGTTTGAAACACCGCACCTCGAATACTCATTTATTTTAAGAGATTCAAAAAATTCTTCAGAATAAAACTTAAACTAGACAAAAAGTTTCCGGTTTCAGCGGAAATTGTTTCAACTTTATATCTAGCATAGGGAACCGGTACTTTTTTTTTTTTTAATGTACAGAAAATGAGCTTAAAGGTCGGACCCCAATGTACCTCCCCAAATCCAAGTGAAGTGCAAAAAAAGGGCCTCACTCCCCAAATCCAAATGAAGAGCAAACAAAAGGTCCTCACTCCCCAAATCCAAGTGAAGAGCAAAAAAGGTCCTCACTCCCCAAATCCAAGTGAAGAGAAAAAAAAGGTCCTCACTCCCCAAATCCAAGTCAAATGTTCAATATGACCGCCGTTGTTATCCACACATTTTCTCATTCGTAATAAAAACTTTTCCATTACATTTAGAACGGTATACTCTTGAATTTCCCTAATTGGTTGTTCTTACCCTATGTTCTAAGTCTTCTAACCTTTACGTTCAGGATACCTTTCTTGGTAGAGTTGCTGGGCCCTAACAGAATTTATTTGACATTCCCCGAATGTCAGAACCATATCTGTCATTTCTTCATTTGAATAACGTATGTAAGCCATAATTACAAACGATTTGATGTTATCACTTTTAATATCAAACTCGTACTAACAGGCAAGAAAATTTGCAGGTTTTATTTTATTTATTTTTTTTTATTCTACAAAATAATTTTCAAAGCTTGCTATGTTTAACTTTGTACAATTATTTATTTATTTTTAATAAATGGTCGCCATTTTGATATGGTTAAAATTAAAGTATGAAATTTTGATATCCTTGTAAAGCTGATTTAATGTACTGTCAAGAAAAAAAAATAAAATAAAGTACCGATTCCCTATGTTAGATAAAAAGTTGAAACAATTTCCGTTGGAATCGGAAGTGATGCAGAATTCTTATTATAGTTCTTAAGTGGGCCCTGTCTAGTTTAACTTATTTTCTGAAGAATTTTTTGTATCTCTTAAAATAAAGGAGTTATTCGAGGTGCGGCGTTTTAAACAAACACCCTGTATATACGAAGATAAATAATAATTTTGACATGTTAAGCTTACTCCTTTTTAGATTTTTTTTTTTTTGTATTATAATAGTGCACTTATTTCTAACCGTGATAAAATAGTAGCCGCCGTATTAGCAGTAATCTTGAATTTACTCTACAATAGTGTTCCCAACCATCGGTCTGTCAAATATTTCTGCCGGTCCGTGAAAAATAAGGGACTACTAAAGTAATAAACTTATACAGGGTGTATCAAGATAGAGGAACACAATTTTTCTCGAATACGCGACTAGTCAGCAAGTTTGAAAAAAAAAAAATGTGATATTTAAGTTTACTCAAAGAATCGAATGGTAGTATTGAACATTTCCGGAACAAACCGGAAGTACAGGATATCAAGGACAAATTTGATTATTTAATTGGGAACGTATATTGTATTGGGTATGTATGGATAGAGTTTTTGGAAAGAAACAAGTATAACTTATTTATTTTTTTTTATATATCTTATGGTTAATTGTATTCTCTGGAACTACTAAAAGTTAAGTATTTTTACTTAAAAGTGTTTAGAGTGACTTCCATTTTCATTTTAACACTTTCGGTTCCTTATTCTTGAGCCATCTATAGCTCGGAACATAATAAAAATATTTCACTTTCAAATATTTTAAAGTTGCGACTTGAAAGTGAAATATTTTTATTTTTATCATGCTCCAAGCTACAGATATGATCATATACTAATTAAAATGGAAGACACTTTGAACACTTGTAGATAAAAATACCATACTTTCAAGTCGTATGAGAATAATGTATAATAAGAATGGAGAATACAACGTTTCGTAAACCGTAAAAGATATTTTTTAAAATGTTTAAGTACCCAATAAGAGATACGTTCCCATTTAAAAAATCAAAATTGTCCTTGATACCCTGTATTTCCGGATTGGTACGGAAAATTTCAATACTACCATTCGATTTCTTGGGTAAACTTTGATCATAAAAATTTGTTTCCCAATTGCGCACTCGTCGCGTTTTCGAGAAAAATTGTATTCTCTCTATTTTGTTACATAAAAAAAATCTCTAGTTTAAAATTTTGAAATTTGTTTTCAAGTTATCCAGTATAAATGTCATTTTTAGGGTTTTGTAGGTATGACCAAAAAACCTTTATACCGTCATTTTGTCGTCTGTCTGTCTGTCTGTCTGTCTGTTCGGTAAAAATTGTAGCCAGACGGCTAAACCTAGAGAGTTGAAATTTGGCATGCTTATACAACTCTTTGACCCGCACATAGGAAAAATACTAAAACATCTAAAAACATATCCTTCTAAAAATATAAATAAATATGTGCTCATAGAAAAAAAAAAATATATATTTTTTTATAATTCTGAGTAGGGTATCAAATGAAAGCCCTTACGTACGTGGATTAACAATCAAATTTTTATTTTTGCAAAATAAATTATTTTAAAGCGATTTTTGCCAAAATTGTGCAAAAAAAATTTTGGCCCACACCCTGTAGCCCAGATGGTTTAAACTAAAAATCTGAAAAAAATTAAGTAATGTACATTGGTGTGAACCGGAATAGTACAACAGGAATTTTTGATCAGATTAAGTTTTTTGAAAAAAACGCATTTTTTGTGATTTTTTGCTAATAATGTACACAAGTTATAGCTTTGTAACACGCTACACTGGAACGTGTATGCTGGTGTAGTGGTTTTGCTTTGGCTTTTCACCCAAGTAACTCGATCCGAGAGGGATCGAACCCTGCGAGAAGAGACAATATTATTTTTTGTTTTTTTTTTTTAATTTTTATATTGTTTAAATTATTTTTTCAAAATTCTAGTTATATTTTGGCAAATGTTGCATTTAATTTTTAAAAGCGTAAATTTAATAACCAGTGGAAATTGTTTAAATTATAATTTAATTCTGTTTCAATGTACACGAAATCAGAGGGGCGGAACTTATAACAACCAATGGAAGCCTGCGCCTATTGCTTCCATTTTTAAAATTCTTAATGAACCTTGCTATATACAAATATAAAAAAAAAAATACTGCACATATTTAGAAACCTAAATAATGGTATTAGGCGTTCGAATTAAAATTAACAAAAAAAAATATTTTAATATAAAATTTGTTTTGGCATCCCAAATAATCATCATTCACTTACTAAATACCTGCAAAACCCTGAAATGTGTGATAATTCACACTTCACATCAATTTTTTGTATAATATATGAGTATTCAATTTGGTGTAATATGTGTATTTCCCGGTTCGCTATAATGTTTCCGATTTTTTCGGCCCGCGAATAAAGAAAACTGCTACTCTATGGTACTAAAAGGTTACGGATCGTTGGATTAAATGATGTTCTTTTTAAAATTAAATGCCCATTACGTCTTATCCAGAAATTTCTGAATGATATACAGAAATGTCAACCATGCGGACTAGAAAATAATACATATTTCAACGTTAGTAAAGAAGCTTTGTTGATATTACTAAAAGTGTGAATGAGTTATTGACGATAATAAATTACTAAAATTATTATTATTTTTATTTATTTATTTACTTTTATGTGTACTGATTGCAGTGTCATTAATTTCTACTGAAAACCCCCTCTATATATCAAGGGTAACCAAATGGCGGGCACGAGCCGCATATAATTCTTTTATGTCTTCAATGGATTTTCTTAAGTTGTTACTATTTTTTAGGATTTTCTTCGTTTTTATGTAAAACCACATTATGTAAATTCATAGTGTTGCCTTAACGGAATGCCAGTAGCAAAGGTTTTTTTTTTTTTATATTAATATTCTGTATTATAAGTTTTCTAAACAATGTATAAATGCGTTTTTTTCGACTGTACTCGGACAGCACAACTGATGTCTCATACTCTTTTCACACTAAATGTTTAAGATAAGTGAACATTATTAACCGGTGGAGGTAGGGCCGATTTCTGAAAGCTTAACTGAGTTTAATCTTTTGGTTAAATTCGGTTACAATATAACAATCCTGTAAGTAATCATAGCAACCATTTTCTAACTATTTGGTTATAGTTAACTAAGCTTTCAGAAACCGGCCCTACATCCACCAATATTTAACTTCGGTTTGCTCTCACACTAAATGTTTAAATCTCCGGTGTGCCATCTGCTACGGTAATTATATTCTTAAGGTACCATCAGGAAATTACTAGTTTTGAACTCTCTGCGCAGACGCACATTTTGAATTATTATTAAACACATATGGACATTTTATTCCATTCTACAATAAAGATGCTACAATAAAGAAAATATTACACCTGTTTTACCATGTAAGTCGATACATTTTACCTTAATTATTGGAGCTCTGTATTGTTTTAAATACATTATTAAAATAACTAATTTAATTGTAACAATAAGTATAAACTTCTTATAACGTCGACATAATACAGTATTCTTGTTTATGATAATATCAAATGTTGACAGCCCGAATTTAAACAGTATTTTTTTATAATAGAAATTATGTTGGCAATGTGGAGTATCTTTAACACACAGATCTTCGTTTTAAAATCAACTTATGTTTAAGCGAGGTCACGCGCTTTCACACCAACACTTCAACTCGCCCTCACTTTAACTTCCGATCTTAAACATCTAGTATGAAAAGGGTATCACTTTCTCATAATACTCTCGCACTCTGTGCAGTACAGTCTCTCACCGGCCAGCTTAAAATTCCCGACAATATCTATTCGTCAAATAACAGGGACAGTATTGAAAGTTTGAAGGATGTTTTTCATTAAGCTTTTTATGTCAATACTATCCTGTGTCGGTGTTAGGAAAAAAATATAATGTTAAACGGCTTTTCTGATTGACTTTTGGCCTCACATATAAGTCTTTCATCTTGATTTGTTAAGTGTTAGGACTTTCCGTTTTACATAATAGTTATAAAAAAAAAAAAACATCATTTTTATAAAGATAGAAGTAAGAAATAAGTTTAAAATATTGTTTTTACAGATAAAGATCGTGGATCTGCAGACTCGTCAGGCGAGGACGATTCTGATGATGATGAAGAATCTGCGAAGGGACCACCAGATGCTCACGATTTGGTGAGTACATGTTTACATACATATATCATAAGTATTTTTGTAATTTGACGCCTACATTTTTTTCAAAAATGATAATTAATTTATACACTGAATATTCTCAGGGATATAATATCTTAATTAAATTATTTTTACAAAGTAATCTGGGAATGGGTAATTTTAAAATAGAATTGGATAACACTGCCAACATAAAAATTCTAACAAGTATAATAATTCTTGTGTGATTCAGAGTTTTCATATATCTCCCAGTACCATTGCTTATAAAAATGACAGTAATTGTTTTAATCCATTGATATTTTATATTATAATGTATGATGTTTTATGGTGTCACAGTTTCAGAGCCATTGTCTTGGCTATTGACTACATGTGAAGTTAGCGTAAGTCAAAAGTGCTCTCTCAGCTAATTTGAGTTTTTGATGTGTTACTCAGTTTACTAGTTTTATTTATTAATATACAGTTATTAATAATTCAGCTAGTAAATATTGTGTTTTTATCAGTAAATTTGTAGTGACTGATTTTTAAATCGTGGCCGAGTTAAGTATTGGAATTTAGTTCATATACAGTCTGAGGCAGAAATAAAACACTATACTGCATATAAAGAAATAAAACAAATACTTTTTAGTTCCAATAAGTTTCAAACAATGGCTGCATTCAGCAGACTCATCAGTGAGGTACCGGTTAGTAATTTTTCTCCTGTATGCATACGTTGATATACCGGTGAGTTACCATACTCACCGTTCGCCATTTTATTAACCGGATTTCATTTACGATTAGTTGCCCACCGTTGGATATATTGACAGTTGTATATCTGTGGTGAGAAGGAAAGCGTTTTAGTCAATTTGCTTAGTTATTGAGGAGAAGTATTTAAACAACAAGTTGATCTTAAAATTACTGTGAAGACTTACATTTAAGTCTATTTAATAATTTAATAATTTTCATATATTACATTCTACCACAATTACTTTAAAGTAATTTTCCCTTCTTGGTACTTCATTTCGTTGTAATACAGGTATATTTGGATGCTTTAGTTGTTCTGCTAAATTCAGCACTAAAAAGTCCACCTTCATCAAACATTATGTTTTTAAAAACTTTAAAACATTTATTTTTCTAAAATCACTGTTCTTCTGTTTATTTCTGTCATTATCATTGGTCATTGTTTAGATATTGTAGTTTTCATATATACTGTTTGACAGCAGTCAAACATTCAGTAAAATTCATCGGTAAGTTTGTACCGGTAAGTCACCGATGAGTCTGCTGAATGCGGGCCAATCTCACTTGATACTATTATTTTGACATTATGCAATTGTCAAGAGTTTATTATCATAAACTAAACTTAAAAGAACAAAGAAATAATATTAGTCTTTTTATACGAGTATTTGTTTTATTTGAGTACTTGGGGAAAGAAAAGAAGTTTTTAATAAAAAAAAAAAATCCCTTTCGGACGTTTTCGTGAACGCTAGAGTAACCATTTAAAAATAGCAACAGGTCTTAATAATCCACCATTTTCAAAAGACAAACATATTTAAATACTAGCTGATGTTACCGTACTTACCCAGGGATAAAGGCGAATCTATCATAGATGATTGCACATAACTCCTCAAGTATTCATTTTATTAAAAATGTGTTAAACGAAAATGGTTTTCTAACTAATTCTAAAGAATTTTGGCTACACACGTTTTCTCTTAAGTGGATAATAAGTGACATAATTTAAGTTTATAGGTAGCGTACCCCCATAGCTTCCAAAATATCCATCTTATTAGAAAGTGCATTAAACAGAAAAGTATATTTTTGGGGAAAATATAATGGCACGACAAAATATGTACTTAGCATTACAAATTACGTCATTATATCGATAAATGAGTTCACGACTAATTAGGTTCTTTCCATTACAAAAAATTACATTTGGACGAGGGAAGTTACGGTTAGCATTAAATTAATCTGATAATAAATTTGATTAAAAATTTGAACAGTAATAAATATGTAACAACGACAGGGTCACCGCCATTATTTTCTTTATTATTAGAGATACAAAAAAATCAGCTGTGGCCACCACAGGACCGACCGCCATCGTAAATTACTTATATAAAATACATTCTAGCAGCAGAGTAGAAATAACTTGGCCTAATATTTTCTAACAGAGATATGATTTATCATGACCATGGAAACGTTACATATAAGTATGAAAAAATTGAGACTTAGAAAAAATTTCGAAAAATTTTACAGAAATTATTCGAAATTTTTCCTTTTATCAAAAAACGTCTCAAATAAAAGTTATTAGTTATTGCTTTTATAGCAACTTTTGTTCAATATTTTTTTTCGAAATATTTTTCTGTTGTCAAATATTCACAAAAATCTTAAAATCGACACGAGTAAACTCCCATTTTTAGTCAACCGATTTTTACCAAAAGTTGATCAACTCGTGCCATTGGTGGCAGAAGCTTAAATATGAAGTTTCATAAAAATCGTTTCTGCCGAATTTGCTCTGCACGTGTACACAGACGGACAGACAGACAGACAGACGGACAGACAGACAGACAGACAGACAGACAGACAGACGGATAGACAGACAGACGGACGGACAGACAGACCGACAGACATCATGCTAAAAATAGTCAAAACGTTATGTAGGGACCTCAATTCGTGGAGATCCATCGAAATCTCGAAATGTCAAAATCGGTATAATCACAATACCTCTCTTATATATGTTGACGGTCGGTAAAAATACTTAATAACAAAGTTGTTGGAGACTAAGAGGGACATCTGTTACAAAATAAAATATTTGTTTAAACCAGCGGTTTTTAAGCGAGAGAATAAAGTTATATTTTTTAAAATTAGATATTACGATCTTTTCGATATAGTTTTTTTTTTTTTTTTTATTCTGAATTCAAGCATATAAACATTTTATATCCTTACATAAAAAAATATTGAGAAAAAATAGATTGACGTTAAACAATTTTTAAACGAGACATAATAATTAAAGCTACTTCTAAATCTGTTTTAAATCAAATGGAATTATGTTTAGAAAATAATAGAAATTAGATAGAAAATTATTTATAGGGCCTAATTAAAGTCTTTACTACTGTACACTGATATTATTTTTATTATTTGTATTTTCAATCGACTTTTTCTCATTAATTTTTTATAATCTAATTTAAATAAATATTACTTTGTGCTCTAGTTTCAGAACCAGTGGTTTAAGAAAATATTTTCTTCTATAAACAGATGTCCTATTTGGTCTCCTACAACTTTGTTATTTAGTATTTTTTTGTATCTCTATTAATAAAGAAAATAATGGCGGCGTCTCGTTTACACCCTGTACATATTCTTTTGCAGAAAACAAGATAATAAGATTTTTTTATACTCAAATGCCAAAGTATATTTCCTTAACCTTGAATTCTTTGAATGACAGCCAATATAACATTACTTTCCATATGACGTCAGTCTCTACACGGGTCCACAGATGGCGCCAGGGTTTATCATTCACCTACATACTCTGTCGTTCGACTGTATAATTGCCGTGATTTAAATATCATGTTGTTAATGAAATAATTTGCCGTGCATTTTTTTTTTTTTTTTGTCATTCTTAATATTTAATCTATCGTTAATAAACCTTATTTTCTCAAGCCAAAAAATTGAACCCTTAGAGCCAAATAAGATACTCCCTTAGATACTCTGAAATAGTAACTTTTTTTTCAGTTTTGTCAATTCAAAGCAAAACTAAAGAAATTAAGTTTCATCTGACCTAGACTGTATACGTACAATGAACTTCTTCTTTATGAAATTCGAGCAGCTAAAACAAGTAATAATTATTTTTGCTGTAGCATTTAAACTGTTCAGTATTCTCTTTAAAGTGAGTTACGCAATTTACTGATGAATTTATAGCACAGATTTGAAAATACTAAGATTGTAACTAGAGTTTTATTTGCATTGTTCAATTTTTTATATTGACATGGCCAATAACCTGCAAATTTTTACTATTACAGAATAAAGTTGGCTTGGTATACTAGCCTTTTTGCTATGCAAGAGTTCATATACACACCAGGTTTGCAAGTGAGAGATCGGAAATCCCTTCGTAAAATTTTTATTATCTATTTTCGTTTTCCTAATTTTCTTAATTATGCTGTCCTTGATTTTTACTAACTAAACCTAACCTAATTACCTAGTTTCTAAGTAATTTATTTCCCCCCAAACATTAGTCCATTAAAAATAGTGTAAAAAACTCGAAAACTCGAAGTAAATACGAACAATTTAGGTAATTAGGTTAGATTTAGTTAGTAAAAATCTAGGACAGCAGAATTGGGAAAACGGTAATAGATAATAAACATTTTACGAAGGGATTTCCGAACTTTCACTTGCAAAATTGGTGTGTATATAAATCTTGCGTTTGCTATAGTGACATTTTGCTGTTTTTATTTAATTTTTTCAAGTTTGACTTATTTTAAGAAATAAACTGTCTCAAATAGTACATTTTTAATGTCTTGTTATAAGAAACCGTTTGAAAAAATTGTTACTTATAAAATTTCAGATTTATTAACTTATTGCAATTAAGCAATACAATATTGTTCAGGATGTTGGTTTTTAAAGTGTTCGTAAACATATTTATAGTTTTATTTGGTAAAATTTGATCCCCAGTCTGAATAAAGTATGAAAATATGTACCATCTAGTGGCGGATCGTGAAAATTTCTTAGGCAGGAACTGCAACTAGAAGTGTAAGATCTTTGTAGTCCAGCAAATAAGTAGTTTTAGAAAAAAAATTTGCGGGAGTTTTGGAAATTGGTGGGATTACTAGGTCTTGAGGAAGCAGTTTTCGAGGTCGAATTTTGCAACTAAACTATCCTGTTTTTACATTAATTCAGTGGTTGCAATATCAAACCAGCCTTCTTAAATGAGGCATAAATTACATTTTCCAACATACTTCGCCAAAATCTACAATCAAGCGATATCATCAAGGTAGTTAAAGAACCCGATACTGACCCATAGATAATAACTAAGACTGAAGAACATTTTATACTCGAGTTCTATGGTTGCAAGGCCAAAGAGAGTATTACTTTAACAATTGTAGACATCGGAGCTTTGTAAAATCAGCCTACAAAATCAGGTTTAACATCGATTTTCTACCACCGAATGAGGCAGCACGTGAGCATTCACTTCGGACACACCATCAGGTCCAGAGCTGGAGTCTCAAAAAATCTACAGGAATGGGGATGGAAAAAAGCAAAGATGAGTTTTTTCCTGTTTCTACTCTCCAGGCCCCAGCTTCTGATAGTTTGTCAAAACTAATTTCTTGCAAAAGCAAGAAAATATGTTTGTGGAGTGGGGGGGGGGCATGTTGACGCAGAAAGGCAAATTAAGTGCTCCATTATTTGCAAAAATTGTAACAATGCTGGTATTAACCAATGAGACGATCTAGATCAGCGTTTCCCAACCTTTTTCCATGGTGGACCGGCAAGCGACCTAGAAAAAAATCGCGGACCGGCATGTTTAGTTAGTAATGTATATCGCAAAAGTTTTAAATTTTTTATTGCACTGATTAAGAAGGACCGTGATTCTCATCTCAAAATTAAGTGGGTTATAACTCATTAGGCGAATAGTTGCATAGTAAAAAAAATCTCGCAGTCCGGTGCTAGTCCACGGACCGGCGGTTGGGAAACACTGATCTAGATGATCTCGATGAAGAGGAAGAGGAAGAAATAGAGAAAAAAATTGAGCAACTTGAAAAAGAAATAAATACAGAAACGGAACCAGTGTGCGGGATGACAGAAAATTATTATTGAGTCGGATATTACCGGCCAGTCCGACTTCCACAAAATCGATGACAAACCCGATCCATCTTCAGAAATAAAACGGCGAAAAATAAAGTAACAACAAATTAAATGACGTGGAATAGGCCTTCCGGACCCATCCGGATAAATATATATATATATTTATTTTTTAATTTTGAGTAGGGTATCAAATAAAACCTCTTGATGAGTATAAACAGAAAAAATATATTTTAAAAACATCACACAATTTTCACCAGAAGTGTGTAAAAAAAAAACTTTTGTCCCCCACCCGTATTTAAATATAGGTTTAAATATATGAAAAAATTTATGTACATTGATGGGAACCGAAATAGTTCAACAGGAATTTTTGATGGGTATAAACAGGAAAAATATATTTTAAAAAAATCTCACAGTTTTCACCAGAAGTGTGTAAAAAAAAACTTTTGTCCCCCACCCGTATTTATATATAGGTTTTAATATATGAAAAAATTTATGTACATTGATGGGAACCGAAATAGTTCAACAGGAATTTTTGATGAGTATAAACAGGAAAAATATATTTTAAAAAAATCACACAATTTTCACCAGAAGTGTGTAAAAAAGAAAACTTTTGTCCCCCACCCGTATTTAAATATAGGTTTTAATATATGAAAAAATTTATGTACATTGATGGGAACCGAAATAGTTCAACAGGAATTTTTAATCAGATTATTTTTTGTCGTTGAAATATTTTTTAAAAAAATATTGTGTGATATCAAAAGAAATCATTTAAGATGTAGATTATGGAACGAAAAGTAGTTTTTTAAAATTTATTTATTTTAGAACATTTTTTGTCAAAAATATACTAAAAATCGTTTGTCTCACACCCTGTAATTCAGGGGGGTCAACCTAAAAGTCACAGTAATGCATATTTTTGTGAATTGGAATAGTTCAACAGTAATTTTTATATGATTATTTTTTTCGAAAATGATTCGAAAATGATTTTTTTGCAGTACCCTGCTTATATTATTTAACTAAGCGGGGTAACTAGCTTGATGTAGGTATTTCTCATAATTAAATACACTTATAAGTTAGTAGATAGATTCATCATCGAATTGTATGATTTTTAATACATACTCATAATTTTTTGTCGCGTACTTATAATTTTTTGTCGTGAAATTCACACTTCACATAAATTTATAAATTAGCATATCTGTTTTGACAAACTAAATACCAAAACAACAAAACCTTTTCAGGTCTGTGTAATTCTTCAAGGATTACCAGTAGTGTTACGACATCTATTATAAGCAGAACACTAAAACACTGATAAGCGTTTAATTTTAGTTTAAATTTTATAAATTATGTAGTGATTTTATTTTACCAAATGTATTATTTGAGACACTTCTGCATGAAAAACTATATTTATCATTGAATTAATTGTAATGTTTGTTTCCCAGCCTAAATTCTACGGTGATACTGAGCGAAATGAGGAGACTGCGCCCCGTTAGATGACAAGTATGACTGATATCCGCCCACTTATTACTAATCCAAATGCATCCAGGTAAATTTTTACATAATCATTTTTTATCATAAGAATAGAAAACTCTCTCAAGCTAATGTTAATGTAAAAATAACCAAGCAATAATTATTATTACATAATATTATATTTTTAAAATGCATATTTCTAGTGTTAAATATGTATAAGGGTGCATTATCATAGATAATATAATACATTTTACGTAACTTAGGCCTAAGGTGGGGTTTTAATACATGATGTATATAAGTATAAATAACAAGTATTGCATCCTTTAATAAGCTAATTATTACAAACTTATCGTAAAAACTATGTCTGTATTCTTTTTATTCCAAAAAGTGCAATATGATCCAAAAAAATATGTCGTCTAGAAAGCCATGGAATTTGTTTATTTATTTCTTAATTGTTTTGACACTGTCACTGAATTATTTGACATTTGACGTCCGAGTTCAATGTTATATTTAAAACAAAGATATTTGTATTTTAGTTGAAAAATACATATTATAATCACAAGTAATTAAGGAAAATGCTCAAAATGTTTTTCGCCATTCCGAAAATAACTTTCGATAACGAACAGCCAACAACAGTAAAAAATATATATATATATGTATCGAGGCCTACTAGACGTTGACCCCCCCCCGGTCATATTGTAGTTCATATCAATTAACTACGAAAATAGTATTAATGTAACATTAACTTTAGTATAGCGTTTGAAAACTGAATAAAGGTCGATACAAAATTTCGTTTAAAAAATTATAAAATATTTATTTTGCTTTTGCGAAATAGTGCCTTTTCTAAGCAAGTTTGTTTGATATTACCATGAGTTCAAAAAGAACTTACATAAGGGCTGGCTATGGAAAAAAAGCTTTATATAACAATATAAACTTATGACAACAACAACAACAGTGATGACTATTAATTCTAAAGCTTGCTGTTGACATTAATTTTTTCCATAGACAACCCTTACGTAATTTCTTCTTGAACACATGGTATAAGCAACTCATTTTGCTAACTTGCCAAAAATTATTTGCAATTGTAAACATTGAAAAAGCTTTGTCTATCATAGGATGATGTTTGCCTACTCCTAAGAAGAGTTTCCATCTAAACCATATATTTGCCATTTACTTGAAGCCAGTGATGTTACTATAGAATCTTGGTTTTGAGAGCTCCATGTACTTTATTCTGATAGCGTTGATTGACGCCAGGTGCTCTTGGGTCGTCCTCTTCTTTTGTCATGTGGATTGTATACCGATCCATCGCGCCATACCTCGCTAGGAGCTCTTTGAAGAGTACCCTAACCATTCATACATTATTCTAATTTGCAAATATATGTCACTTAGGACAATTCTTTTCCGCGTTCGTTATTCTACGCGGCCAATTAATTCGAACAATTCGTCGAAGACATCGATTTACAAAAACTTGGACTTAAGTGTTAATAATAAGCCAAATTTCACTGACATGCATGCCCTAAAGATGGTAGTTTTTGTGGGGATATTGTAGATAGCAGAATTTCATATATGGTTAAGTTGAATAAAGACGGCTTACTTTACGAATTCTGCCCTTTTCATCTTTAGCCCTACCGCTGTCTTCACATACTGCCTAAGCACTGAATTTCATTTATTCGCTCAATTTGCTGGTTACAATAAAAATTTGGCAGAAATAAGAATTTATTCGTACAAAATATCCAATATCACCAGTATTATTACATATTCGTACTCCTGTAGTTTCCTACCTCGATGTGTGTCAAAAGCGTTAATAGCCTTAGGTACAGTTCGCCGAAAATTGTTTTAAATGATATACAAGAAGACCATTAGAGTGTATAAGTATTTTAACTTTGGCCACCTTTCAAATGCCTGAAACCTAGTGATTAAGTAGACATTAAGCCTTACTGATGTACCATTATTACCAGACATTGTAAAATGTTTTTATAGTTTTCAGCTTTCGCTTTAGAAATATTTCTTCAGAATTTTATAGGTATATGGTATTTTATACTGTAAGAGCTAACATGCATGAGCGGTTTTTTAACCACGCGGATATTTGGCTGCAGTGCCTGAACGACTGCTGGTTAGCACAGAGTGGGAAAATAACCATATAAAAGAAACAGTCAGATACGCGTCACTAAACAAGTGACAATGAATTTGTGTGCTTCCCAATGGCAGAAACCACAAAAATAAGTTGTTGGTGCGTCTTTTAACTAACTAATTTCATAAATTATACGAGGATTTATTTTACGTATCTACGACGATAAACTTTGTGTGTGTAAAATTATGTTTAAATGTGGCTACACATGTAACTGCACACTTGATGCATGCTTGCATGATCAATATTTTTGTCACAATACAAGTAGTCTTGAACAAGCGCCAGTTTGCGCTTGGACTATGTTGAACTCGGACAACGATGCTCTCGCTTTGGCTACTTTTTGCCTTGTCCACAAGAGGAAAACGCGAATGAAGAAACGCGATATGTGGTGTAAAGAGTGGTTAATGAAAATAAAAACCTATTCCCATATTAATTTACTGAGTGAATTGAAGATATATCCGCGTGATTTGCATAATTATCTCAGAATGAATGAAGAAACTTATATGAACCTTTTGTCACTCGTTACACCTTTAATAAAAAGAAGGATACGATCATGAGAGAAGCTATAACCCTCCACGAAAGCTTAACAGCAACATTACGATTTCTCGCGACCGAAAGGAGATACACCTCTAGAGCTCACTCACGACTGACGTTTGTTTGTACAAGCCGGCATGTCCTTGGTATATACGTGCCGTTTCACTGGCGCTAGCGCGGCTTGTTCAAGCTTGCATGATTCAAATTCAATCCATCATCAAGCGGCTTATACAATTAAAATGCTTGCGCAAAATTATCCAAAAGCCTACTTGTACAAAAACATTGATCATGCATGCTTGTCAAGTTTGCAGTTACATGTGTAGCCACCTTAACGAATTGTTAACCATTATACTACCGAACATAACACACCAGAATACCGTAACTAACTCTTCAATTCTATCCAATTGGTCTCTAACAAGTACAATCACCTCCACACTTCCAAATACTGTTTCTCCTTCAAATTTTTCACACATTACTCATTTTTATTTATATATTTTTTTAAATATAATATTTGTCTTTTTTCTCCTTCCATTTTTTTACTTCTCGATATTATAATATACCTCTCCATTCTTTATTAAATAATAAAAATTGAAATAAGCGCTTTCTCGACTCTACACGAGACTAGTGAGAAAGGAGCCCAGTTCACAAAAAACGGAAAAAATGTGTATACTTAACCGTTTGTGCGCTCATCTACACTTCATTTTCACTGTTATACTGCGGCAAAAAGTGCTTGGTAACACGTCGTGCGTAGATAATAATATTAATAATAATAATAATAAATAATAATCTCTTTATTTATAATGGATACAAGTCTTACGTTACTGGATATAGACCACGCCTGGCGTGTCGTACGCACGGTGCGTAGGTTTGACTGGACACGCCACACATATGCTCAACGGTGAACGTTTTAAAAGCGACAACCACGCCTCAAACAAAATCGAAATTTTTTAAACTGCCCCGGCTAATCAACTGCTCGTACGCGCTAGCTCTAAAACATTATGCTGTAGTCAATTCTAAAACATTCTGAACACAGTACTTAGAAAGTAATGGAATAATAAGAATACAGTACTCTAGCTCCCTCTTTAGAGTGCGTGATAATATAAATTTAAGAATACTTATATAAAATAATTGGTTTGGCACGGTGAAAGTTAACCTGCTACTGTTTATATGTTAAAACGCTGGTTATATATTTAAATTTATCATTTATTAATGTTATGTAATAAGTATATTGTTTGGTATTTCATAGTAAATATATATATATATGACATTATTTTTTGTATATTTTATAAATGGTGTTTTAGAAGTTTACACTTGTCTAAACACGTTATGATCTTAATTTTCACAATGGTAACTAACCAACTATGTATAAACAATATTTGATTATTATACCAATAAGTATTTTGTTATATAAAAAAAATAAAATTATTAATTTTATATCATTGTAAAATTCATTAAGGCTGGTTATCATGAAATGGATATTTTAAAGATTTTATTAAGGGTTGGTATTTTCAAGTAACCTACGGAATAAAAATTTTCCTCAGCTTTATCGCGTGATAATTGACGATGGGCATTTTTGTTTACTATGGTTCGATGGTGACGATGGTTCACTTTTATTTATTCTATATCCGTGGACATATTATAAGAAATAATCACCAACATATATATATATATATATATATATATATATATATATATATATATATATATATATATATATATAGCTTAATTTATGTAGTAATGCTTTTAATTGGGAAAAAGTCCGAGTTTTACGTAACACTTGAGTTAAAGTTTATTACCTAGATCTGTTACGATAAGACTGTTCCTGCACAGAGTCGCGGATTGAAATTTTATTGACTGCACTCTCGAACTTTCATGTTCCGATACTGTGTAAATAAGATTAGGGGTCGGTTCAGCTTCGGGGAATTAATACTTAAAAATGAGAAATAATATATACAGTGATAATAAAATGCTGGTTGACCAAGTAGTTTTCATATAATGATGGAGTTCTATAAATACTATTTATTTGCCCTACAAGATATTAAAGCATTGGGTATTTATAAAAAAATCAGCTGCCGTGATACGACGGTTGTTGCGTAGTATAGGGAAATAAATTTAAGATCCCAGCGCTACGGTGGTCAATTTTTCTAAGCTAGAGAATATTTTTTTGGAATTACATATACTATTTAAACATTTCTGGATGCCTATTTGTTGATAAAACGGCAAAACAGATTCATAAAATATTGTAAAAAATATTTGTTCCTACAATTTTAGCTTGACAGCTGTGTAAACATAACCAAATTTTGAATATCCTCTAGCCAAGCTAAAAATTGCCCACCGTAGCGCTGGGATCTTAAATTTATTTCCCTATAGTAACGCTAGTTTAATAATCTCTGATTCTGTTCAGGGGTAGATCCACCCTACATCAGTTTATATTAGATGAGTTCAAAAAAAAAAAACAAAATTTTCATTTTATTTTCACAACATACAAAATATAATTTAATCATTAAAATATTTTCCCTCGTTTTCAATGATCTGCCATCTCTCGGGTAAGTTTCAAAATCCTGCGGGAAAAATGAAGCGGTATGGAGACAGTAAAAACGTCTATCCATTTTACTATCTTATATCTTAGCAACATTTCGAAAGCGCTATCCAGCGAAAGAGTTGTGCATCGATCTGAATAAATGATAATCCGCAGCGCCAAGTCGGTTGAATACCATACGGGTGAACTTGTACAACAAAAATAATTTCCATGTAGTAAACGGCGCTTTCTATTTTATTTCGTCGACCAAATAATTCAGATGACGACTATAGCGCTCGACAATAATCGTTTTGTACCGTTTAAGTACTCATAAAACAGCACATATATTCTGCCAAATGCACAGAAGGATTGTTTTGGCCTGGATGTTTGGTTTTGTCGTTGATGTTGATAACTCGGGTTTACCTGTGAATGTCTGCGTTTACGATTGTTAAAAATAATCCATATTTCGCGGCAAATACAATTTTTCTGCAAAAACAATCCCTCTTACATACCTTGCGAGCAACGAAATGCATTTGTTGGGCCGCTTGTCAATGCTGTGTTAGGAGAGTTTTGGTATAAAAAAATTATATATATACGAGGGTGGATCAATAAGTACCCGTGTTAGGAATGAAGACGCAAGTTTTTCACAATTTTTTTTTCCCACGTAATCTCTTAGGTAGATACACTTTTCCCAACGTTTCTGCCATTTCTTTAACCCCTCCAAAAAATACGATTTGTCAAACTCTTCAAAATACGCTTCTGTCTCGACGATAACCTCCTCGTTTGAGTTAAATTTTTTCCCCCGTGCCATGTTGGGGAACAAAAAGAAGTCGCAAGGAGCCAGATCGGGCGGGTATGGTGGGTGCGGCAGCAATTCGTAGCGCAGTTCATGCAATTTGGCCGTGACAATTCCGGATGAATGTGCTGGTGCGTTATCATAGTGGAACAGTACCTTTGTTTTTTTTTTTTTTTTTTTTAGCCAAATAGGGCCGTGTTTTCTTCAATCTCTTATCGAATCGGTCCAACAATTCACTGTAGTACTGTCCCGTGATCGTTTTTCCTTTCTGCAAAAAGTCCATGAGGATTATTCCCTTCGAATCCCAAAAAATCGTGGCAATGACCTTTCCGGTCGATGGGACCATCTTTGCCTTCTTCGGAGCAGATTAACCCGTCAAAACAAAAGAACCCATTGTTTTGACTGTCGCTTGGTCTCTGGCGTATAATAATGTATCCAGGTTTCATTAACGGTGACGACTCGATGCAAAATCTCCTGCGAATTTCGGTTAAAGAGGTTCAAACACTGCTTCGACATTGACAGCCGAATCCGCTTGTTGTCCGCTGTGAGCAATCGCGGCACCCATCGGGCCGACACCTTTTTCATACTTAACTTATGTAAAATATTGATTGCCGTTCCGTACGACACATCGACTGCCTCTGCTACTTTGCGCACTGTAGTTCGGCGATCAGCAAGAATCATGTCGTGGACCTTTTTAACGATTTCCTCAGTAACCACGTCTGCCGGGTGGCCTGGCCTCTCATCAAAGACAGATGATTTACGACCACGTTTAAATTCGTTGAACCAATATTTCATGGTTGTCATAGATGGTGAAGAGGCCTCATAGACAGCATCCAACTTCGCTTTTATTACTTAGCATGTTTTGCCACCCAAAAATAAAAAGCGAATTACGGATAGATATTGAATTTCGCTCCTTTTCCAACACGTGTGATACAACTATGTGCCAATTAAAAACTAACCTATGAGTCAGTCTGAAATTTAGTATGGTGTCGTTTGACAGATGGCAGAACACGACGGTAATGCCAACTTCCTTTAGCAACGCCACCGGTCTTCAAACACAGGTACTTATTGATCCACCCTCGTATTATACCTATATATTTTTCGGGGATCTGAATTGTCCCATTTTATGCAATTGCCTCGAAACTTGCTCGATTAATTCCCAGCTGCTCCGCAAATTCCTCTTGCATTTGCGGCGTCATTTCATTCGACATTACTTGCAAAACGTCAGCCTTTTATCGGCGTTCTCGAGTGTGTTCGATCACTAATTTTTAAATTACAGTTTAAAATGTTGAAACTCTATATTTGCAAGTTTATGAGACACACCTTCATTAAGAATAGAGCAAATCGACTAGCATGCTTTTGCTGTGTGTTTCGTCAGGACATATGATGTGTCATAAACTTCAACGCCAGCCCTTAAAATGCAAAAAGGCTCAAACTTTTATACACACTTAATGGGGGTAACGACAGGGATCGGGGAACATTTTTACCCATTACCCAAAGATATATTTCTTTACACCGACGTTACCCCAGTGGCTTGTAAAAAAAAATAATTAAGTGACAAGCAAAAAAAACGTCCTCATCTCTCAAAATCCAAATGACGAGCAAAAAAAAAGTCCTCCCCTCCTAAAATCTAAGTGACGAGCAAAAAAAAAAAAAAAACGGTCCTCACCTCCCAAAATCTAAATGATGAGAGAAAAAAAAAGGTCCTAACCTTCGCAATGGCGCCCCTTAGTCAAGCCCCTCAGCGCCCTTTTCCTTGGTGCGCTACTAACACGTTTATAAAATAGCAAATTGAAAAAATTTCCTTATTACCCCCAAAAATTTCATTTTTACCCCGGTTCCCCGACCGCTGATATAGAGGAAAACATCTCGCACTGAAAAGGTAGCATTTATATAGTATCGAAAATAGTGTAGAAAAACAACTTATTTGCCCTATGTGTAAGTTAGATGTTGGAAATAATAAATAATTAAAAAAACAAACTACATAAATTAATATGTGTTGGAGTGCCTCACAATGTAGTTTCCTAATAAATTTTAGGTTTGTAAATTGTTTTGTAAAAATTAAAAAAAATAATAAGTTTTGTCGAAATTCAGGAGGTTTTTGTATATAATTGTAACTATTTAAGTTATTTATAATTATAGTAAATTATTTGTTCTTAATCATCTCTTATTATTAATTAAACCACGGAGAAATGTGTACCTGTTTATTCGATTGTAAAAAGAACGATTTATCTGAGGAATTGATTTTATTCCAGGTATAAAATAGTTTTCCGAGATGGAAAATACCTGGCCTAATCGTAATACAATAAATAATAATTATCGTAAAGTGTATAATATGGTGAAAATGAAAAGTTATTTTATTATATAAATTGGAGGATTGTTTTAACGTAACTAAGCATGTATAATATGAAAGAATATAAGAAAATATCGGTGGTAACATGCACTATTTAATACTGTGATATAAAAAATGCATGCCAGGGGAAATAAATTATATAATTTTCGATATTACTATTCTTTATTAACGTAATTAAATAGGAGTTGTGCACATTAGGAAATAGTCATTGGATATTGTTACATTTGGCTGCAATAAATTTTATATCCCTAATTATATTTGTTTTATTATCCTACATTTTATTTATTCCTTAATCCTTCGTTCTCGAATCTTCGCCATTATATAATATGTAAAAAAAAATATGAGTGGAAATTTTTGAACTTTTCAGAATTTCGCAGGTACCTATAACAAATTGATGGCAGCCAACAAAGGGCTGCGGATCAGCGACATGTTGAATGTTTGGGAAAACATTTTTTGCTGTAATCACATTAAAATGAGCAATATTTGGAAATCATTTATCATTATATAATACCCTACATGAAATAAAAAAAATATACTTAATAGGCTTACCATACGTCCCGGTTTGACCGGGACTGTCCAGGTTTAAAGGTATAGTCCCAGCGTCCCGGCCAGTTTGTCATTTTGTCCCGAATTTTTGGTAAAAAAAAATCATTAAAAAGTGCCGAATATTCGCGACTGAAACTAACGTTGGCGGCGCTGCGTACAACAGCTGATGGCGGCCGAGAAGCGTATATGTCAGAGGTTTTTTCTTAATATTTATTTGTTCAAACAATATTTCGGCAAAAAAGCATTGTATTTAAGTCACTATATTTTAAAATACTTCTTAATTCACATAAACTGCAGCACAACACGCTACAAATATTATCCAAATATACGCTTCTGTTTAATTTAGCCAGTCACTACCAGATGTCTCACTGTTATTTTCAGTTGCGAATACAAGCAGTACAAAAAGTGTAGCCTCGGAAAATGGCGATTAGGCAACTATTAAAAATAACAAAGAATATTGAAAGAAACTGCACGATAGTGATAAACGTTTAATATATAACTTTTTAATAATAAGTTATATTCAATTAAGAGCAATTAAAAATTATTACTATGTATAGCTTATTTCTTTGGTTTAAGTGGAACTAGATTTTGAATTCTAGTAATTATTAACGTTTGATTGAAGCTTTTGATCATTTTGTTTAATAAAAGCCAACTTCTAACATTAAATAATATGCACGTGACAACTTAAGTAAATTTAAATTCCATTTAATTCCGCTTAAAGGTTTGGAATAGTCTAAAACTTAATTTTTTGTTAACCATTTTTCAATCATAAGTACAAGGTGTCTCAAAAGAAATTTTATATTTAGTGGATCGATTAAAAAAAAAGTAAACCGTATATAGAAAAAATGTTTATTAATTATTAAAATACACTTTTTGGGGATTTATTTCTTAAAAATAATATCGTCTAAATGTAGACCCTCGCGTTCTCGGCACTTATTTAATCGAACAGTAAAATTACTTATGACGTCTCGGCAGGTGGACTCAGGGATGGCTGTCATTTCGTGACGGATATTTTCTTTCAAATGCGCCAGTGAAGTCGGTTTATTGGCGTAAACTTTAGATTTAAGATAACCCCATAGGAAAAAGTCCATAGGGGTTAAATCTGGACTGCGTGGAGGCCAATTTATGTCACCTCTCCGGGAGATCAATTTGCCTGAGAAAATTTCACGAACACGTGGCAGAGACATATTGGACGTTTGTGAAGTTGCTCCGTCCTGTTGGAACCATGTTCTTTGGTTATAGCCAGGAAAGTTTTGCAGTTCAGGTACCAAGAAGTTGTCTAACATCTCCACATAACGCTCTGAATTCACTGTAACTGCACGCCCCCTTTCGTCTTCAAAAAAGTAAGGGCCGATAATTCCTCGCGCCGACATCGCAGCCCATACGGTCACTTTAGGCGAATGTAGGGGTTTCTGATGTTTGCGTTTCGGATTCGTTGCACTCCAGTAGCGGCAGTTCTGCTTATTTACGTGGCCATTAAGATGAAAATGAGCTTCATCCGAAAACATAATGTTGGTAAACGTTGAAAATCGCTCAATCACCTGACTTACGAAATTAAGCCTCTGACTGGCATCTGGGGGCTTTAATTCTTGCACCAATTGAATTTTGTAGGGGTGCAGCTTTAGGTCCTTGTGCATAATGCGATGTAATGATGATCTATGCACATTTAAAGAACTTGCGCGCTTCCGAATTGAAAGGTTCGGGTCGTCACGAACAGACTGATTAACATTCTCCACGTTTTCTACCGTTCTTGATGATCTAGGTCACCCGGATTTTGATTTATCCAGCGTTGTACCAGTCTCTTCAAACTTTTTAACCCAATGTCGAATGAGAGGAATGCTTGGCGCATCATTTAAGTGGCGAAAACCTCGAATACTGCAGAATTTTCTACGCGCTACAGTCGCCAAATCACCGTTTTTGTAAAACTCTCGCACGCATAACGCGCGGTTTGCTCCCGAGAAACGCTCCATAGCGACTATATTCCCAAGAGCCAGGCTACCGATTGACACAACCCCCGCGCTCCTCGGATACGTTGCGTTCACGCAGTAAGCTAAATAAATATAAAATTTCTTTTGAGACACCTTGTACTTAGCGTACTAGGCGTTACTTTCTGTTTTGATCAAAATCTCAAAATTGTCCCGGTTTGAGAAAAAAATATTATGGTAAGTCTACTTATACATATTTTTTTAATTATCCGATTAAATATTCCTGTTGAACTATTGCAGTTCATATCAATGCATTACTAAGAATATTTTTTTATTTTAAGATTAACCTTTTTGAGTTCCAGCGTGTGGTTACATTTTTACAACTTGAGTAAGCATTTGCGACTAATTACTAATTCTTCATTGGTTTTAGTCGCGGAATTAAATAACGCTACGCTCAGCGTAAGGCAACATCCAGAAACGCGATATCTGTTAAAATCGGTGCTAGTATCATTTACATTGGGTTTTATGTGAGAATACTGATCCACGCCTAATGCTTTGAACATGTAGATCACCCTTTCTGACCCCGTGGTAGCTATTTTTAACTGTCACAAATAGCTTTAGATGCTATAGGTATGCCGAAAATGTTAACTAACTAAACATCTTAGTTGCCAATTCGCTCTAATTATGTCTTAAATCATGACTAAATTAAATTTTACTGATTACTTTTACATTAACTCAAAAAAAAAAATGTACATATGTTCTTAAAGATAACTTTTTGGAGGGTCAATTGTACATTTCTCAATGGTAATACGTAATATAAAAATCTGTGAATGCTGTTTGTACTTTGTAATTGAGTGTCAAAAAGGTACCGTAGGTCAATTTCAACTACGTAATATAACGCAAACGGCAGAGTTAACTTAGGATATACAAGCGTCCACTCGCAAACGGCAATGTTAACTAGGATATACAGGCGACCACTTGCAAACGGTAGATTTAACTAATTGTATGCAGTCGTCCACTTGCAGACGGCAGACTTAACTAGGGTAGGAAGCGTTCACTTGCACTCGGCAGAGTTAACTTAAGATATGCAGGCGTCGACTTACAAACGGCAGAGTTAACTTAGGATATGCAGGCGTCCACTTCCTAACGTCAACGTTAACTACGATATGCAGGCGACCATTTACAAACGATAGATTTAACTAAACGTATGCAGGCGTCCACTTGCAAACAGCAGAGTTAACTAGGATAAGAAGCGTTCACTTGCAATCGGCAGAGTTAACTTAAGATATGAAGGCATCTACTTGCAAGCGGCAGAGTTAACTAGGATAGGAAGCGTCTACTCGCAAACGGCAGAGTTAATTAGGATATGAAGCGTCCGCTAACAAACGGCAACGTTAACTAGGATGTGAAGCGTCCAGTCACAAAAGTTAACTCAAGATATACAGGTATCCATTCGTAAACGGCAGAGTTAACTAGAATAGGAAGCGTCCACTTGCAAACAGCCAAGTTAACTTACGATATATAGGCATCCATTCGCAAACGGTAGAGTTAACTAAGGGAATGCTGGCGTCCACTTGCAGACGGCAGAGTTAATTAGAATAGGAAGCATCTACTGGCAAACGGCAGAGTTAATAAGGATATGAAGCGTCCACTTGCAATCGGCAGAGTTTAACTTAAGATATGCAGGCGTCCACTTGCAAACGGCACAGTTAATTAGGATAGGAAGCGTCCACTCACAAATGACAGAGTTAACTTAGGGTATACAGGCGTCCACTTGCAGACGGCAGAGTTAATTAGAATAGGAAGCGTCTACTGGTAAACGGCAGAGTTAATAAGAATAGGAAGCATCCACTTACAATTGGCAGAGTTTAACTTAAGATATGCAGGCGTCCACTTGCAAACGACAGAGTTAATTAGGATAGGAAGCATCCACTCACAAATGGCAAAGTTAAATTAGGGTATGCAGGTGTCCGCTAACAAACGGTAACGTTTACTAGGATATTAAGCGCCCACTCACAAACGGCAGACATAACTTAGGGTATGCAGGCATCCACTAACAAACGGCAACGTTAAGTAGGATATGAAGCGCCCACTCACAAACGGCAGAGTTAACTTAAGATATACAGGCATCTACTCGCAAACAACCGAGTTAACTAAGGGTATGCAGGCGTCGACTTGCAGACGGTAGAGTTAAAAAGGATAGGAAGCGTCTACTCGCAAACGATAGAGTTAACTTAGGATATGCAGGCGTCCACTTGCAAACGGTAGAGTTAACTAGAATAGAAAACGTCCACTCGCAAATGGCAAAGTTAACTAGGCTATGAAGCGTCCACACACAAACGGCAGAGTTAACTTAGGGTATGCTGGCATCCGCTAACAAACGGCAACGTTAACTAGGATATGCAGGGTCTACTCACAAACGGCAGAGTTAACTAGGATAGGAAGCGTACACTTGCAAACAGCCAAGTTAACTTAAAATATATAGGCATCCAATCGCAAACGGTAGAGTTAACTAAGGGTATGCAGGCGTCTACTTGCAGATGGCAGAGTTAAAAAGGATAGGAAGCGTCTACTCGCAAACGGCAGAGTTAACTTAAGATATGCAGGCGTCCACTTACAAACGGTAGAGTTAACTAGGATGGAAAACGTCCACTCGCAAATGACATTAGTTAACTTAGGGTATGCAGGCGTCCACTTGCAGACGGCAGAGTTAATTAGAATAGGAAGCGTCTATTGGCAAACGGTAGATTTAATAAGGATAGGAAGCGTCCATTTGCAATCGGCAGAGTTTAACTTAAGATATGCAGGCGTCCACTTGCAAACGGCACAGTTAATTAGGATAGGAAGCGTCCACTCACAAATGACAGAGTTAACTTAGGGTATACAGGCGTCCACTTGCAGACGGCAGAGTTAATTAGAATAGGAAGCGTCTACTGGTAAACGGCAGAGTTAATAAGAATAGGAAGCATCCACTTACAATTGGCAGAGTTTAACTTAAGATATGCAGGCGTCCACTTGCAAACGACAGAGTTAATTAGGATAGGAAGCATCCACTCACAAATGGCAAAGTTAAATTAGGGTATGCAGGTGTCCGCTAACAAACGGTAACGTTTACTAGGATATTAAGCGCCCTCTCACAAACGGCAGACATAACTTAGGGTATGCAGGCATCCACTAACAAACGGCAACGTTAAGTAGGATATGAAGCGCCCACTCACAAACGGCAGAGTTAACTTAAGATATACAGGCATCTACTCGCAAACAACCGAGTTAACTAAGGGTATGCAGGCGTCGGCTTGCAGACGGTAGAGTTAAAAAGGATAGGAAGCGTCTACTCGCAAACGATAGAGTTAACTTAGGATATGCAGGCGTCCACTTGCAAACGGTAGAGTTAACTAGAATAGAAAACGTCCACTCGCAAATGGCAAAGTTAACTAGGCTATGAAGCGTCCACACACAAACGGCAGAGTTAACTTAGGGTATGCTGGCATCCGCTAACAAACGGCAACGTTAACTAGGATATGCAGGGTCTACTCACAAACGGCAGAGTTAACTAGGATAGGAAGCGTACACTTGCAAACAGCCAAGTTAACTTAAAATATATAGGCATCCAATCGCAAACGGTAGAGTTAACTAAGGGTATGCAGGCGTCTACTTGCAGATGGCAGAGTTAAAAAGGATAGGAAGCGTCTACTCGCAAACGGCAGAGTTAACTTAAGATATGCAGGCGTCCACTTACAAACGGTAGAGTTAACTAGGATGGAAAACGTCCACTCGCAAATGACATTAGTTAACTTAGGGTATGCAGGCGTCCACTTGCAGACGGCAGAGTTAATTAGAATAGGAAGCGTCTATTGGCAAACGGTAGATTTAATAAGGATAGGAAGCGTCCACTTGCAATCGGCAGAGTTTAACTTAAGATATGCAGGCGTCCACTTGCAAACGACAAAGTTAATTAGGATAGGAAGCGTCCACTCAAAAATGGCAGAGTTAAATTAGGGTATGCAGGTGTCCGCTAACAAACGGCAACGTTCACTCACAAACGGCAGAGTTAACTTAGGGTATGCAGGCGTCCGCTAACAAACGGCAACGTTAAGTAGGATATGAAGCGTCTACTCACAAACGGCAGAGTTAACTTAAGATATACAGGCATCTGCTCGCAAACGGCCGACTTAACTAAGGGTATGCAGGCGTCCACTTGCAGACGGTAGAGTTACAAAGGATAGGAAGAGTCTACTCGCAAACGGTAGTTAACTTAAGATATGCAGGCGTCCACTTGCAAACGGTAGAGTTAACTAGAATAGAAAACGTCCACTCGCAAATGGTAAAGTTAACTAGGCTCTGAAGCGTCCACTCACAAACGGCAGAGTTAACTTAGGGTATGCAGGCATCTGCTAACAAACGGCAACGTTAACTAGGATATGCAGGGTCTACTCACAAACGGCAGAGTTAACTAGGATAGGAAGCGTACACTTGCAAACAGCCAAGTTAACTTAAAATATATAGGCATCCACTCGCAAACGGTAGAGTTAACTAAGGGTATGCAGACGTCCACTTGCAGATGGCAGAGTTAAAAAGGATAAGAAGCGTCTACTCGCATACGGCAGAGTTAACTTAAGATATGCAGGCGTCCACTTACAAACGGTAGAGTTAACTAGGATAGGAAACGTCCACTCGCAAATCGCAAAGTTAACTTAGGGTATGCAGGCGTCCACTTGCAGACGGCAGAGTTAATTAGAATAGAAAGCGTCTACTGGCAAACGGTAGATTTAATAAGGATAGGAAGCGTCCACTTGCAATCGGCAGTTTAACTTAAGATATGCAGGCGTCCACTTGCAAACGACAGAGTTAATTAGGATAGGAAGCGTCCACTCACAAATGGCAGAGTTAAATTAGGGTATGCAGGTGTCCGCTAACAAACGCCAACGTTCACTAGGATATGAAGCGTCCACTCACAAACGGCAGTGTTAACTTAGGGTATGCAGGCATCCACTAACAAACGGCAACGTTAACTAGGATATGCAGCGTCTACTCACAAACGGCAGAGTTAACTAGGAGAGGAAGCGTATACTTGCAAACAGCCAAGTTAGCTTAATATATATAGGCATCCACTCGCAAACGGTAGAGTTAACTAAGGTTATGTAGGCGTCCACTTGCAGATGGCAGAGTTAAAAAGGATAGGAAGCGTTTACTCGCAAACGGAAGAGTTAACTTAAGATGTGCAGGCGTCCACTTACAAACGGTAGAGTTAACTAGGATAGGAAACGTCCACTCGCAAATCGCAAAGTTAACTAGGCTATGAAGCGTCCACACACAAACGGCAGAGTTAACTTAGGGTATGCTGGCATCCGCTAACAAACGGCAACGTTAACTAGGATATGCAGGGTCTACTCATAAACGGCAGAGTTAACTAGGATAGGAAGCGTACACTTGCAAACAGCCAAGTTAACTTAAAATATATAGGCATCCACTCGCAAACGATAGAGTTAACTAAGGGTATGCAGGCGTCCACTTGCAGATGGCAGAGTTAAAAAGGATAGGAAGCGTTTACTCGCAAACGGCAGAGTTAACTTAAGATGTGCAGGCGTCCACTTACAAACGGTAGAGTTAACTAGGATAGGAAACGTCCACTCGCAAATCGCAAAGTTAACTAGGCTATGAAGCGTTTATTCGCAAATGGTCGAGTTAACCAGGACAGCACTGGTTATACCTTTCCTTATCACTTCATCTTCGTGTTTATTAAAAAAAGAAATTAAAACACAAAATTTTTACCGCTTATTGCATTTATCAACCCGGATTAGGTTACTGTGGAAGTTATAGACCTGACACTACACGATTCGGAGTAGAAGGCCTGTGCCCAATATATAGTTCAGTACGGTATTTACGGCTCAATGAGACTAGTGTGGGACTTTTATGGACTGAAGAAGAAGAAATTATATAGTAAATTTTATTTACGACCCCCTATACTACACTCTACCTATATATGAGCTAGTGGCCTTTTGCTTGACATTAACAGTCGATAGTAACTGAATTGCTACCTCGCTGGTGCTATCAGAGCCGTCATTCTCCCTAACTTGTTTTACTACACTCGTCTGGACCCGACCTAGTTGCAGATCCAGCCCCAACTTACATGACCAAGGAATCTGGCCGCAGTCTACGTAATATATTTCTGGCGCCCAACGTGGGGAGACTAATTTATCCAGGTAATTCTGTGTGGTTGTACCTGTGGCGTTAGACAGGACATGTTAAATTGTATCTTGTATGTTTTGACTTTGTCATTAGTGTAGGTATTTTTGGCAGTATACTATGATGTGCCCCAAATGTGTTATGCTGGTGTTCAGGGGCGGATCGAGGGATAGAATCGGCCCGGGCGATTTGATTGATTCGGCCTGGGCTCAGGGGACATGCTTATCATTTATAGGGAATGTTTTAAGAGACCCGAGTCCCAGGTATAAATAAAGACCAAAGTATACGAGGGTTGCCACTTATATGTCGGGATTGCGCTAAACTAGTGCTGTCATCTGGCAACTGACACTTCTATCGTAAAGTTTGACATTTTTGACGGTATACGTACTCAGAACGTTTTGACGTACGAGCGCTATTTGGGTTGTATAAAGTAACTTGAAAAAATTCATCTCGGCTAAAAATGGAATTAAATCGTGAATATTTTCGAGCGATTATTTTTTATAAATTTCGACGTGAATTAACCCAACAACAGTGCATTGACGCACTTAATTCGACTTTTGGCGATGAAGCACCATTAAGGACTACTGTTTATCGATGGTTTACCAACTACAAGCGTGGCCGTAGTTCGCTTAAGGACGAATTTCTTGAAGGTCGTCCAAAATCGATTGTTGTTCCGGAAAACATTGATACTGTGCGTGAACTGATACTGTAAGATCGTCATATGATTTATCGTGAGATTGAGGGATACCTCAATCTCACCTCCTCTTCTTGGGCATTAGTGGAACCAAAATACATTCACTATTGCATGAACATTTGGTCGTAAACAAGATTTGTTCGCATTGAATACCACATAATTTGACAATCGTGCCTCAATCGGAGTGGAAAAAGTGCTTCGAATATTGGTGAAATATGGAAAATATTTTGAAAAACAATAAAGCCACTTTTGTTGATATATAATTGTTTTGAATCCCGAAATATAAAAGGCCACCCTCGTATTTAGCGTTGTATTTTTAGTATATTTATATTTTATTATTTATATATTTTAGTATATTAGTATATTTAGCAAAGTATTTTAGTATTTTAAATAAACTTATTTAATTTATATTTTTAATATTAATATCGAATTTAAAAATACAGTCTCTAAAATAATGAAAAAATGCAAACAAAAGAAGTGAGTGATTTGTAAAATAATATCTTAGAATTGATCATAGGTATTTGAGTGGATAGAGGCCATCGCATCGGCCCAAAAAGCTATCGACCCATCGGGCGATGCCCGATCGCCCGATAGGTCGATCCGCCCCTGCTGGTGTTGCATATACCGCGCATCGTTGATTCTGTGTTTTTTAATATTATGTATATGTTAGGGCTGTGTATCCTATTCGAAGTTGCGTTTATTATTAGTATTATAATTGATACTAATAATTAATATTCGTAATAATACGAATAATAACATTTATATTATTATTTTTGCAAATAACGTTAACCCTTAATCGGCTAACGTATCTCGTGAGATACATCAACATTTGAAATTTTTTATACAAATCCGGTGCAAGTTAAATGAAAGTGGGCTACGTATCCTGCAAAATACATAAGCATAGAAGCGTGGTGTACTAGTGGCGACGCTTTTATCGGTGTGGGAAGTTATAGAACGGGTATTTACTTATTGTGCGCAATGGCGGTGTCTACATATGCAGTCGAGGTAAGTTCTAAAGTGGTAAAATACTACAGTTTTTAAAATTTCGTCCCAACCGCGTTCTCCAATGTAACTAGACGTTTCAAATCATGAATACTACTTCACGATTCAACATTTATTCGTTTCATACACAACCGATACCTGTTCTGACTTGTTTGTATCTCCAAGTATACATCGCCCAAAATAGAAGCTATGTATAAAACAGTACAACACCCACATGGGGGGAGTTGACTTAGCAGATATGCTAATTGCCCTATATAAAACTCCTTACAAATCAAAGAGATGGTATTTGGGGATATTTAACCAACTCATTGACATTGGCGTGAATAATGCTTGGCTAGTATACAGAAGAGACATGGAAGCTTTCGGAAATAGAAATCATGAAAACTTGAAAACATTTCGGACACATTTAGCTTCGTCGCTTATAAAAGCTGAAAATGTTACAAAGACCAGAAAATCCGATTTTGCAACAGAGCAGCCAGCCAAAAAAGTCAGAGTTCCTACAAGTGCCAGACCCACTGATGACATCAGATATGACCAATTAGGACGTTTTCCAACATTTTTCAAGAAGGGAAGGTGCAAACTTTGCACAGATGGTCAAACAACAGTGTTTTGTAACAAATGCAATCTACGGTTGTGTATTGTAACAGGAAGTAGCTCAAGAAATTGTTTCACAATTTATCATATGAAGAATTTTTAACGAGCACTGTATCTTCTGAGATACGTTTTTTTTTTTTTTACTAAATGAGAAAAAAATATAAATATCTTTTTTTTGTAACCGACAATATATATTAAATAAAGAAATTATGAAATTTCCTGTTTTTCATTACAAATAAATATTTGCCTGTTTAAGGGTTAAATAAAGGTTCGCAGAAAATTAAATATGTAAAATGGGCCTGCAGTGGTTGGCCCAACCAACTGGCCTGGTTGTCTCAGAGCCCGGTGAATATGAAATTCCCAGTCCGCCCTTGTGCGTATTTGATCATAGTGGTACAAACGGACATTGTCATTTCCATCTTTAGGTTTTATCAGTTTTCAGTGAATTTATTATAGAAGTGGCGTTTCTATTGCCACTTTTGTACATATCAATAGGATCACTCACTATATTTAAAAAGAATTTAAGAATATTTTTAGAGAGTAATCTATATATATAAAAGGCAGTGTCCTGACTGACTGACTGACTCACTCATCACCGCCCAGCCCGAACCCCTAGTCCTAGAAACTTGAAATTCGGACAGTATATTCCCTTCATGACGTAAGCACCCACTAAGAAGGGATTTTTCGAAATTCCACTCCTAAGGGATGGAAAGGGGTGAAATGTGATTTCACGAATTACTTAATATCTCTTAGGGCCGATGGGATATCGACTTAGTTTTTGCTTACAAGTATTACCCATACAAATGCCGAAAAACCAATTTCGGGATTTTGCCCTAATCAACCCCTAAAGGGGTGAACCTACAATCGGGGTGGATTATACATCCCATTGTAATTCCTGTGTTCGTTTAGTTGCAAGATTACTTTTTGGCACATAGGTGTCTTTTTAAAATATCTCAAAATGGTATTGACAGTTTTTTGAAATTTCACCCCTAAAGGGTGAAAAGGGGTGAATTGTGATTTTAAGGATTCTTTAATATCTCTTAGGACCAATAAGATATCGACTTGCTTTTTGCTTACAAAGATTACCCATACAAATACCGAATCACCAATTTCAGGATTTTGTCCCCTAAATGTCCCATCCCTTTGTCAGGGATGAACCCCTAAAGGGGTGGATCTACAATCGGGGTGAATTATACATCCCGTCGTAATTCCTGTGTTCGCTTCGTTGCAGCATTACTTTTTGGCACATAGGTGTCTTTTTAAAATATCTCGAAACGGGTTTGACAGTTTTTTAAATTTCCACCCCTAAGGGTTGAAAAGGGGTGAATTGTTATTTCAAGGATTCCTTAATATCTCTTTGGATCAATAAGATATTGATTTACTGTTGGCTTACAAAAATTACCTATACAAATACCGAAAAACATATTTCAGGTTTTTGTCCTAATCAACCCCAAAAGGGGTGGATCTACAATCGGGGTGAATTATACATCCCGTCGTATTTCCTGTGTTCATTAGTTGCAGCATTACTTTTTGGCACATAGGTGTCTTTTTAAAATATATCCAAACGGGTTTGACAGTTTTTTAAAATTTCACCCCTAAGGGTTGAAAAGGGGTGAATTGTGATTTCAAGGATTCCTTAATATCTCTTAGGACCAATAAGATATGGACTTACTGTTTGCTTGCAAAGATTATCCATACAATTACTGAAAAACGTATTTCAGGAATTTATCCTAATCAACCCCTAAAGGAGTGGATCTACAATCGGGTTGAGTTATACATTTCGTCGTATTTCCTGTGTACGTTTAGTTGCAACATTACTTTTTAGCACATAGGTGTCTTTTTAAAATATCTCGAAAAGATTTTGATAGTTTTTTAAAATTTCACCCCTAAAGGGTGAAAAGGGGTGAATTGTGATTTCAAGGATTCCTTAAATCTCTTAGGGCCAATAAGATATTGCCTTGCTTTTTGCTGACAAAGATTACCCATACAAATACCGAAAAATATATTTCAGGATTTTGTCTTAATCAACCCCTAAAGGATGGATCTACAATCGGGGTGAATTATACATCCCGTCGTATTCCCTGTGTTTATTGAGATATAAGGTTTCTTTTTGGCACATAGGCGTCTTTTTAAAATATCTCGAAATGGTTTTGACAACTTTTTTCAATTTAATCCCTAAAGGGTGAAAAGGGGTGAAATGTGATTTCAAGGATTGTTTAATATTTTTTAACACCAATAAGATATCGACTTGATTTTTGCTTACAAAAACTACCCTTGCAAATGCCGAAAAACCAATTTTTGGATTTTGTCCTAATCAACCCCTTAAGGGGTGGATCTACAATCGGGGTGAATTATACATCCCGCCATATTTCCTGTGTTCGTTTAGTTGCAAGATTACTGGCACATAGGTATCTTTTTAAAATATCTCGAAATAGTTTTGACATTTTTTTAAAATTACCCCCTAAAGGGTGAAAAGGGATGAATTGTGATTTCAAGGATTCCTTAATATCTCTTAGGAACAATAAGATATCGATTTGCTTTTTGCTTACGAAGATTACCCATACAAATACCGAAAAACTTATTTCAGGATTTGGTCCTAATCAACCCCTAGAGGGATGGATCTACAATCAAGGTGAATTATACATCCCGTCGTATTTCCTCTGTTCGTTTAGTTGCAACATTAATTTTTGGCACGTAGGTGTCTTTTTAAAATATCTCGAAATGGTATTGACATTTTTTTTAAATTTCACTCCTAAAGGGTGAAAAGGGGTGAATTGTGATTTCAAGGATTCCTTAATATCTCTTAGGACCAATAAGATATCGACTTGCTTTTTGCTTACAAAGATTACCCATACAAATACGGAAAAATATATTTCAGGATTTTGTCCTAATCAACCCCTAAACGGTGGATCTACAATTGGGGTGAATTATACGTCCCGTCGTATTCCCTGTGTTTGTTGGGTTATAAGGTTTCTTTTTGGCACATAGGCGTATGTTTAAAATATCTCGAAATGGTTTTGACAATTTTTTTAAATTTAACCCCTAAAGGGTAAAAAGGGGTAAAATGTGATTTCAAGGATTGTTTAACATTTTTTAGGACCAATAAGATATCGACTTGGTTTTTGCTTACAAAAACTACCCATGCAAATACCGAAAAATCAATTTTTGGATTTTGTCCTAATCAACCCCTTAAGGGGTGGATCAACAATCGGGATGAGTTATACATCCCGTCGTATTTCCTGTGTTCGTTTAGTTGCAACTTTACTTTTTGGCACATAAGTGTTTTTTTTTAATATCTCGAAATTTCGAATTTTCTCGATTTTGACATTTTTTTTAAATTTCACCCCTTAAGGGTGAAAAGGGGTGAAATGTGATTTCAGTAATTCCTTAATTCTTTTAGGACCAATAAGATATCGAATTGGTGTTTGCTTACAAAAATTATCCATACAAATGCCGAAAAACTTATTTCAGGATTTCGTCCTAATCAACCCCTAAAGGGGTGATTCTACAAACGGGGTAGATTATACATCGCGTCGTATTTCCTGTGTTTGTTGAGTTATAACGTTTCTCTTTGGCACATAGGTGTCTTTTTAAAATGTCTCGAAATGGTTTTAACAGTTTTTTATCTTTAACAAATATCACCCCTAAAGGGTGAAAAGAGGGAATTGTGATTTCAAGGACGCCTTAATATCTTCTAGAATCAATAAGATATAGACTTGGTTTTTGCTTATAAAGATTACCCATACAAATGCCGAAAAATGAATTTCAGGATTTTATCTTAATCAACCCCTAAAGGGGTGAATCTACCCAGCAAACATTGAACTAACGGCCGAACGCCGGCAAACTGCTTTTACGCTGGTACATTGCTGGCACCAGAAGTAAGTGCAACGCCAGTATTAATAATGTACTTCACATTTGTATTTCGCACTCTGCCTATACGAAGTACTTTACCAGCATTTTATAAGCATTCCTTATTTGTATTAATCCAAGGTTATTTCTAGCGGGCCAGTGCTTATGTTTATAACTTTTTTTGAATGTAATAATTTGAAAAGTCTGACCGTTCTTAGTCATAAAACACCCTAATGGCGTGGCCTTCGAGGGTCGGTACAAGTGATATTCTGTGAGTTCAAGTTGGTACGTGTTGGTGAACAGTTTATGTGTATTTGAATAGTTATTGATAGTGAGCATTATACAGTTTTTTATTGTGATTTGTGTGTGTTTTGTTAGATTTAAGGACGTAGTTTACACAAACTATTTCATATTAAATTGTTTAATTTTTAGTTTAGTTCAATCATAGTTTTTTCATGTAATAAAATTTTCAATTATTAATAAATCTGATACAAGATTATAAATATGTCATTTAAAAAATATAATTTGTCATATTTCATTTTGAATAGTGACATCTTAAATATTTTGTAAATATAATACTAACCTAAAATAATACAAACTTAATCCAAAACTGTAAAGCTTTTTTTACAATATAACCAAGTTTCTAAAAGTCAGTAATACACTATAAAAATCACCAAAATAACCAGATCTAGTTTGTTCTTACAAAAGTGAACAGCTTATAGCATTAATGCTTATAAAATTTGTTTATTGAATTTATTTTAACAAGTATGATTTCTTTAGGTTGGCACTCTTCAAGTCAGGGGGAAAAGATGTGGTAGATAATACAAGACGAATATTGGCGAAAATTATTAGTCACCCCTTATCTTTAGGATGAAATTGGTTTGACCGAAATGGCAGAAAACCATTTTCTTAAAATTCTTCATTAAATTAATAAATTAAAGAAACTAATTCCTGTTATTCCTGAAATTATATTTATTTAATATTTATAAATAAATCAATAAATTATAACTGTTAATTCAATTTACAATCGGCTAGTTTTACCATCGTTGAATAAATTTATTTAACAACTTAAGTTAACAATATCGCATCATTCTATTGACAGCAATGTTAATTTCTTCATTAATAGTTTAAAACCGATGCGATATTGTCAACTTTACTTGTTAAATAAATTTATTCAACGATGGTGAAAATGGCCAAATGAGTATTTATTTTGCACCTAACCATTAATTTATTTTAATACTGGGTAAGTACACATATATTACATTTGAAACACTAGAGAGTGGGTATAATATAAGCACTAGTCTGTCAGAAATAAATCTTGCAACTAATGCGATTATTTTGCACTTTACCGTTGCTGGGCCAGCAACTGATACATCAATGGGCCAGCTAACGTCCACGGGGACACCGGGGTACTGGCCCAGTGCAAAATGCCAGCACTGGACCAATGCGAAATGCCAGCACTGGCCCAGTGCGAAATGCCAGCACTGGCCCATTACTTTCAATGCACTTTACCGTTGCTGGGCCAGCAACTGATACATCAATGGACCAGCTAAGGGCCACGGGACACCGGGGTACTGGCCCAGTACGAAATGCCAGCACTGGCCCATTACTTTCAATGCCGGCGAGTATGTGCTTTACCAGTACTGGTCCGGATAAAAATGTTTGCTGGGTACATTCGGGGTGAATTATAGAACCCTTTGTTTTTCCAGCGGTTGTTGAGTTATAACATTCCATTTTGGCATATATGAGTTTTGACAGTTTTCTTTCACTCCTAAAGGGTAAATTAGTATTTTTTTGTTAGAAATAAAAAATTCGGAGAGTACATTTTTCAGTATAACGTAAGAACCCACTAAGAAAGGATTTTTTCAAGTTCGACCCCTATCTGGTGAAAAGGAGTAAAATGTTTTTTCCCGGATTCCTCAATATCTCTTAGGACAGATGAGATATCGACTAGATTTTTTGTTACAAAGGTTACCCATACACAAGTTTAAAAACAAACTGCGGATTTTATGCCAATGAGACCATCAATATACCGTAGCACGGGTTTTCAGCTAGTAATTAATATAGCTATAATTATATTTTTTCATTAACTATGTAAATATATTTTTTGTAAAGTTGTTTATATATAAATAATATTTTGTAAATTGCTATTATTAGCTACAAGCTATTTAAATAAAAATTATTATTATTATATTATATTTCATAGGAAAGCAAAAAACAATCACATAAACAATAGGAAATGTATGTAATGTGATTTTAGGTTAATGATGGCTTTAATAGTAATAATAATGTTTTATTGACCAAATTACAATTACAAAACATGTTTTTAGTCAGTTAAATACAATATTAATAATACAATGTTACAAAATTTAATCAAAATTGACACTTTCAAACTTATCAATGACATAGATTTGGATTACTTGTTAGTATATTCATTAGTTTAAATTTGAATTTTTCTATTGGTAGTGTACAGATACTCTCAGGCAGGAGATTGTATAATTTAATAGCAAAATAATTTTAGCAATTTCTGGATTTATTTAGACGCAAAAATTTACCGCGGATATTATTTTTACTGCGAGTGTTGTGATCATGTGTCTCACCAAATGAACTGTAATTGGTTAAAATGTTGCGAATAAACAATATACAATGATAAATAAATAATGAAGGCAAAGTAATTATTTTGAGTTTCACAAAAAGATCTCGACAATCCGCTCTGAAAGGAGCACCGGTTATTATTCTTACAACTTGTTGTAATGCAAAAATTCTGTTTGCTGCACATGAATGTCCCCAGATTTCATGCTTCAGATTCCTTATTAGATACACAATTGAGCGTAGTTTGTTACTAAGTATATCCACATGTTGATCCCAACAAAGATGAGGGTCAACGTGGGTACCAAAAAATTTTATGGATGAGGGGTTGTCAATATCATGTCTTCTGGTGCTCAGCAGTAGAACCTGAGTTTTTTCTTTATTTAAACTTAGCTTATTACAGGCAAACCAAGAGTTTACACAGTTCACCAGAGAAACATTTTCCCTAACAAGAGAATGTGTGATGTGAATCATGTTTACAATCTAATAATGTTGCATCGTCAGCGTAGAGAATTGTTTTGGCGTTTGTAGAGAGAGGCAAGTCATTTACAAATATTTGGAACAGTAGCGGTCTGAGAACTGAACCTTGAGGCACTTCACAATGCAAAGGAAGATACTGGGAAGTGCTACTGTTAAATTGGGTAAACTGTTTTCGGTTAGATAAATATGATTTAAGCAAGGCACGGCTCATGTCGTCGAAACCATAACTAGATAGTTTGCTTAAGAAAATATCGTGCGAAATTAAGAAAAATACTGAGGCAGTATTTAATTTATTAATTTAATGAAGAATTTTAAGAAAATGGTTTTCTGCCATTTCGGCCAAACCAATTGCATCCTAAAGATAAGGGGTGACTAATAATTTTCGCCAATATTCGTCTTGTATTATCTACTACATCTTTCCCCCCTGACTTGAAGATTGTAATAATAAATTCAATAATCAAATTTTATAAGCATTAATGCTATAAGCTGTTCACTTTTGTAAGAACAAACTAGATCTGGTTATTTTGGTGATTTTTATAGTGTATTATTGACTTTTAGAAACTTGGTTATATTGTAAAAAAAGCTTTACAGTTTTGGATTAAGTTTGTATTATTTTAGGTTGGTATTATATTTACAAAATATTTAAGATGTCACTATTCAAAATGAAATATGACAAATTATATTTTTTAAATGACATATTTATAATCTTGTAACAGATTTATTAATAATTGAAAATTTTATTACATGAAAAAAACTATGATTGAACTAAACTAAAAATTAAACAATTTAACATGAAATAGTTTGTGTAAACTACGTCCTTAAATCTAACAAAACACACAAATCACAATAAAAAACTGTATAATGTTCACAAAACAATAACTATTCAAATACACATCTTGACAAACTGTCCACCAACACGTATCAACATGTACTGGCCCCCGAGGGGGTACTGGCCGTTAGGGCGTTTTATGAATAAGAACAATCAGACTTTTCAAATTATTACATTCAAAAAAAGCTTAGTTTTAAGTAAAAAGTATGAGTGAAGAAGAGACGATAGCCCGTATAAAAATGTTTGCTTGGATTAATACAAATAAGGAATGCTTATAAAATGCTGGTAAAGTACTTTGTATAGGCGGAATGCGAAATACAAATGTGAAGTACATTATTAATACTTGCGTTGCACTTACTTTTGGTGCCAACAATTTACCGGCAGTAAAAGCAGTTTGCCGGCATTCGGCCGTTAGTTAAATGTTTGCTGGGTTGATTTAAAGAAACAAAGCTTCCTGGCGAAATATAAATTGAAACTATACATATGTTATTAATTTTGATTGCAGTAGCTTTTAAAGGAGGGGGGGTTGATGAGTTGAAGAGAAATAGGTATATAATCTAAGTTGTTTTGTATAAGAATGCCTGAACCACCATAACCATCAGCACGATCATGTCTGACTAGGTTGTATCCTCTAATACGGTAAGCATAGTTTGGCTTAAGCCATGTTTCCTAAAGAAAAACCACTTCGATTTGTTTATCATGACGGAGACGCAGTAGATCGGTTTTGTTGCTGTTAATGCTTCTAATATTCCAGTGGAGAACTAACATTATTGATTGTTGAAAGCAGAGTTGGGCATTATTTAACTAAACTTTCAATCAATAATGGATGTAATAAATAGTTAACTAAATGATAATCATTAGTATCAAATCATTAGTTTTCAATAATGTTGTGATATTTTGTCAGAAAAATTTGAATCTCTGGATCAATTTATATATATATATAACATATATAATATCTCTATACCCTATATACCCTATACTCTATATAATCTTAATAATTTTCGGTCGTCTTGCAGCTTTCGAAAGTGTATTACATTTTGCCACTCTACCGACCTTAGAGCAATACCATATTTGGTAATATCTTCTTCAAATTTTTGTTGTGACAATGTTCCGGCTCTAATTGTTCTTGATTTTTGAGAAACAATTGTTTGTCTAACTTTAGAACTAATGTTTTTTAAATGCAATAAATACATCGTTTAGTGCCGTCTTTTAAGTTAAATTCGATGAACTATTTTTATATCCTTTAATTTCAACTTAAGATTGGCACTGACCCTATTGAGCAATGAACTTATTTTGCTCTACACAGCTTTTTTCGGCTAAATATTGAAATATATTGAATATTGAAAAAATGTATCATCTACTATCATTGTCATTTATGTTGGCGAAAAAATACAAATATATAATTGTAAAATATATCCCTCAAATTTTTCACAAATTAAATCTGCGTCAGACGTCTACAATGTATAAATACTAAATTCCAATGAGCAGTGAAAGTGAAAAGATCAAATATCAATCACAAATCGGGTTGGTAACTGTACAGGTTGATTTAATATGCGCACCAGAACAAATGCCACATCTGGAGTCACTTTTGCACAGCTTCCCTGTGTGTCTGAATCTGAGACAGTTAAAACATCTTAATATTGGTAACACATAAACTTCTACTTTGCGGGTAACGTAAAACAGCGACACATTTATAGGCAGTTTTCAACCTGAAAACGTTAGAACAACAGTTTGCGTAGGTGCATACGTGTGTGGTGATACTCCTGGAGGACTTGAGCGGCGTGTAAGACATCTTGCATTTACAACTTTGTAAGGGCTTATTATGTTGTTCACAATGTCTTCCAAAGTTACTGATAAGTCAAAACTGAACGAATAACACCTTGTCTGGTTGTTGGATGGTGAGGGATAAAAATATCCAACTTTCCTTTTAGGTTACTATTGGAAGCGAAGCTGTTTGCTTGTAAATATGTATTAAAAGTAACACTCAATATATCTCCGCCTTTTTTGGAGACACTTCCCAGCAAACATTTTTATCCGGACCAGTACTGGTAAAGCACATACTCGCCGGCATTGAAAGTAATGGGCCAGTGCTGGCATTTCGTACTGGGCCAGTACCCCGGTGTCCCGTGGCCCTTAGCTGGTCCATTGATGTATCAGTTGCTGGCCCAGCAACGGTAAAGTGCATTGAAAGTAATGGGCCAGTGCTGGCATTTCGCACTGGGCCAGTGCTGGCATTTCGCATTGGTCCAGTGCTGGCATTTTGCACTGGGCCAGTACCCCGGTGTCCCCGTGGCCGTTAGCTGGCCCAGCAACGGTAAAGTGCAAAATAATCGCATTAGTTGCAAGATTTATTTCTGACAGACTAGTGCTTATATTATACCCACTCTCTAGTGTTTCAAATGTAATATATGTGTACTTACCCAGTATTAAAATAAATTAATGGTTAGGTGCAAAATAAATACTCATTTGGCCATTTTCACCATCGTTGAATAAATTTATTTAACAAGTAAAGTTGACAATATCGCATCGGTTTTAAACTATTAATGAAGAAATTAACATTGCTGTCAATAGAATGATGCGATATTGTTAACTTAAGTTGTTAAATAAATTTATTCAACGATGGTAAAACTAGCCGATTGTAAATTGAATTAACAGTTATAATTTATTGATTTATTTATAAATATTAAATAAATATAATTTCAGGAATAACAGGAATTAGTTTCTTTAATTTATTAATTTAATGAAGAATTTTAAGAAAATGGTTTTCTGCCATTTCGGTCAAACCAATTTCATCCTAAAGATAAGGGGTGACTAATAATTTTCGCCAATATTCGTCTTGTATTATCTACCACATCTTTTCCCCCTGACTTGAAGAGTGCCAACCTAAAGAAATCATACTTGTTAAAATAAATTCAATAAACAAATTTTATAAGCATTAATGCTATAAGCTGTTCACTTTTGTAAGAACAAACTAGATCTGGTTATTTTGGTGATTTTTATAGTGTATTACTGACTTTTAGAAACTTGGTTATATTGTAAAAAAAGCTTTACAGTTTTGGATTAAGTTTGTATTATTTTAGGTTAGTATTATATTTACAAAATATTTAAGATGTCACTATTCAAAATGAAATATGACAAATTATATTTTTTAAATGACATATTTATAATCTTGTATCAGATTTATTAATAATTGAAAATTTTATTACATGAAAAAACTATGATTGAACTAAACTAAAAATTAAACAATTTAATATGAAATAGTTTGTGTAAACTACGTCCTTAAATCTAACAAAACACACACAAATCACAATAAAAAACTGTATAATGGTCACAATCAATAACTATTCAAATACACATCTTTAAAAACTATTCACCAACACGTCCGAACTTATACTAACAGAATATCACTTGTACCGACCCTCGAAGGCCACGCCATTAGGGTGTTTTATGACTAAGAACGGTCAGACTTTTCAAATTATTACATTAAAAAAAAGTTATAAACATAAGCACTGGCCCGCTAGAAATAACCTTGGATTAATACAAATAAGGAATGCTTATAAAATGCTGGTAAAGTACTTCGTATAGGCAGAGTGCGAAATACAAATGTGAAGTACATTATTAATACTGGCGTTGCACTTACTTCTGGTGCCAGCAATGTACCAGCGTAAAAGCAGTTTGCCGGCGTTCGGCCGTTAGTTCAATGTTTGCTGGGTTTTTATTCCAGTTATGTTTTCATTGAATAATATTTTCCCAAATATCATGGAGTGTAACTTGCTGACAGGTGAAGATTCCAGGGTAGGGAGTGATTGAACATACACCTCAAATGGGGCGATATTCTGAGCACTATATAGATTTAACTATTTATATTGATGGTCTTTTTTATTGGGATCAGGTAGATCCCGGGGGAGGCCCCGGATTCTCAACATCCATCTCCCTTCACAATATTGTAATGTTACACAAATTGTAACAATATTGTAATTTCAAATGTGATACTGCAAACTGTGATTTCTAACCTGTTCATGAATGTCTATGCCTTTCATATACGTATATTTAAATTAACATTATAATCGCTTCTGTATATATTTATATGAGTTTAATTTAGTTTCATTTAATTTATTTATTTTACTCAATTTATTCATTGTATTATTTATAATTTTAATTACATATCCATTAACTTTATTTCAATTATTATCATTTTCTTTTACTGACATCTATCTTGCAGTCTTTGAACTATTTATTTTTATAAACATTTTACACAAAAATAATAATTAATAAACTGCAGTGCTTGAATAACTCATTTTAAATCATACCTTAACTTAGGGTTACCAACCGTCTTACTTTAGTAGGACATGTCCTACAATTTACCTCCTTGTCCTTCGTCCTACCTACTGTTAAAAATATCGGAAATGTCCTACTTTATAGTATTTTTACTTTTGAAGACGCTTTTACCGCTGAGTCGACGTTTGCCGATGAACGCGATCGAGGCATAACGTTTTGACTAAATTTCTATGATGTCACCAAGGATTAAGCTTTATTAAAAAAAGCAGGTACATCTAAAAAATATGATTTTATTAAAAAAAAAAAGAAAATGTGAACGTCAACCAATAAACATATCTAATTATATTTTTTATTACCATATATATTTAAACTTGATTGTTAATTATTTATTGGTCGTTTCTTATTAATTATATACAAAGCAAATTTTAAAAAAATTCTTATGATTTATTTTATATTTTTATTTCTAAAATGTGATTTTGTTAAAAATAAAGAAAGATGTGAACCAATAAACATATAATTTAATTTTCATAATAGTAGTATTACTTATTATTTATTGACTGTTTCTTGTTAATTATATGTTATGTTGGATCCCATAATAAGGCCTTTTTTTCATAATGAGGCCTTTTTGAAATTTTTTTTAATAATATATAATCTATAATAAAATGTTTTTATAATATTATTAAACAAATTTTAAAAAAGGCCTCATTATGAAAAAAATGCCTTACTATAAAAAAATGGACTTGTTATGGGATTTGAACTTAATTAGGTACCTATATATTTCGTAGCATAATAAAAATTTAAAAATAAAAAAACTGTCCTACTGTGTCCTACTAAACTTCTATTTTTAGTTGAAATATCCTACTCTGTAACGAGAGACATTTGGTAACCCTACCTTAACTTAACTCATATGTGACTTCTATTTTAATTTTATTTTATGAGTAACAATTTATTAACATTTTAGATATCTGACGTCACTTATATAAACTGTACATTTTTTACCATAGATGTTTTCTATTTCTTATAAATTTAAACAGGATTTCTTGATCATTCACCACAGATCATATTTTGCTTATTTTACCTATTTTATTTAATTACCTATTCATTTATATATTTATTATAATTATTACTTTAACTTTTTACAAACATGACTTCCCAGCAAACATTTTTATACGGGCCAGTGCTGGTAAAGCACATACTCCCCGGCATTGAAAGTAATGGGCCAGTGCTGGCATTTCGTACTGGGCCAGTGCCCTGGTGTCCCCGTGGCCGTTATTGGCCCATTGATTTATCAGTTGCCGGCCCAGCAACGGTAAAGTGCATTGAAAGTAATGGGCCAGTGCTGGCATTTCGCACTGGGTCAGTGCTGGCATTTTGCACTGGGCTAGTGCTGGCATTTCGCACTGGACCAGTGCTGGCATTTTGCACTGGGCCAGTACCTTGGTGTCCCCGTGGCCGTTAGCTGGCCCATTGATGTATCAGTTGCTGGCCCAGCAACGGTAAAGTGCAAAATAATCGCATTAGTTGCAAGATTTATTTCTGACGGACCAGTGTAACCAAATGTAACATATGTGTACTTACCCAGTATTCAAATAAATTAATGGTTAGGTGCAAAATAAATACTCATTTGGCCATTTTCACCATCGTTGAAGAAATTTATTTAACAAATAAAGTTGACAATATCGCATCGGTTTTAAACTATTAATGAAGAAATTAACATTGCTGTCAATAGAATGATTCGATATTGTAGGATCCCGCCAAAATCAAAAAACCCGCTCGCGACGTGAACGACGACCCGTGAGACATGACTGTTATATTTACGGTAAAATATAGGTAGGTGGAGACATCTGGAGGGAACGAGGAGTGAGACGATGATAGTGAGACGGACATGACAGTAAGACGGACATGAAGTTATTTAATATTAACTTAATGAATTGTATTTATGATAAGTTTTAATAAAGCCCACAGCAGCTATCCTTACAATATTGTTAACTTAAGTTGTTAAATAAATTTATTTAACGATGCTAAAACTGGCCGATTGTAAATTGTATTAACAGTTATAATTTATTGATTTATTTATAAATATTAAATAAATATAATTTCAGGAATAACAGGAATTAGTTTATTTAATTTATTAATTTAATGCAGAATTTTAAAAATTAAGTGGTGACTAATAATTTTCGCCAATATTCGGCTTGTATTATCTACCACATCTTTTCCCCCTGACTTGAAGAGTGCCAACCTAAAGAAATTATACTTGTTAAAATAAATTCAATAATCAAATTTTATAAGCATTAATGCTATAAGCTGTTCACTTTTGTAAGAACAAACTAGATCTGGTTATTTTGGTGATTTTTATAGTGTATTACTGACTTTTAGAAACTTGGTTATATTGTAAAAAAATCAGCTGTGGCCACCACAGGACCGACCGCCATCGTAAAGTACTCATATGAAATACATTCTAGCAGCAGAGTAGAAATAACTTGGCCTAATATTTTCTAACAGAGATATTATTTGTCATGACCATGGAAACGTTACATAAAAGTATGAAAAAATTGAGACTTTTACAAAAATTTGTCGAAATTTTTCGTTTTATCAAAAATCGTCTCAAATAAAAGTTATTAGTTATTGCATTTATAGCAACTTTTGTTCAATAATCTTTTTCGAAATATTTTTTTTTTTTGCCTAATATTCGCAAAAATCTTAAAATCGACACGAGTAAACTCCCATTTCTAGTCAACCGATTTTTACCAAAAGTTGATCAACTCGTGTCATTGATGTCAAAAGCTTAAATATGCAGTTTCATAAAAATCCTTTCAGCCTAATTTGCTCTGCACGTGTACACAGACGGACAGACAGACAGACGGACAGACAGACGGACAGACAGACTGACAGACAGACAGACCGACAGACATCATGCTAAAAATAGTCAAAACGTTATGTAGGGACCTCAATTCGTGGAGATCCATCGAAATCTCGAAATGTCAAAATCAGTATGATCACAATACCTCCCTTATATATGTTGACGGTCGGTAAAAAGCTTTACAGTTTTGGATTAAGTTTGTATTATTTCAGGTTAGTATTATATTAACAAAATATTTAAGATGTCACTATTCAAAATAAAATATGACAAATTATATTTTTTAAATGACATATTTATAATCTTGTAACAGATTTATTAATAATTGAAAATTTTATTACAAGAAAAAAACTATGATTTAACTAAACTAAAAATTAAACAATTTAACATGAAACAGTTTGTGTAAACTACGTCCTTAAATCTGACAAAACACACACAAATCACAATAAAAAACTGTATAATGTTCACAAAACAATAACTATTTAAATACACATCTTGACAAACTGTCCACCAACACGTATCAACTTGTACTGGCCCTCGAAGGCCAGGCGGTTATGGCGTTTTATGACTAAGAACAATCAGACTTTTCAAATTATTACATTCAAAAAAGGTTTAGTTTTAAGTAAAAAGTATGAGTGAAGAAGAGACGATAGCCCGTATAAAATGTTTGCTTGGATTAATACAAATAAGGAGTGCTTTTAAAATGCTGGTAAAGTACTTCGTATAGGCGGAATGCGAAATACAAATGTGAAGTACATTATTAATACTGGCGTTGCACTTACTTTTGGTGCCAGTAGTAAAAGCAGTTTGCCGGCATTCGGCCGTTAGTTGAATGTTTGCTGGGTTCGTATGAAAACTGCAACTTGAAAGAACTAGAATATCTATTATGTAAAAAAGGTTTGATAGCAAAAAATCTCAGGAAATCATTATTAGTCAGCCTATTAACAAATATTGATTTCGGTAATATTACTGTCCAACCAGTTTACGAAATCAATGAATTTGAAAATAACACCGCAGCTCTACAGGACCGTATCAGTGAACTAATGCATGATCTAAATGACAAAACCATACATTTAAACAGAACTAAAGAAAGTCTTGAATCATTTCAGTCTATAGCAGTTGAGTTAGATGAAGAGCTAAATAAAAGAATAAATGAGCAAAATGTAATTATAGACAATTTAAAGTCGAAAGTCCTAAACAAATCACAGGACACCTGCAGCTGTGCAAACAACAATACCGCATATGAAAAGACAATCTCGGATCTCAATAAATCTCTCCAAATCAACAGTCTCGAAAAGTCCAGTCTGCAAACTGAGATCAAGAAATTAAAAGCGAAATCTGCCTCCATTCACAGAACCTCAAAATTTCCATCTACTCCGGCCTCCCAGAAAAGCACATCAAAAGCTACAACCAAAAGGAAGATCTTACTAGTTGCGGATAGCCAGGGGCGACACGGCGGCTCTATTTTACGCGACATCTTGGACACAAGAACTTATAACCCTCTGTGTCATGTTATGCCAAATGCCTGTTTCGAAGACGTCGCAAATGCTGCCTACAAACTGGGCCATAATTTTGGCAAGAATGATCTCATTATTCTACTTGCCGGATCAAATGATGCACTCTGCAACAATAAATTATCAAATGATATTCTTAACCATTTGAAAGATAAGTTTGCCCATACTAAGTTAAAAATTATTTCTACACCTTTCGGGCATAATAACTCTGCATTTAATTCTGTCATACTGCAAAATAACTTCCAAATGTACTCTGTATTTAAGAACCAAAAAGACATTATTAACTCCAGCACAATATTATCTGTCACTGATTTTACAAAACATGGCTTACACCTGAATTTCAGCGGTAAACTGAAACTACTAAACCATATTAAATACAGATTTCTCCTGCCGTCCTGTGAAGCAAACAGCTCAGGAAGTCCATCTTTTCTATGTCTTTTCTCATCAAATGATCATCTGGTTTCTACCGACTTGCTGTACATGAACATGCAGTCAATTAGAAATAGAACCGAAATAATGAAAGCCTATCTAATTGACAAATCAATCAACATTTTCTGCTCGACTGAACACTGCCCAGCAAACATTGAACTAACGGCCGAATGCCGGTAAACTGCTTTCTCTGACGGCGGTATTTGCAATTTGTTTAACAAACTTGTCACCACCCAATGGGATTTTCTAACAATTTTTGAACAATTTTTTCAATTTTTTCATACGAATTTTGAAACATCTTTTCCCCTAAAGAAAATCAAAACTTCATCTCAGCCTGCCTTATTGAAAAAAATAAAGTGGTTCAATGATCATCTTCGTGAGATGAGAAATATCCTGTCTTTCTTAAACCAGCAATACCTCAAAAATCCTAATAATGCAAATAAAGCTGCACGTAATAAATTTAAAGGCATCTATCGTAGCGAAATATCAAAGGCCAAAATCAAAGCGCACTCCAACTTTATAATAAGATCAAATAATTTACAGCAAGCTTCTTGGAGTATTATTAATAAGAGAAGAAATACCACGAAAAGATTCCCCACTACAAACATCTCACCAGACCAATTTAATGAACACTTCTCTCACATTGCCAAATCGCTTATCGATAAACTTCCCTTATCTAACCGATCTCCATATACCTCTCTTCTAAATTTTTCAAATCTAAACCTAAATTTTTCTTTCTCGCCAGTTAGTTAAATCACTATTAGAGACATAATTTTCTCCCTTAAAACCGGTAACACTCCTGATCCTTATGACATACCCGTGAAACTATTAAAATCCGTAAAAGAACCTATCATTTCTCTTCTCACGAAGCTAATTAATCTTATCAAGTAACTGCTTTCCCGACAGAGTTAAACAAAAAAGACAGGGCTAAAGCCCTACCGATACTGAAAAAGGGAGACAGTAACGATGCCAACAATTACCGACCAATTTCCATTTTGCCTGTATTTTCCAAAATATTTGAAAAAGTGCTCTTCAAGCAAATGATTCAGCACCTAATTGATAAATCAAACTCTCAATTTGGTTTTAGAAACGGTAAAAGTACAACAGATGCAATCGTGTGTGTGTGTGTGTGTGTGTGTGTGTGTGTGTGTGTGTGTGTGTGTGTGTGTGTGTGTGTGTGTGTGTGTGTGTGTGTGTGTGTGTGTGTGTGTGTGTGTGTGTGTGTGTGTGTGTGTGTGTGTGTGTGTGTGTGTGTGTGTGTGTGTGTGTGTGTGTGTGTGTGTGTGTGTGTGTGTGTGTGTGTGTGTGTGTGTGTGTGTGTGTGTGTGTGTGTGTGTGTGTGTGTGTGTGTGTGTGTGTGTGTGTGTGTGTGTGTGTGTGTGTGTGTGTGTGTGTGTGTGTGTGTGTGTGTGTGTGTGTGTGTGTGTGTGTGTGTGTGTGTGTGTGTGTGTGTGTGTGTGTGTGTGTGTGTGTGTGTGTGTGTGTGTGTGTGTGTGTGTGTGTGTGTGTGTGTGTGTGTGTGTGTGTGTGTGTGTGTGTGTGTGTGTGTGTGTGTGTGTGTGTGTGTGTGTGTGTGTGTGTGTGTGTGTGTGTGTGTGTGTGTGTGTGTGTGTGTGTGTTGGTGCGTGCGTGCGTGCGTGCGTGCGTGCGTGCGTGCGTGCGTGCGTGCGTGCGTGCGTGCGTGCGTGCGTGCGTGCGTGCGTGCGTGCGTGCGTGCGTGCGTGCGTGCGTGCGTGCGTGCGTGCGTGCGTGCGTGCGTGCGTGTGTGTGTGTGTATAATATTTTTTTATGGGGAAGCAAGTCTAGCGGAGGTTTCCCTTCGCCACTCGTTTTTCTTGTTTTTATTATTGTTCATATTAGCTACGTGCTGTTCTATTAAATAAATAATAAATTGATGATTATTATTGTCTTATTTTTTATTATTGATGTATTAATGATAATCTTAAATATATCTGCAATAAATCAGAATATTATATTTTCAATCTCCGCTCAGTCATTTTGAAGCATGCGCACATGTGTCAATCGAGCGTCAGATTTATCCTCTCATTTTGCCATAAGAGCTATAGGGATTTGTAGCTAAGCACCCTACCATCTGGTGAGCGTTTCATGAACTTGTGTACATCAGATAACACTTCGTTTTGTGTATTGGTTTTGTATGAAGTTTGTTTTTAAAGTTTTATTATAATCATCAGTGATGGGCGCGTAGAATACATGATGTAGACTAATGTAGATTTTACGCGTAAACATGTCAAGTAGAATATGCCTTTGTTTACGTGTCGAATGTAGAATGTAAACTGTACATGCGCAGTACGTTTAAATGTAATATTTGAAATAATAGAATGGTAATAGTTTAAATAGTTCTTTAATGTTTATGTTTATTTCAATTTTATGTAGTTCTAATTACATATATTGTTTCCAAAAATGTTATCTCATAAATCGTATGTTGTTATGGACAATGTCAATTACTTGGTTTCTGTCTGTATGAACTACTAAAGTAATATTAAAATTAAAAGTTAGTAGTTGTTTTAATCAGGAAGCTGTCAAAAATATTAAATTTGAGTTCTTTACTGCCTCTTCTGCTTAAAACAGGCGGTATTTTATTTTTTAAACGTTACATAACCTCATTTTTCATTATTCTACGCTAGATTCTACGTGTCTACACAGTCTACACTTCTCTACGCTGTCTACGGTAAATTTACACGTAGACGTAAAAAATTCAAGTTTACGCGTAGACGCCCATCTCTGATAATCATTGAAAAATGTATAATACATATTGTTGTGTGCCTATGTGCAATTCATTGAAAAGAAGAAACCCGGAAATATCGTTTCATTTGTTTCCACCAATATCAGACACCGTACGGTTAGAAACAAAATTGGGAAAGCAAGAGGTTAGGAATCGACGCGATGTTTAGATAAACAATTTAAAAATTGGAATAATAAAAGTGAGCCCTTATATCAAAGTTTGCTCATTACATTTTAATGATAGTGACTACAAAAAATATTTTCAATTTTGTATTTATTATCGCATATCTTGAAAATTCCTGTTATTGTGTGTGGGTTTGTAATGCACAAGTTTGTAGGCATAATGCATAAATCTTTATGAACTCTCTGTTTTTTTCAGTGACTCCACACAATATTATATGCCCAGCATTGTAGATTTCTACCCCTTGGTAAACAACACGGGAATTATTATTTCCCCCATTATAGATAAAATAATCGACAATGGAAAACCGCCATAACTTAAAACCAGATCACAAAATGTAGTATTTTAGATGTTTACAAGTAATGTCACTTCACAAAATCAGAAAATCCCAAACAATTATTTATTTTTTGTCGTTTTTTGATACACTTTTTGCTATTATTTACTAGTAAATGTCAAGTGGTATCTGATTTAGAATGGTTTCAAAAAAATCCGCGTGGCGCTACGATCTTAAAATTTTTCCCCTATACTGCAAACTCACCTTTGAACGCAGTATAGCTCGAGTTTCTTGAAACATATAGTGTTTTGTCATTAAACTAGAAGATGGGTAGCTAGCTTCGCTCGGCTTTTTCTAACCAAACACTTACTAACCTAACTTAACCTAAGATATTATTTTGTCATTAAACTAGAAGATGGGTAGCTCGCACCATTGTTTTAGAGCCACTGATAATCCTTGAATTATTTAGTGAAATTGTTATGTGCTGTCATCTACAAAGAAATTTTGTAACGTTGTAGCAGTCTAATCCCTGGATTAGCCTTTATTTTTTTAAAAACTGTTTTCATATTGTCCCGTGTCTCATCTAAATGTTTTTTATTGCCCATTACTGTACTACGAAATTCATCACATTTAATTTTTAAATTATTACAAATTAGGGGCTCTAATAAACGCTCAAAACTCACTCAAGTTACTACTACACATTTGGTTCAATATTAACATATGGGATTCCCCTATCTGCCATCTCATTACTACCAACGCGAAATATTAAAAAAGGAAATAAAATTAAAAAAATTAATAATGTATTTTAAAAAATACATAATTATTGACGTTTTGCAAAATTTTCTAAATTCCCGGACATTTATGGGCTTCACCCGGACACCCGGACGCATAGCGCAAAACCCGGACAGGTGGCAACTAGAGATGGGAATTTCGGCTCAGTTTGCGGAACCAGATCAGTGGAGGTCGTTCAGTTTGTTAAGCCGGTTCATTGATCCGGCTCAGTGATCCGGTTAAGTAAACATGTTTCCGAGACACAGGTCGGTTGTTAGTTCGTAGGTAGAACGTCGCTTAGAGCCGACTCTTGCTTAGAGCCGGTTCTTGCAATATATGAACTGTAAACATGATCCCGAGACACAGGTCGGTCGGTTGTTCGGTCGTAGGTAGAACGTCGCTTAGAGCCGGTTCTTGCAATATATAAACTGTAAACATGATCCCGAGACACAGGTCAGTCAGTTGTCGGTCGTTCGCTCGTAGGTAGAACGTCGCTTAGCCCCGGATTTTATCCAACATTTTTGAAACAAACAATTCACTTTATGTAGCTACTGTATTTTAAACCAGATGTGTTAAGTTTATGGCGATGTTTATTGCCCTTATAAATCGGACATCTGGGATTTGGGCAATATTTTTAATATTTTTATGGTTGCAAGAAAAGACTAAGCCTATTAGTTTCAAATAAACTTAAACTGCCCTACAAATTGATGCCAAAATAATAATAATAATAATAATAATGTTTATTTCACAAGTAACAAGAAATTTGTAAATGCAACGTCAAGATAATAATACTACGTTCTTATAATACTACACACACAAGTATATATATTTGTAATAATAAGATAAAGTATAATAGCATAAGATGAACAAAATAGCATAAAAATAAATAATAATAATAATAATCATAATTTCAGTAAAGTTTTTGGAAGACTAACTGTTCTCGAGGAAAGATTCCTCAAGATTGTATATATTTTTCGAGAGAAGAAGTGTTTTAATTTCTTTTTTGAAAACGTTAATATTATTTACTTCTTTAATAGATGAAGGCAACTGATTGTATGTACCTGGCACCTTTTTCTGACAGAGCGAGATTTATTTTGTCCATCGTTAAGATGTCAGCCTTATGCTTAAGATGTCAGTATTATAGGTGTGAACTGGATAATTGGTCTTAAAAAGTTGAATGTTTTTAAAGTGAAAATTAATAATTCAAAAATATAAATGCCAGGAACAGTGAGAATTCCAAAATCTTTAAACGCAGAGCGACATGAGTCTCTATTTCTCAAATTTGTGAGAATTCTAAGAGCTCGCTTTTGTGTAACAAAAACTCTCTGGAGTTCGGGTGATTTTCCCCAGTGCATTATTCCATATTTCAATAAGGAATGAAAATTAGCTGTATATAAATTTTTAACGACGGAATTACTGCATTTGAGGGCCATCACCCTCATTCCATAGATTGTTTTATTTAGTTTCTTACACAATTCGTTTATATGTTCCGTCCATTTGAGGTGGGCATTGATATGTAGGCCTAGGATTTTGATCGTACTGACTTCGGGTATTAATTGAATTGGTTGTACGTCGGTTTTAGATCTATCAGTTTTGAAAATAGTTACAGCTGATTTTGAATTATTAATTGTTAAATTATTTTTTTCTGTCCACGTGAGAATTGTTTTATAAATTAGTTCAATTTCGTTGTTGATATTGTCGCATTTTTTAATTTTTATTAAGAAATTATTGTCATCGGCATATGACATCAAGTCCACCTCAAATGGAAGATTAGCTAGGCAATTAGGAAGATCATTTGTGTATAAATTAAACAAAGACGGTCCTGTTATCGAGCCTTGAGGAATTCCCACATCTGTTACTTGGACCTCCGATAGTGATAATTTATTGTTTGCTTGAATTTTCACCGCCTGTGTTCTTCCCGACAGATACGATTTGAACCAGCTTGTTCTCTAAAACCATACCTTTCCAGCTTGGCCAGCAGGATTTGGTGGTCTACACAGTCGAAAGCTTTTGAGAGATCGATAAAAACTCCTATTGCCATGTCTCCGGTATCAACCGTTTTATATATCTTATCAAGGAAGACGAACAAAGCTGTATCTATACTTTTTTGTTTGGTAAAACCATGTTGAGTGGGAGAAGATAGGGAGTATTTATGGATGAAACTATTAACTTTATAATTTACTATAATTTCAAATATTTTGGCGAAGGGAGATAGTAGGCTGATCGGTCGATAGTTTGAATATACGTTTTTGTCGCCTTTCTTGAAAAGAGGCTTTATGATTGAGTGCTTTAGTGCTGAGGGAAAAATAGAGTTTTCAAAAGAAGTATTGATAATATGAGTAAGTGGGTGACATAAAATATCTTTGGATGCTTTAACAATGCTGCTGGGTATTTCATCGTGTCCCACTGAGAAGCCGGACTTAAGTTTACTAATAGCGTCAAGAGTGTAGCAAATAGGTGAAAAATAAAATGTATTATTATGGAAAGGAATAGAGGAGTCTATATACTCCCGGTCCGTGTGAAGGTCAGTGTCCTGATTTGCATCTTTGGAAGTATTCAAAAAAAAGTTGTTAAAATTGTTCGCTATAGTTTGTGGTTCCAGTTCCTTATTAAACTCGTCAGTTATACTTAGAGAATTATTTTTCTTTTCTTTCACTGTCGAATTTATTATTTTCCACATTGTTTTGTTCTTATTAGAGGAAGACATAATGGATGCATCATTTTTTATTTTTCTGTGTTCCGCTAGTGCTTTTATGTAGGCTGTATTAACCTCATTATAGTGATCCTTAAATATGGAAAATTTCTAGAAGGTTCTTAACTTGTTGTTTTAAATTTCTTAGTTCAGGAGGCAAATTGTTAGATTTAAAATTTTGTCTGTGTTCCTTTAAGGGAAAGCATTCCATGTATATATTCCTGACAAGTGTTGCGAAGGTGTTATAAGATTTATCCGGGCAGGACTGTGCATAAACAGTGTCCCAATTACAGCAACTTAGGCGATATCTGAATTGTTCTGTATTTTTGTGACTGAAAAATCTCTTAAAACACTTATTGTTAACTTCCTTGGGTACTTTCAGCTGTAAAGTAATGCTTTGTGCAGTGTGGTCGCCGAGTCCGTAGTTTATAATTTCAGATGTCAGAATCCTGGTGTTAATAAAGAAATTGTCAATACAGGTTTTACTACTACACAAACAATACAAATACACTTTATGATAATACATTACAAGCCGAGTTCAACATTCAACATGACATAGATCCAGATCCGGATCACACCGGTCACTGCTCACGATCATCCGACCAATCGGATCCTTGATACTTGAAACTATACAGTGAGCCGTGAGCCGGCTCATTTCAATTTGGTGAACCGTGGTCACTTCGGTCAGTGTACTGAGCCGGCTCAGTGAGCCGGTTCGTTCATGAACGACCCATCTCTAGTGGCAACACTGTCAAACTCATTTGGGTCGTGGTCTATTTTTCATACAAAATGATAAGCGGTGACGCAACTTCAAATATCCCAAGGGCTCTTTGATTTTTTTTTTAACATATAAGAGAGTACGTAATATATTTTACATTTTTAAATATATTTTATCCTAAATGAGCTCTAACGTTTTTCTTCATTAACGATTCAGGAGCCACAAAAATTATATCCGGGCTGTATACGCCACTGAGGACGAAGAAATTAATACTGTTAATGCCTCCAATTTTATATATGAGTAGATTTAAATAACAACCGTATGTTTTATTAAAATTGGTTATTTTAATATGATAATCATTTTAACATAACAAATATAACTTGATTGATGAGTAAGTATTTTTAATGTAAACGGAAATACTTTATACTTTTACTGTACAAAGTAGCATTAGAAGCATATTTTTAGTTTATTCCCTCATTAAAGTTTCATTAATTACTTCTTTTACATATTTAAAAAAAATCCTCATCATAATGAAAGCTATGAAAAACTTATATACTTTTTTACACACGTGCTATAAAGATTTGTTTTTGTTGATTTGTTTCAAGGTTTAACAAACAGGGGCGGACTGGTACTGCTGAGATTTGAAAGTGTTACCAATTTATTATTTTTTTTTTTCAAAGTTGATTAGAGAAGGATGGGGTACATTTATGCCGCCACAGGCAAGATTGTTTATTCCACTTCAGTGAGTAACAAAATTTGAAAAAAAAAACGAATTTGGATAAAATAATAAGGCATTCGGCCGCTTATTTAAATTTGCCGCTACAGGCTATTCCGCCTATACGTAACGCCAGCGCTGCATTTGTGCATCGGACACATTTAGACAATTCAAATTTGCTACTCCATTTGCTTTGTGAACTTAGCTGTTTGCAGAGTATCGAATATATTCCTAGTTTTGACATCGTTACTAATTTCTAAGAAATGTCAAGTGTTAATCATGAAAATCGGAGAAACTATTTAAACACAAATGTAAGTATATAGTCTAGTGCCTACGTCGAAAGATACTGCACTTGATGATAATGGAATGCCATTTGACACACGTGTACCTTATAAAAATTAAATAATTTTGACCCGCCGCACCTATTTGTGAATCGAGGCAGATTCAAGATGGTGGCGAAAATAGCGCGCCAATTACGATAACGATAACTAATTTTTATGATAGAGCGAAATAGCTAAATACATATTTGTACAATGGACCTTTAGCTACAATTTGCCGTGTCGTACGCGAATATTCGTTACTTAGTTTACAAGATACTATTCATAATTCATTCCCAGACGCAAAAAAGTGATTTCCGAAATGGCTAACGAATTTCGTATGATATGGCTCGTTTTCTATTAATTTAATGCCGTAGATTACGAATCGGTTATCAGAATAGCGAAAAATTTTAATTTTGATAGATTTTTTCCCCAAATTCGAGACATGATGATATACTCTATCACTGCAAATCTGCGTATTTTAATATTTTGTTTCTATTCTTCTTAAATCTGTAAGGCACATCCTTGGCTACAAGAATATGTGCGGGATTTTTCTCTGCGAAGCGTCAAAATTAAGGTAGCGGCCGAAATGTGTTAAGTCTCAACTTCGTATTATTTTGACAGTCTTTATATCGTTTTCGACTAAATCGGACCAGTAAATTACAAAAATGAAATAAAAATTGGCATATGGCTTCTTATTATTCGGGTTTTGCCCGAAATTAAATTAAAAATTTGACAAATCCGGCCGGAACGGCTGTAAATTATGACATTTAAGTAAGATACTCCATGCATATACGGAATGCATCAATTTGCTTAGGTTTGTCCGCAGCACCTGGTCTCAAATGAAGCCGCTTTCGAAATAACGCTCGAAAATCGAATTTTGCTAATTAAATCAAATTTGTTGAGTTGTATATCAATTTCGGGTATATTGAAGTCGTAGATTTCGGAAATGGAGTTAATTTAAAGATTTGCTACATATAAGATTATATTTTGCCCGAAAAAAATAATTACATGTATTCTTTACATAACAGTGAGATTCATTACACGACAGTTAAGTACCTCCCCATACAAAAAAGTAGTTTATAGCAGTTCTGACAAAATAATATAGATTACTACACACTTAATACGATTCTAATGGTGGACGAAAACTATTCTTTCAAAAATGGTTAAAATATTCTCTGATATCTTTACCAGTTTTTAGGACAACATTTTAATTTGTTGATAGTTCCTCCATATTTGCTAATAATAATTACATGTGTTCTATGTATGCCAAGACAGATTAGTAATCTACGACATTAAATTCAATAGAAAATTAGCCATATCATACGAAATTGGTCAACCATTTCGGAAATCACTTTTTTGCGTCTGAGAATGAATTATGGACGGTATCTTCTAAACTAAGAGACGGATATTCGCGTACGCCGCGGCAAATTGTAGCTAAAGGTCCATTGTACAAATATGTATTTAGCTATTTTTTGCTCTATTATAAAAATTAGTTATCGTTATCGTAATTGGCGCGCTATTTTCGCCGCCATCTTGAATCTGCCTCGATTCACAAATAGGTGCTGCAGGTCAAAATGATTTAGTTTTTATAAAGAACAAGTGTGCCAAATGGCATTCCATTATCATCAAGTGCAGTATCAACATAAAATATGGTGCGTAGGCACTAGACTAATACCATTTTGTCTGGTCATAAGGTTGTAACAATAATTCTTTTGTTTATTGACAAAATACTTGTATTTTACGCAGAAAATACTTTGTTTTGATTAACATAATCGAAGGCAGTATACGTACTTTTTTAAGATGCTTAGATTTCATATAACAGACTTATTTATTTTCCGCATGTGGAGTACATTTGGACTAATTAAGTGGAGTATATTTGTATTAATTCATATCCTCCAGAAAAGTAAAAAATTAAGGAAGTACAAGCCGAAACTGTAAAAAAACTAATTTAGGTAATTAAAAAAAACAAAAACTGTTAAAGAAAAGGCAAGAACAAAATTAAACAAAAAAAAATTAATCTATAGTATAAAAATTAGACTTAAAACTTTAGGTCCACCAAGACCAAAATTAATTTTAACGAGTTCCCAAGAAAATAAAAAATAAATAAATAAATAAAGTTATTTTAAGGCAATTTTATTCAAAACCTTTGATAAGCTTTTGCCGTCAAAAAGCTTTTTGCCCCACCAGAAAAAAAGTCATGAGCCGCCACTGATTAATAGCATCCACAATCAAGCTGTGGATTTTATTATCCCATTCTAAATAACATAAAATGATTTAACTCTCTAGTGCCCGACAACGCCTCGAGGCGAATCATATACAAATCCATATAAAAATACAATACGTGCAAATTTAGTCGAAATGCCCGTGGCCGTCTACAGACGACTGCATAATAAAACACCTACAAACGCCGATAGCAAAATTACACGTGTTTTTGCTAAAAAACAATCAGTTGAGTGCAAGAATTGACGTATTATCGACAGTAGCGGCTTAGCTTAGGGGGGGGGGGGCGTTTGGGCGACCGCCCTGGGGTGCTAGACCAGGAAGGGCAGCGGACGGTTAGGTCATCACATGTATCATTTTAAAAGTGAGGACCTTTTTTTCTACACTTGGATTTGGTAGGTGAGGACCTTTTTTTTGTTTTTTACCGACCGCCAACATATATAAGGGAGGTATTGTGATCATACCAATTTTGACGTTTCGAGATTTCGATGGATCTCCACGAATTGAGGTCCCTACATAACGTTTTGACTATTTTTAGCATGTAGTCTGTCGGTCTGTCTGTTCGTCCGTCTGTCTGTTCGTCCGTCTGTCTGTCTGTCCGTCTGTCTGTCCGTCTGTCTGTGTACACGTGCAGAGCAAATTCGGCTGAAAGGATTTTTATGAAACTTCATATTTAAGTTTCTGCCATCAATGGCACGAGTTGATCAACTTTTGGTAAAAATCGGTTAACTAAAAATGGGAGTTTACTCGTGTCGATTTTAAGATTTTTGCGAATATTTCACAACAGAAAAATATCTCGAAAAAATTTATTAAACAAAAGTTGCTATAAAAGCAATAACTAATAACTTTTATTTGAGACGTTTTTTGATAAAACGAAAAATTTCGAATAATTTCTGTAAAATTTTTCGAAATTTTTTCATATTTATATATAACGTTTCCATGGTCATGATAAATAATATCTCTGTTAAGGCCTTATCACACTAGAGTTATTATTCAAGTCTAAACTTGGAAAATTAAAGTCTTTGCATTCGAATCGAAGTCTTGTGCGTGTGATAGTATGAAGAAAAAACCTAGGTTTTGAAGACTAGGCAAATGAAACAGGATACAATTTCTCGGTCTTTTTACCCAGGTCTTACAGCTGACGCGTCTTTGTCTTTTGTTTATGTCAAAATATAACTGTCAACTGTCATAATTTCACGATGTGCGCATGGGTAAACAAACAATTTCCAAGTCTTAACTAATATTCAAATACCGTGTGATATGTCAAGACCTGAAGACTTGGATCCTGAAAAAAAACCTACAAAAATAAGACTTGGATAGCGTTCTAGTGTGATAAGGCTTTTAGAAAATATTAGGTCAAGTTGTTTCTATTCTGCTGCTAGAATGTAATTTATATAAGTACTTTATGATGGCGGTCGGTCCTGTGGTGGCCACAGCTGATTTTTTTGTTCTTCACTTGGATTTGGTAGGTGAGGACCTTTTTTTCTTTTGCTCTTCACTTGGATTTGGGAGGTGAGGACCTTTTTATTTTATTTTTTTGCTCGTCTCTTGGATCTGGGAGGTGAAGACCTTCTTAATTATTTTTGTTTATGAGGGCGGCAAAAAAATCTCGCCCGGGGCGCCAGACTTGCTAAGGCCGGCTCTGATTATGGATGTTCGCTTTACGTTACATATTAAAAAATAAATAAATAAAATAAACAATTTACTTTCAGCTACTATTCAATTATTGAATAATAAATACACCAGAAAAATAAAAGAATTATTGTTCTTATTTCACCCATATAAACCTTTTGCCATATATAAACTCTTTTGGCACTACCTGCCCAGATCCGACTCAGAGCGTGCTTACCGTTTATAGGTCTACAGGTAATAAGTTACACTTTAGGTTAAATTTGAATACCAAGTTACCCTCCATTAGCATAGTGTAATTTTTTGGTTAAAAAAATTAAAAATGGGGCACTAGAGGGTTAAATTAATGTTAAGAGCTGACATAGTGGCAAAACTTTCTCAACCTTCAGAAAGGAACCCCTTTCCAGACAAGTATGTTATATAAAATTCCATGTTTTATTTTTTCAGTATAATATTCGACGTATGTTTATCGATAGTTAAGTATTAAGAAATAATAATGCCCGGGGTTTCATAAAGGGATGGTATGATAGCCAATATCGATGCTAAAATAGTAGGTTTTAAAATTTAACTGCGTTTCATGAAGAAATCAGGTTTAGTAATTTTATTGCTATGATAAATAATTTTAGTGCAATGTTCAGTTTAGGGTTTTTATTTGGTGGATTGGTTTGAATATCAACTTCACGGTGGAAAATGAGGAAAAGAATTATAGACGTTTTATATTTCTTTATTTATTGAATGTAATAAAAAATACAAAGATAACAAAAAAATCTCTTAATTATTTATGTAAAAAAAAACGGTGTTAATAATTGCAGTTCTTGCAGCAGTATTATTACTGCACGACTTTTATCAATTTTTAATCATAATCCCACGGTATTTCTGGTATTTCAAGGCCGTGCGGTGGCATGGAGCAATGGAGTATTCGCTCCAGGCGCCTTTCAGATATGCCACATTTGTTTATTTTTATAATATTATTATAATAAAAATTTTAGAATATGCACTTCGATAGATAAGGAGAAGACTGTTAGGCGAGGCGGTATAAATGCAATATAACCGGCAAATTATTATCAAAGGTTTCCAGCATCTAATCGAACACCTAATTGCACCTAACAATATGTCCCCCTCTAGCAATACACAATAGACAATCACGTTTAGTGAGTGCATTATTTTTCAATGTTCTCAATTTAGTCAGTTGTAGGATATATTTTGCAGTTAGTTTTAGTATATGACTTTAATAATAATATTATAATATAAACATATATAAAAAAATTGTGAATAGATACTCTTATGGGGGGGGGGTCATCGCATTCGTAATGGCAGCCTTAGCAATTTATCACCTCAGTATAAAGGCGCCTTATAAGACCAAAAAATCACCGCACTGCCCTGCTTGTCAATATGTGTGCTGCTCAGGGATAGTGTGTGGATTCAGTAAAGGAGTTAATAAACAACTCCTACAAGGATATTTGTAGTCGCCCAACAAATAACAATCTGGATACATTCTAACTAATGTTTTAAAGGAATCATGGACTGATTCTGGTCAGCGAACAATAACATTTCTCCCAAAACTTTTTAAAAGACACCTGTAGCATAAAATATTAAAACACATAATATAAAATCATAATTGTTCCACGGGGTTACTGGCAGGGGTGTAGTCCTAAAAAAAAGTGGCAGGGCGCTTATGGTAAAAAAAAAACAATAAAGTTCAAAATTATTAAATATTTATTTGAAAGTATTTAAATGTACTTACATATTTAACCAAATTACACATATATTCCCAAATATTCCTTACAATATTATAACAATCGACAAAATTATGTCAAACTAACAAAAATAAATTATTTATTATATACTGTCACATTCATTGTTGGCATAAATATACATTGTTGGCCAACCGAGTTGTACGCAAACAAAAAAGATACTATTTATGCTTTAATTAAAATAAGTGTTCTGGTTATTGAACTAAGAAAATTGCTAGGGCGGCGCCCTGCCACTCAAAAAAACACCGGGGCGACGCCTTGGTGCGCCCTGGCACCACTACATCCTTGGTTATTGGCTTATTCCTTTCTGTAATAGAACTTAAATGATTTATATTGTCTACAAATAACAGGAGTACACTGTTTTTGGTAAATCGAAACTTTTTTTGAAACCGATGTCTTAACTATATTTTAAAAGTAGTGCATAGCATTGTCTAAAAATTCATCTGATAAGTCACATATCATTTTGCTGGAAAGAAACATATTAAAAGAAAAACAATTTAAAAAGAGATTATATTCTATGATTTTTATTGATGTTAAATGATCGTACACGTAAAATAAGTAATCAATATGCTTTAATTAGGAAATTATATTTACAATGAATATGAAAGATTTTAGGAAAAATTACAACGTACAAAAACAAAACTATATTATTATCTGTCAACAAATGCATAGCCATCTTTTTAGAAATTGAATAGACATTGACTGATATTTGACAAGTAATTAAATAATTTACTTCAACAATTTTAATTAATAATCATCATCATTAGTAATGAAACTTATATATAATTCTAAATATCTTCCAATATATGAAATTTTATATGTAAATATATAATAGTTAAGTTTATGGGAGTCGGACAGGTGTAGAAATAAATAAAAAAGTTTATTTAACTAAGCTTACGTTTCGATTTTAATCAAATCTTCCTCAGAGCTAAAAAGATTTAGAATCAGTTAGAAATTACATAATTAATATTGTTTATATGAATACATTATCAAATTACAGCTGAATGGTGTCGGTACTAAGTTTACATGAATAATTATTAGTTATAGATAGATTACAGATGATAATACAGTTAAATATATGTATTATCATCTGTAATCTATCTATAACTAATAATTATTCATGTAAACTTAGTACCGACACCATTCAGCTGTAATTTGATAATGTATTCATATAAACAATATTAATTATGTAATTTCTAACTGATTCTAAATCTTTTTAGCTCTGAGGAAGATTTGATTAAAATCGAAACGTAAGCTTAGTTAAATAAACTTTTTTATTTATTTCTACACCTGTCCGACTCCCATAAACTTAACTATTATATTATCTACGGACATAATTCATCAACATATGTAAATATATTTAATACTAGGTGGAGTACCCGTATTTCGGACGGTTTTTGTAATGTACATTTTAGCTGTAACGTAATAATTGATAAGTGAGATATTTCAGTTTCAAGTAGAACAGAAAAAAAAAAACGTTTCTTTATTCGAATTCCTTCTTTTATACCTATTTTTAATTTCAAGTAAACAATATACCACTATGAGTTATAGGCTGTTTTGAGAGATATTATATATTTTATATATTTTTATTTTATGTTTCATTTGTTCACTGAGCAAATATGTATATATTTTTTTTTTTTTTTTTTTTTTGGGTTGATTGAATTTGTATATATTTTGCCATAAAAGATAATTTTTTTCATTAAATTAAAAATTAATCCTAAAAATCTCGCTCCCTAAAGTCTCTGATACAAACTAATATTCGTTCTGGACCGGAACCGGATTAACACGCAACCCCTTCCCGCAGTGGCTCTAGCGTATTGTCAATTGGATCTGGTCTGGTCCAGTAAGAGAGATAATTCAAAAGTTTAGCTTTAGAGTGTCCCCCGTAACTCCCTAAACATTCATCTAATTGAAAAAATTTATAGAAATAAAAGATTTGATTTCCTATTATAAACCATTTTTGTCGTATATAATTTTGCTGTTAAGTCAATATTAAGGAAGTTATATGTAGATTTTAGTTTTAGGGTCCCACCGTACCTCGCCAAATATTCATTAAAATTGAAAAAATGCATTGAATAAAAAATATTTGTTTTCTTATTATAAACAATTTGTATTATATACATTGTTTTATTAAGTTAATAATAAGGGAGTTTCTTAATAAACGGTTTTAACTCCAAAACAGCCACCTAGAATAAAAATTTTGAGATGTCTTATAGCCTATGTTCGAATTCTGGTTTTACTGTTTCACCGTACCAAATCACATGAAAATATGTCCAGCCGTTTTTGCGTGAATCTCGGACAAATAGCCACAGACAAAAATCTTTTTTTTTTGCATATATTGTCTTATAATAATCTGAAATGTGTAGAAACCCAATATGAGGCCGAAAGCTTAAAAAAACAAGTACAGCCTCCAATTTTATTAATATAGATTACTTATCTTTTATATTTAGTTATTAAATATAAATAATTGATATAAATATTAGAAAAACTACAGTCAATAACGCAATGTTAAATATTTAACATAAGTTCAGAGCTCTGTTAAAAACATTAGATTTAACTCTTTGTTAAATTTAGAATAGTGTTGTGGATCAAAAAAACAATATTTTAGTAAAGAGTTAAAATTTATCATTCATTTATGAGACGGGGCATGAGTAATATTATAATGTATTCTTACCAATATAGCGTATGTTCTTTTTCGACTTGCAACATAGAGCTTTCGCACGTTAAATTTTCCATTGCATATTCTATCTCTACTATGAGTTTTAGACAAAAACTTAAAATTAATTAATATTGTTCAGTATTTTAATCCCAACACAATTTTGAAACAAAAAAAGGCACACAATATTTTTTTCAGTTTCCGTGCACAAATGAAAATCAAACGTCAAACAAAGTTTATTTTCAGGTTAAAAATAAATTTACAAATATAATAATATTACATCTAAATTAATTTTTTTAATAAATTTCCATTATTATAGTCTATCTCAGAAAGAGCGATAGTGATAAATCTTTTTGTCAGGCAGTTACCAGTGGCGTGCACATTTTAAACACGTTTAAATTGGTTTTGTGTATTTCTATATTACTATTTATCATTTTATTAAACGCACGCCTGTGACCATATTTATCATATCATTAAACGCATGCCTGTGACCATATTTTAGGGTAAATTTTTTATGATCTATTGTGTTTAACCCTAGTTCATATTCCCATATAAGATGTGCGGCACACTCGGTTGTTTCTTAACATTATTTCGTTTCGAACTATTCATATTTTGTGTACCGCTTCTGTGTGAAAAAACAACAACATTTTACAAATAATAAATTTTATTACTATCGCTCTTTCTGAGATAGACTATAGCTAAACAAAAACCTAATCTATTGAGTAGTTAACAAGGAGAGTTCTGGACCAAATTGGTCCAGAACTCTCCCTTTTGGTGGTGTATCGATTGATATTTGTTGGTCTAGAACAGTGGTTCCCAACCAGTGTTCCGCAAGCATTACAAAAGTGTTCCGCGGAACACTGGTGTTCCGCAAGCATTTCAAAAGTTTCCTCGATAATTATGTACTACTGAAGTTGGCGTTCCCCGGAAAGTGTTTAGCAATGGGAGCAAAATATGAAGGCTTACTTTATAATAAGGTGGCTTTCTCAAGGAAAGGTGATTTCTCGTATACTACAACTAAAAAAAGATTGCTTGTGTTCTGCGAATAGGAAAATATGTTCTTCGCGCAAGACCTTAAGAATGATATGTGGTGCGCTAAATTGGGCTATTTAACAGATATTTTAATTATTTGAACACTGTCAATACGAGTATGCAGGGTGCAAATTAACATCAACAGACAAACTATCAGCTTTCCACAAGAAGATCATTCTTTGGAAAACAAGAGTAGAAGAAAATAATCTTAGCATGTATGTCCAGCAATATCAGCGATTGTGTTTCCTTGATATCCGAATATTTATCAATACTGGACAGCAACATACGAAAATATTTTCCTTCTCTGTACGCCTCCTTTTTCAAAAGAATTACCTAATAATTTTGAATTTAATGTGTCAGAGGGAGAAGAGTATATATCCTTGTCATGTGACCGCACTTTGAAAATTAAACACGCTGAAACGAGTCTTGACGAATTCTGAATATCTGTCCAACAAGAATACCTACAAATATCAAAAAAAGCCATAAAAATTTTACTGTGTTTTTCAACTTCATATTTATGTGAAGTAGGGTTTTTCACATTAACCAACATAAAAACTAAAAAAAGAGAAAGATTAACAAATTTGGGGGAAGAAATGAGGGTGGCATTCTCTTGATTGTGTCCCAACATACAAGAAATATGTAAAAAACACCAATCACAAGTTCTACATTAAATGTTTTTTTTTTTTTTTAATTATATATTATAATTATATGAAATTAAAAATAAATGGTGGAAAGATAAAGCAGAAGAGATTCAAAGTTATGCTGATACTCATGACTTGAAAAGCTTTTATCAAGCCTTAAAACAAGTTTATGGTCCACAACAACGTTCAATTGTACCTCTACATAATAAGGACAACTCTGGTACCTGCCACAACACTCAGGATATACTTTCAAGGTGGCGAGAACATTTTTCTGAGTTACTTAATGCTGACAACGTGTATGATATCTCCGTAGCTAATGTATTTCCCCAGTACCCAATACTGCATTACCTTGATGAAAAGCCAACTTTTGAAGAAGTTAATGATGCTATAAATCGCTTGAGCAATGGAAAGTCGCCAGGGGCTGACGGCTTACCCACAGAACTTCTTAAATATGGCGGAAATTTACTTATTTCAAAAGTTACAGATATTATAATTCAAATTTGGGAAACTGGTGATATTCCACAGGATTTCAAGAATGCATTAATAATTCCAATATACAAACACAAAGGAAACAGACACTGTTGTAACAGCTACCGTTGTATTTCCCTTCTATCAACTACAGGGAAAGTGCTCGCTAAGATTCTTAATAACAGACTCAGTTCGATATCGGAAGCTCATAATCCAGAACCACAATCTGGTTTTAGGAGAAACAGAGGGTGCAACGATATGATATTTGTCATCCGACAACTGCAGGAAAATGCATCGAGCAAAATAGGGACTTATATATCTGTTTCGTCGATTTCAGCAAAGCATTTGACACAGTTCCACGTCCATTACTCTGGATAATACTACAAAAATTCGGATGTTCTCCTAAACTTCTACAGCTCATTCGTAATTTGCACGACAAAACGGAAGCAAAAGTCTTTTTGAACGGAACTCAATCGAATTCATTCCCAGTAACTATTGGCACCAGACAAGGATGTGTTCTTGCACCTACACTGTTCAACATATTCCTTGCAGCAGTATTAGATGTTGCCTACTGTGACTACTTGGGTGGTGTGTACATTCGTTATAGAGTTGACGGAGGGCTACACAAATTATCAAAATTCAAAGCCACCTCTAAGTTGCAATACTCTACAATACAGCATGCGCTCTATGCGGACGATTGTGCACTGTTATCAAGTGATCCAAATGACTTACAAGAGGCAATATCAAGACTATCTGAAACAAGCAAGCGTTTTGGTCTGCAAATAAGTAGAACGAAAACAGCATTTATGGTAAGAGCTCCAAACACAATTAATACAATTTCTAACTTTTTTGTTGACGATAAAGCTCTAAAAGAAACAAACGCTTTTAAATACCTTGGAAGCACCATTTGCTTTGATGGTAGCCTCGATGCAGAAATAAATAATCGACTATCAGCTGCTGCTAAGTCATTTGAAAGTCTTAGAAAAAGAGTATGGCTAAAGCACGACCTCAGACTCGATACGAAACTTGCTGTCTATAAAGCTGTAGTGCTACCAACCCTATTGTACGCGTCAGAAACATGGACCCCGTACCGCCGACACTATCGCACTTTGGATAGATTTCACCAACGATGCCTAAGAACAATATTGAAAATAAAATGGCAGGATCACGTCGACAATATATCTGTTCTCAATAGGGCTAACTCCACCAGTATAGAGTATTTGCTCATGCAAAACCAACTTAGGTGGGTCGGACACGTAATACGTATGCCAGGAGAACGCCTACCGAAGCAGATACTCTACTCTGAACTGCAAACTGGCGTTCGTAATGTAGGTGCCCCGAGGAAAAGATACAAAGACGTGATACTACAGACACTTAAAAATGCAAACTTAAGCTGCCATAAATGGGAAGAGTTGGCAAAAAACCGGAATATATGGAGAAGAACTACACGGGAGGCATTATCCATGTATGAAAACCAAAGACAGCAAGCCGTACGAACCAAAGCAATAGCGAGGAAACAGAACACATCCGACAACAACAGCACGGCCGTGCTAACATGCTCTATTTGTGACAGACGTTTTACGGCCAAAATAGGTCTCTTTAGTCACCTTAGAGCACATGAAAAACGCAACACTCTATAAAATAAAGAGAAGAATAAAAATATATGTATGTATGTGTATGTGTGTGTGTATGTATGTATGTATGTATGTATATATATATATATATATATATATATATATTTATTGTGACTCCTATAGTCGAAATCGACGAAGGATTATTATTATTATTATAATTATATGAATAGATTTTTTTAAATAAATATTAAGGTATAATTATAAATATTTGTTTGAAATTGTAATTTTCCAATTTTATAAAAACACAGCTTACAAACATTTCATTTTAATTTAAGGTAAGTGTTCCGTCAAAAAAAATTTCTTGCGTAAGTGTTCCATACCTTAGATAAGGTTGGGAACCACTGGTCTAGAAACACAATGGTAGTTCTGGACCAAATCAATCTTTAATCAAATATATCTTTATTGAATTTTATACAAACATACAAATATAATTTTAACGAGAGATGTAGTTCAAGATATTTCATGGGATAAATTTGCATGATCTGTTCCCACTATAAAAAATAACATCTGTGTACATCATGCAGTTGAAGAGGATCGTGAGAAAGAACATATCAAGTTTGTACATGAATCTAGTTTAAGCCAAGGTGTTTGTTGTCTCCACAGGTATGTTACCACTGCTCTGCTTAAGAAGAAGAGGGCAATGTGGTGACACATCACAATGCACTTCATGCACCACAACGCCATAATGCCACCGATCTATCTCAACTTTGCAAAATGCGCACTGCACAACATCACCCTTTTGTGTATAGAAGAAGCCATCTTTCGCTAATTCTGTGGGGCTGATAAATAGTGATGGCCAGGCAACTATCCCATAGAAAGAGCGTACACGTTCACTTTCAAAGTCCATGATAATAATAATAATGAAATGTTGAAAATTGTTAAATTGTTATACTGACTGATTGTACATTGAATTGTACATTACATTTTATAATCATTGAAATTGTAAAAGTGGAAAGGGTAACTTACCCACGATTCATTCTTAGCATGGGGTACCAACAAAAAAAACTTGGGAATGGAAAATATCAAATCTTCCCAGTTCGCGAATTGCACATGTGATATCATATCTGATGTCTACCAGATGTGATGAGGATGAGTCATCAAATACATGTACAAACTCCGGGGAGTTCTCGACTACTTTGGTCCAGAACTCCCATTGTGTTTCTAGGCCGCTGGGGGAGTTCTGGACCATTGGGGAGTTCTAGACCAATTTGGTCCAGAACTCTCCTTAGTATTCTAGAACACTGGGGTAGTTCTGGACCAATTTGGTCCAGAACTCTCCTTGTTTAACTACTCTATTGTAGAAATTTCTGTTTACATTTGCAATAGTCCGCGGATTAATACATATTATTACAAATAATAATTAGTTTTTGCTTTAAACCGTCTATGGAGTCGATGTTATTTAAATTATACATTTCATTTTTTATGAAGGGCCACAAGAAAAAATCTCAAGGATTTAAGTCTGGTGACATTGGGGGCTAAATTTCGCCTCCTCTTTCAATCCACTTATTTGAAAAAGTAAAATTTAAATATTCTTTTACTTCGGTACCACAATACGCTGGACAACCGTCATGTTGAAAGCAATTTTCATCTTCACCTGCAATTTCAACTATCTTGTTTGCAATTTCGTTTTGCAACAAATCTAAATACAATGCTGAATTTAGGTTTCCTTCAACAAATACGGGTCCTACAATTTTATTTTTCAAAGTACTTGCCCAAACATTTACTTTTTGAGGATATTGTTTTTTTTGTTTTTTTTCATTTGTGCATGGCAACTGTTATTTTCAGATATAAATACAAAAAATATTGTGCCTTTTTTCAAACAAATTGGGATTTCTTTATTCAAAATTAGACACAATGTGTTGGGACTATATTGAACAATTTTTATTAATAAAGTTTTAGCCTAAACCTAGTAGAGATAGAATATGCAATGGTAAAATTAGCAAGAAAAATCTCAATGTTACAAGTCGAAAAAGAACATACGGTATATCATTCGTAGGTACTCGGTTGTTTGATATTTTTTTGTAAAGCAAGGTTTCAATAAAATCATTTTGTAATTGTCCAAATGTACCCTGCCCCTGTCCAAATCTACCCCATGGTGGGGCTAATTGAACAAATGCATATTTGAAGAAGATTAAATTTTTCTTTAAGTCATAGTTGCATATTCGTAGTTTCGATAGAAGTGTTTAGTTGCAACATTTATTACTATTGATTAATGTAGCCGTCAGTCCTAAATACCTAAAAAATGTGAATTTTTTATTTATTTTTTTAAATTTAATTTATTTTAAAACACTTCAGCTACTTGGCTATTAGTGTCTGAAATTACTATGGTTACATAGTTAATACATAATTAGTATATTGATACATTATTAATTTTTAAACTTATATTAGATGACGTTTATTGGTTGCCTGTAAGAAGTTGAGTACGTTATTAGTCATTGTTGAGTCTAGTCTTAAGTTGTCTTAAGGTCTTGTTGTAAATTGTAGTTTTTACGTAAGTTAGTATAGAGTTGGCAGTTAATTAGTATGTGGTTAACGGTGAGTTGTTCGTAAAGTGGGTTTTACACGATTCAATTAATTGAAAAAGTTGACATTCATTTAATTGATGTGTGTAAAGCGTAAAAATTTCGTCAATTAATTGATAAAAAATTTGATCAATTTATTTTGAAAATAGAACAAGTTCTATTTTTCGTCAATTTTTCATCAATTTTTTAGGGAATTCTAGGTATATTTTTATTTGTTAAGATATTGCCGACTGTTTAGTTGTAGCATAGCCTCGAAACATATTATTTGTGTTTCGGTTTCAAATTTGACATAACCTCAAACGTTCTAATTTATCACCATCTAGGTTATTTCTTTTGTTTTTGTTCACAGCTCGTAATTTTGTGAATATTTTTTCAATATTTTCATTTTGATAAATATGTCAACATGTTTTACAGTTAGTAATGTAAAAATTTTCAAAAAAATTGATTATGTAAAGTGTTGTTTTTGTTCCCAAGGTTACCAATAATTTTTTCAATTAATTGACAAAAAACTTGATCAATTTGTTGATCAATTAATTGAACTGTGTAAAACTAACTTTACATGCCTCACATAGTTTGTTATCTAGTCTTACCACGAGGTGTTCGTGTGTGTGTCTGGTGTGTCCGATTCTTAGTCTTGTCATTATTACTTGTTCTCGTCTGTTGGTGCCTGAGTTCCAGTTTTGTATGTCGTCCTTAACTGTTCGTAGTTTGTTGTTGGTAGTTTCGCACCACTTAGTCAGTCTGCTCGTGTGGAGTTTCGTCTTGATGATCTGTCTTATGTAGGTTTTGTTGGGGGGTAGGTAGAGTGTATCTTCATGACAGGTGGAATCTTGGGCGGCTGTGTTGGTACGTTCGTTGTCTTCTATGCTAATGTGGGCGTGAAAAAATTGCTATTGAATTAAAGTGTCCGTATCTACCCTACCCTCCTCTATTTGACTGAGTGAAAATATTTACTTGGTGGCACTAAAACGGCCCTCTTTAAGCCCAGCCAGGTAATTGGACCATTGCATCGAATACTTATATGGCCAGTGCGCCCCTGTATGACATTAAAATTTTATTATCGAGACGAAAGAAGATGTGGTTAGCACAAAATTCCTCGATTCATTACTCGTAAAAATAATAGACGTTTTATTGGTATACATTTTTTGAAATCGCAATTTTACTGATATTTAGCGAGCATCTATTAAAATCTTAGAACAAAACTAGGCAGCCTGCTATAAAATATTGTACAACGAAGAGTGCATGCAGACCAGAATTGGATAAATTGCAATCTCTGATTTTGGATTGAGAATACGGTAATTTATTTATTCCTTTATTTATTGTTTGCGTGGTCAAACAGAACATAGTTCCTATAGACCTCCTCAAAAAATTTACAATAGGATACTAATAATAAAAACAATGATACAATTTATATATTAAAAAAAAAGAAAAATATTTACATAATATATTAATACGACAAAATAAGTTTTTTATATATAAGTGCATATGTATCGTTTAGTTAAGCTCTTAATTTACACTCCACTAGTTTTTTAAAGGCAGAAAATGACAGGAAAAATATATCGCACGTATTAAACTGATGGTTAAGCATAGTTCTCGCACATAGTTCTGTTCAGAGGTGAATTCTGCCTAATATTTGTATGATATTTTCCAGAGTGAAACGTATTTATTTGCCTCAGATTTGTAGCTGGTACTTTAAAGTTTATCCAACTCAAAATATCTTCAGAATCAATCATACTATTTACAGTTTTATAGACAAAATTCATCTCTAATTTAGTTCTACGGTTTTTCAAGGTATGTGTATTACATCTGTTTATTTTATTTATTTATTTTTTATTTTAATATATTGGTCTTAGCTACTCAGGATATTAACCAGTACAATATATATTACAAACATTCTTAAATCTCAATTCTATTTAGGTCTATGAATTTAAACAAGCATAATAATATTTTTTCTGAATTTCTGTTTAATTGAACATAATAATTAGATGGAATATTGCAATAAAATTTATAATCTAAATACCTTAAAAAGCGTTTTTGAATGATTTCAATTTTGTTTGAGTATATAGCATATTACGGATTCCAAATTAAACAATTGTACTTACTATCATTTAGTCCTTAGATTTGTCGAAGTTTAATTTAATGCTGTCATTTCTCGACGTAGCGGTGAATTTTATGTTTGTTTCTAGTTGTTTAAAATGTGTTGGCCATACATTTAGATTTTGGATCATAAATATTAGGTATTACAATTATTTGTACTTATGTGAGTGTTAAGTAGTGCTATTTGAGTTTGACTTTGACGATGGAATAGGATCTACGGGTAGTTGTTTAAAACGGTTACTTGTGGGCAGTGGCGGATCAAGCCTTCGCCGGGCCCAAGACCTTTTTGATTTACCCCCAACCTATGTTTACGGGCCCTCAACCTAGAGCGTTCAAAGTGAAGAGCAAAAAAAAGGTCCTCACCTCCCAAATCCAAGTAAAGAGCAAAAAAAGGTCCACACCTCCCAAATCCAAGTAAAGAGCAAAAAAAAGGTCCTCACCTCCCAAATCCAAGTGAAGAGCAAAAAAAAAGGACCTCACCGCCACTGCTTGTGGGAATATTATAGGACATATTGGAAGGAGTAAGTACTAACCTGGTTTGTTGTATTATATTAATATTTTTTCATGCGGACACCTTTATTTTGAACGTTTGCAGTTGCTGATAGTACTAGGCTAGAATAGTACAATATAATGAGTATTAGTCTAAAAAAGTTATAATACTTCAAGAGTAATATAAAAAATAAATTCGGACGTTTCGGAAACTGCTCAACAATCTGTTTCCGTCTTCAGCGATCACGAGAAGTGATAAACATTTTAGTTTTCTTCGAGTTTTTATACCGAGTATTGTAAGAGTGGGAGCAGGTTATAGGTGCGTTGCTATTGGTTGGGTGGTTGGGATCAGGTAGGGTAGGGACGGGACTACCTGCAGAGGATTAACGACCGGATTAAGGTTGTTTGTCACATTATTGTGTGGTAATGAGTTGTTTGTTACCGGATTAGTGACTTGAGGATTAAAAGGATTGTTTTGAATAATGGAAAGCCAGAGTTGAGGAAATTCTATGCTGGCTTGGCTGACAGCATCTCCAGATTTTTCGATCAAAGCAGACTCTTTCAATTTTCTCTTGAACTTGTTTTCCTCATACATTAAGGGTTTAGCATCTTTCCATTGCAAATGGTGTTCATTTTCCCAAGCATGTTCAGCCAGTTTGGAACTGTAAATTTCGTCCTGCTGAACTTTCTTCTTATGCTCGTTTACCCTCACATGTAGAGGTCTGCAAGTCTCGCCAATATATTGTTTCCTGCACTGGCAGGGAATAGAGTAGACACAGTTTTTGTTTAGGCCAGATTTGGGTTTTGTACATGATAGGATAGATCTTAAAGTCGAACTCGATTTAAAGGCTACTTGGATATTATGCTTCTTTAGTATCTTACCAATTTTCTCATATACTCCTTTATAATAGGGCATAGAGACATATCTCACTTCGTCAGTTCTAGGTGCGTCATTTTTCTTATGATTGATTGTATCAGTAATAATTTTATGACTGTAGCCATTATCCTGTAAGGTGGAACGGATGTTCTTCAATTCAACTTTTCAACTCGAAGAAAACTGAAATGTTTATCACTTCTCGTGATCGCTGGAGACGGAAACAGATTGTTGAGCAGTTTCCGAAACGTCCGAATTAATTTTTTATATTACTCTTGAAGTATTGTATATTTTTGATACTAATACTCATTATAGAAAATGTTATGGAATAAAAGGCTGTAAGTGCTCTAATTCTTTTCATTCCGTCTGCGTGAATATTAATGCTGAACAAATGAAATTTTTACAATCTGATGCGATCGCTTGGTACTGTCCGGATTGCCGGTCGACGGATTTAAATTCTGCTATTATTTTTGAAGAAACGGAACCTAATGTTAGTACAAAAAATATATACACTATAGCAGACATTCAGCAACAATTCTCAATATTTAAAAAAGAATTGCTAAGTGATATAAATGAAAAATTAAACACCGTGATTGCATCTGTTGAATTCTGCTCTCATAAAATAACAGAATTCGAGAAAAATATGAAAACTATGAATGATAAAATAAAAGAAATAGACGAACTGAAAATCGAAAATGCTAATTTGAAGGAAAGGGTGAACGAGTTATATCTGAAAACTGATGATTTGGAATAGTATTCCAAATTAAACAATTTAATTATTAACAACTGTCTCATGAAACAGAATGAAAATGTTTTTGCCAGTGTTATTAGCATTGGAGAAATTCTTGGTGTCAATATAACTGAGAATGACTTCGATGCTGCTCACAGGCTTCCTACACAATCTATTAGCGACAACGGTAAACCTAAGAATATTGTAGTCAAAAATATTTCGAGAAGAAAAAATTGATGTGAAGTGTGAATTTTCACACATTTCAGGGTTTTGCAGGTATTTAGTAAGTGAATGATGATTATTAGGGATGCCAAAACAAATTTTATATTAATTTTTTTTTTTTTGTTAATTTTAATTCGAACGCCTAATACCATTATTTAGGTTTCTAAAGATGTGCAGTATTTATATATATATATATATATATATATATATATATATATATATATATATATATATATATATATATATATATATATATATATATATATATATATGTTAGCATCGAGCCTTCCACGAAGCCCTGTTACGTCACCATAAAATGTTATCTAGATGCAATCCTAATGATGACGACTCATTAACGATAATGATGACGGCTCATTACACTAATTGGTTTTTATAAAACATACATAGAATTTGATAGAGAGATCAGATGTTTTCTTACGTTGTAAGAGTGAATACCTAGAATAAAATAGTCTGTGAACAACTTGAGTTTTATTTAAACAATAAATCCCTTATTTGTTTACATCAGAAGTGGGATCGAGTCAACGTTTCTGCTTGTGAATGGGATTCACGCACGTCTTAATAATAATTTGTTATTTTATTGGGGATCTTGCTTTGTTGCATTTTTACAGTGTTTTGTTTAAATTATGAATTTGATGAAAGTGACAAATAGTGATGTGACAAATTATTACCTGTCTGCGTTGTTTCGGATATTATTGAATTTATGTTTGTGTGCTTGAACAGTTACAAAAGTTAATTATGCAATTTTGTTCATGAAAAACTTATTTAATCAATTTACGAAGGCGAACGTTCGAAAACGTTTCTGGTTGTGAATGGGAAAAATGGAACAAATGGGTATGAAAATATTGTTTGTCTAAGATAGTAGTTTGAAAGTGAAAAACGCAAGTGATACGTTTCAATTATTGCAAATAATAAGTGATTATGGTGGAACACATTGGTGGAACTTAGAACTTCCACCGTGGAAGGAAAACGAAACGTTTTAAAACGTTTTCCGATGTTTTCAGATGAAACACTTTTGCAGGCTATAATTTTTCAGGTATTATTCGTGCTATCAAACTAGTTACGTCTGGTAAAACTATTTCCTAATAGAATTTTTACTTAGCGATTGACAACAGATCGAGGTGCATTTAAGACGAAGTAGCAAATGTATTGATGAAAATTATCAAAATGGACAAGCGTTGTTTTATTTAGGCACAGACAACTTACATACAGGAAAATCTAGATGATGAATAAAATGGTTCCAGTAATGAAGTAGAAATACAAAAAAATTGTCAGAAGGAACGAGCGGTGTTGTTTATGGACAAATTGTATGAAGGTAATGGTTAGAACATGAGTAAAATGGTAAGAGAAGTTTTATTAGTTTGATTATGTAGCACGTATTAGTCAATGCTTACTGAAAAACAACGAACGAGGCGAACGACAAAAAGTCATGAGAATTGAAATTTGATAATTGAAATTAGGGATAAGTTAAAATTATTTAAAATTAAGAGTAATGCGTTTTGAGTTTAAAGATCTAAGTTCTGATGATTGAGTTCAAACTTTGATAAGAATTAGAAATTTGCATTCAGGATGACAAACGGCAGATCACTGATATTAGAAATGCGAAATACGAGAGTTACCTTTTATGTTTTTACATGCGACCAATAGATGGCAAGATTGAATTTTGTCATTGCTATATTCCTAAAATTTGACATTTGTTATTGTGAAATCGGTGGCAGCTTATAAATTGACCGAGTAGTTTGTTGACAGTGATGCGTAGAAGTTGAAATGTTGTAGCATGAATTTGGATAAAGTACGTTAGTAATAGTAAGGGCTGAACTACACTACAAGATGCAAATAAATTTTCCGATATCATTGCAAGGCTAAAATAAAGGATAAATGAAAGATGGTAGGGAAATTTGGCACCAAATAATAAAAGAATAATGAGGTATGCTATTTATAATTCGTTCTTGGTAATTTAGAAATTTTGCATAAAGACTTAACAAGGTAATTCAAAGAGTGTTATTATTATTGTGAGTATTCTAAAAAGAAAAGGTTTTGAAATTTCAGAGAACTAGCTTTTACAGAGTTACAAATTAAAAAAATAATAATGTTTTAAATCTAATGAATGTTAAATTTTTAGTTCTTCCAGGTTCAATAATACAGGAGTACCAAGTTGAGTCTGTAACTGATGTGGTGGTTGTGGATACACAGATAAATATAGGCAAGCGAAAGGTGTCAAAGATGTCTTGTTTTAGTGCCAGGAGATAAACTCCAACAAGGACTAAAATAGTGAGAACCGTAGTATTCTACTTAATTTTACTTGTTTTGACAATGCGCTTGATAACAGACAAAGTCGCAGTTTACCTGAAATAGAAAATAAAATGATCTGAAGAGAAATTAAAAAAAATGTCAGTATGATTGAGCGGTATATAGAAAATTCAATTAGTTTTGAATATCACAATACAAAAAAACAAACACAGGTACGACACCTTTGCAACTGCTCCTGGGAGTAGATAATTCCAGCCCTTTGATTCAAGCCCTTTTGCGCGATTTGTCGCAGGATTTAACACCATTATGGAATCGACAACTTGATCGCGAAAGAGTTGAGAGAACAATGAGAGATAATCGTGGCTTTGAAAATGCTAACCGAAAAAGGCGAGATACTTTACAGTTTTCGCTGGTTAATTTTGTGCTGATACATAGGGATTCCAAAATGCACAGTAAAAACAGATTTTTTGGGTCCCTATGAAGTACTTAAATGCTTAGATAAAGGTCGATACGAGTTGATGAAAGTTGTTACGAATTTCATCACTAAGGCAGCATATGAAATACCTCATCGAGATGTAGGAATCTGATGAGGTGAGTCAGGTACCTTTCAATGCTAAGTATTAATTGATCAGTTGTATTTTGTCTTTTTAGGGTGGTTGGATTACCACTGGCAGATTAGTCAGTTTCTGGGATAATAAAATAGAAACTGGTCTAATAGTTGATCTCTTACGGCCAGAGTTGTGCCGTTGGACGAGATTTCTCAACATTAATCGTTTTATTTTTTAGAACAACAGCCCTCAGACTTCGAGTTCTGCAGACCATGTTCCTGGAAAAGACTAGGAGATGACAGGCGGCGCTTCGAGAGCGGAAGCTATCCGTTATGAAATTGGAGAAAAAGTAGTAGTAGAAGACATACAAATAACCGATAGCGGCAAGTTGGGGGCCAAGTTTCTAGGGCCTTATGAAGTTTTGAGTGTAAGGGCGAACGATCGCTATTTATTGAAGCGCTTAAACAATACGAAGGTAACTGATTATGTTGAGAATAACTAGAATGGTAAGAGACATTTTATGGCTTTGATAAAATCATAAGGCACTGAGTATGAAGCAGCGACAGTCACTGAGCTTGTTGAGTCCGCAAGACACACTGGTCGTTTTTGCTTTGTGAAGGCACTGAGTATTAAGAAGCGACAGTCACTGAGCTTGTTGGGTACTGTAGACAATCTGTAATGAAATAAACTGATGGATAGTTGAGTTGAGAATTGATAGCTTGTCGAGTACCGCAAGACACACTGGTCGTGCTGAGGGCAGTTGAACGATCAGGGACCAACTTGCCAGTTGAGAGCAGTTGAATGGTCAGGGATCGTCTCTGCCAGTTGAACGATAAGGAACCGTCTCTGCCAGTTAAGAGCAGTTGAACGGTCAGGTATCGTTCATGTAGGTTAAGACCATGGTCTGTATGTAGATTGAATGAGGGCCCTCGAATGTGGTGTGAACCTCAAATGGTCAATGGTGTGGATCTTAAATGGTCAATGGTGTGGATCTTAAATGATCAGGGATCTTAAATGGACAGGGACCTTAAAAGGTCAATTATATTGGACCTTAAATCTTTTCTAATCTTTTTGAAGACTTTCAGACAATTCTAAGGCTTACATGATCATCCCCTGTTGTCATCTACCACATCATCATTTACCAGATATTCGTCTACAGAAAGGACGTGAGGACACGCCAGGAGCAGGACGGCCGTGTTAGCATCGAGCCTTCCACGAAGCCCTGTTACGTCACCATAAAATGTTATCTAGATGCAATCCTAATGATGACGACTCATTAACGATAATGATGACGGCTCATTACACTAATTGGTTTTTATAAAACATACATAGAATTTGATAGAGAGATCAGATGTTTTCTTACGTTGTAAGAGTGAATACCTAGAATAAAATAGTCTGAACAACTTGAATTTTATTTAAACAATAAATCCCTTATTTGTTTACATATATATATATATATATATATATATATATCATCCATCACAGCCCTCATTCACCGTACATATAAGATATCATCGAATTGGGAAAACTTTCAGTCAGCTACAGAGCAGCTTAAGCAAACTCTAATTAACAACGGTTACAGCAACACAACCTTCGACTGTTTACTGAAAAGGTACCTAGATAGGCGAATGGAAACACAGAACGGAAATACGCAGTCCACCACGCACATACTTTATTATAAAAACCAGTTTACCAGCACATACAGAACCGATGAGAGGACGTTACAAGAAATTGTACGCAGTAATGTGAAATGTAAAAACAGCGAAGAAAAACTCCAGCTGCGTATATATTATAAGAGCCTAAAAACCGCACAACTAATTTTGAAAAATAATTTAAACCCCAAGAAGACTGCCCTGAAGGAGACCAACGTAATCTACCAATTTTCATGCAAACACGAGGACTGTGAGCCACGTTAGGTAGCCTACGTTGGATTAACCACAACAACCCTGTCAAGACGACTCACGATGCATCTACAAACCGGAGCCATCAAAAAACATTTCTTACTCGAACATGACATGCATTTAACCCGACAATAATTAGTTAATCAAACAACCATACTGAAGAAATCCCCAGATTACCATCGGCTACAAATCCTAGAGGCACTCATCATTAAGAAAAACCAGCCCGAAATAAACCTTCAATCCACAGGATTAGCCCGGACCCTCTACCTGCATGGCAACCATTCATGATTTTCCCCAATTACCTCATTTACTCATTTACTGTTAGGCTTTTTTATTAATCACCTTAGTGATCCCCAAAAAAGGACGATACGAAAATTGGAAAAAGTGTCAAAAAAGTTAATAGACGCGGAATATAGTGTAGTGTTCAATCAGTGTTGCATATATATATATATATATATATATATATATATATATATATATATATATATATATATATATATATATATATATATATATATATATATAATATGTTAAGCACTAGGGCTTAAGCTTTTTTAAGAAGTATTTAATCAATCTCAACCACACGACTACATAAGATATGACTTTAATTAATTACAATATTTAATTAATAGTTTATTACAATTTGATTACATCGTGACGATGGAAATATTAAGAATGATTTACAGTCTAACATTAGTACTTATATATTATTGTGTTATCTTCAAATGATTCAAGTTTTTCATTAGATCATGTTGAGGTTGTGCTGACTTGGCATGCTGTCATCATGTTTCTGAATTATGTCAGATGGTGTAATATTATGTAACTCATAAGGGTCCATATAGGACTGGTCCTATAACTCCTCTATTATGTAACTCATAAGGGTCCATATAGGACTGGTCCTATAACTCCTCCCTTCTTAGAAAGAAGCCCCCTCTGGAAGAGTGATGTCGATTGCTTCACCTTGGAATTGATCATCTTGTCTTTGGACTCGAATTATTGGTGGATTCCGAAATCGTAGGTAATTTCTCGATTTACAGAATTGGAGCCATTTTACTATCATAAATATTCCGAGGATGGTTGCCGCCAGTATCAGGAATGTTGTCCAGATGTTTGGATCGCGAATGTTGAATGATGGATGCTTGATTGGCGTAATTGGATTAATTGAAATATCTTCAAATTTCAGTGGATTTAGATTTATTGAAAAATTTGTTATTTTTGAGGCTTCCATCATAAAGTCTAGTTTGGGTAATATTAATTGTTTTCCTTGGCTTCCTTTTATTGTTGCCAAGTTTTGTTTCCTAAATATGATTTCGCAATTATCATCATTTTTTATTAAATGAATCCCAATTAGGGATTTAATGCTGGTACTATCGGAGCACTTTAATGTAATTTTTTCTAATTTTGGAAATATTGCCAAATATTTATTAGTCTCCGGGATGATTTCAATGTGGTTCTGTTTTATGTCTAGTCTTGTATAATGACAACTATTTGAAGTCTGTTGCTTCAATATTTCTTCTTCGCATGTAGCTTGGAAGTGAGCTTGAAATCTAGCTGGACATTGAAATATTCTGTTTCGCACGCACATGTCGGTTAGAGGTATAATTTGATTATTTGATTTTAATAAATTCCTTGCATTTGGAATTATTGTGTAATATTTTGAATCATGTTTCGTAGGTATTGAATGTAAATAGTAAAGTTCAAAGTTTGTTTTTAAGTTAATAGGTATTGATAAGAAATAAATAATTCTTGTATATTCAATTTTACAATTTACTTTTAGTAATGATTCTATTTCTAATATATTTTCTCGTTTTGGCTGAAACGATAATTGGGATTTATAAAATTTTGAAATTCCTTGTAATTCTTGTAATAATTCGTCCGGTTGTATAATACTAGGATGTAAGGTCCTTAATTTACAAAAGCTAATTGAATTCTCAATATCCTGAAGTATGTTCAGAATTGAGTTATAAAGTATAATTAATTGATCATATAAATTTTTAGTATAAAATAAGTTTTAAAGATGAAATTCATTTATAGTTTCACTAAGTTGAATAATTTTGGACCTAAGAATTTCTTCATTATGTTGAATATCTAAAATAGTGTTATTAAATTTTTCTATAATTTTATTGTTAACAGAGTAGGCTTGTTTTAATTGGCTTTGCAAGTTATCTTGATTATCTTGTAAATGTTCTAAAATTTGGTTATATCTTCTGCCATCTTCGGCATCTAAATTTCCAGTAATAAATTTAAAAGCTGAACCTAGTCCGTCAATAAGGCCTCTCTTAATTCTGTGCGTTTTTCCTGATTCTACATATACTTTAATGTTATTAATTTTTGATTTAATGTTATTTTGAATAAATTCTATAATTTTATTATAGGTCTCGAATTCTTTGTGATATTTAGTAGCATTGGATGTTGTTGATTTCAAATTCATATATTGTTTATTCAAGTTTCCGTTTTGATTGAATAATTTTTCGAGATTGTAATAATGAATGAACGTATGAGTTGTTTTTTCCAATTTTGCAGGACCCAATTTGATTGGTAATATGCCCAAATTTTCAGTAAGGTCTCGTATTTCTACTGCTCTTCCGAGTGTGAACAACCTTTTTTTTTTTTTTTTTTCAGGGAAAATCTTTTATAGACACCAATCTGGTAGTGTCGGAATCTCCTTCATTTGGCCTACCGACTAAAAACCCTGCTTGCCTCTTTTTTCCCACCAAGGAACTATCTGAAGTGATTTTCGTCTTGGAGGGAACAGGCTAGTTCTACCTATCCTCACATTCTTCTATTCTGTCTTTCTCGCTCGTCTCCTTCTTCTTCATGATGGCTGACAGCATCTGTCGCACCGTTTCCCAGTTTTCCCTGGAGTGCCGCATAACCCGGACCATGTTGTCGGGTGTCAGGGTTTCTCCTGTTGTCGTGTATGCTCGCAGTCTTTCTGCTGTCCATCTCCCGCATATAAATAATGTATGCTCGGCTGTGTCGACTGCGCCGCAGTAGGTACAGTTGTCGTCCTGATCCTTCCCAATCCTCAGGGTGAAGGACTTAAAAGACCCATGGGCTGTCAAGGCTTGCGTGTAATCTATGTTCCTAAACTTGCAAGCCAGCCACTCTGGTATGTTGGGAATGAGCCTTTTTGTCCACTGCCCTTTGTCCTGATTCCTAGACCACTCCTCTTGCCATTTCTCCAGCGAATGTGTTCTGGCAGCGTTTCTCACCTCAGCTCCCCCTCCTGCCTCGTATATCTGTCGCCTTTCCTCTGCAAGGAGTCGCAGAGGGAGGGTTCCTGTCACTACTTGAAGGGCCGCAGTCGACACAGTGCGGTAAGCCGAGGCTACCCCTATTAACGCCTGGCGTTGAGCTTTCTCATAAACCTTGTTGTATTTTTCATATCCCAGCATACCGCACCAAACAGAGGCTCCGTACAGCAAAGTTGAGTGCACTGTACCCAGCAAAACTTTCCTTTTTCCCCAGTTGGGGCCTCCAACGTTCGGCATCAATCGTCGTAGCATACCAGCTCTTTCTTCCGCCTTGTTGGCCGCTGTCTTAAGATGTTCCGCGAATGAACCGTTTGCGCCAAAAATGATCCCTAGATATTTAATGTGGGGCTTGGGGACTATTATTTTGTCCTCCAATCTAAAATGGATGTGGTCCCTCTTACGCTTACATCTCAAGATGACGGCTTCCGTCTTATCGGGAGCTAGCTGCAACTTGTGCTCTTCTATCCAGGCGCTGATCCTCCTGAGGTTTACATTTACATTGTACATCAGGTCCTCTTCGTTTTTTGCCGTGGCAGTTAAGGCCAGATCGTCCGCGAATCCTATGCATGTTGAGTCGCCTTCAAGTGCCAGGTTGAGTACCCCGTTGTAGAGTATGTTCCACAGGGTAGGGCCTAGGACCGACCCCTGCGGAACTCCGGTGGTGGTCTGTATCTTCTTGGCCTGTTTTTGTCTCGATGTGAGGACCTGTCTGTTTTTAAGGTACTCTGCTAGTATCGCTCGGAGGTACGGCGAAATCTCTAACCTCTGGAGTTCCTCCAAAATCAGCGCCCAGCTGGCGGTGTTGAAAGCGTTCTTCACATCCAGCGTGATGAGCACGTGCCACTTCGCTCTGCGATTCTGGGGTGCTTCGTGAACTTTCATAAGAGCCTGGATCGTTGACCGATTCTTTCGGAACCCAAACTGGTGTTCACTAAGAAGTTCCCTGTCTTCTATCTCCTTTTCTAGTGAGTGTGAACAACCTGGAAGTATGTTAATATCGTTAGATTTTTGTCTAGGACGTTTTATATTGGAAAGGTGTATTTTTTCTTTAGTATTACCGTGCTTGGTTTTGATTTTACCTACTTTGAGTTCTTTATTAATGTCGACAAGGGATTCTGACTTGAATATATATTTTGTTTTTCTTTGTTTTTGTTTATTCTTTACGAACACGTGTTTAGGAATTTGTGGTAAATTTTCTCTTGACTCGTTATTTTTGTTAATAATTTTTTCTTTATTTCCTTGAATTTTATCCCGTACTTTATCATATAATAATTTTGTTTTATTTTTATGATTATCTACGTAATCATTAATTATTTGTTTATTAATATCAATATTGAAAGGGGATTTGGTTTCTAAATGGCCAGAAATAATTTCCATTGGTTTTAATTTTGTTACTGAGTGAATTGTGTTATTATAGGCTATAAGCGCATAATTTACTTTTACTTCTATTGGCTCTTTTTTGAATTCTATTTGGTTATTAAATAATCTAATATGTTCAATTAGGGTTGAATGGAATCGTTCTACGATACCGTTCGATTCTGGGTGTTGTGAGCTAATGAAATGTATATCAATTTTATGTAAACTTAATAATTCTTTAACTACAGAATTGTTAAACTCTAGGCCATTATCCGAGATAATTTGATCTGGTATGCCATGGTGTGAGAAATATTTTATTAAATTATTTACTATTTCAATTCCTTGTCCTGAATTTAATTTATATGCTTGAGCGTATTTAGAAAATGTGTCGACTATAGTGAGAAATTTTAAATGGTCTAATGTTAAGGTGTCAACATGTAGTATTTCAAATGGTTTTGTACCTGTAGGGGTTATATTAAATTTTAACTTTAGTGGGTTCCTATCATATTTTGAGATTTGGCAAATTTCACAGTTGTTAATGAAAGTTTGAATTGATTGTTTTAATTTAGGCCAATAAAAATCCTTTTTTATTCGTGTTTCAGTTTCTTCGATCCCTCTATGGTTTGTTTTACCTTCATGATAACTTTTGATTATTTGGAAGATTTCGTCTTCATCTATGACAGTGATTCTTAACCGGGGCGCCAGCGCCCCTTTGTGGGCGTTTTGGAGGTCTGGCGGGGCGTTTTTAAATTTTTAGCATTTAGGGGGCGCTGTAGAAGTCGAGTGGGTCTTGTGTCAATATAGAAAATGAGGTATGCTCATTTGCTCATTTTGCATTATTAAAGCCAAAAGAATTGAAAATAGTGAGCTTTATCAATAAACTCAAATTATATAAAAATAATCTTTGTTGGCGAGAATATCATCAGTTTCCTTCTTTGCAACAATTAAAAGAAGATACGGTCAAGGATTCTGATTTGGAAACATACTGTAGCCACATTGACGCCCTTATTGAAGATATGATAATACAATTCAAAGACTTGCAGGAACTTGTGATACCAGCATGGTTAATTAATCCATTTTTATCAGACGTAAAAAGTGTCAGTCAAAATTTAAAAGAGCAGTTTATTCAGCTACAAAATGACTGTGAAGCCAAAATAATATTCAATCAATGTGATTATAATGCTTTTTGGGTTCGTTTTCGCCATCAATACCCTGTTCTGTGGAAAGAAGTAAAATTACCCATCATAGCATTTCCATCTTTCTATTTAGTAGAAAAGGGTTTTAGCGCAGTAATGCATATATTGAAAAAATCACGAAATCGATTACAAATAAGCCAAAGAGGATATTTGAGATTATATTTGACTAAACTTGAACCTAATATTACGAAATTGGCGCAATCACATGAGGCTCAAGGATCTCATTAACTTTTTTTTAAATGTTTTTACTAAAAATTTTACATTGAATTATTTACTTATTCTATTTAAATTTTATTATAATGTTGTATCTGATATTAATATGACATAAAAGGCAATAAATACATAATGTTTATAAAAATAATAACGTGTTTTATTTCTATTTCTCATCATTTTTTATTTGTAGTAGGAAATTAATTGCATAAAATACATACCTACATAGAGAAAAGTATAAATTTAAAATTTTGTTTTTTGTTGGGAGAAGGGGCGCTGGATAATTTTACTGTGGTAAAGGGGGGATTCTTTCAATACGGTTAAGAAACACTGATCTATGACATCGGTTAAATATTGAGTGCATTTAATTAAATTTATTTGGGAGTTTTTGAAAAATGTTTGTAATACTAAACTAAGCTTTTCATATAATTCATTTTCAAAATAGAGGTGATATTTAATTTTTGGAACTAAATATTCTTTGATAAATGCTATCATTTCTGTTTCATAATTAAATTTGGAAAATTCGACTAATATTCTTTGTTTAGTATTGTTGAATAATTTGAACATTTTTACAGGTTTAGGATTATATTCAACTTAAGAAATGATTATTTGATTTTTACAATGATTAACAGGTATATCTACTATTGGGATACCGATTGTGGGATTTTCATAATTAGAGTGAATCGTGATGTCACTACTGGTGTCTGAATTATTTATATCGTTTTGTTCTTCTGGTTGATGAACATCACCAGTTTCTACTATTACTGATTGATTATCAGTTTGATTACCTGTATTATTTTTATCATTTTCTAATTGTGTATAAAAATCTGCCATGAATTTATAAAAGGGGTCTAAACTATCTGTATCATTTGTATTAATTTCGTAACTTTGAATTTCGTCATTTTTATAAACTGTTATTAATATATCTGTATCGTTAAAAATGTGTTGTAACATTAAATAAATTTCGTCCCACTTTATTTTTTCAGGATTATTATGATTATCTAAGCCGCATGCAATTTTGGGGATACTGAGGTCTATAATTTCATGTTTTAAACAGAAATATTTTAAGTTGAGCAATGTATAAAAAATATCTTGTTTCGATGGTTTATGGAAATATTTCTCTTTAGTTATTAGGTAAATTATATAACGTGTTTTGTCTTTTAAGTAAACTAAATTATGAATTTTGGGTTTTTGCAATTTTAATTTTTCAATTTTAATTTTTCTCTAAATTTTCTAGCAATTCCTGCTGACATTTCTAAATCTTTGCTAACACAGTGTGCTAGATTACTATTTAATGGAGCTTGAAATAAATCTCCTTGTACTTCTAAAATATTATTATTGTTAAAATTCATTTTTTGTTTTTGATTTAAATAATTTTGATATAAAGCTAATGGACTTAGGGAAATGTTATTATCTGAGTTTTCGTTAAAATTTTGTATTTTATCGTCTAAATTTTGTGGAATTCGACTTAAGGCGTCAGCGTTGGTATTCGATTTACCCTTTTTGTATATAATTTCATATTGGAACTCTTCGAGTTTCAAAGCCAGCGAATTAGTTTTTGACTACATTGTTTAAGAGAAAAGAGCCAATGTAGTGGTTTATGATCCGTGAAAATTTTAAATTTACGTCCATATAGGTAAGGTCTAAAATATTGTGTTGCCCATACGATTGCTAAAAGTTCCTTTTCAATGGTTGAATAATTTGTCTCTGAATCATTTAGCGTACGGCTTGCGTATGCTATTGGTAGGTCATTGCCGGGACTACCTTGCGATAAAATTGCGCCGATAGCAATGTTGCTTGCGTCAGTAGTTAGATTAAATTCTTTATCGAAGTCTGGGTACTGTAAGATCGGTTCATTAATTAACAAATTTTTGCATGTTTCAAAACAAGTTTTATATTCGGGATCATTGATATTTATTGTGGCATTCTTTTTTAAACATTTTGTTAAAGGTTTAGTAATTTGAGCAAAGTTTTTAATAAATTTTCTATAATAGCCTAAAAGTCCTAAAAAGCCTTTAATTTGCTTTTGAGTTTTTGGAATTGGATAGTTTTTAATAGCTGATATTTTATCAGGGTTCGGTTTGACTCCGGTAGGTGTTACTATGTGTCCTAAGTATGCTACTTCCTTTTTTAGAAATTCTGATTTATGTAATTCAATTTTGAAATTTGATTTTCTTAGTCGATCGAGAACTAATTTGAGATTATTAATATGTTCTTGTAAGCTGGTAGAAAAAATAATTATATCGTCGAGATATACGAGGCATATTTTATTAGTTAATCCGCGTAAAATATTGTCCATGACCCGCTGAAACGTCGCAGGTGCATTTTTTAAACCAAAAGGCATTCGTAAAAACTCATACTGACCGTCTTCCGTTGAAAAAGCGGTTTTCGGGATGTCTTTGCTATCTAATTCTATCTTGTGGAATCCAGAAGCTAAATCTAACGTTGTGAAATATTGACATCGTCCGAGTTTGTCTAATAAATCGGTAATATTTATATATATTGTCTAATAGTTGAGTATATTGTCTAGGTCGAACTGGAGTGGTATTTCTTGTGGAAATACTCATTGGTGTAGGCTTATAATTTTGCCTATTTGTAGGAACATTTTTATTAAATGGTTGGTTGTTCCTAAATGATGTTACTTGCTGATTATTAAATGTGTGTGCCTTGGCTGACTGATTAGGCACCGAGTGATTATTCGTATAAGTATTCTTATTTTGCATAGGTTTTTGATAACCTTTAAAATTTTGTAAAGAATACTTTGGATTTATTTTATTTTGAGAATTACTCAATTTATTTGACTTACTATGATTTTCAAATTGAAAGTCGTTAGTTAGCATATGCAATGCATTATTTAAATCAACAGGATTTTTGGCTCTCATTAACTGACCAATAGGTTCCTTTAGACCTCGTAATAAAACTCGTAAGGCATAACTTCTAAAATAGCCAATCAAAACTGAACCTTCATCAGGATTTACATGATTGCTAATATAAGATACTTGCAGATTTAAGACATTCTGCAATTTATTATAAAAATCAAATACTGTTTCATTGGGACCTTGTTTGAGTTCTGTCATTTCGACATTTAATGTAAACCAATCGCGTTTATCCGCGTACGTATTTAATAAAGCTGATTTTAAATCAAGCCAATTTTTTATTGTACAACTAGAGATGTTTATAGCAGCTTCGCCTTTAATTTTAGCGCGAATACTACTCATTAAATATTCATTTTGAAAGTCGTCAATGTCTCTAGTATTATAAAATTTGCGAACAAGTTTTTCACAAATATCAATGAAATGTGATAATAATTCTTGTTCTCCGTTAAATTCGGGAACCATTTCAAGATATTCTCTCTTCAAAATGGGTACGGCTTGCGCCGAAGCATTACCCCCTTTAGAATTCATTATAATAGTTTAATTTTAAAATTTTTACTTTCAAAATGTTTTATTATGATTCAAAATATTTTCACTTCAACGTGTATCTTAATTTTCAATTATTAAGCAACCTCTAAACAACATGAAAGTACTCACAGGAATATTGTCGTCAGCTTCATATTCATTGAAGTAGACTGGATCTCTGGATACCCGTTGTAGGTTATAGAATTGGCAGCAAGGCTGGTGTCAGCTCGACCAGGATGAATCTTGTTGTTGCGTTATATTCTTTAACGATCAACTTCTTCTTGGGTAAGTGTAATATGCGTTTACACTTGTTGAAACTTGGTATTGACAATTTAATCACATAAAGTGAACAAATTATATTCGTAAATTTGTTTGTCAATATCCTACCGACTGCGCCAAATATGTTAAGCACTAGGGCTTAAGCTTTTTTTAAAAGTATTTAATCAATCTCAACCACACGACTACATAAGATATGACTTTAATTAATTACAATATTTAATTAATAGTTTATTACAATTTGATTACATCGTGACGATGGAAATATTAAGAATGATTTACAGTCTAACATTAGTACTTATATATTATTGTGTTATCTTCAAATGATTCAAGTTTTTCATTAGATCATGTTGAGGTTGTGCTGACTTGGCATGCTGTCATCATGTTTCTGAATTATGTCAGATGGTGTAATATTATGTAACTCATAAGGGTCCATATAGGACTGGTCCTATAACTTTATATATATATATATATATATATATATATATATATATATATATATATATATATATATATATATAGCAAGGTTCTTTAAGATTTTGAAAATTGCGCCTATGGCTTTCATTGGTTGTTATAAGCTCCGCCCCTCTGATTTCGTGTACATTGAAACAGAATTTAATTATAATTTCAACAATTTCCACTGGTTATTAAATTTACGCTTTTAAAAATTATATGCAATATTTGCCAAAATATAACTAGAATTTTGAAAAAATAATTTAAACATAAAAATGCAAAAAAAAAACAAAAAAAAAATATTGTCTCTTCTCGTGGGGATCGAACTGACTTACTTGGGTGAAAAAGCCAGCGCAAGTACCACTACACCAAGATAAGCCTTCCATTTGAGCGTGTTACAAAGCTATAACTTGTGTACATTATTTGCCAAAAAACACAAAAAATGCGTTTTTTTTCAAAAACATAATCTGATCAAAAATTCCTGTTGTACTATTCCGGTTCACACCAATGTACATTACCTAGATTTTTTTCAGATTTTTAGTTTAAACCATCTGGGCTACAGGGTGTGGGACAAAAAATTTTTTGCACAATTTTGGCAACAATCGCTTCAAAATAATTTATTTTGCAAAAATAAAAATTTGATTGTTAATCCACGTACCAAGGGCTTTCATTTGATACCCTACTCAGAATTATAAAAAAATATTTTTATTTTCGATGAGCACATATTTGTTTATATTTTTAGGGGGATATGTTTTTTAGATGTTTTAGTATTTTTCCTATGTGCGGGTCAAAGAGTTGTATAAGCATGCCAAATTTCAACTCTCTAGGTTTAGCCGTTTGGCTACAATTTTTACCGAACAGACAGACAGACAGACGACAAAATGACGTTATAAGGTTTTTTTGGTCATACCTACAAAACCCTAAAAAAGAAGACCTGTTGGCTGCATACAAAAAAAAAAAAATCGAAATCTTTCATCGACCAAAATCAACATGCAAGGACCGGATCGTCCGATTTACATAAATGAACATCTCACCCCCAAAAATAGTCTACTCTACAAACAAGCTCGCACTCAATTAGGGTCAAAAGGATTTAAATATATATGGTCGAAAAACTGCAAAATATTTGCGCGAAAAGATGTTGTCTCTCGTATATTTTGCATTCGATCTGTAGATGACATCAAAAAGTTCATGTAATTACTTATTTCTGCTTCTTATATTATTTATTCTGAAATTTATGACTCTCTCAGTTTATTACCAGAACGTACGAGGACTAAGGACTAAGACTAATAGTGTAAAATTAAATTCAAGTTTATGCGACTATGACATTATTTGTCTAACCGAAACCAATTTAATTTCATCTGTGTACGACCATGAAGTTTTGTGTAGTGAATACAGTGTAGTGCGGCGAGACGAGGCTTAGATAACTCGGTAAAATTACAGGGTGGCGGTGTTCTGATAGGAATAAGAAATTCATTATCATATATAGCGAATCCTGACTGGTCTACCAATGCGGAAGATGTTTGGATTACAGTAATACAGTAAATACTAATACATTAAATAATAAAAATAACTATTTTAAACTTCATATATGCTGTGTGTATTTACCACCGGATAACACTGATGCATTGCAAACTTTTCTAACCAATTTATGTATGATTCGTGATTCAGCTCCAGATGATAAATTTCTCATATGTGGTGACTTTAACTTACCACATTTAAAATGGGTACAGTCAAAGGTTGGTCTAACAGCGAGTAATACATATAACTCTGCATCCATTGATTTTGTAGATTGTTTTTCATATTGTGATTTTTATCAATTTAATCATGTACTTAATTATAATAATAGACTTCTAGACCTTATAATAAGCAACACCGAATCTATCAATGTTACACGCTGTGATACCCCAATCTGTAATATTGACAATCATCACCCGCCACTGGACATTTATTTATTTTGTGTTAATCAGAAACATTTAGAAATTAAACCTAGACATATGTATTTGTACAAAAGTGCCAATTATGTCGAAATAAATAATTTTCTCCTAAATATTGTTTACACAATGTTATAAATAAATATGTCAAACAAAAACGTATCAGGAATAAATCTTACCCGTCTTGGTATAGTAAGGAATTGATAAATTTAATTAAAGAAAAATATAAAGAGCATTCTAAATATAAAAGATTCAAAAATCGAATTCACTATGAAAATTTTTCTTTATTAAGGAAAAGACCGATCTAAGATGATCGGTCGTGAACGAAGATCTGATTGCACTCGAAGATCTAATTGCAAAGCTTGCATTAGTCGGTATACATGGTAACCTTTTAAAATGGTTCCAATCTTATTTGACTGACAGAGAACAAAGTGTGGTATTGAATGGTTTTCAATCTAAGTACGTGAATATTACTTCCGGTGTACCTCAAGGGGCACATTTAGCGCCTTTACTTTTTAACATATTCATAAATGACATATTGGAATGCTTTGTGAATTCCAAATTCATAATGTATGCCGATGATTTGAAATTATATAGGCCAGTTACTACAACTAATGATTGCAGAGCTATTCAAGAAGATTTTGAAAGATTAATTCAATATTGCCATCATAATAAACTTAAACTAAATGTAAACAAATGTAAAACGATTTCATTCACTCGCAATAGAAATATCATCAACTTTGACTACAAACATAAAAATATAAATATTGAAAGTGTTTCACAAATTAAAGATCTGGGTATCATTCTAGACTCAAAACTATTATTTGATATCCACATTGATACTACGGTAAAAAAGGCTTATAAAATGTTAGGCTTCATTTTGAGGACTAGTAAAATATAGTGACAGTAAAGTGTTTTTATTAGTGAAGACTAATAAAAACACTTTACTGTCACTATATTTTACGCACGTTAGATGTCAGCTAGAATTCTTAACAATAACTTGATCACCACACTATAAGATTTACATAAAACGTATTGAAAATATTCAAATTAAGTTTTTGAAACACCTAAATTATAGATTTCCACAAAATTCTACATATTTAATATCTCTTGAAAAGAGAAGAACTTTATTAGATATGACATTTCTGTACAAGTTGTTAAATAATTTAATTGATTGTCCTGATCTTTTAAAGCAAATGTATATGCGTGTTCCGTTACACTGTACTCGAAATCACGAGTTCTTTTCTTTGCCACTAAATAAAACTAACTCTGCATACAATTCCCCACTCAATAGAATTTGCTTACAATTTAATAAAATTTCATTAAACTGTCCTGATATATTTTTGTACAATATTTACCAATTTAAAAAACACCTTCTTCACCTATTGTAATTTATTTAGAATTTATTATTATTAATGTATGTTATTATTTTTATTACTATTTTCTAGTTTCCGAATTAAGTCTATTGTATTATTTGTATTTATGACTTTATTGTATGATGCTATGTATAGATATAAAATATTATGTCACTGGCATAATTTTAGTTTTAATTTTTTATATGTAAATAGTGCCACATTGTTATTGGGCTTGTCCTGTTATGTGACCAAAATAAATAAAATAAAATAAAAATATTGTACTATTCTAACCTAGTACTATCAGCAATGGCAAAACGTCCAAAATAAAGGTGTCCGCATTAATATTGGACCATTGCAAAATAATTTCAAAGATATTAATATTTTTTCAATTGTTATTGATGTTTCGTCCGTAGTTTCTACATTACCCTAGTTTTCTAAGATGTTTTCACTAGTTCTTATTCTTTTGGAAGCCTGATGTTCTCCATGCTGTATGTTTATATTTTGGAATGAGCTTTGAGTGTCTTCTTCGTTTAATATATTCATGGATTGCGATATTACTTGTGGAATTGACAAATTTTCTTTTGATAGATGTGTCATTGTAGCTGTCTGACCCTCTGTTGGGGTAGACATATTTTTTTATGATGGAATTGTATATGTAATTGATTTCACTTTGCAGAGCTGGACAAAGATATTTCTGCGCCCGAGGCAAAGTACAAGTCTTGCGCCCCCATCCTTGATCATAACCAAATAAATAAAAGATGCCGGGTTGAAATTATGACCAAAAAAAGGGTGCCGAAATGATTTTTGCGTCTTTACCAACTTGCACCCGAGGCGAGTGCTTCACTCGCCTCACCCTAGATCCAGCCCTGTCATTTTGTACGCGAAACCTTGTTGCCTGGAAAAGTGTAGAAAATATATCATTTGTGTGTACTACTGCCGACATTTGGTCAGTTAAAAGAATAAGCTGTTTAGGTGTAACGGCTCACTGGATCACATATTTTTAGATAGAAAATCTGTAACTCTAGCTTGCCAAAGATTTCGGTTTTGCACAGTCAAGTAATGATAAAATGTAATACTCTTTAGAAAGCTGCAGGACGGTCGAAGTGCGGAGTAATTATTGATAATTTGGGATATTATATATAAATTAATCCAAGCGATTCAAAATATCGCAATATGATTAAAAATGCCAACGGAGTAGCCGAGCTGTTAAAACAGTCTGAAGTGTGAGGTTGCTGGTTCGATTCCCCGTTGGTGATATTATTCGGGCGAGAATAATATGTTTACATTACTCCTATTTTCATAATCATTCACCCCTCATTCAGGTGTAGAAGCTCGCCCTCTGGCATCGGCGATTGGCCTCGTTGCAGAAATACGCCGATTTAAAATATATAAAATAATAATAATGATGATGATTAGATAATGATTACCGGGTGTGGCGGTCTTTTGACCGAAAAGGCTTAGTGCCCTTTCCCTCCGGATCGCTACCACAAAGTTACCACGGCAGGAATCAATCGGAGGTAACGTCGAACCTACCATCTGGTCGATAAATCTTGTCACCGTTTCATGGGCCCAACCACCCCATGAAACGTATAAATGGTTCCAAAAACCACAGGAAACCATACAGCTTCCCACAACGGGTTCTTCTCGGATGGTGACCCACAAACAGTTGAGCGAAGCTAGAACCCCGCTAGCCGGGCCCGCCACAGGTGGGCACCCGAGGAGCAGAAAGACCTGCTTCAGGTTTACGAAGCAGCGTCATCCAATCGCAGAGGCTACATGATCAAAGCCCACTCACAATGGTGTGAAGTTCACCCTGAGCTGGAATTCATGACGCAACAAAATCTGCGCGACCAAGTACCCACCAGCGACTTATAGGTAAATACCCACTGATTTTTCTTCAGTATATGCAGGATTCGTACCCTCTTCTCTGGAAAAAAATCTTTGAGAGGATTTTTGGCCCTTTGCGCGCCTCATATGAACGTGCCCGTCTTGTACAAAATAATTTCAATGTTCGTGCTGATGACCTTTCACGACTAAATGAACTTATTGACGAGCAAATTTTCCCTCAGAGTAATCTTTGGGAAATCGACTGTGCTGTATACGCTGCAGCAGCTTTGCTGACTCCAAAGCGGTCTTTGGCCTCGTAAGGCATTGAATGGCAAACTGCGTATAAAGCAATTAGAGTAGAAAATGACGCGTTCACGCCCGGAAGCTTCTCGTATTCAATATTCTATTGATGCTTTACGAAGTATTAGGTCGTTAGGTGCGAATACTAAGCGCATACTACACAAACTGCGCATAAAGCATCATACACTGAATTTTTCCAATCTGACTCTGCTAAAGCAGAAAGGCTAAAACTCCTGGATATCGAGAACAAGCAGATGTTTGTGATCGGCTTCTCAAGTCCAGCTGGGAATAACATATCTCTCAAGGAAAAAGAGGTCCAAGAATATGGATCTCTTGTCCGAGCTTAGACAGCTGTATCCAGGGTATAAAGTTAAGCTTGTAGTCCTGATAGTTGATGATTTGGGGGGTATGAAAGCCTCCTATCAAAGGGAATCCCAGTCCATTCCCGCCTGCAGATCTTCTGCCACCTCTCTGATCTGCAGGATGTAAAAAGCAGTGCTGCATCTAAGCCTGTCAGTTCTATTGAACGCTACGTATAAACCCCAGAAATTACACGTTTCTTACACAAAACTAGCAATCTGAAATAAAATTAGTAAGAAACTATGCATCAAATTTTGCACCGAATTTTTATCTGCCTAAAAGGATATTTTTAACAGTAGAAAAAATTGCTTTAACTGTGTTGTCGCTAAATAACTTAATAATAGATATCCAGAGCCGCAGTAAGGAAAATTTGCGCTAGGGGCGAAACTGCGTTTTGGCGCCCTTGACAAATAATTCCAAGTGATGAGCAAAAAAAAAAAGGTCCTCACCTCGCAAATTCCAAGTGAAGAGCAAAAAAAAGGTCCTCATTTCGCAATGTGGCGCCCCTTAGTCAAGCTCTCATCGGCGCCCTTTTCCTTAGTGCGCTAGGGGCCATCGCCTCCCCCCCTTACTGCGGCTCTGTAGATATCAGACGACAATGTTCTGTAATTTTTTAAATATATTTGTGGGTTTCATATAACTTTTATATTAATATAGTTTTGTGGAAATATTCAAATAATACAACATTTTTTCGACTTAATTGCTTATAATTTATAACTTTCGTCGAAAAATATTATACTTGATTATAATAAAATGCTATTTAGTACACGAAAAATACATAATTTTTACTGGCAGCACCTAATTTGAGAACCGCGGCAGATTCAAGATGGCGGCAAAATAGACTACTAAGTACAATAACTATAAGTAGATTTAACAATAGAATAAAATAGCTAGAAACATATTGGTAGAATGAAACTATAGCTACAACTTGCCGAATCGTAAGCAGATATGCGTAGATTGGTATACAAAATGACGTCAATCATGCAATTTGTTTATTTAGAATTACATAACAATTTTTTCTACAGTTAAAAATATTCTTAGATAGATAAAAAAAATCAAAAATTCTCGCCTATGGCTCGAGTGGTAAACTACACCCTCGTGAAATACAGTCCCCCTATTATTTATTTGTCAAATAAAATACTATTTTAACATGATTCTGGCAAAAATCGTGTTAAAATAAATAAGATTTAAAAAGCTACTGTTCGTTCCTTAATCTACGTCTTAAGAGCTTTAAAGAAGTGTCCAATTTTAAAAAAAAATATGCAATGGGATGTATAATATATATTTTCACAACTAATCTAAATGTGAGGAAGCTTGTAATCGTTGCCTCCTCTATGAAGCATGGTCAATTCCATACACTTCTGCAGTGTGATGAAACAATTGTCTAGTTTTTCCCCGGTTATTTCATCTCATGTTTTATGCACGGCCGCAATGAGTTCATCAATACTGGACGGGGACTCTTTGTGTTGTAATGATTGAATGGTGTTAAAGAAACCCAAATCGAGGACTAATTTAAATAAATAACTACTGATACATTTAATTTCATTATTTCAATAATCCATTAAAAAAAAAACTAAAATCGGACACTTATTTTGGAACGGGGGAGTATATCTTTTCTACGATAATAATATTATATAATATTATAATTTAAAATATTTTTTCCACGATACAAAAAAATCGATATTTTTCGAAAAACTAATCTGATAAAAAATCCTGTTGTCTATTTCGGTTTCCATGAATATACATTGTTGAGATTTTTTTTATAAACGCATCTAGAAGTTTTACTTGATATCCTACTCAACATTTAAAAAAAAAAATATATATTTTTTCGTTAATTTCAAATTTGTTTATATTTTTCGGACGATGTGTTTTTCGAATTCTCAGTATTATTCTTATATGCATACGAAATTTAAAATTTTCAAAGTCTAGCCATTTTATCATAATTTTTTGCATGCAAACAGACAGACAAACACATGAGGGACGGTATAAGAGTTTTTTTAGTTATACAGTCGATTCCGCGAGACAGCCTCTTATTAGGGACAAATACCTAAGAACGGAAACAAAAGCGAGGAAATAACACAAATGTACTTCGTTTTTTCGGGACAATATTCCGTTTAATCGGGACAATAATCGTGTGAATTCCCGTGGTTGCGGAGAAAAATTGTCTATAAAATTAATTTTAGTTGGCGAGCTCTAAAAACCAACATAATACAAAATTGTTTTGGTTATTGAGAAGTGACATTACCGGTGGCGGCGCTGTGATCCAAGGCAGTATGGCTGTTGGCTTTAGTACTCAGCTGTCAATATGCTTTGTCCTATCTTGAATGACAGCCAAAAACACTACAATATATTTAGCTTTTATAGTTTTTCACAACTTCTGTCGACATCCTAACAAAAATTCAACACTAAAACATATGTAAAAAGTTCAAACAGTACTAGAGTGTCTAGTACAATATTTGACCACCAGAGAGCGGTTTAAAATCTACAAAGATTTCAGAGCACAGCAGCGACGAAAAAAATGAAATTTCACATGGTGTTAAGTTGACGAGAATGGAGATTGTGAGGACGTAATTGTCGAAGGCATTAAATAAAAACATCAGAATTTAGAGGAACCCGACGACAGTACATAACAGTACATAGTGATGATAATGATCTTCCTGTACCCGTAACAAACCGTAAGGCAAAACAATGTATTGATAGATTACAACGTTATTTTATGCAAGATGGAAATGACAGGAGTCCCATGCAGTGCCGGCGTTACGTACAGGCAGAGCAGGCGGCCGCCTGTAGCGACACATTCCAGAGGGCGACCCCAGGCCGCCCTCCTGGTTTAAACTAATATAGGTAGGTACATGCAAAAATCGAAAAACAAAATTCGAATTTAAAAAAACAAATAACGTGTGTAAAAATATTTAGAAGAACAATCTAAGAAAATACAATAAAGCCATTGCAATAAATAACTTTATAGCTATTTCCTACTAAAGATAAACTACGTTTTAATTTCCACGAATTAGGTTTTATTACTAACCGACACTACACAACAATTGATGCCAATTTGATCCAGTTTTACTTGAAACCTCTTCGATGTGAGTGGTTTATTTAAAAGTTTGAGTCTAAAATTATTATTAAAATATATATTTTGTGACTAACATTTTTTTTTAACAGTTTTTTTTAAATAATTTTTAAAATATTGGATTCGAGATATTGAGGTAAGTACTCGTATATGCTAAAACGTACCTTTACTTTTTATTTCAAAATAAATTATTAAGGGGTAAAATAATTATGATATTTGGATAAATCTCATAACAAATGTATATTATGGTTCCTACTGGCATATTTTGATTTGACTAAACGTAAATATTATTTTTACAGATCGTTTTCAATAAAAATTTTTAGACAATATATTTTAAACTCAATATATGAATTAATATCATATTCCAAACTGCGACTAAGGCTGTATTTATGAAACAGGTTTTATTTTTATCTTATATTTTATATATAATTATTAATATTATTATTTATATAATTTTTTCTCTGCATCAATATACATATGATCTGAATTATTGAAACATACATCTAATTTGACTTTCAAGTCCATATGTTCAACAAGATGGGAAAGCAGAATCAATGCCAAGATTGACGCAAAAAATTTGGAACAAAAATTGAAAAATTATCAATTTATTTTTACAGCAGTGCTTTGGTACAATGTGTTATTAGAAGTTAATAAAGTAAATCTTTGAATGCAGAATCCAAAATTTTCTATTTGTGCCGCCTTAGAAACAATTAAGTCCGTTCTTAATAATTTGAAAAACCTCAGAACCGACGGAGAATTCCAGAACCTTTTTATCACTGCTTGTGAATTAGAAGAAACAATTGATTTGGAACCCAAATTTGAAACAATGCGAGTAAAAAACGCAAACGGAATTTTGAATACGAAGCGAGTGACGATCTAATGGAAGATTTAACACAAAAATTTAAAATTGAAGTTTATTTTAATTTGTTAGACGTCGCTATACACTCAACAGAGGAACGTTTCCAACAGCTATCATATTATAATAATATATTTGGCTTCTTACATTCCATTTCGAAATTAACTACATGGAAGAAAGAAGATATTTTAAAGTATTGTAAGGATTTAGAAGTTATACTGAGCGATGGTAACAAAAAATACATTGACAATGTTCAACTGTCAGAAGAATTAATATTTATTTCAAGTTTGCTGAAACCATCAGATGATCCAAATTTATATATTGCTCTAAAAATATTATTAACAATACCAGTTAGTGTTGCTAGTGGGAAATGTTTTTTTCGTCTAAAACTAATAAAAAATTATTTAAGATCATCCATAACACAAAACCGACTATCTGGGCTAGCTATTTTGTCCATTGAAAATGATATTTCGAGAGCAATAGACAAAGAAGATATACTACAAGATTTTACAAATAAAAAAGCAAGAAGAAGATTTTAATCTTTTTGTTATACGTTAAGTTGTAAAACCAGATAGAATTATTCAATTTATTTTATATATGCCACTGTATTTTGCATAAGTGAGTGACTAAAGAAAGTTAAATTTTTTTTTTTATTATTGGCTGTTACTATTATTTTTCTTTATTTATTTTTTGATTTAATAATTATTATTGTTTGAGGCAATTTTTTATTACAAATGTGATTATTATGTTATATCTATAAATGAATAGTTAATAAATCCGTGTTTTGTTTTGTAATTATATTTAATTTTACTCATATTTTTTATATTTTATAGCATAAGAAACCGTTTTTTTTAATTACTAGGGCGGCAAAAAGTCTAGTGCCGGCCCTGGTCCCATGTCAGCATTAAATATTTGCGCTGATTTTGTTCAACTACAATCCCGCAAAAACAAAATGCAAACCACTTAGGAGGACTTCTTGCAGAATACATAATTTAATTTAAGTTTGAACATTATTTTTCTTCCAGAATTTATTACGTAATTTACTGTTTCAGAATTTATATTATTTTTATTATGTAGTACTTTGTTAGTTATTTCGAATAATTTGGCCAGTCGCTTAGTCGGGACAAAATGTACTAGTCCCTGACTAAGCGGAAACGACCACATACAAAACCCTAAAAAAAATTGGTTGAATTGTGGTGAGTTTTACGTGAAGAAGTCTGATGTGACAAGAAGAGTTTTAAATGATCGTACTCAGAATTGAAAGATTATTTTAATTATGATTGATCTATGGTACGTTACGTAAGCTATGTATGGTAATGGTACACAAAATGCGTTAATGTTACGAGCGGAAGTTAGATCGATGCAAATGATACCGAGTATGCTGAGGTCGTTTTGAGGGCAATGCATATTAAAACTAGCCCTTCATGTACACGGTGAACAGAGCCGTTTTTTCGCCTAGGCCAACGAGGCCATGGCCTAGGGTTCATGCAAAATCGAATGTATTGCAGTCTGCGATATGCTAAAGGATGTCTCTATCTCTCAGTAAGTCACATGCCGATCTTCTTCAATCATTCTGCGCGCAGCATCGATGTTATTTTGAAACACAACCGATTTTGGTTGACCTTCACGAGATTCATCACTGACGGACGCACGACTACGACGAAATTCTGCAGACCAATTGTAAACAGTCTTTTCTGATGGTGCTTCATTACCAAAAGTTGAACGAAGCGTATCTATGCATTGTTGTTGAGTTAGGCCTTTACTAAAATCGTAAAAAATCACCCAACAAAAACCTTCATGAATAATATCAATTTTTTAACAAACTTGTTTTTTTCACGCTCAATGATTTAACAATAACAAATGTCAAATTTTACGAATATAGTAATGACACATTTCAATATTGCCATCTAGTGATCGTTTGTAAAAACATAAAAGGTACCTCTCGTATTGCCTATGTAAATGCTTCCCAAGGTACTAAAATGGAGTAAAATTAGAACTCTAAGATGGCTGTGTCATTATCGTACCGAAAAGTTTGTGAAAACTTATTCTTTATAAACTTAACGAATACTTCAAATTATTGGCTTATTAAAATGTCAGAGATATTTCTTTCCCTGCATATGGAAACATTATAGGTATTAACGTTTCTAGAATATGTTAATATTTAAATTGCTCCATTATCCTAATTCTTATTATTGGGCCGGTTACAGATGAAGAAAAATTTGATGAAAGCCATGATATTGCTGCCGCCATGTTTGACAGTAGAAATATGGTACTTTTTGTCAATCTTGTACCTTTTCAACGCCTATACAATACTTTCCATGACTCCCGAATGATTTAAATTTACTTTTTTCGTTCTATAGGGCCGTTTTATATTTATTTATGTACCACTACAAATGATCTTTATAAAAATCCAATTGAGTCCTTTGGTTTCTTTTAGAAATAAGTATCTTTTATATACTGTTATTCTACCAATGAATCCCATATCATTCAGATTTCTTCTTGCAGTACATCTAGAAAATGACCTTCCTGAAATTTCTTGAGAAATGTTCTCGCACCCCCCTAGAAACGAAAAAATCATATACTTATTTAATAAAAACTAAGCAACTGAATATAAAAATCACTATTTTTATTAATAAAAATTAAATAATAATCAAAATTAAATTAATATATAAGCCCACCCGTATCTGTAAAAATCACTAACAAATGTGTATTATTATATGGATTTTTTTCGAAATGGACCCCCCCCCTCGGACTAATTTGTGTGCGCGTCTGAAACCTACCGCTACATTGGGTAGCAGTTAAAGATTTCCGAGAGGACCATTTTCAAAGTGTAATTATGTTTGAAAAAAGGAATTAATTTACAATACTTTGTGCATTGCTTTTGGGGCAATCCTTGTAAGAGTTGTATCGAACGTGCGCTATATGCAAACGTTCTTTACTTCTTGGACGAGCTTCGTACATTCATAATTTTGTTTATTGTTCTGCCTTATGAAATAATGGTAATCACCGTTGTAAGATAATGTATTTTAAAAATACACCAAAAATAAATTATTTTTGTTTACATATTGTTGTTTACAATTTTGGTTGAAAATGGTAGATGAAGTAATTTTGTTTTTATATTCAGCTAGAAAGTTTTGTTTTATTAATAACATATTTGGCATATTTATGAGAAAAAAATAATAATAATAATAAAAAAAATTCGGCAATAAATATGTTTATCTTTATATTTTAAGAACATTAGGTATTTGACCCTGAGATTTGGGATCAACTTATTATTATTAATAATAATATTATAATAATAACAGCATATGAGTCCCAACTGTTCTGTTTTCTAATTAAAACTAAAAAACTACTGGTTGGATTTTGTATAATACAGCCTTGGACAAATGTATGAAGCACCCTACGTTTTAGTAAATTTTGAGATTATTGCAGGAAAAATGGTAAATAAAATAATACATACAGCTTTTAATGAGAACTTTAATCAAAATTATTAATATTTTGTGGTACCTCCTCGTGCTTTAATTACCGCACGTACCCTTTTAGGCATACTGTCCACAAGATTTTTACGTACATCGGATTGTACATTGAACCATTCATCCACAATAATTTTCTTCAATTCTTCTTTTGATTTGCATTTGTAAAGAGACACTCTTGTTTATCAGAATCGACCATAAATTTTCAATTTGCGATAAATCTGGTGACTGGGAGGCCATGCAAAAAGTAGCACATTGTTTTTGAAAAACCACTCATTTGTTGCTTTGGCTTTGTGACAGGGGGCATTATTTTGTTGAAAAACATATTCTGGATTGTCTTCATCAAATAATTTTACATGCACTCCCAGATCATGATGCTACCACCACCAAATTTGACCGTAGGGATGATGCTGTCAGGATGAAAAGCTTCACCCGGCTTACGTCTTACAAAGATGGCTCCAGGTTATCCAAAAAGCTGATCCACAAAAGAAAAAACAAACCTTAATTTCGTAAATTTATAGTAAATTAAATTTTATATTGTTAGTGCAATAATTGCTTAGAAATTTATTTTTCTGTTAAATTCGTAAGTACATTAAACCATTACAATACTTACCTATATTGGACTCATCAGATGAAATGATTTTCGCTCATTCATCAGGTGTCCAATTTAAATGTCTTTTGGCCCACTCAAGGCGAAGTTTTTGTGTCGCTCGGTCAACAGTTGTTTTCGGCGAGCTCTTCTTCCATGCAAATTATATTCCACTAGACGTATTCTAATTGTTCTAGGAGAAAGTTTTACCTCTCTATGCTCCCACAGATCTCCAGCCAGCTCTTTTCACGATATTGAGCATTTACGAAGAACACTTCTCTTTATAACACGATCATCTCTGGAAGTGGTTGCACGTTTTCTTCCACTTTTTGGCCTGTTGTCTTAAGTATCAGTCTCTTGGAACCTTTTGTTGGTAATTTGCACGGCTTTTCTTTAACACTCCATTTATTTTTTAATTTTCACCTGTGACTGTCTTTGTGAATGGAGCAATACAATTCGACTCTTTTCTGCCACAGTGAGTTCACACTTTTTAGCCATAATATAATTAAAAATATTCACTTGAACTCAATAAAACATGAAAAAGATAATAATGATCCAAGCCCTAGTTGTTTATTTTTATGTAAACAAAACGTAACAGATCTGAGCCTATATTTATTTGTATTTCAAGTTTTATCATAACTCTGTATACATTTTTGGTTAACTGATTAGATGTACATCTAACGTTTATTTACACGAAAAAAAAATGCCAATATTGTTTACAACGAAGTAATTTAAAAATAAATTATTGTTGTGGTTAACAAATTTTATCTTCAACTCCCCGAGCAGCTACGTGTAATCTGCTAGTATTGTATAATACTTGATAAAAATTGTGCCAATTCTGCTGGAACTGGGGGGGGGTCGATGTCCGTCAGCCTCCCTTGGCTGCGCCACTGCTGTTGGACATATATCAAGATGACAAATGACCGGGGCAGATTATGCAGGAAGTAATTTTGGAGGGTTAAAACGAATTAAATCAGTTTTTCGGTATAACTCTAAAAATATCACTTTTTTAGTGATGTAATAGTATTCTTACTTTTTTTAGTTAAATTATAAACTATGACTTACGAAGTAATTCTTAATATACATGTTATCATTGAAAATATCTTTGCAAAAAAAAATCAACACAACAAACAAACAAAAATAATAATTTCTCACGATCCTCATGTTTACAAAATATTAACAACACTAGGTAACTCGCATTTAATTTGTATCTGGCATCTCGTGCAAACAAAAACTCTAATTTTACTTTTTCAGTGATAATTAAGAACTTCCATGTCCCAGCTACAGAATGTTAATTACATCTTATCTATTAACTCAAACCTACATTCTCCCAACGGACATAATTATCATTGTTTTTAGCTACTCTTGATTGGAACCTACATTGTTAAAAAAATTGTCAAAATGAAAAAATTGATGCTAATTTTTTTAAAACTATTTAAACTCAAAAAGATTTAATTTAAAACTTGAGCATTACCTGGAACTATATTTGGTAAAAATATAAGAATATAAACAAAAATGAGTTTTTTTCAGTCTATTATCGAAACAATAACACACATGGAGGAGAAACTTAAACAAGCTAATACTTTTATTCTGAACCTTTTACCACCACTGTTATATTACAATAGGATTACCAACCATCCTACTTTAGTAGGACATGTCCTACAATTTACCTCCTTGTCCTTCGTCCTACCTACTGTTAAAAAATATCGGAAATGTCCTACTTTATAGTATTTTTACTTTTGAAGACGCCTTTACCGCTGAGTCGACGTTTGCCGATGAACGAGGCATAACGTTTTGACTAAATTTCTATGATGTCAATAAGGATAAAGCTTTATTAAAAAAAGCAGGTACATCTAAAAAATATGATTTTATGAAAAAAAAAAAACGAAAATGTGAACGTCAACCAATAAACATATCTAATTATATTTTTTATTACCATATATATTTAAACTTGATTGTTAATTATTTATTGGTTGTTTCTTATTAATTACTATATACAAAGAAAATTTTAAATAATTTCTTATGATTTATTTTATATTTTTATTCCTAAAATGTGATTTTGTTAAATATAAAGAAAGATGTGAACCAATAAACATATAATTTAATTTTCATATTAGTAGTATTACTTATTATTTATTGACTGTTTCTTGTTAATTATATGTTATGTTGGATCCCATAATGAGGCCTTTTTGAAAATTTGTTTAATAATATGTAATCTATAATAAAATATTTTTATAGAATTATTAAACAAATTTAAAAAAATCAGCTGTGGCCACCACAGGACCGACCGCCATCATAAAGTACTTGTATAAAATACATTTTAGCAGCAGAGTAGAAATAACTTGGCCTAATATTTTCTAACATAGATATTATTTATCATGACCATGGAAACGTTACATTTAAGTATGAAAAAATTTAAACAAAAATTTTAAAATTTTACACAAATTTTTCGAATTTTTCGTTTTATCAAAAAACGTCTCAAATAAAAGTTATTAGTTATTGTATTTACAGCAACTTTTGTTCAATAAATTTTTTCGATATATTTTTCTGTTGCTAAGTATTCGCAAAAATCTTAAAATCGACACGACTAAACTCCCATTTTTAGTCAAACGATTTTTACCAAAAGTTGATCAACTCGTTCCATTGATGTCAAAAGCTTAAATATAAATTTTCATAAAAATCGTTTTAGCCGAATTTGCTCTGCACGTGTACACAGACAGACAGACAGACAGACGGACGGACGGACGGACAGACAGACATGCTAAAAATAGTCAAAACGTTATGTGGGACCTCAATTCGTGGAAATCCATCGAAATCTCGAACTGTCAAAATCGGTATGATCACAATACCTCCCTTATATATGTTGACGGTCGGTAAAAAGGCCTCACTATGAAAAAAATGCCTTGTTATGGGATTTGAACTTAATTAAGTACCTATATATTTCGTAGCATAATAAAAAATTTAAAAAAAAAAAAAAACTGTCCTACTGTGTTCTACTAAACTACTATTTTTAGTTGAAATATCCTACTCTGTCACGAGAGACATTTGGTTACCCTATATTACAAGTCTTGCCAGATATGCGTGTTATAAGATTTTTGACAATTACACCGAAAAAAGGGTAGGGCGCAAAAACTTTTTTGAAGGCAAACGATAGAAAAGTTGTTGCTGAGAAACAAAATTTATTTTTTGATTATGAAAGAAAAAAACTGCAAATTTCAAATCATGCTGTTTTATATAAAATATCTTGAGGGTGATGACCACCGTCTCTGTGCACTCATGCAACTGATTTCTGACGTTTCCCTTTACATGTTCCAACATGTCCACTGGAATTTGGGCTATTTCCTGACAATTTCAGCTGAAATAGGTTTGTGGGGCGATGTTTAAAAATCTCTGCCTTGGGGTATTCCCATAAAAAAAATCACAGGGCGGTAGATCGGGCGAGCCACGGGATGTCTCGAGTCGAGATAAGCCGTTCAGGGAACATTGCTCTCAAAACTGTTATCGTAGTTCGGACTGTGTGGGCCGTGGCACGAAGTTTTGAATCATGTCCACATACCGCTGTGAATTGACAGTAACTGGTCGATTGTCCTCCTCAAAAAGAAAAATAAAGACCAATAATTTCACCTCTCGACTACGCACACTATACTGTCACCTTATTACTGTGAAGTGGCCTCTCATGGAGCTCGCTAGGATTGTGGACATGTTGGACCGTGTATAGGGAAACGTGAGAATTGGGTTGTATTAGTGTATAGAGAACGATGGCCACCACCTTCAAGATATTTTGTTTCACAAACAGCATGATTTGAAATTTAAAACTATGTTTTTTCATTATCAAAAAATAAATCTTGTTTGTCAGGAATAACTTTTCTTTCATTTGCCTTCAGAAAAGGAATTTTTGCGCCCCACCCTGTATAAGCTAACATATTTAGTTCCGAAAAACCCTATAAGAAACAGGAGAAGAACTGTCTAGTTGGGCTTTATGAAAACAAGTTTGCAACACATCAGCAAAGATAGGGTAAGAACAGAAATAAAATGGAAACAGAATGCAAGTTATTTCAACAAATATAAAGTTACACTACTTTTAGTTAATAAAATAGTTTGCACCAAATAAGGAGACCAACTATATTTTATGAAAAAGGAGTAAGTTGAGAACTCCAGATGATCTGCCGGTGGATCTTCCAAATGCAAGAGTTCCAGAATCTCTGTATTCGATTTTTTTTTTAACAAAAGCAAGAAATCTTTGGAGTTTTATTGATGGGTATACGAGGGCTATCTTTTATGTTTTTACAAACGACCACTAGATGACAATATTGAAATGTGTCATTACTATATTCGTAAAATTTAACATTTGTTATTGTGAAATCAGTGGCAGCTTATAAATTGACCGAGTAGTTTGTTGACAGTGAGAGTTAAAAAAAAAGTTTGTGAAAAAATGGATATTACTCGTGAAGGTTTTCGTTGGATGATTTTTTACGATATTAGTAAAAGCCAAACTCAACAAAAATGCATAGATTCACTTCGTACAACTTTTAGTAATGAAGCACCATCAGAAAAGACTGTTTACAATTGGTTTGCAAAATTTCGTCGTAGTCGTGCGTCCGTCAGTGATGAATCTCATGGAGGTCTACCAAAATCGGTTGTGATTCAAAAAACATCGATGCTATGCGCAAAATGATTGAAGAAGATCGGCATGTGACTTACCGTGAGATAGAGGCATCCTTTGGCATATCGCAGACTGCGGTACATTCGATTTTGCATGAACATTTAGCTGTGAAAAAGATCTGTTCTCGATGGATTCCGCATAATTTGACCGAAACTCAAAAAAGGCTCGTGTTGATTGGTGTACGGGAATGCTAAAAAAAAATCAACCTAAGTACTGTAAAATCCGTACACAACATCGTTACAGGTGATGAAACTTTGATTTATTCATATGAACCGGAAACTAAGTAACAATCCACTGTTTGGGTCTTCCAAGATGGACCGAAACCCACAAAAGTTTTTTTACATGCCTTCTGTTTGTTCACGAAGCACTTTCGGTTGTACTGGACAATTAATGCTGAATGGTATACAACAATTTGTTTGTCATTAGAAGTCATCGACAAAATCACAGAAAAAAACACCAAAAACGTCATATCATTTCATCATGACAATGCAAGCTCCCACACAGCACGTCAAACAATTGATTATTTGAAGGAGAAAAACATCGAATTAATGTCACATTGCCCGCATTCACCACATTTATCTCCTAACGATTATTTTTTGTTCCCCAATGTCAAACAAAAAATGCGTGGAGAGCGATTTTCATTACCTCTGTTGAAGCTGTTGAAGATTTCGAAAACCATATTGAATTGATTTGAACGCATACAAAACTGTATAAATCTTAAAGGCGAATATTTTGAAATCCAATAAAACAGCTTGTTCAAAAAAAATATTTTTCTTTCTTAGTTTTTGTAAAAACTTAAAAGGTATCCCTCGTATAAGCAAGGAGAAAGAGGGTATTAGTAGATAACCATAAATAGTAAGTAAGTTTTACATGTTTTAATAGTAATCTCATTTACTTGGATATATATAGGCGGTTTCTTTGGTTTAAGCGGAACTAGATTTTAACTGTAAGTAACTTTTATCGGGCCGACCGGCGTAGCGTAGTGGTAACACATGTGCTCTGCGTTGCGAAGGTCTCGGGTTCGAATCCCGCTCAGGCATGGAAATTTTCTCAAATAAAAATTGTCCTGGCTAATTGCCACAGCAGCAAAGGCCATTAAAAAAAAAACTTTTATCGATTGATCGAAGATTTGGGTTATTTTGTTTAGGAAAAGCCTACTTCAATATATAAAATGTTTGCTAGTGACAACTTAAGAAAATTTAAATTTCATTTAAAATATACATATTTTTCAAAAAAATAATTATGGAATAATAAATACAACATACTTCTTTTATAGAAATATACTAGCTGGAGTACCCGTACTTCGCACGGTTTTTGTTAGGTACATTTTTCCTGTAACGTAAATAATAAGTGAGATAATAATAATATATTTTATTTAACCAATTATCTAAATATATATGATATACGCTTTCTAGCATATGTAATAATATTAATTAAAACACAAAGATCCTAGCGCAAACGAGCATTTATTACAACGTCTATTTACAATCTGTCACATATATGTCATTATGTTATGGTTGCTAACGTAACATATTACAAAGGACGTCCAAGAACTAGCCCTGATGCTAACATATATATAAAATAAATAAATAAAGATAGATAGATATTTCAAGATTTTAGTTTTAGGGTGTACCCCCGTAACTCTCCAAATATTCATTCAATCGAAAATGTATATACAACACAAAAAAAATGTTTTCTTATTATAAACAATTTTTGTTTTATACGTGTTTGCTGTTAAGTCAATAATAAGGGAGATATTTCAAAAGTTTAGCTTTAGGGTGACCCCCCTTAACTCGCCAAATATTCATCTAAATGAAAAAATGCATAGAAATAAAAGATTTATTTTCTTATTATAAACTATTTTTGTCATATATAATTTTTCTGTTAAGTCAACAATAAGGGAAATATAAATAGATTTGTTTTAACCCCCACCCGTAACACCCCAAATAATTTTCTAAATGAAAAATGTATAGAAATAAAAGATTTTTTCTTCTTATTAGTAACTATTTTTGCCATATACGATTTTGCTGTTGTCAATAATAAGGGAGATATATGTATGTATATTTTAGTTTTAGGTTGTTCCCCCGTAAGTTGCCAAATGTTCATCAAATGTTCAATTGAAAAAATGTGTCGAACAAAAAAGGTTTGTTTTCTTACTATAAACAATTTTTGGAGACAATAAGGGAGATATTTTAAGATTTTTAATAAACAGTTTTGACCCCGAAAAGGGGGTGTTTCGGAATAATAATTTTGAGATGCCTTATAGCCTATTTTCGAATCCTGGTTTTACTATATCCTCATACCAAATTACCGTGAAAATATGTTCAGCCATTTTTGCGTAAATCTCAGACAGACAGACCAAAAAATTATTTACGAATATTTTCTTATATTCATCTGAAACGTGTAGATACAAAATATGAGGCCGAAAAAAAAAAAAAAAGATATGGCCTTCAATTTTATTAATAGATGCTATGGGAGCGGTAATTTCAGAAATAAAATTTCATTGTTATTTAAAATAAAATTATTCAATTAGTTAAAAATATTCAAATTATTTAAATATAAAAACTAATCTATTTTAAGATAAACAGCTTCATAGATTATCAGCTGAGTTTCAGGGACTGTATTTTTTTAGTTGCCAACGGAGTGGCCGAGTGCATTAAGTCGTGCGGTTTTAGACTGATAGAAACAGTCTGGTCTGGGCGGTCGGTGATTCGAGCCTCCTTCGTTGGTGATATTATTCGGGCGAGAATAATATGTTTACATTACTCCCATTTTCACAATCATTCACCCCTCATCCAGGTGTAGGAGCTCGCCCCCTGGCATCGGCGATTAGCCTCGTTGTAGAAATAGGCCGATGTAAAATAAATAAATAAATAAATAAATATTTTTTTAGTTAAATGTTGAAAGACAGGGGTACAAATTTACGATCATATATTATATGATTTGTTTAAAATATTGTCATCGTTATCTCAAGAACATGGTCGAACGTTTACACAGATGTTGATATGCAACCATATATTTTCAGTGATATGGACTTCGTAGGTAATTAGAATCAAAATTAATTATTTGGGGTTATGAATTATTGGGAATAGAAATATTAGTTTTTAAGATAATTTAAAAGGTTTTGTTCTAAATTGGAAAGCAGATTATTTTTACAACTACAAAAAAAGGGGTTCAGAGATCAAATTATTAGTTTTAAGAAAAGGTCTGGGAAAATCTTGTGAGAGATAGGGAGTCGTGAGTAAACCGCACCGTAGTCGGATGAACCTCCCAAGCATTTTGGTTGAGAAACCCGGTAGCGTGTAGTGAACCAGAAGTAGTCTGGAAGTGTTGAGAACAGTTTAAATGGAATAAGCGAACCTCGATAACGGATTAAACACTGTTAGTGTTGTGAGGTGTTTAACGGCTTGTGAGGTGAAACGGTGATTGTGAGGTTTTGTGTTGAGTGTCTCTCATGGGATTTCGAAATAATTATTAACTCATGACTTAACTAAACATTAAACGTAGATTAAGTAAAATTAATTCAAACACGCTTATTCCTGTCATAAAAAATCTAAGCAACCGATCGTCGGACCTTTAGGGTTTCAGTCTTGATTCCACTCACAAGTCTTGGAACCCACTATGGGGAGGGCCTTTCAAAGTAAGTACCATGAAGTACAATGAAAATATTTAAATTCATTCAGCCAACCTTGACGTTTCGACCGAGCCTAGAAATCCACAATGTTCAAATCGTTTTTTAGTCAACCATCACTAGTAGCTTAAAAAAACTGTAACTTATCTTTGATGTTGATTATATGGACAAACAACTTTCGTGGATCACTATATGACGAAGGCATTATAGACTTGTGCCTACAAACCATATTTTACGTTGATACTGCACATGATGATAATGGAATGCCATTTGGCACACGTACGCTTTATAAAAATTCAATCATTTCGACCTGCAGAACTTATTTTTGAACCGCGGCAGACTCAAGTTGGCGGTGAAAATTGCACCCCAAATAAGATATTGATATCTAATTTTTACAATAGGGCAAAATATCTAAATATGTATTTTTAGAATGGACATTTAGCTATAATTAGCCGTGTGGTACGTGAATACCCCTCACTTGGTTTACAAGATATCGTCCATAATTATGTGATCCAGAACAGTAATTTCCGACATGTGTAATGAATTTTGAACCAAATGGGTCGTTTTTTCTTAATTTAATGTCATAGATTACGAATTTGTTATCAATATGGCGAAACGTTTTTTCCTTCAATTTTGAGGCATGATGACATACTCTTTTACTGCAAATCTACGTATATCAACATTTAGATTCGATTCTTCCTATATTTTTAGGACATATCCTTGTCTAAAAGAATATGTGCAAAATTTATCTCTAATGCCCGGATGCATTAGAGAAAAATTTCGCAGTCGAAAAAGTCTTAAAACTAGACGTAAGCTAAAACTAAATGTAAAACACAAAGGTTAGGTCAAACCAGACACGCGAAACGCAGCAGAAATCTTAAATGAGAATGGAGAGGATTTGAACTGTCTAAAATAAATTTTAAGAAAAAGAAAGGGAATAGGAATAACTGGGAAAATGTATCATTAAGTAATTATAGGTTTGAGATTTTTTATCTTTTCTTTCTGATTACATCGGGTTAATTGTTAACAATTATTGCATTACTTACTGCCTATTGTATTTGAATAATTATTATAAATCATGTAACAAACTGTATTGCGTGTACAACACATGGTCACAATAAACGAATCTAGTCTGTCTATCTATAAATATTATCGTAAAAACCTAAGCAGAATAAAAGGTAAAATGACCAATTTTTGCTCGAATATAAAAATAAACTACATCGTGCCTTCCAAAATTGTAACTAATACTCAGTATTGTAATAGATACATTTAAAAAAATCAGCTGTGGCCACCACAGGACCGACCGCCATCGTAAAGTACTTGTATAAAATACATTCTAGCAGCAGAGTAGAAATAACTTGGACTAATATTTTCTAACAGAGATATTATTTATCATGACCATGGAAACGTTACATAAAAGTATGAAAAAATTGAGACCTGTAAAATTTTAAAAAAATTTACAAAAAACGTCTCAAATAAAAGTTATTAGTTATTGCATTTATAGCAACTTTTGTTCAATAAATTTTTTCGAAATATTTTTCTGTTGCTAAATATTCGCAAAAATCTTAAAATCGACACGAGTAAACTCCCATTTCTAGTTAACCGATTTTTACCAAAAGTTGATCAACTCGTGTCATTGATGTCAAAAGCTTAAATATGCAGTTTCATAAAAATCCTTTCAGCCTAATTTGCTCTGCATGTGTACACAGACGGACAGACAGATAGACAGACAGACAGACAGACAGACAGACAGACAGACGGACGGACAGACAGACCGACAGACATAATGCTAAATATAGTCGAAACGTTATGTAGGGACCTCAATTCGTGGAGATCCATCGAAATCTCGAAATGTCAAAATCGGTATGATCACAATACCTCCCTTATATATGTTGACGGTCGGTAAAAATATCTAGGTCGAGTTGCAGATACCTAAGAAAAAAATTATTTAGATACAGATACAGAATTATAAAAAATATCTAGATACAGATACATGCCAAAAATTGTTGTATCTAGATACAGCTAGATACTTTTAAAAAATCAGCTGTGGCCACCACAGGACCGACCGCCATCATAAAGTACTTATATAAAATAGATTCTAGCAGCAGAGTAGAAATAACTTGGCCTGAAACGTTACATATAAGTACGAAAAAATTGAAAAAGTATTTCGAAAAATTTTACAGAAATTATTCGAAATTTTTCGTTTTATCAAAAAACGTCTCAAATAAAAGTTATTAGTTATTGCTTTTATAGCAACTTTTGATCAATAAATTTTTTCGAAATATTTTTCTGTTGTGAAATATTCACTAAAATCTTAAAATCGAAATGAGTAAACTCCCATTTTTAGTCAATCGATTTTTACCAAAAGTTGATCAACTCGTGCCATTGATGGCAGAAGCTTAAATATTAAGTTTAATAAACATTCTTTCAGCCGAATTTGCTCTGCACGTGTACACAGACGGACAGACGGACAGACAGACAGACAGACAGACAGACAGACAGACAGACAGACAGACAGACGGACGGACAGACAGACCGACAGACATCTTGCTAAAAATGGTCAAAACGTTATATAGGGACCTCAATTCGTGGAGATCCATCGAAATCTCGAAATGTCAAAATCGGTATGATCACAATACCTCCCTTATATATGTTGGCGGTCGGTAAAAAACACTAAAAAATGAAAATACCATATTTTTTACCAAACAAACAGTGCATGTTAATCAGTATTATACAAACTGTTAAAAAATATCCGTAACGTCACAAAAAGCCTACTAAATTCAAGGTAAAACACTATTATACGGAATAATTTTGTACTAAATAACGTATGTATTATGTTAGCCATAAGTGCTAACGTATAAGAATAATGTTAGTCTAATAGATACGCAGCTATGTTCTTGTTAATGCGATGTTCCTTTCAATCAAATTTTAGCCCTAATTGTAGTGGAATTCGTATAGTGTCAATCATTTTTGATCATTAATAAGAAATTACTGATACGAAATATGTTTTTTTTTTTTTTCTCATTCCATACAAATTAAATTTAAACAAAATTTCAGTTGACATTGTGACGCTTACAAATTAAATTTATATGAAATTACTTACCTTACTGATTTCAATTAGGAAATGAAATTAATATCCTCACTAACATGGCCGGCCCTTTGGTGGGGCGGACTAGAGCCAGGCATCAAGTGAAGAAATACCTTAAAAAAATTATCAAAGTGTACTTAAAATCACTGTATACTTTTAAAGAGCCTTAATTTGTTTTGCCCAAGGCCTCACAAAACCACGGTCCACTCTCAAACCACTTGTGTGGATATCATTTTTCATATGTTTTTAGTAAATTGGTCATCAAAATAGCAACAGTATTTATTCAAAAACTTAGTTTTCATTAATAATGACCCATTTTCCTCAAGTGTTGTACCTACTATTGTGGTACCTAAGTACCTACTATGTTTACGGCCGTTTAAAAATTACGAAAAACAAATGAGAATATATTATTATTTTTTTGACATTCCATATAAATTTAATTTGTAAACGTCAGAATTTCAATTGTTTTCTGAATTTTGTTTATAGTAAAAATAAAATATTTAAAATGACAATTTATAATTATTTAAACTATTATATCAGCTCGGTATCATGGTATAAAAATAAAGTAACGATCAAAGTATCTGAAATACAGATATAGGACACTTAAATTTAACTATCTAGATACAGATATATATTTCAAAAAGTATATAATTTGTATCTAGATAATTGAAAAAGTATCTAGTTACTTTATCCAGATACTTGTAACTAGATACAACACTGATGGTCATAATAAACTAATCTAGCTGTCTATCTATAAATATTATCCTAAAAACCTAAGCAGAATAAAAGGTAAAATAACCAATGTTTGGTCGAATATAAAAATAAACTACATCGTGCCTTCCAAAATTGTAACTTATACTCCGCCTGTGTCCTTTGAGAATTCTTATCCAGTGGTACAGGTGTAAACATTATAGCAGACAGACCCTGACCTCCAGTTTTTATTTTAATAACATTCATAAGGTATTCAAATAAGAAAAATGTTCGCCTTAAAATTTATTTTAATCTTGTGGCTCGAAACTGAGTAAATCGAACCTGAAGTCCACTGACCGTTTCGCAGATTTTATATTTGCAAAACCTGTAGCTAGTTGTCATTTATTTATACTAACGTACTTTAACATAACCTCGAGGTATATAAAATTCCGTTGTGGGAAAGGCCATCAAGAATTTCATCACTTAGATTTCGTAAAAAACGTGTTTATTCCAAGATAATCCTTAACCTTCTATTTCCGATGACATTAATGGTAATATGTAATTATTTATTATTATTGTAATTCTTCATTAGAACTACAATTATTAACAATATTTAGCATGTTACTTCTGATTATATTAGATACTCAATATCTCTTTCCGAGAGCACCGTTTGAGTTTTTAACAATGTTCCATCTTCGAGCGTCTATGCGGATCTGTTTTTAGTTAGCGTGATGATGTAATAAAAAACGGCATGTTATGTTTGTTTATTTAATATTTTAAGCTACATTAATCAGGTGTAGCCTGTGAGATGAAGTTCAGTGTTAAGTGTGTGTAAACAAAATCATGTAAATATTGTTTATTGATAAGGTAATAATATTTTTTCATGAAATAGTGCAACTATTGACAATATTTAGTATATTTATTTTAGTATACAATGCTCTGCAAATAGAGAGTGCGACGGGTGTATAGTAAGTACCTAGGCCCCGTAATCATGGGCCCCAAATAACCATCTAATTTCTAATCTTTTTAATATTTAAATAATTTAAGAAAGGGTTCTGTCCACATTTTTGCACCTGGACCACTGATTATACTTGCACGACCTTACTAGTATAAAATAGTATACATCAAAAATTGATATGGTGTGAATTTTCATACATTTTAGAATTTATATCTATATCTTTTCTAAATATAGTAAGTAACAACATTTTTGTAAACACAGTCTGGTCAAAACCAATATTTTTTTCTGTTAATCAAATGTTAAAAACTTTCATTTAATACCCGACATGACACTGAAAAAATCTCCAAAAATAAGAATCTTAATCTTACGAAAAAATAAACTGACCAAAAATCCGTTTCCTATGTTGGTTTACAGCAGTGTGTATTCAGGGCCGCCGAGAGGATTTCTGGGGCCCCGGGGAGAAACTTTCTTTGCGGGCCCCGGGTAATGATCAATTCTATATCCAGGGCCGTAAAGAGGGTGAAAACTAATGCTTTTAGCTCGGACTCTAGACCATATGTATATGAAGCGGGATATTTTATTATGATATAGGTGAAAATACAACTGATGACCTAAAAAAAAAATGTCCTCATTTCCAAAATACAAGTGAGTGACGGCCACGCACCCTTGGCACTTGCCTCGATGCCAGGCCGTTCGTACGGCTCTGCCCAAGACCCTGGGGCCCCGGAAATTTTCCCCGGGTACCCCTCCTATTGTTGGGCCTGTGTGTATTGCTAAAGTTTTCGTGCAAAAATTAAAAACATTATAAAAAATTCCTTAAAAATCAATCTAGTTTTGTTTGATATCATGTAATAAATTTAAAACAATAACTTCCCAAATAATTTGATATTTTTCGAAAAAATAATTTGATAAAATATGTGTATGAATTTAAAAATTGATGGGAAGTGTGGATTTTCACACATTTCAGGGCTTTGTAGGTATTTAATAAGTGTAAGAAGCCAACATAATACTGGATGTCTAGGAATATTTGTTCTATAATCACATCAAAATCAATAGTTTTTTTATATTCGCTTTTATTCGTTATTTGAGAACTAAGAGCTTCTATTTCAATTTTTTAAACCAAATTCAAATAATTTACCAAAAATCCCAATAAGAAATATATTGATAAATGGCTTATTTTTTTTTTTTTAATTTCAGAAAATTATTTCTCAATATTAAGAATGTATTATTATTTTTAAAATATCTAATCAAAAATTTAGTGTACAATATTTCGGTTTATATCTAAGCGTATTACTTTAGATTATTCAGACCAACCTCTCAAGCAATGGTAGACACAACTTTATTGGAATATTTTTAAGAAATCTTCTGGAAATAATTTTATGATTTTTTATACCAAAAAAATATCATTTGCATCTATCAAAGACTTTTTTAGTTATTTTCTTTTTAGTCATCACTTCGATCCGTTTTCCTTCTTTTTTTTTTTAGCAAGTGAGTAACAAATCATAACAAATTGCGAGTGACTAATGCCTATAATGTAAGAGATTTGCTTATTAAACACATTTCTTTATTTACATTTTTAATGTATAGTAAACAATAAGTAACTTCCCAAATATTAATCCAGTGCATAGAATAAAAAAGTTTTGTTTTCTTCTTTTAAATATTTTTTGTCATGTTCTTTTTTACTGTTAAGCCGTAATAAATGAGATATTGAAAATTCAGTTTTTTAGTAGTCGTACCCCTCTCCTCGAAACCCCTAGAATTTTTTGAACCTAAATGATATTTTTTAACACAAATTATATACAACAAATAATTATAATTTATAATAAATAAAAATGTCCAATCACAGATAATTATATTATTCAAAGGAATATTATTAAAAACACAGTATTTTTTTTTAAATGAATTCAAATTGTATTCGTTAAAATTACTCAGTAGAAAACTTTTTATATTTTTCCGAACTATAGATCTTTTTGAGTAGGTCTTTTTTGCTTTGAAGCATTTTATAAAAATCCGCAGTTTTCTTCATAATTTACTTTAGTCAGTAATATTGCGTTTAATGTGTGTACATCAAGTTGATTCTTGTCACTTGTCCAAAATTTGTTCATCAAGGAAAATACCCTTTCGGTAGATTTTTTTTTAGTTCAAGTTTTGTAAAAATAATTTTTGTTGAAATATACTTAAAATTAATATTGAAAGTAAGTACCTTTTCAAAAATTCGGGGCAATTCGGGACAGAAAACCTAAATTTGGGACAAATATTGCCTTTAAAAAATTCGGGATGCAAGGTGGAAATTCGGGACTGTCCCGGCAAATTCGGGATGTATGGTCACTTTAACCATAACATACTAAAAGGCATACAGGCTAGCACGTAATGGCGCCACACGAATTCTCCTCCAAAGAAATTGAAAATCGTATCGTCAGTGGCAATGTGTATTATGGAATATCACGCTCTAAGTTTTGTAGTTTTGTAGACGTACCGAAACTATGGCGAATGTAGCCCCGGCCATAGGCGCCAGATCGAAGACGACCAAAATTTTTAACAATTATTTGTTATTGCGGGTTTGAAGCTGTTACCGGTTTATCTATTTACTTATTTCAAATATACGTTAGCTTTATTCGTGGATGAAGTTTCTATTAAGGTACCTACCAACAATTAAGGAATAAATTCATGAACAGATTTAATGCGCATGTCCTACTTTTAAGACATGTTAGATATTTTTGTCACCACGAATGCTAAATTTGAATGACTGATAAAATTGATAATCACTCATTTAATCATTAAATTTAACGAAACTAACAACGCGCAAATTCTGACTTGAAGTTTTTGCTGTAATCTACATACACGATTGACTTGCTATGAACAGGTTACGTAATCGTCTGAAGGTTACGATGAAGAATTAACATCTTGTCAGAAACAGTAACTATTTCATCCGTAAACAATAAAAGCAATATTGCGCACGCGAGTAAAGCTATTTATTATTTACCATATTGGATTATATTATACTCGGTATTCGTTCTAAATGTGATGATAACCAATTAACATGGGAAAATCGTTTTAGATAGGAAAAGTCCTGGGTCGATGGTCAAAATAAAAAAATCATTAGAAAGGGGATTAAAATGCGCAATTTCTAAGTATATATATATATATATATATATATATATATGGATCCAAATTCATTAAGCCATGATTATTAATTTTGAGGACGGCTGTGAATTCTGCGTAAAATAGTGACTGTAGAACGTGCAAATTACAAACTTGGATGAATTGAAACAAAAAAGTTATAAGCCAAAATTTAAATCGACCTAAATCAGTTTTTTGTTCGTATCTTGACTTTTTTTGCTCGTGACTTGTGCACTTTTCCGGAAAACCAAATACATCATTAAAGTGGCCAACTAATGCGGCAACTTTGCCCCAATTTAACCGACTTCGTATCTCTTACGGTTTACTCGAAAAACGAGCACCTTGTATATTTATTTTGCATTATGAATAAAAACGATTTATGTGTTGAAAAATGCATTATTGATTTGTATTAGCTTAAAATACCATAAGTGTTATTATTTTTTGTTATTTTTTTGCCTTCTTTTAGCCACCCTATAAATTACTTTGTATTAATCTAAAATGCCGTAAGTGCGTTTTATACCCAAAATAATTGATTTAGAACTCTAAATCTACTGTTATTAAATTTTCATTCTAAAATCCTAGGTAATAATACGACTTAGAAGTACATTAACTAACGCAACAGAAAAAAACCGTTTATGGCGATTTCTCGAAACTGAAATTTTGCAGATATGGCTCTTTGTTACGACGGTAGTATAATCCCCTCATATAAAACAGAATTTCCGCCTGGCAAATTTTTGTTTACAAATAATTAATTAAAATTAGAATATTTAGATTTACTACTTAATAAATATAAAATTTTGTACAATTTTTATAACATAACTTAATTTTGCTACAGGTGTAATTACCATAACAACATTTGTTAAGGTATGTATTTATGTCAAATCAAAATCGAAATTCTATAAATCAACATTAATCAAAAAACTTGTTTTACGTAAGTGTTGTTTTTATGTTATTAAAAAAAGAATAAAACAAAGTTTTATACCTTTTTCACTGTACTAAAACATATGATGGTGTCTGCATGGCATTATTTTTCTTATTGTGTTTTAAATTTTACTAAAAAGTAAAAATAAATTAGATAAACAAGTGTAACTTCAAGTAAGTGTGTATTTCATGCGTATATTCAAATATGTATCTTGAACAGATCTGTAGAAACTAACCAAAGTGAAATTAACTCTCGATATTGTAGTATTTTAAAAAATACATGTGCATAAATTTTACTTATTAAAATAAACTTGCTAAGAACATTTATTTGTTACCTATATTTTATTCGTAGAAAATAAAATCCTTGTTAATATTATTCAACACTTAGTAACTACAATTTATTATTTCTTACTACTTTTATATTTCGAGCACTTTCTTAGTCGACTTGTGATATCATCATATAAGATTTCCATCTTGATTTGTTAATTGGGTCAGAACTTTCATATATCTTGTATAATAATTAACAATACTTGGTAGATCGTCAGTTAGGTGACAGATAGTAGCGTAGCTTCCAATACCCCCCCCCCCCCACCGGCGAAATTTATATTCCGCCACACAAATATACATCATTTTTACCGACTGCCAACATACATATATAAGGGAGGTATTGTGATCATACCGATTTTGACATTTCGAGATTTCGATGGATTTCCACGAATTAAGGTTCCTACATAACGTTTTGACTATTTTTAGCATGATGTCTGTCTGTGTACACGTGCAGAGCAAATTCAGCTAAAAGAATTTTTATGAAACTTCATATTTAAGCTTTTGACATCAACAGCACAAGTTGATCAACTTTTGGTAAAAATCGGTTGACTAGAAGTGGGAGTTTACTCGTGTCGATTATAAGATTTTTGCGAATATTTAACAGAAAAATATTTCGAAAAAATTTATTTAACAAAAGTTACTATAAAAGCAATAACTAACAACTTTTATTTGAAATGTCTCGAATTCTCGATTCGCAAAAATCTTAAAACCGACACGAGTAAACTCCCATTTCTAGTTAACCGATTTTTACCAAAAGTTGATCAACTCGTGCCATTGATACCAAAATCTTAAATATGAAGTTTCATAAAAATCTTTTTAGCCGAATTTGCTCTGCTGCAGAGCCTTTGCACGTGTACACGGACCGACAGACAGACAGACAAACGTACCGCCAGACATCATACTAAAAATAGTCAAAACTTTATGTAGGGACCTCAATTCGTGGAGATCCATCTAAATCTCGAAATGTCAAAATCGGTATAATCACAATACCTCCCTTATATATGTTGGCGGCCTGTAAAAATACAAAGAATTCAAAATTATAAATGAAAAAAATCGTACAATATAAAAAAAAAATACTTTAAATTATTAATTTGCTATTATTTTTGGCTTAAAATTCTATTATTTCATGGTATGCGGATGGTATCCATCGTAAACAAGATAATACATGTTCCAGTTCTTTCAATTTTAATCGGCGAATCACCCTTCAGAGGTAACTTTTCTAATGAAATGGGTACAAATTCGGTGTTATAGGTATCAGTTGCATGTAATAATGCTAGATTTATTAAACATTTATTTTTGTACTTTTAGTTAACTGATAACAATGTGTTTTTTCTCAATATTTTTCCGCTTTCCTCTATAAGTAAGATACGATCCTCCATGAAATATACTTGATTTTTAGTTTGTATATTCTTTCCATTTTCCCGTTTTCGTCCCCGTTTGGTAGTTCTCAAATTATCACCGTTAATTTTGTTAGCCTCCTACATCAAAAACATTCGATATATACTGCAGTTACATTGTAAACATCTTAAGTACAAATAAAACGTCAAAATGTTGATATGGTGAAAAACATGGTATCTACAGTAGTTACCACTATTTACATGATAGAACTAAAACCAGTAGTATCATAATTTCTTACTTCAATTGTTAGGGTTTTGTCCCCAGGAATATAATCTGAGTCTTCGTCAATAGAGTTATAGGCTATTCCAAACGTTTAGGCGGAACTAACTAGAATTTTCATTTTTGTAAGTTGTTATGAGCTCTCCTTTTATGGTTTGAAGTAGGCTTTTGCTAAACAAACTTATCAAAAGCCTCACTTAATCTGTAAAAGTAACTAGAATTGAAAATCTAGTTCCACCTAAAACAAATAAACTGACTTTAGGATCAAATTCAGATAAATCTAAATTTTTCATCACTCCCATTACTTGAATGACCAACAAACACACATTGACGTGCAGTCATTATAAACACTTAACACGTTTTTCCTTATTCGAAATTTTATATACCAGATTACTATTTTATATACGGAGCCACTTACTAGAAATTGTTCAAATTTTGAAGTGTTTCTGTGGTATCTGTGGTTAAATAATTAAGAAATTGGAAATTTGTATTAAGAATAACACAAAAAAATAAAATGCAATGATATTTATTAACACTGGCGACTCGTGACAATATTGAGTGATAGGGCCAAACTCGGGCCAATCCCCTACGGGGGGTAGTTAGTTCTTTAGCAGTTTTACAAAGTTTTGAATCCGCTCAGCTTGCAGTAATTTATTACCTCGTTCATTATTACCAATTTAAAAAAACACAGACACAAAAATTTTGATGTAAACAAATTATTGAGAAGTCATTTAAAAATGAAAAGTGCATTAAGAACTTTATCGCGGGTACTTATCTATCAAAATCACAGATGTGCTCTAAATCCGTAATATCGTTCTTCTTCCATGTTAATTCTTCCCCAAATAAAACGCAAGGAAAATAAAAAACAGCTTGCTCTTGTTTCTATTACATTTTCTTGTCCGTGTTTTAGAAGCAGAGCCAGAAATATTCTGAGTTTTTGAAATGTCCAAATCCGGTAGCGGTCTTACCCAGTTGTTTTATTTCGAGTTTTTCTTCGACGGAATACGAAGAAAATGTTTTTTTCAAAAGGTTACTAATACTGTTCATTTCTAATAGTAACACAACACAACACACACCCGACACGACACAGTAAAAAACCACTATAGTACGCAACACTTTCTATATGCAACCGTAACTCAAACTAACGAGCCAAGATACAGCTGGCTCCGCTGTAATGTAATTCTAGCGCATGATCTGACCACCCGATCTTTCCCCAACTCTCCGTGGATGCGTACAAACTGTCCGAAAACGGAGCCAATATCGATTTGGCTCGTCTGCCTAAATAAATACCAAGCGTGATTCGTCGCATCAAATGCAATGCAATAGCAACGTTCCGTACTAAACGCGTACATGTTTATTTGTATTTATCGGATTTTTTAAAGAAAATAAATGCTTTTGAATGATTAATTTGTGATGATGTTGCCATATTTTTGCAATGGTAGGGCCGTGGCTCCTTGGTTCTTCATGAGGTGCCGCCACTGTTTAATAATGACACATCGATTTAGCCTAGACCGGTGTTTCTGAACCGAAAACGTGGCACGGACCAATAAAATATTTAATTTTCTACCGCGGACCACATAAATGTATTATTAAACAAATTTATTGTATACGTATTCTACATCTATATAATATCTCAATAATAAAAAATCACTGAAAAATGAACAAAAATCACTGAAAATGGACAAAAGATCATAAAAAAATCTCAAAAAAACACACCGGTTGACATAAACTATTAAATAGACTATTCAAAAATCCCGATTAAAGTGTTACAAATTACTAGATATCAAAATCTAGTTCCGCTTAAACGTTCGGAATAAACTACATTTGCAGACATTTTTCTTTTTCTTATTTTAAAATTAATTATAAGTTGGTTGTGTTTTCTGTGATTATTAAATAAAATAATATTGAAGTATAATTTAGTACTTATAATTTTATTTAAAATTTTAGGTACTTGAACAAAAAAAAAAGTATGTTATTAAATCTGATCCTGAAACCGAACCGAATTTAACTTATTGAACCTGAACCCGTACCTGAATCTAAAGGTTCAGGTTCGAGGTTAAAATCAGCTTCAGGTCCCTGCTTTTTATAAATATATAAATATATTTTTTAAATTAAGTGATTATGATGAATAGTTTTAGACTTAATCGAAAAATCTAATTTCTTTCTTTCTCATCAAAGCAGATTTAGTAGCATTTCGTTAAAGCGGGTATTCGTTACGCAAGGTACACCAATAAAAAGTATCCCATCATGGAATTGGCAATATTATAACCATATATGCATAATTTCATCAAAAATATTGGTTTTAAAACAACGATTACAACGATTATTTGATAGACAAAAATGTTTTTCTTAATTTTTCATTTTATTTACCAAAATAAATGGTTGAATAGAAAAAAAAACTCTGTTCAAAATTATTATAACCTAATAAGCTCCATATGAAAAATTAAAATTGACCTCGATAATTTGAAAACGGTAAATTTAATATTTTAATTTTGGAAGTTATGAGTAAAAATTAAAAACCTGAAAATTTACATTTTCGTTCATATCTAGTAACATGTGTATTTTTTTAGAAAAACAAAGACATCGTTAAAATTGTCCTTTAGTGCGGCAACTTTGGTCTAACAAGCGACCTCGTATCTCTTACCGTTCTCGAGATCCCCATGCTTAACAAGTATACAAAACTCACACTGCACAAAGTATTCAAAATCGACACTCTGTATACAAAATTTCATGGAAATCCTGCCAGTAGTTTTTGAGTTTTGCTTGGACAAACAGACATAGACAGAAATACTAAGAAAAGTTGTAATGTACAAACAGAGCCTCCAACTATACTTATATATACATAGATAACTGTGTTATATACATGTTTTTTACATTTTAGGGTTTTGTAAGTATGGCCAAAAAACCCTTCACTTACGTGTCTGTCTGTTCTGTAGAAACTGTGTCCAAACGGCTGAACATAGATAGTTGAAATTTGGCATGCTTCTACAACTCTGACATATACATATAGGAAAGCTATGGAAAATTCAAAGAAACAAATCGCGGGAAAAATATAAACAAATATGTAGTATTTTTTAAATAAATAAATGGATACAAGGAAAAAAAAAATATATATATATTTATTAAATTTTGTTTGGGATATCAAATAAAACTTCTTAATGCGTGAATAAACCAAATTTTTTTTGTGTCTAAAAATTGAGGTTGATATAAAAATCTGAAAATAATCCTCAATTATGTACATTGATAGAAACCGGAATAGTTTAACAGGAATTTTTAATCAGATTAGTTTTTTAAAAAAATAACGAATTTTTTGTCGTTAAAAAAAAATAAAATTGTGTGGCATCAATATATAGCTCCTACGACGCAGTTTAAGAAATGAAAACTAATAGTTTTTTTTTTTTTTTTACTTGATAACTTTAACCCAAAATGTAAAGTCTGTTCCCTTGGTTTAGGTGGAACTAGATTTTCAATTCTAGTTACTTTTACCGATTGATTGAAGCTTTTGATCATTTTGTTCAGGAAAAGCCAACTTCAATATATAAAAAAATAGCTAGTGACAACTTACAAAAATGAAAATTCCGGTTAGTTCCGCCTAATCGTTCGAAATAGACTGTACTTCAATAATTCTTGTCTCGCACCTTGTAACCCGAGGGTTTATCTAAAGATCAAAACAAATTCTTAGTAATGCACATTAATATGAACCGGAATAATAGAACGGGAATTTTTAATTTGATACTTTTTGGAAAATTATCGAATTTTTTTATCGAATGGAGAACTGGGTAGCTATGGATGGGCCTTCTACGGCGCATCTCAAGTATGCTTGAAAGTCTCTAGATAGAAGCACGATTATTCTTGCAAAAGTTACCAAAATCCTGTTTTTTAATATGTACTCACAATTTGTAACAACCTTGAAAATTCACACTTCATATCATTTTTTTTTTCTTTGCCCAACCATTTAAGAAACTTACGAGCCGCCACTGCAATCTATTGCGCTATTCAAGATTAATTTAATTCAATTGGTACAATATTTAGATTTAACAAACATATTCAGTCTAGTGCCTACGTCGAAAGATACTGCATTTGATGATAATGGAATGCCATTTGGCACACGTGTTTTTTATAAAAATTAAATCAATTTGACCCGCAGCACCTATTTGTTAAAGGAGGCAGATTCAAGATGGCGGCGAAAATACTGCGCCAATTACGACAACGTTAACTAATTTTTATGATATTTGTACAATGGACCTTTAGCTACAATTTGCCGCGTCGTACGCGAATATTCGTCACTTAGTTTACAAGATACCGTCCATAATTAGGGTGACCATTCGCCCCGCATTTTAACATTTTGTCCCGCATTAAGATGCGTCCCGCAAAAGTCCCGCATTTTAACATTTTGTCCCGCGTTAAGATGCGTTTTGCAAAAGTCCCGCATTTTAACATTTTGGATTTGGGAGGTGAGGACCTTTTTTTTTGTTTGCTCTTCACTTGGATTTGGGAGGTGAAGACCTTTTTTTTTGCTCTTCACTTGGATTTTGGGAGATGAGGACCTTCTTTTTTTTTCTCTTCACTTGGATTTGGGAGGTGAGGACCTTTATTTTTATTTTTTTTCTCTTCACTTGGATTTGGGAGGTGAGGACCTTTATTTTTTTTTTCTCTCTTCACTTGGATTTGGGAGATGAGGACCTTTTTTTTTGCTCCGTCCCGCATTGCCTTCTTAAGAAAATGTTCACCCTATCCATAATTAATGTCGTAGGTCATACATTATGAATCTATTATGAAAATGGCGAAAATTTTAAATTTTGATAGATTTTTTTCCAAATTCGAGACATGATGATATACTATATCACTGAAAATCTGCATATATTAACATTTTGTTTCAATTCTTCCTAAATCTATAGGACATATCCTTGGCTACAAGAATATGTGCGGAATTTTTCACTGAGGGGCGCCGAAATTAAGATAGCGATTTCGGCCTGTTTCAACTTCGTATTATTTTGACTTTTTTTATTTCATTTTTGTAATTTACAGGTCCGATTTGGTCGAGAGCGATATAAAAAGTGTCAAAATAATACGAAGTTGAAACTTTACACATTTCGGCCGCTATCTTAATTTCAGCACCCCTCAGAGAAAAATTCCGCACATATTCTTGTAGCCAAGGATATGTCCTACAGATTTAGGAAGAACTGAAACAAAATGATAATATACGCAGATTTGCAGTAATAGAGTATATCATCATAACTCGATTTTGGGAAAAAATCTATCAAAATTAAAATTTTCGCCATTTTGATAACAGATTCGTAATCTACGACATTAAATTAATAGAAAACGAGCCATATCATACGAAATTCGTTAGCCATTTCGGAAATCACTTTTTTGCGTCTGAGAATGAATTATGGACGGTATCTTGTAAACTAAGTGACGGATATTCGCGGTATACGACGCGACAAATTGTAGCTAAAGGCCCACTCTATAAATTTGTATTTAGAATTTCGCTCTATTATAAAATTTAGTTATCATTATCGTCAGTGGCGCAGCCAGGATTTTGTCTTGGGAAGGGCCGAATCAAAAATACAAATAAACTAATATGTAGACATTTATTATTTATTATATTATAATTAGACTCTTGGTCTCTTTTCAGTCGGATTTAGGCACTGAAATGATTTCAAAATTTGTTTATGTTTAATAAATGTCATATTCAATTCTGAGTTAACATAGTTCAAGAATGTTAATTTTGGTTGGGTAATATTTGATTTATAATTAAAAATGTTAATAATGATATTTTTTGCTTTTTCATTAAAATTTTATAATTCATTGTCTGAATTTATACGACTATTGCTAAGCACCGATTGAACATTTTTTACTTGTTGAATGGCCATACTTAAATGATAGCTGATAATAACGAGATCAGGAAATTTGGTTTCTGTATTCCGGACATTCAAATATCTGCTAAAGAAGATCGTATTTTCCCTCCAGGTAGCAATTTCTTCCAGTGCATGAAAGACTGATTCGAATAGTTGTACCATAACGTTGATCAAATAGTGTATTTCCACCCATCGTGTTGGGCACAATTATTTAAGTTTCTGGCGTTTCGTTTCAGGAGCAAATTCATTAATTTTTTCGGACAATACTGCATTTCGTTTTGATGTTTCAAAAAACGCATACATTTTTCAACTGTTCCAAAACAATTATCGACATCACGTATTGTCGAAGACTTAGATAGTGCTAGATTTAGGGAATGAGCTACACTATGTAAATAGCAGTAGGGTATCTTTGACTGACGTAAGCCTGAACTCCTTTTACTTCACCAGTATTAACTGGAGCGCCTTCGTATCCTTGTTCTCTTAGATACTTATAGACAACGAGTAAATATCGGTGAGAAATTAACCAAGAGCAGTACATTTGCACTCTTTACCTTTTAACTCGAAAAATGTATCCTGTCTGGCCTGCCCTGGTGTAAGCAGATTTTTTTTTTTACCTAATTTTGCGTTTATATTTAATTCCGCAAGCATCCACATGACACATAAATCGCATGAAAACGTAATGCTGTAATGGCTTACACTGCGGCTGGCCTCGATAAGACCTTTGATATCGCACATCGGCCAATATGTGTGAACATTCACATTTATCTATAAAATAAAACCAAAAACCGAAAACCAAAGCAAAATGTGTATTTATACGAAAAAAAAAAATTGTCAATATTGTTTACAACGTAAATTTAAATTAAATTACTGTTGCGGTTAACAAATTTTATCTTCAACTCCCCGAGCTGCGCCGGGCAATCTGCAAGTATTGTATAATACTTCATAATAATTCTGCTGGCCCTGGGGAGGAGGCCCTTCTTCCTTGGCTGCGCCACTGATTATCGTACATGACGCCATCTTAAAAAATTCAACCTCCTTTAAAAAATAGGTGCTACGGGTCGAAATGGTTTAATTTTTATAAAGAACACGTGCCAAATGGCATTCCATTATCATCAAGTGTAGTACCAACGTAAAATATGATGCGTAGGCACTAGACTATCATCATATCTTAGATGATTATCATAATTATTGCGTATTAATTATGAATCTAACGTGTAAATATATGAACATAATATTTATTATAAATTTATTTATTTAAGATTCCTTCAAAATGTCTTCAACCGTAAATCTGTCATCGGAATCCACATTGGATATCCAAGATAAGAGTAAAGAAACTCAGCCATCTTTCAAAGAACTACCTTTCAAAGAAAAAGTTCAGTATGTAAGAAATGTGATAACAGTAGAACCATTATTATGCTGCTATATAATGCCATCCATTCTTGCATCTTTGGCAATACAAAACATGAGCTTAGAATTAGCTTGTAGAGGAAATTTAAAATACAGCGATGAAGTATGTACTGCACTTTTAGCCAGTGATGGCTCAAATAATTTAACAGCGACTGCAGAAATTGAAGTACAGAAATTAGTGGCTAGTATGATAACTTGGAAAACACCGTTGCAAAGTGCAATACCAGCAATTTTAATATTGTTTCTGGGATCCTATAGTGATCGACACAAACGAAGAAAACCATTTTTAATAATGCCTCTGATAGGCGAAACAATTGCCACAATCTGCTTTTTCTTGTGTGCATTTAATAGATACACCTGGCCTATGGAAACTGTTGGAGTTGCCGAGACGTTGTTTCCATCATTAACTGGAGGCTCTACAACTATGATGATGGCGGTATATAGCTATGTTGCAGATGTCAGTTCCATAGAAATGAGAACTCTGAGGATTGGTGTTGTGCATCTGACTGCAACTATACTGTTTCCCATTGGCTCTTCTTTGAGTGGTGTACTATATAATACATTAGGTAATTACAATACATTATTATTAAATCATGTACCGTTCTATAGTAATCTATAGTCCGTTCAAACGTTAGAATGCAGTACAGGGCAAATGGAGTAGTTCTTTTTTATACTCTCTAATGGGTTCTCCTAATTACTCTGTCCTTCCTTTCTAATACCCTTTTCACACTAGATCTTTAAGATCGGTTGTTAAAGTGAATGGATCTTTAAACGCTAATGTGAAACCGTACGGCCTCGTCTAAACACGACCGATGTTTAAGACAGAGATCTGCGTCTTAAACTTCGCCCGCATTGCCAACTTAATTCCCATTATAAAAAAATACTCCTTGAATTTGTGCTGTCAACATTTTATATTATCATAAACAAGAATACTGTATTATATCGACGTTATAAGAAGTTTATACTTATTGTTATAATAAAATTATGTATTTTAATAATGTGTTTAATAAAATACAGAACTACAATAATTGAGATAAAATGTATCGACTTACATGTTAATACAGGTGTAATATATTCTTTATTGTAGTGCCTTTATTGTAGAATGAAATGAAATATCCTTAATTGTTTATAATAATTCAAAATGTGCGTCTGCGCAGACAGTTAAAAACTGGTAATTTCATGACGGTAACTTAAGGACAAAATTACTGTAGCTGATGATAGCACCAGAGATTTAAACATCAAGTGTGAAAGCATACCGATCTTAAACATCGGTGAACTTTAAGTTCACTCGTCTTAAAGATCTAGTGTGAAAAGGGTATTAGCGACATTGCCAGCTGTAAAACAGGCTGATGTGTGAAGACACGGTATTCTACAAATGGGTATTCATACTTATACCGTGTTATCTGATTTTTGTAAGATACACGAGTCTCCGATACTTTTTCAAAAAAACATAAAATTGGATACTTTTACAACATTTGGCAACACCGCTCCCTTTTGTCATAAGAGCAATACTACATTCTAACGTTTGAACGGACTATAGTAGTCTCATGAGTTGTTATACTTTTTTTTTTTAAGGAATCTGATAAAAGCCATATAACTGATATTATAATTAATTATAATAATAATATTTATTGGTCCAAATCATCACATACAAGGATATAGGACATGTCAGTAGTACATAATACAATTAGAATACACTCATACCTCGCTATACGGCCGCTCTTTATACGGCTTTTCGCTATAACGGCCTTCTTTAATTATGGCACTTTTTCGAAATACGGCCCAAAATGTTTCGTTAAACGGCCAAAAAAATAATAAATGTGAAAAAAATATGGCCAGAAAGAATAAAAACTAATGATCCTTAAGTTGATTCTATTTCTGAACTTCGACAAACCATATTGAACCTAGCAAATGATCTTGGTTTTGAAAATTCGGAATTGATTCGTTATACGGCTTTTCGCTTTGCGGCCAACTTTTCCGGAACGTATCTAGGCCGTAAAGCGAGCTATGAGTGTAATTACAGAATCACACAATACACAATAAAATTAATGTTACAACATGATGTCTTGTTCTAAAAACTCAGTTACAGTATAAAACGATTTTTCTATTAAGTATTTTTTCATAACATTTTTGAATTTTGTAAAACTAAAAGCATTTATTACTTTTGGTAATTTATTAAATAATTTAGCACCTATAATTTTTGTAATTAACGTACTGATATTATTCTCTTTCACTCACACTGGCAACTAGTAAATAAATTACATGAGTGTAGTTTGTCTATCAGATTAGTTCATTGTTCAAGCATAGCTACGACATATTCACTGTTCGTGTGTGTGAGAATTCACTGTGTTTGTTTGTCTTAAAACTCGAACGTTAATCTAACTGACCCAATGACGTGGAACCTGATAGGCGTGGCTAAAATCGTAATTCATAAAATTATTTCATATCTGACCTTGATCGGACTTCGTTTAAAAAACTTATACAGTTTTTTTTTTATTATAAAATGAAACGATAAATGCTTTTTTACAACCGTTAGTAAACAAGCTTACTTACCTTACTTATTTCAGTTAGATAATGGAGTTCATTTCCATACTAGTGCGGAAATTAACACCATATCCATATTGCTGTGAAAATTTTATGTACTAGTCAACGAAATACTTACTAACAATATTTATTTAATAACTTAGTTCTTATAAATGACAAATCCTTAACAGGGCGTGGCGAAGGTGGTACAACCGCCACTGTGTGTAGGGCGCAATGTTTGTTGTTGCTTGAAGTAATATTTTAAATATTTACCTCCTCCCCCCGTCATCACTTGAATTTTATAATTTTCACTCCACCGTTTTCACTTGAACTTTTGAAAATTTTCTCTGCCCCACCCCCGTCATCAGGGCCGGAGGTACGCAGTCTGCAGGTAACGCAAGGCATTAGGGCGCTTGATGCCAGGGGGCGCCAAGGTTAAAGTGAGGACTTTTTTACCGACCGCCATCATATATAAGGGAGGTATTGTGATCATACCGATTTTGACATTTCGATGGATCTCCACGAATTGAGGTCCCATAACGTTTTGACTATTTTTAGCATGATGTCTATCGGTCTGTCTGTCTGTGTACACGTGCAGAGCTAAAAGTATTTTTATGAAACTTCATATTTAAGCTTTTGACATCAATGGCACGAGTTGATCAACTTTTAATACAAATCGGTTAACTAGAAATGGGAGTTTACTCGTGTCGATTTTAACATTTATGAGAATATTTAACAACTAAAAAATATTTCGAAAAAATGTTTTTAACAAAAGTTACTATAAAAGCAATAACTAATAACTTTTATTTGAGACATTTTTTGATAAAACGAAAACTTTTTGAAAAAAATTTCGATATTTTTTCTACGTATCTATTTTTTCAACTTATATGTAACGTTTCCATGGTTATGATAAATAATATCTCTGTTAGGAAATATTAGGCCAAGTTATTTCTACTCTGCTGCTAGAATGTATTTTATACAATTACGTTGTGATGCCGGTCGCAGCTGATTTTTTCTGTTAATTGCGCATCCCTTGCTAAATTACTGGTTGCGCCCCTGTTTTATAATATTTTAACCCTTTTATTGCTAACCACGTTTTCTAATATAGGTACCACAATACCGCAGTTAACACATAAAGCAAGATCACGTATTAACACGGTTGCTGTAATTAGCCATTTAGTTATATGTATTTAGAAATATATTACATATTTTTCTATTTTGCATTCATAAAAGAGTCATTATAAAATTAGTAAAATTGGTACAGTACCCAGCAATAAAACAGACCAGCCAATTGCTACTTTTACATACCAAATTCCCTAAACGATGATGTTGTTTGATTATATAATGCAAATTTATTATTTTATAAGTCATGGAAAAGCAAAATAGAAAAATTAATATAACAAACTCCTTACATAAGACTTTTTGTCACACTTGTCGATTAGAAAACTCGTCGCTTCTCTACTCGTTTTCTAACTTACACGCATGCGACAAGATCTTGCCTTAAGATTATTGTTTTTTTTAATATACTATTAATATAAATTATAAAGAAAATAATTTTTATTTTTTTATTTTGTAGAGAAAATTTAAAATACAAATCAGAAATTGCACAATTTGACGGCTCATTTCATAATTTGAAATTAAATCCAGATGCGCCAATATTAAATAAATCTATTGATGATACCTATTCCTTAAGGTGCCTGTCCACTTGAGAGTACTCTCGAGAGTAACTCTCACGGGTTTGTCCACTAGAGAGCTGATTTCGATCGGGTGGACTCTCGAGAGTACCCTGCGAGTTGCTCTCGAGAGTTACTCTCGAGAGAGAACTCTCAAGGTGCCTGTCCACTTGAGAGTACTCTCGAGAGTAACTCTCACGGGTTTGTCCACTAGAGAGCTGATTTCGATCGGGTGGACTCTCGAGAGTACCCTGCGAGTTGCTCTCGAGAGTTACTCTCAAGAGAACTCTCAAGCCTGTGTCCACTTTATCAGTTGTGGAGAGTAGCCAAGATGGCGTCGTACTATAGAAAGGTCGCAGCAGCTGTAATAATTCTAACTATTTATAAAAAAAGAAAAAAGTTGAATAAAAAAATCTGCTGGATTAATTCATGGATTGATAGAAGACGTGTTTTAGGTGCCTTCAATAATTTCTGAAAATGAAAAATGAAATGGTGCTGCATCTATTTTTAATAATAAAGTTGAATTGATTAATATTATTAAAAATTTATGTACTTTTAATAATTTTCTTATAAAATTTATTTTAAATATTATTAATAAAATTGCAAATAAAAATAGTTGAAGCTATAGCTTGTACTAAAAAATATTTAATAGAAGATTTAAAGGAATCATGATTTTTCTTTTTTCTTAATAAAGGAATGTAAAGTAAAAGAAAGGAAAGTATATTAATTTATAATCCTATTCATGCCCCTATTCATGAAATTGAAGAAATAGAGATTATAGTTCCGGTAAATAAAGTTGATAAAAAAAAAAAAAATAGATATTAAAAAGAAAACGGTTATTACCTTTATATTTGGGGTATGTACCTAAAAGCTTAATTAGCATATTTTGTTGTTAATTACATTTTAGTAGATGATGTACAAAGTTTTTTGATACTTTAAAAAATAGTTTAATTCAATTAATTTAATTCAAGTAATTACTAAAATAATTTAATAATTTTATTTTAGGCTCTACTTAATTATTTGGGGTAATTAGTTATTAACAAAGGTAAAAATTTACATAGTTTATTCTATCAAAATAATTCTTTTGTTATTTTTATTTTTAAATTGAATTAAATTTAAACTAATTAATTATTTTTAATAAAATTTAAAAAAAAAAAATGTTAATAGGTTGGTAATTTTCTAAATTTGGGGTATAAAATTTCCTACAAAACATTATGTTTTTTCATTCTGTCACGGTAATCGACACATTTCACGATCGACAGAATTTCCCGGAGTTCGTACAAGCCGATTAATTTATTTATTTCCTCCGGTGAAGAATTTTTCAACATCTTGTAAGCAGATAGCTCTCGAGAGTACTCTCAGGAATTCGAACACAGTTCGTATTTGGCGAGCTACTCGCGGAGAGTGTAGGGAGCACGTGTCCACTTGCGAGTACGTTGAGAGTAGTTAGCTCTCGGAGAGTAGCTCGCCACTTTCTGCGAGTTACTCTCAGATGCCTGTTCACTTGAGAGTAACTGCTTTCGAGAGCTTCCCGCCACTATTTACTCTCAAGTGGACAGGCACCATTATCTTGCCACTTGAATTGTTTCAGAATAGGAGGATTTTATATTTTTTTATTTGTGGGTGGATTCTGTGAAGAATCTGATTTGTCACAGATTTTAGCTAAAACGTAGCAATGCCTTTTTTACCTAAATTTATGTAATTCTCGCCAATGTGTAAAGATTACAGATTTTGTCAATTATCCATAACCCTGTCAAAACCTTCCTCGTCATTATGACTGTTCATTATAATTGACCTCTTCTTGTTATTTTTTCCTCTCCTTTATACATTATATAATCATACCTTAACGACGCGTGTAATATCAACCAGATACCAGAGAATTTTATGGATTATTTGCCGCTTTTATTGCTTTATTGCCACTTAGCCTAACAAATTCCGCTCCTTAACCATAACTAAAATTTGTCAAGACGTACAGAGAACAATATATGTTGAAAAAACACCCTCGTGGCTCCTAACAACCCCACTTGAATATGGGTGTATTTAACAACAGATTGTGACTATTGAATAATATATCAATACGCGGATACGTATGATTGCAGCATTTGAATATGCCTGAAACCTCGCGTAACTATACAGCTTGCTTAATATGACCAGGATATTTTTTCCAGCTTTATCAAGTTTGCGCAATGAAAAAATTAGATTAATATTGATATTTAAGTATTTAAATTGTAATTCTTTTTTCAGGTTATTATGGAATATTCACTATATCGATAGTTCTGTATATCATAGCATATTGGTATGGTATATTCCAGCTAAAAGAGCCAAAACAAGCAGTAACAACAAAAAAGAAATTTTGTGTTGATTTTTTCGATCCCAAACATGTGATAGATACATTCAGCATAATTGTCAAGAAAAGAGAAGGCAGCAGAAGACTAAGAATTATTTTGCTCATGCTTGTTTTTATTGTCATAATTGGACCAGCTTATGGTAAGATCATTAATTAAATACACTAAATTAGGACGTATCTCCGTGGTAAGATTAACAAACACAGGGCCAGAAATTGAATCGCCACTGACTTTTTTATCTTCTGATATTATGCAAATCACCTCAGAGGGGTGAACTTAAATTCGGCTAATTAATATTTAAAAAGGACTACTTGTTTAAACTGGGATAATAGGATTGGCCGATATATCGTGCTGACCACTTGACTTTTTATCCAATGTCCGTGTGAAGAATAGACAACTTACTTTTATTTGGTGAATGCAACATTAAGGTATTATTGTTATAAAATTATAATTACAACAAAAAAAAAAAAAAATACTCGAACTGCGTTCAGTGAAAAATATCTATAGTCCTTTTAAACGTTAGAATGCAATACAGAGTAGTACTTTTGAGAAGTTTGGCTTTGGATTAACTATTAATCAATATAAGCACGGGTTTAGGACACCAAGGAGGAAATAATAAAAATGTTTACATATGAGTCCTCTTTATTACATAAATAATATATTTTCGTATCTTAAAGAAAATATGCAAGAACATATACAAGAACATACACAAGAAAACATACATACATACACAAAAATCATTAATTTTAATATACAGTGGTTATATTCTATATATGTTACATAAAGATAAATATTCTAAAACTGATGGCAAAAATTCATCAAATAAACAATTCTGATTTATTCTGCTTTTAATTTTTATCCTTATTTATTCTGTGAATTTAATTCTGTGCATTAAATTACACTGGGACCCAAGACGAAGTCAGGTGTATTTTAGTGCATCCTTCTTATAGGATAATAAAAATGTTATATAACATTAACGGCTAGTTTTTCAATCGGTTGTTCAGTCTCTGGTTAGTGGTTACCGTGGAAACTTATGGTATTTATTACTTATAATATGTCGTTAACCATTGATTTGAGCTAACCAACAGTTAGTCATGAATTGAAAAACCGGCCCTTAGATTATTACAAGTGTAAAGTTATTAAAAATAAATAGTATCTTCGTTTTTGTCTAATTCCAAGGGCCCCAATCGCAAATAACCATCGTTGATGCACCAAAAAATTTAACTTTAATCAAGGACTCCAAATCTACATCATAAATGTGTTGTTATACAGGCCAAAATCACAGTCAGTTTTTATTTTCTTTTTTAGTTTAAAATTTAAATATGTATCTCTAATTCAGCAGAACGTCTACGGGCCCCCTTTTTTCCAGAGGAAATCTTTTATAGATAGCGGAACTGGGAAAAATCCCTCTCCAGCAGTGTCGGATTCTCCATTTGGCCTACCGACTAAAACCACCTGCTTGTGCCTCTAGTTTGCAATCAAGGAACTGTTGGAAGACATTGCGTCTTGACTGCAGGCAAATTAATAGTTCTTACGTCGTTATGTTTTTTTCCGATGCCTGGCAGATGCGCTCCTCCACTTCCTTCTTCTGTATCACCACAGTACACGCAGATATCTTAATCTTTCTTTTTTAATCTTCATAGTGTACGACCTAAACGAACCATGTCCAGTAAGTGCTTGCGTAACAAAGTATCCTAGACGCTTATGCTTACAGGCACTCCATGCCCTAACATCTGGGATGAGTGTTTGTGTCCACTGGCCGGTTGTGGAATTTTGCCACTTGGATTGCCATTTCGTCATGACGTATGTTCTTGCTTCTTTTCTAGTCACACTTCCACCACCTTTTTCGAAGATCACCTCTCTTCTGCTAGGAGGTGAAGCGGAAGTGTGTCAGGTATCACCTGCACTGCTGCTGTTGAGACAGTTCTGTATGAAGAGGCTACCCTAATCAGCGCTTTTCTTTGTCCCTTTTCCAGTATAGATCTGTATATTCAGCATAGATAGGTATTTGAGGCTTTTACCAGGTGTTATTTTTGTGTTCTCTATGCGGAAGCTCACTCCATCTCTGTTTCGCTTTCCGCGTAGTATCACAGCCTCTGTTTTGCCCGGGGCCAATTGTAGTTTGTGTTTCTTGATCCAGTTGTTTATCCTCCTCAGATTGGCGTTTGTCTGGTTTACCAGTTCCTCTGGATCGTTTTCCGTGCTTACAATTGCAAGATCATCTGCGAACCTAATACATATCATGTCCCCTTCGAGTCTTAGGCGTAGGACGTCGTCGTACAATATGTTCCACAGAGTCGGCCCAAGAACCGATCCCTGTGGAACGCCGGCGTTTGTTGCAATTTTCCTTGGCCTTTTAATCCCAGTTGCTATTATGTGCCGATTTCGCATGTAGTTATCTATTATTTTAAGGAGGTATTCTGAGATTTCTAGCTTCCTAAGTTTTATCACGATCAGTGCCCAGTTTGCCGTATTAAAGGCGTTTTTAACATCGAGTGTGACAAGGACCTGCCATTTCGCATGCTTTTCTCAATGTGTATCGAAGACCATCCACATAGCATCAGTTGTAGACCTGTTTTTCCTGAAACCAAATTGTAAGTCTGATAACATATGTTTGGCTTCGATCTCCTTCTCAAGCCGGTCTCGAACTAATGCCTCGTATACCTTACTGAGGGTATTTAGAAGACAGATGGGTCTGTAGGAGCTTAGATCTTCCGGGTTTCTTCCCTGCTTCGGCACATAATTACATTCGCGACCTTCCATTCTTCCGGGTATATTTCTTGAGTAAGAAGTTCATTAAAGATACCCAGAAGACATTCTCCTTCCGTCTGATGGGTAATCTTTATTGCTTCCATAGGGATACCATCTGGCCTAGCTGCTTTTCTTCCCTTCATACAAGTAACTGCCTGTAGTAGTTCCTCCGTAGTGAAGGGTTCGGCTTCCTGTTTACTAGTTGCTTCTAATGGTTCTCGCTCGTCTTGCTTGGGGAACAGGTGCTTGAGAATTTTGTTTTTTTTTTGCACTCTGGGATTTCGAAGGGCATTTTATTTTGAAGGCCTTTTACCAAGATTTGGTAGCCTTGTCCCCAGATGTCATTTTCCACATTGGCAATTAGCTCCTGGCAATGGAGTTTCTTGGATCTACTAATGCCTTTTGCTAGTTCCTTTCGAGCGTCCTTGTAATTGCGGTGTAGTTGGTACTGCCACTGCTGTACTGCTATTCTTGTCCTACTTTTCTCTCTTGTTAAGATCCTTCTCGCTCTTGTACATTTTGCTCTTAGTTCGCTTATCTCCAAGTTCCACCAGTACGGTAGCGTTTTCTGGCCACCGCGCCCTGTTGTTTGGCTGCTCTGGTATGCCTTAGCGATTTTGTCGGAGCACTGTAGGTGGAATTTCTTTTCATTCTCTGCCATTGTTGATAAGTAGATGTTGAGGGTCGACCGGAATACATCCCAATCCATCGCGTTTACTCTCTTCTCCATGGTCTTTTTTGCACCCGATTCCCTGCCTGACCCGCTGCTTACCTCATAGCAGATATAGCGGTGAAAAGATAGGTTTTCTATCCTCATAACTTTCCAATTTTTTACCCATTTTGCTGTTCGTTGCAAAGCTATGGTAACATCGATATACGTCTTGCTGTTGCCTCTAACAAAAGTAGGCAACAGTCCAGTGCTTAGGGCTGTTGCTTGTAGCGACGCTGTCCATTCAGCCCAGTAATCGCCTCTCTTATCGCTGATAGGTGATCTGAAATACAGTGGAGGTCATAATTTGGAAAGCTGAGGTACAGGTGGCCTTCCTTAGTTGTGGAGCGTTGAACCCCAATTTTCCTGTTTAATAATAGTACCGCTAAATCTGCAGAGATCTCTTATCCACGGATCATCTTCTGTTATTCTCCGGTTTGGCTTTCCAACGACCTAGATATCCACGTTCCATTGCTTAGCCGTGGCATATGCAAGGTCGTGAGCCTCTCGTGATCGTCCAAGATTTGTCTGTAATATTTTTGTAAGCCATATGACTCTGCGATACCTTTTCCATTTAGTTTCAATGAATTAATAATAAAAGAACATAAAATTTTGCATAATATTTTGGGTTCATTAATATATTTGACATTTTACAACATTTGGCAATACCGCTCTCGTTTCCCATAAGAGCAATACTGCATTTTAGCATTTGACCGAACTATAGTAATTCGATTTTCTTTACCCCACCGATTATTAAGATGGACCTGTGGTACGAGTACCTAGCAGAATTCTATACTATAGTTGAAAAAAAAATCCTTGCTTAGGAACGATCAATACAATCGCTTTATTGGCAATGATATAATGCAATTCTAATAATTATAATACTATCACTGATCGAAGATCGGCATGCCTATGTAAAATGTTGCTTGAAACTTGGAAAGACGGCGGCAGAAACAATTGAATTTATGAAAACAGTTTTTAAATGTGTTTTCGAGTCGAATTGCCGTTTTATAGTAGTTCGTGCATTTAATATTATAAGAATTCAATTATAGATTATGAGAGATTGGGTACGCATTTATAAAATCTACGAAAAGGTTATCCAGGTTCGCACAATCAACGATTGACTGTTTTAGAGGTTGCAGAAGAAGTAAGAATATTATATGTGTCTTATTAATACATTTTGATTTGGCAATTTTTGTCAGTTACTCTCGTTCTTCATACACCATACTCACCTGATTTGGCCCCGTGTGTCTCTTTTTTTGTTCCCAACATTGAAAAGTTCGTTAAAAGGAAGGAGTTTTCAAACGATGGTGGAAACGGTTTATTTAATTTTTTTTTTTTTACAAACCATCTTAGAGATAATAAATGACATTTTGCAACCTTAATGTCACGGTTGTTAGACTAGAAAATGTCAGAGTCGATTACGTAATCGGCTCTATATTCATTATCTGATATTAATAAGCCATAATTCTATATTAAAAAGTTAAAACTAAACATATTATCGGAGTTGTAGGGGTTTTGTGGATTTCCACCGAATAAATATAATATTGTCAGTTGAGTATAATCTTTATTCTAGTTACAGCTGACTAGTTTCACTCAATTCGAGCTTTATCAAAATCGAAAAAAATTATTAATAATAAATAAATAAATAAAAGTTCTCAATAGAGTCAAAATACGCCGTAAAATCTTGTCAGAAAATAAAATGGAGTATGTTAACAGTCGTTCAGGCAAGTCATGACTTTTGAATACGTCCGATGTGTATTGTTAAATGTAGTCTGACAAGACAAGATTTATTTATTATTTGTTCTTTATTAATTTTTTTCGACAATCATCTTTGATAATACTCGAATTAAGCGAAACTAGTCAGCTGTAACTAGAATAAATTATACTCAACTAACAATATTATATTTATTCGGTGGAAATCCAAAAAAAACCTAAAACTCCAATTATATAACCACCAACAATCTTATACATTCACTAAACATATTATCATTTACAGGAGAAGCAGTAATATCCTATTTATTTACAAGAACCAAATTTGGATGGGATGCAGTTAGCTTTAGTTTATATTTAACATACGATGTTATTATACACTTAATAGGTAAATAAATTGGAATTTAATTTCTAAACGAAACAATATGAACATACTTAATGTTTTCAGGTACTACATTGGCTATTACAATTTTAAGTTCTTGGTTGAAATTAGATGATTTCTTACTAGCAGCATTAGCTTGTACCTGTAAGGTTGCTGCTAGCTTTTTCTACGCTTTCAGTACTACAACAACTTTATTTTATTTTGGTAAGTAGGACTGCAATCAGTGGAAACTGTGAAAGTTCCAGATTTTTTTTTGCGGTATCAGTTGAATATTCCATGGCCCACAACTTGTTAAAAGTTGTACCTTTTCAGACTATAAATAGATTGAAATGTTGCCAAAAAATTGCACCAGAAAATATTTGAATTTTTTTGACCTAAATAAAAGGTCTTCACTTCTAAAATACATTTTTCTCAAAGCAATTCTGGGCGGGGCAACTAGGGGCCAGAGCAATTTTTGGGGTGCCCCGTTAACGCCGCCACTGTATGCCAAAAAGGAGTTTATTATTTGATTTAGTTAATATGCAAGATACCGGGCATATGAATGTACCTCAGTGGCGACGCAAGCGTAGGGTTTGTCCCCGAATCTGCTGTGGCTTCCAGCGCCCCCAATCTGCTGTGGTCCACATCTATGACCCCCCAGATATACATAAAGGAGATTTTAGTTGAAACATGATATAAATATAATGTTTAAAAAGACGGTATTTATTTATTTTTTAACTAGCTGATGTATGTTTGTAATGGATTAGCATTGTTATTGACTAGTTTGTCATTTATTTTTTATTAATTAATAATATACAAATACAACCAATAATTTTTCAATTGCCCAACAATTAAATATTCAAAAAGTTTATACATTTAACACCAAGTCATAAAACAGAAAATGTGCTAATTATTATATTTTTTTTGATTTTGTTACGTATTTATGTTTTGAAAAAAATGTTAATATACAAGGTGTCTCAAAAGAAATTTTATATTTATTTAGCTTACTGCGTGAACGCAACGTATCCGAGGGCCGCGGGGGTTATGTCAATCGGTAGCCTGGCTCTTGGGAATTTAATCGCTATGGAGCGTTTCTCGGGAGCAGACCGCGCGTTATGCGTGCGAGAGTTTTACAAAAACGGTGATTCGGCGACTGTAGCGCGTACAAAATTCTGCAGTATTCGAGGTTTTCGCCACTTAAATGATGCGCCAAGCATTCCTCTCATTCGACATTGGGTTAAAAAGTTTGAAGAGACTGGTACAACGCTGGATAAATCAAAATCCGGGCGACCTAGGTAATCAAGAACGGTAGAAAACGTGGAGAATGTTAATCAGTCTGTTCGTGATGACCCGAACTTTTCAATTCGGAAGCGCGCAAGTGCTTTAAATGTACATAGATCATCATTACATCGAATTATGCACAAAGACCTAAAGCTGCACCCCTACAAAATTCAATTGGTGCAAGAATTAAAGCCCCAAGATGCCAGTCAGAGGCTTAATTTCGTAAATCAGGTGATTGAGCGATTTTCAACGTTTACCAACATTTTGTTTTCGAATGAAGCTCATTTTCATCTTAATGGCCACGTAAATAAGCAGAACTGCCGCTACTGGAGTGCAACGAATCCGAAACGCAAACATCAGAAACCCCTACATTCACCTAAAGTGACCGTATGAGCTGCGATATCGGCGCGAGGAATTATCGGCCCTTACTTTTTTGAAGACGAAAGGGGGCGTGCAGTTACAGTGAATTCAGAGCGTTATGTGGGGATGTTAGACAACTTCTTGGTACCTGAACTGCAAAACTTTCCTGGCTATAACCAAAGAACACAGTTCCAACAGGACGGAGCAACTTCACACACGTTCAATATGTCTCTGCCACGTGTTCGTGAAATTTTCTCAGGCAAATTGATCTCCCGGAGAGGTGACATAAATTGGCCTCCACGCAGTCCAGATTTAAACCCTATGGACTTTTTCCTATGGGGTTATCTTAAATCTAAAGTTTACGCCAATAAACCGACTTCACTGGCGCATTTGAAAGAAAATATCCGTCACGAAATGGCAGCCATCCCTGAGTCCACCTGCCGAGACGTCATAAGTAATTTTACTGTTCGATTAAATGAGTGCCGAGAACGCGAGGGTCTACATTTAGACGATATTATTTTTAAGAAATAAATCCCCAAAAAGTGTATTTTAATAATTAATAAACATTTTTTCTATATACGGCATACTTTTTTTTTAATCGATCCACTAAATATAAAATTTCTTTTGAGACACCTTGTATATTTTTTTCACTTTTATGAATAATATGATAATATGTTTTGTAGATCAATTCAAAATTAACGGTATTGTTTTTTTCACCGTTCTGAATATACATATCTATATCGCTAAAAAATGTGTGCACCCTTTAAATAATTCCTGGTGCCCACTGCCCCCCCCCCAATTCAAATGCTAACGCCGCCACTGATATACCTTATTCATATGTCTATACGGGTTGAAATAGCTTCTTATCCAGAAAGTAGCATGAGGGGCAAACAAATTTCAACTTGTAACACATTTTGCTGAGATGATTCAAAATATTACAGTGGTGTTTGAGCCATCGAGAGCAGTCCAATGAAACACCATTAAGAAAAAATCAGTTACAGTCGTATTTATAGTACTATGGAAACGTGTAAATTTTCGTGCAAGGTGCGTGGTAAAAAAACCGTATTTATAGACACAGTTTATGCGTGCAAGGAGGCCGTGCAGCTTCCACTGTTTGGTTATTTTTCCACGTATCAAAACTATCGTGTAAGCAACGTGCAAGGAACTTTTTGCGAAAAGGTTATTTTTAATTTCAATTTAAGTTATTTCTATTATTAATTTATTATTAAATATATTATTATTTAAGTTATGCCTAATAATTAAAACATATAAAGTATCAATTTAATTAGATATGGATTTTGCGGAACTGCAATAGAGGATGGAAGATGTCCAAAATATTAGGAGAATCGGCCGACGCAATGCAAGGAAAGAAAAGGTTTATACAAATCGGATTAATCCATTTTATAAATATAATGATTTAGAATTTCGAAAAATATATAGAATGAGTAAAGATAGCGCTCGAAAAGTTGTACAATTGGTAAAAAATGATTTGGTAGCTATTAATAATATGAAAGGGTTACCAATATCTGTGGGAGTATAAGTTTTAGCAACTTTTCGTTATTTAGCGAAAGGGGCATATCAACAAGACATTGCTGATTTACATGGTTCTTCTCAATCCACCAGGTCGATAATAATAAAAAAAGTTGTTTGTGCTTTAGCGAGACATTTAAACAAATTTGTTATATTCCTAAATTACAGCATATGAATTGCTAAGAAAAAAAAGAAGAGTTCCACAGGGTTGCGGGAATGCCAGGAATCGTGGGCGATATCGACTGTACCCACATAAAAATAAAAAATCCTAGAAGTCCTAATCCATCAATATACATCAACCAGATAGGATATTTTCCCCTGAACGTTCAGGTAATATGTGATGCTAACTGCTAGATCATGGATATAAACGCTAGGTGGCGAGGAAGCGCCCATGATTCAAGAATTTGGGAGGCGATTACCCTTTTCAGAAATTTTCAAAGTATTAATTGCATTCTAATTGGGGATGGCCGATATGCTGCTACTAATTCCCATAATCGCCAATTATTATGACATATGACTAATGTCACAAAAACAAACGATACTGGCTTGCTGAGATTATACCAGAAATTTATAATTTGCGATGTTGTGACATAAAATTTGAATGCACGTTGCTAAGTATTGCACGGACGTGTAAATACTAATATAAATACCATTATGATCCACGCGTATTTGATGCGTGGAACTGTACATAACAACCACGACTTTTACACGCTGACTATAAATACGACTGTTTGTGTTTGGTTATTAGTAGTTTCAATTATTAATAGTTTTGGTGTATAATAATTAGTAATGTGCGGGTCACATAAAAGCCAGATCCGCGGATACGGATACGAATCTTGCATTGCTGTAGGAAAACGAGCGACCTTGAAGCGATAGTTAGATGTGTCGTGCTGTTCCTACAAACCAAAGAATGCAAACTGAAGATACGAACACGTAGAAAGATTGTTAACGGCGCCTATAAGTGCGTGCTAACTTGCGCCGACCAGCGAGAATAAATATTGCTTCAATTATACCCGTACACGTTATGGGCGCTTGAAACATACGCCGATGAGTAACAAGAATCTTTGAAACATTATTTATCAGCTTACAAGAAGCTGACAATCAATTTTCTGATATTTTGTTGATATTTTTGATAATTTTGATAAAATGTCCTTGATGATGTGAATTACCGACATTAACAATTAGTTATTGGCAAAATAAATTTAATTTTTTTGTTATGAATTTGCTTTCCAACGTATAGTCTGCATAAGTGGCATGTTTTAGTAGGTATATTACTCCCCCAAGCAACTACAGGATCATTTCTTAAAAACCAGGCTACTTTTTGAAGAAGTAATTTTGGTAAACAGGCACTGGTAATAATGTTCATACGTGTCCACTAAACGAGGTCAACAAGCGCCGATAACAACATACCTAATTAAATGCATGTTTATAAGCACAGGAAACAATCTTTCTACATGTTCATACCCAGACAAACAATTTAGTTGAGTTCAAAATCACTCATTCATTGTGTTTGATTAATTTTACTCCAATATTTAATGCATGCTAGAAACACTGTTCTAAAACCACCGGTAAATAATGTGATGCTGGACTAAATATGAATTTAAACGTCAGAGTAAAATTTACTCCTCCTTGAGCATTTTTAGACGCAAGCTTATATTATTACTAATTCAAAGGTATCTATACGAGATCTGTTTAAGACCCGCTTTAGAAAATGGATACGGACCCGGATACGGATTTTTATTTTTTACGGATCGTCCGCAGATACGAAGCTCCGGCACACCACTAATAATAATTTATTTATTTTTTTAATAATAATTTAATGGTTGTTAAATATAATTTTTAATCAGTGTCAGTACTTAAAATGTACATTCTTGCTAAAAGCAGGGCCGGCGGAAGCGGGCATGCAAGGTATGGCGGTGCATGTGGACGCCGCTGCGAGGGGGGCGCTGATGTGAGACTCAAAAGGGCGCCAAATGCCAAATGAATGTAAATGTAATCTAGTGAAACGTAATTTTAGAAGCGAGAAGCTTGTTTTTTTTAGGTCTTTACTTGAAATTTTAAAAATGTAGAAGTGAGGATCTTTTTTTTAGGTCTTCATTTGAAATTTAAAAGGAAAGACCTTTTTTTAGGTCTTCATTTCACATGCTTGAAAAAAAAAAGCTAGTTACGCCCTGCCTAGGGACGCTCAATTAAATCTTGCCTACAGGCGCCACAGACGCTCGCGCGGCCTCTGGCTAAAAGCAATTGGTGAAGTGTAATTCCTGACTAAAGTACATTCTTGTGCGCGAAGAACAGAATGGCCAAATGGTTAATAGTTAAATTATTTATTTTGTTTAAACCTTATATTACCTTTTATATGTTCTCTTATAACTTTAATAATAATTATATCTTTTAATTTTTACTTAAAACCCGCATTATAGTCACTGTCTGTGATACAATCACAACAGCCCAGTAGTTTTACTCTGGCTAATAGTATATATTAATATATTTTTGCATATTTTGTTATAAGCTCCTATTCAAAGAGAAAATCTTGGTTATGCCTCTGATTGTAGCCCCTCCGTTAGAAGTTCTCACGAGTTGCAACTGCTTAACTGTTATTTAACCACACACATAGCATTCCTTATGCTATACACTATATTTATTTCTATGAATGATTATTTTTTAGATAGTGAATGTAAATAATATTGTATTTTAGCACCTGTGGTCAGTATTATGAGCGGTGCGGGTGCTATTGCGATGAGATCGATAGCCACAAAACTAGTATCACCTGACGAACTGGGAAAAATACAATCTTTATTTGGTATATGTGAGGCTATTGCGCCCATTGTATATAGTTCCATCTACAGTCAAGTTTACATAGCAACAATTGAAACATTCCCTGGAGCTTTCTTCCTTTTAGGAGCAGTTTTAATTGCACCGTCAATTGTAATATTTTTGTAAGTATTTTTCCTAAATATTTATCAAATCCACATTGAGGCAGAACTTAATCTGCTGAATTAGACCTGTCCTTTTTAGCCTTAGGTTAGTTACCGATGTTAGACTAATTATATATACTTAATAATAGTGAAAATAATAACGTGAATCAAGGAATGAACAATAATAATATGCCTAATTAGTGATATCAAGGACACAGGCCATCAGAAAAAAATTCTCCTATTCTGCTTTTTTTTTTTATCCAGAGCTGTACTGTAATAGTTTTTCCTGCCATATTTATATATCTCTATCTTGGCATCTCTTTCCATATTCGTATCCAGTAGGTCACTAGCTTAGTCTATAGTTCATCTATAATCTGTTGAACGCATAATTTGTCATTTCCATTTCAGGGATTTTGCTCTTACTACAACATTTATTATTCCTGTGTGCCTTTGTATTTTTTCATTTATTGTATGACGGCTGGCTATATTCAGTAAAGACTACTCCTTGATTCATTGACATAGGGTAAACTATTTAACAGTGGATCAATTTTTTGTTTTTGGTGTATACATCTATAATGCTAAGTCACACTGCAATACAAATTTTATATCGTGTATGATAGGGTATTACCTATCTATCCAAAGGTAGTTATTGTACATAAACTTGTTAGAAAATATTTAAAAAATTATAAATACAAAGTATGTTTTTGATCCACTGTAACACATACTGTATATACAGTGGATCGGGAGCGTGTAAACAGTGGATCATGTAAAATTAAACACATAATATTTGAAACAATTTGTTTATTATTGTCAAACAGTCTTTATAAAATTACAACATATACAAAAACATCAAGAAATAATACAAAACTTTTTTTGGACAGCCTTTTGGTGCTATTACCTTTTGAGGTTTCTGTACAGTGGTAGTGGCAGTTTAATCGAAATTGAATATTCGTGTTCCGTCAGTAAAAGCCGGGCAATGTTCATAGATCGTCTTTAAGTTTTCAATATATATATTTTTTTTGAACATTTCGTTCATTGAATGCACTTGCTCTGGCCAAGCTGCACGGTTCTGGTGATCTCAAAGTGAGGTTTTGATTACGACTACGAAAACCTCTTAGCCATTCAACACCCGCCATTTTATCTCTACCCCAAGATGCTGGAATTTTGATTTTATTAATTACAGCCATGTCATATGCCACTCTGCGACAGTCTTTATTATTTAAACCATAAAAAATATAGGCACATTTAACAAGATAATCAGATAACATTTTTTCTTGTTCAAGTGTAAAAATTTTATTTACTTCGTAATTAGGCGTAAGATGAATATTCTCGGTAGTAATATTTGTTTTCTTTTTGTAATGCAGTAGAGTTGTGTATGGTACAGATGTTCGCTTGACAGCTTCTCTCATGCTAGTACCATCTGACATTAACTTAAATGCTTCCTTCATCTGGTCTGCAGTGTGTTTGCCAATCTTTCTGCTATCTTTTTTGCGACCCATGGTGTCAACTGCTTTATATCAATAACAAAAATTACATTATGAACAAACAGTTGAATATAAATTAGCATTTCCTGGATCCTATGTACACAGTGGATCAATGATCCACTGTGTACATGTTTGTTTTGATCCATTGTTTATAGCAACACAAAGTTGTAGAATTTTATGAAGAAGATAGCATTGAGAAATCTCATTCAAACGTCAAAATGTTGCTAATAAATCATACTATATGTGATAAATTCAACATAAAATTAAACACGAAACATATGTTCACAAAAAGACAAAACTCGTAAATATAAAATAATAGTGTACGTATTTTAAAACAGAATATTGTACACACAACCGGCATTTATCAAGTAAACACCCTAACTGAATGGCTTAAGGTTGCTGATGTTCAAATGTACTAAAGAAACCTGTAAATACCCGCATGCGCTTTATACATAAGTATGTTGTATACAATCATCCATTATGTACTTCGATCCACTGTTCAACAGTTTACCCTACTCAGCCCACCCATGGCAAGCTCCTAGGCTTGACCCCTCCAACATTAAAAAAAAAAAACAATTTTAACGCACGCATTTTCCTTGTAAGAAAACGTGACCTTCCACAAATTGGTTTCGGAGTCTCCTTAAGAAAAAAAAAATGGCTTCTGAGTCCCCTAAGAATAAATGTTGGTATCTGACCCCCCCAAATTCTGGGTCCACGCCTAGACATACTAGTAACTTCTGTTTGCTTTTCTTAGTCAATGAGCAGATTTGAGATCCATATGTAAGCACTGGTAATATTGTATTGTTTATAAGGTTCTTAAATTACTTGAACTAATTTAGGATCCTTGTCTTCATTTTTGTATGAGGTAAGCTAACCAAAGTATATAAAATTATCGACATATTATATCTAATTTCCTCCAATTACTATTGGTTCTCTTTATAATTGGTCATTGTTTTGGTTTGCCTTTTTTGAAAAGATTACTATATCGTCAGCAAAAGGCACCCCAAAGCGATTATGTAAATTTTCCGGCACCCCCAACATCGTGTACATGAAATTATAAAAACATTTTATTAATCTTAGGAAAACATGTTTTTTTTTTATTAAAAATATATTCTTTAAATGAAAATTAGAAATTTTGTTAAACTTAGGAAAGTATGATTTGAAATTAAAAATATGTTTTTACAACGAGAACAAAAGTTAGACAAAAAATTAATGTGAAACATGAGCTTGATGTAATTTACATAATTCCTTTATATTTGGGTGTATTTTGAACAAACATACTTGCATTTCATGTTCTAATGACTTCAGTATTGCTCACTTTTTATTTTTGATGTTAACGAGCGTAGAAGAATTCTAGTTCACACAAGTAAGAGGTAGAAAATTAAACAAAAACTTGAAGTGCTCTGGATCCTTTGTTGTCGTGCTGTCGTATAGGGCAGTATCGCTCAAAGTTGTGGCGCTAATTAACATTAAGAACGCGCTATACCGAGCAGTGATTTTAAAATGATCGGAAGTTAATATAGGCAACCACGAGTTGCACCTGTTTGCATTCATTCAGTTGCGAAAAATTTCATTATGCGTATAATACGATGCTAAATTTTACACCACGCCCGCGGCATCTACTTTGAGTACCACTGACTTAATGTCATGCACCCGTACATACAGTCTATTCCAAACGATTAGGCGGAACTAACCGGAATTTTAATTTTTGTAAGTTTTTCATTAGCAATTTTTAGTCTTCTTCTTCTTCTTCTTTTCAATTTGTTGGCCTCGGCTTAACGCCAGTCCGCCAGCGCTTAGCAATACGAGGATGGTGTGAGGATGTTAGAGGTTTAGTCTAATGGAAGTTAGGAATTCAGAAATTAAGGAGCATATTTCGATGGACGGGTTAGACAGCATACTAGACACAGGAGCATAAGTTAGAGGGGATTATATTGATACGGTGGAGATGGAACGGAGTGTGGTTGTGATTGAAGCGGAGACGACAAAAAGTAGAAATTTGTTTTTTGGGGAGGGGAAGGTTGTGGAACCAAGGGTGATATGGTACAACAGGTTGGAGCGAAAAGTAAAAGCGCCCTTTTTCTTCCGCTGAGGAGACGTACTCTTGTTGCCAACATATTCTTAGTTCCCTCTGAACAGCGGGGAGTAACTGCCTGAAGTTGACGGTACAGTTTGTAGGTGGTGTTAGGAGATTCGCGCCGTCGTTTGCCAAGGCGTCGGCAGTAACGTTTCCGGGGATACCACTATGACCGGGGATCCATCCCAGACGAACTGTAGTACAGGAGGACAGGAAAGAGTGAAGGAGTTGTTTTATTCGAAGGGTTACACGGTCAGACTTAGGGAGGATGCCTGTGGTCTGGATTGCTTGAAGGGAACTTAGTGAGTCAGTGAGGATTAATATATGTGAACGGTTAAGGGTTGGAATGAGGGAGAGAGCATGCATAATAGCATACTGCTCAGCGGACATGATGTGCATTATAGGAGGGAGCTTTCGGGATATGTTAATGTTATGGGAAGGGACATGAATGCCGTAGCCGGTGGATTGGGAAGATTTGGATGCGTCTGTATAAATAAGAGTATACTGAGGGTAGGACTTCTGCATAATAGATAGGAAATGTATTTGGAGGTTGCTTTTACCTTTGTCAAGGCCTATATTTGTGGAAATAGGGAGGGGAATGATTTGAGTGTGGTAAGGGGTGAGGTAGCAGGGGAGGGTGCGAAGTTTGTTTATGTGGCGGATTGCAGGCTGAAGGTTATTATACTGGGTGCAAAGCAAGGGTTTGGGTTTATTGCGGCAATATCTTAGGGAGTCAAAGTTTGCTTTTAGTTCATTAAGTGAACGGATAAATGGATTATTGTGTTTGGAGAGCTGTTGCAGGATAAAACGGGAAGCTAGGTACTGGGACCTGATTGTGAGGACTGGTTCTGAGGCTTCGGCCAACAAAGCGTTCGTGGGAGTGGATCTCATGGCCCCCAGGCAAAGTCTTGGACCTTGATATTGGATGCGATTGAGGAATGTGTATCTAGTTTTGGTGAGTGGTGACATTATCGTACAGGAGTAATCGAGGATGGATCGTAATAGGGCGCGATAAATCAAGAGCATAGTCTGAGGATGACCGCCCCACCAAGTTTTGGTAAGGGCCCGAAGAATATTTAGGACATTCCGGGACTTTGATGCAATGAGGTTGAGTTGGGGTTGCCAGGTTAGTTTACGGTCGAAGGAAATACCTAGATACACGTAGGAAGATGTGTAGGGTACAGGTTGATTATTTAGTAGGATTGGGGGAAGGGGAACTGGCGTACGACGTTTTGTAAATATCATGGCCTTGCTTTTAGAGGGAGAAAGGGAGAGGTTGTGCTCCTGAAGCCATGAGTTAATTAGAGCGAGGGCTTGGTTAATTGAATCGATGGCGGGAAGCAGGTTGGGGCAGGATACGTAAATGACAAAATCATCTGCATACTGGATGCACTTGGTTTTAAGGGTGTTCAAGGACTGATGTAGGAAGGCAGTATACAAATTAAATAGAAGGGGACTTAGAATCGAGCCTTGCGGCAGGCTTTTAAAGGAGGTGCGAGGACCATGGAGTGAGTTTTTGTGCCGGATGTATATAGATTTGCGACCAATAAGATTCAGGATAAGTTGGTTTAGGTTTGGTGGGATTTTGAAGGATTCTAGTGTGTATTGTAGGATATTAAGGTCAACATTATCAAAAGCAGCATGGATGTCTAGGAATAAGGCTATGAGGAATTCTTGCTTACAGAAGGAATTGTGGATATCTATGGACAGTTTGGCGGAGCAGTTTGTGGTGGATTTACCTTTGCGGAAACCATACTGGGTGTCGGGGAGCAGGCATTTATGTTCTAGCCACCAATCGAGCCTATTCTTAACTAATCGTTCAGCTGTTTTTAAACAGCATGATGTGAGGGCTATAGGACGGTAGGAGGAGGCCAGAGAGGGGTCTTTATTAGGTTTTAGGATAGGGACTACATGTGAAATTCTCCAAGCTGATGGGATATCTTGACCAGATAGGGTTTTATTTATAAGGGATAGTAGGATTTCTTTAAGATTACTAGGCAGGTGTCTAAGATGGAGGTAGGCTATGGAGTCCGGACCTGGGCAGCAGTTCTTACCTAGGTTAAGTACGTTGGTGAGTTCGTGGACTGTGAAGGGCGCTGAAAAGAACGGGATGTTTATTTCACGGGATAAGATTTGTGGTGGAGAAGGAACGAATGCTGGTGTCAGGTTTTGAAGAATTTCATCTATGCATATATATGATGGTCTTGGGGTTATATCTGGGAGAGGATGACCGTCTGTAAATCCGGACGGTTTCCCAAACCTTCGAGATAGGAGTATCCGGGTTAAGGGAGCTGCAAAAGTTAGAAAAAGATTGCTTTTTTTTTTCTTTGAACAATCTTTTAGCTATAGCTATAGAGTTTTTTGCTCTCATAAAATTATCGAAGGTTGGGTGACGCTTATAATTATTCAACGCCTTGTTTCTGTTATTTTTAGCAGCTGCGCATTCGTCATCCCACCAAGGGGTGAGATTCGGTCTACGGAGAGGCTTAGATGTGGGAATGGATTTTTCAGACGCTTGGGAGATTATATTTTGGAGGAAAAGGGCTTGTATTTCAGTACTATCGAAATGGGGAATGAATGTTGATGCCTCAGAAGCTGAACTAAAGTACTGGGACCAATTGGCTTTTTTTAAGTTATATTTGGGAGTGTGGGGTTGGAGAGGTGGGGGGGGGCGGAAGCAGGCCCTATGTCCGCGTGGATATAGACTGGAAAGTGGTCACTGCCATGGGTGTCAGAAAGGGTCTCGCATATAATGAGCGGAGCTATGGAAGGGGAGGTGATCGTGAGATCCACAATGCTCGGGGGTTTCCCAGGAGCGGTCAGTCTGGTGGGTTTGCCGTCGTTGAGGACGCATAGGTCAAAGTGGTCTACGACGTCCTCCACTATTCGGCCGAGAGGGGATGTAAGGTGGCCGCCCCATCGCACGCCATGGGCGTTGAAGTCGCCACACAAAAGGTAGGGTGGGTTGAATTGCCGTATTAAGAAACACATTTGGGCGTAGGATACAGTGCTATCAGGGGGGATGTATAATGAGATAAAGGTGACGTTATGTACTTTAGCAGCTATAATTTGGAGGTGAAAGTTGGAGTATATGGGGATGTGTTGGTAGTCGATGCCGTTACGAATCACGATGGCTGCACCGCCATAGCCATCGGCCCTGTCATGTCGGAGTAGCGAGTACCCGCGGACACGACAGATGTCGTCTGGCAGCAGCCACGTCTCCGAGATCGCAGCGATGTCGATATTCAGGGAATCGAGGAGTAAGAAAAGATCAGTTTTGTTACTGTTTATGCTCCTAATGTTCCACAGGAGGTATCTAAACATGTTGTCGATGGGGTGGGAGATGAGGAGTTGGTAAAAGCTTGGAGTAGGATACTATATAGGAGGGCGAGAATAGTTTCTCCTTGCGGTAGGGGTTGCAAGAGGGTTTGAAGGGTTGCGAGGTCTTTTGGATTAATTGAGAGTTTATCAGTGATGACTACGTGTTCAGGAACTTTGGCAGGGCTTGGGTTGTTGCGAGAGGAGGGTGAGATGCCCGAGGTGCTGGGGAGGTGTCCATTTGGAGCTATAAGCAGTTGCTTATGGGCTTCACGGTCAAAACCTAGAAATGGGGAGGAGGGGGGAGACTGAGTTTTACGTTTTTTGGGAGTACTAGTGATGTAAGAATAGGAGGGCAATTTTTAGTCATTAGCAATTTTTTTATATATTGAAGTTGGCTTTTCCTGAACAAAATGAACAAAAGCTTCAATCAATCGGTAAAAGTAACTAAAATTGAAAATCTAGTTCCACATAAACCAAAGGAACAGACTTTAGATATGTATATCAAACTTTATGCAGCTTAAAATTATTGAATTAATACCTGATGTAATTTATAAAATAGTTGCTTGCTAATAAATGAAATATTATCGAGAACAATATAACCTGTAAGTTTGCACTAGATGTATAATCCTGAATTTTTGTTAAATATTTAAATTTTCTGTTACAGGTGGCTATATTTTCTGCAAAAACGTGATTTGGAAAAAAATAAAACAGCCTCTGATAAAACTGGTATTGAAAATCCCCAAGATGTTTTAGAATCAAAAGACTTATAACTTTTCAATATTTTTTTATTTAAACTAAATAAATATGTCTGTAAGAAAGTTGATTCTTACACTGTTAGTAAAAATAATATTTATTGACTAAAATTTAAGCTGGAAGTCGGGTGACTGTATTTTAGAAACTTCTTCCTTCGGTTTGGTCTGCTGTCCAAGTAATAACGAAACGAACTGCTCTTGTTGAACAGTAAGTAAGGGAACTTCTAAATTTATTGACCACTGAACTATTTCAGCACAACTTCGGAAATCGTTATTACGATCTGCAAATATAAATATTAATTTTAACAACAAATATACTCATATAAATATACTGTAGTATTATTTAAGGCGTATCAGTAAATATTATTCTTGTACATAATTGTTATTATATAATGTAGTCTAATTTAAAATAGCTTACTTAAAATAAAATTTATTATATAGAGTATACTCTGTGCATAATGCAGAAATAGTAATAAATTCACGTGCAGGTTTACAGTTACTACTCTATTGGTTGTTTTTTTCTCGGGCGTAGGTAAGCAGTTGACTTCGGTCAGATACCAATTAAACAACAGCCAAAGAACGACGAGGGCACATATCTATATTCTATACAGAGTATATATTTTTACTATGAAATGAGATAGGACTAGAAGCGGTTCGGTTAAGGGTAGGTTAAACACCACTGTTCTTACAAGACTACAAAACTAACAATCTGCAATAAAATTAGTAACAATCTATAAATCAAATTTTTATCTACCTAGAATATTTTTAATTATATATTTTTAAAAAATGATATGTGATTCTAAATAAAAACATTTCATTCCAGACGCATCTGGTAAAATAATTGACACATATTGCGTACGACACAGCAACTGTAGCTAAAGTTTCATTCTACAAATGAGGTAACAATCAAAACCTGATTTATATTGCAAATAATATGTTTATTCTGGAAGCTAGGCTTTTTTTATATTGCAAGCTAATTTTCGATCCACTTATTTTTAAGTTTCCAAATATTGAATTCAAACATGTCATTTAATTTTAAGGAGTAAAAATATGATAAATTGACTATTTAAATTTGGACAAATCACGGTTTGAATCACTTGGACAAATGATGGTTTAAATGGATAAGAATAAAATCTAATTTAAATGAATGTTTATTACCCAAAATAGATTTACATTATTTTATTTATTCTTTTTTTTTAATTTTTATTTATTTATCATTTTTTAAATATGTAAATCACAACTTAAATTTACCAAATAATCACATAAAACCTCTTATTGAGGGACCTCTATAAGATGGAAGATCGTAGATCAATTATTTAAATAATTTTACAAGTTCATAAAAAAAATAAATAAATAAAAAATAAAAGCTTTATTTTCTATCTTTTTTGTGCATTTTACATGTTAAAAAACACATTTTAAATTAATTTAATAATTTTAATTTATACATTTAACAAAGAGGAAGGCAGTGATACAAATAACCAAAATTTGAATATTGCGTGACCTTCTTCAAATATATTTCTAGCTATTTTGTTCTATTGTGAAAATTATTTATAGTTACTGTACTGCGTGGTCTACTTTTGCCGCCATTTTGAATTTACTGCGGTTCACAAACATGGTTCTCCGATAAAAAAGAAAGTATAGAACGCGTATACCAAATGGCACTCTATTATTGCCAAGTTTAGTATTTTTGGGACACAGATTTTGAAGGAGGAACATTTCTACATAAAACTATCTAAACATATGAACCCCACAAATATATTTTTAAAAATACAGTAATTTATTTCCTCATACCTATTTATTAAGCGATAACATTTATACAATATTTACCGACCGCCAACATATATAAAGGAGGTATTGTAATCATACCGATTTTGACATTTCGGGAGTTCGATGGATCTCCACGAATTGAGGTCCCTACATAACGTTTTGACTATTTTTGCAATAACAAAAGTTGCAATAACTAACAACTTTTATTTGAGACATTTTTTGATAAAACGAAAAAAAATTGAAAAATTTGAATTTTTTTTTTAAGTGTCTATTTTTTTTATACATATATGTAAGTTTACCATGGTCGTGATAAATAATATCTCTGTTACAAAATATTAGGCCAAGTTATTTCTACTCTGCTGCTAGAATGTATTTTATACAAGTACTTTGTGATGGAGGTCGGTGCAGTGGTGGCAACAGCTGATTTTTTTTACAATTAAAAATCGCAGTTAAAAATTAACTTGAAATTTTGGTGTATATATTGTTACTAATTTTATTTTAGATTGTTAGTTTTGTATGAGAATGTAATCTATGGTGTTCAACCTATCGTTAAATGGTGCGTTATTAACAGTTAGAAACGAAACATATCTAAATGGTTGTGAACAAATGAATTGTTCTAGTTATCATTTACAGTTTTCGGATATAGGGCAATCAGAATATATTTTAAAAATAAAAACGTTACATAATTTTATTAACGTCTCGTTAACTCTCCAGTTGTGTATTTTTTTATTCTATGTAATACTAAAACACTGTATTTTTTTCAGCAGATATTTATTATATAGGATGCTGAATTATTCTGACATCTATAGGGATTTAACATGTAAATTTAGTTTTATAAAAAAAGTATCAATACAAAAATTGTACAGAATTTTATTCTGAACCTAATAGACTTTAAATGCATATTTGTTACTCCTCGTTTATAGTAAATAATTTAATTTTAATATTAATTTTTTCCTATAAATTATACAAGTACAGGAGATCCACAATAACAGAGGTTTTACGTCATCGATAAAAATACTAAAAACAATAGCTGCTTTCCTTTTACAAGTTAAAATGATTGGCTAAGCTAAGAAGTTAGTCAAATATCTTAGCAAGGGAAAGGGGGAAGGAAAAAACTTAGCTTATCTTAGCCAGTGTCTTATAAATGGAACGCTCTTACAACTTAGATTAACTTAGCTTAGCTTAGATTTCTTAAGTAAAGTGGTAAAAGGAAAGCGCCTATCGACTCTTTGTCTAGAACGTTTATATGCAAAAGTTTATTTGTTATAAATATAATACACTCACATCAACTTAATATTATTACAATATCAAGTATGTATTTAAGTTTCACACACTGTGTTACTAGTTTGGTTATAAACACAAAATCCACAGTTTTAAGAATAAAGAATATCACAAGTCAATCTGACACATATAGGTAATAAAATATGGCTGCATACTGAATCGTCATTTATACAATTTTATATCAATACTGCCAATAGTAACAAAATAAAAATCTTAATTTTTACTTCATTCAAAATATCGTTCAACTAGTCAAAAATCTTTCCCGGTGCCTGGGCCCTGAGTTATTGTTTACCGGGGCCTGAACTCGCTCTCGGCGCTTCTGACCGTACAGGCGGACAGACACACGAATGAAGATATAGGGTTTCTTGGTAATACCTACGAAACCCTAAATATATAGATTAAACATATAAAAATTCTTGTAAATAATCCAACTAGCTTTAAGATGACGTACAAAATGATCATATACACTTTCTTTGTATTACAGTCTGTTTCAAACGCTTAGGCGGAACTAAATGGGAATTTAGTTCTTTTAGGTTGTCACGACAAGGGACCTTGCTTGGGTTATTTCATTTTTCACGTTGCAATGTCAAAATTTAAAATTACAACAATGAAACCATGGAAACGAATGACTTATGTCAAAATTAAATTATTTTTTTAATATATTTTAATGTCAAAAAAATTAATAAATGGGAAATTTATATTAAGAATGACACAAAAAATCAAAATATAAAGAAAATGACAATTTAAAATGATATTAACCTTAACAAAAAATGTGTATTGTAAGTATGATTTACAAAGCTTAAACAAAACGGTCGAAAAGCACGATTTAAACGATGAAAGTAACCAGATTGCAAAATTTAGTTCCGCTTAACCGTTTGGAACAGACTGTATATTTTATTGTCCATAAAAATATAAAATTTTCTTATGTTAAAAATTATGATAAAATGTACTAGATTTAAGTTTAATTAACAGTGTACTTTATACTTTTATATTTTGTATAAAAAAAGGAAATAAAATAAAATGTAACACAGCCTGATTTTACTGGACTTCAACGCATAGTCAGACTACTAACAAATAGACCTAATGTAAGTATGTAAGCACTAGATTACGATGACATGGAATAAAATGATACGCAAAATAATTTCGGAATATCGGAAATTATGGCTATATACAGTCTTGTGCGTAAAATAGCAGTGGTTTAATGCAAATGGTAAAATTGTATTTATTCTATTTAAAGTTATTTATTTATGTATTTGCATTACATTTATAGTATATATAATAAGTCTATAACATATTTAAGCTGGCGACATCGATTATTTTAAATAAATATGTAAGTTGCTTCTTAAACAAACCAAAAATATCATTTTTCTAGTGTTGTTTAAAAATAGCAGTGTCCACAAGTTTTCTCATGTTTTAGTAAACTAGCCAACCAAACAGTTTTATTCTTGAATACATTTTTGTGTATATTGAAAAGTCAGTTGAATTTATATTTAAAATCACGGAAAGATGTGTAGTGCTAAACATTGCACACAGGAGACACGTCAGTTTATTTTACAAATGTTAAATTCTGGTAAAACTTATAAAGTTATTCAGAAGGTGCTAGAATGCTCCGCTAAAATGGTATCTAATGCAAAAAAGTGGAATCTAGAACCTGAAAATCGGGATTGGACATCTAAAACTTCGCCGATAACAGATAGAAAAATTGTAAGGTATGCAAAGTTAAGCCCTTTTATTACTTCTACACAAATAAATAACGAATTAGACCTGCCAATTTCTGCATCAACTGTAAGAAAACGCTTTATAAAAGCAAATCTGAAAGCTTGAAGACCTAGAAAAACTCCGGTGTTAAAACAAGAGACAACGGGAAAATAGAATTCAATTTGCCAAAGACCACAGTCAAAATAGCGTAATATTCTTTGGTCTGATGAATACAAAAATTGTTTTATTTAATCCTGGTATCTGCCAAAAGCAAGTATGCAGGCCTCCATGCACGAAGTACAATACTAAGTACACTATAAAGACAATAAAATACGGCGGCTATAGTGTTATGGCATGGGGATATTTTTCTTGGAACGGAGTGGGCCTTATTTCCTGGGTTAAAGATATAATGACCCATTCTCAGACACACAAAATATCTCATGTTGCCATGTTTTGACATTACAATTGCCTACGTTAAAATATTATTACACTCTGTACCATAACCTGTATCTAAACTTATATAATTACCATATATGTACCATATACAGTATAATTAATTAGTTATTAGTTAATACAAAATAATACATGTAACAAATCTTGTACCTATATAGTGCTAATTGCCAAAGTTGCCGAAGCACTCAAATAAATAAATTTAAAAAAAAAGATATAATGGACGCGAATGTTTATGTCAGTATCTTGCAGTATGTCATGCTTCCCTTTGTAGAGGAGGAAATGCCTTTAAAGTGAATATTTATGCAAGATAATGACCCAAAGCAAACCTCGCACAAAACAAAAAATTGGTTTAATGAAAATAGGGTTACTCTTATGGGTTGGCCAGCTCAATCTCCGAATTAAAATCCGATAGTGAACTTGTGGACTGATGTAAAAATTAAAATATCTTCTTCAAAACCTGCTAACAAAGAATTATGGAGAGAAATTGAAACAGCTTGGAAATTTATTTCCTTGGAAAAATGCCGGTAGCTAATGGATTCTATACAGTGAAGATATGTAGAAGTAATAATAATATGTAGACGAAAAAAAGGTCATGGAACCAAATATTACAGAAATAATAAATAAAGTTTAATATTAAAATGACTTTATTTATTTTATGAAGTGTACTGCTATATTTATGTACAGCGTAATGAGCATATTTTTACAAGTACTATATATATTTTTTTAATGAATCGACAAAAATACTTTCTTTTTCATCAAAATAATGAAGTTGTTTTTAAAATATAATATATCAGTAAAATTTTGTCTTTGTTATTACTTAAGCCAACTTTTATTGAATTTATTCTAATATTTTTCTGATACTGCTATTTTTACGCACATGACTGTAGAAGTCAATATTAAAAAAACAATATTTTTCGCGAAAAGGTGACGGCACGTGCCCTGGGCACAACTTGAAGGGGGGGCGCAAAATTGCAAAAAAAAAATAAGGAAAATAAAACAAAAAGAATAAAAAAAGTGAAAAAGCATTTTGCCCCTTTAGGGGTGAAATTATTTAAAAAAAAACTCAAAGATTTTAAAAAGACACTTATATGCCAAAACGGAATGTTATATCAATGCCCTACAGATTTAGGAAGAATTGAAAGAAAATGTTAATATACGCAGATTTGCAGTGATAGGGTATATCATCATGTCTCGAATTTGGGAAAAAAATCTATCAAAATTTAAAATTTTCGCTATTTTCACCACAGATTCGTAATCTACGACATTAAATTAATAGAAAACGAGCCATATCATACGAAATTCATGAGCCATTTCGGAAATCCCTTTTTTGCGTCTGAGAATGAATTATGGACGGTATCTTGTAAACTAAGTGACGCAAATTCGCGTACGACGCGGCAAATTGTAGCTAAAGGTCCATTCTACAAATATGTATTTATCTATTTTGCTCTATCATAAAAATTAGTTATCGTTATCGTAATAGGCGTGCTATATTCGCCGCCATCTTGAATGTGCCTCACTTCACAAATAGGTGCTGCGGGTCAAAATGATTTAATTTTTATAAAGAACACGTGTGCCAAACGGCATTCCATTATCATCAAGTGCAGTATCAACGTAAAATATGGTGCGTAGGCACTAGACTAATAAATAACAATGTTGCATGAATAAAAATTACAGAAATATTTGTAACAGAGTACCAGTAGATTTTAATGTTAATTAAAATGCTTTGCATTCTATTAATTAAATTAAAACACTGACAGTGTATTAGCAACTGAGCTAATAGAACTTGTTTCTAGTCTATTTCTACTTAACCCAGGAATATTTGTACTATCACATTAGGGCTTTTTAGAGTACAGTAGTCCTTCGTTACCCGTGTATTTTTTGGTTATACACGATTGTGGAATTATTATTATTTTGTTTATATATTAGTTTTAATAGCGTTGCAACTAAGCATATATGTAGGTATATCATATATGCCATATGCCGCGACATCTTGGAAGAACACAACCCCCGTGCATAACGTGGGATTACTGTATTATGTTCTCACAGAACGATAACTGTTCTGATGGAACAACTATAATATAGTAGAACAACTGAATATACTGCAGTGACACCATTTATGATAAATTACTGGAAATGTATCAAAAGAAATAAACACTTACAAAAAATAACTATTTTGTTCAAATAACTAAGTCCTGCCATAAATACTGTTAAAGTTTTCAGTGAAATTCCAAAGATACTTAAAGATATTTTAGTTTTCTTTTACTACATAACACATAGATGCTTCATAGAACAATAAACACCAATCAGTTTTCAAAATGACCAATTCTGGCTGTCACGCAGTGCTTAAGTCTCTGCGGCAACTCGTCAATAGAATTACGAAGGATTTCTTGAAATAAAATTTTATATTAAGGAAACTATCAACCGCCATATCGACAGAGTGTATGCTACAAGTTAACGAGAAGTTCGTGAGCCTGCTTCAGCTTTGGTTTGATGGGGCGGGAGCTATGACCGTACCACTAAACTTCATTTCTACGAGAAAGGGGTAAAAAAAGTCGGTACAAGTCTACTGGAAAACCATGTTGAAGTCGGAAGATAGGTAAAGAACTGAACAACTTTCTCTTCACTGGTCACCACTGAAGCTTCCAGCAAAATTCAGCGCCAGCCCATAATGTGAAGGCTGCGCAGCAGTGGCTCGAAAACAATGAACCGAACTTTATTTCTCCTGCTGATTGACCGCCTAGCTGCCTCAACACCCTGAACTACAAATTTTTGTCCATATTGCAGGACATGACTTACAAGAGACACGGTAGTCTGAAGCGCTCTCTGATGACGGCAGAGGAGGGTTTTTCTGTGAAAACCCTTGGTAATTCTATTGACGTGTAGCAGCAGATTTGATAGCTGTGTAACAGCCGAAAGTGGTCATTTTGAAAACTGATTGGTGTTTCTTGTTTAAGATGCATGCATGTATTATGTACTAAAAGAAAATTAAAATATCTTTAAGCATCTTACATGTTACAAAAATTTTGTAACAGTATTTATGGCAAGACTAGGTATATTAATTGTCTTAATAATATCTGTGAATAACTTTCATACCTATATGAAAAATACTTACATCTGTAATTAAATAAGTATTGCAAAACCCTTGCACACTCGGTCTTCTGATCATACTTTAACAGAATTTCAAGTAACCTATGAATTATTTCTGGCTGATGATCCCTTAAACCAGTATGTAATATGTATGGTACCCTATGCACAATAGCTTCAGGTAATTTTGCATGCTTTTCCAACAATCGATTAGCTGTACAGTGGTCAGCATACCACTCACTTAAAAAACAAACTTGCCATACAAAGGCTAGTAAAAAATAGTCATTGTACTGTTGCACCAATTTTTCAGTTAAATTTATGACTGCTACTAAAACTGCTTCACTCCTTTCAGATATAGTATCTGTTATTAAGTATCTTAAAATTGTTCTTATGTTTTTACGTACATATATATTTTCTTGATATACTTCTTCAAAAAGTCTGATTGATTCTGTTATATTTCCACGAATCCAAAAAGTCTCAGCTAAATAGTGATTAAAATATGAATTTGATTTCAATTGTTCTCGATATATATCCTTTACTGATTCTCTTACTAACAAAATTATATCTTTCATTCCATTTCGCGCACAAAATTTTAATACTAAATCCAACATTTTAAAAGATGGAAATATTTGGTACTTACAACACTGTTCAAGTATTGAAAGCAAAGTTGCTCTATCACTTACATCTACATAATGCATCAATATTTTATCAATATCTTCTTCGTCACATGTACTAACATCAACATATATGCCTGTTTTCTTATTCGATATTTTTTTTTCAACAGTACAATTTAACTTCCCAAACTTTATATTTCTAAGACTACGTTTCGTTTCCCATTCATTTGATTTTTTCTGTAATAACTGTGTTGTAAATTCATCTATTACATCAGCTTCACATCTTTTATTTGGGCATTTATGAATATTCCTTATAAAATTCTTGGAGCTTTGAATTACAATAATTCGAATAATATTTATTCTAGACATAATAAATTTGTACTATTTATCATAAGTGTTCCGGCATTGTTTAAAACTAATTGGGATTATTTTATATTAATTTACGCGATAAATAATATTAATTATTTTTAAACGCTGCTCACAACATAACCACACTCTTAAATGTCAAAATTTCCGTCATTCAAGCATAGAATTTGTAAAGCGCATGTCAAAGAACTGTCAAATAAAGAAAACTTTTTGTTGCACAATGTGAATTTTATAAAATGTATATTCATGTAGGGCTAGTTTTAAAATTATTGTTTGTGTTTCAATTATTTCACAAAATTTTATCTGATGAGTTCAATCAAGAATATGAAGTGGACTGTAATAACCTACGTATAGGACAATATATTTGTCCCGATCCTCATCATCCAGATTATAAAGATCGAATAGATCCAAAAACTCAGCAATTAAGGGGATGTACAAAAGAAAACAAAGCCAAGGGTAATTACTTGCTAAATGTGTTATGTACATTACAAATATTTGCTTTTTTCAGTGTGGTGTGTTCTTGCTAAAGATCTAAAGTGTTCTGATACTAAAAATTCTAGTTTTACCAGAGAAGTACCCTGTAAATGGACGTAAGTTATATCTTGGTTCAATATGTTATTTGCTTTGTTTGTAAAGCTATTTTCAATGATTTGTTATTATTAGCCACCTGTGTAAAGTTCGTAGAGGTGAGTTAAAATTACTCTATACAGTCGACCCTTGACAAATGTAGGAGCTACGTTTTGGGGATCCCCGCGAATGTGTAAAATCCTCGAATAGTTTTAACATAAAATAGATTTAGATAATTTATATTTATTTCATAAAATTTAAATTCGTGAGCTTATATATTCACGTATAATATAAGAAAATTGTTCTGTACAGTACCTAAATTCAGTAATTTACTGTACTATAATCCATCTCAATTTGTAATACGAAACTAGATCTGGTTACTTTGGTGACTGTTGTGGTGTAAATAGATTTTGGTGTATCCGTGTGAACCAATACTATGATATTATTATAAATGTATTGTCAATATACAACATAAAAAATGAACTTTCCGTGTTAGTTACGTATTACAAAATGAGACAGATATTACTTACCTTTTATCTGTGTGATAATAAGTCCACTCCCTAATGATTTGTCGTGTGAACAATGAATTTGACTTATAAACTACATCGCTAATTTATCTTTACAATTTCTATATTATACACATAGGCTTAGTAAAAGATTTATTGCTCGAAAGTTACAAAAAAATAAAAATCGCGTAAAAACGAAAAAAAAAAAAACGCGAATGTCAAGGGTCGACTTTACATAAGGCAGAAAATAAGAAATCATTAGAAATTGCTCTATCTGATGATTTATTCTTAGATTAACTTTCCCAGCATTTCTTCTCCTGCATCATGGTTTCCAGTATCTTCATATAAATATAAGGATCCACGATTCCGTATTTTTGACGTAATGGTTCCACACCATAAGCAGTAAAGCATTCCAACACAATTAAATTTCTCCTTTATTCACTGTTTCCAGTTTTCCAGTAATTCAAACAATAGGTTGAATTAGGCGTATAACTCTGTCTACAGGCTTCTTACAAACACTATCTCGATTCTCAGCGGTTAAATTTTTGTTATTATAAATAGTTAGCCATTTTGTTAGCCATAAATACAAAAACTCTATAACATTACTAGCCATAATTTAGCCATTAATTAAAAAAATAATTTTGTCAAACACAAACACTAATATTTTCCAAAAATGCAATCTGATCAAAAATTCTTCTCGTACGTTTTCAACTCAGATCAATGTACATTATCTATAATTTTTTCAGATTTTGAGTTTAACCACTTTGGGTAAAAGGGTGCGGGACAAGAACTTTTTTAGCACATTTTTGACCAAAATCGTATTAAAAGAAACAAATTTTACAAAACTACTTTTCGTCCCTTAGTCTACGTCTTAAGAGCTTTCTTTTGATACCACCCTATAAATTTTAAAAATTTAATGTTTTTTCAACGACACAAAAAAATCGATATTCTTCGAAAAACTAATCTGATCAAAAATTCCTGTCGAACTATTCCGGTTCCCATAAATGTACATTATGTTTTTTTTTTTTTTCTGATTTTTATATCAACCCTCTGAGGGATAGGGTGGGGGACAAAAGTCTTTGACATATTTTTGGCGAAAACCCCATAAAAAAATGATTTTTCAAAAATTAAAATTTGCTTGTTGATCCACGCATTAAGAGGTTTCATTTGATATGCCACTATTAAATACATATTTGTTTATATTTATCTCGGGATGTTTTTTTTTTTTTAACTCATATTTTCAACTAAATATTTTTCCTATATTGCAGTGATGGGCGCGTAGAATACATGATGTAGACTAATGTAGATTTTACGCGTAAACATGTCAAGTAGAATATGCCTTTCTTTACCTGTCGAATGTAGAATGTAAACTGTACATGCGCAGTACGTTTAAATGTAATATTTGAAATAATAGAATGGTAATAGTTTAAATAGTTTACTTTAATGTTTATATTTATTTCAATTTTATGTAGTTCTATGGTCTATTTCAAAGTAGAAAAATGTGTGTAAGAAGATAGGAGCTGTTTGTCCTTGCTTCGGATTGGTTTAAATCGTCATCCCTATTACACTGTAAAAATATTGTTTTTAGTCCAAGTTGACAGATGTTCAGTGTCGTACATTGGAAATATACAGTCTGTTCCAAACTGTTAAGCGGAACTAAATGGGAATTTTGTTCTTTTAGGTTGTCACGAGAAGGGACCTTGCTAGGGTTATTTCATTTTTCACGTTAGAATGTCAAAATTTAAAATTCCAACAATGAAACCATGGAAACGAAGTATATATGTCAAAATTAAATTATTTTTTAATATATTTTAATGACAATAATATAAATAATTGGGAAATTTGTAATAAGAATGACACACAAAATTAACATATAAAGAAAATCACATTTTAAAATGATGAAAAAAATCACAAAAAAATGTTTATTGTAAGTATGATTTACAAAGCTTAAACAAAACTGCCGAAAAGCACGATTTAAACGATGAAAGTAACTAGATTGTAAAATCTAGTTCCGCTTAACCGTTTGGAACAGACTGTATATTATTTATATTATTTAATTTTTCTCATATATTTTGGTATTATTTACATAGTTAGACTTTTATTTATATTCTTGGCGTAGATTTTATGGAGAAAATTCTCCATGTAATTTGTTTTTACGCAGTTATATATTTTTTAGGTTATCTGACATATAAATATTTTTTGACATTTGACATTTAACAGATCAAGAGAGAGGACTAATGTGAGGCCAAAAGACAGCCCAGCTGATTGTGCCCAAAGAAGAAGTTATTGATATAATTTTTAGACCTTCATATATACATATACTTTTAATTTTTATTTACAATAATTATTTAAATAAGAAACTTTAGCTCTGAAGATACAGTCTGTTCCAAACGGTTAAGCGGAACTAGATTTTGCAATTTAGTTACTTTCATCGTTTAAATCGTGCTTTTCGGCCGTTTTGTTTAAGCTTTGTAAATCATACTTACAATCAACATTTTTTGGTTAAGGTTAATATCATTTTAAAATGTCATTTTCTTTATATTTTGATTTTTTGTGTCATTCTTAATACAAATTTCCCATTTATTTATTTTTTTGTCATTAAAATATATAAAAAAATAATTTAATTTTGACATAGGTCATTCGTTTCCATGGTTTCATTGTTGTAATTTTAAATTTTGACATTCCAACGTAAAAAATGAAATAACCCAAGCAAGTACCCTTGTCGTGACAACCTAAAAGAACGAAATTCCCATTTAGTTCCGCCTAAGCGTTTGAAACAGACTGTATATAGTTTGTTTTATTGCTTTGTTTAAACTCTTTTAGCCAAATCTCTCTTTTTATATAAAGTACATAATTTTTAAAATTAATATTTTTTTCAAATTTCCCATTAAACTGAATGTATGTCGCATAAATAACGTAAGTGTATTATCTGCCTTGTTTATTTCAATATCTTATTAACCTTTTTTATATTAAAAAAAAAATCAGTTGCTACGCCCATGCCCTAGTTGTAACTTATTTTAAATTTCCCGCTATACTGTATTTGATCAGTGTAAATCGTACTCGGTTCGCAGCGCTATCTACTTTGTTCTACTTTGAAATAGACCATAATTACATATATTGTTTCCAAAAATGTTATCTCACAAATCGTATGTTGTTATGGACAATATAAATTACTTGGTTTCTGTCTGTATGAACTACTAAAGTAAAATTAAAATTAAAAGTTAGTAGTTGTTTTAATCAGGAAGCTGTCAAAAATCTTAAATTTGAGTTCTTTACTGCCTCTTCTGCTTAAAACTGGCGGTATTTTATTTTTTTACACGTTACATAACCTCATTTTTCATTATTCTACGCTAGATTCTACGTGTCTACACTTCTCTACGCTGTCTACGGTAAATTTACACGTAGACGTAAAAAATTCAAGTTTACGCGTAGACGCCCATCTCTGCTATATTGTGGGTCAGAGTAATATAATTCAAATATAATTGTTTAATTCATTTTTTTAAATAAAAATTTCCATTCACAAATAATTAACTTATATTATTATAAGGAACATTATTAAAATCACAGTATTTTTTAAATGAATTCAAAATTTATTCATAAAAATTACTCAGTAGTAAACTTTTTATATTTTTCCGAAATATGGATCTTTTTGAGTAGGTCTTTTTTTGCTTTGAAGCCTTTTATAAAAATCTGCATAGTTTTCTTCATAATTTACTTTAATCAGTAATATTGCTTTTAATTTGTCTACATCAAGTTGAGTCTTGTCACTTGTCCAAAAGCTGTACATCAAGGAAAATAGCCTATTGACAGTTTTTTTTTAGTTCAAGGTTTGTGAAAATAATTTTAGTTGAAATATATTGAAGTACCTTTTCTAAAATTCGGGACAAAAAACCCGAATTCGGGATAAATATTGCATCTGAAAAAATTCGAGACGCAAGGTCGAAATTCGTACTGTCCCGGCCAATTCGGAATGTATGGTCACCTTATTTATAGTAAAGATATTTTTATTAAATAATTATTAACTGATGTTTTAATATTCGTTTCAGAAATGGATATTCATTCGAAACGGCGCTTCTACTATCGGTATTCTTAGGAATGTTTGGAATTGATCGATTTTACCTAGGATATCCAGCGATCGGTTTAGTGAAATTATGTACACTAGGTTTTATGTTCCTTGGCCAGTTACTAGACATAATGTTAATAGCAACACAAGTGGTTGGCCCAGCAGATGGTTCAGCATACATTATTCCTTATTACGGAGCTGGTGTAGATGTAATTAGAAGTGATAATTGGACGTACAGAGTACAAAATAATGGATTGTAGACTAAGTTATTGTTATTGTTATTTTTAATAAACTACTTATAAGTATAATGTATATTTAAATGTAAATAGATCATACATAATAAATTAAGTGTTTATATATCTGCCATACCTAATTTTTCTCGACACTGCATTTACAGTTCTATGGTACATAAAGTGAATTTTCACACATTTCAGGTCCGTAGGCATCTGTAAATAAAATATACCAACAAAGGGCTCAAATACAGCATGTGTTTTTATTTTGATAAATTATTTTTTGGTAGTCAATCTTGGCTTCAAGACCTTTCATTTGACACCCTACATTATATTTTTTTTAAATAATTCATGTTTTTGAACAAAAAAATTTGGTAACTTCGAAAAAATAACCAAATGAGAATAGAATCAGAATGTCCAATATTTTTCGCCGTAATCGCATGAAAATTAATATATTTTCAAAATTATTTTTCAACTGCTAACTACTTATTTGAAGTACATAAGGGTTGCCAAAAGAAATAATAATAAATTCCCAAACGCCTAGTTAGGGGCAGAGAAGGTAAGTTCGTCGTTTCTAGACTGCCTGTCATAGATATGAAAACCACGTGGTCAATGAAACGTTTCGACCGATTCTATTATCTTTGTATAAGCAGGTATTAAATACTTGAAGATGAATTGACCCCAGAGCTGACTGCAAAATATCGGAAGATAAAAATCCGAAGGAGGTGGGGGGATTCCACCCGTTCTAAAAGAGAAATCACTAAATATATTCCAAAAAACTAAATTTTCTGATTATATAATTTTCTTAGATTTATTAATACCACTTTAATTTACGATCACATTTAACAAACTATCATATTTTACATAAAATAATGTTTAAAAAGTTTAAAATATAACCGCAAAGTTGTGGTCAAAAAGTGTGGTTATGTTAAATATTAACCACACTTTTCTTCAAAAACATAGGTACATGAGTTTTCGATTGTTGTCCTCATTGTTAAAAAACACCTGTAAGTAAATAAAACTTCATTTTCTTTAATAACAAATTTATTATAATAATTTTTCAGCCCGGCATTTACATGCAATGAGTGAAAATCCGATAGTAAATAAACCTAAATATAATGGAAAAGTTAAAAAGCGAAATTGGCAGGAAAGAAGGTTAGAAAATACTGTTGATTCAGAAGAAAAAAAGCAAAAATTAGAAAATGTTGATAAAATCAAAAGAAGAAAATTTGCAATGTTGCTTGGATATTCGGGTGTAGATTATTACGGGATGCAGCGGAATCCAAACATGCGTACAATTGAAGAAGATTTATTAACAGCTCTTTTAAAATGCAAATTATTAGATGAAGAATCATTTAGTCAAATACAGAATGTTCAGTTTCAAAGAGCTGCAAGAACAGATAAAGGTGTTAGTGCAGCACGACAACTTGTTTCATTAAAAATGCGTAAGTATATTAATTTTATTCAAAAAATAAAGATAAATCACTGCTATTATTTTGTCATCTCCCATCTGGACTTTCTTTGAGTTTTATTTATATATCTTTTCCTCTTCTCTGCCGCTTTCCTTATTTCATCACTTCATTCTTTCCTAAGACTCCCTTGGTGTTTTTTTTATACTTTTATGTTATGTACTTTTTTGTTATCTACCTTCCTTTCAAAGTGACCATACCATCTCAATAGATCTCATTTTTTCTACTGGTTTTGTTCCTACTTCTTCTCTATACTTCATATTTTCTGTTCGGTCAAATTATGTTTTCCCCTTGATCTTTTGTAAAAGTCTTATATCAACTTTCTATCACTACTTTCATTCTGCTTCTAATTTACTCTTACATTTTCTAAACCATTGATCCAGATGTTAAATATTGGGGCTATTTTATTAAAAACAAACTTTTGAAGGTACTTCTCTTTTAGCTAAAAAAGATGTTTTATTTTGTTTGATTTTAGTTTGCTGTTAAACAGCTTACATATGCTAAAATATTTTTTACATATGCTAAGAATATGGATCCCGTATACATAAAAACTGTCATTTTGCCTTCTAATTTAATCAGTTGTTTTTTTGTTATTGTAGCGGTGACTATAGATTTGGTTTTCTCAAGATAAATCATATTAAAGATTATTCCTTTTTGAAAAATCCTTCGAAACAGTCCTGGGAGGGTTTATTTTGTAACTTGTCGACATTTACTTTCACACTGTAAAGGTAATTTTTATGCATGCTGTACTGTAGGAACATTTGATTGGGCACTGTGAAAAGAATTGTCGAAAAGCTTAAAGAATAGATCCCCTGGGTATATATAATATAGGTTTAAATTAGCTTACTTAAAATGTATATATTTTCCAGCTGAAAAACATGAAGTATCAGAAATAAATGAAAATCTCCCAGATGCAATAAGAGTATTTTCAATTAAACGTGTTACAAAAGGATTTAATAGTAAATCAAACTGTGATGCTCGAACTTACACTTACATGCTGCCAACATTAGCCTTCGCACCTTTTCAAGAAACTGTTATTCCTGAAACATATAGAGCATCTCAAGAAACCCTTGATAAAGTTACTGAAACATTAAAATTATTTTGTGGAACAAAAAATTTTCACAATTTTACTTCAAGGAAAAAATTCAGAGATCCCAGTGCAATTAGATACATAATATCCTTTGAATGTTTGAAACCATTTGTAAAGAAGGATATTGAATTTACTACTATACAAATTAAAGGTACTTTTATTAATTAATATTAACATATGTTAAGGTTGCTATTTGTATATCCTAACAGTTTTAAGTTCTAAACAATCAAGTGTGACTTAATTAAAAAAAAGAATAAATATGACCAGCACAGAAATTGATATCTAATGTTATTAAATTTATTTTCATATTACTTTAAATAAAATGTTAGCACAAAATTAATCTGTCTGGTATTGTTAATAACAAACTGAATATGTTAAATAGAAGTATTCGATATTCCACGGTGAAAATAATGAAATGAAAAAATTAAAATAGATACAGTAAGATCCCCGTATCCGTAGTTTTAACAAAGAGAGTGGACATTCACATCATATAAGAGGGGCGTTTGAAGTTTCATATAGAGGCGTTTCGAACAACCCCAAAAGGACATAGTGCTGCAAAGGGGCGCAAATGAAGCAAATCCGGGTCTGAATATCAGCCCTGATTATTATCATCATCATTATTATTATTATTATCAAAAAGAAGTACTATTTATGTAAATAATCAATAATACTAATTTATTTATCTTTACAGGTCAGAGTTTTATGTTACACCAAATAAGAAAAATGGTAGGATTAACTTTAGCTGTTGTTAGAGGGCACACCACAACTGATACAATAGATAGATCATATACAGTAGATAGATTGGACATACCTATGGCCCCAGGTTTAGGTCTTGTTTTAGAACAAGTACATTACGATCGCTATAATGTACGATATGGAAGTGACCATGACAAAATGGAATGGGATGAAATAGAAGACGAGATAACTGCATTCAAAGAAAAGCATATATATCCAACAATTGTAGATTCCGAAATAAAGGATAAATCTATGATTTCATGGCTAGAAACTCTACCATATCATAGTTTTGATGTAAGAGATGAAGAAATAGAAGACAAAGATTCACAAAAAGAAGATAATAAATCGGATGATGAGTAAATAGTGTACATTTGAACAATTTTAGAATATAACAATATATAAATAATTGTTATTTTTTATCAATAAATTAAGTTCATTAAACTTTTCAGTTGATTATTTTTTTAAATGCTGTGTATTTCATAAATTTTTAACTCGGGAGAAGATTTTATAATCGATCTTGAGGTATATTGGGTCAGTCCACCTTGTTGAATAATTGTCGCCTTAAACACATGACTCTTCTGTCCTTCGTTATTCTCGTGAGTTTTCATTTCCCATGATTTCTGTATCTGATTCAACACTACCCTTCCAATCTGATTTTTGGTTTCCCTTTGAGTATATGAGGTGTGGCATTGAAAATAGGATCCGGAAGTTATGGCAATGTAATAAGTTCCAGGACATTGCGAATGTGGTCCTGTGCTTTTATGTTTCCTTCTGTGTAGGTATGTGCGTGTGTGTTAATTAGAAAACGGAACAAATGTCCGTCCTCAATGAACTATTGGGGACACCGGGATATTGAAGTTTGAAACGTTATTATCCCGTTGAAAACGGGACGTGTGGTTACTTATATATACTCCAAATAAAATAATTAAACATACAGTAATTCAATAATTTTTCATAAGCCATAAGCTAAGGAGCGAGGCATGATAATCGGCTGCGGACATATTTCAAATTTTAAATTTAATTTAAAATTTTTCGTAATACCTAAAGTCACTGAATTATACAAAGTAGCGCAAGCCTTTGAAGAAGCCAACAGACCCCAGGGTTTTATTGGCAACATTGGTTTAATTAATTGTTTTAGTTAATTTTTAGTCATGGCTCATTATACTTTTTTCGAATAGGTGTATAAAAAAGTGCCCGCCATTTTACTTTTTAATAATGTAACCTATGAATTATTTTATATGATTGTACAGCAAATTTGATATGATTGATATTTGATATATGATTGTAAAAAAATGTAGTATGTTCCGTTTGAAATTTCAAAGTTGATATTAATTACTAATAAACCGGAATCATGATGTTATCATGAACAGGGCCGTGCGAAGGCAATACTGCGCCCGGGGCGAAAACAAAATGCCCCCCCCCTCCCAAAAAAAAGCGGGAGTTATTAAATAGCAGATTATTAAATAGCATATATTCGAAAAAGGTTTATTCAATCGTTATATATAATAAATTTATCATCATATTCGCGACTGAAACTAACGTTGGCGGCGCTGCCTACAACAGCTGATGGCGGACGAAAAGCGTATATGTCAAGTTTTTTCTTAATATTTATCTGTTCAAACAATATTTCGGCAAAAAAGCACTGTATTTAAGTCACTGTATTTTAAAATACTTCTTAATTCACATAAACTGCAGCACAATACGCTACAAATATTATCCAAATATACGCTTCTGTTTAATTTAGCCAGTCACCACCAGTTGTCTCAATGTTATTTGCAGTCGCGAATAATACAATAACATATAGTGTTCTACACTCTACGATTTCACTGATTTATTTCTAGTACAAGTTCTAGTCAACGAAATAAGTATGAAAATTTGACGAGAATTGTATAATGTAGAACACGCTTTAAAGTCACTGTAACACTAGTCACAATAATATTCAGAAAATACATATCAACAATGCCATATTAATTCCAAGAAATGACATTATTTCGTGGGCGGAGACAAAATAGGCAACGCAACAATGACTATGACAATTAATTTACGGTAATATTTTATACAAATCACAAAAATGATTATTATTTTGTTTTTCTTACTGACTTTCTAAAAGGTCGAATTGTATATTGGTTGGGAAAAAATCTCCATTTTGTTTAATAGCTAACCCTCTTACAGGCGACACATAAAATATTTAACAACTTTTATCAATTTGCGCCTTTCCGGTGTAGTAACGATTTTGGCGCCCCCAAAATTTGACGCCCGGGGCGGGCGCCCCTCCTCCCTTTGCACGGCCCTGATCATGAATGTACATCCGTCATCAAGTAGCTTACATGTTGCTGTATAAATCATGTTATATGAAATAAGTTACTAATTTAATAAATAAGCGAGATACAGTCTGTTCCAAACGGTTAAGCGGAACTAAATGGGAATTTAGTTCTTTTAGGTTATCACGAGAAGGGACCTTGCTTGGGTTATTTCATTTTTCACGTTGGGATGTCAAAATTTAAAATTCCAACAATGAAACCATGGAAACGAATGACATATGTCAAAATTAAATATTTTTTTTAGATATTTTAATGACAAAAAAATAAATAAATGGGAAATTTGTATTAAGAATGACACAAAAAATCAAAATATAAAGAAAATGACATTTTAAAATGATATTAACCTTAACCAATAAGTGTTTATTGTAAGTATGATTTACAAAGCTTAAACAAAACGGCCGAAAGGCACGATTTAAACGATGAAAGTAACTAGATTGTAAAATCTAGTTCCGCTTAACCGTTTGGAACAGACTGTATTTGCTGGGTCCACTACAATAAAATATAACATCCTGTATATGATGGGTATGATTCTGACTTTTCAGAAAATACCTATTTGTTTAGTGTAGTTGGGATTTTCGAACTGTCAAAAATGACTGTTGTATAACCCCAAAAATTGTGAAATGTAAACTTCACTTGATTGTGTTTAAATTGTGCCTTAATGAAAATAAAATGTATTAAAAGACTTATGAAATGAGTATAATATTGGCAACAAATGAGGGATGGGTTATATCCCATTCTAATTACATTAAGAAAATATACGAAAATATTTTAAATAAAAATAAACAGTGCAGTTTGCAGCTAAGAAAAGAATTATTTCAAATATTAACTCCATTTTGGCGATACAATCAAAATATAAACAAATACAATGATTCTGCTGTGAAAAAGAAACGTAAATACAAAGAATATGATGATAAATATCAAGAACTAATAACAACGGTAATGTTCCAACTAAATACCTACATTTATTATATATGTTACTATTAAAGCTCGAAACCAGTTAATTTTGCTAGTCAGCCTGTAGTCAAAACTAATTTTAACTGTATATAATCCACTAGTTTTAGTTAAAACTCTGTTAGCCAGTAATAACTTTAATGGTAACTTATATATAAAATAGCTCTAAAGGCCCCAAAAGTCCATAACTTCTTCCACAAATTTTCATTATAATTTTCTGTTTTCGTTTCCCAGTTGTCAATATTTAGTTTTTTTAAGGTCTTCTTAACACTATCCTATTTCTTTTGACTTCCCCAGGGCTGATATTTAGCTAGTACACACTGTTATGCATAAACTATTGAAATACTGCTGTACTGACTGTTAAAAGGAACAGTATGATAAAAACCTAAACTGTAAGTTAATAAATGATATGGAAATTATTAGAATAATTTTCACCACAATTATAATTTGGTAAGTTTATTCTCTCATTAGATTTATAATAATTTAATTTTTTAGCGCACCGGTTAAATATTTTGAATATCAGCCCTGGGCTTATTCCTCCTTTCACTAAGCCTGCTATTCCAGGTTCACCATATAGTACTCAAAGTTTCTGATTAGTCCTACGAAAACAAATCTTCCTTATGGCGTATTCGATTAGACCACTCTAGAATTGCTTTGCGAACGAGCAAATGACGTCATGCTCTATATCCGAGCTTTATAAGCGGGCGCGCCAGACCAAATCCTAATCGAATATGTTTTTATTATTGTTATTATTAATTATTTAAAAATACATTGATTTCCTTGCCTAACCAATGCAGGATAATACTTTATGTATAATTTTTATTATTTTATTTTTGTGATTGCAATAATTTATTTGTTTTCTGTTTATTTATATTCTCAAAATGTTACTTTTTTTATATTATTTTATGTCTTTTAATTTCCTAATTTGATTTATTATACATAAAGATACATCGCTACTTTATAAAGATTCAATTAGTTCTAATAAACATACTAGCTTTGAAATACCGCTACGCGCCACAAAGCAAGAAAAAGTGCTTGCAGTGCACTCTCAGTGCAGTTACCTTTCCCAATCGAATACAAATTTTATCAACTCTATAGCAACTGCTCGCCCAATCGAATACGAAACTTGCTCGCTGAGAGACTGGAGTGTATAGTAGAGCACCCAATCAAATACGCTATCAGTTTTTATCACCAAATATAGTTATATTTCTCTTCCATGGGCAGAAATTCGACGCGACCTTCATCCTTAGGCAAAAATTCGACGCGCCTCAGTTTTTTCACCGTATGTATAATAAGGATAGCAATAACAATAATTTTAAAAAAATAATCATTGAAATCATGCAAGCAATTTTATTTATTTTAATACACAATTTTATATACACTGAAATGAATTGCATATTAAAAAATGGTAATCCTGCATAATAGCGCCCTGAGTTTCTACTGTTGCAATTGTTTACACTGTTTCCATGCTTCAATTCACTTTAACACACAATTTATTTTTAGGTGGTTGCCAAAAAAAAATAAAAATCAAAATGTTGTCAATAATATCCTAAAATAGTGTTTTTAAGGTGAATCACTGTTTAAGATTCGGACTAATCCTTGAAAACTATTCTCAGGGCGCTATTATGCAGGATTACCAAAAAAATATAATACATACTGAGGTCCGAAAACAAATTTAAACAAAAGAATAGCTTCGTCTAGTAAATATTACCCAACCCTTCAGGGGGTCGCGACCTATAGTTTGCACAACACTGTTCTAAGTATTTCCCCTTCTCCACACTTCCAATTGTTTTTCATTTTATTGACCAGAATTCATTTTCATATAATAAAGATGGCCTCATCACCTTCTTATTTATACATTTAATATATAGTTTGTTTCAAATAAGAAAATATTAGTTAGCACTGCGAACTGAGTAAGATTTACACAGAGCAAATACAATATTGTTGGTAGTTTTATAAATATTTTTAGTGAAAAAAAAAAAAAAAAAAAAAATTTAATCATTTACATTGTTAAAACAATATAATATAATAATCTTGATGAAATATATTTTTACTTGTATTATCATTCCAACTGTTAATTTTTGCAGGTAGAACTTGTTAATAAATTGTATGAAAAAGTTATTAAAAATGACGAATATCGTCTTATTTTCCCTGCACACTTAGAACAAATACTACATAATAAAGAAGCTATGCAATTAGCAGAAAAATGCTGCAATGAAAGCAAACATGAATTTGATGGATTTGGAGCAAGTGACTGTCAAACTACAATACAACAAATAAGTAATCAAAATTATTTATTCCCAAAAAATGCCAAATTCTACTGCAAAAATATAACTGAAATTAATAAATATCTTGCAAATGATAAATTTGATGTAATATTACTTGATCCACCATGGTGGAACAAATTTGTAAGAAGAAAAAAAGCTAAAAGTAATCAAGGATATGAAATGATGTATAATGTTAATTTAAATATTATACCAATAAGTGATCTCCTGAATACAGATGGTTTAGTAGTAGTTTGGTGTACAAATTCACCACAACATTTTGAAGAATTGGTGAATAAAATTTTTCCAATTTGGGAAGTTCAAAAAGTAGCTGTTTGGTACTGGGTAAAGGTAATATGAGTATTTCTGTTTAATTCTTATTTAAGATCTACATTGATGCATGTACGATAATAATTTTTGTAATCTAATCATCTAATCCTATTTATTGCTAAACCATGGGTGTATTCATCAATTTTTTCAAAGGAAACAATTTAATAAATTGTAAAGAAAAATACAAATTTTTAATACCCCTCCCCACCGTATGTTCTCAAGAAACTATTATATTTCTACATATTATTTTTCTACAAAAGACTATATTCAGACAAACAAAAGTCACTGTATTTTTCCTATATGTGAGTCAATGAGTAGCATATTCTTGATAAATTTCAACTATCTAAGTCCAATCATTTGACCACAATTTCTACTGTTCAGACAATCAGTGACGGCTAAGGGTTTCTTGGTTGTACCAAACGGTGGGATTCATCTGGTTCGGTAAAATCACTTCCTAAAATTGTTTTAGTTCGGGGAATAGGTTGTGAAGATTGTACTTGTAATATTTATTTATTGAATTTATTTCATAAAACTATTTTTATTTATTTATTTTGTTTTCTGTATTAGAAATATTGCCAAAAAACTTTTGTCCCCCACCCTATCTCCCAGAGGGGTTGATGATAGGGTTTGTGACATTACAAAAAAAATTATTTTTTAAAAATTTACTGTGTGATATTAAAAGGATTATTATTATTATTATTTTTTTTAAGCCTTACACCGCAAGGTAGTAAGGCCTCAAGATTAAGTAAGTAAAGTAAAGTTGTTTTTTTTCCGACCGCCAACATATATAAGGGAGCTATTGTGATTATACCGATTTTGACTTTTCTAGATTTCGTTGGATCTCCACGAATTGAGGTCCCTACATAACGTTTTGACTATTTTTAGCATGATGTCTGTCTGTCCGTCTGTCTGTCGGTCTGTGTACACGTCTATGTACACAATGTGCAGAGCAAATTCGGCTAAAAGGACTGTTATGAAACTTCATATTTAAGCTTTTAACATTAATAGCACGAGTTGATCAACTTTTGGTAAAAATCGGTTAACTAGAAATGGGAGTTTACTCATGTCAGTTTAAAAATTTTTGCGAATATTTAACAGAGAAATATTTAGATTTATTTAACTAAAGTTGCTATAAAAGCAATAACTAACAACTTTTATTTGGGACATTTTTCGATAAATCAGCATAAATGACCGTCATCACAAAGTACTTGTTTACTTTGTGATGGCGGTCGGTCATGTGGTGGCCACAGCTGATTTTTTAAATTTGTTTATTTTAACACGATTTTGGCCAAAAGTCTGAAAATATTATATGTACATTGATCTGAGCCGGAAACGTACGAGAGAAATTAATTATTTTTTTAATTAATGGCTAAATTATGGCTTATTATTTAAATTTAGTCTAAAAAAATTAAGTGGAAGCTGTGAGCACCCAAATAACGAATACAAATGAATTTTTTATCAAAAAATGAATTTTAGACATCCAGCATTCTGTTGGCTTCTTACACTTATTCAATACCTACAAAACCCTGAAACGTGTGAAAATTTACACTTCACATCAGTTTTGCTATATTTACTTTTCATTTATATACATTAAGGGGTAGCGGGTAATTAACGGGTAACGGGTAATTATCGGATAGCGGGTAATTATTTGGTAGCGGGTAATTACCGGGTAACGGGTAGTGGGTAATATCTGGGTAATTGTTGCGGGTACCCGGTTCCATAAATTTCTAGTTCACGTCATTCCTACTATAAAAAGTAAACTGATAAAAAATGCTAAATAAGATTGAAAATAAAAAAATCCGTAAAATATATAAAATATTTAAAAAAATATTCGTGGTAAAAAAAAATATATAATTGTCAATTTGTTTGAATTAATAAATTTTGATTTAATACATTAGTTATAATAAAATTGTTGTTCATTACACACTTCAAAGCCTCTTAATAATTTTAATATTTTAGGTAACATGCTCAGGTGAAACGATATGTAAGTTTTCTGAACCACCAAAGAAACAGCCTTTTGAACAAATAATATTTGCAAGGAAATTAAAAAGTACTAGTATACCAGTACCAAATAATAAAATTGTGATTAGCATACCAAGCGCAATTAGTTCTCATAAACCGCCATTAACAGGTAATATAATAATACTAGAAGATTACTTAAACATTTTTGATAAAATTGCTCCCAATTCTGATTCCACGACTCCGACCGTAGCCTATGTTCAGTATCACAGCATTAATTTTTTTATTACTATTATATTACTGTTAAAGAGTTGTAAGACGGTTGTCTACGTAACAGAGCTGTGCCAAATACTCAGTAAAAGTCTTTCAAATCCCGATCAAAGTATTTGAAATAATAAATACTATTAGTCATCACTTATAAAAAGTATTTGAAATATCAAATACTATACACGTAATTGAAATACTAAAAGTATTTCAAATACATAAAAATGCTTTAGTTGCTCAAATATTTGAAATATGGAAAGTACGTAACAAACTGAATTGAGTGTTATAATGAGATTCATTATGATACTAAACATTTTATTTCGTAAAATTAGTAAAATAACCAGCAAATTTTACAAAACATTTTGATAGTTACCTTGAAAAATGTAAAACTGTCAAATCAGTCCGACCAAGCGCTACATTCACATAACAATTTCGCTAGACGGAGAGGATTGTAGCGAACCCGGTACGTTACTTTACAACGTACCATTTATTGTCCACTAGGTAGCGAGCCTGTGAAATTATATAAAGTCTAATCTCAAACTGAAATGAGATTCCTGGCCAAAGAAGTTCGGGTAGTAGGCGTGAGTGTTATCCAGGGTTCATCATTACGATATATGAATTAAATGATATGTATTAGTGTACTTACCAACCGACTGATCAGGCATCTTGTTAATAGTCTGGATCTTAGCTGTTCACTTAAGTACTTAAAGGTAAAGGTTTACGCACGTTAAGTAAGACGGTTTAAAATTAATGAATTTGATTTATTAAAAGTATTATTTACAATAGATTAAAATATAGGTATTATGATAGTTAAAAGTTTAAAACAAATCGGATAGACCACCAGAATGTGTTCTGACAGTGTCTAAGAATTCAATAAATTAAATCGTTTCGCTAACCGGACCGAATACAGTCTGATCTACTCTTCAGAGAGATAGGAGTTTATATAAGCAGTCTAGTCGCATTTCCAAGAAAGAGGGTTTAGCACTGTTCAAGAAGATGCTAGTGTTCAAAGTTATTAAGCAATAACTCTGAACAAATGTCTTCTTGAACAACGAACCATTTAAAAAATATATTTCTAAAGATACGTGCTATAACGTAAGATTTCTAATTTTTATTTTATTATCTGAATTCTTAAAAAAAGTTATTTTAAAATACCCCTTGTAAAATCATAAAAAAAAAACGATGGCAACCCCTTTTCAAAGAAATTCTCGCGACGGGTTATTTGTGAAAGTTTGGTCATTGTTGGTCTGGCGGACTTACCGATTCGTTACAGGATGTTGTTTGATTATATAATGCAAATTTATTATTTTAAAAAGCATGAAAAAACAAAATAGAAAAAATAGTATAAAAAAACTCGTTACATAAGGCTTTAAACCACATTTGTCAATCTCGTCGCTTAGCGACTCGTTTTATATCATCGACGTGTGCGGCAAAATCATACCTTATGAAACATATTTTTTCAATATACTATTGTGTGAATTTCTATACATTTACAGTGACAATCATTAAAATATTATTTTATATCAGTCGTGAAAATTAGTTTCCTAAATTATCTTCATACTTTGGGTTCCCAGGTCCAAACTGTGACAAAATTATTTGAAAAAGTTGACCTTTAATTTATTGATGTGTGTAAAGTGTTCAAACTTCAACAATAAATTGAACAATTTATTGACGAAAAAATTTATCAGTTTATTTTGAAAATAAAACAAGTTCTATTTTTCATAATTTTTTTAGGTATATTTTTTTTTAGTTGTAGCATAACAATAAAATGTATAAGTTATGTGTTTCGTTTTCAAATGTGACAGAACCGCAAACGTTCTAATTTACCATCATCTAGGTTATTTCTCTTGTTTTTGTTCACAGCTCGTAATTTTATGAAGATTTTTTCAATATTTTCATTTTGATAAATATGTCAACATGTTTTACAATTGGTAATGTAAAAGTTTAAAAAAAATAAACTGTTCAAATAATAAACAAAAAACTTGATCAATTTATTAATCAATAAATTGAACTGTGTAAAACTAACTTAAGGGAGTATTTGACATAGTAGGAAAATATTTGAAATACTAGGAAATATTTGAAATTTGTACTAGAGAAATATTTGAAATACTAGGAAAATATTTGAAATACTTGAATATATTTGAAATCGTAGGGCATATTTGAAATAGTTTTAAAGTATTTGCCAATCCAAATATTACCAACATAGCCGCAGTAAGGGGGGGCGGAGGGGGCGACGGCCCCTAGCGCACTAAGGAAAAGGGCGCCGATGAGCTTGACTAAGAGGCGCCACATTGCGAAAGTGAAGGACCTTTTTTTTGCTCTTCACTTGGAATTTGCGAGGTGAGGACCTTTTTTTTGCTCTTCACTTGGATTTTGGGAGGTGAGCACCATTTATTTGCCAAGGGCGCCAAAACGAAGTTTTGCCCCTAGCGCAAGTTTTCCTTACTGCAGCTCTGATTACCAAGATCATTTTTTAGGAAGTATTTGAAATATAATATTTTAAACACCAAAGAGTAATTGAAATACTGTTTTTCAAATAGTCTCAGCTCTGCTACGTAACATAGAGTCGCGAGTTCGAAGGTGGTGGAGGTAATCACCTTCGGAATTTATCGGAATCTTCCGTTATTGTGCAGTCATCTCTGAGTCTGGATTTAAGTATTTAAAACTTAATTGAGTTCAGGTTTATATAGGGTAATAGGCCCAGCCGAAACGTCACATTGACCACGTGGCTTTCATATCTATGGTCGGAGGTCTAGAAACGGAAACTTACCTTTTCTGGCCTTATACGGCATCTAGGCCAGCGTTCCTCAACTGAAAACGTACCGCGAACTAGTAAAATATTTAATTTTCTACCGCGGACCCCTAAAAATAAATGTACTATTTAACAAATCGTATACGTAAACTCTACATATATCTTAGTAATCAAAAATCACTGAAAAATGAACAAAATACATAGAAAATGGATAAAAGATCATAAAAAAATGAACAAAAAAACTCAAAAAAAAGTAATATATAAGCCTTCCGCGGACCATTAAAATTTTGCTAAGGACCACCAGTGCTCCGCGGACCACCGGTTGAGAAACACTGATCTAGGCTTTTGGAACCTATTATTATTATTATTAATAATATTACTTTTAGATTTACTTGCTCCTTATATACGAGAAGATTCAAAATGTTTGGAAATATTTGCAAGATATCTTATTCCTGGTTGGACTAGTTGGGGGTTGGAAGCCATAAAATTACAACATGAAAGTTTATATGAGTAAGAAAATATTTTTATTAAATATAAATGCTGTAAATTCAATTTTTATACATTTTATAAAAAAATACACAAAAAGATTACAATACAATTTTTTAAGGTATTTTTTTTTTTTCTTTTGAAGTAAACCTGTCAGTTTTTTAAACTTTGTGGCATGAAGTAACAGAGAAAATATTTCTGTAGATACACAGTAAACCCTCGATTTAACAGAGTAATGGGGTGGTTATTAAATATGATAGCCTACAGTTGCTGTATTAGAACAGTCCGGCCAATAGAATGATCAATAGAATGACGCCATTAAGAGTCCAACCTTACATACGTCTGCCATGTGTTTAAATATAAAATTCCAAATAAATGGACACAGATTGGAAAAATACTAGTGTATTCGGACAGAAACATTTATTACTTTCTATTGTATTGATGTATATATGAAAATAAACAAATTATTACGATAATTAATTTAAAAAAAAAAAAACGTACAAAACATACAAAATATACCCACAAATTATTATATAAATAATAAACAGATTTAAACTCCAACAAAAGTAAGCAATATTTGGACTCTTAATGGTTACCAACCGCTTCGATCAATAGAAAACGAGACATCCAATGGCCAGGCTGTTCTAATACAGCGAAGCCAAGGAAACATAGTTCAGAACAACGTAAGTCACAAAATGAAACGTTTGACCTGAATGCATATTTAAGGCCAATAGTTAATACAAATAATATATATATATAAAAAAAAATCATTCAGGTTAGTTTTTACCGGGAAGAACCGATTTAAGATTGTTTAACCCGAGGCAGCCACATTTTAAAAAAAATTATGATCGGTTGAATTTTATCAATTGATCAATGGTCCGTTAAATCCGAAGTCCGTTAAAACGAGGTTTCACTGTACATTAAACGTTATAAACTGCTGCATGAAGGCAGAATTAAATTATATTATTTTCTTCTCAGTGTAATTTAAATTGTATCTAAGAACTTTTTACACATTTATACTATTCAACTAATCTGAAAATTTTAATTTTTATCATAATGGTTGGTAAGTAAAATTATTGAAGTTCTGATAACCACATAAGTTGCTATTTGTATATTAATTAAAAACTTTTGTCTGAATTATATTTTTGGTTAAAATTTGTATTTTTTTATAAGACTATGTATAGGCAGTGTGTTAAAAGAAAAAATAATAAATAAAAATACTTGAAAATAAAAATACAGTCAGTTTTTATGTATATTCCCATCATTGTACCCATCAACCATTTAATTTTTATTAATTCAAATAAAATTTTTAAATCATTTTATTTTTAAAATCTACCACCATATTATGGTCCATATTTCAATAAATACTAATGCTGTCAGAAATCGATCTTGACGGAACCGGAACCGGTTCAAAAAAAAAAAATCGGTTTCGGGTTTATCCGGTTTCGGAAACGGGTAATCGGAACCGGGTATACGGAATCGGGTAATCGGAACCGGGTATCCGGAACCAGGTAATCGGAACCGGGTATCCGGGTAACGCGAAAATTACAAACTCGGTTTTACCCGAGAACCGGAACCGGGTACCCGAAAAATCGGCTTCGGTTCCCAGCACTAATTTTAATATATTTATGTTTACAGTTTACTTACATCAACATAGGAAATTTGTATTCATTCGAATTCCTCTGGTGTTTTCCCGATCCTAGAACCGTGTATCTAGTTTAGGAACTCGGAATCGCGTATCTGGAACCGGGTATTTGGAACCGGGTATCCGGGTAACGCAAAAATTACAAACCCGGTTTTAACCGGAACCGGTTACCCGAAAAATCGGTTTCGGTTCCCAGCACTAATAAATACGCGACACAAAAGCTGACTTAATTTTTAATACTGTTCAAATATACTGTTTCTTTTTTTTATAGTTTTATGAATGTCCGTTTACTTTCTTGACTTTATTTACTCGATAACCATTTGGATTCAGTGTTTGCCATCGCCAAAAATCTTTGCCTGAAATAAACAGAATTATTTAATGTTTTGTATATTTAGTGTTACATAATTAAAACAAATACTGATTATATTACAAGTGTATTTAGGTAATTTCCCTAGACAAATTCTGTGTCTGATGTTTATAATATGAAAATGAAAGGGATAAAATGTTGAGATCACTAATACAAGTACAAAGTTTGAAAAAGTGAATTAGTTAAATCTAGAGTTAATTTTGACCTTCAATTAAATCGAGTTATAAATGTTTATATAAAAATGACGCGCATCTTTAAATTGGAGAGTAGCAGTGCATTTAAACCAAGTAAATGTCGTATGATCATCCAGTGTACAACATGCACCATTATACAGGGTGTTGACTAGGGCCTTGACCAGTTACATATAGGGACTTATAGCTATTTATGCACCTAAGATGATTACGGCCGGAGAGTGATGTAATCCACCCCCCCCTGGCCCGAAGGGTGGATGTCGCTCGATGGGCGTAATCATCCAGTAATGCCAATGGTACATACAAGATTTTATATTTCACTTCAAATAAAATAAAAAGTTAAAATTAACAGATCTGGCAGCCTATGACAATAAACATGCATTTACAGACAAAAAACAAATGATTTTGTTTAATCGTTTAATTGTCAGAATTGATATTAAAATTAAAATAAATGTGCAAGAATTGCCTGAATATATCAACATAAATGCACAAAAAGCAGCAAAAAGTTTGTTGTCAACTAAATCAAAACATAAATATAAAAAGAATATGAAACCTTAAGACTATGGCAATCAAAAAATAAGGTGCCGGCCATTACTGTTGGCGTATTTTCAAGAATTGGTAAGTTAAACATTTTTCACATATTTGGATACGTAAGGTTATTGATTTCTTTGTTTTAGTAAGTTCTGTTTTTTAAGTATGTTTATAAGTACTAAAATAAAGTTAGTCATTGAAAACTGACACGCTCGGATACGCAGTCTGGTCGTCAAATATTGTACTACGCGACTGTAGTACTGTTTGAAATTATAACGTATTTTTTAGTGTTGATTTTTTATTAGAATGTCGATAGATACATTTTCATAAAATAAAAATGTACTGTGCTTATTTTAACCTGTTCCCTGTTAGCATATTCACAGCTGATTACTAGACAATTCAGCCATATTGCCATGTATTACAGCGCCGCCAACGGTAATGTCACTTCTCAATTATTTATTCCATATATTTTTAATTAAAACGGTAAAAAAAAAAATTGAGAACTAATGAGCGGGCGTTATGGATCCATTACGCCCGGTTGTGATGCATATGTTTAAATATCTCGTATCCTATGCATTATGATCAAATAACAGCGAAGTGAAAAATAAACATGTAAAAACAGATATATGCAATTTCCTGTTTCCTCGTTGGTAATATAGAAAAAATATTAAATATAAAAATTGTTCAGAATTTTATTTTGAATTTAATAAATTCATAAAAACAAAATTTAATACTCATTTACAGTAAATATTTTAATTTAAAGCTATTTTTTTTCTGCTAAATTTTAACCATGATGAGCTATGGCATTGGATCTTTTGTTTATCAACTGTGAATATCAAAGTGACTTTAAAAAATGAAATATTTGAAAATTTGTGCTTGATTCTACGTTGAATCTGATATATTAAACAATAAAAAACAACTATAAACTATTTCAATTTATTTTATTAACAAGATTTCACAAAAATAAATCACCATTTACAGCTAAACAATAACCTGGGGCCGGTTTCTGAAAGCTTCGTTAACTATAACCAAAGGGTCAGAAAATGGTTGCTATGGTTGCTTATGGGATTGAAATGGCCGGTCTTGATAATGGGTTTATGACAGTAATCCTAGGACTTATTGCAGTAAAACGAATGTAAGGGGTATTAAGGGTATTTTAAATTTAAATCGAATAGATGTAATAGTAGTTCAATTGAAGTTTCTTAAAAACCATTAAGGATATTTTCCAAATTTATAATCCTATTGTTTCTAAATTTTAGGGGTTGTTATACTTGTTTGTTAGTTAATTTTTAACATTCAAAGAAAAATGTCATTTGTCAGAACATTGCAAAGTTCTGATACTGCACGTTTATAAAAAGTTAGTTTCGGAAGGTAATGACAAACCTATACTTAATACTGCGGAATCAACTAGTGTTGCATACAGAACAATTCAACGTATCATTGTTCATGGCAAAAATCAGCAGAGAAAACGACCCGATTTACAAGTTTTCAAGAAAATAGATAGTTTTATGTGTAAAACAATCAAATAAAATATACGACTTTTATTCGAAAAATAAATTGCTACAAGTTGTATTTAAATGTTTATTTTTATTTTAAAACAATTAGTCACTGTAATGCATGATATCGTCGTCATCTGAACTATCGCTGTCATTTCTTGTATTTATTATTATTGGATTAATATCATCAACAATCCTTTCCATTTCCCACCATTCATTTATTAAATTTTCGATCTTTTCAACAGATTTTGCCCAAGTTTCACAACTAATTTGATCACAGGCTACTACACTGCTACATTTTCAAAACTTCGTTATCACTATATCCGTTTTAACCAATATGTCTATCATAATAATGTTTTGTTATACCCCAAATTAGTTCAATGGGGTTAAACTGGCAGTGATATGGAGGTAATCTTAGTACTTCATGACCATACGTTTGTGCTAATGTATCAAGAAAATAAACTGGTTCAGATTTTAATTTCCTTCGTTTTCTCGTGATTTTGTTAGTGAGAAGTTCATATTTATTACATTTTATAATTCTACGAATTGTTGATTCCGAAATCTTTAAGGCAGCTGCTACTCTTTGACGGACACAAGATAGATAAATAAGTGGCCCATTGTTCTCTATTTCGGAATTAAAATATTCCAGCAGATTTAAAATTAAAGTTTGTGAATTTAATAATTGGCCGCAAGATCTATTAATTAATATTATTAACTGACACTGACAGCTAAGACAAATAACAAAAAACATTTTTAAAATTGCTGAAAAATGGTAACTAGATTATTATATGATTGCAGTTCTTGATACATACATGTAACAGTCATCTATCAGCAATCCGACTATACTCTTGCAGTTGTTAGTGCAATTACATTTTTGTTAAAGTATTTTGACGAAGGGAAGTTCGTCAGTGCAACGTTCTGCGACCTTAGCAAAGCGTTTGATAGTGTCTCTCATGATACCTTATTAGATAAATTATCTTTTTATGGTGTTAGAGGCATAGCACTCAAATTACTATGTTCATATTTAACAGATCGCTCACAAATTGTAGAAATAAATAAAATTAGATCGTCTGTCCTTTCTAACAAGCACTCTGTACCCCAAGGATCGATACTCGGGCCGTTACTCTTCCTGATTTATATAAACGATCTACCTTCAAATATAAATAATTCTAAATGTATCTTATTTGCGGACGATACCACATTCCTAAACTCATCCTTCGACAAAGATGAAGCAATAGTTATATCGGGGGAGACACTAACAAACGCTGAGCAGTGGTTTGGTTCAAACAGGTTAAAACTTAATCGAGAAAAAACACAAAACATGATTTTACACAGTCGCATTGACTGTCTTGTTATGACTGATGAGGTGCGATTCCTGGGTTTACATATTGATAGCAGCTTGAATTGGAAACGTCACTGTATGAGTATCACTAGTAAGATCTCGAGGTCATTATACGATTTACGTAAAATAACACCGGTAGTGCCATTTGAAACTGTTATTATAGCCTATCACGCTTTCGCCAACAGCCATTTGGCATATGGCATTCTATTGTGAGGCGCATCAACAGATGCTATAAAAGTATTCAGAACTAAAAAAACTGCTTTACGCATCATATGTAAGCTCAGAAAGAATAACTCTTGTAAACAGTACTTTATTAAGCATTCAATGTTAACTTTACCTGCTATGTTTATTTTATATTGTTTGATATATGTTAAATCTGAATTTCAAACTTTTGATTACATAAACAAGAACCTTGAAAGAGTGACTAGATTTGGTAACCATTTGAAAATACCCAGGATCAGATTGGAAGTTTGTAAAAACTCACCTAGATACTGGGGACCTAAATTTTTTAATCGACTACCGGATAGAATTAAAGTGATGGATCTTACGAGATTTAAATTTGCTGCCAAATCTATTCTCCTAGAAAAGGCATATTATACCATTGAGGAATATCTATTGGATAATATTGTGTAACAAAATAGAAAAATGTCTCTAATTAATTAGTTTTTGTTCATTATTATTATTATTATTATTTATTTATTTTTTTGTATCTCTTATATTTCTGTGTATTATTTCATATTTCATTGTTCTGCATTTTATATTGACGTGTCTATGAATGTATCATTCTTACAGAACTAATAAATATTATTATTATTATTATTATTATGTGCGCCGGAAAAATACAACACCGACAGAAAGTGACATTGTAGTACAATTAATTAAACATGAAACAAGTGCAATAAGTAGTGATTTGTGGATAAAATGTGTAGAACATGTAAAGACAATTGATTTTTTTTTTTTTTATAAATCCACCAAATAAATCTTCAATAATTATTAATTTAAATGACAGTGGTAGTGACACAAACTCTGATAGTGATATAAACAATGATAATAGTGATAATGATTAATATTTTAATAATTTTAAATTACCATAAATTGACAAGTTCAAAAAAAGAATGATTTTTGTTTGTGCAAATTTGAAGTATTTAATATAGACTATAAAGACTTTAAAACAAAACGATTTTTAAACATGCCTATATTTATAATTCAAATATAGCCAGTCCTAAGCCTGATAAAAATGTGAAGGGATGTCATGTGAGTATATACGGTTCATTCTAAATAGCATATAAGAAAACACGTTTATTTTAAATAATTATTACGGTCCTGTCAACAACTATTAACAGAACCATAAACTCAGCAGGTATAATGGTTATACTGTCAGCCATTATTGGAATCAATAAGTTAGGGTGACCATTTCGTATTGTAAATACTATTCTGTTTTTACATGATAAATCTCAATATGTACCTGGTCAATTCAACACCAAGCAAACAAGCATCAAACTTTGTAGTCGATGAATTTGTACACTATAACGTTATCCGAATAAAAGTAAACCAATAGACAGAAGATATACTTACACATTTCTTCGAGGGTGTACTTTGATTTCCACCCAAGCTCTTTCTCGGCTAAAGATGCATTTGCGTACATGGATGTAATGTCTCCAGTGCGGCGCGATTCTATCTTATAAGGCACTTTTGTTCCTGTAACTTGCTCAAACACTTTAACCAGCTGCAATACTGAAACTCCCTCTCCAGTTCCCAGGTTGTAGAACTATTTAAAAATATAGAAAAAATCAGTTAAAACAAATATTGTAGTAGATAGTACACAGGCTTGTGAAATAGTTTTTTTTTCTGTTGTTTCAAAATGTTGAACAAATTAAAGTCAGTTTTCCGTATCACTTCACGTTCTGTTTGTACATCACAAACCTAGTATTTTTTATTAAAATCTCCAAAATTACAACAACGAATCACGTGAACAGTGTGCGCGTACTCAGAATTATTTCTTAGAAGTCAAAAATTTTCTTAAGAGGCCCGCCAACATTATTTCTTGCGGCGGGCTAAAGTTCCATTATAAGACAAATGATTTCTTTAAAAACTTATTTTTTTGGGTGCTTAGTAGAGGCTCTAGTGAGCCCGTTGCATATCTCTCTCAACCTCTCTGTGTTTCTGCGCCTATTAACGCACTGTGTATAAAGCCTGAGTGTTTTTAGTTTGTTTTTAAAAATCATGTTTTAAGACATAAAAACAGCCCCTGTTTGCGGAAAGATTTTCTGAACAGGTTGGTGAAAACCAGACTTTCAAAGGATAATTAAGTATATAGTTCTTAGCATTTATATTTTTTGATATAATAATATTTTAATAATAATAATATTTTTTCATATAATTTTCATATAGTTTTCGTTTCATTTTAATTATTTTACCAAAATCAGGGACCCTGAGAGACATAAAAATGTGCCTATTTTACTATAAACGATGCCATGAACAGCGTGTTTGTCATGGAACAAACTATTTTATATATTAATAGAGATTTGCTCTTAGCAAACGCCGTATTTTGTTATTTGCAACTCCCTCGACTTATGGATCAGTTCTGTACAATCCGTAACGTCTTCCATAAGCAATCTATAGGTGTTACAGGAACCAATAGACAACTGGTTTATTCTGCTCGTAACCATAAAATTTACATGCAACATTACGGGCGCGCGCAGAATCATACAATTGTCTATAAGGTCTTAAGGCGTATACATTGCTTACGGAACGCGTTACTTGTTACAAAGTTACAAGAATGTTATTAAGACTCATTAGAAGAGCATTTAAAATTTCCAGTTGATTTTGAGTATTTAAGTTAAAAATAAGGTAAGTGCTAATTTAAAAACATCACAAAATTCCTGTCCAACCAAAGCTTATCACATCTACAAAATACCCTAAAAGATACAGAATATGAATTACAACTGCTGTCAAAATATGCTGATTATTACATATTTTGCAAAATATTGTACAAGGGAATTTACGCTAATGTGGTATTGGTGAAATGTTATGTTAATACAGCATTAGCTTAAAAAATATTACACTATAGTCGCATCTTTGTTCAAATATAATTTTCTGAATTACCTTTAAATGTACGAGTTTTTATTTCTGTCAAAGTCGAGTAAATGTATTGAGATGTGTAGAAGATAGTAGTTTATGTCGTCAGTGACTGTTTGTTTCTGCAATTTCCATGTAATTATATTGTCAGGAGATTGCCAGCCAAGATAATAAAAACATACCTGTGACACTTGCCTTTAATCTCTGATGTTTTCGTTGTAGCATATTTAAGGCTGCAACATGTCCCGTGGCTAAGTCCATAACGTGGATATAATCTCTCACTCCTAGAAACAAATATAAAATGATTCAAATTTATTTATTTATTTATTTTATTTTCCATATAAGATATCAACAGCCACAATGTGTAGCCAATAACAGATATCTACTTATATATACATAGTATTACAAAGCATGTTGAAATACAATATATATATATATATATATATATATATATATATATATATATATATATATATATGCCTATATATATATATATATATATATATATATATATATATATATATATATATATATATATATATATATATATATATATATATATATATATACTGTTTTTATGTAAATAGAATAGTATAAAATATATCATATGATGTGCGAGACGTATTAGTTGATCAATAAAATCATGTCTTATTATTCATAAAATACCTTTTTTATTAATATCAGAAGTGCGATTGGCCTATCACCCACAAGAAAATTAAAATAGAAGACTATAAGTGCAATATTAAAAATATTTTTTTAATGCAACAATACATTGTTAAAGTTGACGATTGAGAATCATATAAAGGTAGTATGAATTATGGACTAGATAATAAATTGGCAAATTTCAAGTTATTTTGTCAAAAATTATTTCAAGTGGTTTCTAAGGAAATGACACTTATTGGAATAAATATGAAATGTGACATTTGTTTGAAAAATGCAGAATCTTAACAAAGATCCCTAAAAATTGTCAGGATGAACGAGCGTTGCTTTGTTATTAACAAACACAATTTTCGAAGGTAACTGGTTAGATTGATGATGACTAAAATGGTAAGAGGCATTTTATTGTTTTGGTTAAATCATATGGCACGTGTTAGCCATAATGTGGAAAAATTAGATTTGAGATTTTGTTTTTGATGTTTGTGATTTAATATCTGAGTTATGATATTTGAGATTTGATAATTAAGATCTGAGTTTCGAGATTTGAGTTTTGAATTTGAGCGTTTATTGGAAAAGACAAACGACAGATCACTGGGATCGGAATGGCAAAATAAACTGAGAAATATAATAGATAATGAGTTGAGAGTTAAAAGTTTGTTGAGTACCGCAAGACATGCCGCTGCCAGTGGCATCAGTCCGGTAATAGCTCTGTAACCATGGTGGCAGATGGTGAGCTATGGCGACGGGCTGATGATGATTATGATAAAGCACTCTGTGTGCAGAAACAAATAGACGGTCTCTGAGCTTGTTGTACTGTAGACAATCTGTAATGAAGGAAACTAATAGATAGTTATTGAGTATCTGAGCTTGTTGATCTAGTCACTGAGTTCGTGGTAGAGAAATGAAATGTTAACGTATAGTCTCTAAGCTTTCAGATCATAAGTTATAGTATTCCTGGAGAGTTCTGTTTTAAATAAATATTTACTTTTATTAATTGACATTGGTGCATGGTTGATTTTGTGAAAGATCAATTCTGCGCCCAAATTGCTCTATTTACAGATTTTGAATTAGGTGAAGACTTCCAAGATGCAGAAGAAGATGAATGGTGGACCAGCTCAAGAATGGAGATCCTGGTATGCAGGATGCTGTGACTGAAATGCAAGATGCAGGAAGCTGTTGTTGGTATGGAGCAGACCACTGGTGGTATGCAGGTTGCTGTTGCTGATAACAACAATGCTGTTAATGGTGTGAAGAATACAGTTGCGTCCCGAGAACGTTCCGCATGTCAGTCTGGCCGTGTTAGCGAAAATATAATTATGCAACATTTACACTTATTAACGATCGTAGGGTGCTATATCGTTGCTAAGGCATATTGTTTTTATGTAAATAGAATAGTATAAAATATATCATATGATGTGCGAGACGTATTAGTTGATCAATAAAATCATGTCTTATTATTCATAAAATACCTTTTTTATTAATATATATATATATATATATATATATATTCAGAGCATTAATAATAGGTGGTAAATATATACATGACTAGAAATATAGTAAATAGATATAAATAATTACAAGTAAATCACAAGTAAGAATATTGTAATAAAAAGATATGAGAGTTAGACAAAATTGAGAGGAAATAAAAAGTAAAACCAGTGGCGAAGGGAAACCTCCGCTAGACTTGCCCTCCCATAAAAAAAAAAAAATAAATATTTAGATAAATCATCAAAAATACATCAAATTATGTTCTATACAAATTTTTATCCAAGGCTTGGTTTACTAGTTACGAATTAATTATCATGACCATGGAAACGTTACATATAAGTATGAAAAAATTGAGACTTGGAAAAATTTTAAATAATTTTACAAAAAAATTTCAAAATTTTTCGTTTTATCAAAAAACGTCTCAAATAAAAGTTATTAGTAATTGCATTTATAGTAACTTTTGTTCAATAAATTTTTTCGAAATATTTTTCTGTTGCTAAATATTCGCAAAAATCTTAAAATCGACACGAGTAAACTCCCATTTATAGTCAACCGATTTTCATAAAAAAACAATAGGGTTCTTCCCATTTAATAGGAGAATTTTTTTGTACCAGAACGAATTCTCTAAGTTGAACCGTTCTTGAGTTATCGTGTATACACACAGACACACACACACACATACGGACGGCACTTCGAAAATAGGTTTTTTGGAGTCCCTGGACCATGAAACGTGGTCATCAGTCAAAATATCGACATCGAAAATTTTCGCGATTACAATACTTGCCCCTTATATATTAAGGTCGGGCAAGTAAAAAAGCAAGTGTTAATTTATATATAATAATAAATTCATATGTTTTTTACAACTGAACAGCGAAACATTAAACAAATCGATGGAATTGAAATAATTGTTTTATGTTAACATACATCTATTAAGGGAGGAGTTTAAATTAAAATTAGTACTGCAGTTTTAAACGTAAAATGTGATTTGTTTTCTATTATTTTTTTGTGGCACATTAAAGGTAATTTCTGTAATAAAAAGTTGACTATCTATGATATTATGAATTATTTAAATAGTAAGATCATATTATTCTTTATACGACTTGTTATAAGAGTTTCATAATTAATATCATTTAAGAAAGAAATATAAGTGTATGAATGAAATATTATGATGTTTCTTTTTACAAAATATCATTTGAATTTTCTCAATGCCATCGATATGTTTATCGTACATAGGATTCCAAATGGGTGTACAGTATTCAAGATGAGGTCTGATAAGTGAATTGTACAATGTCTATAGTGTCTTTGGGTGTGTGAATTTTGAGCTTTGCCTTATATCAAATCCCGACATTTTATATGCTTTATTTATGACATAATTTATGTGACGTTCAAATCTGAGCTTCTCATCTAGTATAACACCTAGATCTTTGAGGTGATCTGCTCTATTCAACGATATATTGGTGATATTATAGTTGTACGTGATATTTTTATGCTTTCGACTGAATGACACATAACATTTATCAATATTTAACGACAGTTAGTTATTTAGACAATATTTATGTAGCCCGTTTATGTCATTTTGAACTTGATTATAATCGCTTAAAGTGTTTATAGGTTTAAATATTTTTAAGCCATCTGCAATTAGCAAGAAGTTGCAGTTTTTGATCACGCAAAATGTGAAATATTTCTCAGAATCGATGTTTCTTTGTTAAACTATGTACTACAAATGTGTCTAGTAGTGCCAATTTGTTAATTCGATTTGAGAAACATGTGAAATATAAAAGAAAATTATGATAATGTATGGGAACCGTTGTTTCACTTTATAAATGTGTCATTGGAAGAAGGTAAAGTACCTGATGCATTGAAAACGGCAACAATTATTCCCATCAGAAAAGTTGTGGGACGAATAGAAGTGATGAATTCCGACCAATAAATATGTTGCCGGCAATTGAGAAAATTTTGGAAAAGGTGGTGTACGAACAATTGGTTGATTTTGTTAATGAACATGGTTTATTAACTATTTATCAATCTGGTTTTCGCAAAGGTTTCAATTGTGAAACGGCTTTGCAATACGTGTTGAATGACTGGAAAGAGACTATGGAGAATAAGTTGTTTTTTTTAGACTTAAAACGTGCTTTTGAAACTGTGAACCGCAGCCAGTTAATTGAAAAACTGTGGAAGTATGGAATACGCAGTAAGGTGTTAAAATGGTTCGTGGATTATTTAACTAACAGAAAGCAGAGAGTGAAATGTGGTCAAGTGTTTTCAGAAGAGAAAGACGTTAATATAGGAGTACCACAAGGCAGCATACTCGGTCCACTTCTATTTGTCTTATATTTAAATGACATATCACATATTTTTAAATTTTGTAAGTTTCATCTATTCGCAGATGATACAATCATTTATCACAGTGGTGATGATTTACAAAATGTGATTGGTCTAATTAACATAGAGTTAAATGGATTAAATGATTGGTTTTGTGGTAACAAATTAAAACTAAATGTAAAAAAGACTAAAGCCATGGTAATGTGCAATAGTAATTTATATAGTGTTTTTAGAGATAGTCAATTGAAAATAAAAATTAATGAAGAAGTAATAGATGTTGTAGATGAGATGAAATATTTTGGAATCATAGTTGACAGGAAGCTAAAATTTAAAGGGCATGTGGACTATATTTGTAAAAAGATAGCAAAAAAATTGTCTCTGTTGTATAGAATAGGAACTTCTTTATCTTTATATTCCCGAAAATTGGATTTTAACACTATAATATTACCACATTTTTATTATTGTGCGATTGTTTTGTATTTAAGTAACGAGACTGACCTTAATAGATTACAAAAATTACAAAATCGAGCAATGCGAATTATACTGCATTGTAACAGACGTACTAAAATAGATGCTATGTTGACAACATTGAACTGGTTAAATATTAAAGATCTAATTGAATACCAAACTCTTGTTTTTTTACACAAAATTAAATTGGGCTTGATGCCATCATATTTTGAAAATATTTTAACTGAGTGCAATGTAATTCATAACTATAACACTCGTAATAAAAACAACTTTTATATTGAATGTAAAAAGAAAAATGTAGCATATAATTCGATATTTATAAAAGGTATAATAAAATACAACGAACTGGACAGTGATATTAAGCACAGTATGAATATTGCACTATTTAAAAGAAAAATAAAATTTATGTATATGTAGATTACTTTTTTTTTCTCTCAATTTTTTGTACACTAATATTGTATTATATTGTAAATATTAACATTTATTTTTTATAGAACATTTGTATAATTAGATTTATTGTTTGAAATTGTAATTACTAGCATTTAGCTAAATAAATATATTATTATTATTATAAAAAAAAAAACATGCTTCTATCTAAGGCCCCGCGTACTTAATTACGAAATGCGCAATCATCAATACAGCTACACAGTACAGTTTAGCCAGTTAAATGTTATCACGGTTAAAAAAAAAACGATAAATTTCTAAAAAATAATCAGGGCAAATATTCCTGTTGAACAATTCCAGTTTACATCAATGTGCTTTACTTAGAATTTTTCAGATTTTTAGATTAACCCCCCTGGGTTATAGGGTGTGGCACAAAAGTTTTTTAGACCTTTTTTTTGCAAAAATCGTGTTGAAATAAAATAATTAAAAATAAAACTACTTTTTTTCATTAATCTACTTCTTAAGAGCTCTAAACCACAATTAAAAAAATATGTTCTTGATATAAAAAAACTCGAGGTTTTTCGTAAAACTAATCTGACTAAAATTCTTGTTAAATTATTCCGGTTCCCATCAATGTACATTGTTGAACATTTTTTTTTTTTCAGATTATTAGATCATTTAGATCAGATTTTCATATAAGAAATAAGGTGGGAAGACAAAAGTTATAATACATTTTTGTCAAAAATCTCGTAAGAAAATAAAACTTTAAAAATTAAAATTTTGTTCGTTTATTCGTTCATTAAGAGGTTTCATTCGATACCCCCGATAAAATTTTAAAAACGTAGTATTTTTCGTTGAATACATATTTGTTTATATTTTTCCCGCGATGTGTTTTTTTATACAAATTTCTGTCTGTGCTAGATTCACGTAAAAACAGCTATACATTTTTACGTGCTTTAGTATGATGACGGCAAAATCAGGACTCGAACATAGAGGATTCTCAAAATTTTCATTCTAGTGGGTGTTAGGGAAACGTCAATTAAAAAACTTAGAATATCTCACTTATTATTGACTTAACTTACTAACAGCAAAAACTTATTTCGAAGCTTTTATTATCTTTTTTTTAACTTTCTTTATTAAGAAACATTTAAAATAAGAAAACATTTTTTTGTTCTAATATTTAAAAAAAAGTGTGTAGCATGAAGAAACGAGTCTTTTCTGTTGAATGCAGTTTTTCGTCGGATAAATATTTGGGAGGGGTATTAGTGGGAGCGCTACCTATAAACTTGAAATATCTGATTTATTATTTACTTAACAACATAAATGTAATGAAATAACGATTCTTTTTTGTTTAATGCAGTTTTTAATTAGATGATATAATTGAAATATCGCACTTATTATTTACGTTAGAGCAAGAATAATAGGGCTCAAAATGGAAAATTTCACGATCAGGAACGCCACTTCAAAATTATTATACTAAACAATACAACAAAATTTCAATATGTTCAATAATTTCACGAACTGGAACGGTAGTTTCCATAATTCCACGCTGAGGAAACTGAAACGGCGTCCAAAAAAAAAATATATAATGCAAAAACGGTTTCCTAAATGCTATGAAATCAGTTTACTGTGGACTCGTCCAAATGTTTCGCATTATGTTTATAAAAATGTAAAACTATTTTTTTTCCCAGTATTTCACAAGATTTGAATTCAGTATTTCACAATTTATTTGTCACGGTTATAAAGTGGCTAGACTAGTAATAAGATAATATCAATATGTTTTTCTTGTTATAAAAATATTTCAGAAAAGATATTAATCTAATATAAATAAAACAAAATATTTGAAAAACTAATAATACCTGTTCCATCAATTGTGTCGTAATCACCACCAAATATTGTCAAAACTGGTTTCTTCCCGAAGGCAACTTGTGAAAGGAAAGGCATAAGATTGCTGAATTCTTTTGTTGGATCTTCTCCTATTAATCCAGAAGGGTGGGCACCAACAGGGTTGAAATATCTCAGAGCTATAATATTCCACTCCTGAAAATAAAAATAATAAACAAATCAACGTTTTTGACGCATAAACCTTCCGGCGTATGGTACTTTTGTATTGTTTTACATTGTGTTTAAAAATAGATTAAATTTAATTTTAGTTGAATAATTAAACCTATAAACTCTAATAAAAAACATAAATAAAAAATCACATCGTTGAATTTGTCAATTCCGCATTTTATATCGATTTTTAAAAGGATTGTAGCCAATGCAGTAAGCCAGGTAAGCATCCTAAAGGCAACGTCTGTCGGTCTGCCTCTCCGTATTTTTTAACTAGATGATATAATTGAAATATCGCACTTATTATTTACGTTAGAACAAAAATAATAGGGCTCGAAAAGGAAAATTTCACGATCAGGAACGCCACTTCAAAATTATTGTACTAAACCAGGCCTGGGCAATTGATCCGGTCCGCGCTTAAATTCTATCCGGCCCGCGAAGCATTTTATAAATTATTCTGTCCTGCAAAAATATTACTGTCTGTCCAATATTCTTTCCAATTTTCTTTTCGATTTTTTTTTTTCATTTACATAATATATATACGTGTTGGTTTAAAAATATTGCTTTTAAAATTTATAAAACTTCCTTCGTTACAAAAACAATATCTAAAATTAGAAAAAAAAATGTTTTTTGGCCCGCGGTCAAATTTGACCCGCAATGTGGCCCGATAGCCAAAAGATTTGCCCACCCCTGTACTAAACAATACAACATTTCAATATATTCAATAATTTCACGAACCAGAGCTTTTCACTCTAAAACTACAATTCCGATTTTCATGAGGTTTTTTCTTTCTGTAGCTACATCATCCGGTCAGGTTATAGACTGTGTTTTATTAAAATCGGTCTAGTAGTACTAAAGCTATAATGAAATAGGTGCGCGCGGGTAAAACGAAATTAATATTGTCCATTCATATTTAAAGCACTTTCTTAAAATTATCAGCGACAACACAGGTTTCGACAGCGGCAAATTTGGTTCCACATGATTTATGCGTTTATCAGAATTGAAATAGTTTTTAAAATATGGTCAATAGTTCCAAAGATATAATAATACTATTGCGCGCGGCGCGCGGGTGATACAAAATCCATCTTTTCGGTTTATATTTAACCATTTTCTTGAAATTATCAGTGACAATATATCTTCAGTGGCAAACTTGGTACACGATTTATTGAGAATAAACATTACCTATAGAGGCGCTGTTGTCGCTTACAAAATGGCGATTGTAATAGGATATATTTGCCATTTGATACACAACAATTCACATTGCAGTTAATTTTCTGTTGCGATTTTAAAGACATTTTATTAAAGTTTTCTTCACTTTAACACATACAAACAATGCAATTAAATGAGCCACATCCTACAAAATCCTATTCCGTTAAGTTCCAAAATATTTCGCTAGGCGTCACTTCAGTTATTGTCAGTTCTCAATACACTAATCAAAATTGAAAGAATTTTTACGTCACTTAAATCATTTCAGTAGTTCCAAAATTACGATAATTTTTCAAAAGACATTGTTTATAAAGAGGCTCTCAGATAAGTAATCCAGTTCAGGTCAATCCTGGCCTTTCACATGTTTATAGTATTGTCTTCTGTTCCTTTGTTATAGAAACGCATCACCCGACACATATAGGTCATGTCTTTGCTTTAAGCGGAACTAAATAAATAAATGGAATTTTTTTTATTAAGAACACAAAACATCAAAATGTAATGAAAAGGACATTTTATGACAGTCAATTTAATCTAGAATTTGCAATGTGAGTATGATTTACAAAGCTTAAACAAAATGACCAAAAGTCCGAATTAGTAGACAAAATTACTTGATTTCAAAATCTAGTTCCGCCTGAGGGTTTGGAATAGCCTATACATTTAAGTTGACCTTGATATCGTTTACTTAGTTTAAATTAGTTACCAAAATAAGTTTAATTTCTTTTATTTATGCCATGAAAGGTATATTTTTATGAATATTTATGTAATATATTTATGAATTGAGCACATTTGAAAACCAGTGGCGAAGGGAAACCTCCGCTAAACTAGCCCTCCCATAAAAAAATATTTAAAAAAAAATGTAAATTTAAAAAAAAAAAAAATTTAAATATTTAGATAAATTTTCAAAAATACATCAAATTATGTTCTATACAAATTTTTGTCCAAGGCTTGCTTTACTAGTTACGAATTAATTATCGTGACCATGGAAACGTTACATATAAGTATGAAAAAATTGGGACTTGGAAAAATTTTAAATAATTTTACAAAAAATTTTCGAAATTTATCGTTTTATCAAAAAACGTCTCAAATAAAAGTTATTAGTTATTGCATTTATAGTATCTTTTGTTCAATAAGTTTTTTCGAAATATTTTTTGTTGCTAAATATTCGCAAAAATCTTAAAATCGACACGAGTAAACTCTCATTTCTAGTCAACCGATTTTCATAAAAAACAATAGGGTTCTTCCCATTTAATAGGAGAATTTTTTAGTACCAGAACGAACTCTTTAAGTTAAACCGTTATCGTGTATACACACAGACAGACAGACACACACACACACACATACGGACGGCACTTCGAAAATAGGTTTTTTGGATTCCCTGGACCATGAAACGTGGTCATCCGTCAAAATCTCGACATCGAAAATTTTCGCGATTACAATACTTGCCCCTTATATATTAAGGTCGGGCAAGTAAAAATTAGGCGCATTACTATTATATTTTCATGCTTCGATCTTGTATAACTTCGCGGCCCCCCAACGAAGCTTTCATGGCCCCCCAGATCTTTGGATCATTCGAAGTTTAATTTGTGTCACCTGCTATGCAGACTTACAAGGGTTATCCAAGTCAGGTATATCACTTCAAGTCTCATAATTAGCACAATAAAAATAAATTTATATTAAAAAGTATTTGAGTGACATTTTGTTGTGTTTCACAGAATATTTTATTTTATTGACAGTAGTTTTATTAATATTAACTTAATTCATATTAACTACGTTAAAAATTTGAAAGTCTAAAAAAATTAGGTAAACTAAAACTAAACTGCGTGTTTTAAGTAGATCGGGCATTTTAAATAAATTTGACAGAGGTAGAAATTTAATCAAAAATGATAAGGGATCGAATAGAACAATTTCTAAAACAGACGTTAGGTTATCCAGGTTCGTGAATTAATCCATACCAATCGACGATTAACTGTTAGAGAGGTCGCAGAAGCAGTATGAATATCGTATGAAGAGAACGTTAGTCTATGATCGTACGGATCTTGTCAAGACATTTTGACCAATGTTGACGATCACTTTCCATATGGTTTGGCAGTTTTTGGCGAAGAACAAAATAACTTTCGTTCTCCATTCACCATATTCACTTGACTTAGCCCCGTGTGACTTTTTTGTTTCCACGAGTTCGTTAAAAAAAAACCACCATTTTCAAACAATTGAAAACTGATTTAAAAATGATTCTAAAAAATGCCTACCATTGTACTTCCAGAAATCAAAAATACGCTGTCAGTAATGTGTAGCCACAGGTGTCGTAGTGGTATTTCGAAAGTAATAATTTAAATGTAAAATAATTTCTTAATAATGTTTTAATACGCTTATCCGCGATTTTGTTTTATCAAACTTCATACCTTGAAAATTTGGAAAGTCAAGAAACATTTGTTTTGACCATGTATCTTGAAAATTTGGAAAGTCAAGAAACATTTGTTTTGACCATGTATCCTGTTTGTATACTTAATAATAGTAAACTTGTACACAAAGTCTTACCTGTTAGAGTGGATTCATCAATGAGCTCTGAGATGAAAGTAATCTCAAGTGGACACTATGCCCAATGCAAACATATCTCAATGTCGAATTCTTTATTAGATTTGTGAATCATTAAGCATGCATATATTTCTTTGGTTTAAGTGGAACTAGATTTTAAATTCTAGTAACTGTTATCGTTTGATTGAAGTTTTTGATCATTTTGTTTTGCAAAAAGCAACTTTAAACAATAAAACATTAGGTCGTGACAACTTAAGAAAATTAAAATTCCATTTGTTTCAGCTTAATACACAATTTATTGAAACATTGCTTTAAGATCAACTTTAAGGAAGAATGTGAATGAAAAATAATAAATATTTAATTGCACATTCAATTTTTTATTACAAGGTGCTTGAAAACTGTATAAAACAACAATATGACATGACAATTCAAATAAAAATTTGACATTTGAAACATAAATTGACGTATTTCGACATTAAAAAATCATGTAATATTTGAGATGCAGACATTTGATGTAACATAAAAAGATGCTCCGCACGAAGCTAAAAAAATGGTAATATCAACACACCCATATACTGTTATCACTTTTGTTAAAACGAATTAAGAGAAAATTTTGATTTCAGTAGTCTGCACCATGAAATCACATGTCGTGTTGGTATTGCAAAAATAATATAGCATAGCGTTTGATATAATAACCAGTAGTGGGATTATGAGTAATATTAAATAGAATTGTATTCTATAATTAGACAAAAAAAAAAAAAAAAAAATAACATAACATAAAAAAAATAGTTATAGGTGGTTTCTTTGCTTTAAACGGAACTAGATTTTCAAATCTAGTAACTTTTACCGATTGATTGAAGCTTTTGATAATTTTGTTTAAGAACTTCAATATATAAAAAAGTGGCTAGTAATAACTTAAGAAAATTCAAATTCCATTTAGTTCCGCCTAAAGGTTTGGAATAGCCTACACTTGGCAACAGAGCCGGACAAAGGTATTTCTGCGCCCGAGTCAAAGTACCAGTCTTGCGCCCCCATCCTTGGTCATAAACAAATAAAAAAGGATGACGGGTCGAAATTATGACAAAAAAAGGTGCCGAAATTATTTTTGCGCCCTTGACAACTGTGCGCCTGAGGCGAGTGCCTCACTCGCCACTCCCTAGATCCAGCCCTTCTTGGCAACTGTCATTAGATCTCTTTAATGGCAATGATAAAATAGAGTTCTATTCATCATAATACCACCACTGATCTAGTTTGTCCTCACAAAAGTAAAAACAATACAAAGATTTTGATACCAGCCAATGCACGTCTTAATGACACGCATTATGATAACAATGTATGTATATTGCATGCCTAGTCTGTTAAAAAAAAAAAAAAGATTTAATCTACAAATTCTTTTATTATTCAGTGTCAATAGAAACAATAAGTAGTTTGACAATTCCACTTGTATAACTATACAAATACGCGTCCGAATGTACTTTGTGTGTCTTGTATGTCAATTTTACAGATATGACTACATGGTTGTTTGTTTTACTTTATGTACTTATTTTGGTAAATAGAATGTGTGCGTGCATTAAGACATGTGATTGTTGTGATAACATGTACATAAAGATACTTAAATAATTTTAAATAATCCAGCTTGAAAAAGATTTTTAGCCACTTCAAATTTTATTAAAACTTCACTAAATCGATAAATAATTTCTAAAATAGTTTTTAACCATACTTCACGCGTTAAATATACCGGGTTCGTCAGGGCACGGATATTTATATTCGTCGTTATTCATCTTAACCCTCTAGAGCTCTAATTTTAATAATTTGCATTCAAATTGAACCTAAAGTGTAACTTATTATCTATAGATAATAAGTTATTTACGGATCTGGGTAGGTAGTGCCAAAAGGGTTTATATATGCCAAAAGGCTTATATGGGAGAAATAATAACAATATTTTTTTTATTTTTCTGGTGTATTTATTATGCAAGAATTATAATCTCTTTAGTTCTGTAAATTGTTTAAATTTTGGTTTTAAATATGTACCGTAAGGCTAACATCCGTATTACGTCATCTCTTGCACTCAACTGATTGTGTTTAGCAAATATACATGTAATTTTGCTCAGTTGGCGTTTGTAAGTGTTTCATTGTGCAGTCGTCTGTAGAGGGTTACGGACATTTCGATGAAATTTGCACGTATTGTATTTTTACATGGATTAATATATGACCCGCCTCAAGGTGGAGTTGGAAACTAGAGCGTTAAATATATTAAATTATACAAAGAGAATCAGCACTAGGACTTGGTGAGATTGCCATCGGGGCAGTGGCGGCGCTAGCTCTTAAAATCTGGGAGGGGGGGGGGGGATTGAGTAAAATTTGGAGCGGGGGCATGAAATATTTTTTTATCGTTTACATATGAAAATACAAGTAATGACCTAAAAAAAAAGGTCCTCACTTCTGAAATATATTTTTTCCAAGCAATTCTAGGGGGGCCAACTGGGGGCCAGAGCATCTTTTAGGGGGGCCCGGGCCCCCCGGACCCATCGCTTGCGCCGCCACTGCATCGGTCGTATATAATAAAAATGTCTTTATTCACCATCATAAGTCATTGAATTTTAAAATATTTAAAAAAAACAATGAGATATTTTACCCATATTAAAATTAAATTAACCCGGAAAAGCATAAACGTTATATCGATAAAAGTATGCTGTACCCATTAAGTTTTTTTTTTTTTAATTAATGTTTAAATCCTCAAATTGCATCAATATAGGCTATTTCAAACGATTAGGCTGAACTAGATTTTACAATATAGTTACTTTCATCTTTGAATCGTGCTTTTTGGCCGTTTTATTTAAGCTTTTAAATTATACTTACAATAAACATTTTTTGGTTAAGGTTAATACCATTTTAAAATGTAATTTTCTTTATATTTTGTTTTTTTTTGTGTTATTCTTAATACAAATATCCTATTTATTTATTTTTTTTGTCATTAAAATATGTAAAAAAAGTTTTTTTTTTTTTTGACATATGTTATTCGTATCCATGATTTCATTGTTGGAATTTTAAATTTTGACATTCCAACGTGAAATAACCCAAGCAAGGTCCCTTCTTGTGACAAACTAAAAGAACGAAATTCACATTTAGTTCCATCTAAACGTTTGGAATAGCCTATAGAATTATTGTTGTCATCTATATAAATAAAATTGGAGACTTTATCTGTTTATTTGTATCCTCATACTTCGTTTCTACACGTTTCAGGTGATTGCAAGAATCCCCATGAATGCCGAGATGGTTTGGTAAACCCAAAAATCAGTTTTGTCTGCTTGTTTGAGATCCACGCAAAAACAGAACAAAACCGGATTTCGAACATAATACATTTCGATCATAATAACATCTCAAATCAGATACCAGAATTCAGTCCACCAGATAAAAAGAAAAGAGACGAAAAGAAACCAAATAGACATGAAAAAAAAGCATTAGAAAAGAACATGAAACAGATGGTTTGTCTAGGGTAGAGGTGAGAGAAAAAGTAAAAGAAAGAAGATTGTGGAGAGAAACTATGGTAAAATAGTGAACAGTAAATCGACACAGTGAAAGGTGACACCATATTAAAGAGACAAATGATCAGAACTAGTATTGTACTAAAAAAATTAATCTTCATATACATATTTTTGTGCATTATCAAAATAAAATGGAATTGGGCACGCTCTCCGAAAAAAAAGGGACAGCACTAGTAGAATTGCACTGGATTAGAACCCTCAAGAAAACTGAAAGGTCGTCCAAGAGCAAACTGGAGGAGATCCACTTGGTGAAGCCAAACAAGCTGGCAAGTCGTGGGCACAAATCAAACAACATCCCCTAACTGAGTCCGATGGAGATAATTTGTTGAAGCCCTATGCTCTAACTAGGAGTTCAGGGAAATTATATATTTAAAATTAACAATAAAATAAACTTACCTTATTAGCCACTGTGACATCTTTTAACATTTCTTCAATGAAGAATTTTGTTCTTCCATAAACATTAGTTACATTTCCAGTTCCATGAGATTCGGTAATCGGCAACACAACTGGTTCACCATAAACAGTACATGAACTAGAAAACACCAGTTGAAAACAATCATGATCAGCCATTACCTACAAATGAAAATTAAGAGCATAGTTCAGAATTTTAAATTGACATATTTAAATTTGCAATTTTCTTCATAAATTAAAAATAAAATATTGGGTAGCCAAAAATTAACTTTACAACTTACGATATATGACATTTTGGTTTGGTTTAATTTTGCCAGTTCATTTTTTGTAATAAAATATGGAGCGTTTACGATTCAACAACGCATTATTATTACGAAGCCATTACGATTTCAACGGTTATATTAAACAAAATAGCCGCTATTGGGGCACTGAAAATACACAAGTGATTCATCAGCGACCATTACAACCTTGCAGAGTGCCAGTGTGGTGTGGAATTTTGTCAAGCAATGTAAATGGGACTTTATTTTTTCGTAGATGCTGCAGCTAACGATGTAACTGTACCTACTACCGTCACATAATTGAGAACTTTTTGTCATGTCAATTAAACGAATTGAGTTTGGAAAACATATCATGATCCACATTAGAATTTAAAAAAAAAATGTTTTCAGGCCGTTTTATTTCCAGAAGTGACATTGATTAGCCGCCAAGATCTCCAAATTTAACCGCTCCACACATCTTTTTTTTTTTCTATGGGGTTATCTTAAAGGGCGTGTCTATGTCAACAAGCCAAATTTGATTGAAATTTTGAAAGAGCTCGTATTTTGTTTTTATTATAGGAGTTATTTTAAATTAATGTTGTAAAGTTAATTTTCGGCATGCAAAATAATAATATCTAAAGCCTTGAAATTTCTTAAGCTGATGAAAAAATCTCAAACTGGTACAAATAACGGAAGGAGAGAAAAAATATTTTCATATTATTTGTTTTATAAAATACAATATATGTCTAGCCGTTAACTGACCGTCATACGTAAATAACTGTAGGTATGAAAAAAAAAAAAACATGAAATGTGAATTTATACACATTGCAGGATTGCGTAAGTATCTATACTATGTCCAACGACTTGCACAATACACAAGCTAAGAGGCCGATTTACACAAAAAATATGAAATAACAAAAAATGTTTTAAATTGGATAAATAATAAATATGTTTTTAACAAAAAAATAAATAAATAAAACTCAATTTATATGATATATTTATTATTATTTTATTTATAAAATATACGCTTTGTATACTTATAGATAGAGGTGTTTCTAGTCACTTGTTTTTACATAGTGTAAATTTTCCTCGCTTTTCAGCCAATCGAAGGCCGTAAATTTTTAGCTCTATTTCTTCTATAGTGTATTCAAGTCGTTGGATAGAGTATAGTTAGTGACATTTATGAACACAATTTTGATTTCAATCGCGTTCTTTTTTTACATCTTTTAAATTAAGTATTAAGAGATTTCTGTCAAAAATGCATCATGTGATCGAAAAGTATATAATTTCGTTTGTACTATTTCAATTTACATCAATGTGCTATACTCAAATCTTTCTTAGATTTTTAAATCAACCCCTCTGGGTTACAGATTGTACGGCGACATTTTATCTATTTTTTTGTAAGAACCCAGCAAACATTCAACTAACGGCCGAATGCTGGCAAACTGCTTTTATGCTGGTAAATTACTGGCACCAAAAGTAAGTGCAACGCCAGTATTAATAATGTACTTCACATTTGTATTTCGCATTCCGCCTATACGAAGTACTTTACCAGCATTTTATAAGCACTCTTCTTCACTCATACTTTTTACTTAAAACCATCAGAAATAAATCTTCAATGGGGTACTGGCCCATTACTTTCAATGCCGGGGAGTATGTGCTTTACCAGTACTAGCCCGTATAAAAATGTTTGCTGGGAATCGCCTTTAAATGATTGTTTTGCTTTAAGTTCCTTTGTCTACGCTTCAAGAAATTTCATTTAGTGTCCCATATTATATTTAAAAAGAAATAATTATTTTTTAATACAAAAATATTACTTTTAAAAAAATAATCTGATTAAAAATTCTTAAGTTATACTATATGTTAATGTGCATTACAGTAATTCCTCGATTTGCGCGGTTTCTTATTGTGCTGTTTCAAATTGCGCGGCTGGTAATCACTACTTATTAGTAGCGATTAGTTAAGAACTCGCGGTAAAAAATCCGAAATGCGAATGAATTTTTGCTGATATTTATATTGTACAAATAGTTATCTTTATAGGAAACAGACCATAATTAAATGCTTAAAAACGTAAGACTATGATTCGCACTACGACCAGCCCCCCTGGGAAATAAAGTGAGAGCAGGGCCGGAGGAACGCGGTATGCAGGGTAAGCAAAGCATTAGGGCGCTTGATGCCGGAGGGTGCGCCGAGGTTAAAGGACCTTTTTTTTTAGGTCTTCACTTGAAATTTAAAAGGAAGGACCTTTTTTTTAGGTCTTCACTTGCAATTTAGAAAAATACCTCAGAAAACCTTAAATTTAAGGCTATTTTTTTTAAGTTTTATCATATTGTATTCCGAGTTTATATGGGCTTCTATTGTATTTATATATATATATTCTATACCAGGATAAAAAATATATATCTTTCGGTATTCTTAGAGAAATTTATCATAACTAGGACTCGATCATACCATGACGTCTGGTTTTACATTTCTAAGAAAATAAATTAATCATTCCTACCTCCAACAAATTAATCATCCCAATCATATTGTTCTTGTAATACAGTAATGGCAACTGCATTGATTCACCTACAGCCTTCATTGCAGCGAAATGAATTACAAAATCAATTTTGTGCTGTATAAAATATTACAAATAAATATTATATTCAGTACAGTAATTAAATAAATTTAATTTACCTTATCAAAAATTTCCTTAATATTATCTTTGTCTAATAAATCACACCTATAAAAAGGGATTTTCTTTCCAGTAATTTGCTCAACACGTTTCAAAGCAATTGAATCACCATAATGATCATCAACACTATTTGCAAAATTATCGATTGCAATTACTTCGAAACCTGCTTCGATAAGCTCTACAACACAATGACTTCCGATGTAACCAGCTCCTCCAGTAACAAATACTGTTTGGGTTGCCATTTTCTAAAAATATATATTAATTAAATAACACTTAAAAAAAAGAGCTAAAAATATTTAAACTAAAATAAAATCTCATTATTGACCTTTTTTTAATTTAATTGCAATACTATTTTAAAACAATTCTTTAATAACTATTAAAAATTTATTTTATAAATGAAAATAAGAAATAATAAAATAAAATGATAATAAGTTCTCTACGCCTGTCATGCCTCTTATGCACCTGGGTGGCGCATAAGAGTAGTGAAAAATTTCTACACTTTCTTAATAAAATAAGAAATTCAAATTCAAATTATACTTTTTTTATAATTCCGAATATTTCTTAATCTGATTGTTAAACAGAAAAAAAGATTGTTAAACAAATGTAAATAAAATTCAAAATTTAAAAAAATATGAAATACATTTAGTACAGAATATAATATGCATTATTCCTTTTTTTAATAATAATAATATAGTTACGATCATACTGCTATTACCAAACAGATAATTTAAAATATAATATTTATTTGGTCTAATTAGACTCATATTTGAAAAATAGACCATTGTTACTAAACCGCTAACAAAATTTTAATAAAAGCACCGTTTCAAACCCGTTATTTAATTTAACAACTAGATAATCATTTGAAATAACTTTTCATTATGTACGAACAGGTGTCCATGAACTATTGAAGGTCATCGAATTGAGTGTCAAAGTTATGCAGTCTCCATAAAATCTTTGATCATCGTTATTTCTGTACAAGTACTTGAACCACTTTCAGTTAAACTACTTTTTGAAAAACAAACAACACAAAATAACATGATAAATTAATTAATTCGTCTTCCATTCATTAATGTTGGCACAGTATACTTATTTATACGCACAAAAACAAAACATATTTTAAAATGTAATAAAAATGTAACATTACCTAGGAATGTTGTATATTTTGCAGAATAATTACTGATTTCACTGATAAAACAGGTTAAAATGTATGAGATGTGTCTTCTGACACACCACTATCTAAAAGAGCTGGAAGTCATTTGAACGCGACCTTTTCTGCATTCGTTTTGCGGTGATGAGTATCCAACTCATCACTGTCATCATCGCATCCTGGAATATACCGTTCTTTCCTAATTACTAATAACACTACTGGATTTTTTAAAAACCTGTTTAGAAGAAATTTTAACTGTTTATATTCCTTATTTCTATTGAATGAACAAGTTTTTTTCCCTAATTAGTAATCTTTTATTGATAATTTAAACGTATCCATTCAATGAAGCTGTATGTAGGTCATTAAACTTGACTGCAAATGGAATTTTTAGTTGAATATTTTTAAAGTTTTTATATTTGCCGCTTAAACGTTTAAACATGTGTAGAATCAACAAACTTTACTAAAGTAGAAAGAGACCATTGAAAAGATTTTTGAAGCCGAAAGTTTTGATGACATTATGGTCGAAGTTGGCTTATTTAAATTTAATGTAAAGAAGGAGTGCCTGACAAAAGTTCAATCTGTTTTTGAAATTTGCCGCTCTTACACGATGATAATTTTATTTTGACGTTATTTTTAATTTTTCAGTTTAATATTATTTATTATTCGCGACTGCAAATAACAGTGAGACATCTTGTGGTGACTGGCTAAATCAAACAGAAGCGTATATTTGGATAATATTTGTAGCGTGTTGTGCTGCAGTTTATGTGAATTAAGAAGTATTTTAAAATATAGTGACTAAATACAGTGCTTTTTTTATCGAAATATTGTTTGAACAGATAAATATTAAGAAAAAACGGTTAATGTTCCGTATAAGTCCACCAGGCATAACTCGTCAGACAGAACGTGTATGCTAGTTGGAATGAGATTTGGTCTTGACGAAGCGCCGCCCCTTTCTTTCAAAATATAACATTTGCGATTCTGAAATCTAAATAAGTACTTGATAGTTATACGTTTTGAAATCCAAGCAATTATTTAGTAAGTGTTAGTTAACATTTAGCTCGTATTAAGGTTTTTAAAGAAAAACGAAATTTCAGTATTTATACGCTTAAAGTCATATTTAAATAGTTTGAATGAGATTTATAGTATACATATGTTGAAAAACACTAACTTTATTAAAAGAGAGAATCCTCAAATTATCAATATATTCCGACCTACCAATTTTATGTCTAAAATAGAACATTCCGTTTTTCATCGCATTCATACATACCAAATTATGTAAATGTATTAAAAATGTATAAAGCATTTATATATCTTCACTATATGCAAACAAACAATGATAAAACTAGTAGACAAATCCAGAGCCGTGAAAATCGCTACAGAATACCTTTTTATATAAAATTATCCATCCTTTTTATAACTCTTTGAAGTTGTACGCGATAAAATTTAGCTATCACATTTTGGGTTTAAATTTGGGAAAAAATGGATAGCATTTAGATCACATTGCAATTATATAAATCAGGAGTCTGGGAACTTTTTGGGACATTTACATTCAGACACAATCAGACCCTCATTCATACACCATCTTAACACCTCTTTCATATCCTTACTCTCCATATTACTTAAAAAATTGAAATAATTATCAGCCATTTTCCAAGTTTCAGGAACTAACTATGTAAATAACACCTGTGTAGACACCGTTCTCCCTTGATTCTAAATTGCACAAAAGTTGTGTCTGATTACACCGAGCACATATGCAAGAATGATTACTGTTGGTTCCCCACTCTTACATATATTCTATTCTAAACATACAGCCTAGTTCTAATTTGACGCGGTGGACTTATACGGAACATTAACCGAAAAAACTTCTGACATATACGCTTCTCGTCCGCCATCAGCTGTTGTACGCAGCGCCGCCAACGTTAGTTTCAGTCGCGAATAAAGGCTATTCCAAACGTTTAAATAGGAACTAAATGGGAATTTCGTTCTTTTAGGTTGTTACGAGAAGGGACCTTGCTTGGATTATTTCATTTCTCTCGTTGGCATGTGAAAATGTAAAATTCCAACAGGGAAACCATGGAAACGAATGACATATGTCAAAAATAAAATACTTCTTTACATATTTTAATGACAAAAAAATAAATAAATGGGAAATTTGTATTAAGAATGAAAAAATCAAAATATAAAGAAAAGGACATTTTAAAATGATATTAACCTTAACCAAAAATTTTTTATTGTAAGTATGATTTACAAAGCTTAAACAAAATGGCCAAAAAGAACGAATCAAAAGATGAAAGTAACTAGATTGCAAAATCTAGTTCCGCCTACAAGTTTGGAATAGGGAAAAATTGCTAAGCGATATGACATCTGGTGGAATTTTAGCAACTACAGAGATTGACATTCTATCGCGCTTTTGTTATAAAAAATGTTTGCATAAAAATATAATTGCATAAAAACAAATATTAATATTGTAGCAAACTTACAAAAACCACCAATAAACATTAAAATTCACGTTGTTTATATGTAACAAATGTCTATTTTGAAGGTTCCAAATATGCCGAAATAGCGCTGCGATCTTAAAATACTACAGTGACTGTATAAAGACAGTGTGGCCATACGATGGTCTCATTTTCTATTGGTCGAGCTGAAGTCCGCCATGTTTTTTCCAACTTTGTTACAGATTACATATGGTTTACATGTGTTTCAGCAGATTTAAGTGATATTTTCCAATAATATAGGTATACCATATTTATTGAATAAATGCATAATTGTCAATATATACATCAGTTTTCTTTATTAATATATCTTTTATATGTAACATTTGCTTTTTGTTCTGCTTATTCTTTTTTAATATGAAAATATCCTTTTTTTTTAATTGAGAATATTAATATTCTCAATTAACCCCTTAAGGGGCAAAATCCTATAGTTCTCAATAGTTTCTTATACAAAATTAATAATCGGAAATGAAATTAATAACAATATATACATCAAAATTTGCAGCGAATTTTTATCTATCTAATAAGATCTTTTTAGGGCCGCTTTTACAATCGTTGGATAAAGCTCGGATAACGCTATTCCCGGTATAAAGTGAAAAAATCGCTTTTACAATGCTCGGATAGGATAAACATCAGAATAAACTCCAGAATATCTTATCTGGCCAACGACACTTCAGATAAAGGGCAGTATAAGTTATTCCCTTGCTCTGATTGGCGAATAAGTATTTGTTACCCAGCAACGCTAAAAAAATTAAATTGACATATGATAAATATCACATTATAACGTTTTATTTGCATTTTTAGTACAGTTATATCATTGTGGTGGCAGCAGCATACTGGTTAGCTCACTTGCTTTGAAAGTGTGGAATTATGAGATTGACTTAGTATGGGCAAAAAGATTTAAAAAAACTTGGCTGTTGCAACCATAGGCTCAGATTCTTTACAATGAGTGCCTGTATCTCTGAATTAATTTTCGGAAATATGGGGCATGTTTCACAGGGCACGGTGGTCTCAGCTACTGTAAAAAGTAATCGTTAGGTCTTGCTAGAGGACGCTAGTGGTGACCTTAAAATCTCTAATACCTAGACATTGCCATACGAAATAATAATAGTACGTAATCCTTCGTTATCCATGTATTTGTTCAGCAGTTTTGATTTATTTTATTTATTTTTTAAAAGCGTACCAATGAACAGTAGCAGCCGATTACCGTTGGAATATACTCCTAGTACTTTCAGCGCTTCGAATCTAACTGGCCACTATCATCCCTTCCACACTATGTACACATAATGCCAGTTTTTGTATATGTATATATGCAGTATTGGGTTGGAGCCAGTTCGAAGGAACCGGTTGTTATTTATTTATATATTTATCAAAATGCGAACTGGTTCTTAATGTAGTTATACACTGAAAAAAATATATACTCCTATTATTAATCAGTGAAATTTTCCTCTTGAAAGAACTTGTTGTTACAATATTGGCAATCCACAACTGTACATAATATTGGTTGAAATATGAATTATTATAATATGAATTCTACTAGTAGAAGGAGATCTTATGAAAATTTACACATGGGCGGTATTTGGGCTCGATTCTATTAGAAGGCGGTTTTATGAATATTTGCATAGGAGAGACTGACACTAACGCGGAAGATAAAGCACAATAAAATAATTATCGGTGTCGAATATTCCGAAATCTCCCAATATTTCCACCAACATGCTCAAATATGTTGTTACTAGTAATTCTTCTTCTTTTTCTTCTTCTTTGGGCACTACCAATCAGGTTGACTCCAGGCCTCACTCACATAAGCCCTCCATCTCAATGTATTCATTGTTAATAGTAATGTCAATTTAAAATATGACATTTCTAATATGTCAGTTTATGTGTCAAACAATACCAACTTTATTTTATTTACAATAAAACCATGGATAACTATCCAAGAATAAAAAATGCATTGTAAAAGCGACCGTTGGAATAAACATTGGAATAAACTTATACCTTAGATAGTTATACCGCTACGTATCCGAGGTTTGTAAAAGCGGCCCTTAATTGTAGAAAAAACTGTTATATAATTGTAAACAAGCAAATTGCATTATAGACGCCATCTTGAAAACCAATTGACGCATATTTGCGTACAATGCGGCAAATTGTAGGTAAAGCTTCATTCTACAAATATGTTACTAGCTATTTTGCTCTATTGTGAAAACTACTTATAGTTATTGTACTTGGTAGTCTATTTTTACCGCCATCTTGAATTTGCCGAGGTTTTGAAAATAAGTGTTACGGGTAAAAATGATTCAATATTCGTGAAGAATACGTGTACCAAGTGGCATTCCATTATCATCAAGTATAATATTTTTCGACGATAGCTCTAAACTATAAGTAATCAAATCGAAAAAAATGTTGACGTACTATTTGAACATTTCTACACAAAACTATATAAATATAAAAGTTGTTCGAAACCCACAAATAGATTTAAAAAATTACGGAACATTGTTGCTGATGTCAATTATTAAGTTATTGAGCGATAATATTTTTACAATAAATGTTTCTACAATTAAAAATATCCTATTAGATAGATAAAAATTCGGTGCAAAATTTGATGTATAGGGAAAAATTGCTAAGCGATATGACATCTGGTGGGATTTTAGGAACTACAGAAATAGACATTCTATCGCGCTTTTTTATATAAAAAATGTTTGCATAAAAATATAATTGCATAAAAACAAGTATTAATATTGTAGCAAAATTACAAAAACCACCAGTAAACATTAAAATTCACGTTGTTTATATGTAACGAATGTCTATTTTGATGGTTCCAAGTATGCCACAATAGCGCTGCGATCTTAAAATACTTCCCCTATAGGGATTTGCAGCTAAGCACCCTACCATCTGGTGAGCGTTTCATGAACTTGTTTACATCAGATAACATTTCGTTTTGTGTATTGGTTTTGTATGAAGTTTGTTTTTAAAGTTTTATTATAATCATTGAAAAATGTATAATACATATTGTTGTGTGCCTATGTGCAATTCATTGAAAAGAAGAAACCCGGAAATATCGTTTCATTTGTTTCCACTAATATCAGACACCGTACGGTTCGAAACAAAATTGGGAAAGCAAGAGGTTAGGAATCGACGCGATGTTTAGATAAACAATTTAAAAATTGGAAAAAAAAGTGAGCCCTTATATCAAAGTTTGCTCATTACATTTTAATGATAGTGACTACAAAAAATATTTTCAATTTTGTATTTATTATCGCATATCTTGAAAATTCCTGTTATTGTGTGTGGGTTTGTAATGCACAAGTCTCTAGGCATAATGCATAAATCTTTATGAACTCTCTGTTTTTTTCAGTGACTCCACACAATATTATATGCCCAGCATTGTAGATTTCTACCCCTTGGTAAACAACACGGGAATTATTATTTCCCCCAATATAGTTAAAATAATCGACAATGGAAAATCGCCATAACTTAAAACCAGATCACAAAATGTAGTATTTTAGATGTTTACAAGTGTTGTCACTTCACAAAATCAGAAAATCCCAAACAATTATTTATTTTTTGTCGTTTTTTGATACACTTTTCGCTATTATTTACTAGTAAATGTCAAGTGGTATCTGATTTAGAATGGTTTCAAAAAAATCCGCGTGGCGCTACGATCTTAAAATTTTTCCCCTATAGATTGATACTAATTTGATTTTAGATTGTTAGTTTTGTATAAGAAACTAGTAACCTTTGGGGGTTATACGCAGCCTTAACGCACAATTTTTTTTGGATATTTCGGTAAAAAAAATCAATTTTTTATTTGTAAAATTTTGTAACCTAACATTATTAAAATACGGTTTAAGCAAAAAAAAAAACGTAAATTTAAATGTTTTTTAATATTTTAATTGGGTATGAAATAATAGCTTATAGAAATAAATAATAGGAGGGAAGGAGGTCGGGATCGGTAACATAACATCGTATGGAACATAAACGGACTTAAAATAATTGAATAAAGAAATATTAACATTGCCATGACATACATGGAGCTCTAATATTTGAATAAACATAACAGTGCTCTGCCCGTGTATGTCACGGAGTTGTGCATTTCTGCAAGTAAGCGCCGCCCGTATATGTCACGGAGCTGTGCGTTAAGGGGTTAAAAACGATCGTAAGTCAAAATTACGATCGATTCATCAACTTGAAGGGCCCTTTTTGTAATCACTTTTAAAGTAACATTAGTAATTTGTTCCAATGTTATGTAAATGAGTACTTAAAGTTGAGAAAAGTAAAATTGATTGGTGATTATAAAAACGTACGTTTTCCCAAAAATGAGAGAACCCAACATAATTTTTTATAGAACCCTATCATTATTTTTTCCTATCTTTTTATTCTAATTCTAATGTCCTGTTTGAACTTGTTTTCTTAAATCTAAAATAATCAAATTAAAATAAATAAGTATATTTTTTTAATTTACGACTGTAACCCTAGTTTTTATATATTAAAAAAAAATCGTTTGTATAGGTCCTCAAATAAAATTATAAAATAATAAAAACATATCTCTTTTATTTCCTTTCATGTCCTTTTTTAAGAATTTTTTCATTTGTTTTCTTTTCATGTTGCAAACATTTCAAAAAAATACCTTCATCGGTAGGTAATTTTAATATTTAACTAAATAAATGTTGAATCATATACATTTTTTTCCTCAACAATAAATTGATATTCACATATATATAAACATAAATACGTAAAACTATTAAAAAATAAGGAAATATTATAATATATTAGGTTATATTAACATTTATTCCATATAACCCAATACAAATCTGGAATAAATATGGTGGCTACAGTTCATATGGCCACACTGTCTTTATACAGTCACTGTAAAAATACTTCCCCTATAGTGAAAATTTTATATTTCAACAGTTAACCATGAAAACGAATGTCATATGTCAAAAATATAATAGGTACTTTTTTATTTATTTTAAACACAAAAAAATAAATAAATGAGAAATTTGTATTAATAATGACACAAAAAATCAAAATATAAAAAAAGGACATTTTAAAATGATATTAACCTAACCTAACCTAACCAAAAAATGTTTATTGTAAGTATGATTTACAAAGTTTAAAGAAACCGGCCAAAATTCACGATTCAAACGATGAAAGTAACTACGGTCTATTTCAAATTAGAAAAATGTGTGTAAGAAGATAGGAGCTGTTTGTCCTTGCTTCGGATTGGTTTAGATCGTCATCCCTATTACACTGTAAAAATATTGTTTTTAGTCCAAGTTGACAGATGTTCAGTGTCGTACATTGGAAATATATATAAATTATTTATATTATTTAATTTTTCTCATATATTTTGTTATTATTTATTTATTTAGACTTTTATTTATATTCTTGGCGTAGATTTTATGGAGAAAATGATCCATGTAATTTGTTTTTACGCAGTTATATATTTTTTAGGTTATCTGATATATAAATATTTTTTGACACTTGACAATTAACATATCAAGAGAGAGGACTAATGTGAGGCCAAAAGACAGCCCAGCTGATTGTTCCCAAAGAAGAAGTTATTGATATAATTTTTAGACCTTCATATATACATATATTTTTAATTTTTATTTACAATAATTATTTAAATAAGAAACTTTTGCTCTGAAGATATATTGTTTGTTTAATTGCTTTGTTTAAACTCTTTTAGCCAAATATCTCTTTTTATATGTATAAGCTGTTCACTTTTGTAAGAACACACTAGATCTGGTTATTTTGGTTACTTTTATGGTGTGTTACTCACTTTAAATGTCAATTAAAAATATTCCTTACGCTGTAAAACCGACTTTAGGTTGATAAGGTTATGATCATTATAATTAAAATATGATTTTTCATTATGACATATGTCAAAAGTGACATTTTTTAATACCAACATGACTTACAGCTTCAAAGGTGCAAACTATTGAAAACAAAATTCCCTCTTAGTTTGTTCTTACAAAAGTGAACAGCTTATACATAATTTTTAAAATTAATAGATTCTTGATTTTTTTCATTCGTTTGCATGGTTTCACTGTTGGAAATTTAAATTTTGACATACCAAACGTGAAATATGACATAATCCAAGCAAGGTCCCTTCTCGTGACAACCTAAAAGAACGAAATTCCCATTTAGTACCGCCTAAACGTTTGGAATAGCCTATATGTAAATAATAACAAAATATATAGGCTAGGCTAATACAAATTTCCCATTTATTTATTTTTTTGTCATTAAAATATTTAAGAAAAGTATTTTATTTTTAACATATGTCATTCGTTTCCATGGTTAACCTGTTGGAATTTTAAATTTTCACATGCCAACGTAAAAAATAAAATAACCCAAGCAAGGTACCTTTTCGTGACAACCTAAAAGAACGAAATTCCTATTTACTTTCCCCTAAACCAGGGGTCGGCAACCTTTTTGTCAATAAGGGCGCAATATAAATTCAAATGTTATTGAGGGCGCATAAAAACGTAAAATATGTAAACACTTGTGGTTGGCAAGGTCGTCTAATCTAAAAAAGGTCCTCACCTCCCAAAATCCAAGTGATGAGCAAAAAAAAAGGTCCTCGGCTCTCAAAATCCAAGAGTGACGAGCAAAAAAAAGGTCCTCACCTCTCAAAATCCAAGTGATGAGCAAAAAAAAAAGGTCCTCGGTCCTCGTGTGGATATTGGGCTCAGTATATGTGTGTCTCGATAGCGAGGGCGCCTATAAATCCCACAAATGGGGATTTTTAGGGGGCAGGGGGCGGGCGCCGTGTTGCCGACCCCTGCCCTAAATGTTTGGAATAGCCTGTAGAATACAATATTCTCGAATAATAATCTGTGCTCGAAGACGATGATATTATGAAATACAATCAATATACGACACTGAACTTCTGTCAACTTGGACTAAAAACAATATTTTAACATTGTAATAGGGATGATGTTCTAAACTACATCTATTCCAAACGATTAGGCGGAACTAACCGGAATTTTAATTTTTGTAAGTTGTCATTAGCTATTTTTTTATATTTTGAAGTTGGCTTTTCCTGAACAAAATGATCAAAAGCTTCAATCAATCGGTAAAAGTAATTAGACTTGAAAATCTAGTTCCGCCTAAACCAAAGCAGAAACCTAAACCAAAACAGCTCCTATCTTCTTATGCTTCGTTCAGAACCTCCAAATTATAAATTAGAATTAACGTGAAATTAGTACATAAAATTTGTACGTATAGTGCGTTCGAAGGTGAGTTTGCAGTATTGAGAACTGACACGCTCGGATACGCAGTCTGGTAGTCAAATATTGTACTACGCGACTGTAGTACTGTTTGAAATTAAAACATAGTTTATAGTGTTGATTTTTTGTTAGAACGTCGATATATACATTTTCATAAAATAAAAATGTACTGTGCTTAAATTAAACTGTTTCCTGTTGGAATATTGACAGCTGAATACTAGACAATTCAGCCATTTTGTCATGAATTACAGCGCCGCCAACGGTAATGTCACTTCTCAATAGCTCTTATGGAAAATGGGAGCGGTGTTGCCAAAGGTTGTAAAAGTGTCAATTATAATAATATGAAAAACTTGTATGATTTACAAAAATCAACTCTTATAAAACTCAAAATAACACTCATCAAAAACAAATGGCCATTTGTAGAATACTGCGTCTTCACAATCAGCGCGTTTTAGAGCTGGCAACGTCGACAAGCAAGAAAAGGATAGTGTCATTGTGTAAACCCATTAGAGAGTATGAAAAAGAACTACTCCATATGCCCTGTACTGCAAACTCACCTTTGAACGCACTATAGAAATTAAGCAGCATTCACAATAAAAATTAAGAAATTAAGCCACTGACAGATATTTTTATGGATTTCTACTTTATCGATAGATATTTGGCAGTTGTTTACATTTGCTAATGAGTTTTTGAGTGTTTCATAGTTCTGAAAAGAATTAAAATAGAGGAAAAAATTATATTTATACTAATAGAAAACATAAAGATGTGGATAGAAGCAAAAAAATATGGTCATAGAAATTTGTAGGTTGACAAGTGCTTACTGCGCATGCGTCAGTTATAAATTAACGTGAAGGTTTGAAGTCTACAAACATCTAATTTTAATTTATAAGTATAATTATTAATTTTGAAGGTTGTGAACGATAACGTACAGTTACGTATAACAAACATTTACGTTAATTCTAAGTACTAATTCTAATTCCTAATTTCGAGGTTCTGAACGCAGCATTACACACATTTTTCTAAGCTGACATAGACCATAGTTCTGCCTAAAGGTTTGGAACAGCCTATAGATTAAAAAAAAAAAAATGCGCACTAGCGTGCAGTAGTTTGTGATAAGCGCGCATACAAAATTGGAAAGAGAGAGAAAAACAAAAAAATTTCCTCTCTTCTCATATGTTCAAGCCGCATGATTAGTTAATTTTAATTAAAAAAATGGCAAAAATTGTTTCCCTTTTTACAAATAATAGCAGTTTATTATCTAGCTGTTTAAATAAGTGTATTAACATAAATTTGCCAGCATGTTCTACAGGTACATATATAATAACCTCAAATATCTAATTGTTAACCCCAAAATTATTTTTAGTGCGGAATTTATATACACAATCAACCCTTGGACTTGATAAATACATCCAGGCACGAGACAAAATAAAACTGCAATTCGCAAATATGTCAGAGAAATTCAGAACGAAAATGTCAGAATATGTTACCGATTCTAATACGAAACACATGATTTTTACAGAAGACTTGAAGAATATGTTACATTTAGCAGAAAATGACCAAAATGATGTTCCTCTGGTTGTAAATATGATGAAGAAATTTAATGGCCAAAATAAAGAATTACGATTTGGAAGTTTTGTGTTCGGACCAGTTGTTATGCGAATGTTTTATTATTTAAATAAGCCAGATGAAGCTTTAGAGGTACAAAAAAATATCAAAAACTAGCTAAAATGTAGTAAAGCAGACCAATACGATGTTGGGGATATTTAACAAAAACAATTAATAAATTAAGATTTTTGCACAAAGATACACAATTTGAATTGGGGAAAATAAAGTAGTGTGCACCTAAAAACTAGGTAATTAGGTTAGGTTTAGTTAGTAAAAGTTTAGGACAGAAGAAGTATTGGTCTACAGTCTATTCCAAACGATTAGGCGGAACTAACCGGAATATTCATTTTTGTAAGTTGTTATTAGCTATTTTTTATATATTGAAGTTGGCTTTTCCTGAACAAAATGATCAAAAGCTTCAATCAATCAATAAAAGTAACTACAATTGAAAATCTAGTTCCGCCTAAACCAAAGGAACAGACTTTACTTACTACATTTTTCCCCAATAATTATAAAAGAATTTTTTAAACTTAATTCAGTGGAAGTAAACTTGTATTATCAAGCATTAATTATATTGAGCATTTCATTTTAGTGTTTTACATCAAGTGAATTAGAAGGATTTTTTGATCAACTAATGTCATATCAATTGCTGTTGGACTTGCTGTATGAAAATGGGAAATATGATGATGTTTTAAAAACATTTGACATAATTAAAGAAAAACAAATCCAAGGATCAAAATATCCTAAAAATATTGTTGTACTCGCTTTGGCAGCCTGTTATAAAAAGGTAAATGTTTAAAATAATGCTACAGTCCAGCTAGCTTAAGCTGGCTGGTTGACCCGTAGCCAGAAAAATAGGAGAGGGTGTTGTTAGTATTTGAGTATCAGTCATGCGTTGAAGTCATTTGAAAAATGCAAACTGAGACGCTGTCATGCGTTAAAAAGTCAATTGTCTGATTTTTTTCCATCTGTACTTTAGGCTGACCAGACGTACTCTTTTGTTTAAAGAGTATTATATCTTTTTCTAAGTAATATCCTCTATACTCTTAACTCTTTTTTTTATCTTTTTTTACTCCTTACTGAGTGAGGACCTTTTTTTTTTGCTTATCACTTGTATTTCTAGAGTGAGGACCTTTTTTTTGCTCATCACTTGTCTTTCTAGAGTGAGGACTTTTGCTACGGCTCTCGCTATGAAGCATACTTTATTTCTAAAGTATGCTTCAAAAATCTGGTCAGCCTACTCGGGTGCCACAACTTATGTTTCACTCAATCATAGTACTGTCATACTCTGCGCAGAACAGTTTCTCACCGGCCAGCTTAAGATATCCGGACTGTACATACCTATGTCTCTTGCAAAACAATGGCATAGCTAGAATTTTTGAAAATATAACATTTGCGCCCACGCACTTCGATACCAAGCAATGAATTTATTGTAAGTATTTAAAGGAAATAATATTTCTGAAAAATTGACACCTTATTATAATTGAATTTAGCCTTAACCTTTAGTCAGATTCATCGATGTGGACGTTAAAAATTATTTACGAAGTTTTTTGGTGTACAAAATTACTTAAAAATTGTATACAGATAAATTCATATACAACGTTCGAAAATTCAATCAATCTTATCTACTGTACTTTATCTCTACAAAACTTATGCTTGTTTGAGTTTTCTACTGTATATTCTGTCATATACAGGATGTAACAAGATAGGGGGAAAACGATTTTTCTGAGGTGTTTGGAATTACAAAAAAAAAAAAAAATGTTCAAATGTAATATGTAATATTTTGGTAAGCTATATGTACCACAATATATGCTATATGTATCTTGACTGATATGAAAAATTGACAATTTTAGGAGATAGAGTGGCGCTCAAATAGAGCCAAGAGTTTGTATTAAATATAATGCTGATTTTTCTTAATCCTAGGGAATACAATTGCAATGTCATTCAGTAAGTAACTCCTGCCCTAATGTATTTGTATGGGCTATTCCAAACGTTTAGGCGGAACTAACTGGAATTTTAATTTTTGTAATTTGTCATAGTCTCATTTTTTATGGTTTGAAGTGGGCTTTCCCTAAACAAAATGATCAAAAGCCTCACTTAATCGGTAAAAGTTACTAGAATTGAAAATCAAGTATCCTTGTCATATACTATAAAAACTAAAATATTGTTTACACAACATATATTTATTTGCGAAGTGTGGGCTGTGGCAAACATTGTTCAATTAGTAAAAGAAATTTTATAGTTTTATAATGAAAGGAGGGGTAAACTCATTAAAAGGGAGTAAAAAAATTACAAAAAATCTTGGACGATCCAAGAAACTGATGGAAAACCTATGAAAATAAACTAGAATTTCCAGGCATCAAACCTAAAATAACTCCATAGGATGAGCGGATTACCCGTGTTTCGAAATTGGATCCTTTCAAGTCGTCGAAAATTATAAAAAAAGAATTAAACCTCAAAATTAGTACCCACACGGTTAGAATAAGACTACAATAATTCAATATACACGGCGAGACGACAAGAAAGTTCCTTTATTATTAACGAAGAACATTAATAGTATATTGTGTATCAAGGTTGGAATGAGAAAATTCGATGCGAGTGGAGCATTCAGAGCGCAAACCGCAGGCGATCGTGAGGAACCACGAGCATCGAATTTTCTCTTCCAACCGAGTCACAGACCCTACTTTCTCCACGACTACCAGAAAAAAAAAACATTTAACAAATAATTATTTTAACAAACATTTTATCTTAACAAATAATTTATATTACATAACAAATAAATCAATTAATTAAATTAATTTTTTTATTTATTATTTGTTTAATTTTAATTTAATTTGCCGCACATCGGCCTCTATGTTAGTACTTTTTAGAAAGTTACGTTGCATTTATTTAATGTAAACATTGCATATATTTTAATGTAACCCTACAAAAATAAATGACATCAAGCATAGAATTGTTATTCCATAACAAGTGGTGGAATGAAATACACGCAAAATGCATAAGAAGATAAGTGCTTTTTCTAAAGCACCTCCTTATTCTTAAGGAGGTAATTAAAGCGTCACTCGTACTTTCCTTACTTTCTTTTTACACTTTGAGAGCTTGAACGACGAAGGGTACTTCGTCGCTCGGGTATTCAAGTGGTGACTAAACAGCGTTCGGGTATTCAAGTGGTACCTCCGAGCGAATAGTGATAACACTATAAGCTCCATCTCGGGGAGCTATGGAATAGAGTGCAGGCATGCGCGGTTTGCAGCGAGGTGTAATATTACCGCGTTTTGAACCAATTTTCAAGTCGTCTTGGTTTGACATTAACTTGTTATTACCCCACAACTACACTGCACGTACAGGTGGGCCTCGTTTTACGCCGGTGTTACGTACCGGCGCAAAATAAAGCGGCGCAAATCAAAGCAAAGAATGTTCATTCCAGAGACGGATTAACATTCTATTCGAATTAATATTTTTGTTTTTTCTTTATTTATTACTTATATATACAGAAAATTAGAATATTATTACAGAACATACAATACAATGCAACTATACGATACAAATAAACAAAAATTAAAACAGAAATCAAAATTATAATCAAAAATAAAAACAAAACCTTTGAAAGAATATTAAAAATTTATTTTTCTTTATTTTTTTCTTTCACGCAGAAGGCTTATGTAAGGTTCCATAGATGTTTTGATATTTTTTATTATAGTTGAACTGCGTTCGCAATCATGATATGTCTTACAAATGTCTTAATTTTTTAATTTTATCTGCATTTTTCATTATTGTAGTCACCGTTGATGAAGGTAAGTTTAGGCATCTACAAATCTTCGGACGAGTTTCACCATTCTCTATTCTTTTAATAACTTCAATTTTTGTCTCAATCGAAATAGACCTACGTTGTTTTCTATCGTGTTTTGTAGATATATCTTCCATTGGTATTAATGAAAATTATAATTATTACTCAATAATTTTAAACTAAATTTTAAAAGTAAGTTAATAAAAATAATATAGAAAAATTAAAAATTATTAAATTTAGATTATATTAAATATTAGATTTAGATTTATTTAAATTTAAATATGTACATATCATAAATCAGACACTCTTAAGCGAGTTAAATTTATTTTACAACTGAATACGTCTCAGTAGTGCGATTACTGCGACTGCGTAAACCACGAGACATCCCCGCTTCGACCACTGAATCTTCGACACCCGACTCCGACGTTCAACTGTTTCAAAGCGGCGTTATTTCAAGGTCGCTACCAACCGGCGTAAAATAAAGCGGCGTAAAATAAGGCCCACCTGTACTTGCACATACTCTGCATCTATGCTGTACTAATGCTACACCGAACTCTGAACGAATACCTGCACCCACTAAATGTGGAGAATTTCCAATATGAAAATATCAAGAAACCTTTAGTTTTCCAAAATTTTTCAAATATTAATGTTAAATAAGGTTAAGGCACATTTACAAAATCAGAGAAATTTACTTTTTTTTATAGAATTCAGCAGAAAGTTTACAACAAGCATTGAACATTTGGAAGGAACTGAGTGAAGTAGGTCATACGCCGATGAGGAGAGCCGCAACATTTTGTGCAGGACTTGCATTGAATCAAGGTAACCCAGAGGCGGCTTTAGAAATAATATCAAACACCAAAAATCAACATTACGTCACTGTTCGAAACATTAAGGTGAGTAATACAAGTAAAAAGAAAATAAATTAACACATTAATATTCAAATTTAAAAAAAAAAAATTATAAGTGGATACCATGCATAGTAACAATACAGAGAAATTGGGCTCCATTTCTAAGCCAATGTAAACTTAAAAGTAATACACCATATTAGTGTGACGTCACATACATGTGCTGCCATCTGACATCGGTTTCCTTTGGAAGTTTTTGGCTGGTTTAAAATACATGTGTCATTACTTATGTTACCTTAATTTTATGAATATTTTCAATTTTGGAGCAAAAATTATGCATTTTTGATAAGTATATACTAATATATGCAGTCAAGATACGTCCAGATTATAGAATAATATAATGTTTGTATAAACATATATGTAAGGATTCGAAAATATATTTATGGTTTATAATCTGTCTCATTTTGTAATACGAAACTAGATCTGGTTACTTTGGTGACTGTTGTGGTGTAAATAGACTTTTATGGAAACATGTGAACTTGTAAACCTGGCTTTTAAATATTTGGTTAAGTTTTATTATATCGAGGTTATATTCATTCAAAAACTATATATGTCAGATAACAAATTGACATGTCAAAATTGCGATTGACATGTCAAAATTGTGATAGACATGTCAAATATTTTGAAAGGTGCTACTTCAGAATTACCACCCTAAGATGATATTTTTAATATACAACATAAAAAATTAAATTTCCCTCTTAGTTTCGTATTACAAAATGAGACAGATAATACGATTTTAAATAATATGAAAATCGAAATATCTTTAGTATTTATTTAATTAACACTAAGTAATCATTAATATTTTGTTTTAAAATGCGTTTTTCTCCAAATTGTAACCATTATAGCCAAATTCTTAATTGCAAATATTTCGTTTTTTGACAGATGAAAATGAAAAACAATAATGGATAAAATAAGAACAACATAGTGTTCTTTCAAACTATTTAGATATGACACACACACTTATTGCTATGTTATTTGCCATAATATCGATTACACTGGTCTACACAATTTTTGCTGACTTACATCTAAAACTTGTTTCTTACTAATTTGGTGCTGCTGAACTCAAATATCACATCAGTTTTTGCGTATCACATCAGCTGTGGCCACTACAGGACCGACCGCCATCATAAAATACTTGTATAAAATACATTCTAGCAGCAGAGTAGAAATAACATGGCCTAATATTCTCTAACAGATATTATTTATCATGACCATGGAAACATTACATATAAGTATGAAAAAATAGATACTTTTCAATTTTTTTTCGTTTTATCAAAAAATGTCTCAAATAAAAGTTGTTAGTTATTGCTTTTATAGCCACTTTTGTTAAATACATTTTTTCGAAATATTTTTCTGTTGTGAAATATTCGCAAAAATCTTAAAATCGACACTAGTAAACTCCCATTTCTAGTCAACCATAGAACAAAAATTTGACGTGATAGGCAGAAACTGTTAACATTTTTGAAATCAGCTCCCCAAAATTAGTTAAAAACAAGTATCAGATCTAAGTCAGCAAAAAAAAGTTTAAATTTGTTGACCAGTGTTATTAACGTACATTTTGCAAAATTAACCTGCAAAATAATATTGATTTACAAAAATAATGACATATTACATTATAATGTATATAAAATAAGAATTTTAATAAATAAATATTGACTTGTAGTTTTGATTTGAAGCATTTTCTTGCTTTGAAAACATAATTTATACTTCCAAAATACAATTTAAAAAAAAAAAAAAAAACAACATGCTAAATTCAAATAGAAGGAAACAGCGAGGCGGCAGCATTGAATCTCATTTTGTGACGTAGTTACTAATATGGTCTATTGCACTTTAGCAGCTAAACCATAATTTTTATTGTTTAAATTGATTACGTAGGCTAAACCTTAAGAGATATATTGATATAATGTAGACAAAAAATGTAGACCTTAACTAGATCTAAAAAAAGTTCGCGAGAGCATAGACCTATCATGCACCGATATCGTATATTGGGTAATTTTCTGTTTTTAAACGTAATCGTTTTTGTATTATAAAGTTTGTGGGTGCATAACATCAGAATTTTATAGGGATGTATCAATTATTTTAGAATAATAAATTAGACCAATTCACGTAGAATCATAATATATCTAACACTATACATCAAAGATCAATAATATTGGAGTTATCACCGGAGAAACAGAACTCCGAAATGCAGATATGTTGAGAGTTGTCAAATTTGTCAACAGATGGCGGTGCTGGATGGTTATTCATTCTCCACTGTCTAACGGTAGTTTAAATTACTATACCTACTGTTTTATATATTTAACTATAATCGTTACGTTCCACTTTTTTGAAATTAATGTAGTGAAATACCGCAGCAAAGCACAGGTACACCCACTAGTAGTTATATATAAATTAGATGAAGATTTCCGGTTTTCTGGAATTGGGTTGACATGACGTATGCATAAAATCCAAGGGGATTAAAGGAGACCGGGTTGTAAAAACAACCTGTTGGACGGGACGATTGCATGTAAACCCTAAAAATAAATCTATAGATAGTACATTTTCGAAACAACACATTGCCCAGAAACGAGTTTTTGACTGAGAGCTTACTGCGTCTGCGCGCAAAGCAGTGGCGTGGTGCATGACTTATTATTTCATTAGTCAGCTGTTTGTTTGGTACCTTGTTTGTGTTTCGGACCGCCACTGGTAAAATAGCTGAAATTCGCGTCGATTTGATGACTCATTGTGTTGTTTCGAAAATGAACGGCCTATAACTATATGTTTGTCCTGACTGTAACAGTAATGTAAGATTTTAATTACGCCATCACGACAATGATTGCAATGATTGCGCAAATACATTTTTACTCGATTACTATGAAAGATAAAAGTGTTTTTTCAAATCTTATAATGTGTCGAATATACGTTAAAGTCACGTGGCGACTTAACTGCCTACGCGTACGGTAATTTTTAACCTAATCCAAATGACGGAGTACGTCTGTGATTTAGGTTTGTCATATATAGTGCGTTCAAAGGTGAGTTTGCAGTACAAGGCATATGAAGTAGTTCTTTTTCATACTCTCTAATGGGTTTACACAATGACGCTATCCTTTTCTTGCTTGTCGACGTTGCCAGCTCTAAAACGCACTGATCTGTGAAGACGCAGTATTCTACAAATGGCCATTTGTTTTTGTTGAGTTTTATTTTGAGATTTATAAGAGTTGATTTTTGTAAATCATACGTGTTTTTCATATTATTATAATTGACACATTTGACACTTTTACAACATTTGGCAACACTGCTCCCATTTGCCATAAGAACTATACTGCAAACTCACCTTTGAACGCACTATAGTTTTTATATTGTGTGTCACAACCTAAAAGAGAGACAATTAAAAATATTTACAATGGTAAATTGTTTTGAATAGACTTATATACCTTATATTGTATATTTTAATAGATAAAATAACATTTCTGTCTTAAATATAACCTCACCATGTACACAAGGAAGGGGTAAACGTGAAAACTAAGTGACGTTATGCAAAAACTGTTTTTCCATACAACGATAAATATACTAAGACTTTGATTTTACATTATGTTTGTCGTACATTAGTTATTTATACCGTTTGAAAATAGTATATTATTATATGAGCGATTATGACAGTCATTATTCACGAAGATGACGTTTGAGCCCACGAGCCGCAGGCATTAATATAATATGGCTATATACTTTTTCCACACCTATTAACACGTTGACTGCCAAAGCAAGATTCAAGAATCTTGTCTCAGAAGTCAATTTGATATAGCCATATTATATTATTAAGTCAATGTACTACAAGTAATTTCATAGTCGGCGTCCTGGGCAAGAACGCTAACTACGAGAAAACTCGTAATTGGCAGTCAACGTGTTAAACAAATAAATTAGACTCAAAATTGATAATTTTAATGGAAGTGATAGCGTCATCCATGTTGCCTGCTACCACTGCAGTTTTGGCCCCTCCCATTGCCATTGTCAAATATGATTGGATCAGCGAGAGTGATTTATGGATGTGTGGGTTTGTGATTGGCCGTTAACAGTGAATTATGAAACCATAATCCACTGTAGTTATTTATGAGTAAATTTTGCTAATAATTGCAATATAATTAAATAGGTGTGGAAAAAACTCTTTATTATGGTCCTTAGCTGCGCATCGGCTGCGCAGACATATTTATAATAATTACGTAAAAATAATAGTATAAATTTTTATATTTAGAAAAATTGTTACTCACACTGTAATAGAATTCATATTTTTTTAAATATAATTGTACAAGTTATCAATGTAATTAAGGGAACAGATATTTAAATTGCAACTAAAAAGTTAAGCTACATCGAATTTGCTTATATTGTAGGTGATAGCATTGGCAGAAATAGGAAGGTTAGACGATTCACTATCAATATTACGAGGTGTTTTGGACATGGATAATCCAACTGATAAAAAGCACACTTTTGCAAAAGATATTGTCAACCGAGTCCATGGAATAGTTGAGAAACAAGATAATCCCACAATTAAAAAAGAATTTGAACGGATTGAAAATTTCTTAAATGAAAATGGTCACATTACAGATAAGGTAAGTTAGTATGGTATATTAATAAGAACACTACCTAACTCCTGTGCATTGGTGATTGAAGTTATATTACCAAATGCACTACTTTTTTATTATTGAAGGCAGGATATAACGTTATATTTGAAAGTACCAAATGATCTATAACCGTGTATATTTAGAAAACAATCAACTCATGCGGGTTTTACACGGCTCAATTAATTGATCAACAAATTGAAAAAGTTGACCTTCAATTTATTGATGTGTGTAAAGTGTTCAAATTGATCAACTTATTTTGAAAATAGAACAAGTTCTATTTTTCATCAATTTTTTAGGTATTCTAGGTATATTTTTATCTTTTAGTTATTGCCAACTGTTTAGTGGAGAATAACCAAGAAATGTATAAGTTATTTGTTTTGTTTTCAAATTTGTCAGAACCGCAATCATTCTCATTCACCATCTAGGTTATTTCTTTTGTTTTTGTCACTGCTAGAAATATTGTGAAGATTTTTTCAATATTTTCATTTTGATAAATATGTCAACCTGTTTTACAGTTGATAATGTAAAAGTTTTCAAAAAAATTGATAAATAAATTGATGTGTGTAAAGTGATCCATTTATTTTCAAGGTTATCAATTGACAAAAAAATTGATCAATTTATTGATCAATAAATTGGACTGTGTAAAACCAACTTAACATATACGAGAGATATTCGATTATCTGTGAAAAATGTAAATGTATATATATTTTATATATGTCTATATATTTTTACACAATTTGAAAAGCATATAAATTAGGTATAAACCTAACTCTAAATTCCTAACAACCTAAATAACTAAATTCAATGCATAACTTTAAATTTGTTTAACCAAAGGGACGAAATATCAGTCTCCTAATAATGTTTTTTCTAAGTTACAAGAGCAGCAAAATAGATTTTTTACACAATTTCTAAAATAGAGAAAATTTTAATTTATTCTATTTACCCAAATATTTATGATGGTTTTTATATTTTATACAAAATTTAGGGACCTTGAAAATTACGGGCCCAAAACAAATGTCTTTTTTGTCTAAGGCGAAAGTCCGTCACTGGCTCGTTGAACTTAAGTTCAGCACAGGGTATCATAAATTACGTCATCAATTCTGCGCGAGAAAACAGCTGACACATTGACGTACATAAGGGTTTAAAACAATTATTGTGGATACCAAACACAAAAAATCATGTATTTCAAATTCATTATTACTCATTCTAGTACACGGTATACTTTGAAACGTACGAGAAATAAATAATAATAACGGAAATAAACAAACAACATCGCACAATACGCGTAGTCAAAAATAAATCAAAGTAAGTGACGCCACTGAAATGTGTTAAACTAACTGTTGATACTGTAATGGACGAAATTTGGTTTCTGCGCAGCAGAGTCGGTAACATACTCTTGTGATGAAGTTCTGTTGAACGAGCCCTAGCAAGAGATAACATAAATGCATGAATGTTCATACACCCGAGAGAGATAATAAACGTACGTCGAATACTACTAACCAGTACATCCACTGACGACAGATACGTCACAATGACGTAAACTTTAAAATTTCAAAGTGTTTATAATTATTTTTTGCCAAAATCATAACGAAACTTTCATATAATATATATTATATAAATATTCATTAAAAAAAAAAAAATGATAATAATAAATCACTCTACAGGTCTATTATATTACATTATTATTTTTTTATTAAGAATTGTGACTAGTTTTACCTATTTTTAAGTAGAAAAAATCAGTAAATATAAATATGTAAACGTTGTTGTAAGTGATGTCATTGTTTTATTAATTTTTATAGATTACTTATATCCTCACATATTGTGGAAAACGTATATAAGTAAATTTTAATATAAAAATATTTTAAAGTTTTAATTTTTTTTTTTTTTTTTCTCTTTAAGACGTTAGATAGTCAACTTTGTTCAGAAATAGAATCGCCTGCATTTATCCATGCAAATCAAAGAGATCAATCATACCAAACATATAGGAACAGGTATCAAGGAAATAGGACTAATAATTACCGGGTTTATAATCAGAGGCCTGGACTGAGGGACTTAAATTAATATATTATATTTGTAATAATGTACAATTTTTAGAATAAAAATTTTTCTTTAGGACTTATTGACATTTTTTTACATAAACCCTATTATTGCATAGCAGCTTGAATGTTGAACCGGTGGCGCTGAATATGAAGAATCATTGTTCTATGTGTGTTCATCAAGCACAAAGCGGGTGGACTGTACTTATCGCGAGCGGGTGGTCGATTATGATATGCGCACCAAGCGGGGGTCCTTCATAAGTTAACACTTTAAAGATATTTGGAATCAGAATATTTTAAAATCTGTAAAGAATGCAAGACTTTATTGGAACGTACACAAAAATTGCATAAGTGTCAACCGTATAATGCAAGTTTTGGTAAAAAGAAAATAATTCGTTCCAGTTATGAAAGAAATAAGAAAGCAGAAGAAACACGCAATCATAAAAGGCGACAAAATAATAGTAAATAGACAACTTATAGAAAATCTAAAACCAGAGTTACCTAATGCAAAAAAGAGAAATAGGCCAGAAGAGGACAAGAGTGAGGAAAAGATCTATTAAATATTACCTGAGGAAATCAGACCACGAAAAAGACACAATAGCAGGTCAAATAAAAAAAAAAACGCGGTATACAAGAAACAACGCAAATACCGCTCGTGAACACAATTTTTATAAGATTCCCGTCTGCTAGCAGTATTATTCTAGAATCGACCGCAAATGCCGCCCGTATCCGTGGCAAACCTTGAATACTCGAACGGGGTTTCACCTATTCCAGGTGAAACCCCGAAAGAGCTCCCACTTTGAAAGATTTTATACGATCTGCGTCAAATCTCCTAAGCACCACTCTAGAACCCAAAATTTCAACTACATACCAATCAGACTATGAAAAGATGACAGTAATGAAAATGAACATACATAAGGCTAAAGGTAAAAGATTAAAACTAGGAACAGGACAGCACACCCCACAGAAAAATTATACAATGGAAACTTTCCCTCAATTCTATAAAAAAAAAAAAAAAATCGTGAAACACGACGTAGAAATTTAACTGTTGTGTCTAGTATCATAAGTGAGACAGAGACTTTAGGTGGAGTTCAATGTTAGCCCATGTCTACAGCAGATATGATACTTGATTGGATTGTAAAAAATTGAATATAAAAGAAACAAAAAACTAAACAAAGTATGCAAACGATTAAAGCAAAAAAGAACAGTGAACAATTAAACTGCAGGGGAGGCCTTTGTCCCACAAAGAGATATTTAGGCTAATTTAGATTAGATTAAAAGGCTCACGTTAATATCCTGTTCGATAACTTAGTTTCAGCCAACGGAGCGGCCGAGCTCGTTAAATCACGCAGTTCTGACTGGTAAAATCAGTCTGAATTGTGAGGTAGCTGGTTCAAGTCTACGTTGGTGATAACACTCGAGTGAGAATAATATGTTAACATTACTCTCAATTTCACAATCATTCACCCTCATCCAGGTGTAGGAGCACGTACCCTGGTATCGGAGATTATCCTCGTTGCTGAAATAGGCCGATGTAAAATAAATAAATAAAAAAAAAAAAAATACCCAGCAAACATTTTTATCCGGACCAGTACTGGTAAAGCACATACTCGCCGGCATTGAAAGTAATGGGCCAGTGCTGGCATTTCGTACTGGGCCAGTACCCCGGTGTCCCGTGGCCCTTACCTGGTCCATTGATGTATCAGTTGCTGGCCCAGCAACGGTAAAGTGCATTGAAAGTAATGGGCCAGTGCTGGCATTTCGCACTGGGCCAGTGCTGGCATTTCGCATTGGTCCAGTGCTGGCATTTTGCACTGGGCCAGTACCCCGGTGTCCCCGTGGCCGTTAGCTGGCCCATTGATGTATCAGTTGCTGGCCCAGCAACGGTAAAGTGCAAAATAATCGCATTAGTTGCAAGATTTATTTCTGACAGACTAGTGCTTATATTATACCCACTGTCTAGTGTTTCAAATGTAATATATGTGTACTTACCCAGTATTAAAATAAATTAATGGTTAGGTGCAAAATAAATACTCATTTGGCCATTTTCACCATCGTTGAATAAATTTATTTAACAAGTAAAGTTGACAATATCGCATCGGTTTTAAACTATTAATGAAGAAATTAACATTGCTGTCAATAGAATGATGCGATATTGTTAACTTCCCAGCAAACATTTTTATCCGGACCAGTACTGGTAAAGCACATACTCGCCGGCATTGAAAGTAATGGGCCAGTGCTGGCATTTCGTACTGGGCCAGTACCCCGGTGTCCCGTGGCCCTTAGCTGGTCCATTGATGTATCAGTTGCTGGCCCAGCAACGGTAAAGTGCATTGAAAGTAATGGGCCAGTGCTGGCATTTCGCACTGGGCCAGTGCTGGCATTTCGCATTGGTCCAGTGCTGGCATTTTGCACTGGGCCAGTACCCCGGTGTCCCCGTGGCCGTTAGCTGGCCTATTGATGTATCAGTTGCTGGCCCAGCAACGGTAAAGTGCAAAATAATCGCATTAGTTGCAAGATTTATTTCTGACAGACTAGTGCTTATATTATACCCACTCTCTAGTGTTTCAAATGTAATATATGTGTACTTACCCAGTATTAAAATAAATTAATGGTTAGGTGCAAAATAAATACTCATTTGGCCATTTTCACCATCGTTGAATAAATTTATTTAACAAGTAAAGTTGACAATATCGCATCGGTTTTAAACTATTAATGAAGAAATTAACATTGCTGTCAATAGAATGATGAGATATTGTTAACTTAAGTTGTTAAATAAATTTATTCAACGATGGTAAAACTAGCCGATTGTAAATTGAATTAACAGTTATAATTTATTGATTTATTTATAAATATTAAATAAATATAATTTCAGGAATAACAGGAATTAGTTTATTTAATTTATTAATTTAATGAAGAATTTTAAGAAAATGGTTTTCTGCCATTTCGGTCAAACCAATTTCATCCTAAAGATAAGGGGTGACTAATAATTTTCGCCAATATTCGTCTTGTATTATCTACCACATCTTTTCCCCCTGACTTGAAGAGTGCCAACCTAAAGAAATCATACTTGTTAAAATAAATTCAATAAACAAATTTTATAAGCATTAATGCTATAAGCTGTTCACTTTTGTAAGAACAAACTAGATCTGGTTATTTTGGTGATTTTTATAGTGTATTACTGACTTTTAGAAACTTGGTTATATTGTAAAAAAAGCTTTACAGTTTTGGATTAAGTTTGTATTATTTTAGGTTAGTATTATATTTACAAAATATTTAAGATGTCACTATTCAAAATAAAATATGACAAATTATATTTTTTAAATGACATATTTATAATCTTGTATCAGATTTATTAATAATTGAAAATTTTATTACATGAAAAAAACTATGATTGAACTAAACTAAAAATTAAACAATTTAATATGAAATAGTTTGTGTAAACTACGTCCTTAAATCTAACAAAACACACACAAATCACAATAAAAAACTGTATAATGCTCACAATCAATAACTATTCAAATACACATCTTTAAAAACTGTTCACCAACACGTCCCAACTTGAACTCACAGAATATCACTTGTACCGACCCTCGAAGGCCACGCCATTAGGGTGTTTTATGACTAAGAACGGTCAGACTTTTCAAATTATTACATTCAAAAAAAGTTATAAACATAAGCACTGGCCCGCTAGAAATAACCTTGGATTAATACAAATAAAGAATGCTTACAAAATGCTGGTAAAGTACTTCGTATAGGCAGAGTGCGAAATACAAATGTGAAGTACATTATTAATACTGGCATTGCACTTACTTTTGGTGCCAGCAATGTACCAGCGTAAAAGCAGTTTGCCGGCGTTCGGCCGTTAGTTCAATGTTTGCTGGGTTAAGTTGTTAAATAAATTTATTCAACGATGGTAAAACTAGCCGATTGTAAATTGAATTAACAGTTATAATTTATTGATTTATTTATAAATATTAAATAAATATAATTTCAGGAATAACAGGAATTAGTTTATTTAATTTATTAATTTAATGAAGAATTTTAAGAAAATGGTTTTCTGCCATTTCGGTCAAACCAATTTCATCCTAAAGATAAGGGGTGACTAATAATTTTCGCCAATATTCGTCTTGTATTATCTACCACATCTTTTCCCCCTGACTTGAAGAGTGCCAACCTAAAGAAATCATACTTGTTAAAATAAATTCAATAAACAAATTTTATAAGCATTAATGCTATAAGCTGTTCACTTTTGTAAGAACAAACTAGATCTGGTTATTTTGGTGATTTTTATAGTGTATTACTGACTTTTAGAAACTTGGTTATATTGTAAAAAAAGCTTTACAGTTTTGGATTAAGTTTGTATTATTTTAGGTTAGTATTATATTTACAAAATATTTAAGATGTCACTATTCAAAATGAAATATGACAAATTATATTTTTTAAATGACATATTTATAATCTTGTATCAGATTTATTAATAATTGAAAATTTTATTACATGAAAAAAACTATGATTGAACTAAACTAAAAATTAAGCAATTTAATATGAAATAGTTTGTGTAAACTACGTCCTTAAATCTAACAAAACACACACAAATCACAATAAAAACTGTATAATGCTCACAATCAATAACTATTCAAATACACATCTTTAAAAACTGTTCACCAACACGTCCCAACTTGTACTCACAGAATATCACTTGTACCGACCCTCGAAGGCCACGCCATTAGGGTGTTTTATGACTAAGAACGGTCAGACTTTTCAAATTATTACATTCAAAAAAAGTTATAAACATAAGCACTGGCCCGCTAGAAATAATCTTGGATTAATACAAATAAGGAATGCTTATAAAATGCTGGTAAAGTACTTCGTATAGGCGGAGTGCGAAATACAAATGTGAAGTACATTATTAATACTGGCGTTGTACTTACTTTTGGTGCCAGCCATGTACCAGCGTAAAAGCAGTTTGCCGGCGTTCGGCCGTTAGTTCAATGTTTGCTGGGTAGTTTTAAAGTGTCTTAAAACATATAATTCATTCACGTATTTTCCCATCTGAGTAGGCCATGTTAGGGTGGCATTTTTGTTGGTAGCCTCGAAATATAACTAGATATCAGGGGCGCCGAGAGCGGACCAAGATCCTAGTAAAATAACCGTTTTCGAGAAATAATAATTACGCTCAGCACCCTGGAAAACGATAATCACGGGCCTGATGACAGATAAAAAGCTACGCGTAGACAGAAATTGTTCATGATATGTTTACGTGACGCGTACATTTTTCACGTAGAGACTACCGATAGAAAGGGTTTAAAATATTAGGTGTACCGGAAAGTTTTTTCGTTTATTTGGTATTATTAAAATAGAAACAAATCGAAAGAAAAAAAAGCACTTTATTGAGTAAAATAGTTACCATTGTATCTATAACACTCTGCCATTTATCAGGAAGAGAAAATATTCCCGATGTATAAAATTCCAGATTTTTTGAAGGAAAAAATTGTTCAGGGCTCATTTTAACATGGTTCAGATCTCTAAGTGTCTTGTTTCTTAAAAAGTGTTCCAGTGACCGAAATAAGTGATAGTCGGAGGGTGAAATATCTGGTGAGTAGTGTGGGTATGTTAGAATCTCCCAATCAAGCTCGGAAATTTTTTCACGTGTCTTTTTTTATGAATGAGGTCAGGTATTGTCGCCTTGAAGAATATCTCGCCTCTATTCACAATTTCTGGCCAAGTTCTGATTCAGTCGATCCAATTGTTCACAGTAGAGATCAGAATTAACACTTTGCCCTGGTTTTAACATCTCATAATTATTTGTTTATAGGGCCTTTCAGATCGAAGTTCATTATCCAAGCATAAATTTCCTGATTTAAATTTTTTAAAGCACTGTTGACATGTGCGTACACTTAGTTTATCGCCGTAAACAGTGCAAATGTTGTATGTAGCAACTGTAGCAGATTTTTTTTATGGTACTCATACAACATTAAAAGTGGAAAGGTTGTACGGGTATCGGACATAAAATAAAGCACAACTATATACAGCTGACCAGTTTCGGAATAATATATTCCTTCATCAGAGCTGCTGAAATATTAGTAGTGAGTGATATCTCAGCAGCTCTGATGAAGGAATAAATTATTCCGAAACTGGTCAGCTGTAGATAGTTGTGCTTTATTTTATGTCCGATACCCCTACAACCTTTCCACTTTCACTCATTACGGACACGACCATCTCCACATACAACATTAAACAGCATAAAAAATGTTTTGATGAAAATTCTTCTGCCATTTTAAAATGAAACGAAAACAATAATTAGGTACTCAGAGTTTAATAAAAACACAAAAGACGTCTGTTTAATTCAGTGAATAGGTCGTGACTAGTTCGCATACTGCACTAATAATAAAAACGAAAAAACTTTCCGGTACACCTAATACTAATAACAACTAAATAAACAAGATGTGTAGTTGAGGCACCTTAATAAAACAACCCTTAATAAAAATAAAAAAAGATGTGTAGTCAAATCAGATCTGAGGCACGGAAATAAAGACTATTATTACGTATTAAAATTACTGACAAAGAAATGCAACAGGATCATAAGTAATAAAATTTTGAGTGTTTTTCTAAAAAAAAGACCCTGTAGATTGCTCGGGCCTCAGTAATAATAATAATAGCCGGTATAATTATATCGGCTTCTCCCGTCTCTTGGCGCCCTTGTTAGGCCGAGAACATACAGAAAGCCGGTACCGGCTTTACTGGCAATAAGCGCTGATCTGCCGCAGTATTTGTCCATGTTTTTAAATATAACCGCACACGCTGTGTACTGATCGGCGCCTGTTGGTGTAGGCTACCTGCTTACCGAAACGTTTAAGCAGTTTAAGAAGCTTGTTGTCAGCGCCGAAACAAAAAAATATTTAAAAAATCTTGCATCATCTTCTTTTAACTAAGGAAAAAGGTGGTGGTATTCCCCATATTTACATCTCTCTTGGTTTATTGCATGTATACCTTTTCTTTTCGGTTCCATTTTTAAATATAGTGATTCTGTTAAAAGCAACTCATCCAAAGATGAATCAGAACTCGCAATTTTCACTTATTTCAACATATAATTGAGCCAATATACGAAAGAGTAGCTATACACTTTCAAAACTAGCGTTCACTCTATGCTGGGCCAATATAATTAAAAAATGTACGATAAATAGAAAAAAATAAATAAAATCTTCAATTTATAGGTTACGTCATCTGGCAGTCTCACTTGCAATATCAGCGTTTAGTGTGTGCGCAACCAGTAACCCAGGACGCTTGTTTTCGGTACCGACTGTCAGCGCTGTTTTACCGGCTTTCTGTATGTTCTCGGCCTTAGACATGTGAAAATAAAATAAGTTCATCTAAAATATTATTCATGTAACTAAAGTCACTAGATTATACAAAGTACCGCAACGGCGGCCATGCTGGGGTTAAAAATGTCGCCAATACAAATGATGTTCAGTGATTCCAACATTACAAAAATAAGAAACTAGTTTTTATTTTAAACATTGTAATCACGATTTTTTTAATCAAAGATGCACTATAACAAAATTGTGGTACAATTTCAATTAATTTTTAATTTTTATTAAATAAAATGGATATAATATGTAAATTTAAATTAAACTTAACCTTAACCTTAAATATTACAAACCGCTGACAAAGAAGGTTATTAAATGAGAGCGAGAGAGGGAGATGTGACCGCGCAGACGTAAACTTAAGAACGTAAAAATTGCTGCTTTAGTTTGCTTAATAGGGGAAGCAATGTTGCCAATCAAACCCTGGGGTCTGTCGGCTTCTTCAAAGGCTTGCGGTACTTTGTATAATCCAGTGACTTTACATGTAACATTCTATAAGAAATATTCATTTGGCAACACTGGTAATGTATTTACAAATAAATATCATGGCTTCCTCAGATGTGGAAACACCGTGAATGGATAGTAATTGATTATTAAATTTTTTTACACTCAATATATGGACTATTGTGCCCTAAAATATAATAAACAAATGAATAGGTAAAGGGGAAATAATGGTACACACATATTTTGGAAATAAAAGGTATATTTATGTATATTTACAAACTTATACTTCACAATAGCAGTCCCAATACCAGCCTCCACAGAAGAATTTATACATTATTCATCCATTGTTCATAGACTTTTATAAAATATGAAAAGGTAGTTTCAACTATAACATAAACATCTAAATTAAAGACTCTAATCTAATACAAAAATCACCTTAAAAGTAATTCTACTAAATTTCAAATAGAGGGCAAGAGTTTATGAATGTAAGGAAGAACGGGTCCAGTACACATCTAATATGTGAATCGTGCGTTGTACACTTTTACCTTTAATTTTAAACTAATGTATAAGCTATCCTTATACTCACAAACCCAGATTCAAACTAGAATTTGCTATATTATAAAAAAATCTAATTACTAGACCAAAAATTATGAAGTAAAATACTAAAATAATTAACTAATAATTTATACTAGCACAATTGACTTTGTGTTTTAAATAAAATTAGTTAATACCTTTCATATTGCGAATTTTATTAAATAGAAAAATAAAACTATATACTGTTCTAATAAACTATTCTATAAGATTAGAATGTTTAGAATTTATTTTTTAATGTCTGACTTTTTGGATGAAATTGTATCACTTCTTTATCAGTACACTAACAATGCTGAATAGTAATAAAAAATTTAACTAACAATTACATTCCTCAATCAATATAGCACATTTAATTAAAACTCTTAAACACTAATTAAACTTTGCTACGCATTTTCTAATGGGTTGTATATATAAAATACAATTAAATGTGCCAAATTGCTTAACCAATGTAGATATAAAATATGTGCAGTGTTAAAAAGACTGAAATGACTAGACTTTAGCTATATATGAATATATTAAAATTGGGCACATATTAAGTATTTGGTAGTGGTTCACGAAGACCTTCGCTAAGAGGTTCGCGTCCTGCCAATTGTAACATAGCTTTGGCTTCGACGTTACCGTCTAATACACTGGCCCCTTGGCGTTCATCCTGAAATCACGAAATCAGTATAAATACAAAGTTATTTCAGATTTTACTATACAAATTACGAACTGATTATTTATAAACGATTATCACGTTATCAATGTTACGTTGATTGCGATTCTATGATGCCTCAAGTGATTAGGGAATCCAATTCTGGATCTCCAGTCTTTACCACAAAAAATTGTTACGATTTATCACCAAATTGGTCGTATACCGGCAAGATATTCCCAATTGGCTTGGTCTATATTTCCGTCCCTGATATAGATTTTTAATCCATCCTTGAATCATTTCCTTTGACGAACTGCTTTTAGAATAAGATTTTCGGGCATTCCTAGGTAATGATCGGTCCAGCAAAGTGGGTACTTAATATCACTGCTTCAATAGTAGGAGACTTGGCGTCTACGCATATGAACCCGAAAGTAAACAGCTGTTGACTGAATGGGTCTTTCAAAATGAGTCTAATCCAACAAAGGTTGCTCGTGCACGCAGCACTTCGAAGCAAATGTTTTTTTCAGAAAAACTGGACATGTCTCAACCATTCCTTTAGAGAAAACTAGAACAGTCAATTCTGTATGGTACAAAACCATATGTTTGTCAGAAGTCTTCGAAGAAATAAGGAAAGCCAACCGCCGAACACGGATTATTCTCCACCACGATAACGCGAGCTCCCACAAATCGGCTCAAACAAGTGACTTTTTGAGCACTCAAAACGTCGATTTGATGATTTGATGGGTTTTCCGCCGTATAGTCCTGATTTGGCACCCATTGACTTCTTTTTATTCCAACATATCAAGAATAAATTGCGAGAGCAACGTTTTTTGACATCTGAAGAAGCGGTTGATGCGTTCAAATAAAATATGTTATTATTATTATTATTATTATTATTATATCAAAATGCATGTTTTGGAGGAGCCTCAATCGGAGAGCAAAAAGTGCTTCGAAAATTGGTTCAAATGCATGCAAAAGTGAATTGATCTTTATGGAGAATATTTTGAAAAACAATAAAGCCACTTTTGTTGATAAATAATTGTTTTTGATCGCAAATCCCGAAATATAAAAGGCAACCCTCTTATAATACAGAAGGTATATGACTGCATTATATACTTTAATCTTAGTATCAATTTTAAATGCTTATTAACAAAAAATGCTGGATTTCGTCATCAATGTAAACTGTAGATGAGATGTGGCTACCAAGATTTTGAAAGCTTACGTTCTCAGGAAATTTCCCATTTATTGTAATACGTCTGGGACGAAAGTACCGTGAGTTGAGAGCAGGTTGATACAGTACTTTGGCCATGATGGTTTTTAACAATAGTCCGAGACTGTGGTACCGTTCTGAGAAGTTATAATTTGTACAACTAGTATTAACAAATATGCTCTATATCTGTGATAATCGTTTAAAAATAACTGGTAAGTAATTTATATAACGCACTTTAGTGTTACGTTCCAATAGTTAAACTCTGAAAAGAACATAGTTTTTAAAGGATAATATTTTGTCATTCTCCATTAAGTAAAGTTCTTCACTATTCTATATTTTATACGGTAGTTAGTATTTGAACACTAGGTCGATAAACTTTTAGGATGATGACAGACAAGCGTTGAACATGTGCAAGATTACCTGACTGCACCACTCCGCGATGGCAAAAGGTTTAAAAATATGACTAGTAGGTGTATAAATCAGAGAAAAAAAAAATAAATAAAAAAAAAAATGTTTCTAGATCTCCGGCGCTATATGAAATCTATATAGCAAACGGAATGTTTTGAGAGAACCCCTGTATAAACAGGTAACCATTTACATTAAATATTTAAGCTAACTACACAGCGTCGGCAGTTGAAAATTGCGAAATGGTTACTTTATTCCTGTATCCCGTAGGTTTTTTACTTACCAGAAAACCTCGGTAATTCATTCTGTCGCATATCCTGCCTATATTATTTAAATTTTACGGCTTAATTCACCAGAAAAATGTGCATGTTTGTCATCATTTTAAGAGATTAACCACAGAATCTTGTGAAGAATACGTACTATATTTGTTTTTATATAATAGTTTTGGAACGGACCACTAAAGTACTGTAGAAGCAATAATCAACAGCCATCAAACAAAGACACAAAGTTTTATGCAAATATATATACAATATATTACAAAATATATAATATTAGAAACAAACTCAAAAGAAATTTCATAGAACAAGCAAATGCTGAAAGAAACGTTCAAAATTAATGAGAGATTAAAAAAACATGGATAAGTGTTCTAAAGTCAAGATAATGCTCAACATACCATTTTTCTTACAACGTTTGTTTAAAAATAATCATACTGTACATGCAGTACGTATTATAGCAATTTTTCAAGGCATTTCAATAAGGCCGTTACGGTTGTCAAAAACCCTACTAAAAAATGGAATTTCCTTGAGAGTCATTTCTCTTTAGAGTTTTTTCATGTACCTTTTCATAACTGAATACTTTTATTCATTCATTTATATTTTAATTATTCATAAGAAAAATAATATTTTTAGTATTATTATTACAAGAAAAAAAAAAATATTTTTTTAAATAAAATTGAATAACAGCCGTGGGTTAATCTAGTTTTGTAGGCATCTAATGACAGTTTTTGTCCATCCGTTTGACCGCAATCACTACCATACAGACGGACACATAAAAATAAATAATGGTAAAAAGGTTTTTTGGTTATACTCACGAAATCCTTAAAAAACAGTATTATCTTAATTTTTCAGGATTTTTAATGGCTTACGTCTTTTCATCAATTCGTTTAGTGACAACCGTAACTTCAATATTTTACTATACAAGCAGTAATCAATAATACACAAAAAAAAAAAAATCATTCAAAAAAGCGAACTGTTAATAATAAAAAAAATAATAAAATAAAAAAATGGGTAATCAATTTTCAAGCAACACATGTTTCAAACATTTTACCAGTTCAAAGACATATGCTTGAATAATAGGAGAACGAGCACATATTAATTATTAACTGGCTCTCGAAGACCCTCGCTATGGGACTTCCGACCAGACATTTCAAATAGTGCTTTTGCTTCACTGTTTCTATCCAGTATGCTGCCTCTTATGTGATCCTGAAATTATGAAAGCTATTTAAATAGCAGTCACACTTAACAACGATACCACAGAATAATGTACACAGGTACATTTCTGTTAAAAAGTTCTTACAAGAACCCAATATGTAATTTTAGATTCTTGTAAAGAAAGAAATAAAGTAACCACTAAAAAAAAAAAAAAAAAACAAATGTTGTCTGAGTGCATTTGGTGTAATTTCAGCAGTAGATATTCAGACCAATTCTGTAACTCAGTTACTATGATAATAGTAACTAAATATGTCACTATGAGCAAGGTCAGTTACTATCATGAATGAAAGTCATTATACTTTTTATAATATTTTATCTTGTACTAACGTTACTACACAGTAATTTTTTACAGAATTGATCTGATTAGTTCCTAACTATCATACTTAGTTTTATGATGAGGAAGTAATGGGATTCGGACCGGTCAGAAATTAAAAATTAAAACAATATTTTAACTTCGCTAACGTTTCGATTTAATACGAAATCTGATATGAGATTTCATATTAAATCTGGACAAGTGACAAGACTTAACTTGATGTAGACTTAACTGACACATTAAAAGCAATATTACTGATTAGAGTAAAGTACAAAGAAAACTATGCGGATTTTTATAAAATGTTTAAAAGCAAAAAAGACCTACTCTAAAAGATCCATAGTTCGGAAAATATAAAAAGAGTAATTTTAATGAATAAATTTTAAATTCATTTAAAAAAATACTGTACTTTTAATAATATTCCGTTTAATAATATAAGTTAGTTATCTGTGATTGAAACTTTTTGTTTATTATAAATTATAATTATTTATTGTATATAATTTGTATTAAAAAAATAAATTAAACAATTATATATTAATAATCAACACCCTCCTCTCGTCTATGAGCTCCCGTCCCGAATCTTGAACTAAATAATATGGTCACCATAGTATAAGCATGTTAAACATATTTTTGCAAAAAAAAAATAATAAAAATAATAGGTCCCCAATGCCTAGATAGATGTATAAGGGCAGAGAAGGTAAGTTCTCCATTTCTACAGCGCTGGCATTATATATGAAAGCCATGTAGTATGTGACGTTCGGCCAGTCCTATTATCTCTGTATAAACTGGTACTCATTTTAAGTATTAAATATTTCAGGCTAAGTCGACCCCCGAGCTGACTGTACAATATCGGAAAATAGAATTCAGAAGGAGGTGGGAGGATTCGAACCCGCGTCCATGTGCTCCATAGACACATCTTACAACGGAGCCACGTCAACTCGTATATTTGTGCAATCAAACAATAAAAATATTAACATAGTAATGTGTTTGAAAATCCTAAAATAAATGTGACATTTTCTTAAGAATAATAATAATAAAGCAATATATAAATAAATAAACTAAAATTAAATAACAATATATTTACCTCAGGAGGTGCTGGCGGCGATCCCACACCCCAGACTTCTAAATGGCGATAAGTGAAATTTTTACTATGAGACATTTGTGTATATCCTTTGAATGTTGTACATGATTCACTTGTATGTCCCTTGCCGTACTCTTCGTCCAGCCATAAGCCACAGTAATTATGTTGACCGCCCATTGCCTAATAATAATATATACAATTAAAATGGATTCACACTAAATTCAGTATTTTCTTATTAAATTAATAAGTAGGTATATAAAATATTCATATAGAGGCTATTCCAAACGTTTAAGAAGTTACTATAAGCCAGTCGGTCAGTCAACGCACTTCGTCGTTTTGCGTCATAACTTCAATGACAAACTTAGTGAAAAAATAACTAAATCCATATTTTTGCATTTGAATTATAGACTAATATTGCTCTTCACTCTTTTATTTTACTAAAACATACCTATTGAAGCCATATTTAGTTTGAGTTTGAACATCATTTTGAAGGTTTGCAAATTTTAAAAGTTTTTATTTAGTATAGAGACATTTGTCTAGGTATCGCTAAATTTTACTATGTTTACATTTACCGACATTTTATAATACGTTCTGATTTGTTTTGATACTTTTGTTCACATATCTATTTTATAGTAAGTTCTAAAAACCTTTTTTATTTAGTTTGTTGTTTATTTAGCAGTTTTGTGTTTCGTTATATATTTTCTTATAGATTTCTATTTGATATTGGGTGTAGTGCATTGCTTTTTACGTTGAATTCAACTCATTTCTATTTTCTTTTCTTTGATAATATTTTTGGATCACATCAGCCCTTTTTAGGACTATCTTGACTATTAGAATAGTTTATTTGTTTCTATTCTGTTCTTATTCTTATATTTTCATTTAATTTCGATACAAGTGACAGCGTGCGAATATTACATTCGTTAAATGGATGCTATGTAAACGAACCTAATATAACGTCACAAAAAATTGACGTTACCAGTGACATAACTGCACTGATTGATCGAGTACCCTATAACTGGAATTTTCATTTTTGTTGTCACGAGCTCTTCTTTTAAGGTTTGAAGAGTGCTTTTGCTAAACAAAATGATCAAAAGCCTCCCTTAAACTGTAAAAGTTACTAGAATTCCAAATATAGTTCCGCTTAAACTTGAAAATAAATATTGGAAATTCAAATGGAAAAATAAGATAATGCAAACAGAAACAGTACATTTTTGTGAAAATATTCTCAAAAATTCACTCTTTCTGCAAAGATTATCTTATTTTTCCATGTGAAACTAATATTTATTTGAAATCTTAATGGCGGCGCTGTCACCTTTGGCCAGACTGTCATAGTATACAGTGTCTGTAGAGAAGGTAAGTTTTGTTTCCATGCTTCCGGCCATAACTATGAAAGCCAACTGGTTAGCGTAACGTTTCAATTGGTCTTAATATCCCTGTATAAAGTTAATTATAATCTATTCTGTGTTAGGCGCAAATAGCTATCGTTGCTATGCGTCAGAAATTTTAACTAACTAATTATCCTTGTATAAACAGATATATAGGCTATTCCAACGTTTAGACGGAACTAACTGGAATTTTCATTTTTGTAAGTTGTCTTTAATGGTTTGAAGTAGGCTTTTCCTAAACAAAATTACCAAAAGCCTCACTTAATCGATTAAAGTTACTAAAATTGAAAATCTAGTTCCGCCTAAATGTTTGGAATAGCCTTTAGTTCATTCCAAGATTTCATTTGAATATCTGAATCCTCAATACATGAAAAATACAGGGTCTGGTTCAGGTAAAAAGAAATTACAAACTACCCTGGATTTAGAAATATATTATTGGTCTTATCTTCAAGTTTCATTTCAATGTTTACTCAATAAAGCTCATTCTTGTGTTATAATAATTGAAACCACCAATCACCAGCTGAGTATATTGGTTAGCAATTTAGAAAGGTAAAAATCATTCCGGATAAGCATGGAATGGATTTATTTTTAAGTATTAATACTTCATGCTATGTCATCAGCTGACTGCACAATATTAGAAGGTGAACATTTTGAAGCGGTATCCAATATTAGAACTCCGAGTTCTAGTGCTCCGTATGCAACAGCCTTACCATGAAGCCACGAAACCCAGATTAATTTTAAGCAAATGGAAAATTCAGATAAAGTGACAGTCACTTGTTAAATGTTAGGTAGAGTTTTACATTTTTAGTTCTATTCTTCTTCTAACGCCATTTCCTAACGGGGATTGACGTTTAACACGGAGATTGTTATTTCTGATGTGGTAGTGTGAAACAGCGATATGGTGCTTTTGCCAAACCATTCCCTCAAAAAATAGAAAAGCTTAAGGATTTAAAGATTTAAATTAAAATTGAAATAAGAATCTTAACCTCTTTAAATAAAATTTAAAAATGTTAAGATCTAAATGGCCCATGTGCCCTAACATAAGCGCCGTCTTTTTTCACCAAGTAAAATTACAAAAAATTCAGTACATTAAGGTAAATGAGTTGATTTAAACTTACTAAACCATTTGGAATAGTTTGTTGGTGTAAATTAAGGTACATGTAGTGGTCATTATATCCGGTACTTGGGAACACTCTCATCTTTGGACTTAAGGTAAATAAGAAACTTGAATCCTTTCCATAATAATTGGGTCCCACAATCCAGCTATCTGATGCAAATCCACCAAACATATAACCATTTCTGTCTTCCACAACAAGCACTGATGGACCTTGACTTATTATACGACCTACAAAACAAATTTTAGCGTCAGAGTTATATAAATTACTGAAAAGGTAGAACTGTAACTATACTCAGTGGTCGGATTACGAATAATGGAATTATATTCTATAGCTGACAAAAAAACAACAGTTACTTGGCAACCGCCATTAGAATCACGTTATTGGTCATGAAAGAATAGAATTTTGTGTACTTTTATTGTTTAGTGATATATTTAATAGGTACATAAAGTTTAAAAGAAATTAACAAAACAATAAATTATACACTATAATGCTGCATTCATAACCTCTAAATTAAAAATTAATATTAGTACTTAGAATTAACGTGAATGTTTGTTATACATAACTGTACGTTACCGTTCACAACCGCAGCACTCTAGTTTCAGGTCAGTAATATTACTTCTTAACTGACTCTTTATTAATTTCATATGTGAAAAGATTTGCTTACAGTAATATGTGGATACGAAAATTGTCAGTAGCCCAAAAGCATAATTTTTTAAAAGATTGAACGATTCTGGAAGACAGTTCCAAGCTTCGAAAAGAACTTTATCTACATTTTGAAGATTGCGAATTTCGGTCCACTTATGCTGGGAAGATAAAAATCACTTTTTTCTTTCTAAATTTTCCAGTTCAGAATTAAGTTTTAAGAATATATAATTCCATAAACCTTTGGATTTCAAATCCACTAATTGAAGGTGATAAATGTAATTGCTACATATCTAATTCAATTGGTTTTGCCAAAAAATCTAGTGTAGCTTTATATTTTCTAAACTCTTTAAATCTATCTCGAAAAGCTTCTTTCATGCTAACAATAGTTTGTGCAAAAAAAAGTTGCATTAATAACATGTTTTTGTAAATTAATAAAATGTAAAAATATTTTTGCACGTAAATCATTCACAAATACAGATAACTTTTTTTCGAAACAAATAACTTCTTCTAAAAAGGAATATGCAGTAACTCGGGGAATTACCGGGCGTGAATTGCACCGTAAAACATTCTGAAAAATACAAAACCTGTATAGTACAGGCAGAAAGTTGATTATATTAAAATAAAAACCAGCCAATTTTCAAAGAGCCACAAAATTTTCTAAAAGAACCGCATGAGGCCCCGGAGCCGCAAGTTGCCGACCCCTGTTCTAGGTCTTTTGTAGTATATTAAATAATAAAAGTCCGGTAAATTTATAAATTTTCTTCACCTCCGGTGAAGAAAACTTCTAACAACCTAAATTATATTTTATATAAGGTAAACTAACCAGGATTTAAACTATCCTGGGGGGGGGGCAAATGCCCCCCCCCTGGCTACGTCCCTGTCTTATATTATGCAACGGAACGCCTAGCTTAAATAAAGACACTAGTTCAGATGAGTTGTACATATTATACATTATTTTATATAATACTAGTTATATCAGATAACGATCTAGTCTTTTAATGACAATATGCTAAGTTAGAGCAGTGTTTCGTTATAATTAGAGACCGGTAAAAATATGCAACGGTACTTTTGCCATAGGCGTGCTATTTTAAACTTTATTTTAACAAAATACCAACAAAAAACAAAAGACCGCAATGAGTTCTTATCTTAATAACGACACCTCATTATTTTGGGATTATATCCGAGATAGGTAATTCCGGTCACTCCTTTGCCATTGGTCAGTTTTTGATAAGATATTAAATTTTTATACGCTACACTATTTGTCAGCAGGGCACATTACAAATATATATAATTACATTTTATTTCTACAGATAACACATGTGCCGCTTTTTATCGAAAAACACCTAACTAAAGTACCGTTGCATATTTTTGCCGGACTCTAGTTATAATCATCTATTGTGATTTTTGAAGCAGATATATTTTATTAGCGTTTTTTTTTTAATGTATTCAAGTTTGTTAACATATCTGTCGTATAGTGGATTCCATATAACAGAACAATCATTTAAATTACTAAAAACAAAAGCGTCATATACAGACTTAATAGGTTGCGCAGAGCGGAAGTCTTTAATAGTTCGGGTTATAAAACCTAACATTCTGAAAGATTTGGCACAAATATAACTGATGTGGGAATCGAATGTTAATTTAGAATCGAAAATGACACCTTAATATTTAATTTCGGTTACACTGGAAAGAACATTATTATCAATATTGTAATCATAATTTAAAAACTGTTACGCGAAAATGAAATATACCTGAATAAAAGTTAATAACGCCAGTAATAAGTATAATGAATGGCATGAATAGAAATAATCTATTTTATTAGAATTTTATTTTTCTAGCTCCAACCAACTAGAGAATCTATTGACTTTGATTGTAAACAAGCCTATGCTTATTAAATACCATGTATTTCTTTGGACGACTGCGCCATAAATTGTATCACAATTTTAAGGAATTGAATTATATAAAATATTTAATTAAGCACAGTAGAAAATATTTGCCGCTTGATATAAATGTTTTAGCCTATTTCTTAAAAAGACTAATTGTGCCCTAACTATAGTAATCGTAATTTAAAAAAAATTACATTCGCATATTTTACGGTTTCGGGAGTATTTAGCAAGTGAATGAGGCCAACTGAGTAGCCAAATGTTAAGGTGCCTGTCCACTTGAGAGTACTCGTGAGAGTAACTATCGATAGCAACTCTCACGGGCTGGTCCACTAGAGAGCTGATTTCGACACATAATGTTTTAAACTTTATTTTAATAAAAAAACATATATATTTTTATTTTTAAATTGAATTAAATTTATTCTAATTAATTATTTTTAATAATAAAAAAAAAAAATGGTCAATAGGTTGGTAATTTTCTAAATTTGGGGGTATAAAATTTCCTACAAAACATTATGTTTTTTCATTCTGTCACGGTAATCGATACATTTCACGTTCCACAAAATTTCCCGGAGTTCGTAAAGCCGATTAATTTATTTATTTCTTCCGGTGACGAATTTTTGAACATCTTGTAAGCAGACAGCTCTCGATAGCACTCTCAGGAATTCGAACACAGTTCGTATTTGGCGAGCTACTCTCGGAGAGGGTAGGGAGCACGTGTCTACTAGCGAGTACGTTAAGAGTAGTTAGCTCTCGGAGAGTAGCTCGCCACTTTCCGCGAGTTACTCTCTGATGTGTGTCCATTGGCGAGTAACTGCTATCGAGAGGTTCTCGCCACTATTTACTCTCAAGTGGACAGGCACCTTTAGAGGTCTGAAACAATGATCATCACCGACGCGACTGCTCGAAGCTCTAGGTTTCATGAGCATATTTTTAATCTGTGTACATTCAGGGGTAATGTGGTCAGCATTACGTATATTTTTTAGCGTACACAGAAATGCACCTACAGTTTATAGCCGGTTGCGAACGGGTAAGCAGAACCTGTAATTTGTGTAAATATTTTTTACACAAATTGCAAATTTGATTTTCATAACGGGAGTCCGTATTTAATACAGTTCTTGTTTCTGTTTTTTATAAAAATATATACATCATATAATGAAAAAATTGATGTGAAGTGTGAATTTTCACACATTTCAGGGTTTTGCAGGTATTTAGTAAGTGAATGATGATTATTTGGGATGCCAAAACAAATTTTATGTCAAAATATTTTTTTTATGAATTTTAATTCGAATGCCTATTACCATTATTTAAGTTTCTAAAGATGTGCAGTATTTTTTTTATATATATCAAGGTTCATTAAGATTTTGAAAATTGCGCCTTCCATTGGTTGTTTTTAGTCATAGCTCCTCCCCTTTGATTTCGTGTACATTCAAATATAGAATTAAATTGTAATTTCAACAATTCCCACTGGTTATTAAATATACGCTTTTAAAAATTAAATGCAACAATTGCCAAAATATAACTAGAATTTTGAAAAAATAATTTAAACAATATAAAAATGCAAAAAAATAAATAAAAAATAAAATTGTCTCCTCTCGTAGGATTCGAACTCATTTTCTTGGGCAGAATGCCAGTATCTTAGCCACTGCACCAAAATACATGTTACTGTTTAGCGTGTTATATAACTATAAGTTTTCAACATTATTAGCAAAAAAACACAAAAAATGCTTTTTTTTCCAAAAACATAATCTGATCAAAAATTCCTGTTGTACTATTCCGGTTCACACCAATGTACATTATTTAGAATTTTTTCAGATTTTTAGTTTAAACCATCTGGGCTACAGGTTGTGGGACAAAATTTTTTTTGCACAATTTTGGCAAAAAACGCTTCAAAATAATTTATTTTGCAAAAATAAAAATTTGATCGTTAATCCATGTACCAAGGACTTTCATTTGATACACTACTCAGAATTTAAAAAAATATATTTTTTTTTTCGATGGCACATATTTGTTTATATTTTTAGGGGGATATGTTTTTTAGGTGTTTTAGTATTTTTCCTATGTGCGGGTCAAAGAGTTGTATAAGCATGCCAAATTTCAACTCTCTACAAAACCCTAAAAATTGATGTGAAGTGTGAATTTTCGCACATTTCAGCGTTTCACAGGTATATAATAAATGAAGGCGGCATGTTGAGTGTGTAGGAAAAAATTTTGCTTTGTAATAATCGCGGCATAATGAACGATATTTTTAAAATAATTTATCGTCTGTTAATCTAAGAGCTTTAAAAACAAATTTTATGTTAAAATATTTTTTGTTAATTTTAATTCGAATACCTAATACCATTATTTAGGTTATTAAATATGTGCAGTATTTTTTATATAGCAAGGATCATTTTGAAAATTGCGCCTATGGCTTCCATTGGTTGTTTTAAGTCATAAGCTCCGCCCCTCTGGTTTCGTATACATGACACATATAATGAAAATATAATTCCAACAATTCCAACTGGTTATTAAATTTACGCTCTTAAAAATTAAATGCAACATTTGCCAAAATTAAATTAGAATTTTTACAAAATAAAAATTAAAAAAAATTGTCTCCTCTGCCCTAATTTGATGCGTAGCAAGCTAACCATTAGACCATGATACGCCTTCTAGTATAGTGTGTTACATAACTATAACACATAAAAAACACAAATAATGCGTTATTTTCCTAAACCATAATCTGATCAAAAATTCCTGTTGTACTATTCCTGAATGACGGTATAAGGGTTTTTTGGTCATACCTACAAAACCCTAAAAAGGTGCCCTAAACATGTAGGTGAAGTTAAAATTTCTCTCCGATGTACCAGACAAAACATTTTGAACCAAAACTAAAATTGTATGTCCACCTGTGTAGATCTCTGTCTCTCTCGCATCTATTGCAGATAATGCGAAACGTTTTTAATTAATTGTTCAGATAATTTTTTTTTCTTAATCGAAGAAGTTCGCGATGTCTGTCCAGTCTACACCCTGTCGAAAATTATAAAAATCGGTTATAAAGGTCGGTGATGTTAGGACAAAATATTCGATTCATTTTTATCCATATACACTCATCAAAATAAGCTAGGGATATTTGATGATTTTGGAAATGGAATGATTGTTTGTTATTTTATAGAGACTTTGATAATATGTGTAGGCAGGGCCGCCGCCTGTGTGCCGGCCCGTGTAGATATTTTTGGGATCGTCCTTTGCTAGAGTCGAGCCCATATTCCGCAGGTGTTGATGAAAGTTTGCCTGATGGCAAGTGGAGTGTATCTTATGAATAGTTGCACACGCGGTTGACGTACGAGCGACTGCCCTTTTTACATGTTATTAGTGGGTTTTTTATGGAGTAACAAATGACATTCTTTTCTTGATTTTATTTGACATTCCAGTGAATATCCTTGGATCATTTTGATTAGTGTAGATATTAGTCTTATCTTATAATACCAAATAACAATTTCCAAATTATTTACTAATTATACGTCTGAAAACGAGATATAAAAACCTATTATGTAGTTCAAAAAATAATTATAAAGCTTTTGAAATTTAACAAGTGATTGTTTTAAAAATCAGATAAATTTATAGTATAATATTTATGTTATTACATTTATCCGTATCTTTTATTGCATTATTAGTTCAAAGAATAAAGATAACATTTTTGAAGTTTAACTAACTGATAATTCAAAAAAACAAATAAGTTTTGAGTAAGATATTTCTATTTTTATAATTATCTTCATCTTTGATTGCATTATTAGTTCAAATAATAACGATAAAAATTTTGAAGTTTAACCATTATGTAAGCACTACGGTACTGCAGCACTCCCAAGGAAAAAAAGTACAAATACATCATGTTCAAATTTTATGTTTGTTTGAAAAAATTCAAAAATAAGCTTCCTAATGCAATACGAATATGGCCTACATTAGACGTTTTAATTAACCTTTAAGCCTCTAACTATAAACTGGAAGTTAGTTTCAGATATATAAAGTCTAAATATTTATTTATGGCAAGCGTCGTCGGTTTAAAAAAAAATATTATAGCTGGTACACTACGAATTAACGCAGTGCAGGGCTACAGCAGGACTTATAATATTTGTCTATTTTCGCCTGTATTTGCTTATATTTATCTGTATTTATCACTGCATATAACAAATGAAGGTGACAACGTGCCATTTGATATTTGTTAGAATTTTGTAATTTAGGCTATTCGAAACGTTTAAGCGCAACTAACTGGAATTTTCATTTTCCTCAGTTGTCATAAGCTCTCTTTTTAAGGTTTGAAGTAAGCTTTTTCTTAACAAAATGATCAAAAGTCTCACTTAATCAGTAAAAGTTAATAGAATTCATGTAGTTCCGCTTAACAACAGGTTATACGATTTTTTGTTCGTGATCTACAAACCAAGAAAGATTAACAGCCCTTTCTATGATTTGCAAATTGCATTTTATAAACAAGTTTTTATAACGCCGATTCTTATTATTATTTTTTTATTTTCTCCAATTTCTTGATTAAGTGACAATATTAGAAATATTTGTTTAAAAAAAAAATTGTTCATATAACACCCCTACCTAAAAATATCACCGGCCGCCACCGATTTTAACCCAATTTAATTTACTAATCTTTAAAAGCAAGATTTTTATTGAGAAGTGACATTACCGTTGGCGGCGCTGTAATTCAAGACAAAATGGCTGAATTGTCTAGTATTCAGCTGTCAATATTCCAACAGGGAACAGTTTAATTTAAGCACAGTACATTTTTATTTTATGAAAATGTATATATCGACGTTCTAACAAAAAATCAACACTAGAAAATAGGTTTTAATTTCAAACAGTACTACAGTCGCGTAGTACAATATTTGACTACCAGACTGCGTATCCGAGCGTGTCAGTTCTCAATAGCTGAAATTAGAGATTAAAATATCTATCCTAAAGAGTAGTAAACAGATAAAAAGAATCTAAGAAATATACTTAAAACATTCATATCAAGCAAATATATTCTGATGTGTATTAAATATTATGTGTACCTATTATGGTACAATTGTCCAAACAAGAAACTGTCTTCAAATCAAAGTAAAAAGCTTTATTAATTGCTTGAACCTATGCAAAGATACATTTTTAATGAGATAGGATGTATTTTTTAATTATTCTTTTTTTTTTATAAATCAATGATAAAAATTAATTTAAAAGATGCCAAATTTTACATTTAAAAACTACGCCTGTGAAGACATATTAAGTTAAGTTCAGAACCTAAATACGTCCTAACACTACTAATGAGTATAATAATGATAAGATAATTTACCTATTAATGTAGAAAAAGACTCTCCATGTATTTCACTTGAAAACAAAAATCTCCATTCATATTGGTACTGTGCTGGTAGATACGAATTGATAAAAACAAGCTGATTAACGTCTAGTTTACTAGGATAACTTGGGATTAAATCTAATCCTCGACAAAATGGTATTAAACTCTTATCTTTCTCCCTATCAACTACTTCGAGTTCATCACTGGAATAATATGCAACATTCATCGATTTATCTTTTTCTTTCTCCACTTTTTCCTTGTGAGAAATATGATATAGATGACTGAAAACAGAGCTTAAAAATATGTCCAATGTTGTTGAAAATTGAAGCCATTTTGTGAGGACGTTTTTAGATATTGAATCACTTCCTTCTAACTCGTATGTTAAACTCTCTGCAAGGCGCTGAATGTTTTGAGGATTTGTAAAACATCCTCGTAACTGCCAAGATTTGAACTGTTTTGTGCTTGTAACTTTTTGTATTTTCATATAAGACGAAACTATGCTTTCAACATACTGAAACCAAAGTATATACTGTATATTTTTAAATTATTAATAATTTGTTAACTTAAATAAGTCACGTAAATAAGTATGATACAGGCCAGATACCATTTCAAATACTATTTAATAAAATAAATATTTAATGAAATGGAAGAATAAAACAATGGATATGGTATTTTCTATTACTGTACAATAATAGGGGCACTTTTGCACCAGGAAAAACAAATTTACAAATAGGAGATTTTTCCACTGAGAACCATATACCATCAGAAATAGAAAAATACTGTCCTGCACTAATTTTCATAATAATAAAACATTTCATTCCTTTGTTTATTGGTAATAATTTTAATCTGAATAATAATTTTAATTACCTTCTTCCTTTAAAATATGAAAAAGGATAAACAAAAAATGTGACAATCAATATTTAAAGTTTTAGTTATCTCCTATGTCTCAAATATAACTACATAATTTGCAACGTCTCAATTCTCTAGGAACTAATTAATACAGTATTTTTCATAGCAACATTAAACACAATAACTAAGGTATTCATATACTCATGTTTTTCTTTATATTTGATAAGAATTTAAAAAATATATATATATTTTTTCAACATTTACTAAATTATTAATAAAATTAATTGCTGGTATATTAAACAAAAGAATGCAAATGTTAAAAATAATATTACACCAAAGAACAGGTTTATAATTTAATATTTTGATTGTTTAAAATTAATTTTTGCTCTGTAGTGGACGGAAGTTCGAAATCATGCAAAAAATACATACCTCCTTAATTAATATATATGGCACTAAAGCAGCTTCTGTTTGTAATTTTCCTAAAGAAAAAGAAAGTACACTAATTTTTTCATCCAAGGTCCCTCGAGTGCAATATACGAATAATTCTGCATATCGATCAAATTCCACAGTTGGTTGTCGAGTTTCACCACAACCAAATAAAAAATTATTTATATACTGACATAAACGGGGATCCACCTGGGATCCCCATAATTTCTGAAAAATAAAGAAAAAAAATTAAAATTCAAAAAATTGAAATGTCAACTTTGGTTATATTTGACAGTTCACTAACCATAAGTTCATCTTCCTTGATTTTATCCGAATTTTTACTAGCCAGTCGAAATGAATTGCTGACAATAACTTGCTCTTCTTTTGATAAAAAAGTACATTTTGCAGCAAGTCTTTTACTACTGTTTATACCCATTAGATAAAAAATACACTGACCTAAAAGGCACACAACAATTTACCAATTTATTTAACAAGCACGTTGTTAACTTACGTAAGTAATACGCCTTGTGCGGTAAATGTGGTTGTTACTTTTTATATCTACATATTAAATACAACGAGATAATAAATATTTGATAACCAACAACACATAACTCTCACGAAAATCATATTGAACACAAGTTACATGCGCTTTTGTAGTTTTTCCGTCTCTCTTTCACTCATTCTACTCATGTAACGCCGTCTTTATTACGGCACGTCAATACCACACATACCGCATATCAAGCAGAGAAAGTTGGTCGTCTCTTGCTTCCAAAATTAAATTTACAATTTATATTAAATATTAATTTCGTTTAACTGAAGACATGTATTATACAATGACGTGCAGCTTGAAATCCTTGATTGTCAACATAGAGTGGAAACAACTATCTTTTAAAAAATTAAATTGTAATATACTATTAAAATTTTATAAGTAAAAAAGAACATAGGACACATACCCTTTGATTTCGCATTTTCTTTTTCCTATATTTTTGCTTTTCCATTGTATCTGAAAAGGGGGATTAATAAAAGGATATTTAAATCAAGGATGGGGAATCGGACAGTCTGAAAAACTATCGACTCCCGATTCTTTGATTCAATTTATTTCAAGAATGATAACAAATTGAATACGAAAACAAAATAACGATAATATAGGGTGAACATTCGTCCCGCATTTTGATTTGGGATCCCCAGGGCCGAATTTTGCTCTGTTCTTATATTTGGGAGGTGAAGACCTTTTTTTTGCTCTTTACTTATATTTGGGAGGTGAGGACCTTTTTTTTGTTTGCTCTTCACTTATATTTCGGAAGTTACGACCTTTTTTTTTGCTCCGTCCCGCATTGCCGTCTCCAAAAAAATGGTCACCCTACGATAATAACAAGTTTTTAAAGAACAGAAATTTTGTTTTTTTTTGGACATGAACGAAAACGAAATATTCAATACTGGGTTTAACAGTTTTCCTTAATTTTCTCCAGATAATAATTTGATTAATAAATCTACTACTCGCATTAACAAATTAATATTATGAGGCAGTGAAGATTTTTTGTTTTTACACATCCATTTTTATCTATTTCTCTATACTCCGTTTGTTATGTTTAAGCGGAACTAAATGAGATTTTTTCAAGTTATAACGAGCACCGTGATTATTTCATGTTTACAGCCAAAATCTAAATGCCAAAAGGAAAAAGTGACATATTATAAAAAATAAAATAAAAGTAACATTTTTTAAAACTAGTGTATTCAAATTTTTTTATTAAGAATGACACAAAAACTCAAGATGTAATGAAAATATTTTATAATGACAGCTCACCCCAACCTAAGATATTTAATGTAAGCACGATTTACGAGTGAAAGGAGCTGGGAGTCGGAGTCGAGAGTCTGAGTCGGTTTTCGAAAATACCGACTCGGAGAGTCGGGAGTCATTTATTTTTATGACGAGTCCCTATCAAACCCCTGCAAAGAAATCAGTTTTAAATTAATTTATTTAAAAAAATCACGAATATATAACTAATATTTTTTCAAACAGACTTTATTCAGAGAAAATAAAATATACTATTTTTTATAAGTATATACAGTTGCAAGTATTTGTTGAAATAGACAATTTGAGAAATGAGCCCATTTTTTATGTCACAATATAAAAAACAAGCCATTAAAGATCAACAAATACATATAAATTTATTCGTTTTAAATAACTCTAAAACTATTATAAATACATTTGTAAAAATCATGTATAAAAACACAATACATAAACAAAAATAATACATACAACTTTTTATCACATGCGGTATATAATAATCAATATAAAAAACACAACAATTTAAAATATAATATAAAAATATATAACACAGAATAAATTTAAAATAACCAGTCTTCAAACATAATACATACTAATAATAATAAATAGTAACTAAGTAGTAACTAAAACTTTATTAATTTATTATCATTTTGACTCATAGAGTCTGCTCGTGCAAATGGATTTTGCTTAACTCGTTGAATTATGACATCGGCTGCTGCCTGCATATCTTGGGCATTGATTTCAACGGGATTTGTGTATTCATGTTGACCAGGCCGTAATGATTCAGTCGGCATACTATCTTGTCTCTCCATTCCATATACCGGATTGTGAAACCGCATACTGTAAAAATTAGAATTTAATTATTTTGTTTGTTTACATTCTATACATTAAACAGTCATTTTTAAACAGTATTTTATGATTCATAAAATGTTATCCACTTGGAATAATTTAAATGCTGATAAAAGTCTTATTATGTATAAAAACAAACAACACTATATACATTTAATTGTTCATGAACAATGGTATGTTATATATTTACTCAAATTTGATATGTAACTAGAAGCAGATTTTCAATAGTATGCTTCAAATATGACCTTTGACCTTAGTTATTTTCATAATAACCCAAAATATGATTAAAAGATCAAGATTGAAAAAAAAAAAAAAAAAATGCGGCTGTCATGTTTTAAAATAGTAGTTTGACTTGATATTTTTCTGAAATATTTTATTAATCAAGTTATTTACTCAAACTATTGATATAACAAAAACTGATCACGAAAACTATACAGGGTGTTTTTGGGTACTGTTTAAGCATTGCTTTCTGCTTTATTATAAGAGTTACGAAGGAGGTTAAATTAGGAAAGATTAAGTATTTTATTCTGTAAATAAGATACTTTCTCCGTTTCAAAATAAGTGTCCAATTTCATAAAAAAATATGTAAAGGGATATATAACGTATATTTTCACAACTAAACTAAATGTGACGAAGCTTGTAATCGTTGCCTCCTCTATGAAGCATGGTCAATTCCATACACTTCTGCAATGTAATGAAACAGTTGTCTAGTTTTTCCGCGGTTATTTCATTCCATGTTTTATGCACGGCCGCAATGAGTTCATTAATACTGGACGGGGACTCTGTGTTGTAATGATTGAATGGCGTTAAAGAAACCCAAATCGAGGACTAATTTAAATAAATAACTACTGATACATTTAATTTCATTATTTCAATAAACCATTAAAAAAACTGAAATCGGACACTTATTTTGGAACGGAAGGAGTATTAAATTGGAAAAACATTATTATATTAAAATAAGGATACTATAGGTGTAAATCCAATATTAAAAAAAATTAAGTATTAAGTCGATAAAACAACTGGTTCCATGACAACTGGGGCCGTAAGACAATTCGGACCGTTCACAATTGGGGCTTTTCACAACTGGGGCGATGGACAATTCGGGCCATACACAAATGGGGCTTTACACAACTGGGGCCATTAACAACTAGGGCGATGGACAATTCGGGCCGTTCACAATTGGGGCTTTTGACAACTGGGCCCATAACTATAAGAGCTAGAGTCTTCTGTTGTTTAAAATAAAAAATAATTATTTTACAAGTTGGCATAAATTCTATTGCGAGTTCTTTTGAAAAAAAAAAATTTAATGGTTTGATTAAGTACATTTTGTTGGGAATTAGAATAAATAAAAAAATTGTATTTTAGGAGTTGGCTTAAGTAAATTTTCGTGTTCATTTGATTCATTTCATTAAAATTTAGTGCTCTTTTGACTACATAAATAAAAAATGTATTTATTATATATTAATTATTTTAAACAAAATAAAACTCTAGCTCTTATAGTTATGGCCCCAATTATGAACGGCCCGAATTGTCCATCGCCCCAGTTATTAATGGCCCCAGTTGTGCAAAGCCCCAATTGTGTACGGCCCGAATTGTCCATCGCCCCAGTTGTTAATGGCCCCAGTTGTGAAAAGCCCCAATTGTGAACGGCCCGAATTGTCTTACGGCCCCAGTTTTCTGGTTACGAAAACAACTATATCGGAAGTAAAAGAATAATAATCTCCATGTTTCATAGCCACCTATTTTATTAAGATGAAATAAATGTTAAAAAACAAGCCTTGATAATGTTTTTATTATTTTTTATTTATTTATAAATAAGTTGTTAATACTTGATTTTAAACATTTAATTCATAAGGAAAAATCGGTGGTGAAACATGGACCAAAGCGAGATCGACAACACCTCATAGTTTTAGAAAATAAAATATTGTGTTCAATCTTTGGTCCCATTCAAATTAATAGTTAATGGAGATTCTGTAAGAACAAAGATATCCGAGACCTGTATTCAATGCCGAGTAACACACAAGAACTGAGAGCTAGACGATTACAGTGGATAGGACACATGATGAGGATGAGGAAGGCCAGAATGGTTAGGAAGATATGGGAAGGAAAATTGAATACCCGTCAATCAGTGGGAAGAACTCGCAAGATATGGAGACATCAGCTAACTGAAGATCTAACAAGTATTGGTATACAGAGCACATGGAAAGATCTGACAATGAACAGAACAAGATAGAGGTCTTATGTGAGTCAGGCCAAAAGTCAACCCGACTGACAGCGCCTAAAGAAGAAGAAGAAGAAAATAGGTGGTTATGAAACATGTAGATAATGGAGATTAATGTTTTACTTGAGATATATAATAGTTCTTTAATAAAGTCTTCCTAAAGTTTTTTAATATTGGTTTTATATTCATAGTGCCCTTATGATTTAAAATACATATTCTATGAGATAGACCAGAGTTTCCCAATCTTTTTAAGATGTTGTACCGGTATGTAAAAGACAATATAGTGGCGTATAGTATATCCACCGAGTTATGTCGGGTACAAAGTTCAGTGCAGAATCAAGTGACATATTCTTGTAATGCCGCTATCCTTGTTGTGTACACGTAAAATGCAAATGAAATATCTCAGACTTACCGTCAGCTGGCCATCTGCTGAGTTCGAACAACCCTGCACTGTACGGGCTTAATATTTAAACCCTTAATATAATAAAATAGACAAGGTACATTTATATATAGTTTGTCTGAGCTCTATTTCTTGGTTTAAATTTGAAGTGCAGTTCTAAACAAGTTTCAATGCACATATTTTAGTATTTGAATATATTTGCAAATTAAATATGATATACAGTATAAATTATGAGTTGTTTATCGCATAATGCATGTCTGTTATTATCTTTTACAAATTAAAAACCAATGCACTTCAGAAGTTTGGCTAAACCACTGCGACCGACGGTCGCAATTTTTTTTTTTGTACTCATGTTAAAAGTGTGCTTAATTTGATGTGCTCTTTATTTTTGTACACATCGTACACATAGTTACGGAAGTTCCACAGTACAAGCAGTTTTTTTTTTTTCTTCCATGTCTTCAGTTTTTTGTTTTTCCTTATTCTTATCACTGGCGTCGGTGGAACGTTTTATTTTTCTACATTTACAATTTGTTGCACTATGCGGTCATTTATTTGCAGTGCTTCAGTTACACTTTTTTTCAGTTGCACACTGTTCACAGATATTAAAGGGCTTTTATTAAACTTCTCTTTTTTAAAATAATCTATCAGTTTTAAAATAAGTGGTATATTTGCCGAATCTAATTTTGCTCCAGGCATGTTGCTATTGTGTAAATCACAAATTAACTGGATAACAATTGCAAGAAACAAAAAATCTGTACATAATTACCAATGTATCTAAATTTGTTAATTACTTAAGTACTTAAACTTGATTCTGTTAATTTGCCATTTAAAAATACCATAAATTGAGTACAGGTACATTACTAAGGGAGTAATGTTATGCAAAATGATGTATAACTATCCATTAAATAGAAGTTGCTACTTAATGCTATATTAAAATTTAAATAATATTTTGCCACTGAAAATAAACGTATTGAAAAAAATATGATGGAACAAGTTTGATAGGCACTGGAGCGTCCAACTGATGTTCTTAGTTCAGAAAATTTTGTTGGACTTACGTACCCGATATAACTCGGTGGATACACTATATAAGCCAGTAAATATTTTTCAATAAAATAAGTCCTAAATTTCCTTAATTTTCAAATGATGACCTTTTTTTTTGTTACTTGCCTTACTCAAAAATTTTGTTGAGCAAAAAAAAGATCAGCCCTACAATAAAACTTTTCTAAATTCTCAGCTGATGACCTTTTTTTTAGGTAAATAGGGTTTAGCGATGTGTCGTATAAAAAAAAACACATTCGCAAAATATTGTGTTCATTATAGACCGGGAGCTCATGACAGTTTTGGTCTCTGATTTCATACAGCATGCCTTTTGGAGGAGAGAATATTTACCCTGTGACAACAAAAAAGGGATGGTGACCCCTGCACGCTTTCCGGTCATAGGGAAAATTGCATTTCCACTTGCACAAAATTTTTGTGATTTTCTCTGATTTAATATTGCTTGCCCTTTTGTCAAAAGAAAGTTATAACAAATTTAAAGTCTTTTAATTATAGGCATGCTGTATGAAAACGCGGAAAAGTATTTTTTTATTACAAGATCACATGACCGTTTGAGCCCTTTGGGACCCTCCGAATCGCATGCATATATTTAAAAGACTTTAAATTTGTTATAACTTTCTTTTGACAAAAGGTTTGCAATAAATCAGAGAAAAGCACAAAAATTTTGTGTTTAAGTGAAATGCAATTTTCCCTATGACCGGAAAGCGTGCAGGGGTTTAGTACCATCTCTTTTTTGTTGTCACAGGGTAAGTATTCTCTCCTCCAAAAGGCATGCTGTATGAAATCGGAGACCAAAAACTGTCATGAGCTCCCGGTCTATTATTGTTTCATTCGCTTATCGCGTAACGGAAGCTCGACATTCGCGTACCGGTACCGGTACGCGTACCAAAGATTGGAAACGTCTGCGATAGACTAAAAAAAACAAACAGTGTTCCATTTAAAAAATTTATTTTTTAAATAACTCATTTATTTGATGTTGAACTGTTTTTTCAATTTAATATTCTTATTTACGTAAATAGTTAAAATTTATGAAAAAAATTGAGTAAAATACTTCTTTCCTAATTTAACCTCCTTCGTATATCATAATAAAGTAGTCTTAAACAGTCTTTAAAAATATCCTGTATATATTAAAAACTCCAATAAAAAATATTCCTGATTATATAGGTATATATTAAAATAATGATTATAAATTTCTTTGTTAGACTTAACGTAAATTTTTTGTTAACTAAGATGGTTTTATAAAAAAAAAATCATGACTAATTTTCATGAATAATTGTCGAAACTACTCCCACAGAATCGTTTCACGGATAATGTCAAGTTCAACTTGATATTTTAAACTTTCTAAATTAAACAAGGAAACGTTTTTGTCTGAATTCCGTAATATATCTCTAGTTTGACCTTCGTAATTTTGACAAATACATATCATCATATCTTGCACAATGTATCTTCGGAAAACAAAGATAATTATATTCAAATATTTTATGGCAGATTTTAAAATGACGTAATATCTACGTGGTGTACATAGAAAAACATTTCTAGCACATACAGGATGCCCGTTTTTCGAGCCTAACCATTGGGATCTCGTGACCGTAAGAGATATGAAGTCAGTTAAATTGGGGCAAAGTTGTCACATTAGTTGGCCACTTTAATGATGTATTTGGTTTTCCAGAAAAGTGCACAGGTCACTAGATTCGAGCAACAAACTGATTTTGGTCGATTTTCTTTTTGACTTATAACTTTTTTGTTTTAATTCATCCAAGTTTCTAATTTGAACGTTCTACAGGCACTTTTTTACGAAGAATTCACAGCCATCCTCAAAATTGTTATAGCTTATATATTTTCGAGAAATTTCAATTTTCATATAGGGCTCAAAGTTGTTTTTAAATGTATTAAATCGAGATTTTTTCTCTCTTTCCAATGATATAAAACACAACTAAATTAAAATGAAAATAAACTGAGAAATTAGAAAATTATTGGTTTTATTCATTTCGATCAAGTGTACTTCGGAAATAAAATCAAATTTTTTTTTTTTTTTTTCTTATTTCAGATTATTTCGTTATTAATGAAAAATCGTATTTACAAAATAATTCCTGCCGCCATTAATGAGCTGCACGGAAACATAGTCAACACTCTAAAGCAGTTTTTTCTTCTTTGGAAAATGTGCCACGAGAGTAAAAAGATTAAGAAACACTGCTCTAAAGCCTCGTTTATAATAGATCCATAGCACATGTGGTCCATAAGATAATGAATGACTTTCGTTGTTCTGTTTATAATACGAACATCTGTTGTAATAAACAGAACAACGAAAGTCACTCATTATCTTATGGACCACTTGTGCTATGGATTTATTATAAACGAGGTTTAAAACAAAATAAAGAGAAGGGATGTCAGACGAGCAATATTTAATTTAAGGAAAAGAATACAGCTCTGTTTGGAGGTTGAAGGTGAAACATTCGAGCATTTATTGTAATGCTATACATACATTTTGTTTGAAAACCAATAATTTTCTAATTTCTCAGTTAATTTTCATTTTAATTCAGGTGCGTTTTATATCATTGGAAAGAGAAAAAATCTCGGTTTAATGAATTTAAAGCCAACTTTAAGCCCCATATGAAAATTCAAAGTTAGTATGAATTTCTCGAAAATGATACGAACTATAAAAATTTTGAGGCGGGCTGTGAATTTTTCATAAAAAAGTGCCTGTAGAACGTGCAAATTATAAACTTGTATGAATTGAAACAAAAATTATTGTTTTATAGGAGCACCCTGTATACATTTTGTGAAAATATTGTAATATTGATGTCTGTTTATCTATGTGGGTAAGATTTTTTATGCAACCAAACTTAAAAATGTATAAAAATTAAAAAAAATATAGTATTAATTATCATGCAGGGTTTCTTGAATGAAATTATGACAATATTTAGATAAATGCGTTATTTTGAAATCAATCAAACGTCTTTTAATTTAAGTATCAAGAATGTTCATTTAATGCCACATATGAAAAAAAAAATCTTTTCAAAAATCATCGAAATATTAATCTGATTTTTATTATTATTTTACCTCACATCTATGTGCATTACTCTGAAATTTTAGACCGACAATATATTTGATAAAATCACGTCGAAATAAAAAGTTTTTTTATAAATCACTTTACGATGCTTAATCTCTGTTTCAAGAGCTTTCATTTGATCTCATGACAAATTTTTGAAAAATTATTAAAATTTTCAATAACCTAAAAAGTTCGATATTTTTAACAATAACACATAGCACAATATCACAATAATGTGATTTACTAAGATTTTTTCAGATTTTCAGACCAACCACTTTGGATATAGGGTGGGAGCAAAAGATTTTTCAACTTGAATAAAGTAAAAAAAAAAAAATGATAAATAAAACAACAATTTTTTATCGTTAATTCAGTTTTTGAGACCTCTTATTTGATGCCCCACATTAAATTTAAAAAATAATAATAAATTAACACCTACACAAACTCAATAATATAATTGATAACAATAATTCGATAAAATAATTTGATTAATAATTTGTGTTGTATTATTCCGGTTTTCTTTAAGAAAATTTTGTTCTTTAAATAAAGTAACCAGAACTTTTTTTTAAATTACACCTATATGTATTGGATTATAATTTTCATGCAATGTGTTCTTCCAAAGTCTCCATATTTTTCTATATATGGGATAAAGATCTGAATACGCATGGTAAATTTCAACTTTGTAGGTCCAATTGTTAATCCATAATTTCTACCGTACAGACAGACACATGACTGGTATAAGGCTTTTTCGATCATATCTACGATACGACTTTTTTTGGGGAAAATTTTATAAAAATGTTTAAATTAATAAATCTAACATGTTACCTTATATTGAATTTGCCAGTTTTGCTAAGTTTTGTATGGATGAAGTAATAAACAGCAAGAGCCAATCCAATTATTGCTATGGATATAAATACCCCGGCTATCACAGAACTATTCCTTGATGAGTTATTATTTAATGGTACTGTATTTACTCGGAATACAGGTTTTTTAACATCATAATCTGCTTGGAAAGCAAACCGCTGAAAAAAATATATATTTTTAACTTTTAGGTAATATTTAACAAAATAATCATTTACTGACTAAAAAATCCTACAGGTACTCATTTTAGTGATTTAATGGACATAACAGAAATATATATACCTCTTTAGTCTCACATGTTAAGCCATCCTTTATTTTACTTCCATCCTCGCAAACGCAGATAGCTCCAACTTCACTTTGCACACATAAGTGAGTACAGTTATGTTCCTGGCATGTATTGTGTACTTCAGGCTGTTTTGATTGTTGTGCAATAGCAAATAACTCTGTGTTATAAGCATGCAATTTGAATACAGAGCAAGTTTTAAATTCACCATAAATTCTGCATTTGGTCATCTGTCCATTCGGAGTCAAAAAATATAAATAATCCTCAAACATATTTAATCCGATAGGATGCTGAACAAATGAATCTTTCAAAACCAACATTCTATTATTTCCATCATAATCAACGCTTTGAATTTGATGTAAATGTTTGTCGGAAAAGTATAGAATCTTTTTCATGTGATCAAATGCTAGACCAGTAACGTATCCCAGATCTGTTTTGACTAATTCATGTATTTTTGAGCCATCCAAATTGCATTTGTAAATTACAGAAGATGGCGAGTTGAACAACCACCATGAAGTTGTGGAATAGAACATATATTTGTTAACTGCATCAATAACTAAAGATGATATTTGGTCGTGAGTTGCAACTTCTAAAATTTTAGCACATCTCTGTTCATGTAAATGACATGCTTTAATTACTCTTGTTATTGGTCTAGCATCAACGAAATACACATTACCAGTAACCCAATCAACAGATAATTTTTGCGGATGACCGATATCATGTACATACTCTTCTGTTTTATTACTGAGTGAAATCCTGTGAATGGATCCCATCAACTCCAATGAAAAGTATAGATAATTTTCTTTAACTGAAATATCCATGCCAGTTATTCTCGGAGTATCTCCTGAGAATAGTAAATCTAAAGTATTAAGTGTTGGTGAAAGTCTTCTTATTTCATTTGCTGAGCTGAATATGACTGACATTGGTTTCCCGATTGCTTTACAAGATTTACGATCAGATCTCAATAAGAAACCATCATAACAGCCACAAGTAAACGAGCCTTCATTGTTAATACAAGTGTGACTGCATATCTGTGGTACGACTTCACACTCGTTGATGTCTTGGCAGCTTTGAGAATCTCCTCGGAGTTTAAAGCCTTCAGTACATGTACATTTTGGTCCATACGGTGTTTTTAGGCATATGCTGCTACATGGGTTATTACTGTGTCCACAAGAAGTTTCTGAAAACAATAAAAATTGTTGATATTTCACACTGTTTCACACAACAGCACCAGATAGAATAATATAATTTGAAAGCACAAAATATAATGTAAGGACAAAGATATCCGAGAACTATACTCAAGGCCGAGTATCACACAAAAACTGAAAGGTAGACGATTACAGTGGATACGACACATGATGAGGATGAGAGAGGACAGAATGGTTAGGAAGATATGGGAGGGAAGATTGAATACCCGTCGACCAATGGAAAGACCTCGTAAGATGGAAAGATCAGCTAACCGAAGATCTAACAAGTATTGGTACACATACCACATGGAAAGACCTGATAATGAACAGATCAAGATGGAGGACTTATGTGAGTGAGGCAAAAAATAAACCCGACTGACCCAAAGAAGAAAATGAGAAGCAGAATGTAATGTTAATTAATAAAGAAAAGCTATATGCGAGAAATGGGGCCCAAATATAAATATGATGTAATCTTAAAAAAAGACGATCACGATCATAGTGACATAAAAATAGACAATGACATCTTTCTTCCTACTTTATTTAATATTTCCTCGTTTATAATTCGGTTCGATTATTTTGTTTTAAGCGTTTTTCTAAAAACCAACTTTTCACATGCTTTCATTCAATTAATTAATTGAATGCTTTAAGTCCAACTTTCGCATCCATATAGTTTATAATTGTTTTAGTTTATTACAAAATATGTTAAATTAAAAAGCAACAATTACATTTGTTTGTACACAGATAAAAATGTTATATCATTCATATGATTCTACAAAAGAGTATAGACTGGGATATATGAAAATTAAAAAGTAAAAGAAGAGAACGTAGAAAAAAAAAATTAATAATAACATAAGTGGTACCGAATCAAAAATTTGTGAAGTGTATAGATTATAGAACTTTGTGGTGTGCGATGGATGCTATGTCTGCAGAGATCATGGTTTCCGTTAGAAAACGTAAAACGGGCATCGGCCCGCGGCAAAGAACTAACAAAAAAATAAATAAAAAGATTAACACTTCTCTAATATGCAAAAAATGATAAAAAGAAAAAATATATCAAATAACTTATAATCATGATTTATTTTTATGAATGCTTCACAAAAATAAGTAACCAAAACATAACTAAAAATGTCAAAATGACAGTATCTAAAACCATATACCAACCCATACTTTTATATGGCAGTGAAACATGCATTTTAGCAAAGAGACAAATTAGTAAAATACGAGCCGCTGAGATAAAATTTCTGAGAAGAGTGGTATCCCAGAAAAACCACATATCAAACGAAATGATAAGAACAAATCTACAACAATCAGTAAAAGGAGCAGAGGAAGACCACCAATGACCAGGGATGACTGCATAGGAAAACTAATTAAAAAGAAAAATATTACAGGAACCCAAGCCATAAAATTTGCATTAGACAGGAAAAACTAGAAGAGGATATATTATATATAATTCTTAGTTAAAGCGCAGGTTTTTTCAAGCGCGTGGCATTGCGTCAGATATGGTACTTGATTGATTGAAAATATAACTTACCGCAAGATCCATGTTCATCAGAGCCGTCATAACAATTTTCATGACCATTGCATACTAATTTCATATCAATACAGTGACCAGTTTTGCATCGGAAACCATCTTCACATGGAACCTGTACACGTTGTCTGTCCATAATTTCAGTTGACATAGTAGTTTGATTATTAGTACACAGAACTGGATCTTCATCCGATTTATCTCCACAATCATCAGTTTTATCACATATCCAGCTTTTGATAATACATTTTTTATTTGCACATTGAAATTCATCATTGTGACATCTATTGCAATCTTTTTCATCATTTCCATTTGAACACTCAGCAGTACCATTACATCTTGCTTCTTCTGGAACACACTGCGTAGAATTTTTACCACAATTAAATTCGTAATCTTCACAATGGATGGTTTGTATGGCATCAGCGTAGCACCCCGATTCGTCAGTATGATCTCCACAGTCATCAGCGTAGTTACAGCGCAAGGATTGATCTACACATCTTCCGTTGCCACATGTGAATTTTTCAGGGGAGCAAGTTGGAGGCGCACATTTATCATGTTCATCTGTTTGATCGGAACAATCAAATTCGTGGTCGCATTCCCAGTTCTTCGGTATACACGTTCCAGAACCACATCTATAAATAATATAGACACATAACAGATAAAAATTAATGTGAAGTGTGAATTTTTATCACTTTTCAGGGTTTCGTAGGTATCTAGTAAGTGGGTGGTAAGTAATTGTGGGTACATATTAAAAATAATAAAAGTCGATAATGTTTCATCTATCAACTTACAAGTGTACAGCTAGAAAAGTACTGTTAGCACAGTGTTGCAAAAAATTCGATAACTTTCGAAAAAATAATCAGATAAAATTTTTTTGGTGAACTATTCCGGTTCACATCAATGTGCATTACCAAGATTTTTTTTTCAGAATTTTAAACTACTTTTCGTTAATTAATCCACATCTTCGGGTCTATTCTGTATCTTTTGTGGTTATAAAGGTTTGGTTAAAAACGATGGTTAAAAAGTAACATTTTAACTAGGCGTTAAAATTTTAACTTGTTTCTTATTCTGTATCTCAGATTATAACCCAAGCGTTAAGTTCTAACTTTTTAACCTTATGGTTAAAAGTATGTTGTGAAATTATCTACAAGGGAGCGTATTTTCTTAGTGTAAGTGTGGATTTAAATCAAACAAGTGTTATGGATGAATCGTGAATGAACAACGTTTAAGAAAAATAAATCTATATTGCGGAAATGTACAACATTTATTTATAAATAATTATGGGTGTAGAAAGAAAATAATATAATATTACCATAACATGTAAATGTATCAATATTTTTTCTGTCTTATCTTTCTTCTATAATAAGATACTTTTATTTTCAGGTTATATTTACCTTATTTTTATTTTTAAACAAACAGAGAAATCAAAATTTATAAGTGTAACATAAGTTTTAAATATTTACTTGCAATATATCGGGAATTTTTTTGGTTTTTTTGGGGTTACGAGATATTCCGTAGAAGTTTTAGACAAATGAAAGTATTTTATAATGTTTCTTCAGATAAATTTAAGGGATCACTCATATCACGCAGTTGCCTTTGTTTAATTCGATCTGATCTCCTAAAAAGCATATATATATATATATATATATATATATATATATATATATATATATATATATATATATATATATATATATATATATATATTATTCACCTATATTAATTTTTTACTTATTAACCTCTTGATGTTCAATTTGTTCGAGTAATAATTGGTTTAAAATAAACAAACTTGCCATGATTAATTCTAAAAATGCATTTTTTCTGGATATTTGACGTTTAGAGATTAGAATTACAGCTGGTTAAAAGTTAACGCCATGTATTTGGCTGGAGTTAAAATTCCAAATATAACCTACTGAATTAACCACATCGCAGTTAAAATTTTGACGCCATAGAGTTACAGAATAACAAAATTTTGTAAAGCGTGGTTAAATTTTTTAACTTCGACCTTGAGATTAAATGTTAACTTTTTAAGATACAGAATATACCCGATCAAGAGCTTTCTTTTACTACCACATAATATTTTTTTTTTAAATAATAGTTTTTTCAATGTGATCAAAAATTCTTGTTGAACTATTTCTGAAATTTTTTTCAGATTTTACGACTAAAAATTTAACACATTTTTTGCGAATATAGTGAATTTATTTGTTTTTTCAAAAATAAAATTTTTATTTCTTTATTTACACATCAAAGAGTTTTATTTGATAACCAACTCAAAATTTAAAAAAATATATATCTATTTTTCGTTAAATACAAATTTGTTTACATTTTTTGAGCGATGTGTTTTCTTGAAGACTCAGTATTTTTCCTATATGAGGGTTAAAAAGCTGTATATGCATGTCAAATTTCAACTCTCTAGGTCTAGCCGTTTCGCCACAATTTCTGCAGTACAAACAGACAAACACATGAGTGACTGTATAAGGGTTTTTTAAAAATAAATATCTTTTGAAAAAATACACCGAAAAAGAATCGAGTGTAGTATTCCCTTTTACACAGGCATTGCTTTGATGTTTTCAGATTTCTAAACCAGCCGCTCAGGAAAATAGGAAGGAGAAACATGCTTTTTCCACATTTTTTACATAAATCGCGTCAAAATAGTTATTTATTTTTTTAAATAAAATGTTTCAAACAGTTTTATTTTTTCATTGTTGTTGACTAATAATTTTATATATTGTTTATGCTTCTAATGATATTTTTGATGTAATATTATTCTATTCTATTTCATATATTTCACTATTTCATATTAAAAAATCTTTAGTCAACAACAGAGAGAAAATAAACCTGTTTGCAAAGCTGACTGCACAATTTTAGAATGTTCTAATTTTTTCATGAAAATTCTGATGGAGAAAATAGGATTCAAATCCGCATCCCTGTGCTCCATAGATAACCGTGTAACCAAAGAGACACGGCATTTTGTTATTAATGAAAATAGTAAATTTTTTAGATATTTACCTGAATTCAAAGCTGGAGCAAGTTAAAGAATGACAATTCATTTCATCGCTGCCATCATTGCAATCTTGTATACCATCACAAACAAATCTGTCAGACACGCAATGTCCATCACCGCATCGGAAATTACCCACTGGACATTTATCTTCTTTGTTATGTTCATCACAGTTTCTTTCATCAGAGTTATCGCGACAGTCATAATGGAAATCACACACTTTACGTTCCGGTATACATTCCCCATTCATGCATTCAAAATAGCCAACTGAACAGCGATGTTCTTTATGACAATTTTCTTCATCATCACCCATCATACAGTCCTTCCTTCCGTTACAATGAAGTTCTTTAGGTATACATATTTCTGATTTTTCACATTTGAATTCAGCAGAATTACAATGTTTTGGAGCAAAACATGTTGTGTTATCAGACTGTAGTATTTGACCTAATGGACATGCGCAAATAGCTTCTTTCTGTGAACGCAGACATAAATGAGAACAGTTTCCATTCTCATGTAAACATGGATGGTTTTCTGTACGAACGCCAGTTACTGTAGTTAAATGCATGGTTTCAATATTCTGTGATACATCTGGAAAAAAAAATAAATAAATAAATAAAAAACGTGAACCGTAATGAATATAGTTAAATTTATATTATTAGAAATTATAATATAATTGTAATAAAAAAATGTACGAAAGAGTTTCATGTAGAAGCAAAATTTTAATTTTTCAAATGTTTGCATGGATGTCATACTAACAGTCCAAGCTTACAGATCTAAGTGCATACAAAAATGTATGTGAAGTGTAAATTTTCAAATATTTCAGGGTTCTATAGGTATCTACTAATGTAAAATAGTAGGTCAACAGAGGGTCAGTATGATGATGTGTATGCCTAGGACAAGTTTACTGTTGTTATCGCAACAAAATTAACAATATTTTGAAAATCAGGTGTCTGTTAATCTAAATATTAGAACTTTCATTTATTACCATAAATGAAAATGAAAAAAGAAAAAAATATTTCTTTTCAATTAAAAAAACTTCCGATATCATCTGATAAAAGAAAAACCGTTTGTACTGTTTGCATGTCCATACTGATGTGCCTTTATCTTTTTTTTCAGATTTCTAAACCAACCCCTTTTGGTGATCGACATTTTTTTAAAAATATTTTGATTACAATCTCCTCATAATAAAGAGATATTTACATAGCAAAAGATTTTTTTAAATAATAATTTCTTTCAACGACTCTACCGGTATACGTTTCAACGGCCGAATAGGGTATCAAATGTATATTGCATGATATTTTTCACATTTTTAGATCAACCCGTCTGAGTTACAGGGTGCGGGACAAGAAATGTATGCACACTTTTAATAAAAATCACGTCAAAATAAGTTTTTAAATTATATTTCATCCGTTAATCTACGTATCAAGAATTTTCATTTGAAATCCTACTCTTTTTTTTAATAAAACATATTTTTCTGTATGCGAGTTAAAGAACTGTATATACATGCTAAATATCAATTCTCAAGATTCAACCATTTGGTGACAATATTTACTGTATAAACAGACAGACAAACAGATAGACAGACACTCATGCATATGGCGTAAATATAACCAAGAATTATAGTTACGAAACCCTAAAAATCATAAACAACAAATCAATAAGGTGTTAAAATAAAATATCTTACCTAAAGTGATTTTTTTAGTAAAGCTAAATTCTGCATTGTGCTTATCAGCCCAAAAAACTTTTCTAGATTTCAAATTAGTCCAGAATAAGTCATTTCCAAGAACTGCTAAACTTACAGGTTCCGTAAGAAGTGTTCTGAATGCATGTCTGTCATCACCTAAAATATAACAAACAATTTTAACAACTAAAACAAACGTTATACTAATTTCTTACAAAGACCTGATTAATTGATTAAAAAAACTTTTTTTTTTTAAATACATACATTAAGTCAAAAAATTTAAATATCACTGCACAATACAAATAACATATTCAAAAAATGAATTCATAATACATGTCCAGAATTAATATTATAAAAGACATAAGTAATATTTTAAATTCCTAGTAGAAGGCAAGGAGAAATACGTATTTTCTGAGTCAGAAAATTACTGAAATTATTTAATAGGAATTCTTCAGTAGTGTAAAAGGTTTTAGGTACCAAATATTATTTCATAATGCTTTTAAATTTAGCAACAGTCGCGTTTCTTAATTGAGATTGAAAAACATTATAAAATTTAACATCGTAGTAATTACATCTATTGGTGCAATTCTGTGGCAACTCTGTAAGCTTACAGACAAAATCTATAAGGTCCAAACATGGACCGTTTGGAACAACACATAAAACAACTCCTTAGATACGATCGTCTGTAGCTTATAGATTTGCCACAGAATTGCAGCATAAATCTAGATTTCTGTAGTATTTTGTATTCTGTTCTAGTATCGTTTTTATTTCTGTTATCATATTGGTGGATGGAACTTTGAAAATCAATGGTGTAATTCTGTGGCAAATCTTTAAGCTTACAGACAAAATCTATAAGAAACTGTCCATAACAACACTTAAAACCACTCCTTAGATACATTATTAAGGAGGAATATTATTAATGGCCGGTTGCCAAAGTAAGAATTATCCCTAACTCAAGTTAAAATCATTTGTTTTTGTATGTTGTAACATATAAAAACAAATGATTTTAACTTGAGTTAAAAAAAACTCTTACGTTAGCAACCCGACATAAGTAAAGAAACAGCAACATTACAAAAGAATAATTTATTTATTTCTTCTGCTAACTTTGAGCAAAGTAAGGAGGGTTTGGCTCTTCTATTATTATTTATTATTTTCAAAGTGTCTTGTGATATTATATATAGATGTTATGAACTTACTATTTGCATCAATTTTTACGATTTTTATAGCAAGGCTATAAAGCGAACTGTATGAGTTTCTTAAATCTTTGGTAGCCTGGCTTGGGTGACTTAAATAATGAACGTGGAAGACATTTAGTCTGTCTCTCATAGTTTTTAAGTAATTATTAAACCAGTAAATAGATTTTTTGTATTTACTGTTTTCAAGGGAAAAGAAGTTAAAATTTTTAATAATGAGATTGAGAAATGAGTCGAGTTAATTATTCAAGAGGTATGGTATGATCATTTTCACAAAAAAAAATATATGTCAGATCCTTTGAACTTCTTGATTATTTAATAAATTAATTAATTGTAATGATTACAACCAACCATTTTTAATATTAAATAAAAATACAAATCTAAATATATAAAAAACTAACAATAATTTGTTCCAACAAAAATATATACATAATTATATTAAATTTTTATGCTTATAAATTAAGCACCCATGAATTAAAATAACTTAAATTTGTGCAAAAAAGAAAATTTAAACAGAATATATTTTAAGATGTGTATTCATGTATAAATATTAAAGATTTTTGACTTACCGTCCACAGAAGTGCTTTCAATATTTCCTGTATGAGAATCAGCGAAGAAAATTCTTTGTAATCCTGAATCATACATCATATTAATGATTGGTCCAATTAAACCTTGCTCGATAACATGAGTTCGTCCACCCTGTCCATCCATATGAAGACGATCAATGTGAACACTTTGTTCTGGTTTCTGGAAAGCAATGAACATAATACCTTCTTCAGGTACCAAAGCGATATCCAGTGGAATTTCTCCTTCTAGATCTCTTAAAATAATTTTCCTCATCATTGTATTCAGTGATAAAATTTCAACAGTTCCTAATTCGATGTCAGTCCAGTAGAGGGTGTTGCTATAGTAATCAAAATCCATACCACCAACTTCACCAATTCCTGTTGATACCAAAGTTTGGACGTTTTTATCTTCCAAGCCAACTGTGTAAATTTTCTTATCTTGCTTATCAGCTACCAATACGTGACCGCTTATGCTGTTATAAGTAACATCACTTATTTCGTTGAAACTGACGGGTAATGCAGTCACTTGATGTTTTCCAAGTTTTTGATGGTGCACAGTAAGTAACATATCACCTGCACCGATAACCAATATTTTTTTCTTCTCTGTTTCAATGCAGCTGTGTTTATCTGGTGATAGGGTTTTGTCTTGGGGACAGGCACATGAATACGTATCACCACTGAGAAGGCAGATGTCACTACAGAATGCACCGTCGCATGGGTTGTTAGTACGTTGTTTTAGAGCAGAATGGAAAATGTGAACACCGTAAATATAATCTTTCTTCTCTTTCACAAGGGTATGATGATTTTTTCCAGTGAATTTGTCACAACTTTGGATACTGTGTGTTGCCCAATCTGACCAAAATAGTTTGTCTTCAAAAACTGCTATTGCGTATGGATGTTTTACAATGCCAGCAAGAATAATCTGTAAAACATAACAAACATCGATTAGTAATGAAAAACAGTAACAAAATAGCAGTAAATATTTAATAGCTATTTATGCAATAAATAAAGAAATGAAGGCCTTATGAATGTGAAATTTACTGTACGAGGAGAATTTCTGTAAATTACATAAGTAGATAAGTAGAAATTACATAGTAACCCATTTTCCTAACGTGTTACATACAATACTTTTTCTACAGCGGTTAAAAGGCTACGAAAAACAATTGAGAATAACAAAATTACAAAACAATTGAGATTCTGACGTTTACAACGGCCGTAGAAAGAATTAGGTATCACATTTTTTTAATTTATTAATTAATTCTTAATTATTGAATGTTAAAATTATGAAATTTATTAACAAATTTGTCAAGCGGCATCCTAAATTTTCAGGAAGAGGTTCTATTAAGTCATGTGATATCTAGGAACCTAATCTGTATTTTTAAGCGTGAAAACAAATCACTTACTTCCCTTTATTAAATATAAGGAAAAAATTTTAAGAGCGTATTATTAATAAGCTATAAAATAAATATTAAATTTGCAACAATTCAGGGCACGGCGCACGATTCAAAACTGAAGTCAGAGTAATTAATTTATTTTTAATAATTCTAACAACCGGTTCCCTAAGGTTTCAATAATTTTAAGAAACGGTTCGCGTGAACCGGTCCGAACCGGTAGGATGCCATCACTGTTCCTAATGCATATGTAGCAAAAAAGAGCAGATAAAGTAAGTTCTCCATTTCTAGACTTTTGCCCATATAAGAAAACCACGTGTTCAGTACTATGCCTGTATAAACAGGTAATTATTTTAAAGTATTAAATACTTTAAGCTAAGCCGACCCCATTGCTGACTGCACACTATTGGAAGATGAAAATTATGAAGTGGAGGGAATCTAACTCGCGTCAGTGTGCTTCATAGGTAACCGTTTAACCACGAAGCTACGGCAACTCTGTAGAGATTATTTATAAAGCTAAAATCTCAAAATATTTCAAAACAAAACCAGAAGATTTGCTTAATATTAAAAAAAAATCTCTAATGAAAAAAGTTTTCTTACCCTTCTATCTGTTCCATCCAGGAGAATGGACTCGATGGTTGACAACTTAGCATCCACCCAATACAATCTCTGGTTAGGATAGTCAAGAGTCAAACCATTTGGCCACTTGATATCATTGGACACAAAAGATATATCATCACTTCCGTCCATTTTAGATCGTGCAATTTCCGGCTTCTTACCCCAGTCAGACCAATACATTTCTCCTGCCGCTGGATTTAAGACAATGCCTCTTGGTTTATGTATATCCTCATTCACTATAACTGAACACTTTAATCCATCATTAGTGCATACACCAATATGTTGCAAATCGGCATCTGTGAAATAGATATTTCCTGTTAACCAGTCTACAGCAAGATCTTCAGGAGCACCAAGACCAGATGATATTAATAATTCTCTTTTTGAACCATGCTCATCTGACCTGACAATAGCTTCACTTCCTGAATAAACGTCGGTCCAGTAAATATGATATCCGTCATAAGATACGCCTACCACTTGTTTCAGTCTGCTTGCTACAGAGTAATAAACCATTGAATCCAAGTAATAGGCTCTGATATTGCTTTTTGAACTAAATAACATTAAGGCTTCGCCTCCTAAAAATATTACACTCAATTAAATTATTGCATATTCTTGGCAGAAAATTAGAAAGACGAACTTAATAAAATCATAATACTAAGCAATCCATAATTATATTTTTTAAACGACTTACCGCTTGCTTTGCATGTCCTGTTATCACTCTGTAAATTATACCGATTATCACAGTAGCATTGGTAAGATCCATCAGTATTTCTACATTTTTGATCGCAGATACCATAAGTTTCACATTCGTTTATATCCTGGCAGTGTTTATCAGACAATTGGTGATATCCTTTAGGACATAAACACAATGCTCCCGTTGGTGTTTGGATACATTCATGAGAACAATTATGGTAGAAACATTGGTCTTCTTTTGTAGTGCACCTTGCATGTTCATCAGATTTATCAGGGCAATGTTCAGTTCCATCACAGAGATGTGACAGTTCGATGCAGGTCGTATTATCTTTACACAGGTATCTCCTATTATCGATTGTACAGTCTTGTGGAGAAACACTTATTCCACAGGCTAGCTCATCACTTTGATCTAGACAATCGGGATGACCATCACAACGCCATTCATTTGGTAAACAATGACCATCTTTGCATTTAAAACCATCACATTTCAGCTTTAAAAAAAAACATAGTGATTTAAAAAATTGTATAATTTATTATGCTGTATACAGAATATTGGCCGATTTTCTTTTTTGATATCTTTTAAATAACACACTTTTACTAAATTGTTTTTTATGGATTGTTTATTTAACTATTAGAATCAAGTATGGAAAACGATATCGGCAAAACGGCCGCTTTTGGGCACGCTATAAATACCGGCTTCTTTAATCAAAATCATGACATTTTCGCATATTTCTACTAATCCAGCGATTTACTGTTGAATGTTGTTCTTAAGCTGTTGAATTGTTACTGATTTATTAGTTTAGACTCGTTTCTTTAAGTAATCCCAAAGAAAAAAATCTGACACAGTTAAGTTTGGTGAGGTAAATGAAAATCGATGTCATCAAATTTTGAAATTATCCGGCTGAATGAAGTTTCGTCCTGTTGAAACAACATGTGTAAATCTATCAGGCGCAAATATTTTTTTTTAGCTTAATTCTGCAGTGATAGTAACAACCTTTCCCTGAGCATCTTAAAGAAAGGTCCAATGATGCACACCAAACAGTTACTATCTAAGAAGGTGAAGAGATCGTTCATAGATCAATTTTGAGTTTTCCGATCCGCAACAATGGCTGTTTTATTTATTTACATATCTATGCACGTCGAAACGAGCTTCGTCACTTATAATTAAATTAAAAAGAAAAAAATCTGAGTCATCAATATTAAATTGTAACACCATATGGCGTCCATTTGGCCGACATCGCTGTTTATTTATCGCCAAGAGTTAAATAAACAATCCATAAAAACAATTAATTAAAAATGTTTTAATTGAAAGTTATTAAAGAGTAAAATCGTAAAAAGTTCACTCAAGCACCCTGTATTTGTATATGTTTGGTTCTGATGCCGTGATAGCTAGAAAAATTAAGCGACATCATCGCTAGCAGTGGTGCCACACGGTGCTCAATTTATGTCATACCTCAATAATAAAAAAAAAAAAAAAAAAAAACGCACTTCCATATTTTAATATCATACTTTATGCCTTTTTATATATTTATAAAAATATACTAAAAGAAATATTATTATGTGTGAGAAGTGTCAAAAATACCGACAAGGCAAAGATACATAAATGGTTAACTTTGACAAATAAACAATTTAAGTAATTTATTTTGAACCAATATAATTTTTTTATAAAACTTTTATTAAAGAGGGTGTTGTCCCGTCTGATGGAGACACCTGGAGGGGGCACCGGGTGTCACCATTTCCTAGCGACGCCAATGTGTGACATTATTTTGTATTTAAATGAAATAATAACTTACATGAGCAGTACATCCCAGAGATTCATCTGACGAATCTAAGCAGTCTGGTTCACCGTTGCATACCCATTCTTGTGGTATACACAACCTATCTTTGCACATCCACTCACTATCAGTGCAATTTTGGCCACTAGATATCTGTTATACAATTAAAATAAGAATTAACAACAAATAAATTTAATTAACATATTAATATTGCGTTTGAATACCTAAAACTTAGCAATAAAAATAATAATTTATATTGTACCTGAAAATTTGAACAGTTCTTTTCATCTGAATAATCTCCACAATCGTTTTCCTCATCACAAATAAAAGATGTTGAGATACATAATTGATTATTACATCGAAAATAATTTGGTTTTTTACATAAAATTTGATCTGAAATAAAATTACGTATTAATTTTTTAATAAAACTTTGTACAAAGGTTTTAATGAAAACGTAAATATATTTTTTGCACCAAATTGATGGCAACCAGATAATGGGGGATTAAATCTAAATTAATAAATTGTAATAAGGATATTATATGCCAACGGAGTGGCTGAGCTCGTTAAATCGTGCAGTTTGGACTGGTGAAAACAGTCTAGATTGTAAGGTTGGTGGTTCGATTCTCCTCCGTTGGTGATATTGTTCGGGCGAGAATAATATGTTTACATTACTCCCATTTCACAACCATTCACCCCTCATCCAGGTGTAGGAGCTCGCCCACTGGCATCGGCGATTAGCCTCGTTGCAGAAATAGGCCGAAGTAAAATAAATTAAAAAAAGAATATTATGATAAGTCTGCTTTGTAAGCAGCTTAAGTAAATCATAACGAAGAATCATGAATTAGTGTAAGCTTAAACTTTTAGCGCGTCCATTTTGTTCGGCGGCCTTAGTAGCTGTCTAGGTTTGTCTGTTAATAAAGCCGGCTCAGAACAGGTATCTTATTCATAACTTCCATTATCGTCTATTTTTAACTATCCAGAATTACGAGTTATATGTTAAAATGTAGAAAGATTGATTTAAATCAGAAGTTGGAAACCGGTACCTCCAGAGCCGCAGGAGAATCAGAATATATTGGTGCAGGTGGTGGTCACATATCCCACGTTGTTTAATTTATAAGTTTATTATTTTATTTAAGTGTTGGTGTCCATTTTTACTTGCTATATTATAATAAAATAAATTAATAAATAACTATATAAACAAGATTTATTTTTAAGAAAATTGAACTTAAAAAAAATTAATGTAAAATTTAAATAAGCTCAATAGCTTTGTTGTGTCAAAGGTTATGTCAGTAGTTCTAACCTTCCAAATTTATTCAAACAAACACGTGATTTTTTCTCGGCCTAATTTGATGTATTTTTTTTTTTTGTTTTTTTGTGTCACACCTCGTATGTTTGTGGGAAGCAAGTTGTGATGCTTAACGATATAACCTTTTAATTAAAATGAAAATATATATATATATAAATCCGTAAACCATTGTGGCATCATTTCACAATGGTCCTTTATGGCAACCACTGAAAATACTGGAAATATTGACATTTAACTAAAAGTATATTACCTAAATTCAAATATCATACTTAGAACTGCAAACAAATCCTTTTTAAATGCATCCAAAAAAATATTCATTCTTTAGATAATTTGTACCAATACCACTTCCGTGCAATTGTAGAACAGTATGAAGTCCATCCGTATATTCGCATATATTCCTAGACAATATTACCTCCTATCGTATGTTAGCGTCTATATTGTTACCATTATTACATCCAGCAACGTTGCCAAAATTATTTAAGAATTCTTTAAGCACAGATACAATACATACACGAAGTGTGTTTACTAGCATGCACGTTTGTGACGTACTGTTAAATAATTTTTGGAGTTATTTTTACTACATACGAAGACATACATATTCAAAACTTAATTTTTCTTAATAATAAAATTTTTGTACAAGAAAGTATTTGAAAATTAGAAATTCATAAAGAATTTAATATTTGCTGAGAGAATTGATATTTTTTAAATGATTATTTCTTCTAAGCAACCGATGAACAATGTTTTTTTTTTTTTTGTTTAGAATAAATATAGTACATATTTATTCTAATTACAAAATAGTTATATGCCCAAACTTTAATTAGGGGAGACCGGGGCTGGTAGGCACACTTTTTAAATTCTGGTTTTTTTAATTTTTAGCGTTTTGTAGGTATGACCAAAAAACCCTTATACCGTCATTTTGTCGTCTGTCTGTCTGTCTGTCTGATCGGTAAAAATTGGTAAAAATTGGCATTCGGTAACCAAACGGCTAAACCTAGAGAGTTGAAATTTGGCATGCTTATAAAACTCTTTGACCCGCACATAGGAAAAATACTAAAACATCTAAAAAACATATAACCCTAAAAATATAAACAAATATGTGCTCATCGAAAAAAAAATTTTTTTTTTTTTTAAATTCTGAATAGGGTATCAAATGAAAGCCCTTAGTACGTGGATTAACGATCAAAATTTTATTTTTGCAAAATAAATTATTTTGACGCGATTTTTGCCAAAATTGTGCAAAAAAAATTTTTGTCCCACACCCTGTAGCCCAGATGGTTTAAACTAAAACTCTGAAAAAATTCTAAGTAATGTACATTGGTGTGAACCGGAATAGTACAACAGGAATTTTTGATCAGATTATGTTTTCGGAAAATAACGCATTTTTTGTGTTTTTTGCTTGACCATACAAAATATTTAACAACGTATGTAAGTCAGTCACTCAGCATGCCTTGATGGTGTACCGGTTAGAACTCTGGTGTTCAAATTTGCAAACTAGGTTTCGATTTTGAGTCAATTTTATTTTTTCTGTTTTTTTTTTTTGCATTTATATTTTGTTTAAATTATTTTTTTCAAAATTCTAGTTATATTTGGGCAAATGTTGCATTTAATTTTTAAAAGCGTAAATTTAATAACCAGTGGAAATTGTTGAAATTGAATACACGCAATCGGAGGGGCGGAGTTATGATTTAAAACAACCAATGGAAGCCATAGGCGCAATTTTTAAAATCTTAATGAACCTTGCTATATAAAATAAAAATACTGCACATATTTAGAAACCTAAATAATGGTATTAGGCATTCGAATTAAAATTAACAAAAAAAAATATATATTTTAACATAAAATTTGTTTTGGCATCCCAAATAATCATCATTCACTTACTAAAAACCTGCGAAATCCTGAAATGTGTGAAAATTCACACTTCACATCAATTTTTTTAGTGATAGTTAAAAAATATCTGACAACTGGGACAAATAGAGTAACTATTTGGCTATCTATATACCAGAAAAATAAGAAGTTAGTCTGTTGACTCTGTGGACAATATTTTTCACTATAAAATACAAGAGAGGGTCGTGTAAACAAGTTATATTTTAAAAATTTTAGCGTGGCAAAATTCTGTTTGTTTATATTTAACGTTTGTAACAAATGTCAAATCCGTGTCTCTGAGTCTGACAATGTTGAATTTGAACTAAGAATCGCTATTGAATAGAAGTGAGTTACTTTTATTGTTGTATTGATATAAGTGGGATTTGTGTTACATAAAGTATGCATCTTAAAATTGCTAAAGAAGAGTTCTGTATAATCAGGAAATTGTTGTAATATCGCATATCGCACGAGTTATGTACAAGATTTTTTCTAACGCTGGTAATCAAGGTTTGTGTACTATATTATTGTAAAAATCTGGTACGAATTTTGTGTGTTGATGGCGAATAAAAATGTTTTTTCATGTAAATTTTACAGGGGGGGTCGCAACCTACTTGTCCGTTAGGAAAAGGGGTCGCGACTAAAATGTTGGAACAAACTGACTTAGTGATTTGGCATTTCCATCGAACACAAACTTGGCCAAAATTTAGATTTCAAGGAAATTGTTTTATGCTGCGATTTCAAAGAATTTTAAGCTCGTAGAGCTCCTAAAATACACTTTTAACATTTCTTAGCGGGGCCTTTTCTTTTTCGTGGGTGAAAATAACGAACAGTGAAACAATAGTAGTAATAAAAGTGAAATTATTAATATTTTAAATAAAATTAAAATCTAAAAACATTTTAAAATTCCTTCGCACTTATTTTTTTTTTATGTGGGGGGTGTGGGGGTATATATATATATATAAAATAATGTTATTTTATTTATTGTACCGAGAAACAACAAAATAACCATGCAAACATTACTAAGGGCCGGTTTCTAAAAGCTTAGCTGAGTTTAATCTTTTGGTTGGTTAAGCTCGGTTACAATATAACAATCCCATAAGTTACCATAGCAACCGTTTTCTATTAACTATTTGGTTATATAGAATAGATGTCTTTGTCAATACTGAAATAATTATAAAATTGCTTACTTTAAATATATATTTTTTGAAATTTTTTATTTCTGTAAGGTTTTCGTTAGAATGGTTCTTTGTTTAAGAAAGGTTCTCTGTACCCTATCCCTGGTTTAAAAGCATACAATTCAACGAAAAAATAATTCTGTTTCAAAATTACAAAAAAAACAAATAATTTCTTTTTTAATCGCTATGTACGGCAGGCATGTTTATACACGGAAAGTAACATATTTTTCAGTATAATAAATAAAATGAACAAAGTTAAAAATTTAGAACTTAATACTGTTAATTTTAATATTTATAAACTTATAATCGATTTTCATACGTAATTATTTAGTGTAGTTATTGGATATTTATTAATAAATAGCACTAAGCTATGAATAAACAAAATTTGTAAAATATTCGTAACAGGATAATTCTATGCAATAATTTTGCAATAATAATAATTTATATATACTATAATAACAATAATAATGATAGCCCTTCATATAGATACCCTTTTGGGCATGAGACTTCCCTATTTCTTCCATATCTACTTTCTTTATATAAATTTATATATACATATACTTGTAAAGTTACATTTTTGCGTTATATAATCTATATTTCCGATTGGAAAGCGTTAGTAACTTGAAACTTGCTTGCTAAGACAATCATCCAGCATGTTTACACCGGATATTTTTTGTATTTGTCAAGGGTAAAACGTACTTGTAAGACACTAAAATGCGTATTGTTTCGTTTAAAACAAAAGAAATGTTAATAAACAGTCCGTTATAAATAAATAATTTTGTCAAATAAATATTGCCAAAATAAAACTGTTCTCGTACGATGATATTTTGATGCATGAAAGAAATATTACATAAGAGAGTTATAACATGTGCTCTTTAATAGATACAACTAAAATAATAAAAATTAGCTATTTAAAGCCTAATGCGCACGTGTCTTTGAATCGTACACGTAACAAAATTTAAATAACTTACCACAATTTAGCTCATCCAATCCATCTGCACAGTCAACTTTTTCATCACATTGCCTTGATTTATCAATACATTCTCCATTCGTACATCTGAAGTCATTTAATTTTGGGCAATCGTTAATTAACGAGTCAAAATATGCTTTTACTTCATTCGCTTCATATCCCAGCATTAAAAACATTAAAAGTATGTGCCACTCCATGATTATCTTCAGCTAAATTAATAAAATATATTAAAAAACTTCATAAAATACCATTTTTAGTGTTATAAAAATATGTACATACCTCTTGGCTTAGCTGAGACAAGCATCGGCAAGAAAAGTTGAAGACCGATTAAAAGTAACTGCAAAAAAAATATTGAATTTACCTGTTGTTTTAGATAAAATTAGTGGGGGATCTCGTCTGATCCAATAGAAATATAACTTATTTTTTATGTAAGGAGTAAAAATAATGCCGGTAATTTTAAATGAGCATTAAAATAAAATTGTACAGTTGAATTGTGTAGATATTTATTCATTTAAGAACCTTTTTGAAAATTATATTGTCTATTTATTGGTATTTGAAATAAAATAATACCAATGTTAAAACAATTTTATCCAAAGAAAAGTTCGGTAAAACCACATAAAGAAAAAATAACGGATACACGGAAAAATATAAAAATGTAATTGGAAGAATTTAGAGGTATGCTTATTTATGAATACAATTCAACATAATGAAGGATGATCCAACAACTTTTGCAAAATAATTTTAAACATTGTGCATACTATGATTAAGGTGACTAAATAACCAACCCCCAAACGATATATCATATAAAATTAACTTAAATATAACTTTTTTGTTGAAACCAAAAACATTATTATATTGAGAATAAAAATATCACATTTGCATTTAAAATAAAATTTCAAATGACAAATTCAATAACTGCGCACAAAAATCACATTTAAGTCGACGACTACTTTTGATATCTATGATTTTTTCCAGAAATACTTTATGCTTTGATATCTTCCTGACGAAATCTAAAAAGCTTCCAAAACGAAATATGGCTTCAACTGGACCACTGGCACACTGATAAATACTATTAGCTCTGTATATTGACAAGAAATACAAATCTGACCAAATTTATTGTTGAATTTTACAAAATTTGTTTGATCTCATTTAATTCGTCTTACAAAAATTTCTTTATCCAATTTACTTATTCTGAAAATTCGAGGCCGGGGAACAAAAGGTATCTATTAGGACGCCGGAAAATGTTCTAAACCCGGGACTGTCGGCCAAAGCATGATGTCTGGTTAGTTTAATTATCATTAGCTAAGGGTTTAAAGCAGCCATTTTGTGTCTGTTTGTACGAAGGAAATTGTGTCCAAACGGCTGAACATAAAAAGTTGAAATTTGGCATGCTTGTACAATTCTCTGACCCACATATAGTAAAACTATAGAGAATTATAAAAATACATACCGGGAAAAATATAAAAACATGTGTATTTAACGAAAAAATAAACACATATATTTTTTTAAATTTTGAGTTGGGTATCAAATGAAGCCCTGTAATACCCAGATAACCTAATTATTGAACTTTGAAAAATCAAATATTTTATGGAACTTTCGCCAATCATTTTGTCCCTCACCCTATTTCATAGAGGGGCTGGTCTAAAATTCTGAAAAAAAATATGGGAATCGGAATAGTTCAAATTATGGTCATATTATTATTTAGAAAAATTTAGCACTAGCTTTTATCAAAATGAAGCTCTTACGACGTAGATTAAAAAACAAAATTAGTTTTAAAATCTCTTTGTTTTAACATGACTTTAGCTAAAAACATGTTAAAAAACTCTTGCCTAGGCACAACTTATAACCCAGAGAAGAAAATATTTTAGAAGTTATCTATTAATATACAAATCAGAAAAAAATCTGAGTAATGCACATTAATGTGGACCGGAATAGTACCATATTTTTTTTGGATCTAATAATTATTTTAGAAGTTATCTATTATTTTGCTGCTTACAATATTTATCTAACGACTGGACAACTAGATACCTATAGCTGGGTCTTTATGCGACTGCATCGTACGGTCGTAAGTCTCTAGATAGAAGTACATTGATTATTCAAAAATTATCGAAATGTATGATTTTTGTACCCACAATTTGTTAACACTTACTAAATACCTACAAAACCCTGAAGTGTGTGAAAATTTGTATTTCACATAATTATTTTTTGTTATTTCATTTCTAAAAACATTTTATATTTACAGGAGCATAAATAATTAATCTTGAGAAAGGAAACGGAATAGCTTGAACCCGTAACGTTAAATGTAAATATTACGAGTGCGCGGAGAATAAACCAACTGCCTATAGGTACTTGTAACGCCTATAGATTGCTTACGAAACGCGTTACGGGGTGCACAGAATTGACCCATTATATATAATGAGATACAGATATTCTCGATTTACAAGCATTCTCTATAACGAAAATCACTACTAAAAATATATATATATATATATTCTTCTTCTTTTCCCATTTCATATGTAAAAAAATAATAATATTAATAACAGTAAATTATAATTTAATTATTAAAACACATACTTTGATTAAAAATGTTGACATTTACTAGCAGGTGTAATACTAATTCAATCTTTATTACTTTAAAATTAATTGTTCAGTCTTCTTTAAATAAATACTTAAGAAAAGTGGACAAGATGTCTCTTTCTGACATTCTGAGTTGAATTCAATCTTAATTAGCGAGTGACATTTTAAATATTTAATTTAATACTTATTAAAATTCCTGTTGAATTATTTTGGTTCACATCATTGTGCATTATTGAACATTTTTTTTTTTTACATTTTTATACCAATCTTTCTAGAAAACACGGAGCGATTTTTTTTTTTTGAGACATTTGATAATATTTTTTTTTATAATAAAGTTTTGATCGTTAATCTGCGTATCAAAAGCTTTCATTTGCCTACTTAAAAATTATTATTTGTTTTTATTCGTTAAATGTAAGAGTTTATAGAAGCACAATTAATTTTTCAAAGAAGTCTGTTCATTAACAAATAAATGAAGTAAGAGCTAACATATTTATATATTTCTGTCTCGCACATGCCTTGCAAGCGTAAGTGAAAAAGAAATATATAAATAAGTTAATTACTGATTCGTTCATTTGTCAACAGACTTCTTTACAAAATTGAACTTCATAAATAAAACAAATACTCGATAAGTTTCACTAATTCAACATATATTTGTTTATATTTTTGAGCGAGATGTTTTTTATTTTTGGTGCCTTAATATTTTTTCCCATACGGGCCAAGATCAGTATATGAATGCCAAATTTACAACTATTTACAACAGAACCGACAGACATATAAAGGCTATTCCGTTTAAGCGAAACTAAATGGAATTTTAATTTGTAAGTCGTCACGAGATCACTTTTTACTGACTGGAGAGGGCTTTTGCTAAACAAAATGATCAAAAACCCCATTTAACCGATAAAAATTACTAGTTTTCGTAATCTAATTCCGCTTAAACCAAAGAGACAGGCTATATAGGCGGTTTCGTTGGTTTAAGCGAAACTTGATTTTCAAATCTAGTAACTTTTACCGATTGACTGAAGCTTTTGATAATTTTGTTTAGGAAAAGTCAACTTCAATATATAAAAAGTTAGCTAGTGACAACTTAAATTCCATTTAGTTCGGATTAAAGATTTGGAATAGCCTATACCTTCTTGGTCATACCTACAAAAACTTAAAAAAGAGCAGTATCCTTTTTATTTTTTAATAATTGTTTTATTTAAATTATATAGGTACTATTATACCATATTCGATTGGGTGCTCTACTATGCACTCAGGTCCTCGGCGAGCAAGTTCGTATTCGCAATTTCGCAATTCGTATTTGATTGGCCGAGCAGTTGCTCTACAGTTGTTTAAAACTAAAGAGTCAGAGCAACGTCGAGCAATATGGCGCGTAGCGGTATTTCTAATGGCGTATTCGATTGGACCACTTCGGAATTGCTCTGCGAGCGAGCAAATAACGTCATGCTCGATCCGAATTTTAACGAGAGACAATGCCCGCGTGTTGCGGGTCTGCAAGTTACATAAAATAAATACTTTGGAGAAATAACGTCAACACATCGATTAAAACGGAGTAATAAAAACCAAAATATAAAACTATTCAGTTAATATTTGTTTTTTGTGGATTAAGGACTGTTATTTAAATTTTGTACAACGCAAAATGGCAAAAGTTATGCAACTAGGAAGTATAAGACAAAAGAATATACTACTATTATTTAATAAAATTAAAACATAATTAATTTATAAGAACGTAAGTATACACTTTTAATAATATGTAGTATACACTATTTCAAATAAGAATTCTGTGTGTAAGAAGATATGAGCTTTTTGACCTTGCTTCTGATTAGTTTAGGATGTCACCACATTTACAGTGTAAAAACAGGTTTTCGTCGACGTTGACAGTTATTCAGCATCATACATTTGAATAAATTAGTATTGTAGTCGTCGTGAATAAATTGATATCGTTATAAATATATATTATTTATTGAATATATTTTGTTATTATTAGTTATTGCTTTACATATTTAGAAGTTTATTTATATTCTTGACATAGATTTTTAAGGAAGAATTTAAGTAATTTTTGTATGCAGTTACGTATTTTTGGGTTATTTCTATGATTTTGTGTTGTATAAATAAGGTAAATGTATTATTGGTGTGTTTATTAAAATACATTATTAACCATTTTTTTTTATACATTAAGGAATTACTATGTCTAACCCAGTTACTACACCCATGCCCATGCAAGTGATACCCTTTTTTAATTGCCCGCTATGCTGTATTTGTCTGTCTAAATCGTACTCGGTTCCCATCGCTAACTACTTATTATTTGAAACAGAGTATATACCTCTTAATACGTGTACTAGGTTTGTTATTTTAGCATTAATTTCAGTAGCGCAGCGAGGAGGGAGTATAAGCCACAAACACAACCGTGTTAGAGGGGCGTCGCAAAGACATGTGTGAAAATATTATTGGGAGAACGTTTTCCTTTTTAGGGTTTTCTAACTATGAAAAAAAAAATGTAATAAAATATAACAACACAATTTAATACCTATCATTAATTTTAAAATCAATTTAAATTTTACCTAATTACTCAGTATTTTATAAAAACATTAGAAGTAATGTGCATGTATTAGATGGGATGGGGAGTCGGCAGAAAAATTACCGACTCCGACTGCCAACTCTGACTTCGACTCCAACTTCTTTCACTAGTAAATCGTAAAGTCTATTCTAAATGTTTAGGCGGGACTAAAGTAGTAAATTTCAATATCTACTTCCGCTGAAACTAAAGAAACAGCCAATACTTACATTAAATATCTTTGGTTGGGTGAGCTGTTTTTATCAATAAATCATTTTAATTTCATTTTGTCTTTTTGTGTCATTTTTAATACAAATTTTCGAATACATACATAGTTTTCATAAATTTTTATTGTATGTTATATACTTTATTTTTATATGTCACTTTTTAAAAAACTTTTAAAATTAAAATTTTGGCTGTCAACATGAAATATGAAATAATCACGAAGCTCGTTACAACTTGAAAAGCTAAAAATCCAGTTTAGTTCCTTTTATACATAGTAAACAGAGTATACAGAAAAAGATAAAATGGATATGAGTAAAAACAAAATCCTTTACTGCCTCATCGTATTAATCTGTTAATAAGAGCAGTATTAATCAAATTTTAAACTGGAAAGCATGAAGGAAACCGGGGAAAACCGGTATTGAATATTTTTAATTTTATTTTTGTTCTTAAATGTCGTTCCTGTTTCCGTGCTTTGAAAATTGAATTAAAGAGTCGGGAGTCGATATCTTTTTCCGGCTCCCGACTCCTTCCCTTCAAAAAACTTCGACTCCTCCACTCCCGAATCCGACTCCGACTCCCCATCCCTATGTATTATTATGATGGGCGTCTGCACTGTTTTTTAAATTTCTCCCCGGTACAATCAATTGAACCTCTGTAATTATGTAGTTTTGCGATTTTACTAACATTTATTTTATTTACCATTTACTACAGAGTATTTTTAAAGTATGTTAAGGTAGACAAAATAATACTGCTTAGAGATCGATAAACCGTTATATTCCAAATAATAAAATCAACAGAATGAATAGAAAATACACATAATGTAAAGTTGGTATCTAATGTTATGCTTATATACTTATACATAAACATGGTAAAATACTGGGTTTGCGCATGCTATAATGCTACAATATCTATTTAACATTATTGCGTTTTCGCTAAACTGTATTTCTACCACATATGCTACAATATCTCGTACATCTCCATTTTATAACTTAAAACTAATATACAACAAAATACTTACTAAGGTTTTTGTTATTACATTGCACCTTGCATTTGTGACTACAATCTAATGCGTGTTGTTAATTCCACAGCAACTACACGCTATTTGTTAACAATATTTTCAACTACAATAGTTTTTTGAGTATTCAAGAATGTGGATGCAATAAAAATATTATTAAAATATATATAAATAATAATAAAATTCTCAACATACAAGTACCCTCCCGCTTGTGGAAGTTAGACACATGATAAAATTAGGACGAATTACAAAATTAAGATAAAAAAGAAGACTTTTAAGAAGATATTACTTTGAAGATTATAAAATATATATTAACATTATTTCAGAACTATTGAAGCTAGAGAAAAGCATCAAAAATTTTTGATATTATTATAAGATTATTAAAGAAATATTAACATTATTTCAGAACTTATCCATATATATATAAAAAATAAAATAAAATGCTAATTTGACAACCTGCCGAAGAGAGTTATTTCGAAGAGTGAACCCTGGATCATCAAGGATGAACAACGACGATCAACAAGTGATATTGGTAAGTTTAAAAAAAAATTGTAAATATATCGCACCAGAAATTAGTTCGGTATTTAATTTACGCCGAGATTGAATTTTTTTTGAGGATTGTGAACTGTGTGTATGGCGCAAAATTAAAATATTTTTTTTCAAAACTCCCCTATCGGTAATCACTGGAATTTTTAAATCCCCGCCCCCCGGTCTGCGTGTGATTTTTTTTAATATTAAGTTTTACGTAAGCGCTTGTTACAGAAGCAAATCTTCTTGGTCGAGATGCTGGAGGAAAACCGTTGCTTCTTATGGATGCATCGAAATTGGTCAACGGAAAAGCGGAAAGTTCATTGGACAAATGAATCAGTTGTAATTTGTAAGTTTTCCTTTAATTTTACCTTGCGCCGATCTTCCACAAGTATAAGTGTACATTTCTCGAATAATAAAGTTTTCTTATACGAGGTATAGATAAATGATTATCTTTACAATCATTACATCATAATAGTCACTATGGTAAAACTGTAAAAATAATTAATAAGTGAATTATAACCTGAAGTTTGCTATTTATTTATTAAAACTAATGGAAAATATTAATTCTTCTATTACATTCGAAATTGCAAAGCGAAATATGTTTATGACAAATTTAATATAATAATAATTAGATTCGGGGTTCTTAATCCATTACTGGAAGGTTACGCTTTCGAACCGGTATATAAAAATTGTAATCTTATTATTATTTAAATTTAATACCAAATAAACCAACAGCACTGTTATTCGATTTTTTTCACTTTATTATTCAAGACTTATTTAATTGATAACATTAGATTGAGCGCGATTTGATCGAATTTAACTACCAGGCTTAGTTGCTTATCATGAGGGTTTACGGAATTATCTGAGGGACAGATTCATGTATCAAACATGACTTATTAAGTGCTCCGTGATACAAGAAAGGTCAAGACCACTGTGTTAGATTATACAATAATTTTTGTAGTAGATCATGATAGTATCGGTAGATGACGCTAATTTCTACTTAATAATTGGACATAATTATATTATTTCATATATGTTGTAGTATGTCTTGATTTTTACCTGACAAATAAGTATGGTCGCTAAATAACAAAATAAAGCAAAAATTTATTTAGTTTAGCCTTACATGAAACGAATATACTAAATGTCTTAAAAGTAGCAGAAAAGAAGATTAGATTATAATTGTATTGTGATATAAAATAACAGAATAAATATTATTATAAAAAAAATTAATGATATAAATAAATGATTTATTACCTACTTTAATGAAAATCCATTACATACATTAAACTGAACCGTATAGGTGTGCACGTCGGGGAGAGGGGTCGCCGGCCTGGAGCATGGGGGAAGGGCAAATCTAAATATTTATAGCTTAGCTATTTTTTGTTCGCTTCGAACATCGAGGTATCTACATTTTAATTGTCATTTGCTTGGATGAACAACTATGTATATTCAATTTTAATTATTTTTTGCCCCGTCATCTGAATTTCTGTTCGCTGCTTTTAAAATGGTTTAGCGAGTGATTGTCGCTCTATTACTCAACAACCATCCGGAATGAACTAATGAAAATTATGATTAAATTATATATATATGTGACCCAAAAAAAAAAAAAAAAGGTCTGGATGGCCGCCTGTGCCTCTATACTACATTATTATCATCTACCAATGAATTCGTCCGCTGATGTGGTTTCAAACGTCATAAACAGTGTAGATCAGTTAATTTAAGTAAATAACTAAATGTAATTTATAAAACATTCTTGAACAACCAAAAACTTACTGCATCAGATTAATACTAGAAAAACATCAACAATTTTTCTTTGAAAAATCTGTACGGTAAAAATGTATAACAAACAGATGGTCTATAAAATAAAATTTATATTTTATACATAGTCTTGTATCACTCAGTGAGTAAAAATGTCAAGTAAACTCACTAGCTACTTGAAAATCTCACAAGTAAAGATAATGTTAAACATTTTTAATTCAGAATTATTTTTACGATACAGACTTTTATCACAGAGACAATAATTAATGAATTAGTACAGATTTCTGCAATTTTTAATGATTTCATTACACATTCATCTTGTAACTAATTGTTAATTAAACGATTATTAAAATACACATACATATATAATCTATGAAGATTATAATACTTTATTTGTTTATTTCGATTGTGACACCCTACGTATTTTCCCTCCTACTTCCAAGAAAAATATCATACTTCTTTAATTTTAAATCTGGCAAAACTATTATCACATTTTATTTATGAAATGGACAAAGTATGTAATACTGTGTTCCCAGTCAGTAATGTTCGTGCTTACTGCAAAGACTCAGGCACAACCACAGTACAAAATGAGTAACAAAGTTGAAAGAAGTAAACAGTGGTTCATGTTCTCAACACTGTGTTTGTAATTAAGTCGTTACAGTAAGCACAAACAGTGCTACCTGGAAAAATACATTTTTATTTAATTTTTGGCAACAATCTTATGTGTTTAACACTAAATTATTAAAATACTTTGTCAAGCAAATGTAAAGTAATCGTTTTATTATGCACATATCAATCTTATCATGATTTCCTCCATCAATTCGTCACTTCTATTAGGTTTGTTCGATTTTAGGCCCGCAGTTCCCTGCAAGATATTTGTCTGTTGATCGAGTTGATAATTACAATGATATGACAAAAGCTTGCAGTAAACTGCAGTGAGAAAATAAACAAACTATTATCAAAATAAACAAATGTATTCTTACTTTATAAAAACTCATCCAAACTTTGTTAGTAAAACCTACATAAAGTTTCAAGACAAGAAAATGAGATGCGTCAATAATTAATAAGTACGATAATTCTTTCAAATCGCTGTTTGAGGTTGTGTTTTCGGAATATCAACAGCAACGGTTTCACTGATCGTAGATACATGTCCTCCTTGACCATTCATAATATTGACAGCACCGACTTTCGCCCTCTGGTAAGCATCGACTGTATTTACTCCCAAAAATCTTATGCAAACATATATAATGAGAAGTGCCACGCTTGCGCTTGTCATTCGAATATAGGGATCTTCAAAGAGCTGAATGACAACCCAAGCGCCCGATACAGCAATGCACATACATGTTACAATGACCGCAGTACTGCCCCAGTGATGAGCTGTGAATCCACGTTCCCAATCCAAATGTGTTGTGTGCTGAACTTCATATAGACAACCACATACTTTACAACGCAAGCTGTCTGCATTTGCCGCCGACTGAAATAATACATAATAATTAGTAAATGAAACTGTTACAGTAATTAAATATGAGAAAAAATATCAAACATAATAAATAAAGTCTTGAATTAGATGGTTACGTCCGTAAAATATACATACATCTTTAATATACATCTTATAATAAATAAATAAATAAATATGCTGATTATGAAATGATAATATAATTAATTAAGATTGTCAATCCTAGTAAACCAAGACTTCCCCCATATCTTTCTAAGGGTCTTTGTTCTTCATTAACAAGTCCTACACCTTTCTGTTCCTCTATGGATCGAAAATATTTTTTCTAGACGTTTTCTTAATAAAATTTAGAGAACAAAATTGAATATTACAACCAATAATGAGAAAATAACTGAATAACTAACTTTATTAATCTTAAAATAATTTTTCCAATAGGCAGTCCTTCGACTAGCACGTGTTCGATTAGCTACCGAATTTCGATTAGTGCGATATTTATGCTGATATTGATGAAATAATAAATATTGGAATAGATCTAGGTTTTGACCTCCTTAATATTGATGAACAGCGAGCATTTGACAAGACGGAAATTTGCGAGAAAGAAAATGTTCAATATAAAAAATTGACTTAGAAGAACTGAATGAATATTTCACGCAAGTAACATTTTCTAAAACAACTATGATTAAAGCGATTTTAAATAGCACGCCACATACACGTTATCAATTAATTACACTACTCGATAGATTCCTATAAACTTTATAGGTATAGGTACATACATTTAATGTACAGGGTGTAGCAGACCACCCGTTCTCCCTTGTGATGACCAAAGTCTACCCAAAGAATCGAATGGCAGAACTGAAAATTTCCGGAACAAACAGGAAATATAGGACATCCAGAACATTTTTGATTTTTTATATAGTAACGAATTTCGAGTTGGGTATCTTTGGATACAGCTTTTGACAAGAAAAAACTTTACTTACTCATTTTTGTAATATCTTTTACGGTTTACGAGAATCTGTATTATCTATAACGACTTGAAAGTTAAATATTTTTATTTCGAAGTGTTCGAAGTGCCTTACACTTTTTATGCCTTACAACTTTTGATTTAAACACTTTCGCAGCCTTAATCTTTTTCCGCAGCGTTTTTTTGTTTCCAATGTAAGAGTGCTTTCCAGCACTCTTGGGTTGGAAACCTAAAACCAGACGAACTTATGCATCATCTAGGAATTAACTAACGAGTAATTAACGGGTTACGGGTAGTTAAAGGGTAGCGGGTAATAAACGGGTAACAAAAGCTTGCAGATAACTAAAGGTTGCGGGTAACTAAAAGTTGCGAGTAACTAACGGGTAGCAGGTAATTAACGGATAGCGGATAATTAACGGGTAATTGTGTGAGGTATTTTGAGTACTTTATTTATCTATCAGTATTTTGTTCTCGGTTACAGTAGTAGGGATTAAGTATGCGTATTCCATACCGCACTTACGCTTATTTTTCGATACTAACTTTTCATTTTTATATATTAACGGGTAGCGGGTAATATCCGGCTAATCGTATCGGGTACTCAGTTCCAGAAATTTTTAATTTTCGTTATTCCTAGTATCAACTCAGTACTTAAGTAATATATAGAACGGTAATAAAGATTTTAAATATATAATAAATTATTTTTCTTACTTCTACGAGCCATCTTTTGAGACAATCATGATGCACACTACTGACATCTCCAGTACATTGACAGGGCTGTATCAACGGTTCAGCTTTATCACTGTCGTAACAGATCCAACATTCCTTTTTGTTGAGGAACGCTTCCTCCTCTGCAGTACTCGGTCCTGCCTTCTCATCATTCTCTTGCTGTTTGTTTGGTTTCTCTAAATCCAAGCGAGTTAGTAACTTCCGTGGATTTAATATCCAGAGCTCTGATGGGGACATACAGTTCCACAGAACACAAGGAAACCACAAAGCTACACCAATCTCTACCACTCGGAATACGACATCGTGCCAATTACGAGAATATACAGGAACCCTGGAAAATTTACATTTATAAATATTTTCGTACACATACAGTATTTATTAGCCTAAAATTACTTGAATATAATCTGTTTGAATATTTAATTTGGTGTAGGATACGTCCTTGTACGTAGCTAGTATGGGGGCCATTCCCGGAAATCAAATGTAACGAAATAAAGTTAGTTTACAAACGCTTATTGCGACCTTGAGCTTGACACGGCGCCGGCACGTTTTTTAAGGTGAAATATACAGGGTGTTCATTTTAATTTGTCTACTATTGCTATCTCTATAGATCTATAAGAACTACGAGGTTGGTTAAATTAGACTGCCATTTTATAAAAGAATATCAACGAGCGAAGCATTTTTTTTACCAGTGGTTCTCAAAATACGTGGCGCACCTTTTTTAATTTTTAAATGGGAACAAACAATTGTTTTCCTTATTCGAAAAAGTTATTTAATCTGAATTCAACGATATAAACAAGTCATTACATCAGAAAATAATTGACAAAATTACAATTTAAATTTATATTCATTTTATTGAAATTTCGTAATAAGAGTTTTATGAATGAGAATAACTGACCATTTATATTTTGTTTTTGATATCTACTTTTATTTGTTAATACCTACTATTTATGAATAATTTTACCAGTGCCGAAAAAACTGATATTTTAAAGGTGTACATATTGTGTCGCAAGATTATGTACTCATGCTGTAAATATGTACAATGATCAGTAGCCTGCTAAGAAGTTCCTATCCCGCAGTATTTTAGAAAACCGGAATCAAGACTCCGCGAAAATACTGCGGCATTTAAATATAACAGCAACACTCGACTAACAATATTCAATTGTTATCATTTATCATTCATAGTACTCTTGTTACAACAAGATTTTAATAAAACTAATAAAAATTTAAACTGCAATATTCTCATTTATTTGTGACGTAAGACTATGATTTATTTAAATCGCTAGATTCAAAATAAAATACTATATCAGATAAGGAAAAAAATGAGTGTTTCTATTTAAAATAAGAAAGTCGAACAATGTACAAGGTGTCTCAAAAGAAATTTTATGTTTATTTAGCTTACTGCGTGAACGCAACGTATCCGAGGGGCGCGGGGGTTATGTCAATCGGTAGCCTGGCTCTTGGGAATTTAGTCGCTATGGAGCGTTTCTCGGGAGCAGACCGCGCGTTGTGCGTGCGAGAGTTTTACAAAATCGGTGATTCGGCGACTGTAGCGCGTAGAAAATTCTGCAGTATTCGAGGTTTTCGCCACTTAAATGATGCACCAAGCATTCCTTCGACATTGGGTTAAAAAGTTGGAAGAGACTGGTACAACGCTGGATAAATCAAAATCCGGGCGACCTAGGTCATCAAGAACGGTAGAAAACGTGGAGAATGTTAATCAGTCTGTTCGTGACGACCCGAACCTTTCAATTCGGAAGCGCGCAAGTGCTTTCAATGTGCATAGATCATCATTACATCGCATTATGCACAAAGACCTAAAGCTGCACCCCTACAAAATTCAATTGGTGCAAGAATTAAAGCCCCAAGATGCCAGTCAGAGGCTTTATTTCGTAAATCAGGTGATTGGGCGATTTTCAAAGTTTACCAACATTTTGTTTTCGGATGAAGCTCATTTTCATCTTAATGGCCACGTAAATAAGCAGAACTGCCGCTACTGGAGTGCAACGAATCCGAAACGCAAACATCAGAAACCCCTACATTCGCCTAAAGTGACCGTATGGGCTGCGATGTCGGCGCGAGGAATTATCGGCCCTTACTTTTTTGAAGACGAAAGGGGGCGTGCAGTTACAATGAATTCAGAGCGTTATGTGGAGATGTTAGACAACTTCTTGGTACCTGAACTGCAAAACTTTCCTGGCTATAACCAAAGAACATGGTTCCAACAGGAAGGAGCAACTTCACACACGTCCAATATGTCTCTGCCACGTGTTCGTGAAATTTTCTCAGGCAAATTGATCTCCCGGAGAGGTGACATAAATTGGCCTCCACGCAGTCCAGATTTAACCCCTATGGACTTTTTCCTATGGGGTTATCTTAAATCTAAAGTTTACGCCAATAAACCGACTTCACTGGCGCATTTGAAAGAAAATATCCGTCACGAAATGGCAGCCATCCCTGAGTCCACCTGCCGAGACGTCATAAGTAATTTTACTGTTCGATTAAATGAGTGCCGAGATCGCGAGGGTCTACATTTAGTCGATATTATTTTTAAGAAATAAATCCCCAAAAAGTGTGTTTTAATAATTAATAAACCTTTTTTCTATATACGGCTTACTTTTTTTTAATCGATCCACTAAATATAAAATTTCTTTTGAGACACCTTGTATATTGAAAACCACGAAACAAAATATTTCTACTTGATATATTGCTTGTTCTAGAGATATCAATACTGGGGAAATTAAAATGAACATTCTGTATGCTCTTCAAAGTTATGCATATATTTATTTTTAATATAATATCCTTTTTAATTCAGGTGTATAGTTTAATTAGATTAGTAGGTCACTCTCTCATATTGAAAATACATATGTTATTATGTTTAACTGACCCTTGGGGTTTGGACGAACGACCCCCCGCGCAATCGAAAATCCGCGTATAACGTTTAACTTTTGTACAAATAATCTATTGTTGACTGGAAGATTTAACAATAACATAAATAGTCAATTATCACATCACTTATTTTTATATTATTTTAAAAACGTGTAAAATCGTTTTTAAAGTATGTTTGATTAGGTTATCGAGACAATTTTGCACAAATTCTTCTTAAGTTAAACCAAGACTCACTGTATATACTTTTCCATAGTTACAATGATATTTGTTGAGGTTATTTTTCTAAGCATAATTCTATAAAGATTAAATTTTCTTTAATATGTATAAAAATTGTTTAACTGCTGGAGGATTTAAGTTAATTTAATTACAGAAATTTATAAAAGTGTTTATATTGGTTATTTTTTTAAATGTTCTACAAATATTAAACCTAGAAAGAACCATTGTTCAGGGAAAGGTTAACGGCAAGACGAGAAGAGGTAGATCTGCACAACGTTGGATCGACATAACCTCAAAAATATTGCAAAAACCGCTAGTCCTGAGAACTGCGCAAGACCGTGAGAAGTGGAGGTTGTTCGTCACCCAGACAGTTCCTGTCAACGTCCCATCATGACCATGATGAATCACAATATATCTATTAAGATATTATAATGGAAGAAGAATTATAGAAATGTATAAAAGTGTGTTTATATTGGTTATTTTTTCAAAAGTATTTTGAATATTTTTCAGCTATGAGAAGGGATAAACTATTTGTTGTTAAATTTTTACATGGAGAAGATGAAACGTCTTTATTGGTGCATTCGAAATGTATGAAAGTGTTTTTGGTTCCGGTTTATCGAATATTTGTACTGAAAAACCTATCGTCAAATTTTTCCGCTGCAAAATTTTAATCTCTCCGATAAAAACTATATGCTGTTATGTAAAATGATTACATATAGTTGCAAAATAAAATTCTAAAACTGAGCTGCCTATGTAGTTTGTAATCCGAATAGTAAGCACTGCTATTAATAATATTTACCACAAATTTACCATAGTAAACAGTAACTGGTTTTTCATTCCGTAATAATCTAAAATCTGTCACCAGTTAGTTTACAGTTTTGAACAGTTTTTGAAAAAGTTTTACTACTGATCACAACCAAAAGTAACCGTGATATAAGCTTGACTTTTTACTTTTCTAGAATTTATTAATTTTAACCCGATTTTTTCTAAAAAAAAGTACAAAAAAAATTACTGTCCAGGGTTCGGGACGAAATGGGGTTAAATTAAAAATCTGTAATAATTCTATGTAATGTACATTGATCCAAACCCAAAACATACGAGAGGAATTTTTGAACAGATTTCGTTTTTGGAAAATATTGCAGATTTTATGTTTTTGACAAAATTAATTATTTTTTAATACCTAGCTAAATTATGGCCGATAATATTATGGATTTTTTGTAATTATGGCTAAGGTGTCTTTTATCTTTTAGTATTTTTTTTTTTATTTGTTTGTTTAAAAATATAATAAAACCAGTGGCGAAAGGAAACCTCCGCTAGACTTGCCCTCCCATAAAAAAATATTTAAAAAAAAAATAAACTAAAAAAAAAATTTTTTTAATAATTTAGATAAATCTTCAAAAATACATCAAATTATGTTCTATACAAATTTTTGTCCAAGGCTTGCTTTACTAGTTACGAATTAATTATCATGACCATGGAAACGTTACATATAAGTATGAAAAAATTGAGAATTGGAAAAATTTTAAATAATTTTACAAAAAAATTTCGAAATTTTTCGTTTTATCAAAAAACGTGTCAAATAAAAGTTATTAGTTATTGCATTTATAGTAACTTTTGTTCAATAAATTTTTTCGAAATATTTTTCTGTTGCTAAATATTCGCAAAAATATTAAAATCGACACGAGTAAACTCCCATTTCTAGTCAACCGATTTTCATAAAAAACAATAGGGTTCTTCCTATTTAATAGGAGAATTTTTTAGTACCAGAACGAACTCTTTAAGTTAAACCGTTTTTGAGTTATCGTGTATACACACAGACAGACAGACAGACACACACACACACACACACACACATACGGACGGCACTTCGAAAATAGGTTTTTTGGATTCCCTGGACCATGAAACGTGGTCATCCGTCAAAATCTCGACATCGAAAATTTTCGCGATTACAATACTTGCCCCTTATATATTAAGGTTGGGCAAGTAAAAAATGTAACAGCTAAGAACCGAGTTCATATCTGTAGAATGTAGTGTTTAGTAGGTCCGACCTACTATTAGCTGTCGTGACTCAACCTATTGTTTGGTTCAGTTAAGTTTTTTGATCTAAACGTATCATAGAGGAATAAATCATTTATAGTATGGAAATACTTATAAAACATATAACACATTGTTAATAGGGGAGATATAAGATCAGAAACCTCTTTAATAATGAAAACGATCATGTTTCTTAAATAAATTAGTGAAGAGTTACTTTATAAAATTGTAATTTAGCTTCAGTGCAAACCGTAGGCGCAGCCCCCGGTGCGTTACTGATTTATTTAAAAGACAGCTTGGTTGGTTTAGAATTTTTCTTTTCTTCTGTAAAAAACTATAATAGGCCCCCGGAGCTCCATATAGAGGTGAAGGCCGGCGTAGCCGGTCTGAGGCCCCTAGTATTTTTATATTTTCTATATAACAGTAGACATCAAAATAATGTGAAAAAGAAAGTCATATTTATTTACAGATATAATGATTTATGTATTAATAACGAAGAAGCAGCAAGTAGTGTAATCGATATGATTGCTTCACTAAATGGTAGTAAATAATAAAATAGATTAGTATCTACATATATGATTTCATAACTTACATAACTTTTTCGATATTTCTAGGATACGCGGTTCGTCTGCCAGTTTTTCCAAATTATCGCAAATCTTGAAAACATTTTTCAATATATATCATGGGGGGGTGCGCCCATATAAATGGACTCGCGAGTTCAAACTCGTGTTGTGCGCGACTCAACTATAATAACTATACTGTTTTTAAATAAATACTAAAGAAAATAGTTATCATGTTACACAATAGTCATGTTTAAATAAAATAGGTATAGAATATCGATGATAATACGTATTTACCTATAAACTTGTACAACACGTATTACAATCGATCGTAACCAGAGCTTATCTAGGTGTAGCTTAAATGTTTTATTGGCGCCACTAAGTTTTTAAATGTGATACAATAATTTAATATCTGTTCACAAAACTAATTACCAAGGCTGATATTAAAAATATGTAACAAATTGTACACTAACAAAATGAAAACTGAAAATCTGTCGAACAAAAAAAAAAAAAAAAAACTAAATAGTAGTTGTGACGCAAATTATTTTACTATAACATTTGTTGATTTTCAGAAATTGTTAATAAGGTATTTTGCCCGAAGTAAATACTAGGTGAATTAAACTATGTTTTGTCGTTTAGCCTACTGTTCACTTCAACATCCAGTATGCAAGTATTTCAAATGATAATTTATTTTTTGTTCTTGAAAAAGAAACACTTCCGGATATTTCAAAAGAAAGTAATGTTGAATCAAATAATGTTTTGGAAAAAAAGAAACATAATCCTCCTCCAGTTATTATTGAAAATGTTACTGATTATCCAGCTATGTTAACGACATTGTTAACAACCTTAAGTCAAGAGGAACTTGAGTGTAAAACTCTGAAAGAAAATGATGTAAAGGTAAACGCTAAATCGATCGAGGCCTACAGGAAACTAATCAAGATTCTCCAAAAATATAACATTGCTTACCACACACACCAACTTATACAAGATATAGAGCGTATATAGCTGTGATACGCAATATCCACCCATCAGTTTCACCCAGTGAGATAAATGAAGCTTTGGAAGCAATGGGATTTGATATACGAAATGTAAGTAACATTCGTAATAAACAATCTAAGGAACCATTACCTCTATTCTTTGCGGACAAAGAACCAAATTTGGACAATCAAATTTTTTTGACATCAAGTTCTAACAATATGAGATACCACAGTGCACGCGCTTTCAAGACTATGGCCACACTAAGTCGTATTGTACCAAAGCATATTACTGTGTTAAGTGTGCTGGAAACCATTCAACAGGTAGTTGTCAGAAGTCAACAAATGACCCACCAACATGTGTATTATGTGGCGGGCCACATCCAGCTAACTACAAGGGTTGTTCGGTATACCAAAAAATTCAAAGATCGAGATAATGGACCAGTGTACGGCCAACAAGCATCTCCATTAAACAATGGAAAACCTTTAATTCTTATAATAATACAACCCGCAGAGAAGGAGTAACTTATGCTGACATGACAATTATTATGCACGACATAATAATTTTTCAAGCGAAAATCAAAATGAGCCATAGAATAATAGTGATGTAACTTTACATCAGTTTTTAACGAAGTTTGAAAATATGTTAAGCCAACTTATGAACCAAAATAATATGATAATAAACATGCTATCTACCATGATAAATAAATTGTCACCGTAATGGATAACTCCTTAAGAAATTTGTTTATGGAACGCTAATGGACTTGCACAACATCGGCAAGAAGTTGAAATTTTCCTTAGAGAACAAAAAATAGATATTTTGATAATATCTGAAACCCATTTCACTGACAGACAATACTTTAAAATAAACATTATATTACTTATGTCACTAATCACCCTGACGAAACGGCACATGGGGGAACAGCTATCATAATTAGAGACAAAATTAAACATCATGAATTAGAGAAATATGAAGATTACCTTCAGTCGACGTGTATAAAAATACATGACCCTTTTGGTTCACTGGTTATTGCAGCTGTATATTTTCCTCCTAAGCATTCAATAAAAAAAGTTGCATTTGAAGAGTTTTTTCAAACTCTTGGTAATCGTTTTATTGCTGGTGGAGATTTCAATGCCAAACACACTCAATGGGGCTCTTGACTTATAACACTAAAAGGACGAGAACTACAGAAAACCATTATAGCTGGAGATTTCAAACCCATCAGCACAGGCAAACCTACCTATTGGCCAACCGATCCAAACAAAATCCCTAACCCTTTAGATTTCTTCATTACCAAAGATATATCGACACATTACATTGATGTAATTTCCTGCTTTGATTTATTTTCCGACCATTCATCCGTAATTGCAACTATTAGTACAACCATTATTAAAAAAGACAGAAAGCGTAAATAAAAACACAGACTAGGGACTCTATAGGAAATATTTAGAAGATAATTCAGTACTAAAAATACCCCTAGAAAATGGAGAAGACGTTAATAATGCGGTAAAAAATATTACATCCATCATTCAAGAAGCTGCCAAACAGTCTACGGCCCCTATATAATGATTCTGTAATGAACTATCCAGAACATATTAGGGAGAAAATAACTGAGAAAAGAAAAGCTAGAAGAATTTGGCAGTACAGCAGGCACCCGAATGACAAAAAGGTATTAAATAAACTAACAAAAGATGTAAAGAATCTCTTATATAAATTTAAAAATGACAAATTCCACGATTACCTTAGCAACCTTTCGTCTCATCCTCAAGACTATTATTCTCTCTGGAAAGCGACAAAAAAGCTTAAAAGACTTGTGCAGTTAGTTCCTCCATTACGGAATAGTGATGGTATCTCTAGCCCAGGGCTAGAGATAGTAAGGAAAAGGCGGATAGATTCGCTGATCATTTGTCGCAAGTATTCCAACCCTTCCCTTCCATGACAACTCTCGAAGAAGAAAATATAATTAAAAACTTTATCGAATCGTCTTTTCAGCTGTCATTTCCAGTAAATTATTTTACTCCTGGTAAAATTAAAGTAGAAATTAAATTCTTAAAAAATAGTAAAGCTCCTGGGTATGATCTTATTACTGCAATAATGTTGAAAGCATTGCCACGGAAAACACTTGTACTACTCACTCAGATATTTAATGCTATTATCAGAACACAACATTTTCCAAGTCAATGGAAGTTTGCTCAGATAAATATGGTACATAAAGTAGGAAAACCAGCACATGAAGCAGCTTCTTATATGCCAATTTCATTATTACCATCTATGTCTAAATTACTAGAAAAACTAATTTTAAAACGACTTAAACCTATTATTGAAGAAGATGTACTCCCAGATCACCAATTTGGTTTTAGGCAACAGCATTCTACTATAGAACAAGTTCACCGTGTAGTTCACATTATAGAAAACACCTTGGAAGAACGAAAAGTATGTTCAGCTGCTTTTCTAGGTGTTAGTCAAGTTTTTGATAAAGTATGGCATACTGGCCTTTTATATAAAATTAAAAAATTTTTGCCTTATCAGTTCTTCTTAATATTCAAATCTTTTTTATCTGACAGATATTTTCAAATAAAATATTACGAAGAAAATACCCAATAAAAGCCGGATTACCCCAGGGGAGTGTTTTAGGACCAACGCTTTACCAAATTTTCACAGCAGACATTCCAAATGATGAGTCTATCGCAATGGCTACTTACGCTGACGACACAGCAATTCTAGCTATGAGACAAACCAGTGGAAGCATCTAACCTTTTACAAAGATCATTAAATGATTTACAGGTATGGCTCAAAATATGGCGCATAAAAATAAATGAATCAAAATCTCACCACATCATTTTCATCAACAGAAAAGTCATTTGTCCCCAAGTTTTCTTAAATAATACAGCATTACCGCCGACAGAGGAAATTACATATCTAGGAATGCACTTAGATAAAAAATTGACCTGGAAGGCCCACCTAACAAGTAAAAGAAAACATTAGATTTGAAAATTAGAAAATTGTATTGGCTTCTTGGTCATAAATCTAGTCTAAGTATATATAATAAAATTCTAATTTATAAAATTATATTGAAACCAGTTTGGACATACGGAATACAATTATGGGGTTGTGCTAAATCATCAAATATTAACAAAATTCAGAGGTTTCAGAACAAAGCTTTGCGTACTATTGCAGGTGCTCCTTGGTATGTGAGTAACATGACATTACATAATGACTTAAAAATTAAAAGTGTTAAGAAAGAAATTAAAAAGTTTGCATCTAAACATATTATTCGTCTAAATTATCACACAAATGTACCCAAATGTCGCCTTAAATTTGTTCCAGACAGTTCCAGTGACATTCGAAGACTACAACGCGTTAAACCCTTGGAACTTGCTGAGTGACAATATTTACTGTTTTTTATTATTTTTATAAATATTTTATTAGTACTAAGTTTTGTATTATAATTATTATATACTGGAAGTTCACTATTGAGTGACAACTCCACACATGTTATTAGTAGCTATTAAATTTAACTTCTATTAAGGTTAACCTCTTTGGTTAATTGTAAATATTATCAATAAAGAAAAAAATAAAAAAAAAATAAATAAAACTAATTGTAACTGTAAAAACTGTGTAATTGAAGTAAGTATGATTGTATATCTACATTACACAAATACTGTACAAGTACCTAGGAAAAAATGTGCTAGACTAGACTTTTTTGTTATTTTTGCTAAAATTTCTCATTACCATTAATTATTATGTCATTATGATAAATAGTAACAATATAACACACAATTTAAATAACTGTCAAGATGATTTAAATCCTTTCATATGAATAAGAGTTTCATTTCTTCACAATAAATTTCACATAACATCACAAAAAATAAACAATATAATCTTTACGAGATCTTTTAAAAGTGCGACTGACAAATAATTACAATATGAGTCAACATTCAACAAAAATATTCATTGTCAACGGGTCAGAAACGTATTAAAAAAACAGGTTTTGTGCCAATAATTCATCTAAATATTAAAATGTTAAAATATTTTTTGTTTATAAAGAAAATTGTGGTAATGCCTAAGCATATACAGATTTTAAATCGCACGTGCGATCATAGGATAATACAAAACAAACGTATTTTATTTCCCTCGATCATAAATTATTCTACTGTCAAAGTTAATTATTTGCCAATGAAATATTTTATAAAATTTATATATTTACTAAAATGTTATTTTATGTTATTATTGACTTTCATATTTCTATATTTGCATTGCAAGTCATCAAATATTTTATTATTTTATATCAAATGTACTTGTTCGCACATGCCATTTATAATCTGTTTTATAACGCTTAGGTAATAAAGACTTACTTCTTCTTCCAAAATTCACTCAAAGTTTCCGAAAATAAAAATCCAACAATAATAATCAACATAAAAGCCTGACTGAGTAGTCCAAATCTTGATTGGTGCAACTGAGAAGTATTAACTTTTTGCTGTAGCGCTTCTGCACTCGGTACTTGCGCAGAGTCGCATAAAGCGCTGGTTGTATCTTCCTTTCCGTCTTCAGAGATTTTTCGATTATTTGCTATAGAGGTCACTGTAGTGTCGCTAATAAAACCACCACGTACTTTGAAATAAACTTCAACTCCATAGATCAAGAAGAACACGACGACTATGAACAACAAAACTGCATAACAACCATTGAAAATGTGGGCGTAGAAATTCTGCAACAAAACATATAATTTATTGTTAAGTTATAAAATGACTGGAATATATAAAGCATTATAAATTTTCTTTATTTATGTTTAGATTACGTTTTATTAGATTTGTAATGTTTCTTTGGTTTAATCGGAACTAGATTTTGAATTCAAGTAACTTTTAGGCTTTTAATCATTTTGTTTAACAAAAGTCCAATTCAATCGTTAAAAAGTGAGATTTTGACAACTTCAGAAAATAAAAATCCGGTTTAGTTCCGCGTAAACATTTGGGATAGACTATAGGTTAAACAGGTATATATGAAGTGTTTGTTTTTTAAGTTTTGTTAAATCTGTATTTAACTATAAAATGTACAATTTTATTATACTTTTATTTATTTATTTATATACACAACAAACTACATTAAAATACAACATGCAAAATTTAAACAAGTGTTAAACAAAGTATAAGTAAAACAAGAAAAGAAAAGTGATTGACTAACAATTAATAAAATGAAAAATTACAAAAAAGAATAAATAAATAAATAAATAAATAAACCAGTGGCGAAGTGAAACCTCCGCGAAGTGAAAAAAAAATAATAATAAAAAATAAAATAAAAAAAAATAAATTTAAAAAAATTAAAAAAGTTTTAGGTAAATCTTAAAAAATACATCAAATTATGTTCTATACAAATTTTTGTCCAAAGTTTGGTTTACTAGTTACGAATTTTTAAGTTTTTTAAAGTTTAATAACTTCCGATTCCGGTTTCGGATTTTTATAAAAAACAATAGGGTTCTTCCCAATTAATAGGAGAATTTTTTAGTACCAGAACGAACTATGTTGAACCGTTCTTGAGTTATCGTGTACACACACACACACACACACACACACACACACACACACACACACACACACACACACACACACACACACACACACACACACACACACACACACACACACACACACACACACACACACACACACACACACACACACACACACACACACACACACACACACACACACACACACGCACGCACGCACGCACGCACGCACGCACGCACGTACACACGCACGCACGCACGCACGCGCACACACACAGACACGCACGCACGCACACGCACACACACGGCACTTCGAAAATAGGTTTTTTGGATTCCCTGGACCATAAAACGTGGTCATCAGTCAAAATCTCGACATCGAAAATTTTCGCGATTACAATACTTGCCCCTTATATATTAAGGTCGGGCAAGTAAAAATAATTAAAAAATGTTTTACAAAGTGACAAATGAAGATCAAAATTAAAATTAAATGATTTAAATGTAAAATGAAGATAAACTAGGTATACAATTATGTAGGTAGTAGTAAACTATAAATATCTGTTTATTAAATCACACGAAGGCGACGCTTCAATGTTTTTAAATTTGTTGAAAAAAGGGTATTTGAAGGGTCTTGAAAATTTGTCCGAGCAAATGGCTGATGAATTTAATATTTAATTCGCAGGGTACGAATGGGTGCGTTTAGACTGATATTAGACAATAGCTCCATACAGTCAATTTTATCGACTAGTGTTTTTAAAATTAAGCAGATATCAGTGAAATAGGCGCATTGCGTTAGATATAATGTGCTGCAAATTGGATGACGTCTTACTAAATGCGAAATGATGTTTTTTTTTTGTAATAATTCAAGCCTGTTAATGAATATCTGATATTGAAGATTCCATATCACGCTACAATAACTTAGGTGACTAAGCACAAAGGCATTATATAATTTAATAGAAGTTAAAAAGTCTTTGAAATATAGAGATAACTCGTTTTTCCGAATCTAAAACTAACTTCAAATTAAACTAACGCGTAGTTCTTAATGAATCAAGTTTAATAATATTTAGAACGTTGGGCCGCTAAGTAAAATAACAAAAGTAATCAATTATTACAAAAGTCACTCGTGGCATCGACGGTGACTTCGTAAAAGTAAAGTAAAATCTATTGGACACAAATCAATTCAGACTTATATGTATCGGGAGACCCATTTAATCGAGAATGTATGAAGATCTCAAAAACTACAAAAGATAGTACTTTGGTCAAATAAAGCCAAATTATCATTACAACTAATGCATTTAACTGGAACTTCATTAGTTTCGAAAAAAATGCATAGCACACTAAATATATGCAAAAAAACTAAAATTCGTCAAATTTAATTTTCCCTTATAACTTCTTTATCGAAAATCGTAAAATATTATAAACAAAACATTGTTGCGGCAACTTTTTGATTACTTTCCAGAGACAGTAAAAAAATCATTGACCATTTTTCAATGACTATAGTCGGATTGCTGATAGGTGACTGTTCGTTGCTACAAATATGGATATACAATACTATATGCTTTCTCTGTCTATATCATTATACTTATTTGCATACCCATAGTAACGTATAGTGACGCAAGTTGACAACTAACCTTCCAAATTATTTTAATAAAAAACAAAGCATTGGATGAAACGGCGTGATTCGTAGATATCTTTACTAATTTGAGCACGAAAATAAATTTACAGCAGTACTCAAACAAACCAAATTATTAATTTTAAGGTAATAATTATAAATAAGGAAAAACTTATATAATCTGTCTCAATTTGTAATACGAAACTAGATCTGGTTACTTTGGTAACTGTTGTGGTGTAAACAGACTTTGGCGTATCCGTGTGAACCAATACTATGATAATATTATAAATGTATTGTCAATATACAACATAAAAAATGAACTTTTCCTGTTAGTTCCGTATTACAAAATGAGACAGATAATACTCATACGTAAATTTTGGATTATAATTTGTTGTTTAATTAAATTAAATTTTTATGTTTCCCCTAAGTACAAAGTAATAAAATATTAAGTAAAAATATATTTATTCATATAATATATTTCTACAAGTTGTATTTAAATGTTTATTTTTATTTTTTTTTAATTAGTCACTGTAATGCATGATATCGTCGTCATCTGAACTATCGCTGTTATTTCTTGTATTTATTATTATTGGATTAATATCATCAACAATCCTTTGCCTTTCCCACCATTCATTTATTAAATTTTCGATTTTTTTAACAGATTTTGCCCAAGTTTCACAACTAATTTGATCACAGGCTACTTGCAACATTTTCAAAACTTCGTTATCACTATATCCGTTTTGACCAATATGTCTATCATAATAATTTTTTGTTATACCCCAAATTAGTTCAATGGGGTTAAACTAACAGTGATAAGGAGGTAATCTTAGTACTTCATGACCATACGTTTGTACCAATGTATCAATAAAATAAACTGGTTCAGATTTTAATTTCCTTCGTTTTCTCGTGATTTTGTTAGTGAGAAGTTCAGATTTATTACATTTTATAATTTTACGAATTGTTGATTCCGAAATCTTTAAGGCAGCTGCTACTCTTTGACGGACACAAGATAGAGAAACAAGTGGCCCAATGTTCTCTTTTTCGGAATTAAAATATTCCAGCAGATTTAAAATTAAAGTTTGTAAATTTAATAATTGGCCGCAAGATCTATTAATTAATATTATTAACAGACACTGACAGCTAAGACAAATAACAAAAAACATTTTTAAAATCGCTGAAAAATGGTAACTAGATTATTATATGAATGCACTACTTGATACATACATGTAACAGTCACCTATCAGCAATCCGACTATAGTTATTTTTTTTTATAGAACCTATTTATGTTTTTTCATTTTTGAAATGGACAAAAGTTTTTTTTATGATTTCAATGATGGGTAATGATAAGTAATTATATCAATTGATATCAAAAGGAACTATATCTTGAACTGCAGAGTAAAGAACGAGAATTAGTTTTAAAAAATATTTTAATACGGATTAATAAAAAAATATTTCCACATAATTTTTTAAATCTCACTCCATCGGACTTGGTTTAAAAAGCTGAAAAAACTGAATTGAAAAATTGAGAAATGCATCCATGTGCATTCACAATGAATCAAAATAGTGGAACTGGAATTTAGGAAGATTACTTTTTCGAAATATATTGAATTTTTTTATTTTAGTAGATAATTATAAATATGTATATTTACCTACGATCATCAAATAATAAATGCATTATGTGTCTAACTGTAAATACATAATGAGGTTCGTATTGCAACAAGTGAAAAAAATAAATTAACGTTTTTTTACACAGCAAGTTAGTTACAATGTTTAGCGCTCAGTAATGATAACTATTTGCGCCTCATACAGCCCCTCTTTATAACTAAAATATTATTTACAAGTTAAAATAAATAAAACAATAAATAATATGGTGTAGATTTACAACATCCCACTGCACACTGTGCATGCGTCACACACACGTCATTTGTTCAATATACAGAGATTCTAAACAAGTGGGACTGTGCAGAACTTTTATTTATGTCATTAAACTAGAAGATGGGTAGCTCGCTTCGCTCGGCTTCTTCTAACCAAACATTTAGTAACCTAAGATAGTGTTTTGTCATTATACTAGAAGATGGGTAGCTCGCTTCCAGAAACCATTGCTTTAGAGCCACTGATAATTTTTGAATTATTTAGTCTAGTCGTTATGTGCTGCCATCTGTATAGAGTTTGAAGTGGGATATTGTAAATCTTGTCCAATAATAGTATTTTAAACATTGTTGTAGATTACAATCAGCTAGCCATCTTGAAACGTCAGTTCTCAAGTTCGACATTTGACACTAATGTCTAAGTAAATTAAATTTACTAATTTTTTAATGACAAAACTATATAGTTGTAGATAAAATAATGTATTTGACTCGCATATAATGGTTATATTTCACTCGGATGATTACAACCCTCGCCTACGGCTCGGGTGGTAAACCTCATTCTCGTGAAATATAGCCACCATTATATGCTTGTTAAATAAAATACTATAATGGGTCTAATTTCGATCTGTTTTAAGTGAAACACATATAAACAAAATAAAATTAGCGTTATATTAGATTTTTTTATGTACAGTTTCCAAATATAGTCAATAAACACACCAAAAATAGTTATTTTCTCTGGACGGACGTCAAACCACAAATTATAAAACAAGGAAGATAGCGGACTCCCACGTTACGGCTTTGGACAGCGATAGTTGCGACATTCGTGGTTGTAATATGAACTAGGATTAGGTATTATGCAACCCGCAGTGCACACAAATTTATTTTTATATTTTAAATTGCTATGAATCGCGCGATCATTAATTTTCTACCAAAATTGAAAAATAAAATGTAGTTTTGGTAGAAAATTAAAGATTGCCTTGAACCGAAAATTATGATTAATTTATTTACAACTCTGCTAATTAATTTCCTAAAATTAAAATTAATTACAATTGTTAAAAGTTAATACTTCAGTAAGCATTAAGTTTTATTATTTTATTTGCAAGCAAGCATATGAAATAAATAAACAAGTATTTATTTTTTACTTTTATATTTATTGTACATATTAAATTTAGTCTGTGCCATTTTTTTTTATTACACTATTTATATTTCTTTTGCATTTACCATTTAAAATATTATTAATTACACTACACCATTTGAAAATAAAAAATGTGGTTCTAATATTTAAAAAATTCATATAAAATTCATCGCTGTCACAATCACAATTTACTGTCACCTGTCGTTACAACGTCAAAAACATATGCCGATAATGAAGTGTTCTCAAAATGTTGGTTTAAAAAAAAACGCTTTTAGCGCTGTCGGTGGATGGAATATAACTTAAAACCGTTTCAAGGCCGTGTATATGAGAGTTTCATACCCCTGCGTCAAACGTCATGCCGTGGTTATGCCGTGGTTCTTTCAACTGTTTTTCAACTGTTTTTTCAACGGAAACTAGGAACATGCCGGTGTTACACCCACCCTCTCTGGTCGGCGGCTGACGTCCCGTTGTGCTGACCAGGATCTTTTTTCTTCTTACGAGGTCTTTCTCGGCTTCTCTTCGGAATGACCGGCTGTGGGAAAGGCTCTTCGGGTTTCTCCTGAAACTTGCTAAGGTCTGTTGAGTGAAACTTACCTATTGGTTGTCCACCCATTCCCTCTAGCTCATAGGTAGTGGGAGTTACAACCCTCGCTATCTTGTAAGGTCCATCTCTCTTAGAAGCTAGTTTGGAGTTGAGCTCCTTTTCTGCATTGCTCAATAAGTGACTTTTCACCAGTACTTTATCTCCTGGAGCGTACGATTCGGCTGGGCAACGGATCTTGTTCATCTTGGCCTTTATCTTTTCTTGATCAGCCTGGATACCATCTTCTGTTATGATATGCCCCAAGTAACGCACAGCCCCAAGGTACTCGAGAAGTTACAATTCTCGCGCTTGGCTCTGAGTTTGAAAAGTGTCAGTCTTAGGAACACAAGTTCTAGATCTTGCAAATGTTTCCGACAGGACAATTATGTCATCTATCATCTGATCCAATTTCTTCTTCAAGAATTCTTACTTCTTGGCTGGAACTGTGTATGGTGGGACGTACGTAGGAGCATGCGAACCGGTCTCGATCGAGTGTTCGGCAAAATCGGTTGCCTCTCCCCCTGGCGCAGACTCTGTTGCATGTCTTTTTAATAGATCATTTACTTCTGATTTTTGATCTTCAGTGAGCGCCTTTCCTTCATCTGCTCGTAGGGCTAGATGATCTACAACTATCTCGCTTACTTCTGTGGAAGTCTTCATCAAGATGGTTTCTGAATACGGGAACTTTTCATCTGGTTTAGCTTTCAGATACCAACTTCTCTCACTTGGTTCTAATAAAATACCTGAATCTTCGAGAAAATCGATTCCTAGTCGTATGCGGTTGTTTTCCAAGTCAGAGAACACAATAAGCGTTGTAGTGACCGGACGACTGGCGACTTCAATATCCACCGTTTTTGTTTTTTTATTGCTTTGGTCTGCGATATTCCATAAGCGTACGCTAATCTCACAGTGTCGTCTTCAAAAGTTCATCCTTTGTTTTTTAGAAGCTTGTACAAAGTGTTTCCCACGATGCTCGCTTTTGATCCCGAATCTGCGTACGCTATGCCGTTTGATCCTAATATCGTGATTGGGATCGTTGGCCTTGGACGTTTTGATGACTCTTCTGCGACAGTCATCTTGCAAAACTCGAGACAATTTGCATCAACAGTTTTTTCGGTTTTCACCGACGGAGTACACTTTGGGCATTTAGAACGTATTACGCCAGGCGTTTGACATCCATAACACCTGATGCCGGGCGTACCTGGAACACTTCCTTGTACTGGACTGCTTGCATATTTGATATTATTTTTAATTTTGTTTCGACACTCGTCAAAAGTGTGCCCATATTTTCTGCAGAAACTGCAGCGAGGCCGATCTCCTTTTGACACGTCCTTTTTTGACTCATTAGATGCGCGTGTCGTTTCTCTGAGCATACTTTCCACATCTCGTGCAGCGTTCAATAGTTCACGAAAAGTGTTAATTTTGTCTCGCAAAACTCGCTTTCTAATTCTACGGTGCAGCAATCCATATATCATGTCGAGTTGCATATTTCCGACAACTCGTCTGGTATGTGAGCCAACAGAGCCCACGCACGACAAACGAACAGGACAAACGAACAGATCTGTGGACGTGCATTCGTCCTGTTCCATAGTGAACAGTTCTTTATATACCTGATATGCCTGTTTTTTTGTCTTTGCATACGAGTCTCGCAGCGCTTGCACTGCTTCTTCCCATGTTGTCACCTGCGTTCGAATACCTAGCCACCACGTAGCTGCTGTTCCAGGTAGGAGCATTGGAAGCCCACGCACCGCGTTTTCGTTTGACCCATTCGCACAGTCTTTATAAATCTGAACCGCGTTTATGAATGCTTCTACGTTCGAATCCGGTGCCGCGCCGACTTTTGCATTGCATTTTACAAAATTTTCGCTTTTAGTATTCTCTACATTCACTGAGTTTGTATTTTCGGCCGTTTGTAACACTGGTAACCGTAAACTAACAATTAACAGGTTTAACTGTTCATTCGTCATGGTTATTAGTTGATGTCCCTCCATTTTCTGAGGTTTCCTTGGACAACCACGTTTTTCTTAGATTTTATTCATTCACGTTACCACACATTCCAGGTAACAATAACTATTTTTAATCACTCACTTTTTATTATTCTGTAAATGATTGTTTATCAACAATTTGGCCACACGTTTTGGGCGCCACTTATAACGGGTCTAATTTCGGTCTTAAGTAAAACACGTATAAACAAAATAAAATTAGCGTTATATTAGATTTTTTTAGGTACAGTTAGCTACAGTTCCAAATATAGTCAATAAACACAAAAAATAGTTATTTTCACTGGACGCACGTCAAACGTCATGCCGTGGTTCTTTCAACTGTTTTTTTCAACGGCAACTAGGAACATGCCGGTGTTACAATACTGTTTTTTAAATTTATGTAGTATACAAAATGAAAGTACAGTCTGTTCCAAACGGTTAAGCGGAACTAAATGGGATTTTCGTTCTTTAAGGTTGTCACGAGAAGGGACCTTGCTGGGGTTATTTCATTTTTCACGTTGGAATGTCAAAATTTAAAATTGTAACAATGAAACCATAGAAACGAATGACATGTCAAAATTAAATTATTTTTTTTTTACAAATTTTAATGACAAAAAAATAAATAAATGGGAAATTTGTATTAAGAATGCACAAAATATCAAAATATAAAGAAAATGACATTTTAAAATGATATTAACCTTAACCAAAAAATGTTAATTGTAAGTATGATTTACAAAGCTTAAACAAAACGACCGAAAAGCACGATTTAAGCGATGAAAGTAACTAGATTGCAAAATCTAGTTCCGCTTAACCATGTGGAACAGACTGTAATTAATATTAACAACTTATTAACAGGACAAAAATATTTAAGAAAAAAGATTTTAACAGTGGTGCAGTCGTAAATATGACCAAAAATATTGTCACTTACCAAATACCTATGAAATTCTTAAATGCGGGAAAATTATTATTTTATTATTATTATTTTTTTTTGTTTTTTTTTTTTTGTTTTTTTTTTTTTTTGTTTTGTTTGGTACTCAAAAGTAAAATATTGAATAGGCAAATGGCCATAAGTGAGACTATCTGGCGGAATTATATTACTAAGCTAATAGACAATGAATCGACAAATTTCAAAACATTGAGAAGAGTCCCTTATTATTAGTGAAAATAAAATATAAGAAAACATAAATCAAGACATAAAAATATACATATTTAAATTCCTTCTAGATGTCAGATTATATTACGTCAAAAAGTTATTGTCTTTCTATTTTTCTTAACTACAAGATATCACTCGGAGAATGAAACTTTATTTTACGCGGCTTAATCTGAAAGTTATGTCAAACAATTATTTATTTCTGAAATATCAAATTTACAATAGTAACATTCCGCAATAGACAAGTTTCATCTTCAAAAAATTAAAAACAGAACTGCGCAGGATATTGCTCCATCACGACAACGCACCAGCACATATTGTCCAACAAACGAACCATTTTTTAGAGAAGACTTCCGTCAAATTATTAACTCGTCGTCCGTATAGTCCTGATTTGGCATCACTTTAGTTAAATTTATTCCCAAAAATACAAGAAAAAATTCGTGGAAAGAGGTCTCGAATCTCGGAAGCAACAGTGTGTGGGTTTCAAGAGGAAGTGATATAGCAAGAAGAATAGAAAACTGTATTTAAAACTTGATTTTCGAAATGAATCGTTTGTACAGAAGTTAATAGAGATTATTTTGAAAACATGTAATTATTTTTAATTTAATAAAACTTTGTTTTCACTATTTTTGACCAAACTTTCAGAGCGAGCCTCGTATATTTTTCTTATTTAATTCTACCTTTTTAACTTAAAATGCTCTCTATAAACTTTTTATGTGTCTTGTATTTTTCTGCCACTGAATTTTAAAAATCGATTATTAAAATATTATAATGTCAACTGAAAATTATTAATAAAAAATATATCATAACCATAACTTTTTTACGTTAACTACACAGATCAAAATAACATTAACTACTAATCTCAGATAAATATTACGAGCGATATTTTCAAAACAAATTATTTAAAATATTGTGGTTTTATCGTCGTTTTATACCCAAACCTAATCTTATCTTGGATTTTTCTTTCAAATAATCCAAAGTTTTCAAAACAATTCAGTACATTAGAATTAATTACTTCTTAGTACAAAACAACTAAAATCTATGAATCATAAAAAATGTTTTAAATGTTTTTAATATGCGGTTTTCAGAAATTTTTATGTTTCAATAAATGTAATATGATTCGATGAATACACAGAAATATTGTGTTTTTCAATACACTTTCAATTAAAACAAAGGTACAGATGAACTTATTGTTGACATATAAGTACACATAAACTTGAGTTTAATTGTACTTAAATTTAAATTATCATCATATAAAATCTTATAAATGTACGTACCTTATCATCATTAGATGTGTTGGCAAGTTGGGTAGTTACAAATTCAGCCAGTAATAAACTGTAATTTATGATGTTGAAAGTGACGAATCCCAGAAAAGACTTCGACAAAAACTGAGGTGTTTCCCAACGAATGTCTTTCAAATGGAACACCTAGCAACAAAACATTTGTATTTAGAACACACACTGAGCACAAAAATGAAACATTAACGTTTATTGATTGCATAACTTCCTTATCAGTGTTTATATTACAATTTTATATGCACTGTATTACTGCTTCAATAATAATAACTTTAACCATAATTGTTTATAACCTTTAGCAGCAAGAATTTGTGAAATGCTATATTTTAAACTCTGTTTAAACAAGCATTCAATTTGTAACGATCATAAATATATATATATATAAGAGTATTTAACGAAAATATAGTTAAAATTAGTGGCGTAGTAAGTGGGGAGGACTAACGCAATTACCCCTGGACGCCAAGTAGAAGGGGTGCGGAAAGTGTATTTCAATTTCAATATGGATTCATGGTCTCAACTTTACCTAACAACCTGTAGCCTGAAGTCTCATATTATAAGAACATTAGGTTAGGTTACGATAGTAAATGGTTGGTACCAGTAGAACCTGAATGGCTAGAATTAAGCTTCAAAAGTATTCTGAACTAAACTTTGTCTTATTCTTAATGTAAAGTTAACAAAAACTGCTGTGCTTTTATTAAAAAAATTGAGGTTTAGGTTGCTAAGTAAAGTTTTGCCGATCCTTGTAATACGAGTCCTGTCCACTTTCAGTTGGCCCAGCTATGAAATTTTCAGTTTCTTTAGAAATTATTAAATAATAAGTAAAAGTAAATGCTGCTTTGTACATTTTTTGACAATATAATCATATTAGAAGCAAAGGGGTCAAAATTTATTCCGTAATATTTAATTTGTGATTATAAAAATAATATTCGTAAAACAAACGTATTTTTTGAGTTCATGTATTCTTGTACTGTATATAAAATAACTGGGCTTTTGCGGTAGCAATGCGTAGTAGGCGTTGGAAAACAAAGTCTGTTTATTGACTGTGATGTATTAAAAGTGTTAAGTCTAAATAATTTTAAAACATGGGCAGAGGCAAAGCTATTGATGAAAATATTCGGTTAATCATTGTGAACTTAGCAAAAACAGGAAAAACCAATTCCGAAAACGGAAAATTATTAGGTTTGTCAAGATACAGTATTAGAAATATTGTAAAATTGTACAAAACAAGTGGTTCAGTTGCCCCAAAGCCCCAGAACGTGAAGAAAACTACACTGACGGACAATGACAAACGTGCATTGAAAAGAATTATTAAGAATAACAGACGTGCTAACTACAGTCAATTGAGTGTACTGTGGGGCGATGTTGTTGGAAGACCTGTTTCAAGGTTTACATGTCATAAGGAAGCTAAAAAATTAGGATTTGGAACCTATAAGGTAATATTTTTTTAATCGGACTCTTAAATGTATATTTACAGAAATTTATAAAACTTTCTTAGACCAAGGAAAAACCATTGTTGACGTCTAAGCTAAAGAAAAACAGGTTGAAATGGGCAAGAGAACATAAAATATGGAATTGTGAAAAGTGGAACAGCGTGCAATGGAGCGATGAGTCTAGGTTTGAAGGCTGTGTAGGAGACAATCGGAGCAGAGTTGTTCGTCTGAAACATGAAGAATATCATCCCGATTGCTTGAAAAGGAAGGTGAAATTTCCAGCATCTGTCACGGTGTGGGGTTCAATGTCTGCAAGAGGTGTAGGAAAACTTCACTTTATCGATGGCATTGTTAACACAGCCAAATATTTAAGTATTTTAGAAAAGTCTCTGTTGCCAACTATGGAACATGCATTAATCTCTGGGGAGGATTTTATTTTTCAACAAGATGGAGCCGCTTGCCATACGTCAAAAAAATCTTTGAAATGGTTCCGTGATCTTTCTATTCCACTTTTAGAGTGGGTTTCAAGTAGCCCAGACTTAACCCCCATCGAGACACTTTGGCACGTAATGAAAAAACGATTGCGTATAACACCGGCTAGAACAATTCCAGAATTAAGACTAAAGCTTCAAGAAATATGGGATAATTTTACTCCTGGACAATGCCAAGACCTTGTAGATACTATGCCTAGAAGAATTAATGCCGTTATAAAAATGAAAGGTGACGTTACCCAGTGGTAACTTCTGAAATAGGTTTTCAAGTTAATGGCTTTCCAATGGAAATATTATTTTTTTTCTTATTAATTTACTTTAATAGTTGTAAATATTAATCGTAAATCTCTAAAATGTTTCATTGAAAATAAAATATTACCTAGATTTTAAAAGCTATTCGCATTCTGTTAATTGAACACCAATAAGTAAAAATTTCGTAGCTGGGCCAACTGATAGTGGACAGGGCTCGTATAGGCAACATAAGATACGTAAAGCAATACAATACTTATTTTTGTACACAACTGAGATTCTATTCCTTAAGAAGTTAAAATAAGCAGAAAGTTGTGCAGGACCGTAATTTGGTTGGGACCCAGTCTATTATCATGTAAGTTTCTTTTTTTTTTTTTTTTTCTAACGCGTATTTTTAATAATATCCATTTCCAACATCTAACAGTAGTCTACCATCATTTCCACGCCCCGTCTACTCCTTTCCATATTTTTAATGTTCTGGTGAAATCTTTCACGTATTTTAAGATTTTCAAGAAATAAGTCTAGATGTGAATTAAAGAAATGAATTTTTAAGCTCGTTAGAGATATCTACATTATATGGATTTCTGTAATTTCCCAAAATCTTGTTGATAACTTCTTTACGTATAAATATAATGATACAATAATATTTATTTTTCAGGTGTAATAGTGAAATTGAAATATGCATAAGGAAAAAACTATATATCATTTTAATAACGTGATCTGTAGCATTTAAAGACGTCAGTCGTAAAGCACACAAACACGTTGTTTAATACAGCATAGTCGTTTAGTGATTTATGTGATTTTTGTGAATTATTTATAAACATTTAGTTAATTACATTCCTATATTGTGATAGTATAATGATTATATTCAGACTAGAAATTGCAATGTAAACCTGGAATACTCCAAATTATCCAAAGAATGACGAAAGTGTATATCACTGTGGAAACAAGATCTTTGCCCACATCATCTGGAATAAAAGCAAATTCCATCTGAGTAAATAGCGCAGAACATATTACAAAGAAGAGTGCTAGATTATCGAGGTGTTTGAAGAAGAATCTTGTGATTAAAAAATCATAAAACTTGGTTTTCTGTGACTACCACATGACTATCTCGGGAAGAAATCATACAAAATGGATAGAAGTTTTAAAAATAATGAAGTAGAAACTCAGGAAGTACTTTTCTGCATTTAGGTACTATTCCAAATATGCCGTGACGTTATTAGTAATATCCATGTATGCTTTTTAGACTACCATAAAGCTTTCAGATCTAATGAAAACCCTTTAAAAGCCTAGATGACAAAGATATTCGCCAATCTTTGCTAGCATCAATACGCTATTATCAAAGTAGTTGATCAGGATCAAGAATCTGTACTCTCTCCACCCTTGTTCAATTTATACTCTATTTAGATTATTATCACGTAATTTGGTACAATAACAAAACAAAACCGAGATTCGAACATAGGCTATAGCCTATGTTCGAATCTATCAGTGTTCCACGAAACCCTAAGGTTCCGCCGATAAAATAAAATTTAAATTTGGGGTTACTCAATAAAATGAATTTTTGTGTTCTGATAAATAGTTTAAAATCAGCCTGAAAAGATTATTAAAAAAAAAAATAACATTTCATAGGGAGAAGAGACTTTCGTTTTATTCTACTTAAAAGATAACTATTGGGTTTTCAATTCTTTCATTTAAACAAAACAAAACAAAAAATACTTCACACTATAAAAATCTCATCGATTCTACTTCAAACAGCCACATAGGAGTTAAATTTATACCTCCATTCTGTAGCATAATGTATATTTAAATAGTAAAGTTGTGTTACATTTCTAGCCAGATGTGCATGTAATAAGATGGGACAAATCTTACCTTTTTATTTTATCACCGCCAGTAAACTTAACATATTTGTTTCAGAATAGGGGTATACATGTAGTTTCATTAAACGAGTTTTAAAAAAGAAATATCCAAATTTATTAAAAAGGCGTTATTTGCTGCCGTTTAATGTAATTTGTGTGAAAGCGTATTGATTATATCCAAAGGATGGATGAAGGTAGAAATACGAAAAAGATATATGAAGCCAGGGTATCTAATAGAAGACGAGGAGGACGATCTAGGAAAGAATGGAGTGATGAATTAGAAAAGCGGTAGAGAGAAGACAAATCCCCTGGAATGAAGCAAGAAGTAGGACACACTACAGAAATGAATAGAAAAAATTTATGTGAAGTGTGAATTTTCACATTTCAGGGTTTCGCAGATATATAATAAGTGAAGGCGGCATGCTGAGTGTGTAGGACAAATTTTGCTTTGTAGTAATCACGGCAAAATGAACGATATTTTTAAAATAATTTTAAGTCTGTTAATCTAAGAGCTTTAAAAACAAATTTTATGTTAAAATATTTTTTTGTTAATTTTAATTCGAATACCTAATACCATTATTTAGGTATATAAATATGTGCAGTATTTTTTTTAAATATATAGCAAGGTTCATTAAGATTTTGAAAATTGTGCCTATGGCTTCCATTGGTTGTCATATGCTCCACCCCTTTGGTTTCGTATACATGACAAATAGAATGAAAATATAATTCCAACATTCCAACTGGTTATTAAATTTATGCTCTTAATAATTAAATGCAACATTTGCCAAAATATAACTAGAATTTTGACAAAATAATTTAAACAAAATAAAAATGAAAAAAAAACAAAAATAAAATTGTCTCATCTGCCCGGGAGCGAACCCTAAATTCTGGGTAGCTAGCGACCATGCTAACCATTAGACTATGATACGTCTTCTAGTCTAGAGTGTTACATAACTGTAACTTTTGTAACTCGTCAACAAAAAAAAAAAAAAAAAACACAAAAAATGCGTTATTTTCCGAAAACATAATCTGATCAAAAATTCCTGTTGTACTATCCCGGTGCACATCATTGTACATTACTTAGAATTTTTTCAGATTTTTAGTTTAAACCATCTGGGCTACAGGGTGTGGGACAAAAATTTAATGCACAATTTTGGCAAAAATCGCATCAAAATAATTTATTTTGCTTTCATTTGATACCCTACTCAGAATTTTAAAAACATATTTTTTTTTCGATGAGCACATATTTGTTTTTATTTTTAGGGGGATATGTTTTTTAGATGTCTTAGTATTTTTCCTATGTGCGGGTCAAAGAGTTGTATAAGCATGCCAAATTTCAACTATCTAGGTTTAGCTGTTTGGCTACAATTTTTACCGAACAGACAGACAGACACACAAACAGATAGACGACAAAATGACGGTATAAGGGTTTTTTGGTCATACCTACAAAACCCTAAAAACTGTAGCGACGTTCCCCTCGTAAAAAAAGTAAAATTCAAACGCAAACAAAGCCCAACACCAGTTATAGTAATGGGCTCAACGATTAAATAAGTAAAAATTGCCAGGGTTCGGCAATTTTATATTAAGGTGGAAAGGGTTCCATAAATAAATTAAGCTGGAATCCGCTGGGAAATATGATGTAGTAGCCACGGGGTCAAAATATAAAAAGGTTCAAAATATGGAATCAGAACAAAATACTAAAATAACAGATAAATGTTAACAGAGATAAACAAAATTAGAAATACAAAGGAAAACAATGAAAATACTGTCTTACACAGCATTACTTCTTAAGGCTCATTTACATTTAGAGACAAGTATGAGGACTTGTATGCGATACAAGTCAAATTGACTTGTCGCGATACATCACCTCATACATGAGTTCATACAATTTGTATAATTTGTTAAACCCATTGACATTTGCTCATACTTTCTGTATGAGCAGAATTTTCCATATACTTGACTTGTATGAGTTGACAACCTGGTGGAAAGAAAGGTTATGTTTTAAAAGGTTATGTCACATTTGTTTGTTTTCAATAGTGTTTCTTTTTTCCGAGTTAAATATGTCTGTGTGGAATAAGGATAAAACTCTGTTATTAATTGAGAAAATCAGAAGCAGTAATATCTGGGATGTAAAGTCGAAGGGATATAAAGATTTTAAAAAATATCATTGCCACCATAGGCTTGTTTTACAGAAATAGAGTATACAAAAAAAATGGTCATCACTGTAGAAATACAAGTAATGAGCAAAAAAAAAATTACTCACTGCAAAAAAGTGTATATTCAGGTTTTTTTTAAAAATAAAAATAAGAGTATAGCTTAGAGGATATTACTTAAAAAAGAGTATAATACTTCAAACAAGAGTCCGTTTGGTCAGCCTATGCCACCATCTACGCTTTCTTTTTCGTGATTTTGACAGAAGTAATGCACATGTACTTAAATACAAAAAACTCTCCTCGTCATCACCAGACATTTTTTGTGCGTGTATGCGTGTACGCAAATGTAAACAGAGCACAAAAATGACATGACTTTCGACTTGTATATTGACATGTGTATGTTGACTAGTATGATCATACTTGTATGAACTCATACTTGTATCTCATACAAGTCCTCATACTTGTATCTAAATGTAAATGAACCTTTATGTGGTTGTATACTTGCAACAGCCAAATAATGAAAACAGAACTGTCGAAAGCCTGGTCTGTTCTGTATAATCTCTCTGTTGTTTTGCGTATACTCTGCCAACTGTTACTATCTCGTAACTACCCAGTATTAACTCACTGATCAGTGAGCTAATACTTAGTGAACACTGCTATTTAAGCTATTTAAGATTTTAAATAGCTTCCTGTCTGGACTATCTTACATAGTAACTTATAAAAGAAATTTTGCGAAATGTTACGAAATTCTCTATTTGCAAACAAACGGCATCTGTGGCGTAAATGTCAATTAATTTAAATGAATTTTGTCTATTAAAAATGTGCAGCCACATAATGCGCTTCTAATGAACTCGTCCTTTTTACTTAAAATAGAAATTAGCAATTTACATGTAACGTTAGAGTCCAGTTGTACTTCAAACAGAACACAATAAATAACAAACATAATAACACATATGGCAAAAAGTATTTTAAAAAAGGAAAACTAAATTATAGTTGTATGCATATTTTTAGCTAAATGAAATTTGGGAGTTATGGGGGAACACCAATTAAAATTGAAATAGCTCACTTATTATTTACATATAACAGCAAAAACGTATATATAAAAAAATCATTTCTAAACTCCATTTACCGTAACTCTGAACTGACGTCACAGTTGAAAAACTCACCTTGTTGCCAATTCGTAAAGTGTCAAAAAAAGTTAGGTTATATCGAACAACTTGTAAAAATATATTGAAAACCAATATTTCCTATGGAGGAAAAGAATTAATGTAAATTATGATGCACAGCAGTTCTTTCTAACCGATTTGTCGCGAAATTTATGGTTTATATTATATTTAGTGTGTAATGTAGTATTTAAAAAAAAAATAAATAAATTTCAGTGTATAAGAATCATCAGAAGTATTTGTTTTTAGAAATGTGTCGTGTTCTGTTAATACAATTTACTTTAATTTTTCGCCTGGTGTCACATTGACACAGCGGGTTCGGGAAGCAAACGCGGAGTGTTCCAAGTCACACTGTTTAACTCTAGACCGCTCAAATAAACGCGTTTAGACCTTTTCTCGAACGCTCCGAGCTTGCTTTCTGAACTCACTAAATGATATCGGAAAGCAATGATAAAGAGTCAAATTTTTTATTATTCGAATAGAAATTTTTTAATTTCAGATGTATTATAAGCTGTTCACTTTTTTAAGAACAAACTAAGAGGGAATTTTGTTTTCAATAGTTTGCACCTTTGAAGCTGTAAGTCATGTTGGTATTAAAAAATGTCACTTTTGACATATGTCATAATGAAAAATCATATTTTAATTATAATGATCATAACCTTATCAACCTAAAGTCGGTTTTACAGCGTAAGGAATATTTTTAATTGACTACTTAAAGTCAGTAACACACCATAAAAATAACCAAAATAACCAGATCTAGTGTGTTCTTACAAAAGTGAACTGCTTATATCTGTCTCAATTTGTAATACGAAACTAAGAGGAAAATTTCATTTTTTATGTTGTCTATTTAAAATATCATCTTAGGGTGGTACTGCTGAAATGGCACCTTTCAAAACATTTGACAATTCATATTTGACATTAAATTATATGTCAATTTATTTTTTTTTAATTGAAAAGTATTTTTATACAACCAAAATAAGAACATAACATCAGAAAATATGCATAAGATACAACAATTAGATAAATATATAAAAAAACACATATATAACGCTTATGGAAAACTTTTAGAAAAAAATGGAACAAAATTAAAAAGAAGTGAAATTATAGACCCTGTGGCAGATATTTTTTCAGTAAATCTTGGTGTTGTGAAATATAAAATAATTTACCCATTTCAATTTCTTTAGATTGCTGAAGGAGAAGTAAGAAAAATTTTAAATGAAGGTGTAGAAAATTTAAGACCGACGAACATAGGAAGAAGTAATAATAAGAAAACAGTAGAACCACAGACTACATGTTTCGAAAAGATTTTTAGAGAAAAATTTGGGATTTACATTCAAAAAATGAATATTTTTGTTTAAATATGTTATTAAATTTTGCAAAACAAGAATTAGATTTTAAGGGCAGCAGAATGAAATGATAAATTATTATTATATAATATGTATTTTTGTTTTTTATATTTTATCACGATATTTCATTGATAATCGTAATATTTTTTTACTATTATACGAGTAATAATCGAAAGTTTGATGAAATAAATATTAATATATACATTCAAAATATTTGACATGTCAATCACAATTTTGACATGTCAATTTAGTAATAACCTCAATATGATGAAACTTAACCATAATTTAAAAGCCAGATTTACAAGTTCACATGATTCTACAAAAGTCTATTTACACCACAACAGTCACTAAAGTAACCATATCTAGTTTCGTATTACAAATTGAGACAGATTATATGATACAATTTTGTTTCGAATAATGAATATTCAAAAATTATTTCCAGTCAAACAGTTTATTGCCGCTTGCTGCAAGTGTAAATTTCATGAGTATGCTAAAATTACTTTTCGATGATAATAAACCGTTCTACGTAACAGACCTGTAGGTTAAAATTACAAAAAAAAAGAACGTAACAAATGTAAATAGAACATATTTTATTAATCATATATAATATTTGTTTATCGACCAAGATACAAAATTAAATATTGTTTTTGTTCACTTACATTACAAATTATAAAACCTTTTAAAATATACAAACACAATATACAGATAAAAGTACGTTATAGAAATATCACCCATTATATTTGATATCTATTACTCTTTTATAAGTTTTAAAAAACCCTTAAAGTTTGGTCTGAATCGCTCTGTAAAAAATGGTAGTTTACTAAGGTACCATTGCAGTTTTAAAAAATTAACTACCAACATCTCAAAAACTATTGCTACGATCAAGCTAAATTTTTATATCTAATACTCTTTTATGAGTTTTAAAAAACTCTTAAATTTTGGACTCAAACGCTCTGTTAGAAATGGTAGTTTACTAAGGTACCATTGCAATTTTTAAAAATTTACTCTACCAATATCTCGAAAAATGTTGGTAAGATCAAGCTAAAATTTGATATCTACAACTCTTTTATGAGTTTTAAAAACCCTTAAATTTTGGACTCAAACGCTCTGTTAGAAATGGTAGTTTACTAAGGTACCATTGCAATTTTTAAAAATTTATTCTACCAATATCTCAAAAACTATTGCTACAATCAAGCTAAAATTTTATATCTAATACTCTTTCATGAGTTTTAAAAAACCCTTAAATTTTGGACTCAAACGCTCTGTTAGAAATGGTAGATTACTAAGGTACCATGCAATTTTTAAAAATTTACTCTACCAATATCTCGAAAACTGTTGGTAGGATCAAGCTAAAATTTGATATCTACAACTCTTTTATGAGTTTTAAAAAACACTTAAATTTTGGTTTCAATCGCTCTGTTAGAAATGGTAGTTTACTAAGGTACCACTGCAATTTTTAAAAATATACTCTACCAATATCTCGAAAACTGTTGGTACGATCAAGCTAAAATTTGATATCTACAACTCTTTTATGAGTTTTAAAAAACACTTAAATTTTGGTTTCAATTACTCTATTAGAAATGGCAGTTTACTAAGGTACCATTGCAATTTTTAAAAATTAACTCAACCAATATCTCGAAAACTGTTGCTACAATCAAGCTAAAATTTGATATTGATTGAACGATTTGGGGAAGTTCCATTAGACCACGTCTTGGATCGTCCTTTTTATATTTAAAACCTATATTTCTTAAAATCTTCCAAAGGGAAGTTTTTCCACCATCATACAGTCTCCTTTCATGTAATTTTATATTAATAGTGTCGACAGTAACATGCTCTCCTAAAATAAAATTAATTTATTAAGAGTCCTCACGTAGAGATGTTATGTCCTTACTATTACGGTACAACTCATAAATTACATTACGTATCCCAACTGTTGTAAAATTGTCTAATTCTACAACAGATTTAGTACGTGTTCGTTTCTTTTTCGAGCTACTGACAGTTTCATTTCTTGCTTGTTGTACTGCCATTTTATTTATTTTAGAAATACTGACATCTAAAGTAGCTGCAACTCTCTAAAAAGTTAATTAACAATTATTTGTAGAAATATATTCAAGTGAAAAGACCATAGATATAAACTAAATTGTATATTTACTCACATCTCTGACGCTTTTCACATCCATTAAAGGTCCACCATTGTCTCGGCTCTCTTTCAAAATAATTAATAAGAGACAAAACCATCCTTTGAGCACGGCTACTAAGAGCTTTGGGCATTTTTACATTTAAATTACAAATAAATTTAAAAAGAATAAAATATAACCTCACTGTTAATTTTAAGTACCTAAACGTCAACCTGACGTCAAAATAACGATTAAACAATCCAATTTAAAACCGACATCACTGTAAAAAATTACCAACATGAAATAAATAAATGTACTAACTGAGTTATGGATTGATGTTGATTAAAACATATCATAACGTTGGTACTTAAATGAACCAAGTGTGACGTCATATCACATTTATTGTGAATGGAGTTTATTATATATTTTCAATATAAAGAATCAAATATAAATATCTCAATATTATTTTCGTTACAGCAAAAAGGTACGAGGTTTGTTTCGCAGACTAGTGTCATAAAACTTTATTATTAAAGGATTATTTTATATTTAAATTATCACCCTCGAAATACTGTCCTTTTACGGCTACACGTCGCTGTCACCGTCTTTTCCACTTCTGGAAATAATAGTCACTTTATGGAATCGTTATTAAATCAGTTTCCGATTTTCTTCTTCATGTCTTTTCAATCTTTTGTCTTTCCGAACTCTTTAGTTTGTGAACTAAACAAATTTACGCGGGGTCAAGTCAGGTAAGTACGCCGCATGAAGAACGAGAGTGACTTTGTTCTTCACCAAAAACTGTAGAATCATAAGGGAAGTGTGAGCAGGTGCGTTGTCCTGTTGTCTTACTGTCCTTAGACTTCTCTGCAACGTATTTAAAAATCAAGCGTTTATTGGTACGCATTAATCGCAAACGAGTTACGCATTTTCGTCGATTTTAGATATTGAAAATCTACCCGAACTTTCATCATCTTTGATTGAATATCTACCAACCTTAAAACTTCCCAAACCACTTAATCTCAAATCATTTTCTTCAAAAACTGTCATTTAAAGGTCATGTGGTTCTGTCGCTCTCTTTCCAAGTTTGATACATAGTTAATATAGACACGTTGTTCTTCGATCGGGTTCATTCAAAAAATCGCCGGGGTCAAGTCGTTATTCCCCCTCTACACTTACCAGGTAATGTGCAAAGCGTTTTTTTTTAATCATACCTCATGATAAAAAAAAAACGTAGTGTAGTAAACTCAACTAATAACATATAATCGGCCCAATTCTGTAAGCAAGTTACTACGAAAAAGTTACAATAAAAGTTGCTAAATACAAGGTCAGTAACTATTTTAGTAACTTTCACGAAATTCGTATTCTGTAAGAGAAAAGTTGCTATGAAATTAGTAACTAGTTGCTAAGAAAGTTATTATGGATAAGAACTAACAGAAAGCAGTTGCTACACTTAGTAACTTCAAAATAACTTGTTAAAATCATGTAAAATCGCAATTTCTCTGTTTTATAATGAATTATTTCAAGCATTTTACAATGAAGGGCAACATAGAGACAATAATTATAGAAGGATTTTTGTTTTATTTTCTGTATAGCACAGAATTCTTCGAGTTCTTTATTTCAATTTCTATTTTTTTTTTTTTTTTTTTGTTTATTTACATTTGTTTTATAATAGTATAACAGTACAATATTTTTTAAATGTATTAACTACGACTGTCAATAGAAGCCGCGCACACAAGGGGGTGGTCGACGAGTTCAGACCCCCTCCCCCAAGGATTTGAAAAATCAAATACTTATTAAATAAAAACTAAGCGATTGCAAATAAGAATCACCTTTTTTACTACTAAAAATTAAATTATAATCAAAATTAAATAAATATATAAACCCAGTCCTCTCCATAAAAACACAACAATACATTTGTATTATATTACAGATATTTTTTCGAAATGGACCCTTCCCAGATCAATGTTTTATGTGCGCGCCTGTTCAATGGCTATCCGAACTTCTTTAACTGTATTTCACCCAAATCATTTAAATTTGGACTATAACTTGCACCACCACATAGAAAACAGTAACCAGAAAGCACATCACCACAGCACCACCACTCATTCCTGTCAATTATTTTTTAAACACTCGTATCACCGACCATGACCGGGTTATTTTCCAGGAAATTCAACAGAATTTCCATCTGTTTGCAATTCTTTTTCTGATTTTGTTTACAAAACATTTTTCGTTTAACCTCAGAAACTCACAACATAGCTGTCAAACTCAATTAAAAACGAATACCTCGCCTGCGCAGAACGTAATCTGCTTCTAGCTTCACGGTTCTTTGTAGCAACGTTACTAAATATAACTTGTTATAAGAACGTTGCTTGTGTTTATGCTTGGAGAATACCAATTGTTTGGCGATTGATAAGAAAGTTACTATAAAAGTTATTTCGTAGCAACGTTACTCAGTAGCAACTAACCTAGTAACTTTTTACAGAATCGGGCCGATTAACTTTCACGTTTACAACTAATCTAATAACATTTTTTTAATAACACTACTGACACTGCACTGACAACTAAAATACAGTCAACTTTAATTTACGAAGTTCGGTTTTGAGCCTTTGTTCGTTATGTGTATTTCGTATTTCTGAGTAAATAAAATACATATCATAGTCGTTAAAGCAGTGGTCTCCAAACTTTTTTGATCACGTACACTTAAACCAAAAGAAATAAATAGCATGTACTCCCAATATATGGATATACCACTATTTAGACGAATCTATGCTTTAGCAAGCACAACGGCGAATAACGATCCAAAATAAATATATAAGACAATTTCTGGACATATTGCTCAAATCTGAAATATATGTATAGGTATATACTTCACTCAATAAGTCTCCGGTCTGACATACATATGGCAACACTGTTGACAGACCCATATGATTTCTGGATAGTACCAACCTTCAAATAATACGTGTGAAAATTTCATGACATTCTGACAATTAGTTTAGAGGTTACAGTAGTTTTAGTGACTCCAGTTTTGTAATTTTCAAAAGAATGGATAAAAAAGAATTTCGTGTGTTGATTAAACATTGTTTTTTAATGGGAAAAAATACTGTTGAAGCCAAACAGTGGCTTGATAAGCGTTATAGAGACTCTGCACCAGGCAAATCAACTATTACTGATCAGTATGCTGAATTTAAATTAATTAATTAATTTTAATATTTACCGACCGCCAACATGTATAAGGGAGGTATTGTGATCATACCGATTTTGACATTTCGAGATTTTGATCTCCATGAATTGAGGTCTCCACTATTTTTAGCATGATGTCTGTCCGTCCGTCCGTCAATCCGGCAGTCCGTCAGTCCGTCAGTCCAGCCGTCCGTCAGTCCGTCCGTCCGTCTGTCTGTGTACACGTGCAGAGCAAATTCGGCTAAAAGGATTTTTATGAAACTTCATATTTAAGCTTTTGACATCAATGGCACGAGTTGATCAACTTTTGGTACAAATCGGTTAACTAGAAATGGGAGTTTACTCGTGTTGATTTTAACATGTATGCGAATATTTAACAACAAAAAAATATTTTGAAAAAATGTTTTTAACAAAAGTTGCTGTAAAAACAATAACTAACAACATTTATTTGATACATTTTTTGATAAAAAGAAAAATTATTGAAAAATTTTCCGAAATTTTTTCTAAGTATCTATTTTTTCATACTTATATGTAACGTTTCCATGGTAATGATAAATAATATCTCTGTTAGAAAATATTAGACCAAGTTATTTCTACTCTGCTGCTAGAATGTAATTTATACAAGTACTTTGTGATGACGGTCGGTCCTGTGGTGGCCACAGCTGATTTTTTTAATTTTAGGAGAGTTAGAATGAATTTATCACTCTTGAGAGTATGTTGATGAATAAAGTCGAATTTCTAAAAAAAAAAAAAAAAATGTTTTTCTTAGTTAGACCGGAGACTTATTGAGCGACGTGGTATTTATATGTATGTAATTTCATCATATTTTCCACTGAGAAACCAATTAACATAACATACCTAGTATTCCGAGGAAATTTTTTTATGTACAATAAAATATGTAAAAAAATAATAACACAGTTTTTTTCTTGGCTTGGGAACGGTAGTAGAGGGGGAACGGATGTTTGACGGACACGAAGTCATGTGCAATAGAAAGAACTAATTTGGAGTGCAGGTGATATTGGTCGATGGGTTTCTCGGAAATTCCGGGGCATTTTGACATTCAACCTGGATTCTGGACAGCAACTTCAATTCCTGGACAATCCAGGCCAATCTTGGACGGTTGGTAACCCTAATCAACGCACGTACACCTTGAGTTAAACGTACCCCACTTGGAGACCACTGCGTTGGAAGCTGAACCTTTGAAATTTTTAACTATTTTTGATGTTAATTATAGCGAATGTTCGTAAATTGAGGTTTGCCTGTACGCTATTATATTTTACTTATGACTTACCTCAGCCCAAAAGCAAACAATTAATGAAGAACCAGACATCAGCAGAGGATAGTATGCTGATAATAAACTACTCGCCCATCCTTGCTTGAACCCTTCCTGTAACACAGTAAACAATTATTTTACTAAAATACATAAAAAAAAAAATATCTTCAACCATTCAAAAATATTTTAAAGTAAGTTTAAAACGCAATAGTTAAAAGTAGTACTAATGGCAGTATTCATAAACGTTCATTACTGTGCATGTTCCATTTATCAAAATTTGGAATTTCTCTAAAAAAAAAAATGATTTTAACGAAGATATACAATAATGCCGACCTCAGTAGTACAGTGGTAGCGACCCTGCTTCTCGTGCTAAAAGTGGCGGGTTCGAATCCCGGTCAGGGCATGGATATTTGTATTTGTCATTTTCACCTCATCCGCATTTAAAATAATAAAAAATAAATAAAAATTAAAAAAAAAGCATCATATCATAAATATATTACCGCTCCCAACCCAGATTAGGTCACTGTGGGAGTTGTAGACCTGAACCTTCACTTTTCGGAGTGAAAGGCTCATGCCCAACATAAAAAGTAGCAGTACGGTAGTGAAAACTACGGCTCGGTGAGACTACTGTGGGACGTTTATGGACTGAAGATGATGATGATACAATAATGAACTTTTTTATGAATACGGGTATTGGTATCATAAATAGTAAAGCTGCGGGTCTGGATTTCTTTAAACTGTAGTTCGCAGACCACGGCTGCTGTATTCATTTACCAGGTGATACGCAGAATTTTTGCGTATCTTTTGTGCCGCCTTCATTCAACATTTTGAATAGGATCATTAAATACAAAATTTGTAATGTCTAGTCTACCACGTTTCAAACATTTGAAAATAGTATTTTCAAATCACAAAAATTTCCAAACTACGATTTATAACAAACTAGTGGCTCAAGATGATTGTTTTTACATAAAACCGAAATATATATTCGAATTATTCAAAATTTTTCAAAAAAAATGCCTAAAACAAAAAAGTTTGTTTTCTTATTATAAATAACAGCATAAGTCGCTGGTTACTTCTCGCACCGTACGCTTCTCTTATCACAGTACTCGTATTACTAAGTACGAAGAGTTCCGAATGTGTACGATAGATACATGAAAAACAACAGACATAGGGGATTATTATATAAAATTCCCTGTAGAACTCCGATATTAAAAATTCCCATTTATAACTTAACTTGTTTTTACAACTATTTGGCTATTTCAACTTTATTTTGTTATTCCCAACAACTGCATTACAGCTAGACAGACAATCGCTCAAATTTAGAAAGTTCTGTTTCCCTTAACGTCATCAAACCATCTCTACCGTTATGAAATGCCCTTTTGCGCTAATAATTATCAGTTAGCAACTGTTCTTCAGACCATCAACAACAAATACACCAAATTATTAAAAAACTATTATTAATCTTTTACTTGAATTTCTGCATTCATAACATTCCACATATAAACATAGGCTATATCTTGAAAGCTTTGAATTTTATCGGATAAACTGCGGGTTGCTGTTGTTTTGCAAAATTTTGCTTAGAAAATGTTTGGGGCTCAAAAATTTAAATAATAAACTTTAAAAGCCCAAGACCGAAGACCTCGACCTTCGATCTCTGGCGTATTTAATGTAATTTAATGCATTTGTACCATCATAGCAAAGCGAAAGTGTGTATCAGACGTTCGTGTGTATGATTGGTACGTAATTTTCTTGGAAAAATTCTATGGGAACACCAGCCTGATACATCTAAAAGAAGACCTCAACGATCAGATACAAATATAATTTGTTTGGGAGCGAAATCTAATGAACCATGGCGTAACCACTACGCCATCTACTAACCATAGTATAGCGATGCACTGGCTTCTAGACCATGAGGGCTCGGGTTCGAATCCCGGTTATGGCATGGATTTTTCAAAAATTAAATGCATCTTCTGGATAATGGCCATAGTAGATAAGTCCAAAAATTAAAAAAAAAAAAAAAAAATTAACGTTGGCCCACTAAGGGAAAAAAATTACGCTGCCAAGTTCTGCACCCATCCACGGGTACAAAAGGGTGCGGGATGCGGGGGAATATTATAATAAATTGATGTGTAGTGTGAATTTTCACATTTTTCCAGATTTCTCAGGTACATACTAAATGTCTGGAACAATATTATTTGCTGTAGCACGTCAAAATTAATAATTTAAAAAAAAAATCATTAATCGTCTGTTAATCTATGTACTAAAAGCTTTCATTTAATACACTAGATAAAATTTAATAAATATTATTTTTATTATGCTCCACGCTACTGATGACTCAAGAGTAAGGATGCGAAAGTTAATACAGTAATACCCTGCCACTCGACGTTAATTCGTTGGGAAGAAGCGTCGAGTAGCGATTACGTCGAGAGGCGAGTCGAATTTCTTCATAAGAAATAAAGGGAATCATATGTACATATATACATATACATATACATATAAGGAAATACATATATGTATATGTTCTCCTTTTAGCTATGCTTGCATCTCTAGCCTTCTTTGGACCCATAATTATAAATATAAATCACTTATTTTAGCAAAAAACAAAAAGTTCATAGCAGCACTAATTCTGAGTTGTTTTCGTCAAGATATCTAGGCGCGAACTGCTGGCCATGCGTTCATTTCGTTTTGTTTACCAAAATATGTATCACGTGATCGGTACTCGATCATGCGTCGGATAGCGATGCTTCCGTCGACTCTCACTCTCGACATTTACGTCGAGTGGCGAAAACGTCGAGCTAAGAGGCAGTTGTGTAACGGGGTATTACTGTAAATCAAAATGGAAGGCACTTTGAACACTTAAAAAATAATAATACTTTACTTTCAAGTCGTTATAAAGTATACAATATAAATTATAAAGTATAGTTGTAGTAAAAGTTGTTTCTTTTCAAAAATCTATCAAACATACCCAACACGACATACGTTCCCATTTAAAAAATCAAAGTTGACACAATCAGACAGACAATTCGGAGTTGGAAATCCGGTACTTCTGGTTTATTCCGGAAAATTTCGGCACTACCATTCGATTTTTTGGGTAAACTTCGGTTATCATTTTTTCCTTTTTACTTATTCATCACGTTTTCGAGAAAAAACGTGTTCCCTCTATTTTGATACTCCCTGTATATAAAAATACAAAAACTGATCACTTTCGAAAACTTTGATGTCTTTCCGGGGTGTGAGACAAAGAAGTAGTAGATTTTTATTAAGAAGCAGCAACATTTTTATACATTTTAATGTGTTCTTTAATTTATGGTTTAAGGGTTTTTATTTGATACACCACAAAAAAAAATATCATAATAATAACAACGGCCCAAAAAAACTTAACAATTTAACAACAAAATAATCTACAAATCTGCATAATATTTTGGGTTCATTGACAAATTTGACACTTTAAGCAACACAGTTCTTATTTCCTAAAAGAACTGACTATAGCAGTTTTGTCTCAATAGGGGATACGTATAAAATTTATATTTCTTTAAAACTACATTATTTTGATATGTTAATATTAGTTATGTCACCTAACAAAACAAAAATCACATTTTAATTAATATTATAGCCAAATTTTTTAATTAAAATATTGTAAATTTTAAATAAGCCGACCACGCCGCGAAGGTTGCCGAGTAAAAACGACTGAGTATGGCGTCAAACGATAGGGGTTTCACGTCACAGATACAGCTGCAACATAATAATCTTTACACGTGTGTATATTGTATTGTTCGAGAGTTTTGTATTTGTTTTTAAACAATTTTTCACGCATTTATTATTAAAATGGCAGATAAAGATTTTGTTAGGTTTTTGTTAAAATTTACTTTTTTCTGAAATATCAGTTTTATTTCGCCCCATAGCTGCCAGCCACAAATTTCGCCTTTTCTGTTGTTTTTCGCCATCAGGTAATGATATAAATTGTTTTTTTGGATTTCTAGTTGAACTAATTGTGCACATCGGTACTGAACAATATTTTCGATTATGTTTCGAAGTACTGGGGCCTGGATCTTCCATATTTTATATATTTTAATATAAAATTTAATTCGGTAAACATGTATAAATTGTTTTTATAGAATTAAACTTTATTTTAATTAAAATAGGCTAGTAGTGTCATGCGTCAGTTAGAAGGGGTATGACGTCACACGTCGTTTTCGCGCGCTACATACATTTATGATTTTTTTAAGCCTTCAAATTAAAAAAAAAACTGTTTTTTATGTTTATATGCAACAAGAGGAATATGATAAAAAAAATTAAAAAAATCATGCCTATCCCCTATTTCTACCGAACTGACAAAATAAGGTTTTTTGGTTTTAACCTACGTAATTCTGAAGAGACCAACAACACAAACATTTTAATTTTTGAAATTATGAACGTAATTTAGTTTTATATTTCGTTTTAGTATTATTGCCTTCTTTATATAACGTCATTAAATGTAGATTTAAAATGCCTAAAATTCAATCCTTCAAGTATTTCATAGCTACAACAAATGATCTTTTTAGTTTACGTTCCATATTCATTCAGGAAATATTATCTGATCTAAAAATTATTTATTTTGGAAAAAACTTTCATATTTGTTAACTTACCGTTTTTTCCTGAAAATAAATCTGCCCACTGCACCTTATGAAATTAAAGCGGTACGATAAACGTTAATACACAATACTGTAATTTTAATGTCGTTCTAAATCATGAATTTTCTCCATGAAATATTCGCGAAATACGTATAAGTATCGCTGATTTACACCAATGAAAATTGTGCTTATATATCTACGCAGTAACAGATAACAAATAAAACTACTTACCGGAGTTGTAAAATATGCTCCTCGTATCAGACATGCCAGAAATGCCAAAAAGTATAGAAGTTTCTGCGTTGTTATTCTACATGCTCTTAACAATGTAGGTGCCTTTAATCTGTGGTATTCTGAGATAACAGTCATCATAAGTTGCACCGCACATACAAAAGCCACCAACAAGAATCCACCTCCAATTCCTGAAATAAAACGAAAACAATTAGATATACTACATATAACATCAGTATAATTATTATTATTTATGATTTTGGCTTCTAAGGTATCTATTTAACCAGCTTCTAAGTTTTTCTTTATGATTTCCTTAATTTTTAATGAGGATGAGGTGATAATAAAGAATATAAATATCCATGCCCTGACCAGCATTCAAACCCCGGACCTTTGACACGTGAAGCAGGGTCGCTACCTCTACGCTAGGGGCCGGCAAAATGTATACATTTCTGATTGTCTGTCTGTCTGTCTACGGTGGAAATTATAGCCAAACGGATACACATAGAAAGTTGAAGTTTGGCATGCTTGTACAACTCATTGCCCCACATATAGGAAAAATATAGAGAGTTCAAAAATACACATCGCGGAATGAATATAAACAAATATGTATTTAACGAAACAATAAATATTATTTAAATAAAAGGCTTCATTTCTCAATTTCAGAAACGAAGTTCTCACTATTAACAATGTTATTTGTTTTATAAGTATTTAAGTATTATACATGGTTTATGCCTCTTTGATACCTTCAAACAACAATTATGTATAACATAAAAAACATATCATGTATAATAGTGAAATACTTATAAATCAAATAATACATTGTTAATGGTGAGAAATAAGTTTATGAAACTGAAACAAATTAAGCCATTTATCAATATATTTATTATTAATTTAATAAAGGCGTAGATACGAAGCAACTGCAGAAAAAAAAAAATATTTATTGTGTCACAATTTTCGCAATTATTTAAATTAGTTTAAAAAAAAAAACAAATAAATGGAAACTCTTAATATTCAAATAACGAATAAAACTGATTATCAAAAAACTGACGATTTTGATGTGATTTAAAAAATATTGTACTAGACATCAAGCATTCTGTTGGCTTTATACCTGATAAGTTTCATGTTAACTGTCATCATTTCGATGTTGAGTATTTCTGTTGCCATGAAGATTCCAGATTGGGCTTTAGACCCATTTCCAGTGTTAAGGAAATAGAAATACACTTACAAGAAGAATTGATTTAATCGGAAAGCAACGAAGAGTTAAATTTCAAATTTAACAAAAATTGATGTAAAGTGTGAATTTGCACTCATTTGTACTTATTAGATGTAAGTGTAAGATGCCAACAAAATGTTGGATGTCTAGGATAATATTTTTTCTATAATCACATCAAAATCAATAGTTTTTTGATAATCATTTTTATTCATTATTTGAGTATTAAGAGCTTCGATTTGATTTTTTTAAACTAGATTTAAATAATTTGCGAAAATTTCGTCACAATAAAAATATTTTTTTTCTGCATTTGCTTCGTATCTAAGTATTCATTAAATTAATAAGAAATATATTGATAAAAGGATTCATTTTTTAGGGTGTTGTAGGTATGACACCAAAAAACTCTTACAGCGTCACTCATGTGTCTCTATACGATAGAATCATAGACCACGATAGACCAAACAATTTAGCCATGATTTAAAAAAATTATTAATTTTATCAAAAACACAACAATTGCAATATTTTCAAAAAACGCAATCTGATTAAAAATTACTTTCATATGCTGTCGGTTCAGATCAATATACATTACTTAGAATTTTTTCAGGTTTTAGTTTAACCCCTTTGAGTTAAAGGGGGCGGGATAATAATTTTTAGTACATTTTTGAGAAAAGGCGTTAAAATAAAGACATTTTAAACAACTACTTTCCGTTCATTAGTAATACCACACAATAAATTTTTAAAAAATGATTAGCTTTTACAACGCCATAAAAAAAATCGATATTCTTCGAAAAACTAATCTGTTCAAAAATTCTTGTTGAGCTATTCCGGATTCCATCAATGTACTTGAGATTTTTTTTTTTTCAGATTTTCTCTATACTGTACTAATAATTATTAAATGCTTCTCGACAATAATGAGACGTAATAGGAACAGTATTATATTGTATACTGTTTAATATTCATTAACAGAAATTGTTTGTTATGTTATAATTAAATTAATTGACTGTTAATATCGATGTTATATTCCTGCTATTGTAAACAAGCTCTTTAACAAAGTCCATCGCATATATTATGAGGTACGTCGTACATAGGGATGGGAACGATATATCGATATATCGAAAATATCGATACTATAGAAAAATATATCGATATTTTTATATCGATTTTTAACCATATAAATATTGAAAAACTTATTTCAGGATTTTGTTCTAATCCACCCCAAAAGTGGTGAATTTCCGAACAGGGTTAATTATACAACCCATCATATTCCCTGTGTTTGTTGAGTTATAAAATTCCTTTTGGCATATTGGTGTCTTCAAAATATCTTGTAATGTTATTGACAGTTTTTAAAATTTCACCCTTAAGGGGTTAATGGGAATTTTGTATTCGATTGAACATCCCTTGGACATAGATAAATAAAATTCTTGAAGTATATTCCCTCCATGACGTAAGCAGCCACTAAGACGGGATTTTTCGAAATTCCACCCCTAAGAAGTGAAAAGGGGTGAAATGTGATTTCAAAGATTCCTCAATACCTCTTAGGACCCATAAGATATCGTCTTGGATTTTGCTTACAAAGATTACCCATACAAATGCCGAAAAACTTATTTCAGGATGTTGTCCGAATCAACCCCTATAGGGGTCTACAATCGGGGTGATTTATACAACCCTTCGTATTTCCTGTGTTTATTGAGTTACTAGCTGAGTACCCGTGCTTCGCTACGGTTTATTGACGGTTTGCCATCATCGTGCAATTATTATAAGTCATGGTTCTTTATAGATCACTTGCTGACTCTCTCCTTTTCAAAATTTTTACTCCTTTTCACCTCATAGGGGTCGAAAAATCATTTCTTATTGGGTTCTTACGTCATATCGAGAAATGTACTCTTGGAATTTCTTATTTCTAATAAAAAATTCTTTAAGAATGAAATTTAAAAAACTGTTAGAACACTATCGAAAGATTTTAAAAAGTCACCTATATGCCAGAAAGGAATGTTATAACGCAAGAAGCACAGGAAATATAAAGGGTTCGATACTTACGTTATGGAAGGAATATGTTCCCGGAATTCCATGTATCTAATCAAAAATATACCTATTTACCCCTTTATAGATAAAAAAAAAACTTTTAAAAGAATTTCTAAAGATTAGAAAGAAAAAAAATTATATACCAAAAAGGAATGTTATAACTCAACAAAGAAATAAGTTACGAAACATTATATAAGTCGCCCTGATTTAATGTATATTCGCCCCGTTAAGTGTTCATTGAAGCAAAATTCTAAATTACATTTTTATACATGCGTACGGGTAACTATAGTTAGTAAAAAGCAAGTCGTTATTTCATCAAGAGATATTAAGAAATCCGTTTTTACCCCCTAAGGGTCGAATTTCGAGAAATCTCTTCTTAGTGGTTGCTTATGTCATGGAAGAAATATAGTCACCGAATTTCAATTGTCTACTAAAAAATACCAATGTACCAATGAAATTTAGGGAAATATAAAAAATGCAATTTAGGGGTGAAATAAAAAAAAAACGGTCAAAATGAAATGATATTGAAACTAATGATATTAAAATGACACCTAAATGCGAAAAAGTACAACATAGTTATAGTACAACAAAGACAGAAGCTACAAAGAGTTCTATAATTCACCCCGAATCTAGAATCGGGGCGATTAAAATTAGAGATTGATGAAAATCCTGAATTTAATTTTTAAACACATATACGGGTAACATTGTAAGCAAAATCCAAATATACCATTGGACCTAAGAGATAATGAAGAATCCGAGGAAAAACATTTTATTACTTTCCTATCCCCTAGAGGTCGAATTTCGAAAAATTGCATATAAGAGGGTGCTTGCGACATGGAGGGAATATATTTCCTGAATTTCATATTTCTATGTCAAGGGACGTTCTTTCAAATAAAAAATACCAATTTACCCCTTTAGGGATGAAATTTAAAAAACTTTCAAAACGCTTTCTAAATATTTTAAATAGAAAATTATGCACCAAAATGAAATGTTATAACTCAGGAAATACGGTTACGGAAAAAAGGTTTCTATAATTCACCCCAAATGTAGATTTACCACTTTAGGGGTTGATTAGGGCAAAATCCTGAATTACAGGTTCAAAAATTTGTATGGGTAACCTTTGTAATCAAAAACCAAGTCAATATCTCATTGGTCCTAAGGTATATTGAGGAATCCTTCAAATCACATTTCACCCGTTAGGGCTCGAATTTCTAAAAATTTGAGCTCCCAATAATCTCTTATTGGGTGCTTACATCACGGAAGGAATATACTTCCCGAATTTCATATCTCTATAGCCAAGGGAAATTCTATCGAATATAAATACCCATTTATACCCCCCCCCCATTTACATTTAGAGGTGAAATTTTAAAATAATGTCAAAACTATCTCGAAATATTAAAAAAAAAAAAACACCGGTGTGCCAGAAATGAATGTTATAACTTAATAAACACAGGAAATACGACGGGTTGTATAATTCACCCCGATAATAGATTTACCCCTTTAGGGGTTGATTAGGAAAGAATCCAGAAAAGAAAATTTTCGGCATTTGTATGGTTAATCTTTATAAGCAAAAGCCAAGTCGGTATCTTATTGGTACTAAGATATATTAAGGAATCCTTGATATCACATTTCAGCCCTTAGGGGTTGAATTTCGAAAAATACCATCGTAGTGGGAACTTACGTCATACAGGGAATATTCTTTACGAATTTGATGTATCTTGTCCAGAGGATGTTCCATCGAGTAAAAAATACCCATTTACCCCTTTAGGGGTGAAATTTTTAAAAACTGTCAAAACCATTTCGAGATATTTTAAAAAGACACCGATATGCCAAAAAAGGATTGTTATATCTCAATAAACACAGGAAATACGAAGGGTTGTATAAATCACCCCGATTGTAGACCCCTATAGGGGTTGATTCGGACAACATCCTGAAATAAGTTTTTCGGCATTTGTATGGGTAATCTTTGTAAGCAAAATCCAAGACGATATCTTATGGGTCCTAAGAGGTATTGAGGAATCTTTGAAATCACATTTCACCCCTTTTCACTTCTTAGGGGTGGAATTTCGAAAAATCCCGTCTTAGTGGCTGCTTACGTCATGGAGGGAATATACTTCAAGAATTTTATTTATCTATGTCCAAGGGATGTTCAATCGAATACAAAATTCCCATTAACCCCTTAAGGGTGAAATTTTAAAAACTGTCAATAACATTACAAGATATTTTGAAGACACCAATATGCCAAAAGGAATTTTATAACTCAACAAACACAGGGAATATGATGGGTTGTATAATTAACCCTGTTCGGAAATTCACCACTTTTGGGGTGGATTAGAACAAAATCCTGAAATAAGTTTTTCAATATTTATATGGTTAATCTTTGTAAGAAAAACCAAGACGATATCTTATTGGTCCGTAGAGATATTTAAGAATCCTTGAAATTACTTTTCACCCCTTAGGGGTTGAATTTCGAAAAATACCGTCTTAGTGTATGCTTACCTCATGGAGGGAATATACTTTGCGAATATCATGTATCTAACTGTCAAAACCATTTCGTGATATTTTAAAAAGACAACTATATGCCAAATAGGAATTTAATAACTCAACAATCACAGGAAATACGTCGGGTTCTATAATCCTGAAATAAGTTTTTCAACATTTATATGGATAATATTTATTAGCAAAAATGAAGGCGATATATTATTGAACCTCTGAGATATTGAGGAATCCGCGAAAACACATTTTACCCCATTTCACCCCTTAGGGGTTGAATTTCCAAAAATCATTTCTTAGGGGGTTGTTAAGTCATAAAAGGGATATACTCCCCGAATTTTATGTTTCTCTGTATAGACGACATTCTATCGAATATAAAATACCAAGTTACCCCTTTAGGGGTGAAATTTAAAAAAAAGGTCAATACACTTTTTAAATATTTTAAAAAGAGACCTATATGCCTAAAAGAAATGTTATAGCACAACAAACACAGAAGATGCGCAGGGTTCAATAATTCAGCCTGATTGTAGATTCACCCCTTTAGGGGTCGATTAGTACAAAATCCTGAAAAATAAGTTTTTCAACATTTATGTGGGTAGTTTTTGTAAGCAAAAGCAAGGCGATATATTCTTGACCTAAAAGATACTGAGGAATCTGTGAAAACACATTTCACCCCTTTTCACCCCTGAGAGGTCGAATTTCGAAAACTCATTTCTTAAAGGGTTCTTAAGTCATAAAAGGGATATACTTCCCGAATTTTATGTTTCTTTGTCTAGACGAAATTCTATCGAATAAAAAATACCAATTTACCCCTTTAGGGGTGAGATTTAAAAAAACGGTCAAAACATTTTCTAAATATTTTAAAAAGACACCTATATGCCAAAAAGGAATGTTATAACACAATAAACACAGAAGATGCGAAGGGTTCTATAATTCACCCTGATTGTAGATTCACCCCTTTAGGGGTCGATTAGTACAAAATCCTGAAATAAGTTTTTTAATATTTACATGAGTAATCTTTGTAAGCAAAAACCAAGTCGATATCTTATTGGACCTAAGAGATATTAAGGAAACCGTGAAGACACATTTTACCCCTTTTAACCCCCTTTCCACCCCCTTAGAGGATGAGTTTCGAAAAATCCGTTCTTAGTGAGTGCTTACGTCATGGAGGGAATATAATCGCTGAATTTCATGATTGTAGGTTCAGTGGTTTGGGCTGGGCGTTGATTATGAGTAGGTAGCTTAGTTACGATTTTATATATATAGATAACATTTTGGTTTCAATACAAAGTTGCAGTAATTAATATAGGCGGAATACAGCGACATTGTCCGAACGAATCTTATCATTATACGGCGCAAAATAACCGAAAATTCAGACGCTTATATTCGTCTTGAGGTGACTAAGTATAAACCAGACTTGGCCATTGATAACGACGAGAACGTTTATAAATAAATTTCATAAATTAATGAACTAAAACTTGACAATTATATTTGTTTTTATAATGTTTAGAATTATTATTATTTTTTTATGTTTGAAGTTTAAAAGCATATTGTTATTATTTTCTCAATAAAATGTATCTTATAATTCACCAAAGGACTGTTTTATAATGAAAATGTCCACTGACCCGAAACGTCTTCTTAATAGTAATATTTTGATTGATTTTGACCCGCAGCCAAAAAAGGTTGCCGTCTCATGTTTTAGATTATGATATACAGGTCAAGAACAATTTACGCGCATTCTGTTTACGTGCTTTCAGTTTAGGGCGGTTTATAATTCAAAAATAATTTTATTTATCTATACGACTAACTTTATTTTATCTTGTTCTTATGACTTAATTTTTTAATGGATTATTTTTTTATAATGAATCAATTGAGTTATTTTCTTATTTTTTCAGGTCTGCAATAAAATATTGTTGGGAAACTATTCGCTAGCGCTAAATGTTATTTGACTACGAACGTGCAATTTGAAAATATCAGTTATATGTATAGTAACGTATGAACATATGCAAGTTATGCGTAAAAGTCGCACAAATTTATTTCGATTTCAGTAAAATTCGTTATACTCGGTAAATTCGTTCTGAAAGTTAAATCGAACAAGACCTATACTGAGCTTTTGTATTATTACGTTTTTTTTTTTTTTTTTTGCTGCACGTGCAAGTCTGGTGTATTAACCGTTTTTATTCAAATTATACGCCAACACAAGAAATACTGACCCGCTACTGCGTGAATAACCTTTATAAACCTAAAAATTAATAATATACCCATGAAAATAAATTCTTTATTTAAAATTTTCTTGACTCTATTCTGGATAATACTGGTAGAGTTGTGCAAATGCGCCTTGAAGCAAAATTTACTAGAAGATTACTAAAAACAGTAAACTTAACGTTAACTAATAATTACTATTATTTGTCAATTAAATTTATAAACGAGGTCCCTAAAACGTAGTTAATAACCTATTGTGTAAATTTAAATTAAGATAACAAACTGACGCAAGAAAAGAAAACAAGTTGAACACATATACAAAACAACTATTAAATAAATGACTAATAACTAATACGAAAATAATAATAACTATAAAGAAGCCCTTATATATATATCGTCACATATTTGTCTGTACGTCTGTCTATTCAGTAGAAATTGTAACCAAACGACTGGACCTAGAGTAGAATTTTGGTATGTTCTCTAACACACAAATAGAAAAAATATTGAGACCTTAAAAACTTTTAAAAAACAATAAATAAATAAATAGTATTTAACGGAACATGCATATGTAATTTTGAGTGTAAACGAGAAAAGGTCTGTTTACGGCCATTCAAAAACTTATCTAATACATATCAGTTAGGTAATGCAGTTTCCACACTAATGTGGAAATGAACTTCATTATCGCACTAGTGAGGAAATGGATTTTTACATAAATATATATATACAAGGTGTTTGTTTGAAACGGGGCACCCCGAAAATCTCCTTTATTTGTAAAGATACAAAAAATCTTCAGAACAAAAGTTAAACTAGACCAAAAGGCCCATCTAAAGGTTACTATAAGAATTCTGAGGCACTTCCGGTTTCACCGGAAATGATGTCAACTTTTGATCTAGCATAGGGAATCGATAATTTTATATTTTTTTCCTAAAAGTACATTAAATTAGCTTTACAATGACACCAAAAAGTCATATTTTTATGTTAACCATTTCAAAATGGCGACCATTTATTTACAAAATAATAATCAACATAAGTTTTCCAAAGTTGAACGTAGCAAGCTTTGAAAACAATAAATTACATATTTTTTCTTTTTAGGGTTTTGTAGGTATGACCAAAAAACCCTTATACCGTCATTTTGTCGTCTGTCTGTCTGTCTGTCTGTCTGTCTGTTCGGTAAAAATTGTAGCCAAACGGCTAAACCTAGAGAGTTGAAATTTGGCATGCTTATACAACTCTTTAACCCGCACATAGGAAAAATACTAAAACATCTAAAAAACATATCCCTCTAAAAATATAAACAAATATGTGCTCATCAAAAAAAATAATTAAATTCTGTGTAGGGTATCAAATGAAAGCCCTTAGTACCTGGATTAACGATCAAAATTTTATTTTTGCAAAATAAATTATTTTAATGCGATTTTTGCCAAAATTGTGCAAAAAAATTTTGTCCCACACCCTGTAGCCCAGATGGTTTAAACTAAAAATCTGAAAAAAATCTAAGCAATGTACATTGGTGTGAACCAGAATAGTACAACAGGAATTTTTGATCAGATTATGTTTTCGGAAAATAACGCATTTTTTGTGTTTTTAACTAAAATATGTTAAATATTTAATTCGCTATGTTACACTTCAGATCAGAAACTCTGGTAGCTCAGATGGTTTCGTAATGTATTTTGTAATTTGCAGTGCGAACGTTGCAGAGTTCGAATCCTGTTAATTTAATTTTTTTCTGTTTTTTTTTTTTGCATTTCTATTTTGTTTAAATTATTTTGTCAAAATTCTAGTTATATTTTGGTAAATGTATTTATTTTTTAAAAGCGTAAATTTAATAACCAGTGGGAAGTGTTGAAATTATAATTTAATTTTGTTTGACGAAATCAGAGGGCGGGACTTATGATATAAGCAACCAATGGAAGCCATAGGCGCAATTTTAAAAATCTTACTGAACCTTGCTGTATAAATAAAATACTGTACATATTTAGAAACTTAAATAATGGTATTATGCATTCGAATTAAAATTCATAGAAAAATATTTTGACATAAAATTTGTTTTGGCATCCCAAATAATCATCATTCAGTTACTAAATACCTGCAAATCCCAGAAATGTGTGAAGATTCACACTTCACATAATTTTTTTTTTTTTTAAATAGTGCCAAATATTTGTTTGTTTCTTGTTTGTTTTTTTTTACATACATCAAATAGTTAATTATGGATTATTTATGTAAGAACTGTACTCCATTCAAAGCCGCAAGGTATGAATAAAAACTATATCTATCTATCTTTTAAAGTTATCACATTTTTATGTCATTACGAACATAATTTGAGAATTGGATTTATACGCGCGCTCTAGTAAGCACGCTTGTAAGTTGCTAGTTAGAAGCAGGCAACAGAATGTTTTCAAAAGATATGGAATTTTATGAATTTTTAAAAATAATTTTTATGAGTGGTATTTAAATTATCAGTATTTATTTCAGTTTTTGATCGAAAATATTTCTGATATTGATTAGAAGTATCTGATAAGTTGTTAATTATTTTATTTTTTATCAGAACTAAAAATAATCACTTGACCAGTAAAAATGTTGCCTAAAATATTGTAGAATAGGGTGGTATTTAATAGATCAGTTTTAAATCAGTTTTTTTGGAGCACAGGGCTGGATCATTTTAGCATCTTCTGTTTTATCACTTCACTAACCTAACTTAACCTAATTACATAGGTGTTCGGGTCAAAGAGTTGGTGCACAGAACTTTATATTGGCTCTCGGAGCTTTCGGCTTCTTCTATTCTATTACTTCACTAACCTTACTTAACCTAGGAGTTGTAGGTTTTTTTTTTTGTACAGACCTGGGGTAGTTGGTATTCGAACCGTCCGGCCATGTCATTTTAGTAGTAATCATGGAATGGACGATACAGCACCATGTGTTTGTGTACGACAACTTCAATCAAAGTGGTGAATCCGTTATTGAAACTCAGCGTCGCTTCCGTCGTCATTTCAATGTCGGTCGTCATGGGTCATCCCAAGTCGGAATACCATATTGAGATGGGTAAACAATTTTCGAACAACGGGATCCGTTATAAGGAGAAAACCGCCGGGCCCCGTCGCAACTGTGCGGACCCCGGAAAATGCTGACAGGGTAAGAGAGGCGATCTTAAGGAGTCCGAAGAGTTCAGCTCGTAAACACGCTCAGGCTTTGCGAATGAGTGAGCTTTCAATTAGGCGTATTTTACACAAGGACTTAAATTGTCACCCTTATAACCTGATGATGGTACAGGCATTGAAAGAAGGAGACTACGAACAGCGTGCAGATTTCGCTGAGAGAATGCACACTTCCACCTGGATGGCACGGTAAATAACAAAATTTCCGCTACTGTTCACAACACATCAAAATTGGTACAAAGGTGCTGCGCATCATACTCCTTCAAGAAACAACTCACTGGAGTCTTTTAATTTAGTCATCAAAAAAGAACAGACATTTCGTGAACTACTACCTCTCGACTACCTCTACCGATTTGATACTGACACTTAATTATTTATACCAACCAAAATATTGACTGACTATTTATTTTACAAAATACTTTCAGTCTAATGCAGTCCAATATCAAATGAGATTTCCTGGTTAAGTAGTAATTTTTATCCTTTGTATATTTGACCCCCGCTGCTGCTTCATGCACACATCGTGCAGTTTTCAAGACAGCGTTTATGATCTGATAGATGGCTTTTGACATTGATCCGAGATATGGGTTTTGGAAATTGCAGTCAAATTTGACATATACATAGGTAATATTGTACTAATTTCTTCGTAGATTGGGTTACATACATTTTAGTACGAATTTTGTTCAAATTATTGATCCGAGCTGTACATAAGTTCCGTTTACGTACATTAATTTTATTTTTCAGTAAAAAAAAACAATGCTACGTCATTCTATTAAAGCAGCGTTGTCCAACTGGCGGCCCGCGAAATATAGTAAATTTTACATCAAATTTTAAATAAATATCAAATTGAGCTGAGTATTAATTTATTCAGCGATCCATTCAATATCGATATTAGCTCCGCTGATCCTAAATATCAAATGAAATTATGCGACCGGCAGGCTGACCCATTTATTGCATCTAGTGGAGCAACTGGAATAAAAGTGTTCAAACTTTTGGATAAAGAAAAATATTCAAAAATGAGAGACTTTGAATTTCAAATCATTTCTATATTCGGAAGTACATATATCTGCGAGCGTGCATTCTCTGACAGGAAATATATAATGATTATAAATAACTGCAAAAGAAAAAATGGCCCGCGGGCTAAGATAAGTTGGACAGCGCTGTCTTAAAGTATATATTAAGCATCGTTTGCAATGACCTGTTACTATTTATCTGGGAGTTCTTTGGTTCCTCTTGCCTAGAATTCTATCGGTTTAACACGAACCAATATTCGACAAAATCTCGAACGTGGTCTTAATGAGATACATGTGTCTCCATTAAAGGCAATGATCTAAACAGATGATATTCGGTAGGCGCAAGTCAATTTACAAAATGTTTCCCTTTTGCTGAATAAGATCTTGTGTTGTCATAGAGCAGAACAACATTTTCCAATTAACGAGTATGGAGCATTTTTCAAGCAAACTTTGAAAGATAAAAAGTGTTTAATTTGCCAGCTAATTCCTAAGATATTTCACGTGCTTTGCTGTCCACCAATTATTTACCAATTCAAGTACCATCAGATGAACTCCATAGTCTCTGTTCAAGCTTCAATTACGTATCTTCAGACAAATTTCACAATCCAATTTCGATCTGTACGGAAAATTATGGTGCCCTCACCATACACACTACATGTTTTTCAGCAATCTCCGTAGCATTTTCCCCTGCCTGCTTTAACCACAACGAATGTGCACTTTCCGCACAATCCCGCCATTTCACTAACTACAAATTTATTATTTTCATACGATGGTTAACCTGTCGCTGTTGTCATAAAACTGAAAAAACTTGTTAACTCAAAAAAGGTACAAACTTGTCAGGTATGATGAGTTATTTACGCCCCTCCCCCCACAAACTGATACTCTACAACCAAAGACGGACAGTGAGCCCAGATATTAATAAAAGCATAGAAGCGGGCCGTGAATGACCCTTTGACCCACCGCTTCCATTATACACAAAAATCGTAACACAAATACATTATATTCCCCTAAATCACCAATGCGCGCGCCTCGGTGCCTTACAGCGCTGCACTAATGATATATTCCAATTTATTCCCAAGAACGTGATTTACGATTCAATCTAATATTAGATATGTTGTTAAGTATTAAGTCAAAAACTAATATTTTTGTGGCGGAGACACGTTGATTGCTATGGATCATATCCTTGGTAACCATATTATTAGCAGGACGTTTTAAATCACCTTTTTCAGGCATGGAATTTTTCAAAAAATAAGAATTGTCTACTGGCTAATTGCCTTAGCAGCAAAGGCCATTAAAAGTAAAAATAAATCATGTTTACTTCATCGATAACGGTCTTATATTCACAAATCGTTTATCGTTTTAATGATTTTTAATTTTAAATGGTTCTTAATGGTTTACCTAGTTCATAAGTCTCCTATCTGTCAGTGCCGTGGTAAAGGATGTGCGGGCGGTGCCCCGCAACAGGAGCCAAAGCAGTGCTAGTTGCTAGCGCTAGGGCTAAATTAACATTAGACATAATTTTTAAAACAATTATTTATTTCTATTTATAGTTAAATAACCTAAAATGAGTTACGTTTTCTAGATTTAGCATAAGCAAATTTATTAATAATACTGCAATTGTCGATTTCACACAGTTCATGTTCAATGCTCATTAGAGGTTGTTCAATCTGTTTTGACCTGACCCTCCATGGTTCATTTCTAATCGTTTTTAGTTTTGAAAATAAACTTTCTTCACAGTTGGTAATCATGAGACAAATGCGAAAGGAAGTTTCTACATTTGTAAAATAAGACACCAAACAATTGTTAGTTATTAAACTGTATAACTCACAAGGTCTTTTAGGTGCAAATATGAGAAGATCAATTTTCTGCTCAATAAATCGCAAAAATAGTCGATCTTCTTGATACGATTTGATAATTTCGGGCGATTTCTTTAAAATTTCTTCAGGAGTTAATAATTGTAACTGATGAAGATATCCAAAAAATCTATTCATCTAGTGATAAGCTTTCGTGATAAGCTTTGATAAGCTGTGCGTTCACACCACGGAAAGACTTGAAATTGCTCTGCGAGCATACGAGTAACTACAGAAAGTCTGTCTGTTCTCGGACATCTGTACATATAATGACTGCTTGATGCAGATGATACAAATATACCAGGCTAGCAGTTTCCTACATTATTATTATTTTTTTTAATTAACATTAACACAATTTCCGCATATTTTGAGAAGAGTTCCGCAAAAATATTGGCCTCTCTAACGCGCACAAGCCCCTGCAGAAGTTCGTGGCTCATTCTGTTTCGGTTGAGCATAGAAAATGGACGTGGAGGAATCTATAATTTTGTGGTTGTATTTAAAAATATATACATATATATGGTAAGCGAAAACGCTAATTTTGGGTCCATCCAGTTATAAAAAATATATTCTCTACAAGTCTGGTTTCAACATTATATCTTAAACTGAGGGACAATGAATCTAATTCTTCCCAAGTCCGGAGTCTTAAAATTTTATTTTTATATAATTCTGATGCTATATCCCAAATTTCGGGCCTTTTTTCTACTTCGTCAATAAGTAGGTCGACGTCAATTTCGGTTTCACTCATTTTAGCAGCAGACTAGCAAAAACAATTCACAAAACCCGTCCGATCAAGATGGAAACGCGCGGTCAACTGAACAGTAACACTGTCATTATCTATATTTCGAAACGCGCGTTACCGCGCATTCGCCGGCAGTTTTTTTCTCTAACCGCGGAGGTACCGCGCGCTTACGCGCATTTATGTGAACGATTGTATGTGTAATGTATGAATATCTAGACGGGCGATATGAAAACGCGCGTCAGATTTTTGTCATTTGAACCTAGCCTTAGGGCCAGTTACACCGCTAACACTTAAGCTTTAAGTATAACTTAAAACTGTTAAGTAACGCTTATTCCATTGCACCGCTGTTTAAGTGAAACTTATTTTTTGTTAAGTGAAACCTAAATTAAGCTGTAGATGAGGTTGGGCTTATTATTTAACATTCGTCTGTCATATTTTGACAGTTATTGAAAGTATTAACATTTTTAATTATAATAATGGACGGTGATGTAATTGTGGACGATGAATAAGATATTTTGCAAATTTATTTAGATTTTATCGAAAAAAAGGTATGAAGGACAAAATTATTTTGTAATAATGAATTAACATTTTCAAAAGATTGAAAATTGGATTGAAAATTTTAATTAATAGCTGCGTGAAGTTCTGTTGGCATCATCAACAGAAACCAAATGCTAATATACTTAACCCCGAAATAATTTTATTTAATAATAAATACAGTTGTACAGAGTTGTTGTTGAAAATATAATTATTTAGAACAAATTTTAAGACTTAATTTTTTATGTTTATGAATTTTACTTGTATTAGGCATTTGTAATTAAAATGAAATTTGACGTTTTCCCTTTTGCCTGAGGACGCCATTGGTAAGTAGGTATTGTATTTCAAATTTACTTAAAGTTATTTTAGTTTTATCCATATTTATTTATATTTACATAAATATTTTAATTTTAGAATTCACCGATTTAAGCAATTTAAATGCTTTACAATTTTATTCTACTGGTTGTCATCCAACAACTATACCGGACTATTATTTACCACGTTAAATGATAAAACAAAGTTTATTAGAATTTGGTAAAAACAAGTGACAGGTATTCTTGATAAAAAACATTACATATTTTAATTTTTCCGTGTTTCACCACCTTAAACCATTCCTTAATTAAGCGCTCCTCAAAATAATCGGTCCAATGCATTTATTTTTTAAGTGTTACTTAAATTTAAGTTACACTTTGTAAAGTGTTAGATTTATTACAAAGCGGTGCAATTGGCCCTTAGAGTAGTAAAATTTTCAATCAATTTTCCTTCATGTTCAATTGATAAAACTGCTAGACCAGAAGTTTACCCTGTGTCAAAGTAAAGCGAAGGTATGTAATTTTGTAATTAGTTATAACGGAGCAAAATACACTTTTAACAAAATATTTTCTTCGTAATGCAGTACAAACAATCTTACTTTTAACATACAACCTTGAAATTTCTTTTGTTTAATATTTACATGTATACGATTGTATTGTTTATAATCTTTGAAAATAAAAATAAATTTATCTACGACTTTTGACCTAACTTAATAATATTTAGGGTTTAGTAGGTATGACCGAGAAACCCTTATGTCATCACTGATCAGAATGTGTTTTCGATAAATTTATGACGAAATGGTTGGACCTTAAAATTTGAATTTTTGCTTGCTATACCAGCAAGCAAAAATTCAATTTGTACCAACTCTTTGACCCACATATAGGAAATCTATTGATTCATGTTCAAAAACATATAGAGAGTAAAATATAGACGAAAAAAATTTAACGAAAAAATAAATATGGCGCAAATTGCTATTGTTGCTATGCACCAAAAATTTTAACTAACTAATATATATATATATATATATATATATATATATATATATATATATATATATATATATATATATATTTATTTATTTATTTATTTATTTTCAGAGTATCAAATGAAACCTTTAAAGCGTAGATAACTTTATTTTTGAAAAATCTAAATTTTCGCTAAAAATGTGTCAAAAAACTTCAACAAACAATTCCACCACAAGGAATTGATATTGATCGGAACTGGAATAGTTCAATACGAATTTATGATCAGATTACGCTAAGGCTTTTTTAATTTTTCCCTTTAAGTTTAAAATTACTGTAAATTGATCTAATATTACTGTCTTGAACATCTTGTTGTAAATTATGTCCAGAGGTGTCTCCGGAATATCTATGTTGTAATTGTATAATATTTTAACTACTGAATAAAGAAATTTTATATATATGTTAGCATCTGGCCTTCCACGAAGCCCTGCTACATCACCATAAAATGTTATCTAAGAAGTAATCCGGAATCTGACCCGCTAATGATGACGACTCATTAACGCTAACGATGACCGCTCATTACACTAATGGATTTTTATAAAACACATGAAGAATTTGATAGAGAGATCAGATGTTTTAATACATTGTAAGAGTAAATACGTAAAATAAAATAGTCTGTGAACAACTTGTGTTTTATTTAAACAATAAATCCCTTATTTGTTTACATATATATGATCAGATTATTTTTTCGAAAGATTAAATTTCGAAGTTTTTTTATTTTAGAAATAATATACATATATGTATATAAAAATATTAAATTGTTGAAATTGAAGGGTTTGAAATTAAGAAAAAAGTAGATCTTTCCTTCAAAATTTTATTTTTATTCTAAATGTACATTTCGTTCACCACGTGAACATCATCAGTAGACTCAGTCTGAGTATAGTGATGAAGATCATGTGGTGAACGAAATGTACATCTAGAATAAAAATAAAATATAGAAGAAATGATCTACTAAACTACTGATAGATAAGTTATTCGGTAGTCAAAGTAGCGAATAAGTAATAAATAAGTACTGTCACTGTCAAAAAGTTAGAAATTAAATGATTTCTTGGAACAATAAATTGCAAAATGGACTTGAAAAAATATCATTTGTTTGAATTTTATTAATTATAGAAATAATGCTTTAACTCCAAAATAACAGTGCACCAGTCCACGGTGAGAAAAAATATGAAAAAAGCATCTCGTGCAATATCCAGCTTATGTCTGATTTCATTTGTATGCCTTGTACGGAAAATTAAATACACAAATTTCAACGAGTATTTTACGAAATTGGCCGCTATCCACGAGTGGTTGCAGCCTGGGATGAAGTGATACTGCTTTCGTCTGTGAAAAAAAGGCTGAAGTAAACGGTGTCGAGAAGGATATTTTATATTAAACGTTAGCCGGGATCCACGCCTTAGAATACAATGTTTAATAATTCTAATATTCGCTTCGAATTTAAGCAATAATATTATAATTGGTATAGTAGCAACTGCAGTATTACGCAACTTTAACGTTACAAGAGTGGATATGAAGAACCACCCACAAAAGATCAGTACTGTGTCGGTGACGTACCTGAAGAAACTGATTACTCAGAAAAATGAAAATGAAAGAATACTTCGTGATTTTACTATCTTATTTTCAAATTTATTATAACTTAATTTGTATTTACATCAATCATTAAAATTAAAAAATTATATAAACGTAGAACAATTGTTAATAATTTATACTATCTATTTTTCATTCCCCCAATTTTATTACATGCTTACGACATAAATAATTGCTAACATCTTGTATAACGCATACATAAATTTAATTTTGTTAATGACAATAACCAAAAAAACGGCTCGACAGCTGTCAGTTTACCAATTTATTTATTTATTTCCATAGAGAAACAAAAAAAAAAAAAAATTCTCAATGCCTATTTCAGTTACACATTCAGTGTTACCAATCTGAGGATTCAATATGTTAGTCTCATTATCCGTCAGATAACTATCTGACAGATAAATTTGAATTGAAAGGCGGGATGACATTTATCCAACAGATAAAGTATCAAATAACTTTATCTATCAGATAGTTACCCAGAAGTTTATCAGAAGGTGGAAAGACCAGCCCTTAATGAATTATTATTTGTGCTGCAAGATCATTTGAAACATCATGATACACCAATGAGATAGCGGGCGATTTCAATTTCGGATATGAACATGTCAATATCCATATTATTCGTTTGTATATTTTTATGTGCACACTATACTCTATACAGAGAACTGCAACTGACATACCAGTCAAATGGTGGCGAGCGACTGTGGCCGTGTCTGCGCTGGAAAAACTGAAGCCGCCACCGGCTACAACTAGCGAGACACGTTCACTCCCGCAGCGTGTGTCTCGACCGGGCCACTACGTACGCCGTGTCTGCGCTGAGTCTATTTAAACTGCATACAAAATCGCGGCCACATGTGGCTGTGTTTGCGAGCGACCTTACTGCCCACCAATTGACAAATAGCATGTCGTTCTTTCGAATCACGTACCAATTTGGAATGTAAGACTTATGGCAAATTACTGTTGGATGCTAAAAAGGAACATTCCATCAGCCTGGTACAAGTCAAGCAAGGAGAATTTTTTCTTCAAAAAGGGTAAGATCTTAAGATAAATGATAAATACCAGGTCTACAAGTATGAAATGCGGATTTTTTTCATACTTGCCGCGCAAACAGAGTGTATAGTTAAAAGTTTCAACACATATGGCGTTTTGTTAAGTTATCATTAAGTGTCAAATGCGTATAGGTTATAATTTGAAAAGTGATCATATAGTTTTGTTTTACTGTGTTAAAAAAGTCAAATTTTGTGCCAAATAAAGAACAGTCGCGGACAGTACTACTGTTTTGTTTTCATTTGAAAAAAACTGCTGCTGAATCATACCGACTGCTTCGAGAAGCTTATGGTGAATATGCTCCATCGCAAGATACGTGTGAACGATAGTTTCGGCGTTTCAAAAGTGGTGACTTTGATCTTACAGACAAAGAACATGGAAAACCTCCAAAAAAATATGAAGATACAAAATTGGAAACATTGCTACAGGAAGACGATAGTCAATCACAAAAACAACTAGCAGAGCAGTTAGGCGTTAGTCAACAAGCTGTTTCCAATCGCCTACGAGAGATGGGTAAGATCCAGAAAGTCGGCAGATAGGTTCCACATGCATTGAATGAGAGACAGATGGAAAAACGCAAAAACACTTGTGAAATTTTGCTTGCACGATACAAAAGAAAGTCTTTTTTGCATCGTATCATTACTGGCGATGAAAAATGGATTTATTTTGAAAATCCCAAACGCAAAAAATCATGGGTGAACCCAGGCTCACCATCCACATCAACTGCAAGACCGAATCGCTTTGGCAAAAAGACAATGCTCTGTACTTGGTGGGACCAAAAGGGTGTGGTCTATTATGAATTGTTAAAACCTGGTGAAACAGTTAATACCCAACGCTACCAACAACAACTGATCGAATTGAACCATTCGCTGCTCATAAAACGACCAGAATACGAAAGAAGACAGCACAAGGTAATCTTTCTTCACGATAACGCTCCATCACATAAGGCAAAAGCAGTTTGCAACACATTGGAGGCAATCAAGTGGGAAGTGCTACCCCATGCCGCTTACTCACCAGACTTGGCCCCTTCAGATTACCACTTGTTCGCATCGATGGGTCACGCACTTGCCGAGCAGCACTTTTGTTCATATGAAAATGTGAAAGACTGGCTAGATGCATGGTTTGCGGGGAAAGGGGAAGAATTCTACTGGCGAGGTATTCACAAATTGCCTGAAAGATGGGAAAAATGTATAACTTCTAATGGAGCATACTTTGAATAAATAAACTTTTACTGTTCTTATGAGTTTAATGTGTTTTATTTAAAAAAAAATCCGCATTTCATACTTGTAGACCTGGTAATTTTTTATAATATTACCTCTTTTGAATTTTTCCTTTAACATTTTCCAAATAAGCAAAAATTTTAAAATAATTTAGTAATAAAATTCTGAAAAAATTTATTAAATTTGCTATTTTTCCAGTATCAAATTGTTCAAAAATCTTACGTAATACAAAAAACTGAAGTGAAGTGTGAATTTTCCCATATTTCAGGGTTTCGCAAGTATAATAGTGATGGCACTAATCTGATTACCTTTTGTATTACCTTTGTAATACCGTGTATTACCTTTTTCTTTTGTTTTAGATGTTTAGATTAACCTCTCTAGGTTAGATAATTTTTAAATTAACCTTTGCTCGTCTATCTACGCATAAAAGGTTTTTTTATAAATCACAGAACAGGAAACATCCATGCCATGACCCTGATTCGAACCCGGGAGCTTTGGCTCGTGAAGCAGAAGCGCTTTTACGCTATCAAGGCCGACTAGATCGTCAAGACCCTAAAAACGGAAATCAGTTCCGAAATCAGCATCAAGTTACTCAATACCAATTATTAAATTTTAGAAGGGTTTAAACACATTTTAGAAGGGTTTAAATTTAGGTCTGTGTAATTTTTCATAATAAAATTTTTCACTTAATATTTTCATGTAATTACTACAATAACATTAGTGCTTATTAGTGTATTATGGCTCGAAGCCACAGCCTGCTATATGCGTACTGTTTGGCAACGATGTTTAGTACATTGCGCAAATGACTTAACTGGTTTCGAAAGCTCCGTAGAAACACTTGTACTAGACTTTATAAAAATAGCGCAAAATTTTGAATTTACAAATCATGTAATCTGTGGTGGTATTATGATGAACAGAATTCTATTTTATCATGGTCGATAACGCGATTCTATTGGCGGTTGCCAAGCAACTATTGTTTTTTTGTCATAAGCAACTATAGAATAGAATTCTATGGTAACCAGACAACTGGGGCCATAAGACAATTCGGGCTTTTCAATTGGGGCTTTTCACAACTGGGGCGATGGACAATTCGGACTGTACACAATTGGGGCTTTTCACAACTGGGGCCATTAACAAATGAGGCGATGGACAATTCGGGCCGTTCACAATTGGGGCTTTTGACAACTGGGGCTATAACTGTAAGAGCTAGAGTCTTCTTTTATTTAAAATAAAAAATTCTTATTTTACAAGTTGGGATAAATTAAATTGCGTGTTCTTTTGAAAAAAAATATATATTTTAATGGTTTGATTAAAAGTACATTTTGGTGGGAATTAGAATAAATAAACAAATTGTATTTTAAGGGTTGGTTTAAGAAAAATTTCGTGATCATTTGATTAAAAATAAATGATATTTTAAGAGTTATATTAAGTAAAATTTGGTGCTCTTTTGACTATATATTCCCCGCACTCATTTAATTCTGAACCAATAAAAAATGTTTATGTACACGTGCATTCGAAGATAATCTACAGAGTGATTATTTAATGGCGAGACGACGTCACCGAATTTTACGTGCCTCCTAGCAGAAATACTGTGACTATAATAACCTTGAAGAGATATAATAACCTTGATGCGCATGCGCGCATAATCGCCTGCTACGATGTGTATGAAACGGCAAATTATTAAAACTTGCAGTGACGTCGTCTCGCCATTAAATAATCACTCCGTATATATACATATATAAAAGAGTTATATTAAGTAAAATTTAGTGCTCTTTTGACTATATAAATAAAAAATGTATTTTAAGGGTTGGCTTAAGTAAATTTAAGTATTCTTTTGAATAAATAAATAAAAAATGTATTTAATTTTAGAAGTAAATATTTTGTAACTAAATTTAATTAATATGAGTCAACTACGAGAAAATCAGTAATTTTTTGTTTGACTATTTGATTTTCCTAGTTTTTTTATGTATGATAGTATTTTTTTGTACATAGGTATTTCATGTATCTCGTTTATATAAAACGGGCAAAATAATCTAAATAAACATAATAAAAATTAAAAATTGATAATACCTATAATGGCCCTAATGTAATGGCTTAATGGAATGTTATAACTCAACAAACGCTGGAAATACAAAGGGTTCTATAATTCACTCCGAATGTGGAAACATCTTTAGGGGTTGATTAATATAAAATCCTGAAATATATTTTTCGGCATTTGTATGGGTAATCTTTATAAGCAAAAACCAAGTCTATATCTTATTGATCCTAGAAGATATTAAGGCGTGTTTGAAATCACAATTCCCTCTTTTCACCCTTTAGGGGTGATATTTGTAAAAAGGTAAAAAACTGTTAAAACCATTTCGAGACATTTTAAAAAGACTCCTATGTGCCAAAAAGAAACGTTGTAACTCAACAAACACAGGAAATTCGACGCGATATATAATCTACCCCGTTTGTAGAATCACCCCTTTAGGGGTTGATTAGGAAGAAAACCTGAAATAAGTTTTTCGGCATTTGTATGGATAATTTTTGTAAGCAAACACCAAGGCGATATCTTATTAGTCCTAAAAGAATTAAGGAATTACTGAAATCACATTTCACCCCCCAAAAAACTGTCAAAATCATTTTGAAATATTAAAAAAAACACCTATGTGCCAAAAAGTAATGTTGTAACTAAACGAACACAGGAAATACGACGGGATGTATAATTCACCCCGATTGTAGATCCACCCCTTAAGGGGTTGATTAGGATAAAATCCAAAAATTGGTTTTTCGGCATTTGCATGGGTAGTTTTTGTAAGCAAAAACCAAGTCGATATCTTCAAACAATCCTTGAAATCACATTTCACCCCTTTTTACCCTTTAGGGGTTACATTTAAAAAAGTTGTCAAAACCATTTCGAGATATATTAAAAAGACGCCTATGTACCAAAAAGAAATCTTATAACTCAACAAACACAGGGAATACGACGGGATGTATAATTCACCCAAATTGTAGATCCACCCTTTAGGGGTTGATTAGGACAAAATCCTGAAATATATTTTTCGGTATTTGTATGGGTAATCTTTGTAAGCAAAAAGCAAGTCGATATCTTATTGGTCCTAAGAGATATTAAGGAATCCTTGAAATCACAATTCACCCCTTTTCACCCTTTAAGGGTGAAATTTAAAAAAACTGTCAATACCATTTCGAGATATTTTAAAAAGACACCTATGTGCAAAAAATAAATTTTATAACGCAACAAACACATGAAATACAACGGGATGATTTATTCACCCCGTTTGTAAATATACCCCTTTGGGGGTTGATTAGGACAAATTCCTGAAATAAGTTTTTCGGCATTTGTATGAGTAATTATTGTAAGAAGAAACCAAGTCGATATCTTACTGGTCCTAAGAGATATTAAAGAATCAGTGAAATCACATTTCACCCCTTTTCGCTCCTTAGGGGTTGAATTTCGAAAAATCCCTTCTTAGTGGGTGCTTACGTCATGGAGGGAATATACTCTCCAAATTTCAAGTTTCTAGGCCCAGAGGTTCGGGCTGGGCGGTGATGAGTCAGTCAGTCAGTATATATATATATACTAGTTGAAAACCCGTGCTTCGCTACGGTATATTGATGGTCTCATTGGCATAAAATCCGCAGTTTGTTTTTAAACTTGTGTATGGGTAACCTTTGTAACAAAAAATCTAGTCGATATCTCATCTGTCCTAAGAGATATTGAGGAACCCGTGAAAAAACATTTTACTCCTTTTCACCAGATAGGGTTCGAACTTGAAAAAATCCTTTCTTAGTGGGTTCTTACTTCATACTGAAAAATGTACTCTCCGAATTTTTTATTTTTAAGAAAAAAATACTAATTTACGCTTTAGGAGTGAAAGAAAACTGTCAAAACTCATATATGCCAAAATGGAATGTTATAACTCAACAACCGCTGGAAATACAAAGGGTTCTATAATTCACCCCGAATGTAGATTCACCCCTTTAGGGGTTCATTAAGATAAAATCCTGAAATACATTTTTCGGCATTTGTATGGGTAATCTTTATAAGCAAAAACCAAGTCTATATCTTATTGATCCTAGAAGATATTAAGGCGTCCTTGAAATCACAATTCCCTCTTTTCACCCTTTATGGGTGATATTTGTTAAAGGTAAAAAACTGTTAAAACCATTTCGAGACATTTTAAAAAGACACAGGAAATACGACGCGATGTATAATCTACCCCGTTTGTAGAATCACCCCTTTAGGGGTTGATTAGGACGTAATCCTGAAATAAGTTTTTCGGCATTTGCATGGATAATTTTTGTAAGCAAACACCAAGTCGATATCTTATTGGTCCTAAAAGAATTAAGGAATTACTGAAATCACATTTCACCCCTTTTCACCCTTAAGGGGTGAAATACTAAAAAAAATGTCAAAATCATTTCGAGATATTAAAAAAAAAAAACACTAAACGAAAACGAAAATGCGACGGGATATAATTCATCCCGATTGTAGATCCACCCCTTAAGGGGTTGATTAGGACGAAATCCAAAAATTGGTTTTTCGGTATTTGCATGGGTAGTTTTTGTAAGCAAAACCCAAGTAGATATCTTATTGGTCCTAGAAAATGTTAAACAATCCTTGAAATCACATTTTACCCCTTTTTACCCTTTAGGGGTTAAATTTAAAAAAATTGTCAAAACATTTCGAGATATTTTAAAAAGTCGCCTATGTGCCCAAAAAGAAACCTTATATCTCAATAAACACAGGGAATACGACGGGATGTATAATTCACCCCGATTGTAGATCCATCCTTTAGGGGTTGATTAGGACAAAATCCTGAAATATATTTTTCGGTATTTATATGGGTAATCTTTGTAATCAAAAAGCAAGTCGATATGTTATTGGGCCTAAGAGATATTAAGAAATCCTTGAAATCACAATTCACCCCTTTTCACCCTTTAGGGGTGAAATTTTAAATACCTAACAAAACCTTTTCGAGATATTTTAAAAAGACACCTATGTGCTAAAAAGTAATGTTGCAACTAAACGAACACAGGAAATACAACGGAATGTATAACTCACCCCGATTGTAGATCCACCCCTTTAGGGGTTGATTAGGACAAATTCCTGAAATAAGTTTTTCGGTAATTGTATGGATAATCTTTGCAAGCAAACAGTAAATCGATATCTTATTGATCGTAAGAGATATTAAGGAATCCTTGAAATCACAATTCACCCCTTTTCAACTCTTAGGGGTGGAATTTTAAAAAACTGTCAAACCCATTTTGAGATATTTTAAAAAGACACCTATGTGCCAAAAAGTAATGTTGCAACGAAACGAACACAGGAATTACGACGGGATGTATAATTCAACCCGATTGTAGATCCACCCCTTTAGGGGTTGATTAGGACAAAATCCTGAAATTGGTGATTCGGTATTTGTATGGGTAATCTTTGTAAGCAACTGGGGCCGTGTCTTACGGCCCCAGTTGTCATGGAACCGAATTCTATGACTCGTAATCCCATTACTGGATTGGCACTGGATGGGACGCCCATGGAGATTAAAGAAGAGTGTTATTACAAAAAAAGGAGAACAAGTAATAGGACCTAGAAATGCTACTGTTAAAGAACTTTCAATAAGACACGGAAAAAGCTTTTCTTCATGTTAAAAAGGTTTTTGACGTCATTATGATTGCAGACCCCAATGCTGAGCGAAGCTTAATACCCCTATTCTGAATATTTAAATAACGCCGTATTGTTACAAATCTGGCTAAGTGTTATAAGATAAGATCTCTGAGTATTACACTGTCGTAAGAGATAACATATTTTGGCCAGTATAATGCCTGTAGTACATGATCCGATTTCTCGTTTTGAATCTCGTACGATTTATAGTACACAAATTATTGTATCGTGTACTACAGGATTTTTGTACGAGATCTTGTATGATACTGAAAACCAACCAATATTTATTGTCTCGACCTAAAATATTGGACAGAATGAACCAATAATGCTCAGTATAAGATGCGCATATTCATGCGACTGTAGCGAACAACTGTTCATCTGTCAAACATATTTCGAGGTTATTTAGTATCAACTTTAGCAATATTTTTCTTTATTTTGTTTAAAATAAATTGGATTTAGTTGTTCACATTCTTAGGACATTTATATATACGTTTGGATTTTTTCAACATCTTATTATCCAACATACTTAACTAGTGACTTATCTAATGTGACCATTAAACATTCCAATCCAGGAAAAAATACCGACGGAATTATTAAATTTTTTTCTTTTTTTTTTTGATAATATTTGTAGATTTTTTTTAAACATTTTGTTACGATTCGCCTAACGGTGGGGTGAGACAGTGTAAATTAAAGAAAACTGGATGTTTATTATATATTATAAATTATATATATTGTATAATTAAGAATTTACAAATGTATTTTTATTCAATAATTAACTGTCATAATCTATTTTCTGGTTGCTAACTTCTTGTTATTATTTTCCAACGCCGTCTTGAATAGCAATTTCCCAACAATTGCCCCGGGTTGAGACAGTCGTTTGGGGTTAGAATCCTGGTGATTCTGACACCTGAGACTTCATTGGTCAGCTCGTTAAGCAATACAAGTTTGCACTTCGAGCTTATGGTCTTTTAAAAATATTTTCAATTTATAATAATTTAAACATAAAATTTTAACCTAACAAATAATTCCTGAAAGATTCATCCTTTTATCGAATTACACAAAATAACGTGATAGAGAATCTACATTACCACATTTTTTTCCAGGCTTATAGATGACTGAAAAATTTAACATTTGTAAAGTCAATGACCATCTTAACAACCTACCATTTTTACTACCCATCTGTTTCAACCACGTCAATGGGCAGTGATCGGTTTCTATTATGAAATGGTTCAGGTACAAGTAAGGTTTCAATTTACTGACAGCCCAAACTAAAGCTGCACATTCAAGTTCACTTGCGCCATAAGCCTGTTCTCTTTCAGTTAACTTTTTGCTTAAATACAATACCGGGTGTTCTTCTCCTTGTTCATTACGTTGAGACAAGGTTACGCCCATTCCCCTTTTTGAGCAATCTGTTTGAACAATAAACTCACGGTTATAATTTGGTGCTCGTAACACTTTTCCTCCCATCAATTCTTCCTTGAGTTTTTGAAAAGCGTTTTCTTTGACTTCGTCCCATTCTACACGATTTTTTTCATTTTTACGTAAAGCGTCCGTCAGTGGGCTTGCTATTTCCGAATACATTGGAATGTAGTGGTTGTAGTAACCAGTAATTCCTAAAAATGCTCGAAGATCTCGCTTTGTTTCCGGCCGCCTTAATTTCTGTATTGCTGCTACCTTGGCTTCAGATGGTTTTCTACATCCTTGCCCAATAATATGACCCAAATATAGCACTTCTGCTTGACCCCAGACACATTTTTGTGCCTTAATAGTCAGGCCTGCTGCATGCATTTTAGTAAATACCTGATGAAGATGCTTCAAATGCTCGTTCCAGGTCATTGAATGTACTGCAACATCGTCTAAGAATGGCTCAGCAAAATCTTCCATTCCTTCTAAAATTTTGTCCATCAACCTTTGGAATGAAAATGGTGCTGACTGTAGTCCAAATGCCATTGTGACCGGCTCAAAAATTCCTCTGTGAGTAATAAATGCAGCATATTTGCTGGCTCTTTCCGTCATTCCAATTTGCCAATATGCCCTAACTACATCAATGAGACTAAGATACTTTGCAGAACTACATCGTTCTACGCATACCTCAATATTGGGTACAGGATGTTGTTGAGGGATCGTAATCGCATTTAATGCTCGATAATCTATCACGGGCCTTGGTTCTTTTCCTTCTGCTTCGACTAAAATCATGGGAGATGAATAAGGACTATCACTTGGTCTTATAACCCCATAATTAAGCATTTTGTCTATTTCTTTATCTATAAGTTCCCTTACCCTAGGTGAATGCGAATATGCACGTGTTCGTATTATTTTCTCTTCTTTCAATGAAATGTCATGTTTTATTAAAGTTGTACGCCCCGGTCGATTTGAGAAAAGTCCTGGAAAATCTTCTATAAGTCCCATTAGTTCTTTCTTCTGATTTTCCGTTAGATGTCCAATTCCTTTAGCCATTTTTATGACTTCCGCTGCTGTATAATCAATCTTCTCGTGTTCTGTTCCTAATTCAGGAATATCTAATTCAACTTCATCTTTACCGGTTTGACAAAATGTAAAGGCTACAACCTCAGCCTTTTCATAATATGGCTTAATTAAGTTACCATGCACCAAAGTTTGTTTTCTTTTACCTGCAAGATCCTCAATTATGTAATTTGTATCAGAAATTTTTTTAACTATTTTTTTAGGGCCTGCCCAATGCATTTGCATTTTATTTGTACGAGAATGTTGAAACAACATGACTGTTTCACCTATTTCATATTTCATGTCTCTTGCATTTTTATCATAGTACTTTTTAGATTTAACTTTAGCTTCTTTTAATGAAATTTCAACTAATTCTTGCATGAATTTTAACCTTTCTAATACATTCAGAACATACTCAACTACTGATTCATTAGTTTCGTTCCCTATCCATAAATCTTTTAACATACTCAAAGGTGATCGAAGTTGTCTTCCGTAACACAACTCGGCTGGACTAAATCCATGTGCGGCGTGTGGTGCACATCTAATAGCAAATAAAGCTTGATCTACATATTCGTCCCAGTCATCGCCATGCTCATAGCAAAGAGCTCTCAAAATTCTTTTGATTACACTATGGAATCGCTCGACCGCGTTGCTTTGAGGATGATAAATAGAACTATGAATAATTTTGATTCCGAATTGTTCGAAAAATTCAGTTGTTAAATTACTGGTGAAACAAGTTCTCCAATCCGTCTGGACTTCCGCTGTGAACCCAACTCGCGAAAATACATTCAACAATCCTTTAACAACTGATTCTGAATCTGCAACTTGTAAAGCTATGGCGTCCGGAAATTTTGTTGCACAACATATTAAAGTTAATAAATATTTATTTCCCGCCTTTGTTTTAGGCAGAGGACCAACTATGTCAATGTTCACGCGTCTATAAGGTTCTGTAATTATAGATACTTGAAACATGGACGCTTTCCGCTTATCCGTTGACTTACCTACTCGCATACAAGTGTCGCAACATTTAATTTTCACTTTAACGTCTCTCGCTAGTTGGCTCCACCAATAATTTTGTTTTATCCGCTCAATTGTCTTCTTGCATCCTAAATGCCCCATCCACATATTATTATGAGCAATATTTATTAATTTTTCTCGCAAACTTGAGGGTACTACTAATTGTTCATAATTTCTTCCCTCTTTGGAAAATCTTCGATGAAGTATACCATGGGCTATATAGAATTTAGCACCATTCACTTCTTTCTTGGAATCCGCAAAATCAAAATATTCTTGAAGTTTAGGGTCATTCATCTGTAATGTCCTTAAAGTAGTAGGTGTTAGTGTTGTAATATCAGTAAATTTTATAGCAGAATCTGGAATACTTATTAATTCTTCATTATTCCCTGATAATTCTCTAAAACCATCTTGGCTGCTTTCATTTATCTCAGAAATAATTTTCTTCTTTCCATTATTACCAACACTTTCTTCTGCCCTTTCTTTTTGGGTTTGAAAGGTTTCATTTACTTCCTCCTTCTTTTTATCTTCAGTGTTAACTATTATTTTATTATCTATATTTAGATTTTCTTCTTGTATTATTTTTCGCGCTTTCGACCTCGTAAGTGCGAATACATGATTTGCATCTGTATTTTGCTTCTTGTCTAGCATCATCCACGTTCTATTTGATAATAGGTAAGGATATGCGATTGGCAGATGATCTGAAACGGCTGCCTCAGTCTCCACTTTCCCTAATTGTGGACAAACTAAGGTCACCTTCGCCACTGGAAGTGCTTTACTTTCTTCGCTCAGAACACCACGAATATTCACACACTTTCCTGTGAAATCTCTAGATTTAATTAGGCTGCTATGTACCATATCATAGCTAGCTGCGCTATCTCTAAGAATTTTTATTTCAGTATCATTAATCTGACCTACGATAGTATATGGATCTAAAAGTACGTTATTTTCGTCGTTTGTTTCCAAAGAAGCCAAAATCACTTTCGCCTTAGGACATTCTGGGGAATTCTTCATATGACCTACCGCCCCACAACCGTAACATCTAAAAGGTCTCCTTTTATCAAAATTACTTTTATCTACAACCTTTTCAGTTTTATCATTTTCTGTTTTTATTTTATCATCAGCGCTACCGTCTGCATTACTTACAAAACCTAATTTTTCTACTTTATTTTTATGATATTTATTAAATTTTTTATAATTACTGGGATTGTAAGATTTTTCTCCCATTGAACCACGTTTTGAAATATATTCATCGGCTAAATCTCCGGCTTCCTCAATAGTTTTTGACTTGTTATGATCTTCAAGTCAAAATCTCATATCAGAAGATATAGAACTGTAAAATTTTTCTAAACTAAATAATTGTACCAATTTCTCAAAATTTTCCCCTATTTCTTCGCTCTTAATCCATTCTTTTAAATTTACTTTAAGATGATATGCGAATTCAGAATAACTTTGATCATATTTACGTTTACCGTATCGAAATTTTGACCTAAATGCTTCTGATGTTAATTGATATTTTTTTAGTAAACTAGCCCTAACCTTATCATAGTTTCTACATTCTGTTTCAGACAGACGTGCGACCACTTCGTTTGCTGCTGGTGATAAAACACTCATCAAACGAATAGGCCAAGTTTCTTTGTCAATGTCTAATTGTCTACAAACCCTTTCAAAATTAGTTAAATGCAAACTCATATCGCCATGATCTTTAAATGGTTGCAAATATTTTGTCATATTAAAATTAACATTACCATTAGAAATTAAATTACCTTTAGATACATTTTGACTCTGCGCTTGCGCGATTTTTATTTGAGCCTCTAGTCGAGCTAACTCTAATCGTTCTTCTCTGTCCTTTTCTAAACGTTCCATTTTTTCTCTTCTTCCTTTATTTGGATTTTCTTCCCATGTTTCTGTTTCTATTCTTACATCTTCAACTGTAATGCCTTCTTGTACTAAATTTTGTATCATTTCATTTTTCTTAGTCGCTTTTGGTAGTTGAAACAGATCCGTTACATACTGTAACTCTTTCACCGTAAAAATATTAAATTCAGAACACATGTTTCTCTAAAAAATTTGTTTAATTTTAATAAAGGAATCCACACTAAATTCTATAAACCAGAATAAATGCAAATGTAAATTCTCTTTGTCTCGTACAAAATACTCCTGTGTAACAACTTTTTACAAGACCAAATTCGACAAAATGACAAATATTCCAGCAATATTTTGCTTTAAAAAATAAACACAACCCGTCAAAATTTTAACAAAATAAACCCTTTTTGAAAAATTTTAACGTACAGCAGATAATATTTTTAAATAATATTTACAGATAGGTACATAAATAATATAACCTGAGTTCTAGACATCAATTAAGACCATAAACTCTGAAATACAATCAAGTATTACTTACGTAACCAAAAATCTTGCATCAGCTGTCACCTTTTCCAAATAACTGACTGCAATGGCTCCCAACTCGATGAATGAGCAGTACACCGCCAAAACCAGATTCCAGTATTTGTTCCAGTTGTCTTACATCCAAATAACTGCTTCCCTTATCTTCACTTCTTGCCTTCTCTGCTTCTTTATCTACCAGCAGGACCACCGTCGGAACAAAAGATTTTTCAAAAAAAATTTTCCCTGTTGACCTTCCTCAACAAAATATTTTTTTATCTTTTGCCGTGAAATTTTTTTCAAATTAAAATCCCACCGATTGACACCAACTGTTACGATTCGCCTAACGGTGGGGTGAGACAGTGTAAATTAAAGAAAACTGGATGTTTATTATATATTATAAATTATATATATTGTATAATTAAGAATTTACAAATGTATTTTTATTCAATAATTAACTGTCATAATCTATTTTCTGGTTGCTAACTTCTTGTTATTATTTTCCAACGCCGTCTTGAATAGCAATTTCCCAACAATTTCTTGTCCACAAACTACCCTTGATTACAATTTCTATACTTCTCATTTATTTGTTCAAGTTGGGTGTTATGCATAAAACAAATTCAACGAAATCATTATTAATATAATATGTTTTTATTTTCTTTAAACTATTTTATAATGATAATAATGACAATAATAATATTTTTTGATAAAGAAAAATCGTAGTTTTATAGACAAAAATAAAAATAACAAAAAATAAATAAAATAATAATTCCCTTCAATTTCAAATGTAATAAATTAGAACAGAAAACAGTACGGCTTTGCGAATCCAGGAGATTTACTGATTTGGAACAAAGATTAATATTATCAGTCTTTAAAAATTGGTAAACTATTTGTACATTCTAGGTTAAGTACAATTATTTGAATATTGTCAACTTACAAAAATAGACGTAGTGCACATCAATTAGTACAGATTCAAAGCGATAAATATTGGATCAGTGGCGTAACACCGGGCCCGCAGGGCCCGCGATGCTGCCGGGCCCCCAATATGTAGGGGCCCCAAATAATGGATACCGGGGTCCCCAAAATGAAGTTTGCGGGCGGGCCCCCGGCTTCATTGTTACGCCACTGTATTGGATGGTATACTACAATAATTTTACATCCGATAATTCTGAACAAAATTCTCAATGCAATAATTATAGTACGACAAATCGTACGAGATTCAATTAGAGAAATTGCATCGTGTACTACAGGCTTAAGGGTGTGACGATGCGGCAAATTATAAGATCAAATTACTTGGCTATTAGAAATGGGGGTCTCGGCTCCAGAAAGGTTGGAAAACGCTGCTGCAGTATTCTACACTAGGGATGGGAAAAAAACATCGATGTATCGATAACATCGATGTCTCTCCTGAAAACATCGATGTTTTTACCATCGATGTTCAGGTGGCGATAGTATCGATAAAACATCGATGTCTGCTACCGATGTCGATGTTTTGAACTTTGAAATTCAGAAACTACCGCTAGAGGCGCTGGATCTTAAAATTTTTATTTTTATTAAAATTAGTGCACAAAATATATGCGCCATCTATTGTAATATAACAATACTAATAGTATTAGTTCTTATTCTTCTTAGCAGCTAGCAGAATAAGAAAAAAATACGAAGAAACTTCTAATTTTTGCAAATAATGACAACGACGAACGAAACCAACACTTGTTGCTCTTTGAGTTTTGTTGTCGAGCCATTTTTTGTATAAGTGAACCAGGTAAATAAAGTGAAATTTAATAGAAATAATCTATTGTTACTTGCTAAAAATGCCGCCAAAAAGTATATATTGGCAGTATTTTAGTAAGAACGCCGACGGAACGGCAACGTGCCGTCATTTAAATGTCATTTAAAAAAATATCGTTTGTCATATTTCATTTTGAATAGTGACATCTTAAATATTTTGTAAATATAATACTAACCTAAAATAATACAAACTGTAAAGCCCTTTTTACAATATAACCAAGTTTATAAAAGTCAGTAATACACTATAAAAATCACCAAAATAACCAGATTTAGTTTGTCCTTACAAAAGTGAACGGCTTATATAAGCTGTTCCAAACGGTTATAAGCAGCGGCGGGACATTTGAATGTGTCTGTTACACAATCTATTTAAAAATTTAATAAATGCTTTTTGTGTATTATATGTTACTTTTTTTCGTATTTTATCTTTATATTATTAAATAAAACCTATATAATATAAAAAAATAGTTTTTTTTTAATATTTAATAAAACATCGATGTTTCCGATACATCGATGTTATCCCTTCGATGTTTTTTCAACATCGATGTTTCAGCGCCGATGTTAACATCGATGTTCAACATCGATGTTTTGCCTTCGATTTACAACCCTATTCTACACATGGTAAAATTATATTTAATTATCATAAAATATTAGTAATCATCACTAACGACAGTTTTTGATTTATGTATGTACATATGTATTGTGTTTAAAACGCAATTTACTTGTTTACGAAGTTGATAATTATTATCTAATTTGTTTTCAGGTTTGGTTAGGGTAATAAATTTTACTTTTTCTTTAAAATATATTGCGATCAATATGGAGCCATTGTTAGCATAAACAAAACCATATTCCACGAACCTTAAACTAGAACAAAGCCGTCAAGTAATATAATCTAATTTACAAACAATACAAAGTAATATTTATACTCTAGCACAGCGGTTCTTAAACTTATGTAGTCCGCGGACCCCCTTTTCAACAACATTTTTTTTGCGGACCCCATCCCAACCCTAGGCATTTTACGTCGTTCTTGAGACTTAATTTCTGGCTCAATAATCTCATAGGCACTACGTTATAATAAATATTGGTACAAATGTATCGCTGGTTATTTTAATAAATGGTCTTAGGCATTTATAGAGATAAACATTTTTATTAGCATATAGAATAAGAAACATAAAATTAATAAAAATAGTAGTAAATAGAATTAAAAAAATTAATGTGAAGTGTGAATTTTCACACATTTCAGGGTTTTGCAGGTATTTAGTAAGTGAATGATGATTATTTTGGATGCGAAAACAAATTTTATATTAAAATATTTTTTTTGGTAATTTAATTTTAACGCCTAATACCATTATTTAGGTTTCTAAATATGTGCAGTATTTTTTTTTATATAGCAAGGTTCATTAAGAATTTTAAAAATTGCGCCTATGGCTTCCATTGGTTGTTATAAGTTCCGCCCCTCTGATTTCGTGTACATTGAAACAGAATTAAATTATAATTTAAACAATTTCCACTGGCTATTAAATTTACGCTTTTAAAAATTAAATGCAACATTTGCCAAAATATAACTAGAATTTTGAAAAAATAATTTAAACAATATAAAAATTAAAAAAAAAAAAAAAAAACAAAAAATAATATAGTCTCTTCTCACAGGGTTCGATCCCTTTCGGATCGGGTTACTTGGGTGAAAATTCAGCGTCTAATACCACTAGACCAGCATACACGTTACTGTGTGGCGTGTTACAAAGCTATAACTTATGTACATTATTAACCAAAAATCACAAATAATGCGTTTTTTTCCAAAAACCTAATCTGATCAAAAATTCCTGTTGAACTATTCCGGTTCACACCAATGTACATTACTTAGAATTTTTTCAGATTTTTAGTTTAAACCATCTGGGCTACAGGGTGTGGGACAAAAAATTTTTTGCACAATTTTGGCTAAAATCGCTTCAAAATAATTTATTTTGCAAAAATAAAAATTTGATCGTTAATCCACGTACCAAGGGCTTTCATTTGATACCCTACTGAGAATTATAAAAAAATATTTTTTTTCTCGATGAGCACATATTTGTTTATATTTTTAGCGGGATATGTTTTTTAGATGTTTTAGTATTTTTCCCATGTGCGGGTCAAACAGTTGTATAAGCATGCCAAATTTCAACTCTCTAGGTTTAGCCGTTTGGCTACAATTTTTACCGAACAGACAGACAGACAGACAGACAGACAGACAGACAGACAGACAGACAGACGACAAAATGACGGTATAAGGGTTTTTTGGTCATACCTACAAAACCCTAAAAAGGTACAAATTATAATACGTTAACTCATATAATCTGTCTCATTTTGTAATACGAAACTAGATCTGGTTACTTTGGTGACTGTTGTGGTGTAAATAGACTTTTATGGAAACATGTGAACTTGTAAACCTGGCTTTTAATATTTGGTTAAGTTTTATTATATCGAGGTTATATTCACTCAAAAACTTTGTATGTCAGATGACAAATTGACATGTCAAAATTGCGATTGACATGTCAAAATTGTGATAGACATGTCAAATATTTTGAAAGTTGCCACTTCAGAATTACCACCCTAAGATGATATTTTAAATATAAAACATAATAAATGAAATTTCCCTGTTAGTTTCGTATTACAAAATGAGACAGATAATACAAACATTTCTTGGTCAAATATTAGTCAAAATAGATCTTATTATAATATGTTTTCTATAAATAATTTTCATTTGAATAAAAGTAATTAAATATTTACTAATTATTGTTTAGTTATGTCAATAACTTTTTTTTTTATAGTTAGATAACAACAAATACAAAAATTCTTGACCATGTAGGATTTTTTTTAAACAAGTTATTTGAATAAAAGCGAAAAGATGAGGGATGTAAAGTTAATGTCAACATTGTTTCGCGGACCCCCGGTAATGACTACGCGGACCCCCAGGGGTCCGCGGATCACAGTTTAAGAACTGCTGCTCTAGCACATAAACTAAATTCTGACAATGATTGTAAAAATACATTTCAAATAATTGAAACTACCTATTTTTTATACTTTCTCTTTTACATAAATATCATATTTCAATAAATTTTCAATAATATTAGTGAAACTTACCAAGCATTTGTTTTAGGTATACTTTTATTACATCATGATGTGCCACCGTGAAATTTTTAATACTTCTGTTCAACACATCATGGTTTATTTTTTAATAAGAACAAAAACACAGTATTTGCTCTTTTGAGTTATTAACAACCAGGATCATAAATTGGAAGGCGGCGAAGACGGCACTCGCCATAAATACAACTGCGTTTGGGGCGAAAATTTTTAATTGACTACTATTTGCTAGTATTGACTACTATATTTCTATTAAATTTTAATATCGGGGCATAACCTAATTTTACTTTTGGTATTAAAAAATATTTCACTGTTTTCGTTCATCTACTGAACAAGAGCGATTGACAAACATGTCTATAACAGCAATAAAATTCTTTTCGTTGGGAGAGATACAAGAGGTTTTGGGGGGTAGAATTTACTTTGGTGATTTTCGTGATGTTGGTTGCTTCGTGATGTTGGTTGGTTGATGCTAGTTTATTTTTTGAATGTTTGAAAAAAACAATGATCCAGTTTAAAGCCTTTATTTTTTTACACAGTTGTATAAAAAAATTAAATTTACTCAAGTTCTTGCAGTTTAGATGTCAAAGGCATTTGCATTTGTCCATCGACATTATCGTTGTCCTCTTGATTGCGTTGTCTCCACACTGGTGGAGGAACCGTAGACGTCGAAGATTAATCTGAGGATTTTCTGGTTCTAGCTTCTGAAACAGCTCCGGTTTTGGGGACCTTAAGAGCCTTAGTACTTTCAACCTATACCAAAGCCTTCCGTTTGCGGTACTCTCTTAAGCGTTCAGCAGAATTTTATTTTACGCATGATAAAGCTCGGAGGTATGTATCGTCACTTTTAGGCACCTTACAACACTTAAGTTTTTTCTTGAACTCAAACTCGTGTAAAGCGTGTTCTACATTATACTTTATTCATCAATTTTCTAAACTTTTTTCTTTGAACTAGAAGTTGTCAAAGTTTTAATACAATTTATTTTTCAATTTTTTGGTAGAGAATGAAATTCTTACACGTGTTTCAGTTCATTTAAAGTACCAACATAAAAATATAATTCATATCTTGTCAAATGTTTATAACCTAGCTATTAGATTTGTAAAATTACTGATTTACGTACAAAACACAATTTATATATTCGCTTATTCAAACCAATGATCAACAAAACACTATTAAACACGTGGTAATACAAAATATTTACAAGCGTAATTTTAATGTTGGTACTATTGTTAAAACTGTCTACTGCGCATGCACCGAGTTGCAAGTTGGATGTGTTTTCAAGAATAGTTGGATCAAATCTAGTTTTGAATAAAGTTGACCTTGACTAGATACCGTGTTCTACACTGTACAATTTCACTGATTTATTTCTAGTACAAGTTCTAGTCAAAGAAATAAGTATGAAAATTTGATGAGAATTGTATAATGTAGAACACGCTTTAAGTAATAGATACTTCAGCAAACGAAATAAACCCTATCAAGACTACGACGATAAATTTGACGAGTTATGAGCGTTTGTCGCACGGAGCCCCGATTCTGAGTATCTACTTCATGCAATTTCTTTAGTGTTAGCCAAGTAATGATCGGATGTCAAAAGGTATTGCAAAAACATTAATGCCCGGTTGCATAAAAGTCTTAAATCTAGATGTACGCTTAAACTCGATGTTAAACACAAAAATACTTAGCAAAATTTTGTGTTGAATTTTGTCATCAAATAAACTGCCCTACAAGTTTATTTGAAACTAATAGGGTTAGTCTGTATTTTCTTACAACCATACTATATAAAAATATTAAAAATATTGCCCAAATCCCAGATGTCCGATTTATAAGGGCAATAAACATCGCCATAAACTTAACACATCTGGTTTAAAATACAGTAGCTACATAAAGTGAATTGCTTGTTTCAAAAATGTTAGATAAGAGTCGGGGCTAGCGACGTTCTACCTACGACCGGACGACCGGCAACTGACTGACCTGTGTCTCGGGATCATGTTTAAAAGAACCGGCTCTAAGCAATAGTCGGCTCTAAGCGACGTTCTACCTCTAAGCTCTAAGCGACGTTCTACCGAACGACCGACCGACCTGTGTCTCGGGATCATGTTTACAAGAACCGGCTCTGAGCAAGAGTCGGTTCTAAGCGACGTTCTACCTACGACCGAACGACCGACCGACCTGCGTCTCGGGATCATGTTTACAGTTCATATATTGCAAGAATCGGCTCTAAGCAAGAGCCGGCTCTAAACGACGTTCTACCTACGACCGAACAACCGACCGACCTGTGTCTCGGGATCATATTTACAGTTTATATATTGCAAGAACCGGCTCTAAGCGACTTTCTACCTACGAACTAACGACCGTCCTGTGTTTCGGAGACATGTTTACTTAACCGGATCACTGAGCCGGATCAATGAACCGGCTCAACAAACTGAACGACCTCCACTGATCCGGTTCCGCAAACTGAGCCGAAATTCCCATCTCTAGTAAGAACCTTGTTTTTATTTACCAAGGGCGCCAAAACACGGTTCTGCCCCTAGCGCAAGTTTTCCTTACTGCGGCTCTGTGAATATAAATGTCCGAACTTTAAGTGTGTTCGGACTACTCGAATTATAACATGTCCGGACTAAAAGTTATAAAGTATTTGCAAATGAAAAAGCCACACAATTTCGTTCTATAAAATATACTGTCAATAATAATGTTAAGTCTGTTTTACATTATACTTTTTTGCGCAGCACTATAGATTTTTTGCGCAGCACTACAGATTTTTTGCGCAGCACTACAAATTTTTTGCGTAGTACTGACGTAAAAAGTATAATGTGGAACACAATACTTCCTTCCAACTTTCGATGCTACACTTCAAACTACACTATTTTCTAAACTACCTCCGGTCAAAATTTTGGTTGACAGTTCTATACTTCTCAGTCGTGCCAACTACCAATTTTTTAGTTTTTGTTTACAACTTCACTTTTAGAAGATTATTTAGAACATATAATTAAATATAAACTTGGTATAAATGGAAGGTATAAAATCTATCACTGTAATATATCACTGTCTCATATTTTTTTCCCCCACTATATTCTGTAGTATCAAAAGTTGAAATGCCGTCAGAGTTGGATAGTATTGCAAAAAGTATTGAAAAAAGTATAATGTAGAATGGACTTAAGATTTATTCGATATGTACATTACTTAATTTGTTTGTTGTAATTTGAAATAAAAATGTATTCTTCTTGTTTCTTGTAATCTCGTAAAAAAACAGCTTCTAAGCAAACAAGTTTTAATAAGAAATAAATCGACTAAACAAGTGCTTTATATTTTAAATTTTCAATCATCTTAGTAATAGTTAGGGTCCGGCAAAAATATGCAACGGTACTTTAGTTGGGTATTTTTCGATAAAAAGCGGCACTTGTGTTATCTGTAGAAATAAAATGTAATTATATATATATTTGTAATGTGCCCTGCTGACAAATAGTGTAGCGTATAAAAATTTAATATCTTATCAAAATCTGACCAATGGCAAACGAGTGACCGGAATTACCTATCTCGGATATAATCCCAAAATAATGAGGTGTCGTTATTAAGATAAGAATTCGTTGCGGTACAAGTGTTTTATTCTTTTCTTTTTTGTTGGTTTTTTGTTCAAATAAAGTTTAAAATAGCACGCCTATGGCAAAAGTACCGTTGCATATTTTTGCCGGACCCTAGTAATAGTATTTGGATTATGAAATGTGTTAGATTAGATTAATTAATACAGAAATTTCAAGTATTTCTTTCATATGCGACGTATTTTAATTAAGTATTGGATACAACAATGCCCGATGGCGGCGCTACGAGCGCTGTGAACAGCTGATTGAAACGAGTAATGTGAAAGTTGTCCATATTTGTTTACATGTTAAATCATCGATTTGCAATGGATAATAAACAGCTATCCTTATTAAATTATTTAATTTTTTTAAGTGCAACACCTTCTTCTAGGTGTGTAGTTGAAGGAGAAGAGTTGTTAAACGCCGGAAATCTTATGTTGTGCGGAATTTTGGACAAAAATGATGAGCATGTCGACATATGTGGGTTATGTTTACAAACAAGCAGTTTGAGAACACCACCTCACGAAGTCACTGGGAAATTAAAATTTAGTAATGATGTTGAAGTTTTAAATATGTCCTGCACATGTAAAGCAGGAACTACATGCAAACACATTTCAGCTATCCTATTATTCTGTGCCAGGTGGTTAACAAACCAAAATGAAAGAAGCCAAGATCAGGGCATTGATTGATTATAATATTTGATTTTTCTTTTTTTTTTGTGTGGTTTCTGTTGGTTTTTCTTTTTGTTCCAGAAACAATATATTTAATATGGAAATATTAACCAGCACATATTTAAAATGCCTGTGGTCTACTTTTAAGAAACCTGTCTTACAACAGTATGAACCGAAACCTCTGTTAGAAACTCCTTGCCTAAATAAATTGATTAAAAACAAAAGCAGGCACTGAAAGTTCAGTGAAAATGTATTAGAAAAGCTGCGTACAGAATTTGAGACCGCTTGCCCTAATTCTGCATTAAAATTACCCGGGTAGATATTTAATTATGTTCGAGAAGGATTTTTATAATTTAGTGTTTGTTTTTTATTTAATTTGTTTAATAAATACTAGTTTGTTATTATCACTTCCACAGCACCAAATTTATTAACAGTTCACAAATTGTTTCTCATTTGGAAAATAGTGGAAGTAAATATTTTTGTTACTTCCTTTTCTAGAGTGACAGCCAAACACACACCAATTTGTGTTATAATAACTCATTATAACATAAAGTAATATAAAAAAGAATAATAATTGCTATCAAAAGTTAATATAACAAACAAACTGCAACACTAACTTTTAAAAGCAATACAAACTACACGAGAAAACACATGTAAACCAGATGTAAACAATAAACTATTACTCGTTTCGCTAAGTTCAGTTATAGTCCGCTTGGCGTCACTTCATAGCGCTGTTGAGCCCAATAGGAAATTAGAAAAAACATAATTAAAAGCAGAAAAAACACCTATTTTTAAAAAGTATTTTGTGTCCATTTAAAAAATACAAGTTAGTGTAAAATATGGGACGAAAATGCTTTTTTATTAATATCTATAGTCTATCTCAGAAAGACTGATAGTAATAAATCTTTTTGTCAGGCAGTTACCAGTGGCGTGCACATTTTAAACACGTTTAAATTGATTTTGTGTATTTCTATATTACTATTTATCATTTTATTAAACGCACGCCTGTGACCATATTTATCATATCATTAAACGCACGCCTGTCACCATATTTTTCCTCAAAATTTTAGGGTCAAATTTTTATGATCTATTGTGTTTAAACCTAGTTCGTATTCCCATATAAGATGTGCGGCACACTCGGTTGTTTTTAACAATATTTCGTTTCAAACTATTCATATTTTGTGGGCCGCTTCTGTGTGAAAAAACAATAACTTTTTACAAATAATAAATTTTATTACTATCAGTCTTTCTGAGATAGACTATAGTAATCTATGGAATATTTAAAAGATATGAGTACCCCATTAAATTATATCCCTTAAGAGGATCCTATACTCTTTGCGTTAGGGCATCTATCGTTCCCGCCTGCTCCCCCCAATTCAAGGAGGCGTGGACGATATCACTGACAGTACACTCAGAATCATAAGACACATTACACACATATTTGTTATTTTTGTGTGTCAAAGGTCTGAGATATCTTTCTCAAACCTCGTGCAACGTTCGAAAAAAAATTATGCGCTTTAAGATTGACAATACTTAATTAAAATTAAGATATCTATTTGAAGAACATTTTAAAAAATCAATACAACAAAAAATAGTTTTTAAAAAAAGAAAAAAATAAATAAGCGAATTAAAAAACTTACCAAGAGATTTATAGGTACATATACATTTAGTGTTTAAAACAGTTTTTTTGGACTTTTAGCTTCCGCAAAAATGTCTATTAAATCTTCATACCTCATTAATCTTGCTCGATCGTTTTCAACACTAATTAATGTTAAGTCACAAAACAGCTGTTGTCCTATAGTACTACTTAGAAATTTTTTTATACTTTTTAACTTCGAAAATGTTATAGGAAATGTTAAAAAATAGTATAAAAGCTGTGCATTACATACCGTCGAAATTGGATAAAATCGTACTATAGTCTATTAAAAATATTTGGGCAAGTTCTCTTGTTCTGCAACATAATTGAATTTTGTCCAACAATGCTGATCTAAAACTTATTAATTTTTTTATTTTATTTTTCAAACTCTTTGCTTCGGATACTACATTTTTGTTATTAATTTTTAAAATAATTTCAGTCAGTTAACGATCTTAATATTTCAATATAATTAAATCTTAATTCAATTAACGAATCATACCTGGAGGACTTACCAAGGCGGACACAGTTTTTTAGGAGAACTATTCATCAGATTTACACTAGAACAGGAATCTGCAAACTTTTCACGTCGGGGCCGCATTTAATAACGAAATTTTACATTTTTTAGGTCGCGGGCCGCAATCAGTAACAAAAATTTTTTGGCGGTTTTAATTCCTTTTTTAATTTCTCTATTTTAAGATCTTAAGTTTTTGTTTACGTCGGTTTACATAATTTATGTCGGAGTAAAAACCCCTAATGTCAGATGCCTAATCAGCTCGGTAATGTGTTGACTACGCTGGATATGAAAAGAAAATATTATATTTTCCTACTGGTGAGCCTACGGGGTTCAGCCGTAAGCTGAATAATGACATTTACACAATGACGCTAGATGATGTTTATTGGTCTTTGTCATAAACATAGATTGTTGGAGCAAAAGAAAGCGATTGTTAAATGTGCTCTGCAAGTACATTGTTATATTTAAGAAATTCAATACCATTTTTACATTGCTAGAGTGATGATTAGTTTCTAGCGACAATATTCAGATTTCAAATTTTGGGTATGTGCAGCTTTCAGATGGATCTCCAAACTATGGCTCTACAAACGTTCCCCGGGCCGGTTTAATTTGCCAGTCGGCTACTACAAGATACTCTTCAAAACATGTCGTATTACATCCTTTGCCTTATTATTATTCGTGTTATTTTTTATAAACTATCAATTAAAACAGCCTTAAGGGGATCCTACACTGTACACGCAAAGAAATCACTGTATTTATATTTCAGATAAAGGTTAATTATTATTTATGTGCATATGGTCTCAATACCTCTAATCTGTTAATTGATTTAGTTGTCGTCTGTTTAAGCAGTTTCTGTCAATCGCCCCATATTTTGGCTGCGCCCGAGGCAAAGTGCCTCCCAAAACCGGCGCCCCATTATTGGCCGCGCCCGGGGAAAAACATCCTACAAAAGTTGCGCCCTATTCTTTGACTGCGCCCGAGGCAAAAGCGCCCCTACGAAAGTTGCGGTTGGTGGCGCTGTATTCCGGACGGTGTCCCGAGTCAGAGCCGCTTGTTGGGATTTTGCCGTGGGCGCAGCAAAATATGGGGCGCAACTTTCGTTGGGGCGCTTTTGCCTCGGTCGCAGCCAAAGAATGGGGCGCCGCTTTCGTAGGATGTTTTCCCCGGGCGCGGCCAAAATATGGGGCACTAGTTTTGGGAGGCACTTTGCCCCGGGCGCAGCCAAAATATGGGGCGCTAGTTTTGGGAGGCACTTTGCCTCGGGCGCAGCCAAAATATGGGGCGCCACTTAACCCCTTCAAATATAAAAAAAAATATTTATTTAAAAAAACACTAAAAATGACTTAGTTCCAACCCTTTAATGATTTTTTTTTTGATTTATTCAAAGGAATACTAAAATTAACTTAATCCACCCCTTAAAATACAAAATTTTAAATTTATTTTAAAAAACTAATATGTATATAATCCAACTCTAAAATACATTTTTTATTTATTTATTCAAAAGAACACTTAAATTTACTTAAGCCAACCCTTAAAAAACATTTTTTATTTATATAGTCAAAAGAGCACTAAATTTTACTTAATATAACTCTTAAAATACAATTTCTTTTTAATCAAATAATCACGAAAATTTTCTTAAGCCAACCCTTAAAATACAATTTTTTTTATTTATTCTAATTCCCACCAAAATGTACTTAATCCAACTCTTAAAATAATCATTTTCAATTTTAAACAAAAGAAGACTGTAGCTCTTATAGTTATGGCCCAATTGTGTACGGCCCGAATTGTCCATCGCCCCAGTTGTTAATGGCCCCAGTTGTGAAAAGCCCCAATTGTGAACGGCCCGAATTGTCTTACTGCCCCAGTTGTCTGGTTACCATTCTGATCTTAAAAATTAGGATAAATTAATTAAGAAGATTTAAAAAGACCGGTAAATAAATTATAAATGATTTTTTCCCTCTAAAATATTTTAAAATCTTATGTTTATACTGAAATAATCTATGAAATAAATCTTCCGAAAGATAATAATGACCTTGGATAAGTTTTGTCACTTTTCTTACTTGACTGTACTTGGGGCGGAGTTTTATAGATTCATACTTCTGTCCGCTAGAGGCAGCATATTTTCAATTAAAAAAAATCATTTTGACTATTCGAATTTTGCAGTACTACTAACTAATACAAGTCACAGTTGTGTATGTATGTGCAATCGACACATTAAACTTTGCTTGCATTGTGTATTTTTTTCATTTTTTTTTGTTTTTCTTTATTTTCAAATTGCTTACTTTGCAAGTGCAATTATTCATAAACAGGAAGGAATTTAAGAAAAAACAATCAACAGGATCAAAGATTTATATATTATCTTTACATATGTTTTTGTTAAATTTTGATCAGTTGATTAGCGTAGGTAAAATCCGACAAGTCCTAACATGTGTTTTACGTTCCGCGCGGACCGAGTATAGGATCCTCTTAAAAAAGCAACTTTTGCCTTACCAAATCGACTTATATCTTATACTTTATGACGGCGGACCACCAATAAGAAAATATAATGTTTACTCTTCATATTCAGCGCAGTCAGTACATTACTGCCGCGTTGCTTTATGCTTCTTAAATACTACGTGTATTTACGCCGACGCAAGTACGTGTAAACCGGCTTAAACAAGAACATAAGATCGTAAAAAATAAAAAGTACAAAATAAATTACGGCCCGCCAAATAAATTTGTTAAAGAATGCGGCCCGCGAGTTAAAAAAGTTAAACATAGTTATTCAATCCGACCCGCGACGTAAATAAGGTTGTCGACCCCTGGTTTATTCCCTTTTCCCAATAGTGAAACTCAAAAATGGATACTCTGTATATATTCGATTTACTACCAAAATCGCTTTACACCGAACATGACGTAATAGTATATTTACCTGCACACAACACAAAAAAGTTCGTTTTTGTCTTTTTTCTGTAGATTATAAATTTTCTACTAAACTAAACGACTAAGCAAATAAAATAAATTACAAATACAAATTTTAAAATCTATAATAATCTAAGCAAGTGATGAGTAACACGAGTTTGCCTACGTTGTTAGTACGAGTCATACCGGAAACTCCAGTTTTTTCATACAACAAAAAAAAAATGCATTTTAGAATGAAAAAATTAGTAGACTAGAGAAATAATTTTCACAGTTTATAAAAAAATTATATGACATGTTAAATTTTCACACATTTCATGATTTCATAGGTACCTAGAAAAAAAAAATACTTTTTTACCGTTTTTAAAAGTAACACCCGTAAATTAAAAGACTTATTACGAAACCACAAAGACAAATCAAAAACTTGTTAAAATCAGGAATTTTCAAAATAAATTGAACCCTTGTGAAAAAGTATGTATAGGTCAAACAAAAAGGAATATAAATATTAGATTTAAGGAACATATGTACAATATAAAAAATAATAACTGGAATAAATCAGCTTTAGCAAGACACAAATCTGGCTGTATAACCCAGATGGGTCGTTTTAAAAATCGGAAAAAAAGGACATCAGAATAATGATAATATGAATAGGGTTTTATGGGACCGGGTATAGTTTGTTTCACGATAAGTTGAAGTGACTATCTACTTATGGTCCTAAACACAGTGGGTAGTAATTACAAATAACACTAATTCCTTGTTTGCACCCATAAACTAGTCAGTGATGTATCAGGTATAAATTGCAGATGTTTTAAATATCTTTTCACTTCGCTTTGAATTTTCTATCAGATAACTTGTGATTTGTGTTAAATAGTTCAGTACGTGTTAGAAAAATGTGGCGTCTTTGGAACGAACAATTAACTTCTGTGCAAGCAAATGAAGCAGATGACTATGTGACCATGATAGAAGATGATGATATAGTGCAAGATACAATAAAAAAAATCGGGAAAAAACTTGTATATATTTACCTGTAGAAGCTAAAGAAATTGTGGGCAATGTGTATTTATATTTAAGGAACCGCGAAAACAAACAAGCGGCATTAGAAGAGACAAGCAAGGCAACGAAAGTAGCGATGACAACAGTATGGAATATTGTAAATAAATCCATTGATAGGAGAAGAAAACGAAAGGATTCAGGCAAATCAAAATGTTTGGATGGTTTCCAGAAAGATGTAATACGGCAAAAAATTTACCAAATGTACACCGAACAAAATGTGCCAACATTGGACATATTGCTCAAAAGATTAATCCAAGACCAGTGTGAAATTAATTGTTCAAAGGTGACCTTATGGCGTGCCCTTAAAAGTATAGGGTTTCAATTTAAAACTTTAAATAAAAAGCAGTTCCTTATGGAGTCAGAGCGATTAAAACTTTTGAGACAAAATTATTTAAAAAACATTAAAAAATACAGAGAAGATAAAAGGTCAATAATTTATTTAGATGAAACTTGGTACGACACACATGAAACAAACTCAAAAGGTTGGGTGGATACGTCAAATAAATGTCAAACAAGAGCACCGTCTAATAAATGTAAACGTATTACGATACTTCATGCAGGTTCTGAAACTGGATGGATACCGAATGCACTCTTGCTTTCTGCGAAAAATATCAAAGATTCTAGACTCGACTACCATGACGATACAACGGCGGAAATGTTCGAAAACTGGTTCGAAAATAAATTACTCCCGAATATACCGGCTAACAGTGTTATTGTTATGGACAATGCAAGTTACCATAGTCGGCAACTAAATAAAGTACCGAATAGTGCAAACAGCAAGAAGGAAATTCAAGACTTTTTATATAAAAATGATATTTACTTTGAAGAAAGTTATAAAAAAAATTGTTTAATTAAATTATTAAAAAGTTATAGTTTTTCTAAAGAATATGTTTGCGATAATATTGCTCAATGCAAAGGACACACAGTTTTAGGACTACCTCCGTATTATTGTATATTTAATCCTATTGAACAAATGTGGAGTCAGTTAAAGGCGAGAATAAAACGGAATAATGTTTCTCCCACTTTAAACGGCACTGTGATAGAACTTATAAAAAAATTGATGTGAAGTGTGAATTTTCACACATTTCAGGGTTTTGCAGGTATTTAGTAAGTGAATGTGATTATTTGGGATGCCAAAACTAATTTTATATTAATTTTTGTTAATTTTAATTCGAACGCCTAATACCATTATTTAGGTTTCTAAATATGTGCAGCATTTTTTTTTTTTAAATATAGCAAGGTTCTTTAAGATTTTGAAAATTGCGCCTATGGCTTTCATTGGTTGTTATAAGCTCCGCCCCTCTGATTTCGTGTACATTGAAACAGAATTTAATTATAATTTCAACAATTTCCACTGGTTATTAAATTTACGCTTTTAAAAATTAAATGCAATATTTGCCAAAATATAACTAGAATTTTGAAAAAATTATTTAAACATAAAAATGCAAAAAAAAAAAAAACAAAAAAAAATATTGTCTCTTCTCGTGGGGATCGAACTGACTTACTTGGGTGAAAAAGCCAGCGCAAGTACCACTACACCAAGATAAGCCTTACATTCGAGCGTGTTACAAAGCTATAACTTGTGTACATTATTAGCAAAAAAACACAAAAAATGCGTTTTTTTCCAAAAACATAATCTGATCAAAAATTCCTGTTGTATTATTCCGGTTCACACCAATATACATTACTTAGAATTTTTTCAGATTTTTAGTTTAAACCGTCTGGGCTGGACCCACACCCTCTCTTGACCCACACCCTGTGTGGGTCAAAAATTTTTTTGCACAATTTTGGCAAAAATCGCTTCAAAATAATTTATTATGTAAAAATAAAAATTTGATCGTTAATTCACGTACCAAGGGCTTTCATTTGATACCCTACTCAGAATTATAAAAAAATATTTTTATTTTCGATGAGCACATATTTGTTTATATTTTTAGGGGGATATGTTTTTTAGATATTTTAGTATTTTTCCTATGTGCGGGTCAAAGAGTTGTATAAGTATGCCAAATTTCAACTCTCTAGGTTTAGCCGTTTGGCTACAATTTTTACCGAACAGACAGACAGACAGACAGACGACAAAATGACGGTATAAGGGTTTTATGGTCATACCTACAAAACCCTAAAAAGAAGTGGAAAATATGCCTGTAGATAGTTGGAAAAATTGTGTAAATCATGTTATTAAAACTGAGGACAGTTATATTCAAATAGAACGTACTATAATCATTAATTTAGAGACTGATTCAGAGAATGATTTGGACTTGTAAGATTTTTTTTATCTTAAACATTATTTAATTTAAAATTTATTTTATTGTAATGTTTTAAATACTAATTGTAATGTTTTAAATTTAATTATAAGTTCTATAAATTAATTGTATTTATAATAAAAATAAAGTTTATTTTGATGATATCTTATGTTTATTTCTTGTTACAATTGTGTCATTACATGGTGTAATGTAATTTATACCTGATACATCTCTGGCTAGTTTATGGGTACAAACAAGGGATTAGAGTTATTTGTAATTACCATCCACTGTGTTTAGGACCATAAGTAGATAGTCACTTCAACTAATTGTGAAACAAACTATACCAAGATTCGGACTCGCCGAGGCCGATACCCCCCCCCCCCCCCCCAAATACTTGGACCCGATACCCCGTCTAAGACTCGACAAGTTTTGGGTTGGTCAGTGATCTGAAAAAATTTTGATCTTCTTGTATAATTCAATTTTTTAAAGAAGTCTGTTCAATGACAAGTGAATGAATCAACAACCAACTTATTTATATATTTCTCTCTCGCCCATGCCTTGAAAGTACAAGTTAAAGTTACTAGATTATACAAAGTACCGCAACGGCGGCCATGCTGGGGTTAGAATGTCGCCAACACAAATGATGTTCAGTGATTCCAACATTATAAAAATAAGAAACTAGTTTTTATTTTAAACATTGTAATCACGATTTTTTTAATCAAAGATGCACTATAACAAAATTGTACAATTTCAATTATTCTTTTAATTTTTATTAAATAAAATGGATATAATATATAAATTTAAATTAAACTTAACCTTAAATATTCAAACCGCTGACAAAGAAGATTATTAAATGAGAGCGAGAGAGGGAGATGGGACAGCGCAGACGTAAACTTAAGAACGTAAAAATTGCTGCTTTAGTTTGCTTAATAGGGGAAGCAATGTTGCCAGTCAAAACCTGGGGTCTGTCGGCTTCTTCAAAGGCCTGCGGTACTTTGTATAATCCAGTGACTTTAGTACAAGTGGGAAAGAAATATACAAATAAGTTGATTGTTGTTTTGTTCATTTGTCATTGAACAGACTTCTTTAAAAAACTAAACTTTACATTCAATATTTCATTTAGTAATAAATCTGCAGTGTGCAGATTGATATATGATACTTTAACTACAACTAAATAATAAAAGAGCAGATTAGTCGTGTAAGACTGAACACCTAATGTAAAATATACAGGGTGTAACAGTAGACTTACCATAATACTTTTTTCTCAAACCAGGACAATTTTGAGATTTTGCTCAAAACAGAAAGTAGTGACTTCTACGCTAAGTACTTATAACTGAAAAGGCTAAATAACGAAGTGGTTATCAATAACCAAAATATTCGTAGTGATAATTTTTAATTACTCTGAATTGAACATGACTTATTATTAAAAAGTTATTAATATCTATTTATCACTAGCGTGCAATTTCTTTAAAAATTCTTTGCTATTTTTAATTAGTTGCCTAATCGCCATTCTCCGAGCCTGCACTTTTTATAATGAATAATAATAATAATAATTTATTTATTTATTGACCATAATACAAAATAAAACATTATTTTAGTCAGTCATACAATCAATACAATACAAAATAAAAAAACATGTTAACCCTCTATTGCATTTTGTTCCCATTCGGGAACATAAAAGTTTAAACTTTTATACACGTTTCTTATACAGTATCCATCCATGGCTATCATACTGTGACTGTAGTTGTATTTGATCAAAGTATTTTTTTTTAAACACATATAATTACTTGATTTTGTTCATAATGATCCCAATTGGGCACAATTCTTTTTTGAAAAAAAAAAAAAAAAATTAATTAATTTTTTTTAAAAATTATGTAACAAATATTTTCAATACACGGATAATTCTTTAGTAAAAAGCAATTTTTGGTACACTTAATTTTAAAAAAATAATTCATGCAATAGAAGGTTAATATGGAGCAAGATAATAGGCAATAATTATTAGGGTAGTACAACAATATATGGTCTTAATATATGGACATAAATAAAATTAAAATTTAACATTAAAAAATTCATCAGTCAGGTAGAATGGGTTTCTAATTAAAAATTCTTTTAGTTTTCTTGAAATTCAGAAAACGCAGAACTTTATATTCCTCTGACAGAATATTTAAAAAAATTATGGTGTAATAATTAGAGGCATTGTGTGATTTAGTTAAAGTAAAAATTTTGGATATACATATATGGTCTTTATTTCTGGTAGCATGCGAGTGTTTTATGTCGCCAGTTGACCATACATTTCTATTTTTATAGGCATACAATATACACTGATAAATATAGAGAGAAGGTCATTATTTCTAATTCTTTAAATGCATTCTTACAATCAGCTCTATAGTTAATTTTTGCTAAAATTCGAATGTCCCCAAGCTAGAAGGGCATAAGAAATATGTGACTGAACTAGGGCATAATATGATATTAACATTATTTCTTTTGAGACAGTATTAATCAGATTGCGAAAAAGAAATAGTTTTGCAGATTTTTTTAGCAAGAATCTCTACGTGCTGATCCCACTTAAGTGCAGGGTCAACATAAACACCTAGAAAAGCAACAGAAGAAGGATTTGAAAAATTATGGTTTTTACAACTAATTAAAAGGTTTTGACTTAATGAGGGATAATTCGTTCGAAAGAAACCGGTCATTTGTTTTTTCAATGATTATATTATTTTCATTTATTAAATTTAATGAAAATGAATGAGAGATTATGGTGGTATCATCTGCATATAAAATAGAATAATTTTCAATGCAATTTGAAAAATCGTTTACGTAGATTAGAAATAGAAGTGGTCCTAAAATAGATCATTGTGCAACACGTTGTTCAACATTCAGCGACTTCGAAGATTTATTATTATAAATAACAAATTGTTTCCGATTGCTTAGATATGATTTGATAAATGAGTAGCTACATGGATGAAAGTTATATAATTTTAGTTTTTCTATTAGTATGCTATACGAGACACAATCAAAAACTTTACATAGGTCTAAAAATGTTGAAAGACAAAATTCACCAGCTTCAAGACTTTCTGTAACTTTATAAATGATAAAATGGCATCGACAGTAGATCTCAGAGAGCTCTACTGTATGTATATTCGGCACTTTTTTATTTTTACCATATATCCGGGACACAATGACAAACTGGCCAGGACGCCGGGACCATACCTTCAAACCGGGACGTTTGGTAAGCCTATGTAACAGCGAAACCGACCACCGCCAATATTAGCTTTATTATTATATTTACAAAAAAATACTATGCAACGAAGTTGCAGAAGAACAAGGGGGAGACTTTTCTACTTAAAGAAGAAAATATTTTTTTAAACCAGTGGTTCTCAAGTTAGAGTACTAAGTTATATTTCTTTAAATGGGATTATACATATTTTTTATACCTATTCAATAGCGATTTTTTTTTTTTTCTGAATTCAACCATGTATTAGTTTAATATCTGTACTTAATTCAATATATAATAGTTATAAATTCATGTTAAAAATTTTCAAATCAAAAATAAAATCGTTGCAATCTTGTATCGGTGTAATTTTACGAATGTGATGGTTAAAAAAATTCTTGAACACTGCTGTGGGTTCGACCTGTTTGTGTTCTTAAAATGTAAAATAAAATAAATAAATAAATAATAAAAATATTTAAAAAAATGCGATTGAAATTTAAATAATTTTTTATTTTTAATAGGAGTATTAATATCTGATAAATAATTAAAGTTACTTCTTCTGTTTTAAGTCGAATAGAATAATGTTTAGAAAATAATGGAATTCAAATGGAACATTATTTATAACGAGTATTTAACAATTATTAATTTTTAACTTTAATGTATCACTCTTGTTTTTCATCCATAGCTTACTGCACATTAATATTAAAAGCAAAAAATTATTTAAATTTCAATCGCAGCTTTGTCAATATTTTTATCAAGTAAGGATATTAAACTAATACATGATTGAATTAATAAAAAAATACGCTATCGAATAGGTATAAAAAATATGTATACTAGAGTCGGCGAATCAACGCACTTACGTCACACGACGTAACAAACGACTGTATTGACTGGAACAATGCAATCGTTTGTTACGTCGTGTAACGTAAGTGCGTTGATTTGCCGACGCTAGTATATAATCCCATTTGAAAAAAAATAACTTTGTACTCTAACTTGAAAACCACTGGTTTAAAAAATTATTTTCTTCTTTAAGCTCCCTTGGTCTTTTACAACTTCGTTGCATAGTATTTATTTGTAACTATAATAATAAAGCTAATATTGGCGGTTTCGCTGTTACACCCTGTATACAACCTTGTTAATTAGGCTGCCTAATCATGTAGGCACAATTTGATGCCCTTATGTCTCAATGTTTTTGGAAACTGCATGCACACGTATTATTCTGTAGAATACGAGTGGTCGCTTATCTCTACATACTCAGTTTTTAGTACCCTTTTTTGTGTGTAGAAGTGTGTACAGATTTAAAACAAAATTTCAATTATCATTAGTAGCTAATTAAAAATAACTCCAATATGCTAAAGAATAAGGGACTCAGACCCGAAAAATAATTGTGGCCCCGAAGTGGACTCATCGGGTTCAAAAATTTCGAAAACACGCCGTCTCTCCTACGGTATATTGTACCTTAGAAAAAAGTACCAAAGAAGCAAAAACAAAAGACAACAATGGATACATCCCTTTTTAACTGTCAGATACTTAGAAAGCAGTTTTCACACGCTCTTTGGAAAACTTAGAGAGGATCAGTCTAAATTCTTCAATTACTTTCGTATGATACTATAATAAAGCAATGAGATGCCGGCCAAGCATACGCTTTGTCCAATTTAACGCCGGTTGCATTTACCGGTGCTGGCAAATTTGTCTGGCCGGGCTACGTGTGAAAATGTCCATTAGATTACATTCTATCCGACTCCAACACCTATTTTACCGGTGTGTGAAAATCCTTTAAAATAGTACAAAGAAATTTCTGATCAAATTATTTTCTGAAAAGATTTTAAAAAATATGGTTTTAATTTTATGTGGTTTATTAAATGAAAGCTTCTAATACTTCAATTAACACACTATATTGATAAAAATATCGACAATCAGATCTTTGACCAAAAATCCAAGACCCAACAATTCTACGTCCATGGTTCCTGTTGTTTTGTATATCTGCAGCGCTATCTTCAGAAAGATGAGCTTTATCGCCATTTAGCATTCCCCTACGATTATATTTCTGTTGACCACCAAATCTTGCCTTGTAAATTAGGATCAGATTAGGTTGGTAATTAGTGGGGTCCGGCAAAAATATGCAACGGTACTTTAGTTAGGTGTTTTTCGATAAAAAGCGGCACGTGTTATCTGTAGAAATAAAATGTAATTATATATATCTGTAATGTGCCCTGCTGACAAATAGTGTAGCGTATAAAAATTTAATATCTTATCAAAAACAGACCAATGGCAAAGGAGTGACTGGAATTACCTATCTCGGATATAATCCCAAAATAATGAGGTGTCGTTATTAAGATAAAAATTCATTGCGGTACAAGTGTTTTATTCTTTTGTTTTTTGTTAAAATAAAATTTAAAATAGCACACCTATGGCAAAAGTACCGTTGCATATTTTTGCCGGACCCTAGTAATTAGTAATAAAATTGCATAAAACTAATTAAGATTACTTTGCTCTAACGTCTTACTTATTCTTATGTATTCATATGAAAATAAATAAAAGGCAGAATCCATTAATTATATACCAAGTTAAGTAAAGTAATAGTATACTGCATGCTACAGTATGAGGTCGTCAAGGATGAAATTTGTAGTTAATAATATTGCCAACTTTAACAGCTTATTATTTGACATTGGCTTAATATTTTACCGTTGTTTTTTTTTTTTTTTTTGGAAAGTTACACATCTCCCCTGTTTAAAGAAATCATTGTATGCTCTAAAAAAGATCAATAACTTTTTTTAAAAATTAATTTTGTTGAAAATGGAACAGTCGGAAATTCGCACTATTATGAAGTATGAGGTCTTACGTGGAACTACGGCATCGCAGACCGCGCGGAACATTAATAGTGTATTTGGCTCTAGTGTTACTACGTAGCAAACAATATCAAATTGGTTCGCCAAATTTCGTACAGGTAAATTAAAAAAAAAAAAAAAAAACCTGGCTCATCGATCAGAGCTGATATATACTGCAACCAACTGGACTAAATGATGTAAAATCTTAAAGAAAAACAGCCGAGATAAGTCAACAGATCGACTCCCATCTTATTGCATGATAACGCTAGACCACACACTGCACAAATGACTGTAGCAAAACTACAGGAATTGGAGTTGGAACTTCTTCATCATCCTCCATCCTCACCAGACCTAGCCCGGACTACCACTACCAGACTACCACTTCTTCCGCAATTAGGAAAACTTTTTAATAGTAAAACAGTTTAATTCCGACAATGCTGTAAAACTGGCTTTCCAGGAATTCATTGACTCTCGTCCTCCAGGGTTTTATACCAGCGGCCTGAACAACCTGCCGCTTGAATGGCAAAAATGTATAGACAATATGGGTGCATACTTTGATGAAAAAATAATTCCTTATATTTGTATAAGTAATCAGCCAACTTTGCCTTTTTTTCTACAAATTTCATCCTAGACGACCTAATATAAATATCTCGGTAGATTGCATGCTATAATAGCACAGATTTTAATATCTAAATTAACAGACAAAAATGTGGGCACTTACCATGATTTTACAAAAAGAAAAAAAAACTATTACCGGCAAAGTGATCAGCCTTACACCCTATTTAAAGTTTCAAGGGTATAATAAAGAAACCTTTATATCGTCACTCATATGTCTACCTGTCTGCATGGTGCAAATTGTGGCTGATGTTAGAATGTTAGAATTTGGCCTGCATGTACAGTTTTTCGAGCTGCATATAATAAATATACTGAAGCTTTAAACAAACACATTAACTAAAAATACATACATATACAGTAAGCGCTCGGTTACACATGAATATGCTATATACAAACCAACATCTAACATGAACCGTAAAAATTTAACATTTCTATTGATGTGATCATAATTGGTGAAGACCATTGAAACAATATTGAACAAACAATAAAGCGGTAGAAGCATTTAATAAGCCTACTCATTAAAGCAAAAGAAATATTTTCGATATTGATAACTTACTTGTATTACAAAAATTCAGGGAAAAAGCATTAGTAAAAAGTATGTTTGCCAAGAAAGTGCAAAAACAAATGATCCAATATTTTTATTTATTTTTTTTTATTTTTTTGGCCTTTGTTACTTCGGCAACTAGCCAGGACAATTCGTAAATTTTGAAAATCCCATGCCTAAACGGGATTCGAACCCGAGACCTAAACAACACAGGGCACCTGTGTTACCACTACACTACGCCGGTCGGCATATATTTTAAAGTACTATAAACATGAAATAATATCAATTAAACACATTAAAATAAACTTTCAATAATTTAAACAATTTGTATTTATGAACACCTATAGCTTCTCTATTAGTTTACATAACCGAGCCCCAACTGTATATATTTTATATGTACTTTATTAAATTTATTTTGTAATTATTAATTTAGCTAGTTACATAGGGTGACCATTTTCTTAAGAAGGCAATGCGGGACGGAGTAAAAAAAAAGGTCCTCATCTCCCAAATCCAAGTGAAGAGCAAAAAAAAAGGTCCTCACCTCCCAAATCCAAGTGAAGAGCAAAAAAAAGGTCCTCATCTCCCAAAATCCAAGTGAGGAGCAAAAAAAGTCTTCACCTCCCAAATCCAAGTGAAGAGCAAAAAAAAAGGTCCTCATCTCCCAAATCCAAGTGAAGAGCAAAAAAAAAGGTCCACACCTCCCAAATCCAAGTGAAGAGCAAAAAAAAGGTCCTCATCTCCCAAAATCCAAGTGAGGAGCAAAAAAAGTCTTCACCTCCCAAATCCAAGTGAAGAGCAAAAAAAAAGGTCCTCACCTCCCAAATCCAAAATGCGGAACAATGCGGGACAAAATGTTAAAATGCGGGACAGTCCCGCAAAATGCAGGACAGTCCCGCAAAATGCGGGACGAATGGTCACCCTATAGTTACATTAACTGTACAATTAAATTTTTGGTATAACAAAATCTGTACAAATATAACATTCTAGTTGAAATTTACATATTTTCCAAATTCCTTCTATTGGAATCTAGAATCCTCTACCTATACTATGAGAATTTATGTTTTACGTTATATAAAACAGTACTTTTCTTTTTTTTTTTTTTAAATTGCTAAACAGACTTATTTAGTTGGGCTGTGCTGGGCGCAAATAGCCTTTGGTGCTGTGAGCCAAAAATTTTAACTAACTAACAGCTAAACAGACTTATGACATATTCAGTTGGACCACTCTAGAATTACTCTGTGAACGAGCAAATGACGTCATGCTCTATCCGAGTTTTACTAGCAAGCCCGCCAGAACAACTCCCAATCGAATACATTTTTATTATTGTTATTATTCATTATTTAAAAATACAGTGATTTCCTTGTAAACAGTACAGGATAATACTTTATGTATAATTTTTATTATTTTATTTTTGTTATTGCAATAATTTATTTGTTTTTTGTTTATTTATATTCTCAAAATGTTACTTTTTTTTAATTATTTTATGTCTTTTAATTTCCTAATTTGATTTGTTAAACAAAAAGAGACATCACTACTTTATAAAGATTCAATTAGTTCTAATAAACATACTAGCTTTGAAATACAGGCGGCCCTCGACTTTCGCACATTCTACTTTCGCACAATTCACTGTTTCGCACATTTTTAAAAAATATATTTTTAAAGATTTTTGTCAAAGGTTGTGTTGCGTTCACTCATACATCGCGCTCAATCACTCATTCTCAGAATCATTATAGAGCTATAGAACTCTGTATCAAGAAAAGAAGAAAAAGGGTGATATTCAATTAACACTCACAACAGTATTAGTGTGTTGTTTTTTAACATGCCGCAGCCATAATAATGCCGCAGCCACCGTATACCCCAGATCTGGCCCCCTGTGACTTTTTCTTGTTCTTGAAACTGAAGAGGCCCATGAAAGGACGACGCTACGCTACGAGTGAGGAGATAAAGACGGCATCGAAGGAGGAGCTGAACAAGATCACAAAAAATGATTTTTTCAAGTACTTCGAGGATTGGAAAAAACGTTGGCACAAGTGTATAATATCTGGTGGGGATTACTTTGAAGGGGACAAAATAGATATTCATGAATAAATAAATAATTTTTGATAAAACACAAAATTCGCGATTCTTTTTGAACAGACCTCGTATATTTTAAATATGTAATATGTTCCTATTATTGATAAATAAATAGATACATATTTTAAAATACAATTTTTGAAGTTTTTTTTTATATCCCTCTACTTTCGAACATTCAACATTCACACACACTTTCAGGAACCAATTATGTGCGAAAGTCGAGGGCCGCCTGTACCACCACATGCCACATTGCTCGACGCTGCTCTGACTCTTTCGCCAGAGAAAGAAGAAGTGTTTGCAATGCACTCTCAGAGCAGTTACCTTTCCCAATCGAATTCAAATTTTATCAATTCTAGAGCAACTGCTTGCCCAATCGAATACGAAACTTGCTTGCCGAGTGACCTGAGTGCATAGTAGAGCCCCCAATCGAATACGCTATTAGTACCTATTAGATGTAAGTCAATGGTATAAGTACAAATATGTACATGAGTACATATAAATATATAAACTAAATAAAATCTAAATGTTTTCCGGAACTAATATACTAAGACTAAATATGTTCTAGAAACCAGAGCTGTCTTAGAAAATCTTATTCATCATTCAGTGTATTCAAAATAAGTATAAATATCTTAAATCTACTATAAAAGTTAAAGATTATGTATGCACAAACCTGCATGGTACGGGAAATTGGGTCCATCGCATATATCTCCAGCGTATCTTATTTCACAGAGACATGTGCCATTCAAACATTCACCACGTCCAGAACAATCTCCTGAGCAGCCCCCACCTAACCCTGACATGAGCAGGAGTTGCCGTATCATCACAGGAGCCCCACTAGGTCAACACTGCACATAGAAAACAACATTATAACACCATACTTTTATATTAAAAAAAAAAAATCAACGCATATCTTATATCACACATTTATCCTAAATCTAAATGTTAAGACTGTTCCGAGTCAGATTTTGAACAGGGAGCAAAAGTGACTTCCTTGACAAGTGAAATGTCAAAATTAAGGAAGTAGGATATCAATGTCAATTTCTAAATAACTTCAAATTAGTCATTATTAAGTTTAATTGTTTAATAATTACGAAATATACTTTATAAACCCGGCAAGATATTACAAATAAAGATTCCAAAATGTGTAAAACAGTTTTATTGATTTTTGAGTACACATACCCTCAGATATGTTTTTAAACTATTATTATTTACACTTCACTTTATATAAATCACGAAAATATAACAAGAACATTGTACAATAATAGATTCACTAAGAATTTTAAATAGTTTTTGGATATAGCAAAATTAGTGTCACACGGATGTACGCTTAAAATGTTTAGCACATTACAAACTCAAGTAAAAACACCATTGTTCTGTCAGCTGAACAAGAATTTCACAATAAACAAATACGCATGCTCGTATTTAGAAATAAAATAAAATTGCGCGAAAATTTAAATACATAATGGATTATGGAGTATAATAATTTGTAATATATATTGTACAAGTTATTAAGTCTCTGTAAAATTTATACAATTCTATAAGATATTTTTAAATAACTTCTTTTAAAAGATTGTGATCAACAGGGCTACCTTGCCCATTAGGCGCTTTAGGCACAGATGCTTAATACCCTTTTCACACTAGATCTTTAAGACGATTGAACTTAAACTTCATCGATGTTTAATATCGGTTTGCTTTCACACTTGATGTTTAATTTGAAGAAGAAATCTCCATGTAAAGCTAGTATGTATTGCCAACATAATTTCATATCGTTTGAATTTATTCTGTCATTATTTTGTATATCGAGGTTAGGAGAAGTTTATTTTTTATATTTATTTAAATAATAACGCAAATAATCTTCTCATAACTTCGATATATAAAATGATAACAGCTGAACATAGATAAAAGAAGAGAAGCACAAATTCAAGGATTATTTTTCTATAACGGGAATTAAGTTGGCAATGCGGGCGAAGTTTAAGACGCAGATCTCTGTCTTAAACATCGGTCGTGTTTAGACGAGGCCGTACGGTTTCACATTAGCGTTTAAAGATCCATTCACTTAAACATCCGATCTTAAAGATCTAGTGTGAAAAGGGTATAAGACCTACAAAAACTCAGGACTGTTTTTGGAATTATGTGTCGGTTAATATTATAATTAGAGAGCGGCCAATCAGAGCCGGCGGAACGCATGGGCGACCGGAGGAATTGTCCAGGGCCCCGCGCTTGCTGGGGGCCCGCTCTCATTTAATACACAATGCAAAATGGTTAAGCAAGTACTGTCAGCGCTCCCTTGCATAGGGCTTCGCAAAGTATTTTAACCTAACTATTCTATTTATAATATAAGCCGCTGATGGTGATTAGATACGGTTTTACACATAAGGTACAATTAGGATAAGGCTTCCACCCGTTCCTGGACTATGCGAGATTGTCCCGTATTAGTAAGGTGACCAGATTTTGAAAATCATAAAATGGGACAAATAAAAAAAAATCGTTTTATTCAATTATTTATTCATAAGCCACAGATAAAAAAAATAATAATTACAAACAATATTACAAGAAAGAAATTTTACTTATACGAATACTTTTTAGATTTGTGATTTTTTTCCAGCAAAACTTTATTCTTGGATATTTTATCGTAGAAATCCAAACAACTTTCGAATTTACTTTTATTGAGATGACTGCTTTTAATGTATTGACATGCATCCTACTTTTTTCTTCTGTCTAAAAAGAATTTACAAGACTGAATACTCTTTCAATGGGACTATTGGTTGCTGGAACACTGAAAGCAAATTCGCTGATCCCTTGTCAGTATATAGCTTTGTATAGAATAGAATTCTCAACAAAATGACTGAAAACTTTTTTCTTCTTATTAGTTGCGCTGTCAGTTTTAAATTCATCCTAATTTTATTTTTCTTCCAAAAATTTCTTTATCCTCGATATTTCCGTAAATAGCAATTCTTTATCATTTGCGGGGAATTTATGCGCTGAAATATCCAGATATTTATTCACCAAGCCTCTTGATTTTGTAACATCATTCCATGTTGGTATTGCTTTCAGTAAAACCCATTGAAATATGGATCCAAATCGGAAACAGTTTGTCCATTCTTCTAAATAATTTAAAGATGTGCCAAAGAATTCATCAGCTGTCTGATCTAGTAATAGTGTTTGAATCTAGTAAACCCTTCTCAACAAGATTATCGATCATATCCGATAATTTAAAACCGATAAATTTCACTTCTTTATATTTAAATATCTTTGTTTTTATTTGAAAATTCGTTTATCTAGATTGTAAAATATTTGATAGACATATTTGTAAATAAAGTAATATTTTGAGGGCTTGCGGGATAATAGAAAAAATTGGGTTCGTGAAGTTTATTTTTTTGGAATCCTAAACCGGGACACAAAGGGTGCCTTTCGGGATGCCGGGACAAATTATGCAAAACCGGGACGTCTGGTCACCTTACGTATTAGCAACCAACGTTTTGTATTCTACTTTCCGCCGCGATAGATATTTTATTTTTATTTCCAATTCCTGAAACATTTTTTGTTAATCCTATCATAGGTCCAGGCCCGATAAGAGGGAGGGGGGTAGCCGAAGAAAATTCTTAGGGTTCTTGGGACTCCAGGGTCCTAGGCAGAGTCGTAGGAACGGCCTGGCATCGAGGCAAGTGCCAGGGGCGCGTGGCCGTCATTCACTTGTATTTTGGAAGTGATTGGAAGTCAGTTGTATTTTAACCTGTATTATAATAAGAATTACAGCTTCATTTGTATATGGTCCAGAGTAAGAGCTAAAATAATTAGTTTTCACCCTCTTAGTCACCGCTCTCACCCCGGGTATAGAATTGATCATTAGCCGGGGCCCGCAAAGAAAGTTTCTCCCCAGGGACCGCAAAAAAATTCCTCCCGGGGCCCTGCATAGGTCCTATAGGCACTGTGCTTAATGGTCGCTTTAGTCCTGGTTGTAAGTGAAGTACAATATAAAAAAATGCTAGCAGTTTCATAATATTTTGATTTTTGACTTGGAACTATTAAATAAGAATAATTGCATCCTGAAAGTATGACTTGAAAAGAAATTGGTGTTATAGTTATTTATAAAACATATTTTAGTTTATAAATTAATCATACTATTATACCCTGTTCGAAATGCAGAAATAGTAATAAAATCACGTGAAAAATTGAAGTCGCTACCCTACTGGCTGTCGTATAAATATAAGTGCTCAACAGCCAACGAACGCAGACTTCGACAAAATTATCATGTGAAGATTGTATGATTACTTCTTGATTTTGAACAGAGTATATTTATAAATTAATCATATAACATTTAATTTCTATTTAGTTTTCTTTTCTTTTTTAAGATAGCTGCCTCAATTTAAAACCCTATCATCATATTATAAATTTCTTTTATTTATTTTTGTCTGCATTATAGGTTCAGAAAATACTACATTCGGCAAAAATATTCTGTATTGCCTTGTTTTGTGGTCTCCAGAATTTTAATTAATTATAATCTGAATTGTAACAAAAATGTAAATGCTTAAATATATACATTTATTTTAAAATACAAGATCTAATAATTACCTTTTGGATTTCGTAAGTATAATAAATAATATAATAAGTATTATAATAATCAATAAATTTAAAAAATTGTTAAAGAGCCAGCTCTTAGAAAAAACTATGTATGACATGATCTTATATAAATGTATTGTATTGTAATATTTTTATTGTATTTTTATGATAATTAAACAATAAACCAAACTAAACTAATCAAGAAACCCTAAACATTGCTTTTTATCAGATTATTGGATAATTTATTTTTGTTCTAAAAAAAAATGTGAGGAATCAAATAAAAATTTTTGAATAAACAAAACTTTCTTTTTTAATTCTTTCTATTTATCCATTTTTCCCCAAAATTATTTAAAAACTAGTTTTGTGCCCATATTATTTATCCAAACTGGATTATCTTTAAAAAAAAAGACCAATTGAGTAGCAGAGTTCGCTAAATCGTGCAGTTCTCACTGGTAAAAACAGTCTGAATTGTGCGATTGCTAGTTCAAGCCCCAAGTTGGTGGTATTATTCGGGTGAGAAAAATGTTACTCCAATTTTCACAATCATTCATCCCTCATCCAGGTGTAGGAGCTCGCCCCCTGGCATTGGCGATTAGCGTCGTCGCTGAAATAGGCCGATGTAAAATTAATTTAAAAAAATATCTTAAAAATTGAGAAATGCAGCAAACTAAAACCGGAACGATTTTTGGAAAGAATTTTTGTTTTCCTAAACACAGATTTTTTTAGAGTAAACGTCGTATATTTAATGAAAGCTCTAAGCCATTAGATTAATGAAAAAGATTTTGAAAGTTTCTTAATTTTGATGTGATTGTAACAAAAATTCCTATACTAAATACCCAGGAAATCCTGAAACAACCACATTAACCCGAGTACAATATAAAGTAATGTATTGTGTGTGCAAAACTCAGTGCTTCTGAAATCATCGAAGTTCTCTGTAAAAAATAAAATATTAATAGTACTTAATTTCGACTTTTTTGTTTTAGAATTTACACTGATGTTATTAAATTGCTACAAACAGCAGAAAAAAGGAAATTTTAGGTCTCTATATAAGTGAAGTTGAATTTAAAGAGGTGTTATAATTACAATTAATAGACTTTTTTTCTTTATAATTAATTGTTTATAAACGAAATGTAAATTTCGATTGCTATACAGCCCTCTTCAACAGCAGAAAAACTGCTTGGCAGAAGAGCTAGCTTATAATAAAAATGAAGAAAAATCTAAAAATTCTAATTTTAGAACCGTCTTAATTTTCTACTAGTCTTATTACAATATCAAATGGAATGTATAGATCAGTGTTTCTCAACCTTTTAAAGATGACAGCACCCTTACATAAAATATTAAAGCACTCTACCATCATTTCTCCGTATTATATGTTTATTCTACGGATTTTATGCACCCATTTCATTTACCTATAATAACCAGGATGCGGTTCAGAAACACGGGTATAAACTATATTTCTCGGTGAAGTGTATGAGTATTTATATGTGTATAAAGTTATAAAATGTACTTACCTCTTTTTTGCACAATAAAATATGTTCAAAGTTCCTACTTTATTTAGGATGTTTTGGCTTAATACTTCTTAGAGTAAGAAAAAAATGGTTTAACACAATATTTAAGATTCTATTAACAATATATAGCTTATAATTTATAATCAACCATCATTCCACAAAATCTACAGTTAAGAACATTACAATTTATAACATTTTCTGTAAACATCTGAAATACTGGTCGGTTAATAAAATAAAAACGCTCTCATTTATTTCACACCTAGCAATGTAGAAAATTAAAAGTATATAGAAATTTGTATTGAAGAAATACAAAACAGAAAAAGAATAGTAAAAGATGGGTATATTTCTAAATGTTTACATAAAATGTATAGTTAATATGTATAATGCAGCTATATTATTTATTGTGTATGTAAAATACAAATATACCTATTCTTATATGCAAATATATATCTAATTACACAACTTGACTGACTTCATTAGTCGAAAGACGACCGAATGAACCCCAGTGTTGATCAACGCACACACGATCGTCCCTTGACAAATTCATGTACATTATAATCACGCTCGTTTCAAACGTAATTTATACTTTGCTTATTCTAGTTTTTGTATAATTATATTCTGAAGCTTGCACTTTATCTTGACTGTACATTTGTTTTCATCTAATTATCTATTTACAATTATCTATACTCTATATACATTTATATCACATTATATCTATACATTATATGTCAAGAAGCATAAAATTTATGTATATTTATGTATAGTTTTGTATGTATATAATATAAAAATCAAACATGTACGCTTGATGTAGATTTTTTTCATACGTTCCTGCATGTGTAGCTATGGTGCCCCCTGCGACATCCACAACGATTACAAATGGGAAACGAAAGAATTACAAAAGTGTGGTTACGACAAGACATCGCCCCGGGGGCACGTGATTTTTAACAGGCACAAATACTTGATATGACCTAATATAAAAAATAATCAACAATGTGTTAATTAATTAAAAACAATTGTAATACATAATAAATAATGCATAAAAAAATAACATTCAATAAAAACTATTCACTGCTTTTGCTCTCCTAAAGGAAATACATAATTCATTACTTTAGTACGACAAAACACTAACTTTTGCATTTACGTATACCGAGTAAACAGGTAACGCACATTATAACAAAGAAGGAATATCACGCAGGCACAAGCTAAATGTACGTGCACACCACCAGTCTGTGTAAGGAGTGTGTGTACATCGCGGTACAAGGCGGTGGCGGTGTATGACTGCTCGACTCGGTGATTGAGACGCCGCTCAGAACACTTCTTCCCACGAGGACAGTGACGACTGGCTGTCTGACGACCAGTTCACGCACCCCGCGAGTTCGTACTGTCACTTACCGTCCCTGCTGTTCCTGCGCCTCTTACCGTCATCCGATACTGTTAACAAAACAAACACACACGCGATTACTTTCATTATCTTACATTTATGAGTGAGAAAGAAGGAAAGCAGAAATATTACTTTCGACGATATGGTATACATCTTAGAGGCCGCACTATATAAGATGATATCCCTGATGCGCAAACAAGAGTCCGCTCGTGAATATTACCCGAGGTGAAAATATTGGTTTGTATTGTCTAAGCTCGCACGACGCATGAGCATTTTAAACAACCCTATTTTGTCATACAAGATCCAAACCATAACACGTTCTTCGCACAGATCACGCGGAGTATGTACTACTTTCGCGCAACCTCTACATCTGTTAAAAAATGGTAAACAATTTATTTGTTGAAAATTCATTTTCAAAAAACAAACTTTTCTTTTGTTAATTCCAGTCTAAAATAAAAACAAACCAGTTAACTCAATAATCTTGAGAGAAACACTTAATATTTCCTTCAATATACTTTATTAATATCTGTGCGTTTTTAAGGTTTCTTACAAATATTCGTTTATATTCGTAGGTATAGTCAATAAACCCTTATACCGTCACTCATGTTATATATGGCCAGTAGAAATTTATCAAATAATAAAAACTCTTGAATAACTTTTCATACGATATTTGACCCTATCCAATTTCCCAGGGTGGTTGGTCAAATAATATAAAAAAATTCTCAATAATGTACATTGATGGAGACAGGAGTACTACAAAAGAATTTTATATCAGATTAATATCGAATTATTTGCGTCATTGAAAAAATTAATATTATTATTTTAAATTTATTGTGGGTCATCAAAAGAAAGATCTGAAGATGTAGATTAAGAAATGAGAAAAAAAAAGTTTAAAAAAACACTTTATCTTAACGGGATTTTTTATTGAAACTGAATTTTTTTCTCCCATACTGTATAACCCAGAAAGGTTGAACTAGAAATCTGGAAAAATTCTAATTAATGTACACTGTTGTGAACTTGGATAGCTCTAACGAAAATTTTTAATTATATTATTTTTTATCAAAATTTTTGATTACATGAAAGCTCTTCGTGCATAGATTAACAGAGGATAAAATATTTTTCATTTTGATGTGAAGATAACATAAAATGTTGTCCCAGACATTAAGCATGTGGCTTCTGCTCGCCGCCATTACTTACTATATACATATCTGCCAAATCCAAAAATATGTTAAAATTCACACTTTACATAATTTTTAATAAAATCATATTGATGGAAAGATTCAATGTTCATTCGAGATTTACATCTTCAAAACACAATTGAAGATTTATTAACTCAAGAATATTATTAAAAGAAGCATAATCGTTTCATTAAAATTAATCTAATAAATATAATCTAAACATCTGTTCTGGAGAGTCAATAATTACACGGGATAAATTATGGTAGTGACTAAAAAGGTAGACTTTAAAAGGTTGTTATTTTATAGCTACAAATCGTTTAAAATTTTGTACCAGATTTTATGCTCTATGTCAGCTTAGAAAAATGTGTGTAAGAAGATAGGAGCTATTTGTCCTTGTTTTTGATTGGTTTAGTTGGCAGATGTTCAGTGTGGTTCTAATTTGAAATAGAGTATACAAGTTATACAGAGCGTGCATTAATGATTGACAGACATTTAAATTTAGCGCGTTGTCGTGTTAGTAATTTTCATCCCTAGCTGTTTGCATACTAGCTGTACGTCACGCATTTGATCATAAACGTAGCTACGGATATAATTTGACATTGACTGCTGTCTGGTACGACAATTTATTTAAACTTCGTTCAGCATAAGAAAAACACAGACGGATGTTAGCGGCTCCCATGTGCAGAAACCAAATTACGTCCATTACGTTATCAATAGTTAGTTTAACACATTTCAGTGGCGTCACTTACTTTGATTTGTTTTTTACTACGCGTATTATGCGATATTGTTTGTTTATTTCCGTTATTATTATTCATTTTTCGTAGGTTTCAAGGTATACCGTGTACTAAAAAGAGTAAAAATGTATTTGAAATACATGACTTTGTTTAATGGTAGAATTAGGAAATAATTTCATTCAGCTTTTTGGGTGTCCAACATTTTAGCTTCTCTGGGCCAAATTATAAGAAAGCAAGTTATTCTGGGCCGCACATAAAATATAGTCGGATTGCTGATAGGTGACTGTTACATGTATGTATCAAGTAATGAATTCGTATAATAATCTAGTTACCATTTTTCAGCGATTTTAAAAATGTTTTTTGTTATTTGTGTTAACTGTCAGTGTCTGGTAATAAATATTAATTAAAATATGGCTTGCGGCCAATTCTTAAATTCACAAACTTTAATTTTAAACCTGCTGGAATAAACAACAAATTATAATCCAAAATTTACGTATGAGTATAAATTTTTCCTTATTAATAATTATAACCTTAAAATTAATAATTTTGTTTGTTTGAGTACTGCTGTAAATTTATTTTTGCGCTCTAATTAGTAAAGACATCTACGAATCATGCTATTTCTTTCTAATGTTTTGTTTTGTATTCAAATAATTTGGAAGGTTAGTTGTCAACTTGCGTCACTATACATTACTATGGGTATGCAAATAATTATAATGATACAGACAGAGAAAGCAAATAGTATTGAAAATCGATACTTGTAGCAACGAACAGTCACTTATCAGCAATCCGACTATAATACTAATACTAATTAATATATTATATAGTTTTTCTATGATTTTGTTTGTTTGGTATCCACAACAATTGTTTAAAACCCTTATATACGTCAATATGATCAACTGTTTTCTCGCACAGAACTGATGACGTAATTTATGATGCCTTGTGTTTTCCTTATGTTGAACGAAGTCTACAAGTATATTTATTATCAAAAATGTTGTTCTTATTGCCACTTTTGTACATTATTTAACTGGTAAGCAAAAAATAGCCACATTAACAGCAAATGCATGGTATCAATAAATTGCTTTGTTAATGACTCATTAATTTGCCTTTGTAAGCTTTCTCATCTGCGCCACTATCCAGTGGGAAATTTAAATGTCTATCTATCATTTATTAACGTTATGTGCTATAGTACATTTCATTCATTATATTAAAATTACATTAATTCAAAAATTACATACGTCGGATTGTCATTAATGTAATTAACTGTCAAATATTTCGTCAAAAGTTCCATTTCAGAATTACCACCCAAAGAAAATATTATAAAAATACAACATAAAAAATTAAGTTTCCGTCTTAGGTATGTATTAAAAAAAAAGAGATATACTATATAAATCAGGGGTGTCCAACTTTTTAGCTTCTCTGAGCCAAATTATAAGAAAGCAAGTTATTTTGGGCCGCACATAAAATAATACTAATTAAAATATTATATAGTTTGAGAATGATTTTGATTCTCTAATTTTTATGATTCTCTCTAAAGAACGCATTAAATTAAATAATACATCGCTTATAAATTAATAGCAAGTTGAAATTGTACAGGGCGGTCATAATTTCTTCTCAGTAATGCAATAATTGACAGAAACATTTTGTTATCAAATTTATTTCCAAGGAAATGCACACATAGACGTAGATTCGATTTTTATATTGGGTTATGTATGTTTAATGGGTTGCCTAATATTGCAATATCAACAACATATCAACAACAAATAATATCAACAACTACAATAATAACGAAAAAAACAATAATAAATCTTAACAAAAACCAATTAATTATGAAATTAACACTACTTTTTCTCTACACGCCAATGAGTTAACGAACAACATGAAGTTATCAATACAATATCGTTACTGATTGGTTCTTTGTTAAATTGGAATTTTTAGATATGAGATAGAATACAGTTTTGATATTTTTAAGCTCATTGTTTACTGTTATGTAACTGACAAGAAATTATGATCACACGGTATTTGTAGTGTTATTAATGATACTTGAAATCGCAGTTGTTGTAAGTTTACGATTTTTCGTCGGGCCGCAATCATAACCAGCATGCGGCCCGTGGGTTGGACAAGTCTGATATAAATTATATATATGACACTAACGAAGCGCTAGTCATATATTAACATTGAACTTTCAATTTTTATTTTAAAAAATTATCAAAAGTAGTAATTACAAAATATTATTCATTTCTTAGCTTCGTGCGGAACTAGATAGTAATTTCTATTTTTAATATTATCTACCTACATCTCAAATTCTAAGTAATTTTCTGAATGTTCGACAGTCTGTCCAAAATATGTAAGTTTATGTTTCAAATTTTTATGTGAATTGTCATGTCATATTGTTATTGCCAATTTAATATTTCATTTATTATTTGAAAATAAAAGTCTAATTGATATTTTAACCTAAATAGCTGACCGCACTTTAAATATCGTCTATTTTCTTAAAAAAGCCCGATTTAAAACGATCGGTCTTAAAGTCCCATTCAATCATTAAAAGCCACTAAATTTCAATATCTATTTCCGCACGACACTAAGAAATGAATTGTACCAATAACAATTATTATGTAATTATTTTTTTAAACAAATTTAAGCAATTTCATTTCAAGATCATAACATTAACATAACTTATTTTGTAAGCAAGTGTTAAAAAACAAACTGGCAGATAATGGTAATTCGGTTCAAGATATGTTGTTCCGGTACACACGGTGACTCATATATTGAATAATATCAACCTTTTAAAATCACCCTGTACGTTCAAAAGATTCAATGTTTCTTACCTGCACTGCGTGTTTTTCTTCTCATATGAGCATCATCCACAGTGGTACTAGAGATTCCTGTTGTTGTACTTAAGGAAGTTTTTTCTCCAGGTATAACCAATTTACTCCTTGTTTTAAGTGGTGCAGGGTTGACTCCACTATTGTTCCTTACAGATCTTCTAGTTCCCATCTTTTCGTCCGAAATATTAGCTTTCCCAATGACAGGCACTGTAGTTTTATTTAATGGACTTGGTATGCTTGTTTTTGTACTATTAAGTTTGTTACGTGTCGCAACATGCTTATTCCTAACTTTTCCAGCGATTTCAATCAGTGGTTCATCACTGTCTGATGATTCGAGTTCATTTAATTGTGTTTTCCTTAACAGACCAGTGTTCAGTTTATTCTTTTCTAGTTTTCTTGTTTCTTTTACAACTGTTTTTACAACATGTTTATTGTCAGTGTTGTCCAAGCCCATGCAAGCCTTAATAAGCTCAACTGCATTTTCTGAACATTTTCTGGCCTTTTTATTTCTCGTGTTATTTGCATGCTGCTCTTCGTTGCTGACAGTAGATTGTGTTGAACTTTCTGATTCTTGTCTTTTTCTTTTTGCGGGGACTATTGTTTTTATAATTTTCGGACTTGTTTTTGGACACATCACAGGTGAACTGGTTGGACTTCCATCTTGTTTTGTTGGTACTGGACTATGTTTTGGTGTTTTTGAATTCTTATCTGACTTAGAATCTGATATGTCTGGACTGTTAAGTTTCGAACTGGATCTTGTCCTTATAGAACTTTTACAGGCATTAAGGCTTTTCTCTGACACTGATGGACTTACTGAGCTTATTTGTTTTTCCGACACTTCTGCTGGAATTTCTATTAAAAGTTGTTCTAACAAGCTTTTCGGTGTTTTTTTACCAAGTTCATTTTTCTTAAAATTTGTTAAATCATTGATGTATTTATCATTACCTAATACTTCAATACACGATTCTAACTCGTTGTCATGCATTGGTAAGTTATCTAAATTTTGTTTCCTTCTTCTAGTAACAGTACTGCACTTCTGGGTACCCTTTAATTTTGGATCAGAGCATTCTGAATTACTATCAGAATTGTCATACTCTAAATCTGACAAATTTGGTACAGGGCTCTCTGAATCTCTACTTTGTTTATCAGGATTTGAATAAGTATACAGAGGAGGTTTCCTTCTAATAGGTAACGGATCAAAATCCAGATCCTTTCCATCAGCGTTTTCATTTTTCCTCTCATCTTCTTTAGTGTGCCCTTTCTCTTCATTACAGTTAAAATTTCGAGCTACTAAACTAATTTCCAAATCAGCTTGATTTTTTACTTGTTTTTCTGAACTCTCCCCGCACCTTGTCACTGTTATATTACCCTGTTTAAAACTGTCCTGCATAGCTGCCGAAAGCGGTAACTCAGAAATATCAACCTTTATCACTTCTTTTTTGACATCATTATTAGAATTACAACATTCTTCTAACAATGTTTCTTTAATTCGCTCTTTATTCTCATTCAAGTCCTTACTCTCAGTTCCTTCCAGTTTTTCAATTAACGTTTCCGTTTTCATAAAAGGTTCAGTTTTAATAATATGACTTAAGTCGCCATTTAACGTAGGTAACCCATCCAGTTTGGCTAACTGTGCCTCTATATCCATCAAATCGGTTAAACAACCATCCATTTTTTCACTCTTAACTGGTTTTATTTCTGATATGCTTGTCGTTTCAGTTAAATTTAGTGTGTCTGTATGACAATGGGGACTCTGACTGGCTTGATTAGGTGATTTTTCGCTCAGAGCATCCATAGATTCTATGCCACTGTCTTCGCCTTGTCCACCACTATTTGGAGATCTCCCAGACTGCTTGTCATCTAGCCTCTGGCTCTGCCTCAATTCGTTTTCTGATGTTTTATTTTCTTCCAATTTCTTGTCAATCCTACTAATATCCCTATCAACTGTACATTGCCTATCGTCTGTTGTACTACTTTTTATCCTTTCCTGTTCTCTCGAGTTTTGTGGTTCTCGATCCGTTAGTGTTTGAACTAATTCAGCAACTCTCTGCTGCTTTTGTACCTCAGAGTTACTTTTACTACTCTCAAATTTTCTTTCTAAATGCCTTCTAGGAACATCTGACTCTAATAAACTTTGTTTGAATTTTGCTTCCATGTCTATTTCCCCGATAGGTAAGGGAAGCTGTTTTGCTAATTTCTCAGCAACATTTTGTGAGTATGTTTTACCTCTATTAAGTCCTTTTGTTTTTGTACTGGCTTCTTTCGTTTTTGTTAACATAGTCTTATCTCGTCGTATCTTCGTAACAGGTTCTTGCAATTTGGCAGCTGTTTGGAAAACACTTTTGCTTGCAAGGTTACCGACAGTACCCACATTGGTTGAACCAACAACAGGTTGTGTAAGACTTGATGTTTGATGCCTTTCAGGAGAAGATGATTTCAACTTAACAGACTTAATGGCTCCCTGAGATTCTGAAATAAAAAAATAACATTTGAAATAGACATTAAAGAAAGTAAATGTTTTTTTTTTCTCTTTCTCTCAGATTGTTAGTGTTAGTTCTTAGATTTCGACTTAGACTGCTGTCGGATCTAAGAGACATATATGTAATAATGGACCAAATAATGCTGAAGATAATGAGACTGTTAGTAAACAAACAAAATAAAAAGAGATAATTTAGACCTCCGGCAATTTAAATGAGAAAACCACGTAGTAGTCGCGTGTCTTTTGGTCCGATTCTATTATCCCTGTATAAACCCGTACTCGTTTCAATTAAAATAATGGAAGAAATGAACAGGGTATAACAATGAATATCTTAAAGAATGGTAAGAATACAAAGAAATGTATAATATCAAGAAAATGACAATAGTGACAAAAAGAATTAGAAATAAGGGATATCAAGACAGGAAAAAATAAAACATGGAGGAACTTCAATAAAGATATACCTTCAAAACAAAGTAGAAGTGTCCCGACATATAAAGACTGACGACTGTGAAAGAAATTTCTGTTAAATTTTGAGAGGAACAAAAGAAAAAGCGCTTCTAGAATTTGCGGAAATGAAGTAATAAACTAGACGCCATTATTGATAATCAAAGCAAAACACAAATTGCGATTCTTAAAAAAAAGCCTCTGCAAAAGTTGGAATAGGAAAAATGGTTGTAAAGCACGGAAAATGTAAGAAAAAAATTAACAGAAGTTGTAGAGCGTGGAGAGAGGAATCAGAGAATTATAAAACCATATGCAAATTAAGGAAGAAAAATGAATGTAGAATTACAGAGGCATTACTCTTCTGGGCGTATTCTACAAAATTTACGCAATAGTTGTATAACCAAAGTTGAAAAAAAGAATTAGAAAAACATGAAAGAATATCACACAATCAAGCACGATTCAAGAGGGGGCAACTGACAAAGTTTACATTGTGAACTACCTAACAGGAAGAGAGTTGGCAAAAAAAGAGGTAAACTTTTTTCGCCGATTTAAAGGCAGACTTCGAATCAGTAGACCGGAAAGAGCTCCACAAAATGATAGCTAAAAAGTGAATAAATAGGAAAATAAGAAACAGGATACAAGATATTTACAAAGAAATGAGAAACTAGACAAATAACGGAGAAAAATACAGTGCTGAATTATAGACAGAACAATGATTACGACAAGGATGCCCGTTAAGCTCAACTCTGTTCTTCATATACATGTTAGATTTAGAAGTAGTTTTCTAAAAAGATCAAACAGGCGGACTGATAGTAAGTAACACAAAATGTATCTCTTTGAACAGAAGAAGAAATGAGGAAACTCTTGTTTTAAGAAGTATCTACAAAAAAAAAATAATAATAATAACTGACGTTAAAGGCCGCTAAATCTAAAATAATCATATTTAAAAAAAAGAAGCAAAGAGACGCAAAAGAACTGGGTCTGGGGAGGAGAAGAAATTGAAAAGTAATAGAATATAGATACCTGGGATACGTATTTAAAGGCAGTTGGGACCAACAGGCACATATGAAGAATCTATTAAGAAAAGCAATGCTAGCCTTGCCACAAGCGTGGGAAATATGTCAGAGGGAATTTAAAGGAGATATTAAAATAAGGATTCTTATGTTCAACCCAATAATCAAAAGTATAATGATATATAGAGCAGAAATATGGGGCTGAGAAGAGAAATCAGAAGTAGTGCAAAATAAATACATCAAATGGATATTGGGCCTAGACAAATGTACACCCCAGTATATAATATTAGAAGAAATGAAAGTAGACAACATTAAGATAGAAGCATTTAAAAAAATTGAAGGGAGCATAAATATAAAAAAATATATATATATGCTACCAATGCTGGAGAAAAATAGAAAGAAAAGAGATACAAAGACGTAACGAAGATGGGACACAAAAAAAAAAGAAAAAGGGTTGAATATAATATCTAGTCAACAAAGGAAATATCAATAAAGAGGTTGGGAGGACGAGATGTTACACAGGAAATAATACATGAATGAGGAAAAATGAGGAATATTTAAGAACAAAGTGAGATCTTAACAGATTCGGAATTAACAAATAATACATAAAGACTTGGACGACAAATATAGGTATATCTAAAAACGAAAAATAATGGATAAGAAGAAAATATTAGTGAAATTTAGGTGCGACAATAAGGAAAGAGGCAATGAATACTGGAGAAAGAATGACCTAATAATGTATGGCTGTTTGGAGAGGCAAGAGAAACAATATGTTAAGAAAAGAGTGCACATACTGAATAATAGGAGAGAAATTAAATTTAAGGAAGGGACTAGAGAAGATGTGCTGCGTCATTTAGATTAGCGTTTCCCAACCTTTTTTCATGGCGGACCGGCAAGCGACCTAGAAAAAATTTACGGACCGGAAAGTTTAGAAAGTAAGGTATAGCGCAAAATTATTACAAGTGATGAAAAAAAGGTCTTCGCCTCCAAAATATAAGTGATTAGCAAAAAAAAAGTCTTCACCTCCAAAATGCAAGCGATGAAGTGATGAGCAAAAAAAAGGCCTTCACCTCCAAAATGTAAGTGATGAGCAAATAAACAAATAAAAAAAGGTCCTCCCCTCCAAACTACAAACCCGGAGATTTTGTAACAAAATCTCGCGGACCGGCAAAAAAATCTCACGGACCGGCGGTTGGGAAACGCTGATTTAGATCAAGGGTGGAAATGGATGGAGGAGGTCTTAGAGAGAAGAATGGATGTGAGACGAAGATACCAAATTCAAAATGTGTAATATATTAATAAACACTATGGTTTGTTTCTTTGGTTTAAGTGGAACTAGATTTTGAATTCTAGTAATTTTTAACAATTAAATGAGTCTTTTGATCATTTTGTTTAATAAAAGCCTACTTCAATCGCAAAAAGTGAGCTTGGGACATCATAAAAAATTAAAATTGCATTTAGTTCCACTTAAACATTTGGAATAGACTTTATGTATGTGGACTAATACCGAATATATAGATTAAAACCAAAAGGCATACACTAACTATCTACTCATTTTAATTATTGAATACTTGGGGCTAAGCCAAATACTGAGTTTTTTATTTGTATCGAAAGATAAAAATACTGAAATGGTGTCCAGGATTTGAACCCGCTACCCAATGCTTAGAAGACAACTGACATAACAAAGTAAATATATAATATTCACATAGGGTAAATATTAGGTACTTAAAGAAGGCGTTTTAAATTTATCGTTTTTGAAAAATTATCCACTTCAAAAATTATCTTATCAATTATCTTCTCAAAACAAATATAGGCACTAATGACCATAGGCAGTTGATGTGCCTTATTTTCTTCTAAATAAAAAAAAAATCAAAAAAACAAATATATTCCAAAATAATATTTGTACAATGAAACATTTGTATAAGACATTGCCAAGAAATATATGAACAAAATGTTTATTTTGTCGACAATTACTATCTTGAGAACTATAAGTGCTACGAGGTTGGTTAAATTAGACAACAACTGCCTTTCTATAAGATCAAATCAAGGAGCGAAGCAGTTTTTTGTTTCGACCAGTGGTTCTCAAAATATGTTATGCAAACTTCTTATTTTAAATGGGAATACACAATTGTTCTTTGCTTCTTCGAAAGAGTATTTTATTCTGTAATCAACGATATAAACAAATCATAGATTTCAATCACAAAATAATTGAGAAAATTGCAATTTAATTTTATATTCCTTTTATAGAAACTTCGTTGTAATAAGAGTGCTATGAACGAGAATAACTGAACATTCTTATTTTATTCATTACTTCTTATTAGATATTTGTAATTTATAAATACCTATAATTTGTTGATTTAGTATTTCAACAAGAAAATGAATAATTTTACTCGTGACAAAAAAAAAAAAAAGAAAAGAGATATGAAAGATGTATATTTTGTGTCGTAAGAATACTCATACTACAGTAAATATATACAGAGAACGGTGCCCTGCCAAAGAAGTTGCCGGCTCACGGTATTTTCGAAAACTGAATTACGACTCCGCGCTAATACTGCGGCATTTAAATATATACAATGCAACATCCGATTAACAACATTGACAAAAAGAAATTTCAATTGTTATCATTCATAGTACAGGCTATTCCAAACGTTTAGGCGGAACTAAATGGGAATTTCGTTTTTTTAGGTTGTCACGAGAAGGGACCTTGCTTGGGTTATTTAATTTTTCACGTTGGCATGTAAAAATAAAATTTTCCAACAGTGAAACCATGGAAATGAATGACATGTCAAAAATAAAATACTTTTTTATTTTTTTACATATTTTAATGACAAAAAAATAAATAAATGGGAAATTTGTATTAATAATGACACATTACTTATTAAATCAGAATATAAAGAAAATGACATTTTAAAATGATATTAACCTTGATCAAAAAATGTTTATTGTAAGTATGATTTACAAAGCTTAAACAAAACGGCCAAAAAGCACGATTCAAACGATGAAAGTAACTAGATTGTAAAATCTAGTTCAGCCTAAACGTTTGGAATAGCCTATACTGTTGTTATATTATAAAGTCTGTTTCTTTGGTTTAGGCGGAACTAGATTTTCAATTTTAGTTACTTTTACAGATTAAGTGAGGCTTTTGATAATTTTGTTTAACAAAAGCCTACTTCGAACCATAAAAGAAGAGCTCATGACAACTTACAAAAATGAAAATTCCAGTTAGTTCTGCGTAAACGTTTGGAATAGCCTATATTGGGTGCATTCGAGTTGTACAGAGTAGAGCGAGCGCTGAGCTAACAGTTGATGGTGACGTCATGAATCGAGCACATACGGAGCGAGCGTTCTTGTGACGTAATGTTTATAAAATCTAACCCTACAATTTTAGGCGGCGTTTTTACTGTCAGATTAGTTCACGTCAGTCATGAATCAAAATTATATACAGTCTGTTCCAAACGGTTAAGCGGAACTAAATGGGAATTTAGTTCTTTTAGGTTGTCACGAGAAGGGACCTTGCTTGGGTTATTTCATTTTTCACGTTGGGATGTCAAAATTTAAAATTCCAACAATGAAACCATGGAAACGAATGACATATGTCAAAATTAAATATTTTTTTTTTATATTTTAATGACAAAAAAATAAAAAAACGGGAAAATTGTATTAAGAATGACACAAAAAATCAAAATATAAAGAAAATGACATTTTAAAATGATATTAACCTTAACCAAAAAATGTTTATTGTAAGTGTGATTTACAAAGCTTAAACAAAACGGCCGAAAGGCACGATTTAAACGATGAAAGTAACTAGATTGCAAAATCTAGTTCCGCTTAACCGTTTGGAACAGACTGTATCTCGGTTTTTCCTTGATTTTTTTTCAATGATGAAGAAATAAAATTAATTAAAAATTAAATAATAATTAATGAATTTTTTCCATTTTAATTTTATGCACGGTGTATTTTAATAATTTTTTTGCTGTTTACAGAACGTCACAAATACATAAAATGGCCGTACTCTGTAGCCATAGACAAATAGCAATATTATTTGTCTAATGGCCGGTTGCTAAAGTAAGAATTATCCCTAACTAGAGTTAAAATCATTTGTTTTTTATGTTGTAACATATAGAAACAAATGATTTTAACTTGAGTTAAAGAAAACTCTTACGTTAGCAACCCGACATAAGGCTATTATTTTTATTTTATTTATAATTTAATTTTAAACTTTCATTTCTTTCCCGCCGTTCCTCCACTTTTTTACGTCATACTCCATATACTCGGTCTTAAAACCCCGAACACATAGAGCGCACTCTAAATGCTCGCTCGATCGCAAAACGAATGCAATTGAGTGTACTCCGAGCGTCAAATCGAACACGTTTGAGTGTACAGAACGTGCTCGGAACGCTCGGAGCGTCAAATCGAATGTACCCATTGTGTTCACTTTTGTAAAAACAAACTAGGAGGAAATTTTTATTTCAATAGTTTACACCTCTGAAACTATATGTCATGTGTCTTTTTATTAATATGTCAAACTATTTGCTATTTGATCGCTGAGCAAGGGCACAATAAAAGAGGAAAATGGCCTTAAAAAGCTTGTGTTCATTCTAAATACAACTCGTGTTCATTTTCATCTTGTAATCAAAATAAAGATATTATTATTATTATTATTATCAAATACACAAGTAACAGTTCCAACTTTTGCCGCATATATATATATATATATATATATATATATATATATATTATGTCTTTTATATTTTTATATATTATGCCGCATATATATTTTACTGCGATCTTAAAAATTTTCCCCTATTGAAAAATTATATCTCAATTATAATGACCATAACAAACAAATCTGAAGTCTGTTTTACAATGAAAGAAATTTTTTTAGCTGGTATTTAAAGTCGGTAATACGCTATAAAAGTAGCCAAAATAACCAGATCAGGTTTGTCCTTACAAAATTGAACGCAATATCCGAGATTTAAATAAAATTAATATAAATTTATATTGTGATTTAAGGCTATGATTTATTAATATAAATAAATTCAGAATAAATCCCGCGAAGGAAGAAAAAAATTAAATGTTCCACGGCCTGTTATGGGAGACATTGTGGTAATATAAGAGAATCACTATAGTGGGTTGTTAAAGGAATAACCGTTATTGGAAGTATGCCTGTATATATTTTTTGAATTGAGATCTGCGTGTTTTCACGATTAGTCTGCAGTTATTTATTTTTTACAAGTTTAATTTAATGAGGATAAGGTGGTAAGGATAAATATGAATCCCTGACCGGAATTCGAAACCGCAAGTTTTGTAACGGGAAGCAGGATCGCTACCGAGGCCGGCAAGCCAAAGAACATAAAACATTGAAAGTGTATTGGAGAGTCACGATATTACGACAGAAACTAATGCTAAATGTGAACATACCTGTTATAGCTGATGTCCCACTCTTCCCATCAGACTGACTTAATCTACGTTTCTTCTCTATGTGCAACAAACCATTGCTGTCTGCATGTCTTTTAAGTCCTTTCACAACATCCGAATCACTTCCGCGCCTAATTTCTCCCACATGTCCTACTAATAACCTATCCTTAGATAATTTGTCCTTTTTTAAATGTGAATTTATTTTACCATCAAGAGTTTTATGTGTAGTTTTTAGTAACTTTTCATCTTTTAATTTTCTATGAGGTTTAAAGTCATCCACCATATGGCCACCAGATAATAAATTTTGTTCACGATATAAATCAAGATGATTAAGTTTATTTGATTTTTTAGATTTTTTCAGGTCTGAAAGAAATTTTTGGTGTTTTGATGGTAAAATTTCACCCGGTTCTCTAAGTCTATAGTTTAAGGGAAGATCATCTACATCACTATGGGTTTTAACAGGACTTTTAACATCACTTTTAAGCTCATTTTTAAGATCGGGTAAGTGTTTTTGAAATTCCACCGCACTTGTACTTGGTAAAGTTACATCACTTTTAGTTAAAGTGTTAATTTTTTGATTAAGAGAAGAGTCACTTTTTGACATTGTTGTCAATAAAGATCCACTTTTAATAGAAATGTCTTTAGCACTCATGGATTTTTTAACTTTCAAACTGTCTGTTGTTTTCTTTGATTTCTTCATTTCCATAATAGATCCATCTGCATTTAACTTGGGGTGCTTTTTCTTTTTCTCACTGTTGATGACGACGGAGTTTCTTCCTCTCAATGAGATATGCAAAGGTGGAACTCTCAATTCTTCACTTGTTGTGCAAGGCACAATTCCTGCTCCTGCTATTGAAGATTTTGTGATGTTCTGGATTGCTCTTTTGGGTTGTTGAGTATTTATAAAACTAACATCAACTTTGTATGCTGGACTAACAGGTTCAGATTTTTCTAATTTTAATCTAAGTTTAATTTTTTCTGGTTGTAAATCTTTATTTTTCTTCAAATTTGGTGAGTCCCTATTCCTATCACGATTTTTGCCTGATTTTACTCTCTGATGGGATTTAACACTGTTTTCACTGTTTGTGCTTCGAACGGTAGCTTCCGAATCACTTTGATCTGTTGTATCAAATTTTCTAGATATTGTTGTAGAGCAAGTGTCATCATCTGAGTAGATGGAATTAGATCTTTCATTTAAAGGAGAATTGAAGTCATTGAAAATATCATTTGCTTCTTTCCCATCTTCATTTTCACTTTCACTGCTGCTGGACTCGGATGGCATTGGTTCTAATTCTCCAGTCAACGGATTAATAAGAAACTGTCTGCGTTTCCCTGTACTCGTCAAAAGTTCTGGAACATCCTGCATGTCTGTTGTTGTTGTTTCTGGAACATCCGGTTCCAAACTTGGAAGAATGGAATCCAAATCAGTTTTAGATAAGTCAGTTAAACTGGGAGTAATATTTGACAGACTATTTTCTATAAGTGGATTTAAGGAACCCAAATGAGGCATAGGTTGAGCAATAGGTTGCAAGTTTTGTATATTCTGTGATAAGCCAGCCAAATTGGGCATAGGCTGCCCAATGGGTCCTAGATTGGAGTCCACTGAGTTAAACTGCCAAGAACTGCCCTGCGGTCTCTGTGGTTGCTGTTGTTGAGGTTGGGGTTGTTGCTGAAACCTTAAGTCAGGATAGCTCCCTCGTTGCCGAGGATAAGGTGGTGGGCTAGAAAACGGTTGTATATTTTGTTGTGCAGCTGGTTGAGCTGCTTGTTGCACTCCAAACTGTGTTAACTGACCTCTAAAACTGGCTCTATTAAACTGATTATTAAAATGAATATTTGCAGGCACCGTATTTGGAAATTTTTGTGTAGGTCTTACTTGTCTAACTTGACAATTCTGTGGTACTACGCTAGTTTGTAATTGTTCAGTCGGTTGTTGAACAAAAGGTGGTCTAGTCTGCACTTGTTGCATATTCACTTTCTGATGAACAAGTGGCTGTGCTAATCTAACATTTCTCATTTGGGAAGATGTGGTATTTGCTAAATTCTGATTTGAATTTAAGAGGGGAGTAGGCACATTATTGGTCTGTGGTGGATATTTAATTGCAGACGTCACTGGTGGTACTCTTAGGTCTGAATTAGAACTTCCAGTTTGTACAAAAGCACTATTTGAACTAGGAATTATATCGGAAACATTATTAGTTGTTTCTGGTGTGACAAGTTGCTCATCAATCCTTACTACAGGAGGTTTGCCAGCGTTTTTCCGTTGATCGACTGCAGGTGGTAACATCTTGTTTTGAATTTGTCCTCCATCATTCTGTAGTAAATTAACGAGTAACGGACTTGAGATAGCTACATTAGGTGAATTTGAAATAGCTGTTTTAACCGCACTGGGCTGTGATGGATAGGGTGGGGGTGGTTGATTGAATGGATGGCTATTCCCAACAGAGCTGCTACTGGAAGCAGTAGTAGAAAGTCTTTCAGATACAAGCTGCGTTTGGTTCTCTCTGCTGTGGATGGCTTGGGCTGCATGTGTCATGCTTGCAAACGGAAATGGACCATTGTAATTCCGCTGACTGGGGCCCATGGTAGGACTGGTAGCTTGCGTGGCCTGTGGAGGTGGTTTGGGCAACTGTGTATCTGTAGGACACACAACATTTGGTGACTTAAACTGAACCTTGTCTACACTAGTTGATGGTTCCGCTGACGTTGATGGTTGACTAATTGAAGGAGTATTACTTGTAGTAGCAGTCCCCGTCAATATCCTAGACAAACCGGTCATACTCGATGTTCCCTCACTGGCTGAGCTTTGCACTGGAACACTTGCGGCATCTGGGGGAAAAACAAAAAAATTAAATAAATAAATTAACGAATATATTATTTATAATATATAAATTACACAGAATATTTACTGTAGAACATAATTTAGAAACTTATCTTCCCTCTCCCTACAATATAATTTTCTTTATTAATGATACTGAGCACCTTAGAAAAACAATCTTATTTTAATCCAACAGTTTTTGAACAATACGCTTCACATATACACACATAAATTCAAAAATTGATGTGATTCGTTATAAATTGTCACACATTTCAAGATTTCGTAGGTATCTAGTAAGTGAAATAAATTTTTGATATTTTTTGTTATTTCTGTAATCGCATTAAAAACTTCAACATCAAAATAATCAGTTAATTTCCTTTTAATATTTATTATTATATTTACAACTGGCCCAAAAAATATAAATATTAAAAACTACGCATGAAATTAAAGAAACATATTTTTTAAAACTCTAAAGCTATACGATGTTTTACAACAATAAGCATTATACATGAATTTTTTCAAATTTCAAAATTTTAGACCGACCTATTCGAATTAAAGACAATACTTTTGGAAAAAATATTGTTAATTATTGTGTTATTAAATACTAAATTATGTTAGATAATTCTAAATCTAGTTACTTAATTCAACGATGCAAAAACTACGATACTTCATAAAATAATAATCTGATTCAAGGAATTCCTGTTGAATTATTCCGGTTACCATCAATGATCATTAATAAGAATTTTTTTGGGTTATAGGCTGGATAATAGTTTTTGGGTTTTTTAAATATAAATCGCGCCAAAATATATCTTTTTAATTCATTTTCCACGTTATCCTAATCAACGTTAAAGCCATTAATCTATACATCAAGAGATATCATTTGATGTCCAACTCAAATTCTTTTATTGAAAAATAGATATATGTAAACATCATCTTATTAGGCTGTTGTAGGTATGCTCAAAAAACCCTTATGCCGTCAATCATGTGTCTATCTGTTCAGTAGAAATTGTGGCCAAACGGCTGGACCTAGAAAGTTGAAATTTGGTATGCTTCCTACAATTATTTGATCCACATATAGGTAGACTTACCATAATATTTTTTTCTCAAAACGGGACAATTTTGAGATTTTGCTCAAAACAGATAGTAACGCTAAGTACTGCTCTAAGTACTACTTACGATTGAAAAGTAGTTAACAAAAAATAAAAATTTTAGGCTATTACAAACCTTTAAGTGGAACTAAATGGAATTTTAATTTACTTAAGTTGTCACGACCAATTTCTTTAATGTTTGAAGTTGGCTTTTACAAAACAAAATGATCAAAAGCTTCAATCAAACGTTAACAATTACTAGAATTCAAAATCTAGTTCCACTTAAACCAAAGAAACAAGCTATACGTAGTAATAATTTTTAATTGCTCTTAGGGCCGCTTTTACAAACCTCGGATACGTAGCGGTATAACTATCTAAGGTATAAGTTTATTCCAATGTTTATTCCAACGTTCGCTTTTACAATGCATTTTTTATTCTCGGATAGTTATCCATGGTTTTATTGTAAATAAAATAAAGTTGGTATTGTTTGACACATAAACTGACATATTAGAATAGTCATATTTTAAATTGACATATTATTAACAACACATTTGAGCATGTTTGGAGAAATATTGGGAGATGTCGAAATATTCGACACAGATAATTATTTGATTGTGCTATATCTACCGCGTTAGTGGCAGCCTCTCGTGTGCAAATATTCATAAAAACGCCCTTTAATAGAATCGAGCTCAAATACCGCCCGTGTGTAAATTTTCATAAGATCACCCTCTACTAATAGAATTCTATTAGAATCTATACCAAATACCGTCCCTTTGATGAGCCGCTCGTGTGCGGCGCAAACTGTACTATTTATGTACTATAATTCCTTGTCACCGCGGTGCTTAAGTTCCACTAACATACTGTGGACAAAATAACGCGAGTAATAAGATTAAGCATATACATATTATGTACAATTGTGGACTGCCAAAATTGTAAGAACCAGTTCTTTCAAGAGTAAAATTTCACTAATTAATAACAGGAGTATTTTTTTTTTTCAGTGTATAACAACATTAACAACCTGTTCGCATTTTGAAAAATAAATAAATAAATAACAACCGGTTCATTCGAACTGGCTCCAGCCCAATACTGCATATATACATAAATATACAAAAACTAGCATTATGTGAACATAGTGTGGAAGGGATGATAGTGGCCAGATAGATTCGAAACGCTCAAAGTGCTAGGAGCATATTTCAGCGGTAATCGGCTGCTACTGTTCATTGCTACGCTTTTAAAAAATAAATTAAATTATTATTTCACAACTGCGTGTAATCAAAACTGCTGAAAAAATACAAAGATAACGAGGGATAGCGTACTATTATTATTTCGTATGGCAATGTTTAAGTTTTAGAGATTTTAAGGTCGCGACTAGCGTCCTCTGACATGTAGTAGCCGAGACCACCGTGCCCTGTGTAGCTTGCCCCATATTTTCGAAAACTAATTCAGAGATACAGGCATTCATTGTAAAAAATCTGAGCCTATAGTTGCAACAGCCAAGTTTTTTTTTTAATCTTTGTGCCCATACTAGGTCGATCTCATGATTCCACACTTTCAAAGCAAGTGAGCCAACCACTACGCTGCTGCAACCACAATTATATAACTATAATAAAAATTCAAATAAAACGTTATAATGTGACATTTATCATATGTCAATTTATTTTTTTTACCGTTGCTGGGTAAAAAATACTTATTTGCCAACTTATACTGCCCTTTATCTGAAGTGTCGTTGGCCAGATAAGATATTCTGGTGTTTATTCCGATGTTTATCCTATCTGAGCATTATCCAACGATTGTAAAAGCGGCCCTTAATTGAATATAACTTATTATTAAAAAGTTATATATTAAACGTTCATCACTAGCGTGCAGTTTCTTTCAATATTCTTTGTTATTTTTAATAGTTGCCTAATCGCCATTTTCCGAGGCTACACTATTTGTACTGCATGTATATTCGGCACTTTTTAATTTTTGCCAAATATCCGGGAGAAAATGACAAACTGGCCGGGACGCTGGGACCACACCTTTAAACCGGGACGTATGGTAGGCCTACATATAGGTAAACTATTGTGAGTTCAAAAAATATATCGCAGGCAAAATATACAAAAATATGTATTCAACAACTGAATGAACAACTACAACTTATTAGTTCTCTGCTTCTAACACCTTTTTAATCTTTTAGGTTTTTCTTTCTTTTACATATTATTCGTTGTACCTATTAGTTACTAGTTTTATGTATATATTTCAGTCACATATGTAAAATTGTTCATTCTGAAGATGGCCTTACTAGGCTATCTTATAGCCAAAATACGTATAAATAAAATACAATATATATATTTTTTTAAATATAGATATGTAAATTTGTGGTGTTTTTAGAGTCTTGTAAGTAAGATAAAAAAATCTTGTGCCATCACTCATGTGTTTGTCTGCCTGTTCGGTAGAAATTGTGACTACGGCTGGTCCTAGAAAGTTGAAATTTGGCATGCTTGTACAACTAGTTGATCCACATATAGAAAAACTATTGATTTAAAAAAATACATTGCGGGAAAAATATAAACAAATATGTATACTACAAAATAAATATGTTTTTAAAATTGCATGGATAAATCGACAAATTTTTATCCGTACAACTTCCTACCAGATACAAATCTTTATGATTTTTTAAAAATTTAATTTGTAGTTTCGCCACTAACGCAAAATAACTTTTGTCCCCCACTTTTTTTCACGGGTCTGTTTAAAAATGTGAAAAATATCTCAACAATGAATATTGATGGAAATATCTGAACAATGAACATTGATGGAAGCCGGAATAGAAACAAGATTTTTTTTTTTGATTAATTTTTCGAAAAATGTGATATCAAAAGCTCGTAAGACGTAGATTAAGGAAAGTTTTTAAATTTCATTACTTTAACGCGATTTTTGCCAAAAATATGCTAATAAACTTTTGTCCTATACCTAATAACCCAAGCTAAAAATCTGAAAACTTCTGTGTAATGCACATTAATGGGAACTGGAATAGTACAACAGTAATGTTTGATCTGATTATTTTTTCAAAAGAGTTTCGTGTTTTTAGCAACACTATGATAGCAATATTAAACTGAATAACTGGAGATTTGGGCAGCATCTTGATGCGCGCGCATTTCTTTATTAAGTACGCTTGTAAGTCTCTAAATGGAAACCCGTGGATTGTTTTTTCAAAAGTTATTGAGTTTGATTTCTAATATGTACCTACAATTTTTTTGTCACTTGCTAGATACATACCTACAAAACCCTAAAATGGGAGACTATTCACGATGCACAAAATTTTTTGTTTTTAAGTCTCAGGATTTTTCCCATATGTGGGTCAATAAATTGTAAATATATACTCCAAATTACAGCCCTCTAAATTTATTTTCTACCGTACAGACAGACTGACACGTGAATGAAAATATAAGGAAAATGTACGCAAACGGTCGATTGCGTGACCGTGTAAAATTCATAACAGATATACCAGTGTGTAAAAAATGTTTTTTTTTTACGAAAATATTATATGTTATCAACAACCATATACCCCAGTCAATAGTGTATTTCAGATCACGAAAATGAACAGCAGCTCACAATAAGGTGAAGAAGTTAAAAGTAGATATTTCTATTTCTAAGTTTGCCCGCCTCTGGTAAGGGTTTCTTGGTTATACATATGAAATAGGAATGATGATGGGTAACCGGGTAACCACTAGCTGACCCATCAACATTGTGTCGATTGTACCACTCTGGCTGCCATGTCAATCATATTTGACTGACAAAAGTCTCCCAGAAAAACCTTCTGGCAGTCAGTGTGCAATTACCCACTACCTGTTATCTACCCATTACCCATTAATTATTAACGGGTAATTGTGAGGTATTTTGAGTATTTCTGTGTATCTGTGAGTATTTTGTTGTTAAAAATATTGCCCACACCTTCTCATGATTAGAAAAATGAAAAGATGGAAGCAGACCATAGGTGTGTTAATTAAAGGGCCTTTTTTAACTAACGTGTAGCGGATAATCACTCTGTAATGGTATCAGGTAACCGGTTCCAGAAATTTTCAATTCTCATCTATATCCTAGTATGAAACTTGAAAAATGGTACTGAAATGAACAGTTAATCTTGCAGTAAGACGCATGAACATTTAGGCATTGAAATCTTACCCATATTATGATAATTTTTTAACCTTGTGATTAGAAAATAAAAATAAAACTAACCTTCTGAACCGGTTCTTAGAACAATTTCTTGAGGTTCTTGTCCAAACATGCCTGCCAATCTCAACGAGATGACCTGATCTCCTTCTACCTGAACAGAGAGTATTCCAAGTGCCCGTAACTGCTGGGATCCCTCGCTGGCGAGTTGCCGTAATCTTAACGCAGCCTCTCTCGGTATAGCCAAGGTCACTCGAACTGAGTTCCATGGTTCTAGCTTGCAAACACACAGTTTGTCACTTTTCGAGTTGTCTTCACATACTAATGTACGCAATTTATTGAGGATTTGTTCAAACTTGGCTGGGAAATCTGGGTCCCCGAGGTCGCCTTCACACGTTACTATAGTTGTCAGGCTTTCACCTGGCCCATCACTATCCGCAGCCATCTAAAACACATATTATGAATTACATATATTTTTAAATTTCTACAATACCAATAAATGATTTGTAAATTTTAACTCTAGATTTTCATGTAAATGTAAATAATATTAAAATAATCCAAAAACTTTTTTACGGTATAAACTTTTGCAACAGCACGTTAATTTACCAGCTTACCATAAAATTGTTTAAAATCAAATCTAACAGGTCAAAATATGATTAAATTAAAATTGGATTTTGTATCATAACAATTCCCACAAGTTACTTATAAGCATTCAAATGTATATAACAAATTTATATGGCAATCCTCAATACAAATATGGGAAAAAATTAGAAAGGAAGTACTTTATTGTACATAATTGTGACGATCTTTTTTTATTTTTTAGTTCAACATTGGCGATATTTTCTTAAATATATGTTAATATGGTTTACTAATATATTCCAAGAATGGACAACTTAAGGTCCGCGAGCCAACCACGGCCCTCTCAAGTCCTAAATCCGACCCATGGTCATTTTAAAAATAGGTATAGTGAAGGAATAAGTCCTCGTTTAAAAATTAATACCACAATAACTTGTTGTAATAAATGAATAATAAATATAGAAATACATCGATCAACAATTTAAAAATTAAAGTTTATCTCACGCTTTTATTTTGAATTCCTAAAAATTATGGCATAATCTACATCAAACAAGTTTGAGTAGGCCCGCCAATAAAAAAGGTTTTTCCACCCCTGATGTAAGTAAATCGGCAGATGAAAATTATTTGCCATGGCATTTATGACAAGTATCTTAATAATGTCTCTTAGGGGCCGGCTTCTGAAAGCTCAGTAAACTATAAGCAAATGGTCAACTACGGTCACAATATAACAATCCTATAAGTAACCATAGCAACCGTTTTCTAACAATTTGGTTATAGTTTAGTAAGCTTTAAGAAACCGGCCCAATGAGTTCAATTAATTTAATCGTAAGAGAATATAAATTAAAAATGTGGTTTTATCCAAAAATAAAATTAATACAGTATTATGTTACACAGGTCCACTTCTATTTTAGATTATAGACATATTTATTAAATTTCAATTATATACAACAAATCTGAAAGTGCATTAAGTTTAACTGGATACATTAAGGTTAAAATCAAAACTAACTTTACCTATCACGTGACAGTTTGGTTATTCTCTGTATTTGTTTTGCAAAAGATACAAAACTTTATGCAGGACATTAATTTTACAACATAATCAAAAACCTAGGCCAAATATAAAACTATATAAATTGTATTTTTTAATTAATAAAACCTTAATTATAACATTTTACCGAGAGTTGGAAATTAAAATGATATACAATATAAATTTTAATAGAAATCAATACAAAATGCTCCTGATTGTTTCAGGTATAAAAAATGTATGTAAAATAATTCATAAATCATAATTCACAAAGTTTATGTGAAACATTTTTTAACTATTATTCATTATGTTTGACTTCGTTAAATATAAAATATATTATACCACTATTTTATAGAGATTTAAAATCACTATCGGCTCTAAACGATTGGTTCTAAGAGATTATTAACATAAAATATGTCTACTTTCATTTATATTTCTTTTTGGACGTCTGTGTAAGCCGAGTTGTATGTTTAGGTATGCTTATAGTAGAATTAATTAACTATTCCAAATTATTACCTTTTGTACCAAAGTCACATGCCTCTCACATTCAGATGCGATGTTTGTTGTTTAAAAATTAATTTCAGGGGGTTGTTCTGCAATAAATAAACATATTATTGTAACAAAACTTGTAATTTTGGACAAAAATAAGCATTTCAAATACTTTCAATCATAAATAGTATCATCATAATCTTAGGCTGGATTTAATTGGGCAGTCAGAACAAAAAATTTTAGCTGCATTTTGAACATCAGAATTTGAGGAAATATTATTCCAATAGTTCAAAGACGACAATTCAGTCACAAAATTCGTAAATTCACGTAAGAAAATGCCAGCAATATCGGAAAACTGACGTAAAGACAAAATATGTACAGTCCGCAGCCATTTTGTATATGGACGGGGGAGTGTTGAATAGCATGTGTGCTATTGTCAATTTATAGCATGCACGTATGATTATCTTGGCAAAAATCAGTTTGCGATCGTTTTGTCACTGGAAATTACATGTCATATCACTCTGGCATAGCCCCATACACGAATCAAAACCTTAAAATGTGCTTTAAAACCATTTGCTTACTGCACAGTAACATTACATACCCCATTTTAAGTGACACACTTTTGACAGCAAAAAACTTTTCACACACTAAATAACCACAATATAATATAACCAGTATAGTTAATATACAACTGATTCACATATTATTATAGTATAGTTGCGAATATGTTATGGAAAACGTACGTAATTTTAACACAAATAGTTTATACGCTTTGAACAATAACAACTTGACGCCATTGCCAATGCGCGGTAGACATGCGCGCGCGCGCTTGTTACTGAACAGCTTGTAGGGAAAGTCATGGCGGATATTATGGTGCTTTCCGATTGGTTTATTAACGAATACCAAAAATTATAATTGGTTTTGAGTTTTCAAAATTTTGGAATAAAACAGATTCTCAAGGATAGATAAAAACACAATTCTATATTTTCACATATTTCCGATCACTATTAAACAGAAATATTTAATTTAATTTACCATTGTAGGAATTTCCAATTAACAGAAATGTATACAAAAAAGACAAAAATCATATTTTTATACAGTAATATCATTAACACACAATACAAATTTTAAATATAATTTTTATTTATATTTTACATCTAACATAACTTGTTACTATAAATATTTCAAAATTCCTTAATTGTCTGGTTTAGCCGAGTCTAAATGACCAGCTTTCCTCATACGTTCTAAGGCAGCCACAGGATCATATGTTCTGAAAACAAAATATTCTACATTAGTGATACAGGTGCAATATACATTAAAATGTCCAACATCAAATAATTCTATTGTCCTATTAACAATTAATAATTCAGATAAAAGATCGCTTTAAAAATCTTTTAACATTCTAATGCATTTATCCTTAAAATAAATGTTAGGTTGCTAACTGAAAGAGTAATTTTATATTTTATGAACAGTTGGTCTACTATGTAACAGGTATAAAATAAAGGACGAATTATATTATTACTTACTTTAATACGAATCAAAAATATATGTACTTACTTGTAAAACTCAGCATATTTTCTCTTTCGGGGTTCAGCAATTAAAAATTTATAAGCGAGGGCACCTAAGACTCCCACAGTAAGGGCAGCCCCTAAATTGAATTTAATATTAGTGTTTAAAAGACCTCTCATTTTAGGTTTCGAGAGTTGGCCCACTTCAGAAGACATCTACAAATAAATATTTTATATTAATTTTTATTTCTTTATGATAACACACACTTATATTGTATTCACATAACCTTTACATAATTACATAATATGTCAATTTTTAAATATACCCCATTTATATTAGGAATTCTCCAGACTATTGTTTGATATACGTATAATTAATGAAATATATTTGTATCACCATCTTACCTTTGATTAAAATGTATAAATCGTATAAAATGAAAACAGCACTGATCTCACGGCTGATCGATAAAAATACGTAAGATAAACCGGAAGAAAAGAAGAAGACTCATATGATACACTAGCGGGTTATTCAAATATATACATCTGCGTAATAAATCAAACAATGCAACAAACATTTAAAAAAATATATTTTAACGGTAATAAGCTCTACAACAAATAAGATATTTCCAATTATGAGCTACATAACTCAGCTGGAACATTAATGTCATTTAACCATTTCAAATGTTTGACCGCGCAAAAATCTATCGGCATACGACCAGGGCCATTCAGCAGTGTTGTAATAGATACATTTGAAAATATATCTAGATACAGATACAGATACTTGAGGAAAAATGTATCTAGATGCAGATACAGATACAAATTTTAAAAAGTATCTAGATACAGATACATTTTTTTTACAATGTATCTAGATACTTCAAGATATAAGCTGTTCACTTTTGTAAGAACACACTAGATCTGGTTATTTTGGTTACTTTTATGGTGTGTTACTGACTTTAAATGTCAATTAAAAATAATCCTTATGCTGTAAAACCGACTTTAGGTTGATAAGGTTATGATCACTATAATTAAGATATCATTTTTCATTATGACATATGTCAAACGGATCGACATTTTAAAAAAGTGATATTTTTTAATACCAACATGACATACAGCTTCAAAGGTGCAAACTATTGAAAACAAAATTCCCTCTTAGTTTGTTCTTACAAAAGTGAACCGCTTATACTTTTAAGATACTTTCGGAAAAATGAAAACACCACAAAAAAAAGAAATAACTAGAGCAAGGAATATATTTGTTCACAATAAAAAATAATTTATGTATTATTATTACTCTTAAAATAAACACAAATAGCCTTTGAAGCTGTGTGTCAGAAATATTAACTAACTATAGGGGAAAAATTTTAAAATCGTAGCGCCAGGCGGATTTTTTTGAAACCATTCTAAATCAGATATAAGATGTTCACTTTTGTAAGAACACACTACATCTGGTTATTTTGGTTACTTTTATGGTGTGTTACTGACTTTAAATGTCAATTAAACATATTCTTTACGCTGTAAAACCGACTTTAGGTTGATAAGGTTATGATCATTATAATTAAGATATAATTTTTCATTATGACATATGTCAAATGGATCGACATTTTAAAAAAGTGACATTTTGTAATACCAACATGACATACAGCTTCAAAGGTGCAAACTATTGAAAACAAAATTCCCTCTTAGTTTGTTCTTACAAAAGTGAACCGCTTATACCACTTGACATTTACTAGTAAATAATAGCGAAAAGTGTATCAAAAAACGACAAAAAATAAATAATTGTTTGAGATTTTCTGATTTTGTGAAGTGACATTACTTGTAAACATCTAAAATACTACATTTTGTGATCTGGTTTTAAGTTATGGCGGTTTTCCATTGTCGATTATTTTAACTATATAACTATATTGGGGGAAATAATAATTCCCGTGTTGTTTACCAAGGGGTAGAAATCTACAATGCTGGGCATATAATATTGTGTGGAGTCACTGAAAAAAACAGAGAGTTCATAAAGATTTATGCATTATGCCTACAGACTTGTGCATTAACAAACCCACACACAATAACAGGAATTTTCAAGATATGCGATAATAAATACAAAATTGAAAATATTTTTTGTAGTCACTATCATTAAAATGTAATGAGCAAACTTTGATATAAGGGCTCACTTTTTTTCCAATTTTTAAATTGTTTATCTAAACATCGCGTCGATTCCTAACCTCTTGCTTTCCCAATTTTGTTTCGAACCGTACGGTATCTGATATTAGTGGAAACAAATGAAACGATATTTCCGGGTTTCTTCTTTTCAATGAATTGCACATAGGCACACAACAATATGTATTATACATTTTTCAATGATTATAATAAAACTTTAAAAACAAACTTCATACAAAACCAATACACAAAACGAAATGTTATCTGATGTACACAAGTTCATGAAACGCTCACCAGATGGTAGGGTGCTTAGCTGCAAATCCCTATATACCTATGTAATCTTTAAAAAAATCACTTTTTTATTCCAATTTCAGCGGATACCTCGAACATTTTTTGTTCGCTAATAAATTACTGATTATTAAATGAGTATTTAGGATGATAAAAATAAAACAACAATTTTATTTATTATATTTTTCTTTATTTAATTCACATTTATAAAATTAATTCTTATTCTTAGATTAGATAAATTACTTATGGCCGGTTGCTAATGTAAGAGTTTTCTCTAACTCGAGTTAAAATCATTTGTTTTTGTATGCTACAACATACAAAAACAAATGATTTTAACTTGAGTTAGAGAAAACTCTTACTTTAGCAACTGGCCATTAATGGTTGTTTTACTTAATGTTGTTAATAAAATTAATTATTTTTTTTTTATTTATTATTTTTTTAAATTTATTCAGAGCTGGAAATACAATTACACTTTATTAAAATTTTATAGATAAAAATAAATTCAATAAATAAATAAATTATAAGTTTGAGAATTATGATAAAATACAAGTTCTATATATAACTAATTAAATTTTGGAAAATATCCTTTTATTTTTTTCCTTTTTTTTTAATAAAAAATTTAAAAAAATAAAAAATAAAAGAATGTTTTCCAAAATTTAATTAATTACATATAGAACTAGTATTTTATCATAATTCTCAAACTTATAATTTATTTATTTAATTTATTTTTATCTATAAAATTTTAATAAAATGTAATTGTATTTCCAGCTCTGAAAATGGCTTACGCCGAAACTAGTTAGCTAATAATTTTTTTTTTTAAATGAAATAATTTTATTAACAACAGTTACCCAAACAACCTTTAAATATAGTTACTAAACGTGTTTTTTATTATTATTATTATAGTTTGCAAAGAAAATTTGGAAAATTAAATTGCCAGACTGCAAGGGTTATACGCATTTCAAATGCGAAACATGTGGTGTACATCTTTGTCTAACCAAGATAAAAACCTTCCATAAATTTCATTTAAATTAAACTCCTGTTGAAATTTGAGTTAACTTTCATAATGTTACAAATATGCAAAATACTGTAGTTTTTTTTTTTTTTTTTATAATCAACAATAAAAAAAATCCCTCCATAAATTGTTTTATTTTGATCACAGGTTTGAAAAATCGTAAGGAATTATTTTGTAAAAAGACCTTGAAAGAGACAAAATAGGAAAGTATCTGAAAAAAGTACCTGAAATACAGATACTTAGATACTGATTTATATATCTAGATACAGATACAGATACATATTTTAAAATGTACCTAGATACAGTAACTAGATACTTGCACAGTATCTAGTTACTGTATCTAGATACAAATACCTAGATACATTACAACACTGCCATTCAGCATATTTAAAAAATTATTAACCTATTAAGTATGTTAAAAAATTCGACGGATCGAAGTGATGAGCAAAAGCAGGATGACGTATTGAAGTGATGCAAAAAAGATGAATCAAACATCAACAAATGGCACGCGTGTACCCAGGGCCGGCGCTAGGCATATGCAGCATGTGCAGTGGCACATGGCCTCGCGGCCGAACAGGGTTCGCGCATGGTGCGAACTTTCTGAACCGCGCGTACTCGCGTACACCAAACTCCCATCAAAATGGTATATTTAGTTTTCTAGCGCGCTGAAATTAGAAAGAAGAAAACGGTTGGGGTGCCATGCATCAGCTGTGAAGCGCTGTGATTCCCCGAATACGAGGAAAAATCACACAGCCGAAAGTTGTTATTGATCGATGCCACAGAAAAAAAATAGTGTAACATTCACTAAATGTAACCCTCATTAAAATATTTACATTTGAAACATTTATAGAAGTATCTAATATGTTGTAACTCGTTCATTCCGTCATTTTGCGTGGTCCATCGTTATTGAACCAGCCCTTTTTGACCACGTCAGTATAAATATAAATTTTATAAATTATAAATTTTTCTTGTCTATCTCGCACATGGCCTCGCAAATCCTAGTGCCGGCCTTGCGTGTACCGTCTAAATATTAATCCTGCCCAGTGGCGTTGACATCAGTGGTGGGCGCGTAAGTTACATGATATAAGTTGCATGATGTAAGTTACCTCATTGTTGCCGCGTAAACAATATGAGAGGATAAATGGGGGGGGGGGGGCTAAAAGTTGCTTTGACCCCCAGTTGCCCCCCCCTAGAATTGCTTGGAAAAAATATATTTTAGAAGTGAGGACCTTTTTTTTGGTCATTATTTATAGTTTCATATGTAAACGATAAAAAATATTTCCTGCCCCCCCCCAAATTTTACTCAAAATTGTTTTGCCCTCCCCCCCAGATTTTAAGAGTTAGCGCCGCCACTGCATATGTATCATTTGGTGTGTTGTTATTTTTCTTTAATGTTTGTAGATGTGTCGTATGTTCATTATTGCATCTTTCTTTATGAAACTTCAAAGAATCTCCGTATTTTAAACGAACAAAATGAATATGTTTACATATTGTATGTTTAATATAATAATCAGGACATTCACTATGAGTGGACGCAGATGTCAAAAATTACATATTAATTTACAGCATAAAGATTTAAGTTTAGTGACTTCATAGTTCTTTTCTCCAATTACTAGAAATTTATTTGATGCTGTTATTCTTATATCATATTCCAAAGTTCAATTCGGTGCCTTTTAATTATGTTTCCAATGTGAGAATGATTTTTTCCCTTAATATTTTTTATTATTCTGTCTATAATTTTATCTCGAATTAAATTTACAGTTGCAAAAATATCTTTATGTAAACGTTGCACTTTTCTTGCTTCCAAATAAAAATACTTTAAAGTTTTATGCATGGAACCTTATTTTAAAATCCATGTTTTCCGCTACAATGGGACGCATGCGTATACGTGTCAATCGAGCGTCTGATTTATCCTCTCATGTAAACAATTGATGTAAAGTAAACACAAAAACTCTTGTAAACAATGTAAACAATGATTTAGACATGCGCACTTGTTTTGAATTAGAGAACCTCATTTTCAATACATTTTTATAAACAGTGATGGGCGTTTACACGTAAACTTTAATTGTTTACGTTTACGTGTAAACTTATGTAAACAATTGGTAAACTTGTCAACAATGTAAACAATGTAAACTTTGTAAACTGTCAAATAATGAGGTTAGTTTTAGTTATTTAATACGAATAATAGAGTGTCAGTGATGGGCGCGTAAGTTACATGATGTAAGTTACCTCATTGTTGACGCGTAAACAATTGATGTAAAGTAAACACAAAAACTCTTGTAAACAATGTAAACAACGTAAACAATGTAAACAATGATTTAGACATGCGCACTTGTTTTGAATTACAGAACCTCATTATCAATACATTTTTATAAATAAAAAAATTTTAATAAAACGATTTTAAATGAAAAAGTAAGTATATAAAATTAGGACAAGCCAATATACATATTAATAAAAATCGAATTTGCATCATTATACAGGTGTTATATACAAATTAGTAAATATGAATATGAAAAATAAAAAACTTTTTTCTTTAAAAAATTCAGTCTAATTTTTTTAATAACAAAATACATCTTTTTGTTATTAAAAATATAGGCTGATTTTCTTAAAGGTGAAATTAAATATATTTGTTATTAAAAAAATTAGACTGAATTATTTAAAGAAAAAAGTTTTTTATTTTTCACATTCATATTTACCAACTGGTAACACCTATATAATGATGCATATTCGATTTTTATTAATGTGTATATTGGATTGTCTTAATTTTATATACTAACTTTTTCTTTTAAAAATGTTTCATTAAAATTTTACTATTTATAAAATTGTTTTGATAATGATGTTCTGTAATTCAAAACAAGTGCGCATGTCTAAATCATTGTTTACATTGTGTACGTTGTTCCCATTGTTTACAAGAGTTTTTGTGTTTACTTTACATCAATTGCTTACGCGTCAACAATGAGATAACTTACATCATGTAATTTACGCGCCCATCACTGATACTTCCCAGCAAACATTTTTATCCGGACCAGTACTGGTAAAGCACATACTCGCCGGCATTGAAAGTAATGGGCCAGTGCTGGCATTTCGTACTGGGCCAGTACCCCGGTGTCCCGTGGCCCTTAGCTGGTCCATTGATGTATCAGTTGCTGGCCCAGCAACGGTAAAGTGCATTGAAAGTAATGGGCCAGTGCTGGCATTTCGCACTGGGCCAGTGCTGGCATTTCGCATTGGTCCAGTGCTGGCATTTTGCACTGGGCCAGTACCCCGGTGTCCCCGTGGCCGTTAGCTGGCCCATTGATGTATTAGTTGCTGGCCCAGCAACGGTAAAGTGCAAAATAATCGCATTAGTTGCAAGATTTATTTCTGACAGACTAGTGCTTATATTATACCCACTCTCTAGTGTTTCAAATGTAATATATGTGTACTTACCCAGTATTAAAATAAATTAATGGTTAGGTGCAAAATAAATACTCATTTGGCCATTTTCACCATCGTTGAATAAATTTATTTAACAAGTAAAGTTGACAATATCGCATCGGTTTTAAACTATTAATGAAGAAATTAACATTGCTGTCAATAGAATGATGCGATATTGTTAACTTAAGTTGTTAAATAAATTTATTCAACGATGGTAAAACTAGCCGATTGTAAATTGAATTAACAGTTATAATTTATTGATTTATTTATAAATATTAAATAAATATAATTTCAGGAATAACAGGAATTAGTTTCTTTAATTTATTAATTTAATGAAGAATTTTAAGAAAATGGTTTTCTGCCATTTCGGTCAAACCAATTTCATCCTAAAGATAAGGGGTGACTAATAATTTTCGCCAATATTCGTCTTGTATTATCTACCACAACTTTTCCCCCTGACTTGAAGAGTGCCAACCTAAAGAAATCATACTTGTTAAAATAAATTCAATAAACAAATTTTATAAGCATTAATGCTATAAGCTGTTCACTTTTGTAAGAACAAACTAGATCTGGTTATTTTGGTGATTTTTATAGTGTATTACTGACTTTTAGAAACTTGGTTATATTGTAAAAAAAGCTTTACAGTTTTGGATTAAGTTTGTATTATTTTAGGTTAGTATTATATTTACAAAATATTTAAGATGTCACTATTCAAAATGAAATATGACAAATTATATTTTTTAAATGACATATTTATAATCTTGTATCAGATTTATTAATAATTGAAAATTTTATTACATGAAAAAACTATGATTGAACTAAACTAAAAATTAAACAATTTAATATGAAATAGTTTGTGTAAACTACGTCCTTAAATCTAACAAAACACACACAAATCACAATAAAAAACTGTATAATGCTCACAATCAATAACTATTCAAATACACATAAACTGTTCACCAACACGTCCCAACTTGAACTAACAGAATATCACTTGTACCGACCCTCGAAGGCCACGCCATTAGGGTGTTTTATGACTAAGAACGGTCAGACTTTTCAAATTATTACATTCAAAAAAAGTTATAAACATAAGCACTGGCCCGCTAGAAATAACCTTGGATTAATACAAATAAGGAATGCTTATAAAATGCTGGTAAAGTACTTCGTATAGGCAGAGTGCGAAATACAAATGTGAAGTACATTATTAATACTGGCGTTGCACTTACTTCTGGTGCCAGCAATGTACCAGCGTAAAAGCAGTTTGCCGGCGTTCGGCCGTTAGTTCAATGTTTGCTGGGTTATTAATAAAAATCGAATTTGCATCATTATACAGTGTTACATACAAATTAGTAAATATGAATATGAAAAATAAAAAATTGTTTTCTTTAAAAAATTCAGTCTAATATTTTTAATAACGAAAACATTCATTGCAAATTTTTCATAACGCCCTATATTTTCTTTCATTTTCTTTAATTAAAACAAAACCTAGTTCTTCAGAACTATTCCTTCGGTTTCTTCCCACCATTTTTACTTGCCCGACCTTAATATATAAGGGGCAAGTATTGTAATCGCGAAAATTTTCGATGTCGAGATTTTGACTGATGACCACGTTTCATGGTCGAGGGAATCCAAAAAACCTATTTTCGAAGTGCCGTCCGTATGTGTGTGTGTCTGTGTGTATACACGATAACTCAAAAACGGTTTAACTTAAAGAGTTCATTCTGGTACTAAAAAATTCTCCTATTAATTGGGAAGAGCTCTATTGTTTTTTATTAAAATTCGAAACCGGAAACGGAAGTTATTAAACTTTAAAATTTAAAAAAATTCGTAACTAGTAAACCAAACCTTGGACAAAAATTTGTATAGGATATAATTTGATGTATTTTTGAAGATTTACCTAAATCTTCTTTAAATTTTTTTTTTTATGTATTTTTTTTATTATTTTTACTTGCCCGACCTTAATATATAAGGGGCAAGTATTGTAATCGCAAAAATTTTCGATGTCGAGATTTTGACTGATGACCACGTTTCATGGTCCAGAGAATCCAAAAAACCTATTTTCGAAGTGCCGTCCGTATATGTGTGTGTGTGTGTGTATCTGTGTGTCTGTGTGTATACACGATAACTCAAGAACGGTTCAACTTAGAGAATTCGTTCTGGTACTAAAAAATCCTCCTATTAAATCGGAACAACCCTATTGTTTTTTATGATGATCGGTTGACTAGAAATGGGAGTTTACTCGTGTCGATTTTAAGATTTTTGCGAATATTTAGCAACAGAAAAATATTTCGAAAACATTTATTGAGCAAAAGTTACTATAAATGCAATTACTAATAACTTTTATTTGAGACGTTTTTTGATAAAACGAAAAATTTTGAAATTTTTTTGTAAAATTATTTATAATTTTTCCAAGTCTCAATTTTTTCATACTTATATGTAACGTTTCCATGGTCATGGTAATTAATTCGTAACTAATCAACCAAGCCTTGGACAAAAATTTGTATAGAACATAATAATTTGATGTATTTCTGAAGATTTATCTAAATATTTTTAAAAAAAAAAATTTTTTTTTTAATTTAATTTTTTTTTTAATTTTTTTTTTTTTTTTAATTTAATTTTTTTTTTTTTTTATGGGAGGGCAAGTCTCGCGCAGGTTTCCCTTCGCCACTGGTTTTTATGGGAGGGCAAGTCTAGCAGAGGTCTCCCTTCGCCACTGGTTTTAATAAATTTATTGTTTTGCACTGAATATACTTGTTCATTAACTCTCTATTATTCGTATTAAATAACTATAGTGCGTTCAAAGGTGAGTTTGCAGTGTAGCTCTAATACCCTTTTCACACTAGATCTTTAAGATCGGATGTTAAAGTGAATGTATCTTTAAACGCTAATGTGAAACCGTATGGCCTCGTCTAAATACAAGCGAAGTTTAAGACAGAGATCTGCGTCTTAAACTTCGTCCGCATTGCCAACTTAATTTCTATTATAAAAAAATACTCCTTGAATTTGTGCTGTCAACATTTTATATTATCATAAACAAGAATACTGTATTATATCGACGTTATAAGAAGTTTATACTTATTGTTATAATAAAATTATTTATTTTAATAATGTGTTTAATAAAATACAGAGCTACAATCTGTTCCAAACGGTTAGGCGGAACTAGATTTTGCAATCTAGTTACTTTCATCGTTTAAATCGTGCTCTTCGACCGTTTTGTTTAAGCTTTGTAAATCATACTTACAATAAACATTTTTTGGTTAAGGTTAATATCATTTTAAATTAATTTTCTTTATATTTTGATTTTTTGTGTCATTCTTTATACAAATTTCCCATTTATTATTTTTTTTTGTCATTAAAATATATAAAAAATAATAATTTAATTTTGACATATGTCATTCGTTTCCATGGTCTCATTGTTGGAATTTTAAATTCTGACATTCCAACGTGAAAAATGAAATAACCCAAGCAAGATCCCTTCTCGTGACAACCTAAAGGAACGAAATTCCCATTTAGTTCCGCCTAACCGTTTGGAACAGACTGTACAATAATTGAGATAAAATGTATCGACTTACATGTTAATACAGGTGTAATATATTCTTTATTGTAGTGTCTTTATTGTAGAATGAAATGAAATATCCTTATTTGTTTATAATAATTCAAAATGTGCGTCTGCGCAGACAGTTCAAAACTGGTAATTTCATGATGGTAACTTAAGGACAAAATTACTGTAGCTGATGACAGCACCAGAGATTTAAACATCAAGTGTGAAAGCATACCGATCTTAAACATCGGTGAACTTTAAGTTCACTCGTCTTAAAGATCTAGTGTGAAAAGGGTATTAAAGATCTACTGTGAAAAGGGTATTATGGCAAATGGGAGCGGTGTTGCCAAATGTTGTAGAAGTGTCAAATGTGTCAATTATAATAATATGAAAAACTCGTATGATTTACACAAATCAACTCTTATAAAACTCAAAATAACACTCAACAAAAACAAATTGCCATTTGTAGAATACTGCGTCGTCACAGATCAGCGCGTTTTAGAGCTGGCAACGTCGACAAGCAAGAAAAGGATAGCGTCATTGTGTAAACCCATTAGAGAGTATGAAAAAGAACTACTCCATATGTCCTGTACTGCAAACTCACCTTTGAACGCACTATAAAACACCAGAAACGCCTTCGCTGTATAAATATTTTTGTCAGCGTAACTAGTACCATCTATTAGCTCGCTTCATAACTTTCGCTTAACCCGCGAAATTTACAATTCAAAATTGTAATAAAATAAAAATGTATGCAAGTCTAAAAATTGCAAGGGATCATAAATAAATAAAGGATATAAAATTAAGCATTTTATTGTCACTTATTATAGATACACATATATAAAACATACAGACATATAGTAGATACATAAATAATGTTGTTCGGAGATCGACAACCTTCTAAAGAAAAATGTCTAACATACGATACATCTAAGTTTGATTTCAGCTGATGAAGTATACAATAAAAAGTTCCACCAAATATAATCAAAATATTATTATTAATATCAAAACACTTATTATTATCTCTAGTCATTATGGCGTTCAGCCATGCTGACTTAGTCACAGAACCATATTAGCATAAGAGCGATAGATTACCGAACTCTTTGCTATAGGGATTTGCAGCTAAGCACCCTACCATCTGGTGAGCGTTTCATGAACTTGTATACGACAGATAACATTTCGTTTTGTGTATTGGTTTTGTATGAAGTTTGTTTTTAAAGTTTTATTATAATCATTGAAAAATGTATAATACATATTGTTGTGTGCCTATGTGCAATTCATTGAAAAGAAGAAACCCGGAAATATCGTTTCATTTGTTTCCACCAATATCCGACACCGTACGGTTCTTAACAAAATTGGGAAAGCAAGAGGTTAGGAATCGACGCGATGTTTAGATAAACATTTTAAAAATTGGAAAAAAGCGAACCCTTATATGAAAGTTTGCTCATTACATTTTAATGATAGTGACTACAAATAATATTTTCAATTTTGTATTTATTATCGCATATCTTGAAAATTCCTGTTATTGTGTGTGGGTTTGATTGTAATGCACAAGTCTGTATAAATCTTTATGAACTCTCTGTTTTTATCAGTGACCCCACACAATATTATATGCCCAGCATTGTAGATTTCTACCCCTTCGTAAACAACACGGGAATTATTATTTAAACCCCCAATATAATTAAAATAATCGACAATGGAAAACTGTGCCGCCATAACTTAAAACCAGATTACAAAATGTAGTAATTAAGATGTTTACAAGTAATGTCACTTTAAAAAAATGTCCTCACAGTACGTGTGTATACTTACTTGATTATAAAAATTTAAAACAAAATCAGAAAATCGCGTACAATTATTTATTTTTTGTCTTTTTTGATACACTTTCGCTATTATTTACTAGTAAATGTCAAGTGGTATCTGTTTAAGAATGGTTTCAAAAATATCCGCGTGGCGCTACGATCTTAAAATTTTTCCCCTATAGTAAAATCTTAGCCCGTTATGTATGATGTGATAAAAGAAACATATTTTTATACTAAATTTATTACAATTAAAATAGCAGATAATATTAATTAAATTAGTTGAATGCACTCGTTGAAACATTTAAAACAAGGCAAAAATAAATCTTCCTGAAGATGGCTTAGGAAACCAAAATACCCAGCAAACATTTTTATACGGGCCAGTACTGGTAAAGCACATACTCCCCGGCATTGAAAGTAATGGGCCAGTACCCCGGTGTCCCCGTGGCCGTTACTGGCCCATTGATGTATCAATTGCCGGCCCAGCAACGGTAAAGTGCAAAATAATCGCATTAGTTGCAAGATTTATTTCTGATGGTTTTAAGTAAAAAGTATGAGTGAAGAAGAGTGCTTATAAAATGCTGGTAAAGTACTTCGTATAGGCGGAATGCGAAATACAAATGTGAAGTACATTATTAATACTGGCGTTGCACTTACTTTTGGTGCCAGTAATTTACCAGCATAAAAGCAGTTAGCCGGCATTCGGCCGTTAGTTGAAAGTTTGCTGGGTAGTTTACACAAACTATTTCATGTTAAATTGTTTAATTTTTAGTTTAGTTCAATCATAGTTTTTTTCATGTAATAAAATTTTCAATTATTAATAAATCTGTTACAAGATTATAAATGTGTCATTTAAAAAATATTATTTGTCATATTTCATTTTGAATAGTGACATCTTAAATATTTTGTAAATATAATACCAACCTAAAATAATACAAACTTAATCCAAAACTGTAAAGCTGTTTTTACAATATAACCAAGTTTCTAAAAGTCAGTAATACACTATAAAAATCACCAAAATAACCAGATCTAGTTTGTTCTTACAAAAGTGAACAGCTTATAGCATTAATGCTTATAAAATTTGATTATTGAATTTATTTTAACAAGTATGATTTCTTTAGGTTGGCACTCTTCAAGTCAAGGGGGAAAGATGTGGTAGATAATACAAGATGAATATTGGCGAAAATTATTAGTCACCCCTTATCTTTAGGATGCAATTGGTTTGGCCGAAATGGCAGAAAACCATTTTCTTAAAATTCTTCATTAAATTAATAAATTAAATAAACTAATTCCTGTTATTCCTGAAATTATATTTATTTAATATTTATAAATAAATCAATAAATTATAACTGTTAATACAATTTACAATCGGCCAGTTTTACCATCGTTGAATAAATTTATTTAACAACTTAAGTTAACAATATCGCATTATTCTATTGACAGCAATGTTAATTTCTTCATTAATAGTTTAAAACCGATGCGATATTGTCAACTTTATTTGTTAAATAAATTTATTCAACGATGGTGAAAATGGCCAAAAGAGTATTTATTTTGCAAAATGCCAGCACTGGCCCATTACTTTCAATGCACTTTACCGTTGCTGGGCCAGCAACTGATACATCAATGGGCCAGCTAAGGGCCACGGGACACCGGGGTACTGGCCCAGTACGATATGCCAGCACTGGCCCATTACTTTCAATGCCGGGGAGTATGTGCTTTACCAGTACTGGCCCGTATAAAAATGTTTGCAGGGTACATATATGTACAAATACATAAAAAAAAATTGAAATAATAATCGCATGTTTTATTTTTACAAATAGTGGATATTAAAAATCCAATGATTGTGACACTTAGATTAATGGTATGTTTTTTTTTTCTACATGCATTCAAATATCATATAAGTTTTTTGTTTTCGTACAAAATTCATTCTGATAATTAGTACTATTTCTAATATTAGTACATTGCTTTCACTTTTGTAAGGACCCACCAGATCTGGTTATTTTGGTTACTTTTATAGGGTATGGCTTCCAGCCATTTGTACCTAAGGGCCTGGTTCGTAGGAAACAGACTTCGATTGGCATAATTTGTGCATCCAGGCACTATACAGTATTTCGACGATTTACTCTGAAACAAATAATATTCAATTATTCTTTTTGTCAATACGTCAACTAAATCCGTGTGGCTGATTCATGGAACTAATTTATTTTATATGTCAGCAATCATATTAACATCACATCAATTATTGATTGCCTACGTAGAGCTCATTTTTTAGCTTCGTGCAGAACTAGATTTGAAATAAGCTTTTGATCATTTTGTTTAGCAAAAGCCCACTTTAATCGGTAAAAAGGAAGCTCGTGACCAATTCCACAGTAAATATTACATTTAGTTGCCCACGAAGCTAAGAAATTAATTATAGGCTCATAGGCAATATAATTAGGGCTCAAAGAGAAAAATTTTACGATCTGGAACACCGCTCCGGTACATTTCAAGCCTTGAAAATAATGTCGATAATAGGAAATTAAATGAATAGCAAAGTCAAATTTTGAATTGTTTTAGCCTTTCTTAATTATAAAATTGATGTACTGAATGTACCATCCAAAATATCACATTACAAAAAAAAAAAAAATAATACGCAACAAAATAATTGACTAATGACAATGAATAATAACACAATTTGAAGTTCATTACTTCTAGTTCTAATTACATTTTACCAATTTACATGACAAGAACTCAAACTATTACTGTAAACATTTCATTTGTATAGAAAATAAAAATAGTAACTTTTGCCGTGTTAAATATATAAAATAAAAATTAATGATACTACTTACCATGTCCTGGAACAAAAACCATAAAAACAGAATAACAATAACCAAATTCGAAGACCAATTTATAGATATACTTTCTAAAACAAAATATGTAATAGAAATAAATGTAAAACACAGAACATTCATTATATAATTTCTGTCAACTTCGGCAGCTATTTTAAATATACTATGGAGGTAGAGAAGGGGAACAACCAATGGGAACTACACAACACTATTGCCGCCCTAGCGGCTAAGTGTAAATCAAACCCCCTAAATTCCAGGGGCGGTGTGTAGGGGACCGTGTCGAAATTTTTCTATACCAGTGACACAGGCGTGAACTAAAACTAACCTCATTATTTGACAGTTTACATTGTTTATATTGTTGACAAGTTTACCAATTGTTTACATAAGTTTACACGTAAACGTAAACAATTAAAGTTTACGTGTAAACGCCCATCACTGGTTGACATGTAGGGGTTAGGGAAATTAGAAACCCCCAAGAAGCCAGATTTTTTGTAATCACTTCAATTTGTCGTGTATTTTTAGTCATCACTTCGATCTGTTCTCCTTTTTTTTGCTCATTAGTTACTATCAGTGATGGCTGTTAATGATAATGAGCAAGCAGTTCAAAATAATAAATTTAAAGATAAAATATTTAAGAATAATTAGGTTTTGTTATTCACTCGTAGCATCTAAATAATGAAATTTAATCGATTTTATTAAAATATTTCAATGCATATTGGCTTGTTCTATTTTTTATTTATTTATTTTTTTTTATTTTAAATTGTTCAAACAGCGTTGCACAACAGCGCCGAGGCACCAGAAGCGCCAAAACTCTAAGAAAAAGATAGACCTCTACCCAAGCCAAGTTGAGGAAGTCCCGATTTATATATTGTTTCTTTGGTCGGTCTGTTTTTATGTTTTACAGTTTTTAATGATTTTTATTTTCGTACTTTCGTCGGTTCAGTAGCCGCGTAGTAGTACGTAGTATGGGATATCGGCGTTCTGTATATAAGAAAAGAAGAATAGAGGATACGCATAAAATTTATATTTCCTTAAAACTAAATTTTTTTGATATGTTAATGTTAGTTATGTCACCTAACAAAACAAAAATCACATTTTAATTAATATTATAGCCAATTTTTTTAATTAAAATATTGTAAATTTGAAATAAGCCGACCACGGCGCGAAGGTTGCCGAGTAAATACGACTGAGTATGACGTCAAACGACTAGGGTTTGACGTCACAGATGCAGCTACAACATAATCTTTACGTGTGTATATTGTATTGTTCGAGAGTTTTGTATTTGTTTTTAAACAATTTTTCACGCATTTATTATTAAAATGGCAGATAAAGATTTTGTTAGGGCTCAGAGTGATAATTTACCCAACATTGATGCATTTACGCACACAACATAAAGTTTACTTTTTTCTGAAATATCGGTTTTATTTCGCCTCATAGCTTTCTGCCACAAATTTCGCCTTCTCTGTTCTTTTTCGCCATCAGGTAATGATATAAATTGTTTTTTTGGATTTCTATTTGAACTATTTGTGCACATCGGTAGTAAACAATATTTTCGACTGTTTCGAAGTATTGGGGCCTGGATCTTCCATATTTTATATACTTTAATATAAAATTTAATTCGGTAAACATGTATAAATTGTTTTTATTTTTTATAGAATTAAACTTTATTTTAATTAAAATCACTCTAACTTGACATAACCTATAAAAATTATACAAGCAAATAAATTCACAACAGACTATGTAGGCTGCACGCTGTACACTGGGTAGGCTGTACGCAGTACACTGGGTAGGCTAGTAGTGTACTGCGTCACTTAGAAGGGGTATGACGTCACAAGTCGTTTTCGCGCGCTCCATACATTTATGATTTTTTTAAGCCTTCAAATTAAAAAAATTAAATGCAAAACTGTTTTTTATGTTTATATGCAACAAGAGGAATATAATAAACAATTAAAATAAAATATGCCTATCCCCTATTATTGATTTCTCATAAATATTTCATAAAAATTCATTCAAGATTGCAAAAGAAATAGCATCCAACTTAGAACCTAAATTCACAAAACAAAAGGGCCTAAGATCGCGTAAAATAAAAATACATTGTTTTGATTATGAATGTGAGCATGAACCAATGTACGACGAATCATTAAAATTCAAAGTTGATGGTTTTTTTCATTTTCTAGATTTAATTATCACATTAGTAGATGAACGATTTCAAACTATTTCTTCTTATTCCATCTATTTCGAGTTTATGTGAAATATTGATAAATTTAAAAATTATTCTGGAAAAGAATAATTAGAATTATGCCAAAATGTCGAAAATATATTAAATGATGAAAATCTCAAAGAGTGATTGCTGTGGAGCTCGTTCAGGAATTACAATTTTTATGAAATTTAGATGCAGAAATTATTTAGTATCCAGAAGAAACTTTAAATTATATAACCATTAACAACTTATGAATTTGTTTTCTAACACAAGCATAAAGCTGCGTTCAGAGCTCTTTAAATTAGTTGACTGTTCACTATGCGTTATGGATATGTTTAGTAGATAGTGTTAACATTCAAGGCAGCGTTTACAGCTCTGGAAATTAGTGCATTACGAATAGTGCGACTTCTGTGCGTCTTTAAACAAACTACGGTGGCTTCGTAAAATATTTATTATCTATTATCGTTTTCCTAACTCTGCTGTCCTAATTTTTTACTAACTAAACCGAACCTAATTACCTAAATTGATCATATTTACTGTTCGTCTTTGCAATTTTGGGCGAGACTCGTTGTAATCGGCGCGATGACATTTTGTTAATTTATGTAAAGGCATACAATGTAAACGTTCTCCCCGATATAGACTGAAATAGCCAATGTGTTTATATGTCTGTCTCATTAAAACAACTCACTAACTATAAGTTTGGAAAACTATCCACAATCGACAACGCATATTCTATTAATTTGGAGCTCTGAACGGTTACTCGCCTTACTTACTTACTTACTTACTTACTGTTAAACTTGTAGTGACAATCAACAGTGCACAAGCTAGTCTATAGTTGACTAATTTAAGAGCTCTGAACGCAGCTTTATACTTCGTATTTTATTAACAATACCAGTTTCTGTCGCGACCGCAGAGCATTCATTTTCAAAACTCAAAATAATAAAAAATTATTTAAGACCAATATGGGGCAAAATTATTTTCAATAGTGGATAATACTTTACATTTGCCTTCACCCATATTGCCATGAACTATAATCTGTCTCATTTTGTAATACGAAAATAGATCTGGTTACTTTGGTGACTGTTGTGGTGTAAATAGACTTTTATGGAAACATGTGAAATTGTAAACCTGGCTTTTAAATATTTGGTTAATTTTTTTATATCGAGGTTATATTCACTCAAAAACTATGTATGTCAGATAACAAATTGACATGTCAAAATTGCGATTGACTTGTCAAAATTGTGATAGACATGTCAAATATTTTGAAAGGTGCCACTTCAGAATTACCACCCTCCCAGCAAACATTTTTATCCGGACCAGTACTGGTAAAGCACATACTCGCCGGCATTGAAAGTAATGGGCCAGTGCTGGCATTTCGTACTGGGCCAGTACCCCGGTGTCCCGTGGCCCTTAGCTGGTCCATTGATGTATCAGTTGCTGGCCCAGCAACGGTAAAGTGCATTGAAAGTAATGGGCCAGTGCTGGCATTTCGCACTGGGCCAGTGCTGGCATTTCGCATTGGTCCAGTGCTGGCATTTTGCACTGGGCCAGTACCCCGGTGTCCCCGTGGCCGTTAGCTGGCCCAGCAACGGTAAAGTGCAAAATAATCGCATTAGTTGCAAGATTTATTTCTGACAGACTAGTGCTTATATTATACCCACTCTCTAGTGTTTCAAATGTAATATATGTGTACTTACCCAGTATTAAAATAAATTAATGGTTAGGTGCAAAATAAATACTCATTTGGCCATTTTCACCATCGTTGAATAAATTTATTTAACAAGTAAAGTTGACAATATCGCATCGGTTTTAAACTATTAATGAAGAAATTAACATTGCTGTCAATAGAATGATGCGATATTGTTAACTTAAGTTGTTAAATAAATTTATTCAACGATGGTAAAACTAGCCGATTGTAAATTGAATTAACAGTTATAATTTATTGATTTATTTATAAATATTAAATAAATATAATTTCAGGAATAACAGGAATTAGTTTCTTTAATTTATTAATTTAATGAAGAATTTTAAGAAAATGGTTTTCTGCCATTTCGGTCAAACCAATTTCATCCTAAAGATAAGGGGTGACTAATAATTTTCGCCAATATTCGTCTTGTATTATCTACCACATCTTTTCCCCCTGACTTGAAGAGTGCCAACCTAAAGAAATCATACTTGTTAAAATAAATTCAATAAACAAATTTTATAAGCATTAATGCTATAAGCTGTTCACTTTTGTAAGAACAAACTAGATCTGGTTATTTTGGTGATTTTTATAGTGTATTACTGACTTTTAGAAACTTGGTTATATTGTAAAAAAAGCTTTACAGTTTTGGATTAAGTTTGTATTATTTTAGGTTAGTATTATATTTACAAAATATTTAAGATGTCACTATTCAAAATGAAATATGACAAATTATATTTTTTAAATGACATATTTATAATCTTGTATCAGATTTATTAATAATTGAAAATTTTATTACATGAAAAAACTATGATTGAACTAAACTAAAAATTAAACAATTTAATATGAAATAGTTTGTGTAAACTACGTCCTTAAATCTAACAAAACACACACAAATCACAATAAAAAACTGTATAATGGTCACAATCAATAACTATTCAAATACACATCTTTAAAAACTATTCACCAACACGTCCGAACTTATACTAACAGAATATCACTTGTACCGACCCTCGAAGGCCACGCCATTAGGGTGTTTTATGACTAAGAACGGTCAGACTTTTCAAATTATTACATTCAAAAAAAGTTATAAACATAAGCACTGGCCCGCTAGAAATAACCTTGGATTAATACAAATAAGGAATGCTTATAAAATGCTGGTAAAGTACTTCGTATAGGCAGAGTGCGAAATACAAATGTGAAGTACATTATTAATACTGGCGTTGCACTTACTTCTGGTGCCAGCAATGTACCAGCGTAAAAGCAGTTTGCCGGCGTTCGGCCGTTAGTTCAATGTTTGCTGGGCTAAGATGATATTTTAAATATATAACATAAAAAATGAAATTTCCCTGTTAGTTTCGTATTACAAAATGAGACAGATAATATATCAGCCACACAAATTGTTATAGAAAATTGGGGGTGCCATATAAAATATTGCACAAGGGCGCCAGAACTTCTAGACGTGGGCCTGTGTTCAACGCATGTGCAAATCATTGCCTACAATAAGCTTAATTACACCATGTAATTTACGCGCCCATTACTGGTTACTATAGATGTTCATTTTTACACCCCCCCCCCCTCTATGAAGGCAACAATGCTGGTCCTGTCTACTTCTTCTTCTTCTTTGGGCACTATCAGTCAGGTTGACTTTTGGCCTCACTCACATAAGCCCTCCATCTCGATCTATTGATTTTCAAGTCTTGCCAAGTACCCTGTATACCAATACTTGTCAGATCTTCGGTTAGCTGATCTCGCCATCTCTTGAGAGGTCTTCCCACTGGCTGACGGGTATTCAATGTTCCTTCCCATATTTTCCTAACCATTCTGTCCTCCATCATCCTCATAACGTGTCCTTTCCACTGTAATCGTCTGCCTATGAGTTCTGACAAATATATTTGGGTACTGTCTACGACACATATATTTAAGAAGGACGAGATTGAGATTTATTTTGGAAGAACAAACAATAAATAACATTTTATTAAAAATGCGTTTAAAATTAACTTGTATGTCCTCTTTTGCGGAATTAAAATAATAGATTAATATCTAGGGAATAAAATAGACATTGTTTCATATTCAATTCTTGTTTATAGAAACCAAAGTTACGAGTATACTAAAATGTGAAAAAGTTGAGCGAAATGAATTTTTCACTCATATTTTGTTTTAATACCGTTTGTAGAAAAAATATTGTATGCAACTCGTTGCATTTGATGATCACTCGTGAATAAAGTAGAACACAGGTGTAATATGCTGCTTTATTCTATTCAGAGCCGGCTCTAGCTCAATTGGCGCCCGGCGCTAAGCTAGCCAAATTGTGGCCTTATATTAGAATGTGCAGGGGCGTACTGAATAGTGGAACTGAGAACACGTGTGCACCCCCTGCCCGAAATTGTTCAAGGACAACAATAAAAATTTGTATAATTTTATTACTCAGGTGTTGGACCCCGAAAATTCTACGCCAGTGTTGAGTGAAATTTGACAGTATTTGGCGGGTACAGTCTGTTCCGAACGGTTAAGCGGAACTAAATGGGAATTTAGTTCTTTTAGGTTGTCACGAGAAGGGACCTGGCTTGGGTTATTTCATTTTTCATGTTGGGATGTCAAAATTTAAAATTCCAACAATGAAACCATGGAAACGAATGACAAATGTCAAAATTAAATATTTTTTTTAGATATTTTAATGACAAAAAAATAAATAAATGTTAAATTTGTATTAATAATGACACAAAAAATCAAAATATAAAGAAAATGACATTTTAAAATGATATTAACCTTAACCAAAAGATGTTTATTGTAAGTATGATTTACAAAGCTTAAACAAAACGGCCGAAAGGCACGATTTAAACGATGAAAGTAACTAGATTGCAAAATCTAGTTCCGCTTAACCGTTTGGAACAGACTGTAGTAGTTCAGTGCGTGTGAAGTTGTTTTAAGACGTAAAGAAGTTTATTTTTTGTTAATATAAAGAAGTTCAAAATTATTTTGTAACTATTCACTTACAGTCTGTTTCAAACGGTTAGGCGGAACTAAATGGGAATTTCGTTCTTTTAGGTTGTCACGAGAAAAGGACCTTGCTTGGGTAATTTCATTTTTTACGTTGGAATGTCAAAATTTAAAATTCCAACGGTGAAACCATGGAAACGAATAACATTAAATTATTTTTTTACATATTTTAATAAAAAAATAAATTAATAAATGGGAAATTTGTATTAAGAAAGACAGAAAAAATCAAAATATAAAGAAAATGACATTTTAAAATGATATTAACCTTAACAAAAAAATGTTTATTGTAAGTATGATTTACAAAGCTTAAACAAAACGGCCGAAAAGCACGATTTAAACGATGAAAGTAACTAGAATGCAATAGCTAGTTCCGCCTAACCATTTGGAACAGACTTTACACGTATGTTCATTATTGTTTATAATTATAATTATTAGTAGGATAAATAAATTTAACAATTAAATTCTTACATATACAGTCTGTTCCAAACGGTTAGGCGGAACTAAATGGGAATTTTGTTCTTTTAGGCTGTCACGAGAAGGGATCTTGCTTGGGTTATTTCATTTCTCACGTTGGAATGTCACAATTTAAAATTCCAACAATGAAACCATGGAAACGAATGACATATGTCAAAATTAAATTATTACTACTATTTTTTATACATTTTAATGACAAAAAAATTAATAGATGGGAAATTTGTATTAAGAATGACACAAAAAATCAAAATATAAAGAAATTGACAATTTAAAATGATATTAACCTTAAGCAAAAATGTTTATTGTAAGTATGATTTACAAAGCTTAAACAAAACGGTCGAAAAGCACGATTTAAACGATGAAAGTATCTAGATTGCAAAATCTAGTTCCGCCTAACCGTTTGGAACAGACTGTATGTATGTATATATGTCAAAATATAATTTTAGTTGTCAAGTTTAATGTTTTTGTTTTTTGGTGAATGTTTGTAATATAATTATGAAAACGTTCAGTTAAATAAAGTTTCAGATATAGTGAAAACTATATTAGAAATAAAATGCTACATTTTATTGTAGCAATATATTAAAGGAATATTTTAACTTGCTGATAAATTTTGAAAATTGTATTTCATCGTAAATTAACTTTGTATAATCCGTCTCAATTTGTAACATACAGTCTGTTTCAAACGCTTAGGCGGAACTAAATGGGAATTTCGTTCTTTTAGGTTGTCACGACAAGGGACCTTGCTTGGGTTATTTCATTTTTACTTGCCCGACCTTAATATATAAGGGGCAAGTATTGTAATCGCGAAAATTTTCGATGTCGAGATTTTGACGGATGACCACGTTTCATGGTCCAGGGAATCCAAAAAACCTATTTTCGAAGTGCCGTCCGTATGTGTGTGTGTGTGTGTGTGTGTGTGTGTGTGTGTGTGTGTGTGTGTGTGTGTGTCTGTCTGTGTGTATACACGATAACTCAAAAACGGTTTAAGAGCGTAATGTACCTAGGTTACGCGCAACGGAAACGTGCATTTGGAAGGGACAAAGAATTTGAACCAAATGTTGTCGGATCAATTTGATTTTTTTTTTAATTTGAAGATAAAGATTGGCCCCGTTGGATTTCAGTAGTAAAATTTGGTTTTATTTTTAATTTTCAGTTTTACAGTGTCCTAAACTTTGTCTAACTTCACATCACTGTTACTCCGTAAATCAATAACAATTGCAATTTCCATAGCTGAAATCCTATAGATTGTACTTTTATCTTTAAAATGAGCCCTTGTTTATGAAAATTAATTAATATTTAGCACCAATTCTTTTGCCCACACCGAAACACTATTTATATGAAATACTAGCATTTACAAGCATCGAGAGATGTATCCATCTGGTAGCGTGGTTTTAAACTAATCTAGTAATAGTAGAGGGAGTCTCTAAGCTCCGCCTTAATTTTCTGCACATATCTTTGAATTCGGTGTTTATTTAGTTGACTATGCTTAAAAGTTGTTCTATTCAATAATTTTCTATTGATTTATAAAAATGGGCAACCGAAGAGGTAAAAAGTCGAAGGTAAATTTACATGCCGCCAAAAAAAAAAGTAAGAACTTACGGGAGTATAACAGGTATGTATATTTAATTATTATTATAATATTAATTTATTGGCAGTGTCTCCTTTGAAATTGTTATAGATGTACCCTCCATTAGATAGAATACATTTTATAATTACTTTGTTAATGTATTGCTACATACGGGGTTTAAAAAAATGGTTGGAAATTTTAAAAACTAGTAACTGTAGTAATAGTTTCAATTTATGAGTCATTTTCAGTATTGCATTATCTGTGGAATAAAACAGTTTGTGGTGTAGAATTTACGTGTTTAAATAAAATTACACTTAAAATGAACTGAATTACCTACATATAATTATATATAGAAAATATGTAACATATTCAAATATTAGAATAATTTCTCCTTTCTTCGTTCTTTTAGTAAATTTTTTTATTTAACAATGTAAACACTCAAAGTAAACAAAATTTATAACGATTGCCATAAAATAAACGAACAATAAGGTTTCAGATTTTACGATCGTATTTATCTTGCCTAAAGATAACGTAACACCTGCAATTTTAAAAATGGACATAGAATTGAAACTGTACAGGCGCGTACACAGAAAAATGGTCTGGGACAGGCGCGCACACAGAAAAAAGGTCTGGGACAGGCGCGCACACAGAAAAATGGTATGGGGGTCTAAATCGAAAAAAATATCCGTAAAATAATACAAATTTATTATTGTCTTTTTACGGGCGGGGTAGGCTTATATATTAATTTAATATTGATTATAATTTGTTTTTTTTTTTCAATAAAAAGGGAATTTTTATAGGTACAAATATACGATGTTTGCTATAATGGGGAGGGGGGGTGGTCTGGTCCCCTTTGTGCGGGCTTGGTCTTGGTGGGGGGCTTTTCGAAAAATTATGCATAAAATTATACCAAATTTTTTATTGTTTATTTATGAGAGGGGTGGGCTTATATATTAATTTAATTTTGCATATAATTAGTTTTGTATCAATAAAAAAGGTGATTTCTACTTTCAGTTGCTTAATTTTTAATAAATAAGTATATGATTGTATGGTTCCTGGGGGGGTCCGGGCCTGAGGACCACAGTCTTGTGTGCGCACCTGAAACTGTACTACATACATCGAATTGTAATTTCTAATACCTAGTTACAAAAACAACAATTTTTTGTTGTGCCCCAGGCAGTAGCGGTGAAAGGCAGGGGTGACAGGGGCACAGGCCCCGGGCGCAAGCTGTTAGGGGCGCCAAAACAAACTCTTAGATATACATATTCTAAGTTATTATAAAGTTTTTCTATTTTTATTTAGATCAAACATATAATTTTTTTGTCTTAATTAATCTTGTACATATTAAATACAAAATTTAATTTAAAGATGTACACACTAATTGATTATATAATAATATTCAGTCTTCTTTTGGACTTCTGCAAAATATTTAAAGCTTCATATATGCATATATTTGTATATAAATAACAAAGAAAGTCCATTTTTCAATATTTTTACTTGTTTAAAGACGGTGTTTCGGAGATAGATTTTTAAATAATTAAACCTAGAAAATGATCGTTCAGCAGTACGTTGTTTACTGTTAACGTTACTAATATTTTTAACAGCTTCTATACTTGATTAACTTTCTTACACATCTGAAAACATCTATAACTGATTTTGGTTGCACATTTTGATATCAATGGCACCTTGACTTACAAACTTAATTTGTTCCTGACCGCGGTTCGTATCTTAAAAAGTATGTATTTAGAAACCCAATTTTTCATTATATCTTATAGAAAATTTATTAATCCGTTCCCAGATTAAATAATCATAAAGAAAACCCAAAAAATTAAAAAAGGAACTAAATGAAAAAAAAAGCAAAGAAATGGAGAAGGAGATTTTTTCACTATAAATATGCAATTTATATACCATTACGTATTAAATTTTATTTATGAAATTTTCTGTTTTACATGATTAGTATGAAATTCATCTTACATAAAAGTGTAAAGAAAATGAATGACTTTCTTGTACCTAGTTTTGCGGAGCAGGAGTTTACGATTTGTAGCTTTTAGTAGTAGCCTGTTTCTTGTACTAGGGAAAAATGTTAAAAAAGTATAATGTATACAGGTTTTAAATCATTTGAAAAGAAAAACATCACGATTCGTATCTAGAGTAGGGCTGCCATACGTCCCGGTTTTGAGGTCTCTGTGCCAGTGTCCCTGTCCAAGAATCATTTGTCCCGGTCGATTTAAAACTTACGCATATTAAAAAATTATTTTCCGATAATATAGACGAACACACAAAAAAACATAAAATTTTTCCAGTCTGAAATTTTTCCAAAAAAAAAATTTTTCCAACTGAGTGTTCCAAAATGATTCACCATTGATCCCAACGCTCTTGGAATACTTATTATCAATCTCTTATTTAATTGTTTTTTTTTCTTGCTTTCCATATTTTTTTTTTAAATTAATTTTTTAAAAGACTGCAATTTTTTATAATAAAGGTATGATTGTCGATACAAAAAATTACGTGTTTTTTTTTTGGGGGGGGGAGGGGTGTCCCCGTCGGTAATCCGACAATTATGGCACCACTAATCTAGAGGTCAAAATAGGATATGAAAATAGTTTGTACCTTGAAAAGTTCATATGTCGGGAGGTTTATAAGTCGAGGTATCACTGTATTAGCAAATTTACTGAGCCATAACTAGTATTTGGTTATACCCCCCCCCCCTTTTCGGTACACAATCTCTAGCTACGCCACTGTTATAGTATATAATAAAAATATAAACTCCTATATAATTAAATTATTAATTTATAATGAAAATTTTTGAACTACACACATATGTTTAAATTATAGGTGTAGAAAATATGATCTTCCCTATGTAAGCAAAAAGGACACCATAAATATGATCGTCCCTACAAGTAATAATTCAACTTGTAGGTAAGTTTAATGTTTAATACATTTTTAGAAATAATATATGGAATATAATTAACCAAACCACGATTTATTTTCTTGAAACATGTAAAACAAAGAAAACAAATTTTCACATGAATATAATTAAATGTGTCAAAGAAAAATAATATTGGCAAAATAGTGAAATAGTTCACACCATAATAATTTAATAAACAAAAATAATGAAATTTCTCACGGATATAATGATAAGACACACGGACGTAGTGAAATGCAACTTAATTCCCACTCAAAATTTTACTTTTTATTTTTATTTTTCGAGGCAATTAACAGTCCCTTTCCAATTATCGGTCAGTTTCACGTTGATTGTTTATAAAAATGGTTTGTTAATAACTCAAAAAATATGCAAAATAACTTATATTCTCACACTTTTCATATTACATAATATCTGGTGATATCAATTAGCACCTTAGCCCGTCCTAACTCAGTCTTCTCGATAAGTGCATTCTAATCACCGGAGGAAGGTAACCCCACTTTTAATCGATCAAAAGCAGCGGGTGGGCAATGAGATCATCAACCATTTTTCCGTTAATTTTTCCAGGATCACTATCATTCAGCGAGAGTTCTACTATCCGTGTGACAAAGCATTATTTTCGTGGAACGTTTTGTATTTTTAAATGTTTCTTTTACCATTCTTTGTAGAGCAACTTGTTGATTTATATTTATTAATGTCACATTGCATAATATAATATGTCCCGTTTAATTACATGCCATAATATATAGTTTATTATTCATTTAAAAATACTATCATTTATAAGAAATAACTTTTGAAAAATTAAGTTAAATAGACCATATATTTTAAATTAACATAAGACATTGTTGAAATACAATTGAATTAACACTTGTTGTTTATTTTATGTTAGACGTCATGACGAAAATTTTATTCAGCACCCTGTTGAACGTATGAATCTTGATGACGAGTCACCAAGGAACATGTAAGTTTTTCATAACAGTTTAAAACCGTAGGTATTTTATAAAATGATTAATGTATTACATATAATAAATTAATTATTTTGTAAAATACTAAAAAAATAATCGAACACTCCATATATTTCTATTCTTTAATTTCTTTCTTGTTACAACAGTGAGGAAAATGATGATGAGCCTTTATTGCATCATGAGTTATGTTCTAATCATGAATCCTGGTCAGGTTGTGTTGACTTAGATACAAATGTACTACGCCCAGAAAGGTTAGTTAAAATATAATTTTATATTAACCTCATTGGCATACGTTAGGTGGGCATAAATAAAATTGTTTTTCTTTATTTGATTTTTTTTTTTTTAGTAAAAATACCGATTTTGAACTTACCGGAAACCGTATTGTAAATATTAAAACATTCTTTGGGGAACTACAAAACTTTGAACACTATGGTATATTTTCCTGCGGTGTACAAGATCTTGAAATTGTTAACGAGCAGATAAAGGGCTTCAAAAGCAAATTTTTTCTAAAGTGTAAAGTCTGTTTGAAAACTGGTACAATCCATACATATAATGAAAATGAGGACGAAATGGATATAAATCAGGCCCTTACACTTGGAACTATTTCTGCAGGAAGCGGTTATGCTCAGTTGCAAGAAATTTTTTCTTTTTCAAATGTACCCTGTATGAATGAACACACTTTTTCCAAATGTCAGGAAAAAGTGGCCCCTTTCGTAAGACAAGCTGCGTATAAACTTATGGAAGCAGCAGGAAAAGAAGAAAGAGAGCTTGCAATCGAAGCAGGAGATGTCGATACCGATGGAATTCCTTATATAACCGTTGTGGCAGATGGAGCATGGTGCAAACGTTCATATAAAGTAAATTATAATGCTTCATCTGGAGTGGTAAGTGGTATTAATGTAGATTTGGTGTTTTTAGTAGTAATATACCTTTTTTGTTCCATGTTAGGGTGTTATTATTGGCCAAAGGACTGGAAAAATACTATTTCTAGGGATTAGAAATAAATATTGTTATGTGTGTTCCCGTGCCGAAAATAAAAATGAAGATCCCAAAGAACACGTTTGCTTCAAAAACTGGAATAAAGCATCAACGGCCATGGAATCGGACATTATTTTGGAGGGCTTTAAACAGAGTATTTCGGCATATGGTTTGAAATATTTATTTTTGATTGGCGATGGTGATAGCAGTATTAGTAAAAAACTTTTAGAATGCAGGCCATACGGACATAAAATTGTGAACAAAATAGAATGCAAAAATCATTTGCTTCGAAATTATTGCACAAAACTTCGTGAACTCACAAAAAAGTGTGTTAGCTCTGCAAGGAGTACTGTACCAGTGAAACAAAGAAACCATCTTAACAATAGTATTAGAAGACTTCGATGTGCTGTAACTTGCGCAGTACAATATAGAAGAATGAATTCCTCAAATAATCATCAAGAGGATGTGACAAAATTGAAAATGGATATTGAGAATAGCATTAATCACGTATTTGGCGACCATGCGTTCTGTGATTCATATTATTGTAAAACAGAAAAAAGAACTGATTACAATTGGGTACCAGAAATTAAGGAGAGTGGACTATATAAAGATATTATCGTACACTTAGGACGTTTATCTCGAAATGCTGGAAGTTTAATTTTAAACATGGATAATAATGCAGCAGAAAGATATAATTCTGTTGTTGCGAAATTCACCGGTGGCAAGAGGATAAATTTCGCTAGCCGGGGATCTTATGAAATGAGATGTTATGCAGCCGCAGTCTCCTATAATACTAGTGATGGACAGTATTCACATTGCTTGTATAAAACAATTACCAACAGGAGCCCTAGAAAGTATTCCAAGCAATATATAAATAAAAAAAAAGTGAGACAAGAATGGTTGAAGAAAAATAAAGCAGAAAAACCTGACAAATTTAAAAAACGCAAAAACCGCTCTCTCGCTCCAGCAGATGCTGATTATGGAGCTGCAAATGAGGAACAACCTATGACTAAGGACCAGTATGAAAAAGGTGCCCATGAATTTGTAGAAAATTTACATCTTACATCTGAGCAAATTGATCATCTTCAGGTTCAGACCCAGTTGCAGTCGAATGATCCGAACTGTAAATGGAAGGAAGAAAGAAGCAAGCGACTAACAGCGTCAAATTTTGGGAAAGTTTGTAAGATGAAGTCTACTACCCATTGTGCAAATATAATAAAAAACATGTTGTATAAAGAATTTTCTGGAAATATTCATACACAGTGGGGAAAAGACCATGAAAATGTGGCAATTGAAGAAATTGAAAAAAAAATGAAAATAAAAATATCTAAATGTGGACTGTTTGTTGATAAAACAGAACCATATCTAGGTGCTTCTCCAGATGGTTTGTTAGACGATAGTGGTATTATTGAAATTAAGTGCCCATCGAACAGCCGACACCTAACACCATTTGAAGGCATCTCTCAAAACAAAATTAAGTTCGCAGATATCGTGGAGAATACATTTCGCCTGAAAAGGAATAGCGAATACTACTTTCAAGTTCAAGGCCAGCTTCATGTTACTTTGAGGGAATACTGTTTGTTTGTAGTATGGACTCCAAAGGGAATGGAGGTAGAAAAAATATACAGAGATAATGTGTTTTGGAGCAACAGAATGGAACAGAAACTTAAAATGTTTTACTTTAATTGTCTATTGCCGGAAATAATAGACCCTCAACACCCGAAAGGGCTGCCAATAAAAGATCTTCGAAATAAAGTTATATAGTAAAAAAAAAATTTTAAAAAAAATAAATAAAAAATCAATAAATAAAAATAAAAAATAAAAAAAAAATATTGCATTTACGTTTTATTGATCGCATATATATAAATAGCAAACATGATAAATAAAAACTAAAATTTAAAAAAAATATAAGAAAAAAATAAAAAAAAAATAAAAAAAAAAATAAATAAATAAAAAAATAAAATATAAAGAAATGATTAGCAAGTTACAATTTTTCGAACATAGCATTTCCAGCTAAAAAAAAAGGATGTTCTTTCCTTGCAGCGGATGGTTTAGGCCTAAACTAATAGCACCCTATATATATATGAGACATTTGATTTTAAATTACTGACACGGTAACATCGTCTTGTTAATAACCTAATTTTTTACATATTACGTAAAATTTTCCAAGTGTTTTTTAATTTTTAACTTGTAACCTCGTTTTTACCTAGGATTGGTACTTGACCTTCCACATCTTTCTTCACAGTTTATGATAACTGAATATCACAGGCTGAAGATGCATTTACTGCAATAAATGCGAAACGTCCCATGATTTAATTATTTATTTCACCTACACGACGATTTAAGAAACACTATTATTATATATATATATATATATATATATATATATATATATATATATATATATTTATCTGACCGACGTTGTCAAGCCATGTACATGCAACAGACAACCACAGACCCACCGAATCTAATGGGATTTCAGGAGTATATGTATCAAAAATAGAAAGAGCGTACTTTGCACTCCTGGAGCAACCTTCAAGGGGTAACGAATTATGAAAAAAACATTTTTGCTATATTTGATAACCGGTATTAAACCCCATACATGTTTACGTCGTAATCAGGTCATTTGTGTATAATTTGTATATGCTGACGACGTACTCAATCCCGTACAGTGTTGTCGGTATTTACATCGTTTCTGTAAACAAATATCCTCATGTTGACCTTCATTTGACGATTGTCTAGCGATAGTAATAAAATTTACGTATTTCAATATGACATAATTTTTATTTTAGGATTAATAGTTCATTTATAAGGTTTCTCGGTTAATCTAATGTTTACTATTGACATTCAATGAATGTCCATAACAATTAATAGTATTTAAAAATTTATATGAGGCTAAAAAATTTCATTTTTGATCGGTTGCAGTGGTAATAATAAAATTATTTTTTTACTTGCATTCCGCTACATCCTCAGAACTGTCTGTGTACTTCCTATGATTCTTTTCACTTACGAATTTTTAAAATTATTTAACTTCAACTTCGAAACTATTTTTCAAGAATGAAAGTGAATCTAATTTTTCTATTTCTTGATACGTTTTCCATTTACCATGTACGCCATAAAAACTTATACAGTCTGTTTCAAATGGTTAAGCGGAACTAGATTTTGCAATCTAGTTACTTTCATCGCTTAAATCGTGCTTTTCGGTCGTTTTGTTTAAGCTTTGTAAATCATACTTACAATTAACATTTTTTGGTTAAGGTTAATATCATTTTAAAATGTCATTTTCTTTATATTTTGATATTTTGTGCATTCTTAATACAAATTTCCCATTTATTTATTTTTTTGTCATTAAAATTTGTAAAAAAAAATAATTTAATTTTGACATGTCATTCGTTTCTATGGTTTCATTGTTGTAATTTTAAATTTTGACATTCCAACGTTAAAAATGAAATAACCCCAGCAAGGTCCCTTCTCGTGACAACCTTAAAGAACGAAAATCCCATTTAGTTCCGCTTAACCGTTTGGAACAGACTGTAGTATAATAAAACAATGATTCAAAACATTTTACTGTACGACCAACACAGAGCGTGTCATAATAGTTTTTTTTTATATATATAATAGTAATTTTATTTATGGGTGCTCCAACATCTAGGTTATTAACACCCTGTTACACTAAGGAATTTCATATTTAAATTTACCACTGACCAACTGTCTTTTTAGGGTTTTGTAGGTATGACCAAAAAACCCTTATACCGTAATTTTGTCGTCTGTCTGTCTGTCTGTCTGTCTGTCTGTTCGGTAAAAATTGTAGCCAAACGGCTAAACCTAGAGAATTGAAATTTGGCATGCTTATACAACTCTTTGACCCGCACATAGGAAAAATACTAAAACATCTAAAAAACATACCCCCCTAAAAATATAAACAAATATGTGCTCTTCGAAAACAAAAATATTTTTTTTAAATTCTGAGTAGGGTATCAAATGAAAACCCTTAGTACGTGGATTAACGATCAAATTTTTATTTTTGCAAAATAAATTATTTTGATGCGATTTTTGCCAAAATTGTGCAAAACAATTTTTGTCCCACACCCTGTAGCCCAGATGGTTTAAACTAAAAATCTAAAAAAATTCTAAGAAATGTATATTGGTGTGAACCGAAATAGTACAACAGGAATTTTTGATCAGATTATGTTTTTGGAAAATAACGCATTTTTTGTGGTTTTTGGTTCACAAAGTACAAAAGTTATACCAATGTAAGACACTCACATGCATAGCGTGCGATGGCTACATGCGTTAGAGCGCTCTTAAACTGGCTGGAAAACGAAGGGTTTCGAGTTCGAGTAACGGAGTGAATTTTATTTTTTCCTGTTTTTTTTTTTGCATTTTTATTATGTTGAAATTATTTTGTCAAAATTCTAGTTATATTTTGACAAATGTTGTATTTAATTTTTATGAGCGTAAATTTAATAACCAGTCTTATTATATGATTAACAGACGATAAATTATTTTAAAAATATCGTTCATTTTGCCGTGATTACTACAAAGTAAAATTTGTCCTACACACTCAGCATACCGCCTTCACTTATTATATACCTGCGAAACCCTGAAATGTGTGAATATTCACACTTCACATCAATTTTTTATTTAAACACGATGTCTTAGTAATTTGGGAAAAAAATTATGATAACCCGAGTCTGCCCAAAGAATCGAATGGTAGTATTGAAATTTTCCGGAACAAACCGGAAGTACTGGATATCAAGGACAACTTTGATTTTTTAAATAGTAACGTATGCCGAGTTGGGTGTCTTTGGAGCTTTTGAGCGCTTTAACCTCTTAATCCGTGAATAAACAAACACATTTTTATTTTTGTAAAATCATTTAAAAGATTTTCGCCAAAAAGTGTTAGTTTCCCACCTTATCTCCTAGAGAGGTTGATCTAAAAATCTGAAAAAATCTCCATTATGTACATTGTTGGAAACCGGATTAGTTCAACAAGAATTTTTTATCTGATAAGTTTTTCGAAAATATCGATTTTTTGTGTCGTTGAAAAATGTAATTATTTAAATTTTTTTTTATTGTGATATCAAAAGAAAGTTCTTAAATAATTACACAGGTCCGGGGCCCTGATAAAATAGGGTTCCTAAAATGGTCTGCCATAAAATTTAAATTAACATAATATTTTCGAAAAACGGATTACATTTGTTATTGAATAATTACGGAATAACATTCTTGAATGAAAATATATATTCACAGAAAAAATATTTTGTTTGTAGTGATATAAAATATTTTTTTCACTGTCCGTTACAAAACAGATCACAGAAATAATATTGTTCTAAAACGGGAATGTAATCAAATAAATATATAACACCCAGCAATGATGAAAAGTTAAATACGTAAGATCCACAGATGCAAAAGTTTAATCTTAACAATTTACATATAAATGAAAGAATTGTATTAATGGTTTATCAGTCAGAGAGTTGAACTGTTAATGAGAGCGGCCCAAGTGCCTAAAGATGCGCGCGGGTGGCCAAAATATGTTATGGGGATCAAAATAAGTTAGGGGGCACAAAATATGTTAGGGGTCCCAAAATATGTTAAGGGGCCCAAACTATAAAATCTTACCCAGGACCAGAAAAAAGATAGTTACGGCACTGTTTATCACTATTAAGAATGTGCTATTTTATTTGTAAATATTTCACTACTATAAATGTTTTTGTTAATTTGAAAAAAGATATACACTACCTTAGTCATAAATACAAAAAAAACCATAACAGTATTAGCGATAATTTCGCCATGTATTAAAAAAATAATTAATTTAGTCAAAAACATCAAAACTGCAATATTTTTCAGAAACGAATTCTGATTAAAAAATTCCTCTTGACCGTATCCGGTTAAGAACTATGTACATTACTTAGAATTTGTTTCAGTTTTTTTAGTTTAACCCCTTTCGATTAAAGGGGAAAACTTTCTACGAGGAAATATGGCTACAGCTATAGTCCCGATAAAATCCTTAGAACCTTCCATTAAATTTAAATAATTTACTAAAAGTCCTAACATTTTTTTCTACATTTGCTTTGTCTTCAAGTCTTCAGTAGATTAATAAGAAATATATTATATAAGGCTTCATTTATTTATATTTATCAGTATTTATAAATGGCATAATTTTTCTCAATTTCATAAACGTATTTCTCACTATTAACAATGTGTTATTTGTTTTTCATTATTTTCAAGTATTTCATTACTAAAAATGATTTAATCCTCTTTGATACCTTAAAAATAAAAGGTTGAATCACAACGTATAATAGTATAATAGTGTGGTGTTAAAAACTCGGTCCTCAGCTGTTAATTTTTTTTTTATATATATTTTTAAATTCAAAAAAATGCACACTATCTTAGCCATAAATACAAACAATCCATACATTATTATCTATAATTTAGCCACGAATTAAAAAAATAATTAATTTTGTCAAAAACGCAAATACTGCAATAATTTTCAAAAACGCAAGCTGGTCAAAAAATCCTCTCGTACGTTCCCGGTTCACATCATTGTAAATTACTTATAATATTTACAGATTTTTAGTTTAACCCCGTTGGGTAAAAGGGGGCGGGAAAAGATCTTTTTTAGCACATTTTTGGCTAAATTCGTGTTAAAAAAAAACGAATTTTTAAAAACTACTTTTCGTTCCCTAATTTACTTCTAAAAGGCTTTCTTTTGACACCACACAATAAATTTTAAAAAAATAATTGAAAAAACTTATTAAAAATTCCCGTAAAACTATTCGGGTTCCCATCAATGTTCATTATGGAGATTTTTTTCAGAATTTTAGTTCAACCCCTCTGAAAGATAAAGTGGGGGACAAAAATTTCTTGGCAGATTTTTGGCAAATATCCCATAAAAAAAAAAGATTTTTCAAAAATAAAACTTTGCTTATTGATCCACAAATTAAAAGGTTTCATTTGTTATGCCATTCATAATTTTTAAAAAAATATTTTTTTTATTTTTTATTAAATACATAATTGTTTATATTTATCTCGGGATGTATTGAGTATTCTTAGTATTTTTCCTATATGTGGGACAAAGAGTTGAATAAGCATGTCAAATTTGAACTTTCTATTTTAAGCCGTTTGGCTACAATTTCTATCCTACAGACAAACACATGAGTGACGTTATAAGGGTTTTTTGGAGGTCATATCTACCCTAAAAAAGGAAAACGGATCGAAATGATGACAAACATAAAAGAATAGCACTGCGTGTTACTATATTAAAGAAAAATAAAAATTATTTAAAATAATTTAATTTTTATTATAGTTGAAGGTAATGGGATTCGGACCAGTCAGAAAATAAAAACAAATTTATTAACTTCGCTAACGTTTCGATTTTATTTAAATCTTCATCAGAGCTTAGTTAATAGTCACGATATAAAATAAAAGTTTTAAAATTAATAACGAACACATCATATTGTCCGGTTATTGAACTCAGAGATAAGTAATTACTTATCTGATAATTTTCTAAAAATTGTAATTTGAAATTTTTGACACAAAGATTAAAATGAATAAATAAATAGACAAGTAATTAGTGATACTATTTTTATTAATAAGGACCTATATTTCCTGCATTCCAAATTAATAACCATAATTAAATGGTTTATTGACAAGTGAAGACACATTTCCCCTGAAGTGAGATAGTTCTTTTTTAATTTTACTTATATATTAGATTTTATTTACTCTTTGTCTTGCAACATACACAGATATTTTCACCTTTTTACCTTAATCCATTCAAATTTTAAATAGTAACCGTTTCGACTAGAATATTTTTGTACATTAGGTAATATAAAGCTTACTTTAGTCTAAAATAACAAAGATTGTGTAGGTGTCGTGAGTATATATAATATGTGATAGCCATATTACTTTTACAGACCCGGTATGTATCTTGACAGACCCAAACAGTGTTGCCAAGTTTCGGGTCTGTGAAGGTATATAGTGTATAGCGGGTCTGTATAAGTCGTATGGATTACAAATATTTTATACAAGCCCGACACGCGCACCATCTTCACAGAAATTTCGTGAACTAAATTTGTATAAAAAAACACGTTCTACCGCTTTCCCAGACCCACCTGAAACTCATTGCTAAAGTTTGTTTGAGGCCTAATTCGTACTTCTAGCATAGAAAACGTTGTCAGACCCGATGCCGGGTCTGAGCTTGTCACTTTTGGTCTGGTAACGCCTGCAGAGTATAGCGAGTTGGGTCTGTATAAGCGGTGAAACAAATATATATATATATATATATATATATATATATATATATACTAGCTGAGTACCCGTGCTTCGCTACGGTTTATTGACGGTTTGCCATCATCGTGCAATTATTGTAAGTCATGATTCTTTTATAAATCACATTGCTGACTCTCTCCTCAGGTGTAGATTCACCCCGTTAGAGGTTCATTTGTGTAAAATTCGTAGTATGTTTCTAAACATGTGCACGGGTAACTTTTAAGTTATAAAATGAATGTTATAACTTAATAAACACAGGAAATACGACGGGTTGTATAATTCATCCCGATTATAGATTTACCCCTTTAGGGGTTGATTAGGAAAGAATCCAGAAATAAAATTTTCGACATTTGTATGGTTAATCTTTATAAGCAAAAGCCAAGTCGATGTCTTATTGGGTCAATCGATATTAAGGAATTCTTGATATCACATTTCAGCCCTTAGGGGTTGAATTTCGAAAAATACCGTCTTAGTGGGAACTTACGTCATACAGGGAATATACTTTACGAATTTCATGTATCTTGTCCAGAGGACGTTCTATCGAGTAAAAAATACCCATTTACCCCTTTAGGGGTGAAATTTTTAAAAACTGTCAAAATCATTTCGAGATATTTTAAAAAGACACCGATATGCCAAAAAAGGATAAACACAGGAAATACGAAGGGTTGTATAATTCACCCCGACTGTAGACCCCTATAGGGGTTGATTCGGCCAACATCCTGAAATAAGTTTTTCGTATGGGTAATCTTTGTAAGCAATATCCAATACGATATCTTATTGGTCCTAAGAGGTATTGAGGAATCTTTGAAATCACATTTCACCCCTTTTCACTTCTTAGGGGTGGAATTTCGAAAAATCCCGTCTTAGTGGCTGCTTACGTCATGGAGGGAATATACTTCACGAATTTTATTTATCTATGTCCAAGGGATGTTCAATCGAATACAAAATTCCCATTTACCCCTTAAGGGTGTAATTTTAAAAACTGTCAATACCATTTCAAGATATTTTGAAGACACCTATATGCCAAAAGGAATTTTATAACTCAACAAAGACAGGGAATATGATGGGTTGTATAATTAACCCTGTTCGGAAATTCACCACTTTAGGGGTGGGTTAGAACAAAATCCTGAAATAAGTTTTTCAATATTCATATGGGTAATCTTTGTAAGAAAAACCAAGACGATATCTTATTGGTCTGTAGAGATATTTAAGAATCCTTGAAATTATATTTCACCCTTTAGGGGTTGAATTTCGAAAAATCCCGTCTTAGTGTATGCTTACCTCATGGAGGGAATATACTTTGCGAACATCATGTATCTATGTCCAAGGGATGTTCTATCAAATAAAAAATATCCTTTTACCTCTTTAGGGGTGAAATTTTGAAAAACTGTCAAAACCATCGAGATATTTTAAAAAGACATCTATATGCCAAATAGGAATTTAATAACTCAACAAACACAGGAAATACGTCGGGTTCTATAATTCTCCCTGATTGTAGATTCACCCTTTTAGGGGATGAATAGGACAAAATCCTGAAAAATAAGTTTTTCAACATTTATGTGGGTAGTCTTTGTAAGCAAAAGCAAGGCGATATATTCTTGACCTAAAAGATACTGAGGAATCCGTGAAAACACATTTCACCCCTTTTAACCCCTGAGAGGCCGAATTTCAAAAAATTATTTCTTAGGGGGTTCTTAAGTCATAAAAAGAATTTACTCCCCGAATTTTATGTTTCTTTATCTAGACGAAATTCTATCGAATAAAAAATACCAATTTACCCCTTTAGGGGTGAAATTTAAAAAAACGGTCAAAACACTTTCTAAATTTTCTAAAAAGATACCTATATGCCAAAAAGGAATGTTATAACACAAAAAACACAGAAGATGCGAAGGGTTCTATAATTCACCCTGATTGTAGATTCACCCCTTTAGGGGTCAATTAGAACAAAATCCTGAAATAAGTTTTTTAATATTTACATGAGTAATCTTTGTAAGCAAAAACCAAGTCGATATCTTATTGGACCTAAGAGATATTAAGGAAACCGTGAAGCCATATTTTACCCCTTTTAACCCCCTTTTCACCCACTTAGAGAATGAGTTTCGAAAAATCCGTTCTTAGTGGGTGCTTACGTCATGAAGGGAATATACTCGCCGAATTTCATGATTGTAGGTTCAGTGGTTTGGGCTGGGCGTTGATTATGAGTAGGTAGCTTAGTTAGCCATCAGTGGATGTTCTGTTTATTTCTATTAGCAAGACTTATTCTTATTAGCATATACTTATTCTTATTTCTTCTATAAGAACGTCTGATTCTTCGAAGATTATCCTTACTCTTGTTTTCTTTCTGCCAACGATGTCAATATCATCAAGTAATTGATATTGCCGGGCATAGTATATGATGTTATCATGAGCTAATTTCAAGGTTGCACGAAATCTTTTGACGACATGTTCCAACGCAATATTAAATAATAGAGTTGCCACAGTGGATCGCCTTGTCTAGGTCCATATTGAGAATGAAAGGGTTTGGATACCACATGGCTGTTCGATGGGCACTTAATTTCAATAATACCACTATCGTCTAACAAACCATCTGGAGAAGCACCTAGATATGGTTCTGTTTTATCAACAAACAGTCCACATTTAGATATTTTTATTTTCATTTTTTTTTCAATTTCTTCAATTGCCACATTTTCATGGTCTTTTCCCCACTGTGTATGAATATTTCCAGAAAATTCTTTATACAACATGTTTTTTATTATATTTGCACAATGGGTAGTAGACTTCATCTTACAAACTTTCCCAAAATTTGACGCTGTTAGTCGCTTGCTTCTTTCTTCCTTCCATTTACAGTTCGGATCATTCGACTGCAACTGAGTCTGAACCTGAAGATGATCAATTTGCTCAGATGTAAGATGTAAATTTTCTACAAATTCATGGGCACCTTTTTCATACTGGTCCTTAGTCATAGGTTGTTCCTCATTTGCAGCTCCATAATCAGCATCTGCTGGAGCGAGAGAGCGGTTTTTGCGTTTTTTAAATTTGTCAGGTTTTTCTGCTTTATTTTTCTTCAACCATTCTTGTCTCACTTTTTTTTTATTTATATATTGCTTGGAATACTTTCTAGGGCTCCTGTTGGTAATTGTTTTATACAAGCAATGTGAATACTGTCCATCACTAGTATTATAGGAGACTGCGGCTGCATAACATCTCATTTCATAAGATCCCCGGCTAGCGAAATTTATCCTCTTGCCACCGGTGAATTTCGCAACAACAGAATTATATCTTTCTGCTGCATTATTATCCATGTTTAAAATTAAACTTCCAGCATTTCGAGATAAACGTCCTAAGTGTACGATAATATCTTTATATAGTCCACTCTCCTTAATTTCTGGTACCCAATTGTAATCAGTTCTTTTTTCTGTTTTACAATAATATGAATCACAGAACGCATGGTCGCCAAATACGTGATTAATGCTATTCTCAATATCCATTTTCAATTTTGTCACATCCTCTTGATGATTATTTGAGGAATTCATTCTTCTATATTGTACTGCGCAAGTTACAGCACATCGAAGTCTTCTAATACTATTGTTAAGATGGTTTCTTTGTTTCACTGGTACAGTACTCCTTGCAGAGCTAACACACTTTTTTGTGAGTTCACGAAGTTTTGTGCAATAATTTCGTAGCAAATGATTTTTGCATTCTATTTTGTTCACAATTTTATGTCCGTATGGCCTGCATTCTAAAAGTTTTTTACTAATACTGCTATCACCATCGCCAATCAAAAATAAATATTTCAAACCATATGCCGAAATACTCTGTTTAAAGCCCTCCAAAATAATGTCCGATTCCATGGCCGTTGATGCTTTATTCCAGTTTTTGAAGCAAACGTGTTCTTTGGGATCTTCATTTTTATTTTCGGCACGGGAACACACATAACAATATTTATTTCTAATCCCTAGAAATAGTATTTTTCCAGTCCTTTGGCCAATAATAACACCCTAACATGGAACAAAAAAGGTATATTACTACTAAAAACACCAAATCTACATTAATACCACTTACCACTCCAGATGAAGCATTATAATTTAATTTATATGAACGTTTGCACCATGCTCCATCTGCCACAACGGTTATATAAGGAATTCCATCGGTATCGACATCTCCTGCTTCGATTGCAAGCTCTCTTTCTTCTTTTCCTGCTGCTTCCATAAGTTTATACGCAGCTTGTCTTACGAAAGGGGCCACTTTTTCCTGACATTTGGAAAAAGTGTGTTCATTCATACAGGGTACATTTGAAAAAGAAAAAATTTCTTGCAACTGAGCATAACCGCTTCCTGCAGAAATAGTTCCAAGTGTAAGGGCCTGATTTATATCCATTTCGTCCTCATTTTCATTATATGTATGGATTGTACCAGTTTTCAAACAGACTTTACACTTTAGAAAAAATTTGCTTTTGAAGCCCTTTATCTGCTCGTTAACAATTTCAAGATCTTGTACACCGCAGGAAAATATACCATAGTGTTCAAAGTTTTGTAGTTCCCCAAAGAATATTTTAATATTTACAATACGGTTTTTAGTATGAGTTGAAAATGTAATGGATCTAGCTGATACTAATTCAACACAACCTGACCAGGATTCATTACCAAACGTAACTCATGATGAGATAAAGGCTCATTATCATAGTCCTCACTATTGTAAAAAAAAGATATAAGTATGTTAAATGTTATCATTTACTCTTGTTAGGTAATACACTTTTTTTTGACAGCATGTAAATTTAATTCATATGTTACCAATTTTTATAAATCAATAGAATCTAATTGAATAAATCACAACTTTTTAAGCATAGTCAGAAGTTTCAAAGCTTACTCAACAAACAGCAAATATAATGAAATGTGTAGAAAATAAGGACTAAACTTAGGCAGGGCCGGTCTAAAATATTTTCGCTCCCCGGGCAGACTCGTTGTGTGGCGCTTCTTCTTTTTTTTGATATTGCTAAATTATTTCGAAGGAGTAAAATGATCTGCTCTTACGTCAATAGATTTTTCTTCTAATTTTGTTAGTACTTCCAATTATCAGTGTGGCCTATGATGTGATTCACTATAAGATTATCTATTGAGCTCTCTCCCAAATTTAACTGAAAGAGTGGTGCGAAAATACTTACCGCTTGTGACCAGATTATTTATGCAAATATCAGTCATTCTCGGATTTTTTGCCAAATAGCACGACGTCTAAGTTAAGCCGCCTATTTCTGTAATTTAATATGTATAATTTCTTATTATCTAAGAGAGAAAAAATATTTTTGAGGGCTTGAGTATAAATTCACCAAGTAAAAACCGATTATCCCCTATTTTTCGTATAAATTGCCTAACGTTCCTATATATTGCTTAACCTTCGTATATCAAGATCTGCCTGTATTATGGAAACCGTCTTAGAAGTCAACTGGCAACGTCATGCTTTTTGAAAAAAAAAAAAAAATCGAGTATATCGTAGAAATCCAATTAATTACAAAAAATCAGCTGTGGCCACCACAGGACCGACTACCATCACAAAGTAATTGTATAAAATACAATAGCAGCAGAGTAGAAATAACTTGGCCCAATATTTTTGAAAATTTTTTCATTTTATCAAAAAATGTCTCAAATAAAAGTTGTTAGGTATTACTTTTTTAGCACCTTTTGTTAAATAAAATTTTTCGAATCATTTTTCTGTTGGGAAATATTCGCAAAAATCTTAAAATCGACACGAGTAAACTCCTATTTTTAGTCAACCGATTTTTACCAAAAGTTGATCATCTCGTGCCATTGATGTCTGAAGCTTAAATATGAAGTTTCATAAAAATCTTTTCAGTCGAATTTGCTCTGCACGTGTACACAGACAGACAGACAGACAGACGCGCGGACGGACAGACAGACCGACAGACATCATGCTAAAAATAGTCAAAACGTTATGTAGGGACCTCAATTTGTGGAGATCCATCGAAATCTCGAAATGTCAAAATCGGTATGATCACAATACCTCCCTTATATATGTTGGCGGTCGGTAAAAATTACTGAAAATTTGATCCAGCATGTTTCTTATAAAGAGGATCCAGTAGTACTGTTTACGCAAGATGATCAATGTATTTGTAAATAATTTATAAAGACTATGGACGTTCGCAATGGAGTGGGGGCAATTGAGGCACGGGCCGTTCCCCCTGGTCTCAACTGGAGACAAAAACAGTATTTTTAACTTATATTTAAATTTACAGTTGCAAAAACCAAGATTTATCCCCAATCAAAGTTTTATCTCCCCCCCCCCCCCTCGGAAAATATTCAGCGGACGCCCTTGATAAAAACTGTACGATATAAAAAATACAACGGAAACAAGGAACAATCTATGATCTTTACATACTTATATTTTTGTTAGATTTTGATCCATTGAATAGCATGAGTAAAATCTGTAATTTTATGAAATAATTATTAATTATGTTATAAAATCTCGGGTGCGCAGTTTTTACACATTTCATTGACCAACGTCAAATAAAATATATGTGAATTGATTATGGGTTGATTCAGTTGTATTATTTGTTTTAATTTCGTTTTTCTTTATCAGTTATTTACATATACAGTGATTTACTTTCGTAAACAGTGCAGGATCCTCTTAAGTTACGGTCCGTAGGCTGTACGGACTCACACGGTACTACTTCCTTATGCCTAATACACAACGATTGTGGAAGTTATTTAAACGAAGTTATTTATACTTGTTATTTAACCTATTGAATCAACTTCCAAACCGAAGTGAGGTAACCGTATATATAGTCTACGAACTGTTTAACAAATAGTAATAGAAAATACAAAGTTTTTTTTGTCGCTTTTGTTTTTAAAATTGTCTAATTTAACATTACGAATATATATATTTTTTTATTTTGTAATGTAATGTTTTGTGTGCACAATAAAGCTTATAACTATACTAATTTTTGAATTATTTTTTGAATTTCCTATTTATCTCCCCTACTATAATTTTAGGGATGCTTAAATTTCTGACACGCCAAGGAGTACGTCAAGAAAAAATGTTGAGAACCACCGGTCTACAATAAGGTTCAGAGACATAGCGGGGGGGCATTGGGGAGAAACTTCTTCTCACATATTATTATTATTATTACATTAATGATTATTAACATAATTTTTTGATGATAAAAAAAAACTATTATTTCTACAAAATTATCTGTAAAATCAGAATTGGTAATAAATATTACTCACTTTTCACATACAAGGGCTTATTTAAAAGTTAAAATTTGTAATTTTTATTCATTTACTGAGTAACAGTGATGTGAAGTTAAAAAAAAAGTTAAGCGCTGTAAAATTGAAAATTAAAAATAAATCAAAATTTTTCTTTCATATCTTGAAATTAAAAAAAAAAATCAAATTGATTCGAATATATTTAGTCTTTATTTTATGATTCAGAAACATACAAGTAGATTTATAAATTAGTAGATTTATTATTAGTACTTTTCCCTCTCCCTGTAAGCTACTTCAAGGTTCCCCCACCTCGAAGTAGCCTGTGTAGCCACGCCCCCAATGACGTAATAAGGTGTCTCGCCACCGCAGCCCGCGCAGAATGACGGACTTTTCAATTGTCTACATTATACCCTTAACTTAATGAGTTCGTTCTGGTACTAAAAAATTCTCCTATTAAATAGGAAGAACCCTATTGTTTTTTATAAAAATCGGTTGACTAGAAATGGGAGTTTACTCGTGTCGATTTTAAGATTTTTGCGAATATTTAGCAACAGAAAAATATTTCGAAAAAATTTATTGAACAAAAGTTACTATAAATGCAATAACTATTAACTTTTATTTGAGACGTTTTTTGATAAAACGAAAAATTTCGAATTTTTTTTGTAAAATTATTTAAAATTTTTCCAAGTCTCAATGTTTTCATACTTATATGTAACGTTTCCATGGTCATGATAATTAATTCGTAACTTGTAAAGCAAGCCTTGGACAAAAATTTGTATAAAACATAATTTGATGTATTTTTGAAGATTTATCTAAATATTTAAATTTTTTTTTTTTAATTTACATTTTTTTTTAAATATATTTTTTATGGGAGGGCAAGTCTAGCGGAGGTTTCCCTTCGCCACTGGTTTACGTTGGAATGTCAAAATTTAAAATTACAACAATGAAACCATGGAAACGAATGACCTATGTCAAAATTAAATTATTTTTTTATATATTTTTATGACAAAAAAATAAATAAATGGGAAATTTGTATTAAGAATGACACAAAAAATCAAAATATAAAGAAAATGACATTTTAAAATGATATTAACCTTAACCAAAAAATGTTGATTGTAAGTATGATTTACAAAGCTTAAACAAAACGGCCGAAAAGCACGATTTAAACGATGAAAGTAACTAAATTGCAAAATCTAGTTCCGCTTAACCGTTTGGAACAGACTGTAGATAAAGAAGGAAATAAATGCGAAACTGCCGTTATATATTTTGAAACCAAATTAGCGCTGTAGTTGTTGGGTTATGGAACTAAAATTGGTAGGGGAGGAAAGGGTTGGGTTTTCGCGGGTATTTCAAATGCTTCAGTGGATATAGTTGTAAGCATAATTAAATGTTATTATTAAATGAAACAATTGTTATGATTTATTTTGTCTATTTTTAATATTATTAACGACAACAATATTAAAAATAGACAAAATAAATCATAACAATTGTATCATTTAATAATAACATTTAATTATGTTTACAATTAAGAACAAGCAGTTAGGAATTATACAGAAACAGAAAAACAATAACTAGCAGAAATAATTATTTATTAAGTAGACTAACGTATAACATAATATTTACTAATACTTAATATTTATGGACACTTCCATGGACAAGCCATCCAATTTTGGATTTCCAATGTTCTTCATCCACGTTTTATACAATTCTGGACCCACACGTGTCTTCGGGTTTGAAAAGCGATATCTTGTAGGTTCACTGCTATCACACCCCAAAACAAAGCATTTAACACCCATATTCCGAATTAAACAATGAAATTACAAAATTACAGAATACGATTTTGACACTAATTACAGATTTTGACGCTAATGACAGAAGCCGTAACAGGCAACATCCTGTCATGCACTTAGCTATAGCGACTGGCAGCGACTATAGCGCTATTCGTGTTGGGTTATGGAACGTAATATGGTTTTCGTTTTGCCATTAGAGTTTCACCCCCCTGATTTGTAATACGAAACTAGATCTGGTTACTCTGGTGACTGTTCTGGTGTAAACAGACTTTGGCGTATCCGTGAGAACCAATACTATTATAATATTATAAATTTATTGTCAATATACAACATAAAAAATGAACTTTCCCTGTTAGTTACGTATTACAAAATGAGACCTGATAATATATTTTAAATTCTTTTTCAGTTTTTTTTTTCTCCTTAAAAGATGGATATTCTATGTCTAATTACCTTTATTTTCCCTCTAGCAAGATTACTGACGTAGCTAAATCTTTTATACTCACTATAATGACATAAACATGGGAGACTCTGTTAATTACCTTCGTAGTGATCGGACGTGTTTAACTAAGTGCTATTCATATACTACCACGTGATTTATTTTTTACTTATTTCTGTTTAATATACTGGGTGAAAATAAATAACACTAAGTGAAGTGTAGTGTAATGAGTGAAGAAGACCCGGGGCCTCCCCGGGCGGACCCTCCGGATCCAAATTCTAGACCAAAAAAACAAAACTTCTATACGGCTGAAGACATTGCCCCTTACGAAGTATATGTTCAGTCTCTACCGAGCTAGAATGAAGCTACACCCGTCAGCAAAATTCACCCTATGGCGTTAGGAAAAATCTTGACACAGCAGAACATTACAGGTATTAGTTATATATCAAAAAAAGGACGTGATAGAATTGGAATAAACTTTCAAACATTTGAACTGGCAAATAAGTTTACAGCAAATGAAAAAATCAAAGAAAAGTTCGAAGTCTTTATCCCATCACATTTGACTTCTCGTCAAGGAATTATCAGAAATGTTGATACTTCCCTAAGTATTGAAGACATATTAAATAGTATAAAAAGCCCTGTTAAAGTTCTTTCCGCTCGCCGCCTTAACCGTCGATCCAGCCAAGCTGGAGTTTCGCCACCAACATACACCCCTACACAAACTGTCATTTTGACGTTTGCTGGGAGCAGGCTCCCCGCTAACGTAACATTATTTTATGTCTCATTAGACGTGGAGGTTTATGTCTCCCCAGTATTGCGCTGTTTAATTGCTTACGCTTCGGGCATACAGCCAAACTCTGTAAGAGTGCAACAAGATGTGCCCTATGTGCAGGACCGCATCCAAAGTCAGTATGCACAATAACCATACCTGTCTGTATTTATTGCAAGGATCATCACTCCACGCTCGACCCCAGCTGTCCCGAATTGAAGAAACAGCAAGCAATTAAAAAAATAATGGCAACAGAAAGGAAAACATACTTCGAAGCAACTTCAACTAAACCATCGCCCAACCCGACAGTTACACCATAAAATTTCCCCAATATCAAACCAACCTCTTCCATGGCTATGTCTGCAATGGTAACAACACCAGGACCACACTCGTATTCGAAAATAGTAAGTACACCGAAGAAGCGGAAGCAGAACACAATCCCATCTTCCCCGGGATATGACAGGAGTGCACACCAGGATTTGCTACTGACCCAAAACGGAAATCTTTTCACGTATAGCTCACCCGTCTACAATAATAACACCCCTACGGCAATATCAAGTCCCTCTACTTCAGGTCGAGTGAAGGAACAACACGTCGAGAAATTTGTTAATTTACTTCGTACTCACACACAAAATGAATCCTTAGTATCACTTTTTTATAGCATCCTCTCTCAGGTAAATTCCGATCACCAAACCCAAATACGTAATAATGCAGGTGCTTCAGTGGAATATCCAAAGTCTCCACAGCAATAAAACGGACTTACTTCGTTTACTACATGATAACAAAATTGAGGTGGCAGCCTTGTCTGAAACTTGGCTGAAACCCCATGTCCATTGTCGTATTAGCGGATACAATATCATAAGAAACGATAGAACTGATGGTTATGCAGGATCAGCATTACTTATACGCAATGACATAAACTTTACAGAAATTCCGCTCAACTGTAGACACACTTCATTTCAGGTAACAGCTGTAAAGGTTTATTCCATTACAGTAGCATCGTTTTATATACCTCCCCGTACTATTATTTCCGTAAATCAGTTGAGAACAATTATAAACAAATTGCCATACTTACTATGTGGCGACTTCAATGGCCATAACGTTGTCTGGGGTAGTCATACCACAGACAACTTAGGTAAAACAATTGACGATCTTATAGATTTGTATAATCTCTGCATCCTAAACGATGGAAAACCGACACGACTATCTCGCCCTGGATACGCCGATAGCTTTGTTGACCTTGCATTGAGTACTGCTGATATTGCCCCTAATATTAATTGCGTTACCCTGAACGATACATATGGCAGTGATCACTTCCCCTTATTAACAGAAATTCAGATCAGCACATGTCATCGCAATAATAATCAACCCGCTTACCACCTCCCAACATATAATCTTAAGAAAGCTGATTGGTCACTATATCACAGTACATGTATCCAACTTTTTGAAAACATCAGTAGCACCAATTGTAACAGTGAAGAAAAAAACAAGATCCTATGTGACATTATACATAAATCTTCTGCGGTCGCAATACCAATTTCTGAAAAAAAGAAGTCTTATTGCCCTACTCCATGGTGGGACGAATGTTGTGGAAAACTTAAAAAGGAACGAAAAGCAGCCATATCGGAATACAAGAAATCACCTACACTAGACAACTTTTTAAAAGCTCAACAAGCAATAGCCCGAGCAAAACGTATGTTTAAAGAAAAAAAGAAATTGGCCTTCAAGGAGTTCTGTCAATCCCTCAATCCAGAAACTCCTATATCTGAGGTGTGGAAGAAAATCAAGATCTACAAAAAATCAGCTCTGACGTCCATCAACAAACCAATGACATGCGTAGAAGAATTTTTAAATGCATTCACACCTTCTTATGTCAGCCCTGAATTATCTTTGCCATTAACTGAAACAGATGATCCATTCCTAACATCCCCTTATACTATGTATGAATATAATTCAGTTATTACTGCGGTCAAAAATTCGGCGCCTGGACCTGATGGAATCTCCTATCTTCACTTAAAACATCTACCAACCGTAATGAAAGAGTTGCACTTGAACATTATAAACATGATATTATTAGGACATGAAATACCACCTGCATGGCGAGACACGTATGTAGTGCCTATACATAAGCCAGGAAAAGATCCAGAACTACCATCTTCTTATCGCGCAATTGCTCTCTCATCTTGCTTACTTAAAACAGCGGAACATCTATTAAAACTGAGACTTGACTGGTGGCTTGAGAAGAATTGTATTCTTCCACGTCAACAGCTTGGTTTTCGGAAAGGCAAATCCTGTCTACATTGCACAATGAAGCTCACTACAGATATACACATAGCCTTTGCTAAAAGAGAGCACTTAGTTGCAGTCTTCCTTGATCTAAAGGGTGCCTTTGATAATGTGGACATTCCAACTCTTTTAAAATCACTCGCCAGTATTAAATTGCCTTCTGTAATAATACGGTCAGTATTCCAGCTAATTGCGAACAAGAATGTGTACGTTAAATATAAAAACGAATTATATGGCCCACGATCTTCATACAAAGGTTTGCCACAGGGCTCAGTATTGAGTCCGATTTTATTTAATATCTATACATCCCTCCTTTACTTCTCCATATTCCCCTATGCTCATTATTTACAATACGCTGACGACATAGTTATATACCTGGCACACAGAAACGTTCTGTTGGCAGTACATCTTATAAATCTCGCTCTGCAATCTATTAAATCATGGACTGAGGAACATCATTTTACCCTGTCTCCAGATAAAAGTAAATCTGTTATATTTAGCCAACAAATATCATTTGATGCCTGTCCTTCAGATATAATTTTTAATAATCAACCCATTAGTATGACTCCATCATACTGCTATTTGGGCATACAGCTGGACATCAGACTTAATTGGCAAATACATCTAAATTACATAGCGAAAAAATGTCAAAACATCCTTAATATTCTGCGTGGGGTGGCCACCCACAAACAATGCTGCTAATTTACCGCAGTCTTTTGCGGTCTATTATCGACTACTCCTGTTCCGTAATGTCACCACTTACAGCTCAAAGAAGGACAAGACTGGAAAAAATACAGTACCAGGCACTAAGAATATGTTTAGGAGCAATGCGTTCCACAACATCACCCTCTACATCTTCGAGCAAAATGGCTGACCTCAAAATTTATACTGCAGCAAGCTTCATACAAAAACAGTGCTATTCTATCGAGCCTCTACCAACTCCTGCACCTGAAAAATACAACAACGCGCCCTACCTCGTGTCGCGAGCCTCTAGCTCTAACTACCCTTAATCAGCTGACTCCACACATAAGACGGATTACGTGCCATAATAATCTCCCTTGCTATTTGACTCCCTATGCCCCACAAATAACACCAATCCCTCTTCACTTTAATGTAGGTATTGACAAAACAACGGACACATCAGAGAAGAACGCTCTTCTACTCAGGACCCTGGATAGGAAATTTTCTGAATTTACCTATATATACACCGATGCTTCCAAAACGCCCTCTCTAGGAACTATTGGGTATGGTATTTACATACCATCGATGAACATCGAAGTATCCAGGAAAGCCCCTGCGTTACTTCAGATAATGTCTGCCGAACTTTTAGCTATAAGGCAAGCATTGTCCATGATCCCGCAACTTAAAATCCGCAAGGCATTAATCCTCACAGGCTCTCTCTCCTCACTCCAAATACTGAATAACACTGGAATACGTAACTATAACAAAACCATTCTAAACATTAAGACCCTCATATATAGCCTGAACTCAGCGAATCACGAAGTCCAGCTGGCATGGATTCCCAGTCACTGTGGCATCCATGGAAATGAAAGTGCAGACCAACTCGCAAAGAAAGGTGCCACTCTAACCGAAGAACCTATAGATACCCAAGTATTTTATAAAGATGTTCTACCACCCCTCCTTTAATCGCTGAGAACCAAATGGCAGCAAGAAAGGGACACGACAGCACGACAGCGAGGTTCACACCTTCACTCGCTTCTTCCGTACATACCAGTTAAACCCTGGTTTCATAACCTTCCCATTGACAAGAAAACCATCTCTACCGTCACCCGTCTTAGACTTAATCACTTTCACTCTTATAGCCACCTACATAAAATTAATATACTTGGAACACCTTTATGTTCGTGAGGTGGATATGGTAATGTGACACATATTCATATTTCTCTCATGCCCCGACCACATTGCATCCTGTAACTCCCTGTATCGAAACCTGCTGCTCCACTACTCATCGCCTATTTTACTACAAGAGGTACTACAACATCCGACTCCGGCAGCATGTGCCCTTCTAATGGAACATCTCAGTAAAATCCAGATGAATATATAAAACCGGACCCCCTGAAGAATGCTATGAGCTGGCGGACTGGCGTACAGCCGAAGCCAACAAATTGTAGAATAGAATAGAATAGAATAGACATAAACATGATGATACAAAATACAATACTGATTTATTTAGTTTCATTTATACTCATTTATGCAGTGATTAAATCAACAAGGCGACAAGAATTATTTAGTAGGTATTTATATTAAACTTCCTAGAAGTGGGCAGGTGGTTAGATTGCTAGGAGACTACTACACATTATATTATTTATACACTTTATACTATACCAATTTGTTTACTAACGTTCGAATTTAAGATCTAATTCCTTAATTGAACATACAGTCAGCGCTCGCTTAACGTACTTCCTTTTAGCACACGTTCGATGATACGTACATTATTAGAGTGTTTCTCAACCTTTTCTGTCATGGGACCCCCGAAATTATAGAAATATTGTCTACGGCCAGCCTATATATATATATATATATATATATATATATATATATATATATATATATATATATATATATATATATGGTGTATCAAGATAGAGGGAACACGTGTGAGCAAGTTGGGAAATTTTTTGAAGTAAAATTTATCCTAAAAATTGAATGGTAGTATTGAAATTTTCCGTTATAAACCGGAAGTACAGGATATCAAGGACAATTTAAATGGGAACGTATATCATATTGGGTATCTCTGGATAGAGCTTTTCAAAAGAAACAACTTTTACTTAAACATTTTTTTAGTATCTTTTACGGTTGATATAAAACTGACATTATTATATGACCATTGTATTCCCTATAACGACTTGAAAATAAAGTATTTGTATTTACAAATACTTTACTTTGCGCTTTGAACTTCTTGTTCAAAGGACCTTACATTTTGATTTTAACAAATTCGCAACCTTACTCTTGATTTATCTGTCGCTCGGAGGATAATAAAAAGATATATATATTAAAGAAATATTGCACTTTCAAGTCGTACCTACTTCAAAGTACAACTTGAAAGTATTTGAAGTACCTCCAATGCGCACCATGGTCAAAGAAACGCATCAACCGACGCATACATTTTATTTGACCTTGATATAGTTTACTTATATTCCGTTTCTTTGGTTTAGCGGAACTAGATTTTCAAAACTAGTAATTTTTATCAATTGAATGAAGCTTTTGATCATTTTATTTAGCAAAAGCTCATTTTATTCATTATAAAATTAGCTAGTGATAACATTAGAAAATTAAATTCCATTTAGTACCGCTTAAATGTTTGAAATAGCCTGTAGTTTAAATTAGTTGTCAAAATGAGTATACAGTAATACCCCGACTTACACGAACTAGGGGTCACGCGGTTTTTGATTTTTTCGTTTAACAACACTGCCATCCGCATTCTTCAGTGTATTTCTGGCTGTGCTACACATTGGACGAGTTTCGCGCGAAATCTACTTGCACGATGACTAGTGTTACCATACGTCCCGGTTTGACCGGGACAGTCCCGGTTTTCAACATATGTCCCAGTAAAAATGTTGACAAATCTATCAAGTTTGCGAATCATACATTTCTCTTTGGCAACATAATTTTGAAGAGCTTGAAGAATATACCTGGGCATTCAGTATGCTGTATCTATAAATTGGAATAATATTGAGAAAACAATGGAGCTAATTAATTCAAAGTTTTCCAATCCTGTTATTAGTTCTAACAGATTATTTGACAAAGTTGTATACGCAAACAAGTTTTTTGATGACACTAAGCGCAAAAATTTATAACTCGAAAAAGTCTCTAGTATCGAGGAAAAGTGGATACAATTATGTATCAAGATTTTTAAGAACAAAATATTCCAATTACAAATTTAAAGAAAATTATCGAATTTATTTTTTGTTTTCCTGGAACATCAACATCCATAGAGCGTCTAGTTTCTATAATGCAAAGCGTATGGACATCTGAAAGAAATCGTTTGCTTGAAAGAAATGTTGGTGCATTATTGTTTGTTAAAACAAACGTGAATTTAAACTGCACTGAATTTTATAAACACACTAGCTGAGTACCCGTGCTTCGCTACGGTATATTGACGGTTTGCCATCATCGTGCAATTATTATAAGTCATGGTTCTTTATAGATCACATTGCTGACTCTCTCCTCAGGTGTAGATTCACCCCGTTAGAGGCTCATTAGTGTAAAATTCGTATTTGGCTTCTAAACATGTGCACGGGTAACTTTTATAAGCAAAAACCTAGTCTATATCTCATCTGTCCTAAGAGATATTGAGGAATCCGTGAAAAAACATTTTACTCATTTTCACCCCATAGGGGTCGAAAAATCCTTTCTTAGTGGGTTTTTACGTCATATTGAGAAATGTACTCTTGGAATATCTTATTTCTAATAAAAAATTCTTTAGGAATGAACTTAAAAAAACTGTCAGAACACTATCGAAAGATTTTAAAAAATCACCTATATGCCAGAAAAGAATGTTATAACTCAAGAAGCACAGGAGATATAAAGGGTTGGATGCTTACGTTATGGAAGGAATATGTTCCCGGAATTCCATGTATTTAATCAAAAATATACCTATTTACCCGTTTATAGATAAAAAAAAACGTTTAAAAGACTTTCTAAAAATTACAAAAAAAAAATATATACCAAAAAGGAATGTTATAACTCAACAAACAAATAAGTTACGAAACATTATATAAGTCGCCCTGATTTAATGTAGATTCGCCCCGTTAAGTGTTGATTGAAGCAAAATCCTAAATTACATTTTTACACATGCGTACGGGTAACCATAGTAAGTAAAAAGCAAGTCGTTATTTCATCAAGAGATATTAAGAAATCCGTTTTCACCCCCTACGGGTCGAATTTCGAGAAATCTCTTCTTAGTGAAATATAAAAAATGCAATTTAGGGGTGAAATATAAAAAAAAAAACGGTCAAAATGAAATAATCTTGAAACTAATGATATTAAAATAACACCTAAATGCGAAAAAGTACAACATAGTTATAGTACAACAAAGACAGAAGCTACAAAGGATTCTATAATTCACCCGAATCTAGAATCGCCCCTTTAGGGATTGATGATTAGAGCAAAATCCTTAATATAATTTTTAAACACATATACGGATAACATTGTAAGCAAAATCCAAATCAATATACCATTGGACCTAAGAGATAATGAAGAATCCGAGGAAAAACATTTTATCACTTTTCATCCTCTAGGGGTCGAATTTCGAAAAATTCTATACAAGCGGGTGCTTGCGACATGGAGGGAATATACTTACTGAATCTCTATGTCAAGGGACGTTCTTTCGAATAAAAAATACCAAATTACCCCTTTAGGGATGAAATTTAAAAAACTTTCAAAACGCTTTCTAAATATTTTAAATAGAAAATTATGTACCAAAATGGAATGTTATAACTCAGGAAATACAGAGGTTTCTATAATTCACCTCAAACGTAGATTCACCACTTTAGGGGTTGATTAGGGCAACATTCTGAATTATTGTTTCAAAAATTTGTATGTATAACCTTTGTAATCAAAAACCAAGTCAATATCTCATTGGTCCTAAGGTATATTGAGGAATCCTTCAAATCACATTTCACCCCTTAGGGCTCGAATTTCGAAAAATCTCTTCCTAGTGGGTGCTTACATCACGGAAGGAATATACTTTCCGAATTTCATGTCTCTATATCCAAGGGAAGTTCTATCGAATATAAATACCCATTTAACCCCCCTCCTCATTTACATTTAGAGGTGAAATTTTAAAACACTGTCAAAACTATCTCGAGATATTTGAAAAAGACACCGGCGCGCCATGAATGAATGTAATAACTTAATAAACACAGGAAATACGACGGGTTGTATAATTCACCCCGATTATAGGTTTACCCCTTTAGGGGTTGATTAGGAAAGAATCCAGAAATAAAATTTTCGGCATTTGTATGGTTAATCTTTATAAGCAAAAGCCAAGTCGATATCTTATTGGTACTAAGAGATATTAAGGAATCCTTGATATCACATTTCAGCCCATAGGGGTTGAATTTCAAAAAACACCGTCTTAGTGGGTACTTACGTCATACAGGGAATATACTTTACGAATTTCATGTATGTTGTCCAGAGGACATTCTATCGAGTAAAAAGTACCCATTTACCCCTTTAGGGGTGAATTTTTAAAAACTGTCAAAACCATTTCGAGATATTTTAAAAAGACACCGTTATACCAAAAAGGAATGTTATAACTCAATAAACACAGGAAATACGAAGGGTTGTATAATTCACCCCAATTGTAGACCCCTATTGGATTGATTCGGACAAAATCCTGAAATAAGTTTTTCGGCATTTGTATGGGTAATCTTTGTAAGCAAAATCCAAGACGATATCTTATTGGTTCTAAGAGGTATTGAGGAACCCTTGAAATCACATTTCACCCCTTTTCACTTCTTAGGGGTGGAATTTCGAAAATCCCGTCTTAGTGGGTGCTTACGTCATGGAGGGAATATACTTCGCGAATTTTATTTATCTATGTCCAAGGGGTGTTCAATCGAATACAAAATTCCCATTTACCCCATAAGGGTGAAATTTTAAAAACTGTCAATACCATTTCGAGATATTTTGAAGACACCTATATGCCAAACGGAATTTTATAACTCAACAAACACAGGGATTATGATGGGTTGTATAATTAACCCTGATCGGAAATTCACCACTTTAGGGGTTGATTAGAACAAAATCCTGAAATAAGTTTTTCAATATATATATGGGTAATCTTTGTAAGTAAAAACCAAGACGATATCTTATTGGTCCGTAGAGATATTTAGGAATCCTTGAAATTACATTTCACCCCTTAGGGGTTGAATTTCGAAAAATCCCGTCTTAGTGTATGCTTACCTCACGGAGGGAATATACTTTGCGAATATCATGTATCTATGTCCAAGGGATGTTCTATCAAATAAAAAATATCCTTTTACCCCTTTAGGGGTGAAATTTTGAAAAACTGTCAAAACCATTTCGAGATACTTTAAAAAGACATCTATATGCCAAATAGGAATTTAATAATTCAACAAACACAGGAAATACGTCGGGTTCTATAATTCTCCCTGATTTCTCACTCTTTTAGGGGATGAATAGGACAAAATCCTGAAATAAATTTTTCAACATTTATATGGATAATATTTATAAGCAAAAATGAAGGCGATATATTATTGGACCTGTGAGATATTGCGGAATCCGTAAAAACACATTTTACCCCATTTCACCCCTTAGGGGTTGAATTTCCAAAAATCATTTCTTAGGGGGTTGTTAAGTCATAAAAGGGATATACTCCCCGAATTTTATGTTTCTCTGTCTAGACGACATTCTATCGAATATAAAATACCAAGTTACCCCATTAGGGGTGAAATTAAAAAAAACGGTCAAAACACTTTTTAAATATTTTAAAAAGACACCTATATGCCTAAAAGAAATGTTATAACACAACAAACATAGAAGATGCGAAGGGTTCTATAATTCACCCTGATTGTAGATTCACCCTTTTAGGAGTTGATTAGTACAAAATCCTGAAAAATAAGTTTTTCAACATTTATGTGGGTAGTCTTTGTAAGCAAAAGCAAGGCGATATATTCTTGACCTAAAAGATACTGAGGAATCCGTGAAAACACATTTCACCCCTTTTCACCCCTGAGAGGTCGAATTTCAAAATTCGTTTCTTAGGAGGTCCTTAAGTCATAAAAGGGATATACCCCCCGAATTTTATGTTTCTTTGTCAAGACGACATCCTACCGAATAAAAAATGCCAGTTTACCCCTTTAGGGGTGAAATTTAAAAAAAAACGGTCAAAACACTTTCTAAATATTTTAAAAAGACACCTATATGCCAAAAAGAAATGTTATAACATAATAAACACAGAAGATGCGAAGGGTTCTATAATTCACCCTGATTGTAGATTCACCTCTTTAGGGGTCGATTAGAACAAAATCCTGAAATAAGTTTTTTAATATTTAAATGAGTAATCATTGTGAGCAAAAACCAAGTCGATCTCTTATTGGACCTAAGAGATATTAAGAAAACCGTGAAGCAACATTTTACCCCTTTTAACCCTATTTTCACCCACTTAGAGGATGAGTTTCAAAAAATCCGTTCTTAGTGGGTGGTTACGTCATGGAGGGAATGTACTCGCCAAATTTCATGATTGTAGGTTCAGTGGTTTGGGCTGGGCGTTGATTATGAGTAGGTAGCTTAGTTACGATTTTATATATATATAGATTGAAAATAACGATAACTTTCTACAAAAAGTATTATCTACAGAAAAATATAGGAACATTTATTTGAATTGAACATTAATGTTCAATAAAATAAAATTCTGTGATTATTTTGTAATATCTAAAATAAAATCAAATTATTTAAGACGCTTTTGTAATTTTCCTTCGCCTTCTTTTCAACGCCTTCTTTTGAAGGCGTTGTGTCGTCAGACAAATTTATTAGATTTTATGAAGGCATCGAAATAACTTTTTTTCGTAACTTATTTATTTATTTTTTTTATTTTGTGGTAATATGTAAAAATAACTGCAATTTTATTAAATATTTTTCTTCTAAACTAGTGTTTTTGTTAGTCCTTGGTCCCAATTAAACAAGATTGTATGTATTTATATGCAAAGTTACGCGAATTCGACTTAAGCGATTTTGGTCGGACCCACCTATCGCGTAACTTCGGGTAATCTAAAACAGTAATACTACTGTTTTAGATATAATAATAGATTAAATATTTATTTTATGAAAGGTATATTTTTATGAATATAAATGTAAGTGTTACATACCGTCTCAGCCATCGGACACCATGCCTACTCAGCACCCAACATTATCATATAAAAAGATCATGTTTTGCAATGTAACAGAGTAGAATGAATTTAGAATCTTAGAATACATGTTAGAGATAAGTTTAGTTGTAGTTTTTACATTCAACTTCAATGTGTTGTAGTTTTTACATTCAACTTCAAAGTAATAAAATAAAGATTGTTTTTTAAAAACTTATCTCCGTGGATCGATCACTTAATTGGCGCAGTCGGTAGGACATTGATCGGAAATCTAATCCATCGCGGAAGTGATTTTTTTCGTTTTTACGATTAACGAACAATAAAGTGAACAAGAGTGATACGGACAGACCTGTGAGCACGTGGAAACCAAATCGTTCCAGCGTTCCAGAGTTCAACCAGCAGCCCACGGAAGAATAAGGAAGATAATCTAAGAAGTCCTGGGGAGATCTACACATCAGACGACCCTATAGGCAACGTAGGATAAAATGAAAATTTGGATTCCAATATTGTAAGTTGCTCATCCTTTTATTTTTCCCATTCAAAACTAAAAAAGTTAAAATCTATACGATAGAAATTTCAAGTAAAATAAAAGTAAAACGAAATAATTTTAAAAGGAAATTTATACGTTAAGCTAGAAAAACTTCATGTCAGAAGTAGATAGTTTAGCACAGTTATTAAGTGTAGTTAATTTAGATAGCGAAATGGCAACCGAAAGGCAAAACTACCAGTTAATTCGCCTATATTTAGACAATATTCCAAATTACGATGGAAACCCACACACGCTTTCGATTTTCATAGAAAACTGTGAAAATTTTGTTAATACTTTTGCCAGCCAAACCGATTTACAATTTAATAATTTTTTGATTAGAGCGCTATCAGGAAAATTAACCGGACGTGCCCTCATATTAATTGGATCACGTTTAGAATTAAGAACATGGGCCGAAATTAAAGAAGCTCTAAATTTAAGCTTTGGAGATCAACGCAATGTAGACTGTTTGATCCAAGACTTAATTAATTTAAGGCCGAATAAAAACGAAACGCCATATAATTTCGGTATGGGATGTCAAGACTCTCGAAGCTTGATAATTTCAAAATTAAATTCAAACTCAAGAATAACCCTTGAACAAAAAATAATTTATATTAGAAGTTATGACGATTTAGCCCTCAAAACCTTTATACGCGGCTTACCACCACATTTACAATTAAATGTTCGCTTAAGAAACCCCGATAGTTTAGAAAAAGCTATGAGTTTGGTGATTGAAGAAGAGAATTTTCTTTATTCTAACCAAAGAGCGAATAGTTTAAACACGCATACGTCATTTAGACCTGCTCAAAGAATTACTCCAATTAAATTTAACACGAGTTTTAGACCACAGTATTCTACACCGCATTTCTCGCCAACATATCCAACAAACCCTCAACCAAGACTAAATTTCCAAAATCAAAACCATTTTCCATCCACGTTTCAAACGAGTTTCCAACAGAGACCCACTTTTCAAAATAGTAGTAGTTTTAACACTACTCAGCAAAGACCTAACCCATTTTTCAACCCTAATAACAGGCAAAACGTGCGACCAACTCATTTTGCAGTGAGACAACCCCCATTTACGCAACGTCCAGCTCAAAATAATTCATTCTCGAATAATCAAAATTTTAATCAAAGATATGGCCAATCAAGCCAAAATCAAAGTAAACCGTATAAGCCAGAACCAATGGATACTACATCCGCCAGGTCCCATATTAGACCACGCCCAAACTTCGTTTCAGAAGAGCTTTTTGCTCATAATGTTAATGAAACTGAACAGCCTGAAAATGTGTGCGAATATGAAAATTTTGAGTATTCAAATAATATAGATTATGGAGAACACGATCAGAATTATTGCACTCAAATTTCTGAACCGTATTATCCTCAAAATCCGAACGAATATGAGTATAATGAACCCTCATGTTACGCAATTCCAGACGAATATTCCAGTGACAATCAAAATTTTCACACGGAACTTCAACAACCCAACCAAACGTAATACAGATACATGCTTTAAATTCTAATTTGCCTTTCATTTATATCCCGCAAATTAAAGCCAAATTCTTAATCGATACCGGAAGTACCAAAAGTTTGATAGATCCCAATTTAGCCTATAAATTTTATTCAAATTATATTTTCAAGGAAAATTTTAATATTCAATCAGCTCACAATATATCATATCATGACGAAGTAGCTGAAATCCCAGCATTTGACGTTTTTAAAGTAAATCAGACACATAAATTCTATCTTTTCAAATTCAGTCAAAACTTTGATGGATTAATCGGAATAGACTTGCTAAAACAGCTAAACGCCACAGTAAATGTAAGTACAAAATTATTAGAAACGCCTCGTACATCAATTCCTATAATTTCCAATCAAGATTCAGATCCAAGTAACACCGGTAGCAATAATGAAAATGTTTACTCGATCATAGTTCAACCCCGTAGTAGACAAGTAGTTAAATTGCCCGTGAATCAAAATTGTTCTTCAGGTATATTAGATTACAAAAATTTCGGAAATGGACTTGAGATGCCAAAAGCTATAGTGAATGTTGAAAATAATTTTGCAATTACAACCCTTACAAATATTAAAGAAAACCCAGTAAAATTAAATTTTCACGAACCCATTGAAATTGAACCTTTAAATTTAATCGAAGTAAATTTCATAGAAAAAATGGAAACTGAAGAAATTTTAACAAACGAACACGATAATCTTTTAAAAAAAAATTTAAAAAACCTCCGTTTAGATCATTGTAATAAAGAGGAATATGAAACACTTAGAAAACTCTGTTTCGACTACCGCGACATTTTTTATTGTGAAGAAATTCCTTTGAGTTTCACAAATCAAATGACACACAAAATTAAATTAAAAGACGAATTTTCTTCACCGATTTTTACAAAATCGTACAGATTCCCGGAAATTCATAAAACGGAAGTAAGATCTCAAATAGCTAAAATGTTAGATCAAGTAATTATCCAAGACAGCGTATCCCCATGGTCTAGTCCTGTATGGGTAGTACCAAAAAAGATGGACGCGTCGGGTAAGAAAAAATGGCGATTAGTCATAGATTATCGCAAGTTAAACGATAGAACGGTAGATGACAAGTACCCCCTTCCCAACATCAGTGACATTTTAGATAAACTCGGTAAAGCAAACTATTTTACGACTATAGATCTCGCGAGTGGCTTTCACCAGATTGAAGTAGATCCAGAAGATGTACCTAAAACGGCATTTTCAACAGAAGGTGGCCATTACGAATTCAAGCGCATGCCTTTTGGACTAAAAAACGCCCCATCTAGTTTTCAAAGAATTATGGACAATATTCTTAGAGGATTACATAATGAAATATGTCTCGTCTACCTAGATGATATAATTATCTTTAGTACGTCCCTGCAAGAGCATGTTGACAGATTAAAATTAGTTTTCGACCGATTAAGAGCAAGCAAATTTAAAGTTCAATTAGACAAAACCGAATTCTTACAAAAGACCGTGCAATTTTTAGGACATGTGATCACGCCTGAAGGAGTGAAACCTAATCCAGAAAAAATATCCGCCATCAAAAACTTTCCTATCCCTAAAAATCAAACAGAGATTAAAAGTTTTCTCGGATTACTCGGTTACTACAAACGATTTATCCCGAACTTAGCCAAAATTACAAAACCAATGACAAAATGCTTAAAGAAAAACTGTAAAGTAATACATGATCATGAGTTCGTAGAGAGTTTCAAAATTTGTAAAGACCTCTTAATTAACGACCCTATTTTACAGTACCCTGACTTTAAAAAACCCTTCATATTAACCACCGATGCCAGTAACTTCGCATTAGGCGCAGTTCTCTCTCAAGGTGATATACCACACGGCAAACCAGTTGCTTATGGATCTAGGACCTTAAATGACACGGAAGTCAAATATTCGACCATCGAAAAAGAATTACTTGCCATTGTCTGGGCCTGTAAGCATTTTAGACCATACCTTTACGGACAAACATTCAAAATTTATACAGATCATCGCCCTCTAACCTGGTTATTCAGTATGAAAGAACCAAACTCCAAGCTCGTACGTTGGAGATTAAAATTAGAAGAATATGATTATCAGATCATATATAAAAAAGGCAAATATAATACGAACGCCGATTGTCTTTCACGAATTTGCGTTAACGCCTTAGAAACCGAATCTATAATTAATAACCCAGGTGACACTGACCAAACTGTTGTAGATTATTTAAGACATCTCGCAGAAAACCTAAACTTACCCTCAACAAGTTCGCAAACCCCTGTCATTGACGAACCAGTCACTAAAGACAAACCTAAAATTAAAATCATTTCAAATATTCAACTCAGACCTCCTATTCCAAGTACTAGTAAATTACCCACTGACAACCTTTCAAATTCCTATTCTGAAAATAATAGTGAAACTGAAACTGGTGGAGATTCTGAGAGTACAATCGAAATTTCAGAAGAAGAAACACTTAGTGCTTCTACTCAACACTCGACAGAAAACGAAACTACCAATGACGGCATTCCCACAATGAATGAAATTATTAATAATAAAATTAACCAAATTTTAGTTTTTGGAAGCCCTTACCCAAAATTAAATGTTAGTACTGAAAAATATGAAAATTCAAAAATTGTTACAGTAAAAATCCCTGAAGTTGAAAACGAAAAATTAATTCTAGAATTTTTCAAAACCTATACAGACCCTAAAATCACATACTATATTCATTTTCAAAACGACCGTTTATATCTTACATTTTTTAAAGTATATCTGAAACATTTTTCCGAAAAAGGAGCAAAAATCATTAGATGTTTAAAACGAGTCAACACTGTAACCGATAAAGAAGAACAAATTCTCTTGATGAAACACCATCACGAAGGTAAAACTAACCATCGTGGCATAAACGAAACCCTTGAATATCTAAAAACCAATTATTACTGGAAAGGAATGAAATCCACTATAACAAATTTTATTAATTCTTGTGAGATCTGTCAAAGATGAAAGTACGCTAGAAAAAAACCATATGTGCCGCTAATGACTATGAAACACCGACTAAACCGTTTCAAGTCGTACATATAGACGTTTTTACTTTCGACGATAGAAACTATCTAACTATCGTAGACGCATTTTCAAAATTCGCCCAAGCCTATTTAATTACCGGAAAAACTGCAATTCATATTAGTAATTCATTAATAAAGTACTTTACATCTTTTGGAGTACCACGAAATTTAATAGTTGATAACGGTAAAGAATTTAACAATATTACAGTCAAAGAAATGTTAAAATTACATAAGATAGACGTGCATTTTACAACCCCCGCACGATTCACGGTAAGTTCATCGAAAATCAATTCATCGAAAATCAATTCATCGAAAATCAATTCATCGAATATCAATTCATCGAAAATAAATTCATCGAAAATCAATTCATCGAAAATCAATTCATCCAAAATCAATTCATCGAATGATCAATTCATCGAATGATCAATTCATCGAAAAAAAATATTTTGTAAATATTTGAGAGGAATGCCGAGGGGATCGGAAAGCCAAAAAAGCAGTGGTCAATAAAAGTTGACAGACTACACTTATTAAATAACTATCATACTTGGTCTATTAATAATTTTTAAATTTTCCATTCAGAAAATACGCCAGGTAAAAGATACCTGTTGGATTATTTTGAAATCGAACAGGGCTCCTTAGATCAGAAAAACCCGGTTAATGGGATCATAAATGTACTTAATACACCCATTCTTAAAGGATTATAAAAATGGTATTTCCCCATCTGTTAAGTCTTAAGGGTTTTGTGTTATAGTTGTGGCATAGTTTTACTATTCATATTTACTATACCACACATGATTTGTTCAATGTACGGTGATTCTAAACAGGTGGCATTGTTATGTTAGTGTGAGTTTGTTTTGTCATTAAACTAGATGATGGGTAGCTCGCTTCGCTCGGCTTCTTCTAACCAAACCCTTACTAACCTAACCTAACCTTAGATAGTGTTTTGACATTAAACTAGAAGATGGGTAGCTCGCTTCGCTCGGCTTCTTCTAACAAAACCCATACTAACCTAACCTAACCTAAAATACTGCTTTGTCCTTAAACTAGAAGATGGGTAACTCGCTCCGCTCGGTTTTAGACTTTTACTAACTAACTTTTTTTTAAACCATATAAAAAAATTTACGCAATTATTTCTTAGTCTGTCTACTTTTATTGACCACTGCTCTTTTGACTTTCCGATCCCCTCGGCATTCCTCTCAAATATTTACAAAATATTTTTTTTCGATGAATTGATCATTCGATGAATTGATCATTCGATGAATTGATTTCCGATGAATTGATTTTCGATGAATTGATTTTCGATGAATTGATTTTCGATGAATTGATTTTCGATGAATTGATTTTCGATGAATTGATATTCGATGAATTGATTTTCGATGAACTCGTCGGTTACCCCCCCGCACACCATGAGTCAAATTCAATAGTCGAAAGATTCCATTCAAGTATAATAGAACACTTGAGAATTTTAAAAGAAATATACCCTGACGAACGTGACGATTTGATGGACTATGCAATAATAGCATATAACAATACCATCCACAGCGCGACAAACTTCACCCCATTCGAACTTACATTCGGACATACGGATTCGCGTAACCCGATAGAGATTTTCACCCCAAATTCATTTTTCACCGAATATGCTGAAAATCATAAAAGCAAGCTTAAACATGTCTATAAAAATGTTCATGAAAAACTAACATCCCAAAAAGAGAAAGTAATTAATAAAGAAAACGCTAAAGGTGACACGAATAATGAATTCGTAGTAGGACAGATAGTATATAAGCAGAACCCCTATTCTCGAAGAAATAAAAAACTCAAAAAATTCTTAGGTCCCTATAAAATCTTAAAAATATTAAGTAGAAATCGCGTTGAAATAAGTAGCGACCGTTTAAGAAATAATAAAACCGAAATTGTTCATATTAAAGAATTGAAAAAACCGCCTAAATTACCCATTTTTACAGATTCACCATCTGCACCGCCAGAGCAGACCCGAAATTCCACGATTTAAATAAAAACCCTGGGCTACTTCCAATTAAATTAGGAAAAGCTTATAACAACGTAGACTTTTGGAATTTTATACAGATATACGATATTACAGGATTAATCAATGAATTCTTAGAATTACAAAATTCACTCAAACAGATCAAAATTTCAATACAAAGAAATAGTCATAATGACTACGAACGGGAATTTAGAAATTCATTTAAGATGAGAGGAATATTAGAAAATAAAATTGAATCCCAGATTAACCGTTTAAACCCGAAATATAGACCAAGATCAAAAAGAGCACTATTGAACGGCCTTGGTTCAATAATTAAAACCATTACCGGAAATCTTGACTATCAAGATGCTAAGAAATACAATTTAGCAATTGATACATTGACCAAAAATCAGAATAAAATTAGAACCGTAGTAAAAGATCAAATTACTCTTTTACAAACGTCAATCGAGAATTTCCAATCAAATATAAAAATTTTAGAACATGATCAATTAATACTTAAATCAAGGATTATGCAATTAGAACAAATGATCCAAACCACACGTGTGACAAAAATCGATTATTACCACTATTTTCTATTAAATGTAGTAATTTCACAGAATTCAAGTTTCATGCAAATTATATACGACACTTTCGAAAAAATTGAAGTGGCAATTACTTTTTCAAAATTAAATACTCTACACGACTCAATTGTAGATCCCAAAATACTTCAAAATGAAATGAATAATGTTACTCATAATCTAAAGACGAACAAATTTCCTTTTGAAACAACTTTAGACAATATAAAATTATTAGAAAAAATAACAGAAGTAAAAAGTTATATTAGAGGTAATGAGATAGTTTTCATTTTAGAAATACCTATCGTGGAGATTGAAACTTATGAATATTACCGTTTTCACCCATTACCTACCCCTACAGCAAAATCATTTAAAGTTATAATTCCACATTCAAAATTCCTTATCATTAATGAGCAACGCTACGCCTTTTTGGAAGACGATTGCCTAGAAATCAATCAAGGACTCTTCATCTGCAGACAAGTGCATTTGACCAAAACTAGAGGCACCAAGATCCCGTGCGAATTACAACTGTTGAAATATTCATCGAACATCGACAACTGCCATCAAATCACGATGAACATAGAAGAAAATGAAGTCAGAAAAATCGAAGATAATAAGTGGATAATCATCATCCCCGATAAAATTGTGGCCGTAAAAAGTTGCAAAGACGACAAAGACAATATTCCTTTAAATGGAACTTTTCTTATCGAAATGGACAAAATGTGTGAAGTGAACGTAGGAAACAATTTGTTAAAAACTGCAAAAAACTCTAAATTAATCTTTAAAGAAATTAACTTGCCAGAAATAAAATTTCCTAGTGATTTAGTGAAAAATGAAAAAATATTTGAACCAATTAAATTAAAATCAATTTCTCTAGATGGACTAAAAATTGTGAATAATCATTTAAATGAACAGAACTTAAAATTGAAAGAAGACCACGACAGCACAGTTCACAATAAAATCAGTGTCTATACCATTTTGTTATACACCCTGATTGGAGTTGCAATAATCAGTTACACATGTTACAGACTTAAAATGTTCAAGGAAAAATCTACGTCCACTGACCCCGAGATGTCATCACCCCAGGAGGAAGTCTCAACAATCCAGGCTCCTCAAGTTACAGCTCGAACTTTGTGGTGAACCCCAATAGTTCTCGACTGCGGCCGAAGGTGTTACATACCGTCTCAGCCATCGGACACCATACCTACTCAGCACCCAACATTATCATATAAAAAGATCATGTTTTGCAATGTAACAGAGTAGAATGAATTTAGAATCTTAGAATACATGTTAGAGATAAGTTTAGTTGTAGTTTTTACATTCAACTTCAATGTAATAAAATAAAGATTGTTTTTTAAAAACTTATCTCCGTGGATCGATCACTTAATTTAAGACACGTATTTATAAAAATGAATAAATTCTATTATATTTTCATGTTTCGATCTTGTATGATTTCGCGCCCCCCCGACGAAGCCTTCACGGCCCCCCAGGAGGCTGCGGCCCCCCGGTTGAGAAACGCTGCATTATTATATATAATACTTTATTTCCCCTCGACCTTTCGGTGTTTAGGGTAATTACTACAATTACAAAATATATCATGTCTCATATCAACATCCCAACGTCATATTAACCATACATTACATTACTATTTATTTTATTCCATTCTCTTCCCTTCCAACCATTTCTTCACCCCTCTTCCTATGTCCCTTACTTCCTCCCCATTCCCAGGTAACCTCAGCCCCCTTCCTTCCTTCCTTTTCCCCCTTCTGCTTCCCACCGGGTCTCTTCCTTCCTTTATACTTTCCTGTTATCCTTCCACAATCTCAATCCTTCTTGCCTCTAATTCCCTCGCCCACCTCTCTCCCTTCCATCTTCGTGCAACAGGTCTAATGTGTTCCCCGACCACACTGTCATCTCCCAACACCTCTTCGCGCGGTGCTCTATATCTTCTTTCTCCTCCCCGCACATCCTGCACATCTTTTCCTCCGGTTTCCTCCAATCTCTATTTCCTCTTTCTTCATTCCCGCAACTTAGCCGCGCAATCCTCCTAAACCCTCCCTCCTGTCCTTCCTCTTTCTGACCTCCTTATATCTCCCTGCGCTCCTTGATTTGTCTATTATGACTGCCCTTTCTTGCTCCACCACTTCCTTATCCCTCCTCCACACCTCCTCAATCACGTTTATCCCTTCATTTCTTCTCCTTTCCACCTCTGTCGCATCCACTCCGCATCTCCAGTAATACTCTTTTCTCATCTCCCCCCATGCGTATCATCTTCCTTTCTATTCCTCTCTGGCTCTTTCCTCCCAGCATTCCCTCACTATTCCGATACAAGGTACCGTAAATTTTTCAGGGGTTCGTGCCCTGACAATATTTAAAAAAAAATATATAAAAATTTTAATGAAAAAAACAACACCATATTGTCTTTTCAATATCGAATATAAAAAGCGTAAAGTATGTACGTACATTTATTTGTGTGCGGCGCTAGCTCTTTTAGCGCCCGGAGCAAACCCGCCAAACTGCTATCTTTTTTAAAATATGCACTGGCGTACCGAAGAGGGGAGTTTAGGTGCTCGAAATCTTATTTCATATTCTTTTGATTTAAATGGATGCAATTTAAATATTTTAACATTTTAACCGAATACTAGTTACGGCTAATTGAATTTGCTAATACTCGATACAAATCTCTCGATATACGAACTTTTCGAGATACAAACTATTTTCATATCCTATTTTGATCTCTAGATACGAACCGTGATGTTTTTCTTTTCAAATGAATTAAAACCTGTTTACATTATACTTGTTTCCCTAGTACTAGAAACAGGCTACTAACAGGCTATTACTACAGACAACAAATCAAAAACTCCTGAGCCACAAACCGTGAACCTCAATCACACTTATCCCTTCATTTCTTCTCTTTTCCACCTCTGTCGCATCCACTCCGCATCGGAGTATTACTGGACTCCTTTCTCATCTCCCCCTATGCGTATCATCTTCCTTTGTGTTCTTCTGTGGCTATTTCCTCCCAACATTCCCTCACTATTCTTTTGTCTGTTTCTCTTCTAACTTTCTCCTCGTGCTTAACCGCCCTCCTTCCTGTACCCACTTTCATCTTATCCCTTTTCAGTTCCTCTTACAATATACCCTGGTGTTGTTCTATCTACCCCTAAGATCCATCTCAAATACCTCTCCTGTACTCGTTCTACCTTCTCCCGTTCCTTCCATCCCCATATTTCCACCCCATATAGCAGGATGTTCTTCACCACGACGTCAAACACCCTTAGTCTCCATCTAATATCATCGTTAAACTTCCTCTCTCCTATACTCCACAGCTTCCCCATGACTAATTTTGCCTTCTTTACTCTTTCCCTTATGTGTAGTTCAGCCCCATTGTTCCTCGCTAGTACATAATCCAGATATTTTAAACTCTTTACCTCTTCTATTTCTCTGCCTCCCCATTCCCATTTTATCTTCTTTCTTCTCCCTCCTCCTTTACCGAATACCATTACCTTCGTCTTATCCCTGTTTACTTCTAGTTTTTTTCTTTTCATATAGGGTGACCATTTTCTTAAGAAGGCAATGCGGGACGGAGCAAAAAAAAAAAGGTCCTCATCTCCCAAATTCAAGTGAAGAGCAAAAAAAAGGTCCTCATCTTCCAAAATCCAAGTGAAGAGCAAAAAAAAGGTCTTCACCTCCCAAATCCAAGTGAAGAGCAAAAAAAAGGTCCTCACCTCCCAAATCCAAAATGCGGGACAAAATGTTAAAATGCGGAACCTTTGCGGGACGCATCTTAATGCGGGACAAAATGTTAAAATGCGGGACGAATGGTCACCCTATTTTGATATATTTATCTGCTCTTTCTATCATTCTCTTCAGCTCCTGTTTCCCCTCTGCCACAATATCGTCCGCGTACCCCAATATCCACCACTTCATCTTCCCCACTACCCCCCCCCCCATCTTGTCCCGTCCTCATATTCTCTTCTAGATCCGCTACATACAAGTTGAACAAAGTCGGGCTCAACGGGCATACCTGTCTCACCCCCTTGTTCACCCAAAAACTTTCAGACTCTTCCTCGCCTACCCTCACCTTGCACCTCGTCCTCTTGTATATTTTCTTTATCCTCATTATCAACTTCGTTTCTATCCCCTTTATTTCCATTACCTTCCATAACTCCCCCCTATCCAGCCTGTCAAACGCCGCTTTCAGATCCACGAACGCCATAAACGCTTTCCCTCTTTTTCTCTTTAACCTCTCCTCTACTATGTGGTTAACTGTAAATATTCCGTCAATCGCCCCTCTTCCCTTCCTGAATCCAAACTGCGTTTCCTCTAATAAATCTTTCTTCTCTATCTCATCCAGTAATCTTTCATTCAGCACTTTCATGTATACCTTGTACGCTGTACTCATCAAGGTCACACCTCTATAATTACTTGCTAACTCCTTGTTTCCTCTCTTGTATATCGGTACAAGCACCCCTTCCCACCAGTACTCCGGGTATCCCTCTCCTTTCCATATCCCTCTTATTATTTCTACCAGTTTATTCTTCGCTTTCTCTCCTCCATTTATCCACGCCTCATCCTTATCTTATCTGTCCCTGCTGCTTTCCCTTCCTTCATGTTCTTTATTATGCTCCCTATTTCGTCCCCTGACAGTCCCTCCCCTTCTGATTCGTCCTCTGTCTCTCCTTCTACCCCCTTCCTCCTTTTTTCACTTCCCTCTAACATCTCCATGAAGTGTTTCCTCCAGTTCTCCATGGAAAGCCTGTTACTCCTGTCTCCTTGTTTCCTTCTCATCCTCAGTGGCGCGCCAACGAAATTTGCCGGCCGGGTGCAAGACTTTATTTGCCACCCCTACGTATGTCGACAATACAACACAATAAAATTTTAAATATATCTATATAATCTCATATTTTTAAATCCATTTGAACATTATTATTTGACTGTAAAAAATAAAAAAAAAACTCACATTTTAAATAACTGTTATGTTAATTAAATAACGATTGACGAGGCTTTTTGCCGCCCCTGAAATCTGCCGCCCGTGTGCGGTGCATTTCTTGCACCCTCGGGTTGGCGCGCCCCTGCTCATCCTCTTTATATATTCCCAGGCTTGCTTTTCGTTCCTTATCTTTACCACTTCTTCTTGCTCCTTCCCCACGTATATTATTAATTATGACCCTATGTTCATACGAACGTACATGTTGTCAGCACGAATGTACATCCCGTCACTTTACAAAACGTCGCTTTCGTGTCGAGCAGGGCGGTAACTCAAATTGAGGCATTATTAATCTTTTTCTAAAAGTTTTTGAGGCAATGAATAATATCACAATCTTATTAAAATATAAGTGAAATACGGGGACATAACAATTATTAGATATGACGACTTTAATGGCAAAAAAATGCAAACAGTACATATGTACTACTTACGCATAAATATGTGTTAAATAAAACATACATAATCATACGAAATATACATATTATAAAAATAAGTACGAAAAAAAAATGTAATTATTGTTTGTTGTTTTTATCAGAAATGTATCTATTGTCAACTGACAATAACTGAAGCGCCTCTAGTGAGATTTTGAAAACGGTTGTAAGATAGTCGAGTTTGTTTACTGTTGTTTTCATAGCAAGTTTTAAAAAAAATGTATTTAAAATTGCAAGAAAAAATTAAATGCAACGTGAATTGTTGTGTTTATCTTTGCAATGCAAAAGTAGGTCGTGATAGAGACCTAAGTTTTCATCGTGTTCCGAAACGTGGCAAAAAAAACGTGTTTCTGAATTTACGTGGTGGTGCACGTGTAGTTATGGATAGAAGACAAGCATGGGAATATGTTCTTAGAAGTGGAAAGACAGTTAAAGACCATTTTAGAGTGTGTTCCCGTGTGTTTCAATAAATATCACATGAAGATACCATTGAACCTGTCAAAAATATCCTACCAAAGTCAGCCATGATGTAAAATGCAGTAGCGCCTCTATCGGTAGTGTCAGATGTCAATAGTAATTTGTACTGCAGTTTTATTTTTTCCTGATTTAGGAGCTTGTAACAACCGGTGCTTTTGCGGAGGCTCTGAATTGCTTTCAAACTTCTTTTAATATCTGGGTCTGAATTTTTCGAACGAGCAATAAAAAAAACAAACAAAATCTACGCTCGTACGATCAAATGTACGTTCGTATGAACATAGGGACCAAAAGTATGTACCAAATAATCATATTAACATGCATTTATATGGAGATATACCGCTTAAAGCATGTTCGATTACCGTACGAAAATTTGTAATCCCTAAATTATTAATAAATATTTATTTAGAAGCTTTTGAAACTCGCAGTACTCAAACCTTTAAATTTCAAAACAATTTTTATTTACAAGAAGATGATTTAGCAATGGGTTCATCTCCTTCAGCCGAAATTTTTTAAGACAACTTACTGAATGTATTTTCTAATTTAAGAATAAATTCAGCATAGAATTCTCTTTATGTAAATGATATCTTTATTTGCTGACAAGGTTGTGATAGACAATTTTCCGAAAATTCAATTCACTTTATATACAAAAATTTAAAGTATTCCTGAAATTTTCTGGATTTAACAACTTTTCAAGTTTATAATTTCCATGGATAAAATATTTATAATAGAAACCTACACCGATATTTATTCAAAATACTCGAAGGACAGCTTTTAATTCCATGGTCATCAGATTGGTGTCCATTCCTATATAAAATCGCTGAGATGTCTGTCAGATGTCCTTCCGGAGGTTTTTTTCGAACTTCCAGGTGACCTAGAAAGTTGAAATTTGGCATGTGGTTTCCTGGGAATATTCTTAAGATGAGAAAAATATTCTAAACCTAGAAAATTCAAAAAAGGAGCGAGCCTGCGACCCAAAAAAGTTCCCATGTTATCTTATGGGGAAAAAAAAAAGTTTGTTCGATTGAATTGAAATTCAATATCTGGGGGTATTTGAAACTTCTAAACACGAACCTCTTATTAGTTTTCCGAAATTTTGTTTATCTACTCCGAAATCGGTACCCGAATGATAGCTTAAAATTTCAAAATAGTGTTTTACTTTATTTGAGGATTTTTTTATTGACGAACACAATCCGGTTTTAAGAGTTTCGTTTAACTATCTGCTTGCACCAATGGTTTTCAACCAGGGTATCGCCGCACCTGTCATATATATATATATGAAAGGCGAACTACGAATTAATACGGCTGTCATACTTCCTTTATGGTTTTGATGTCAATAGCTGTGCCTTGCATAAATCCTTTTTATCAAATCGACCAGTTCACCCAAATTGGTAGTATCAAATCAAAACCACTTCCTCTTCTTCTCGGCGTTCCCCAAGGCTCAGTACTTGGCCCACTACTATTTCTAATATATATGTTAGGGTCAAAACTAGTTCTTGGACCTCCTTTGTAATATGTTGCGTTAGTAACCATAACATAATAACATATATGTGACAGATTGTAAATAGACGTAGTAATAAACGCTTATATGTGCTTGGATTTGTGTGTTTTAATTGATATTATCATGAACGCTATAAAGCGTTCTAACATCAGAAGTGGGATGCCTACACCTACAACTAATTTTGGCCAGTATTTGTTGTTCCATACATAAAATATTTTGAAAATGATTAAAATGAAAAAAACAAAAAAATGACAGAAAGATTGACAGTTGCAAAAATAAATTGAAATGTCAAAATTGGCTGACAAGAGTTTTGAAAATGGAAAATACAAGTGCTATATTATAATTAAACTGTAAAAAATAATTAACCCTAAAACATTGCGTACCCATATTATGGTGAGCTACAGTGATACGTAGAAGTTGAAATGTTCTAGAATGAATTTGGATAAAGTACATTAAAACTAATAGCAAGGACTGGAAAACACTACAAGATGCAAATAAATTTTTCGATAACATTGCAAAGGTTAAATAAAGAATAAGCTAAAGGTAGTATAGAAATTTGACGCCAAATTATAAGAGAATAATGAGGTATGGTATTTATAATTTGTTCTTGATAATTTAGAAATTTTGGATAAAGACTTAACAAGGTAAATCAAAGAATTTTTGTTGGAGTTTTTATTAATTATATTCCTTGTATGGAATCATATTAGATAAGATTATATTTTGCATTGGCAGATGACAGATGACAAATGACAGATAATAGTAGTTGTCATTTTTATTTTGACAGTTTTACCAAGTTTTTTGTGTAATTTTTCTAAATTTTAAATTAATGAATTACAGAATTATGGTCTCAATAAAAGTGTGTTATTTCTTTACGAAATATATTGAAACCTGCAAGTATTCGAAATATCACTGGTAGTGACATTTTAAATACGCAAATCGAACAATTTTATTATTATTATGAGTATGCTAAAAAGAAAAGATTTTATAATTTCAGAAAACTAGCTTTAACAGAAATGCAAATTTAAAAAAAATTAAATCAAAATGAACGTAAAAATTTTAGTTCTCCCAAGTTCAATAATACAAAAGTACTAAGTTAAGTTTTTAACTGATGTGGTAATTGTGGAAACACAGACAAAAATTGACAGCCGAAAGGTGTCAAAGTTGTCTTGTAAGGTGTCAAAGATGTCTTGCTCTTAGGTCTGTACTAATGGTACATATTGGACGAATGTGCTAATATAAATGACAGATTTTACAATTGATGCACATGCTATGTAATACTAAATGTGAACGATGTAATACTGTGCACATTGCTTGCACAGATCTTTTGTTACAGCTATTGCAGGTTTAGAACATATTTTAGAGGCGGGAGATAAATTCATTTAATGTATTCTTTGTTCTTTGGAGATCTTCAACCAGGACTAAAACAGTGAGAACCGTAAGGTTCTGCTTAATTTTACTTGTTTTACCAATGCGATTGATAACAGATCAAGGTGTGATTTACTTGAAATGGCAAATGTAATGATCTGAAGAGAAATAATAATAAAAAAATGTCAGAATGGACGAGCGTTTGTCTATTGACAGACAAATAGTACGAAGGTAACTAGTTAGATGATGATGATTAAAAGTGACGATGATTAAAGTGGTAAGAGATATATTATTGCTTTGATTAAATAAGAAGGCACGTTGCGTGTGGGATAATAAGGTACTGAGTAGGAAGCAGCGACACTCACTGAGCTTGTTGGGTGCTGTAGACAACCTGTAATGAAATGAACTGATTGATAGTTGATTTGAGAATTGATAGCTTGTTGAGTACCGCAAGACACACTGGTCGTTTTTGTTTTGTTGGCTCCGGATGGTCAGGGATCTCAAGGAGTTCAGAGGAACTCTGGATGGTCAGGGACCTCAAGGAGATGTGTTTGTTTTGTTTGACTCTGGATGGTCAAGGACCTCAAGGAGTTCAGAGGAACTCTGGATGGTCAGGGACCTCAAGGAGTTGTTGACCTAAAATGGTCGTGTTTGTTTTGTTGACTCTGGATGGTCAGGGACCTCAAGGAGATGTGTTTGTTTTGTTTGACTCTGGATGGTCAGGGACCTCAAGGAGTTCAGAGGAACTCTGGATGGTCAGGGACCTCAAGGAGTTGTTGGACCTAAAATGGTCGTGTTTGTTTTGTTGACTCTGGATGGTCAGCGACCTCAAGGAGTTCAGAGGAACTCTGGATGGTCAGGGACCTCAAGGAGATGTGTTTGTTTTGTTCGACGCTGAATGTTCAAGGACCTCAAGGAGTTCAGTGAAACTCTGGATGGTCAGGAACCTCAAGGAGACGGGCAAAACAAACATTATGTTTTCGTTTACTCTGTTTTATTTTGCAGTTATTAAATTCTGAAGATGCCGCGAGGACGTGGCAGGAGCAGGACGGCCGTGTTACGATAATAAATTGTTTTATTTTCAGTTAAATTTAGATGAAGCCGCGAGGACGCGGTAAGATCAGGACGGCCGTGTTAGGGTCAAAACTAGTTCTTGGACCTCCTTTGTAATATGTTGCGTTAGTAACCATAACATAATAACATATATGTGACAGATTGTAAATAGACGTAGTAATAAACGCTTATATGTGCTTGGATTTGTGTGTTTTAATTGATATTATCATGAACGCTATAAAGCGTTCTAACATATATATTAATGACTTCTCCTTCTTCATGGATTCTAAATCAATACTTTATGCGGCTGATACAACCATATTGACTACAAACTCTAATTTAAACAGACTTCAATCTGAAAATCTCTCACTAATTGACAGCGCTAATACCTGGTTCACCAGCAATAAACTATCCTTGAACACTACCAAGTCCCAAAGCCAGCGGCGGCGCTAGACCAATCGTGGACGTCGGCGAAATTAGCTTTGCGAGGCCCTTTTCATTTCACAGTAAAAAAAAAAAACGATAGTAAAAACAAACCTTGATTTGGCCTAGTCTTAAGCATACGGGAGGGGCAAGTCATAGCTCAGCGGTGCGAGGTGTAGAACTCGAACATTTTATTACTTAAAATGAAATACGAAAATATTTATTTTAAAGACATATAGGTATTATGATTATTTATTTTCGTGGTTAATTTTTTTAAATATTTTTATTTTCTTTTAAATTATCTTTCACCTACTAAGCCATTTTTAATAGAAATTATTTCGAATGGGAAATATTATTTTTCAATATTTTCGGACCCGATTTTCATTTTTAAACAGTGAATTTTGAATGAAAGTTTTTATGCACAATATATAGAACAAGATTAATACTTAGAAAACGTTATTTATTTAAAGTCGAAGTAATAGAATGCAATGATGAAACCGACAAATATACAAATTTTTGTCCAGCAAAGTGAAATGTAAAAATATCATAAGTCATAGTTAATATATAATATTTAAACTTTCAATAACTTGTAAAATTTTTGCCAGGCCCCTCAAGCGCGAGGCCGTCGGCGGTCGCCGACGCCTAACGCCGCCACTGCCCAAAGCTTACTCATAACCACTAAGACACATGACTATGACAATCGCCCGTATGTAAGATTCCTTGGTATACATGTAGATCCCCATCTAAGATGGGACCAACCTCTATTATCCGGATTCTTTTAAACGAGGAAATTATTTTACGCTATTTTAATTCGCTGTGTTACGCCACTGTGTACCGGTTTTCACATAATGACGTGTCTCGACGTGCGATTTAAATATTTTCTTTTAACATTACAGATACATCATCGAAAAGAAATCGTGTTGTACTATCTTTAAAAGACAAATTAGATATCATCAGTGCATTGAAATGAGGTGACTCAGGACGTTATTGGTCTGATAAATATGGCCTCGGCACTTCCACAATATCGGATATAAAAACAAAGTGAAAAAATTACACAGTTTACTGAACGTATATATATCAATAAAAAAAAGATTCATGCTTAATGTACGTAATTTTTCTTTCCTGTTTCTCCTCACTTTTTTTCGATTATCCGGAGTACCGTCATCCCCGACCTAGTCCGGATAATCGAGGTTCTACTGTATTTATATTGCAGACAAAGATTAATAGATTTTCCCATATGGTTCTAATACTTCTAATCTAATTTATTGCCAGAGTTATCCTAATCCTTATTATGTCTGATTAAGGATTTACGATTCACTTTTCATGTTACGTTTACAAAAATCTCAAGTTACAATAATAACCATGTCTACCCTTATCTTAAATGCCCTTTCTAAGAAATAGATTATTCTTTATCATTTAACATTTTTAATATTTTACACTAATTGGATGATTTTACTGAATTAATTTATGAAATTTTATATATGAAACTAGCTGAGCACCCGTGCTTCGCTACGGTATATTGACGATCTCGTTAGTGTCATTAGTGTAAAATACTCAGTTTGTTTTTAAACATGTGTATGGGTAACATTTATAAGAAAAACCTAGTCGATATCTCATTTGTCCTAAGAGATATTGAGGAATCCGTGAAAAAACATTTTACTCTTTTTCACCACATAGAGGTCGAACTTCAAGAAATCCCTTCATAGTGGGTTCTTACGAACAAACGAAGGAAATATGAAGGGTTCTATACCCTGAAGGCCCATTTCGAGATATTATAAAAAGACACCTATGTGCCAAAAAGAAACCCTATAACTCAACAGACACAGGAAATACGACGGGATGTAAAATTCACCCCGATTGTAGATTCACCCCTTTAGGGGTTTATTAGGACAAAATCCTGAAATACATTTTTCGGCATTTGTGTGGGTAATCTTTATAAGTAAAAACTAAGTCGATATCCCATCGACCCGAAGAGATATTAAAGAATCCGTGAAATCACATTTCAACCCTTTTCGCCCCTTAGGGATTGAATTTCGAAAAATCCCTTCTTAGTGGCTGTTTACGTCATGGAGGGAATATACTCTCCAAATTTCAAGTTTCTAGGCCTAGGGGTTCGGGCTGGGCGGGGATGAGTGAGTCAGTCAGTCAGTCAGGACACTGCCTTTTATATATATAGAAGACTAGCTGAGCACCCGTGCTTCGCTACGGTATATTGACGATCTCGTTAGTGTCATTAGTGTAAAATACTCAGTTTGTTTTTAAACTTGTGTATGGGTAACATTTATAAGCAAAAACCTAGTCGATATCTCATTTGTCCTAAGAGATATTGAGGAATCCGTGAAAAAACATTTTACTCTTTTTCATCACATAGAGGTCGAACTTCAAGAAATCCCTTCATAGTGGGTTCTTACGAACAAACGAAGGAAATACGAAGGGTTCTATACCCTGAAAACTGAGTCACCCTTTTTGGGGTTGGTTAGGGTAAAATTTTAAAATAAGTTTAAGTTTAACTAAGTATGGGTAAGTTTTGTAAGCAAAAATCAAGTCAATATCTCAATAGTCCTAAGAGATATTGAGGAATCCGTGAAATCAAATTTCAGCCCTTTTCACCCCCTTAGAATTTTGAAAAGTTTAATATTAGTGGGTGCTTACGTCATGGAAGGAATATATTTCCCGAATTTCATGTCTCTATGTCAAGAGACGATCTATCGAATAAAAAATACCAATGAACCCTGTTAGGGATAAATTAAAAAAAAAATGTCAACACGCTTACTAAATATTTTAAAAAGAAAGCTAAGTAGGTTTCTATTTAATAGAAACCTATGTAAGGTTTCTATAATTCACCCCGAATATAGATTCATGCCTTTAGGGGTTGATTAGGGCAAAATCCTGAATTTTTTTTTGCTAACATTTCTATGAGTAACCTTTGAGGTTACTATCTAAGAGATATTGAGGAATTCCTGAAATCATATTTCACCCCCTTTTTACCCCCTTAGAGGTCTACTTTCGAAAAATCACTTCTTAGTGGAATATATTTTGCGAATTTCATGTATTTATGTCCAAAAAAACGTTCTACCGAATAAAAAATACCCATTTACCCCTTTAAGGGTGAAATTTTAAATAACTGTCAAAATTATTTCGAGGTATTTTAAAAAGACATCTATGTGCCAAAAAGGAATGTTATGACTAAACAAACACAGGAAATACGACAAGATGTATAATTCACCCCGAATGTAGATTCACCCCTTTAGGGGTGGCTTAGGATAAAATACTGAAATAAGTTTTTGGCATTTGTATAGGTAATCTTTATAAGCAAAAATCAAATCGCTCATAACTTATTGGTCCTATGAAATTTTAAGGAATCCTTGAAATCACATATCCCCCTTTTGGGATGCAATTTTTAAAAAAATTCAAAACCATTTCGAGATATTAAAAAAAAAAAACAACCATCAGCCAAAAATAATTGTTATGACTCAACAAATACAGGAAATACGACGGGATGCATAATTAAGTCCAAATGTAGATTCACCCTTTTAGGTGTTGATTAGGACAAAATCCTGAAATAAATTTTTCGGCCTTTGTATTAGTAATCTTTATAAGCAAAAACCAAATCGATATTTTATTGGTCCTCAGAGATATTAGAAAATCATTGAAATCTCATTTCACCCCTTTTAACCCTTTAGGCGGAAATTAAAATAACCGTGAAAACTATTTCGAGATATTTAAAAAAGACACCTATGTGCCAAAAAGGTATGTTATAAGTCAACCAACACAGAAAAAATGACTGCATGTATAATTTACCCCGATTGGAGATTCACTCCTTTCGGGGTTGATTAGGGCAAAATCCTAAAATAGGTTTTTCGGCATTTGAATGAGTAATCTTTGTAAGCAAAAACCAAGTCGATATTTTATTGGTCCTAAGAGATATTAAGAAATCCTTGAGTTCACATTTCACCCATTTTCACCCTTTAGGGATGTAATTTTAAAAAACTGTCAATACCATTTCGAGATATTTTAAAAAGACACCTATGTGCAAAAAATAAATTTTATAACTCAACAAACACATGAAATACGATGGGATGTATAATTCACCCCGTTTGTAGATTCATCCCTTTAAGGGTTGATTAGGACAAAATCGTGAAATAAGTTTTTCGGCATTTGTATGGGTAATCTTTGTAAGTAAAAACCAAGTCGGTATCTTATTGGTCGTAATAGATATTAAGGAATCCTTGAATTAACATTTCACCCCTTTTCACCCTTTAAGGACGTAATTTTAAAAAACTGTCAATACCATTTCCAGATATTTTAAAAAGACACTTATGTGCCAAAAATAAATTTTGTAACTCAACAAACACAGCAAATACGACGGGATATATAATTCACTCCGATTGTAGATTCACCCCTTTAGGGGTTGATAAGGACAAAATCCTGAAATCAGTTTTTCGGAATTTGTATAGGTAATTTTTGTAAGAAAAAAGCAAGTCGATATCTTATTGGTCCTAAGAGATATTAAGAAATCCTTGAAATCACATATCATCCCTTTTCCCCCTTTAGGGATGTAATTTTAAAAAACTGTCAATACCATTTCGAGATATTTTAAAAAGACACCTACGTGTAGAAAATAAATTTTATAAGTCAACAAACACATGAAATACGACGGGACGTATAATTCACCCCGTTTGTAGATTCATCCTTGTAAGGGTTGATTAGGAAAAAATCCTGAAATAAGTTTTTCAGCATTTGTAAGGGTAATCATTGTACGTAACAACAAAGTCGGTATCTTATTGACCCTAAGAGATATTAGGGAATCCTTGAATTAATATTTCAGCCCGTTTCACCCTTTAGGGATGTAATTTTAAAAAACTGTCAATACCATTTCGAGATATTTTAAAGAGACACCTACGTGCAAAAAATAAATTTTATCTCAACAAACACATGAAATACGATGGGATGTATAATTCACCCCGTTTGTAGATTCATCCCTGTAAGGGTTGATTAGGACAAAATCGTGAAATAAGTTTTTCGGCATTTGTATGGGTAATCTTTGTAAGTAAAAACCAAGTCGGTATCTTATTGGTCCTAAGACATATTAAGGAATCCTTGAATTAACATTTCACCCCTTTTCACCCTTTAGGGACGTAATTTTAAAAAACTGTCAATACCATTTCCAGATATTTTAAAAAGACACTTATGTGCGAAAAATAAATTTTGTAACTCAACAAACACAGAAAATACGTCGGAATATATAATTCACCCCGATTGTAGATTCACCCCTTTCGGGGTTGATTAGGACAAAATCCTGAAATTAGTTTTTCGGAATTTGTATAGGTAATTTTTGTAAGAAAAAAGCAAGTCGATATCTTATTGGTCCTAAGAGATATTAAAGAATCCTTGAAATCACATATCATCCCTTTTCATCCTTTAGGGTTGAAATTTTAAAAAACTGTCAAAACCGTTTCGAGGTATTATAAAAAGACACCTTATAACTCAACAAACACAGGAAATAAAACGGGATGTAAAATTCACCCCGATTGTAGATTCACCCCTTTAGGGGTTGATTAGTAGAAAATCCTGAAATACATTTTTCGGCATTTGTATGGGTAATCTTTGTAAGCAAAAACTAAGTCGATATCCCATCGACCCGAAGAGATATTAAAGAATCTGTGAAATCACATTTCACCCCTTTTTCGCCCCTTAGGGGTTGAATTTCGAAAAATCCCTTCTTAGTGGGTGCTTACGTCATGGAGGGAATATGCTCTCCAAATTTCAAGTTTCTAGGCCCAGGGGTACGGGCTGGGCGGTGATGAGTGAGTCAGTCAGTCAGTCAGTCAGTCAGGACACTGCCTTTTATATATATAGATAATACCAAAATTACCTCCCTTACACACTGTCCTAATATTGTACCGAGTGTTTCTTTTTAATTTGGTGATTACCTTTACCCCGTCGGATGACGGTGTAACGAATCGTTTTAGACCGCAGGAACAATGACCAAACTTTCACAAATCACCCTTTGCGATAATTTATTTAAAAAGGGGTTGCCATAGTTTTTTCATGATTTTACAAGGGGTATTTTAAAATAACATTGTTTAAGAATTCAGATAATAAAATAAAAATTAGAAAGCTTACGTTACAGCTATGTATCTTTAGAAATTTTTTAAATGGTTCATTGTTCAAGAATACATTTGTTCAGAGTTATTGCTTAATAACTTTGAACACTAGCATCTTCTTGAACAATGCTAAACCCTTTTTCTTAGAAATGCGACTAGAAATGACTTATAAAAACACAAGTCTCTCTGAAGACGAGATCAGACAGTATTCGGTCCGGTTAGCGTAAAGAACTTATTTTTTGAATTCTTAGATGCATTGTATCGGCATTCTGGTGGTCTATCCGATTCTATTTGTTTTAATCTTTTCATTATTTTAATATCTATATTTTAATCCTTTTGTAAATATTACTTTTAATAAATCAAATTTTTTAATTTTAAACCGTCTTACTTAACGTGTGTCACCTTCACCTTTAAGAACTTAAGTGAACAGTTAAGTCCAGACTATTAACAAGATGACTGATCAGTCGGTTGGTAAGTACATATATGAACATATCATTTAATGCTCATATCGTAATGATGAACCCTGGATAACACTCACGCCTACTACCCGAACTCCTTTAGTCAGAAATTTCATTTCAGTTTGAGATCGGACTTTATATAATATCACAGGCTTGCTACCTAGTTGATAATAAATGGTACATTGTAAAGTAACGTAGCGGGAACACTTTTGTGTTCTGAAATCACTTCTTCGAAACTCAAAATCGATTTAACCTTAGCCAAACATCTGATGAATGTAAATCATATAGTTGCCTTCAAATAAAAAATTGCATATTTTAGTAAAAAAGGCTTAAGGTGGACGTCTAAGAAATTTAGCTTAAGGTTAAATCTACTCGAAGTCCACAAGATTAATAAACACAACTAATATTCACATAAAATAACACAAATATTCTCATTAAACCATGAGCTTCTTCCAGTAGGAACTACGGCAGTGAAGAAACCACCAAAATATGCCTTAGTAGAGGCCACTGTTGATGGACCTATGGATATCTTCTCCGACGAGATAGTCATTGACTGTGTTACACAGTTTAACCTAATGTGTGCAGTTCGAGTATATCAGGGAAAGGTGAGGCCTGTACTATTATCTGTACTCATGGAAAAGCTGATACTCTTCTAAAAGAAGTTGAACTTTTTATTTTATGTGTGAAGTTTTGCATCTTATTTGAACGTACGAGGGTAGGTCAATAAGTACTTACAAAACAATTGAAAAACACATTATTTTGGGTTAATTCATTTTTATTTCTCAACATAATGTCCTTTTAGCTCCATACACTTACACGCCCAGCGTTTCTCCGACTTTTTCAAGTCATCCAAAACGTAAAATTCCGGAAGGCCCTTAAAATAGACATTTGTTTCAGAGATTACCTCCTCGTTCGACGTGAACCTTTTTCCAGCGAGCCATTTCTTCATGTTTGGAAACAGGAATAAGTGGTAAACACGGCACCCATCTTGCCGATATCTTTTTCATACCCAATATTTCGTGCAAAATTGAACCACTGAGCTATGTGATATGCCTGTGGCCTCAACAAGTTCACGCACTTCGACTCGTCGATCACTCAAGACCATATCGTGGATTTTGTCAATAATTTCTAGCGTAGTCACCTCAAGTGTACGTCTCGAGCGATGTTCATAACTTATGGATGTACGACCACTTTAAACTCATTCACAATTGTAAACAGCTTTAAACGCTGGTACAGATTTGTCATGAACTTCATCCAACTCGGCATTTAATTCTTTCGGTGTTTTGCCTTTCAAATGAAAGTGTTATATCACTGCACGAAACTTGTTCGAAAATAACAAAAGTTGTTTGCTTAAATCGATTGTAAAAATGAAACCACGCGATGGATATGGCTGAAAATTTGCCAGCGGTCTATTGACAGATGGTACTTTTCAGAAACAAACTTGTTTGTATACTACTAGCTCTTAGATTTTGTAAGGATTTATCGACCTAGCCTCGTATTATATTCTTGTCTGTGATATTTGATGGTAAGTGGCTTCTTACAGTAGGGTGACCATTCGTCCCGCATTTTAACATTTTGTCCCGCAAAAGTCCCGCATTTTAACATTTTGGAGGTGAGGACCTTTTTTTTGCTCTTCACTTGGATTTAGGAGGTGAAGGCCTTTTTTTTGCTCTTCACTTGGATTTGGGAGGTGAGGACCTTTTTTTTGCTCTTCACTTGGATTTGGGAGGTGAGGACCTTTTTTTTGCCCCGTCCCGCATTGCCTTCTTAAGAAAATGGTCACCCTATCTTACAGCCTATCATCAGCACCCTGTGTCTGGTCAAAAATTTTAATATACCTACTTTTATTCTAATTTCTTATCGTTTGTCTGTGCAAGGCTCGTTTTAATTTTACATCTATAGAAATTTAATCATCTATTTTTTTATTTATTTGATTTAATTACATTCTAGTCATAAAGATGCGGCTATGTTTGCCGCAAACAGCCATTGTTCCTGTGCGTCAAAAATTTTGACTAACTAACAAATATTCTCAATGAAATCACAGACATGTACAATTTCGCGCTGATAGGTTTAACTTCAAAGCACTGCTTATAACTTGAAATTTTATTCTTACCTGCACTATTTATTTAAGGTCACACTTGTATTTATTTACCTCACGGATAAATATAGGCTATTCCAAACCTTTAAGCGGAACTAGTTTTTAAATCTAGTAATTGTTATCTTTAAATCGAACTTTGTTCATGTCATTTTGCGTCATTTTGTTTAAGCTTTGTAAATCATACTCACATTGCAAATTCTAGATTAAATTGACTATCCTTATAAAATGTCCTTTTCATTGAATTTTGATTTTTTTGACATTCTTAATAAAAAAATCCCAATTATTTATTTTTTTTTGTCTTCAAAACATGTAAAAATGTATTATATTTTATAACAAATGCCATTCGTTTCCATGGTTTCACTGTTGGAATTTTAAATTTTCACATACCAACATGAAACATGAAATAACCCAAGCAAGGTCCCTTCTCGTGACAACCCAAAAGAAAGAAATTCCCATTTAGTTCCGCTTAAATCAAAGAAATGACCTATAGTTGTAAAGTAGTATTTACTGTTTCTTTAATAACTAAATTCGTAAAACATAACAAAAAACAATCTCATTTAATAACATTTAAACTACGCTTTATGCATTTTCTAATATGATTATTTTTTCATTACTTTGTATTCTTGTCGTATATAATTCGCTACTCCCAGGATGTAAAGTGATAAGTCCACTTTTTCAGTATTCACATTGGAACAGATTTGAAAACAGTTTTGCCACAAAAAAGGGGCGTAAATGAATATTTCCTATGATATGCCATGTGCAAAGGTATAATAGTAAATTTTAGAAATTCCGATTGCGAAAAATGCGTATTTATTTTCAAAATTCCATATTTTATGTTCTCTTGCCAATTTCAACCTGTTTTTCTTTTGCTTAGACGTCAAAAATGGTTTTTCCTTGGCCTAAGAAAGTTTTATAAATTTATGTAAATATACATTTAAGAGTCCGATTAAAAAACTATTACCTTATAGGTTCCAAATCCTAATTTTTTTGCTTCCTTATGACATGTAGACCTTGAAACACGTCTTCCAACCACATCGCTCCACAGTACACTCAATTGACTGTAGTTAGCACGTCTGTTATCCTTAATAATTCTTTTCAATGCACGTTTCTCATTGTCCGTCAGTGTAGTTTTCTTCACGTACTGGGCTTTGGGGCAACTAAACCACTTGTTTTGTACAATTTTACAATATTTCTAATACTGTATCGTGACAAACCTAATAATTTTCCGATATCGGAATTGGATTTTCCTATTTTTGCTAAGTTCACAATGATTAACCGAATTTTTTCATCAATAGCTTTGCCTCTGCCCATGTTTTAAAATTATTTAGACTTAACATTTTTAATACATCACAGTCAATAAACAAGCTTGGCCGATCGGCGTAGCGTAGTGGTAACACATGTGCTCTGCGTTGCGAAGGTCGCGGGATCGAATCCCGTTCAGGCATGGAAATTTTATCAAATAATAATTGTCCTAGCTAATTGCCACAGCAGCAAAGACCAATAAATTAAAAAAAAAAAAAAAAACAAGCTTTGTTTTCCAACGCCTACTACGCATAGCTACCGCAAAAACTCAGTTATTTTATATACAGTACAAGAATACATAAACTCAAAAAATACGTTTGTTTTGCGAATATTATTTTTATAATCACAAATTAAATATTACGGAATAAATTTTGACCCCTTTGCTTCTAATATGATTATATTATCAAAAAATGTACAAAGCAGCATTTACTTTTACTTATTATTTAATAATTTCTAAAGAAACTGAAAATTTCATAGCTGGGCCAACTGAAAGTGGACAGGGCTCGTATACTTACAGCCTTGGACAAATGTATGGAGCACCCTACGTTTTATTGAATTTTAGGATTATTGCAGGAAAAATGGTAAATAAAATAATACAGCTTTTTATGACAACTTTAATCAAAATTATTAATATTTTATGGTACCTCTTCGTGCTTTCCTTGTAGGCATACTGTCCACAAGTTTTTTACGTACATCGGACTGTACATTGAACCATTCGTCCACAATAATTTTCTCAAATTCTTCTTTTGATTGTATTTGTAAAGAGACACCTTGTTTATCAGAATCGACCATAAATTTTCAATTTGCCATAAATCTGGTGACTGGGGGGCCATGCAAAAAGTAGCACATTGTTTTTGGAAAACCATTCATTTGTTGCTTTGGCTTTGTGACAGGGGGCATTATTTTGTTGAAAAACATATTCTGGATTGTCCTCATCAAATAATTTTAATATTGATGGCTCCAAAACTTCATTAAGCATGGTAATATAACGAGCAGAATATTGCGTCCCTCGCCCAAAAAGATTTCGCCTAAGCCACTGACGAACATGCACCCCCAGATTGTTGCCGTAGCAAGCCTCGCCGTTATAAGTCACTTCACGCGTCACTCACGAGTTTTACCAGTGAGACTTCAGCAATTTTGTGATAACCGCGAATCTAAATAATTCGCGATACAATTATATTTATCAATATTCTTAGTTTTTAATCAATTCCAACCAATCACAAACAACCCTAGAGTCATAAACCACATTCCGTCACCAAAAATCATATAAAAAAAGGGTCATTTTTACAATTATAGACAGTTCAAATTCAGCCTTCGACCGTCAAAATTCACTCTTCAAAACAAAAATATCTCGACGTTAAAAAACAAATCTCCAAATATTAAAGTTCGCTCTATTGAAAAACTCACGCTTTCTGTTGTGTGTTTTTCAATCATCGCATCACACTGAAATCACGCTTGCTGCGGTGGTTTTCAGCCGTAAGTTCCACTGCGAAACGCACGCTTTCTGTTGTGCGTTTCGTCGGTGGTTCTCAACCTTTGCGTCACCACGAAACCCACGCTTTTTGTTGTGCGTTTCGTCGGTGGTTTTCAACCGCGCCGTCACCACGAAAACCACGCTTTTGTTGTGCGTTTCGTCGGTGGTTTTCAACCGCGCCGGCATCGCGAAACCTACGCTTTTTGCTGTGCGTTTCGCCGGTGGTTTTCAATCATCCCACCATCGCGAAACCCACGCTTTCTGCTGTGCGTTTCGCCGGTGGTTCGCAACCATCCTATCATCGCGAAACCAACCAGTGCGTTTCAACCTTCGCGAAACCAACAAGTGCGTTTCAACCGTCGCGGAACCCACGCTCGTTGCTGTGCGTTCAACCGGTGCGTATCGTTCGCCACGTACCTCAACTAATCGCGCGCTTACATTCCGCCGCCCCCGGACATCGCCGCCGCCGCCTAGTAACATCACGGCTGAACGCTGGCGCGTAAACGGGGTAAGAAAGCATACGCGCGATACGTTGCGAGGGCCATCTACGGACACCGCCTCCGACTGGTGGAGACCTCAACACCGTACGTCGCCGTCCCCCGGTCCGTTCAACTCCATTTATACCGCACTAACGACCCCAGGGCACGTCTCTTCGCGCCGCCGCCGACACCGAAGCCACCATCACCATCACCAGAGCCGCTGACGGCACTTCCTGAAGTCCTCCGCCCCCAGCAGCAAAAGTCACACGCGTGACGCAGTCTCACGACGCGCTGTTCGTAAGACCGCCGCCGACCGTCGACTGCTGCCGCCCCCACTCGCAAAAGCCGTATTCGGGCTCGTTTCACCGAGCTTTTCAGTCCCGATACGCCACCGTCAACCCCTTCAACATCACGCCGCCCCTCTATATTTTCACCGCCTCCAACCCCCGGAAAATCAACAGAAGGACGGGAACAACATAACAACTCGCACGCTACACCGCCCTATTCGCCATTGGCGTTTTATTATAGAACGAACGCGAACTCGCCGACTGAGAAGACCCTACAGGACTTACGCCGCCAAATCAATCAATTACTGGGAGAGACTATAACGGATACTCCGCTCTCGTCTCCAGCGCGCACTATCGCCACACCGACGACAGCGTGGCCATCTCCCCCAGTTCACAAACCTCTCCTATCACATTCCTCTTCTTCCTGTCCGCTTCAGAGTCCACACCCCGAGATTCCTACTCGCTTCACGAGGAGACATCTGGACTTCTGAAAGCTCCAGCGTAAACTGTATATATATATTTCTGCATTGATGTCTTGTCTTATATTCTCTATTGTTGTGTTTCTCATTATGTATGTTCAATTCTTGTATCTGTTTTATTTCCGTTTGTTTAACTGTGATCATAAATGCCTTATAAATTTTATGTTTGTAATAAATAATTAACTTCCATCGATCTTTTATTTTATAAAATCATCATTATCATCTCCCATCACCACTTTATATTTCAGAGACTGTTTAGTTACGTCGCGGCTCTTCAAGCCGAAATTAGGCAGCACGACCCCGCTCCTGAGCTAGTCCGTGGTCTGTGTGAGGTTGGGACCTAAGGACCTCTTCCGAGGGCCCCTTCCGCAACAAGATCATGATGTTACCACCACCAAATTTGACCGACAGGGATGATGCTGTCAGGATGAAAAGCTTCACCCGGCCTACGTCTTACATAGATGGCTCCAGGTTGTCCAAAAAGCTGATCCATAAAAGAAGAAACCAAACCTTAATTTCGTAAATTTATAGTAAATTAAATTTTATACTGTTAGTGCAATAATTACTTAGAAATTTATTTTTCTGTTAAATTCGTAAGTACATTAAACCATTACAATGCTTACTATATTGGACTCATCAGATCATATGATTTTCGCTCATTCATCAGGTGTCCAATTTAAATGTCTTTTGGTCCACTCAAGGCGAAGTTTTTTGTGTCGCTCGGTCAACAGTTGTTTTCGGCGAGCTCTTCTTCCATGCAAATTAGATTCCACTAGACGTCTTTTAATTGTTCTAGAAGAAACTTTAACTTCTCTATGCTCCCACAGATCTCCAGCCAGCTCTTTTCACGATATTGAGCGTTTACGAAGAACACTTTTCTTTATAAAACGATCATCTCTGGAAGTGGTTACACGTTTTCTTCCGGTTTTTGGTCTGTTTTCATAAGTATCAGTCTCTTGGAACCTTTTGATGGTAATTTACAATTGTTCTAGTTTTAGTCTGAACTGGGAGCTACTATCTTACAATGCTGTGTGATGTCAGATATTTCGTATAAATATATGGACTTCTGTTCCATCCCAGAATTTTTCGAGAGCAACTTTTATTAAAAACATTTTTTATTATTAATTCTTACCATGGAATTTTATGCTAACCTGACTGAGGTATTGGAGTTTAAATTTAGGTGTCAATGGTATATATCATAGACAAAAACAAAAAAGTAAAAAGAATGAAAGGGACGACCACAGAAAAAACAGGGTACCCAAATTAAAGTGTTGAAAAAAACAATCTTTATTGCCCCGCGCCCCATTAAAACACAGCGCACAGGGCATGTGCTGTGCCTATCATACCCTAGATACGCCTTTGGGCATCTACATTTAGTACCTTATTGTTTCTGTAGTAAATAATTCTTCTTTAGATAATATTTTGGAGCGGGAGGAAAAGGAATTCCTGAAAATCACTTGGGCCTTTATCATTAATTCTTATTACATAAATCAGCACAATGTTATCAGCACAATTATCTATAAATTTAATTTACCAATACAATTCGTCAACTGCTGTACATAGGTCTTCAAATTACAAATTACATCTCCAAACCTTTCTATCTTGACGTAACAAAGGCCATGTTCTATAATTCTCTTAATATATCAAATGGTCAATTCGGAAACTTAAACCAAAACGTTCTTGTGAACCTGACTTAATTAGACGTCATATCATTATCACTGTAAATATTGTTTAACTTGTCTGCCAGTACCAACATTATTCCTGATAAAGGAAAATATCGAGAATTTGTTCAACATTCAAATCAGGAGATAGGAAATTATTGAATAATTACCGGCCAGCATCGATCAGTTCACCCTATGTGAAGGTTTTCGAACAGATCGTGTATATGTTACTGTAAAAGCCCGTATATTGGTAAATCTTAGGTTTTACTGGAAAATCTTAGGATTTACCGTAGTTCGGGCTTTTACAGTAACATATATATTGTTTCTCCCAATATAACATCACATCAACACGGTTTCGTACCTAAGAAATCAACCACTACGAATCTTCTGACTATCATCCAAATTATTGCGTATATTTTAGATCAGAGTTACCAGATAGATGGTGCCTATTTAGACATGAGTAAGGGATTTGACAGGGTACTGCATACATTTTTGTTGAAGTGCTTAAGTTCGTTCAATGTTTCTGTTGATGCACTGGAATGGTTTGTTTCATACTTAAGTGAAAGATTCCAATACGTAGAATACGAAGGTTGTCGTTCAAGGTCCTTTTTTACCCTGTCAGGCGTTCCGCAGGGATTTAACCTTGGGCCTATGATATTCCGCAACGTATCTTAGGAAATTCTATCATTTTATTTGCAGATGATAGAAAGTTATATAAGGTAATTAGTAATACCGCAGATTGTCTTGCTCTGGAATGCGATCTTGAAATACTATCAGATTGGTGCTCTGCTACAGGATTATATTTGAATCCAACTAAATATAAAATTATGTCATTTGCTAGAAACCAATCCCCTTAACTATTTAATTATAAAATGAGCAACACTTGCTTGTAATGAACTAAGGTAATTAAAGATTTAGGCATAATTTTTTTATGAAAGTCTCAGTTTTGTAACTCATATAATCAAAATGGTCAGTGAATGTTATATGTTGATTGGGATTATATTGAGAATGGCAAGGGATTTCCGGAGAACACAGACGTATATAACATTATTTAATAGTCTGGCAAGAAGTATGTTGAAATATGGGTCTGTGGTTTGGTCTTCCTTTCATTTTAAATATATAAAACTTATTGAGGCAGTGCAAACGAAATTTTTGCGCAGTGTGGACTTTAGAACAACAAGCCTATATCCTAAATATGAATCATCTGAGGTATTACTTGCAAAATATTCAGTAGTAGCATTGAATAAAACACGTGATACCAGCAGCTTACTTCTGCTGTACAAAATACTAAATGGCGGCATGTGTCGTTCAGAAATCTTTTCTCAGATTAATATCAAAGTTCCACGTTCCAAGTTAGAGTGAGAAGGAAATAGTTATTTGTGTATCATGGGCAAAAAGTAGATCTTTTTGGCAAAGGTGCACATTATACTTTTTGGGCGTCCAAAAGTAATTTTTATTAGAAAAATTTAATTTAATTATTTACATTGCAAAATTTATGGTTATTGATCACCTATTACAATTATAAATGTTTGACTGGCAATTGATTCCATGTAACCATATAGATCTTGTAATTTAAAAAATGACACATAGAAGGAGCCAGTATCCAGCGGCAAAAAAAAATAAAATAAATAAAAATAAGCGAAACGGTTTATAGATATATCAACATAACTAAACGTAAAATTTTTACGTTGAGATGTTTAGTAAACTGTCAACGGTAACGTTCAGAAGGTAACCGTAGTGAACGTACTAAACTGTTTAGGGCGCTGAACGCGCCCATTTTACGCGCAAAAAGTTTATTTTGAGCGTATAATTTTTTTTTACCCCATATTTAAAAATTTTTCCTTTTACTTGCAAATTTAATAAATAAATATAAGTTTGTATATGTATACATACACATATTGTTAAGTATATGTTGTAAGTTGTAAATGTACATGTATTTTTATGTTTGGGCACATTTGGGACCACTGGTCTGTAGTGTCCTTAATTATAATAAATAATACATAAATATCGCCCATCTATTCCTAGTAGTCTCGTGGAGTTCATTCCAGAATGTTTCTTGTCCATTTACAATTAATCTCGCAACATGTTCAGACCATTTTCATTTCAGATTGGCTACCCGCTCTATTATGTCACTTACACGTATTTGTTTTCTGATCCATGAATTTGTTTTGTGAGGTGGGCTTCAAGCAGCATTTAAATTTCAAAGGAACAATAAGATGTGTATCCATACAAGCAAGTTTCATCGTACACGTAAATGTGCCTACAGACGGTGTGACAAGTCACGGCCAATGTTTATACTTGTCTAGCTCCGTGGATCCTGGGTAGGGGCAACAAGTCACAAGTTATAGCCAACGTACACTGGGCTTGCGCAGCCCGGTGTTCGCTTCCGAGGCGGTATTCTATCACAAGTTAAAGGAGGTTGACCAACATTGGTGCAGACTTGTACATGCATGTTAGCACCGTACACAAGACGCGCACACACTTGTCATCACATCAGTAGAGAGTGTTGTGCTCAAAAGGAAGGTTATAACAATTTTTGCGTAATTATGAAGTCTACTTAAAGTAAAAAGTAATTTTTTGTACTTTTAATCTAATTTAAACAACAAAAGCAAGGTCGAAGCTGCGACCATAACGTAAGACCACTGTCAGACGCCATTTTACGCCATGATGTCAGACGCCATGTTCGCTATTTTTGTACTTGGCCAGCACGGACGCTTCGTCTGTAGGGTACACACATATATCTATAAACAAGTATATGGCGTGTAGCCTATCTCGTCAATGTAAAGTAAGTGTCTGGTAAACTACGAGACAGATATATGTATATGTGTCTCTCAGTGTGCATTTTTCGTAACGATGCGCACGCTCGAGAAACGTCACAGATCATGCTTATTTTGAATTTCATATGAGTCTGTGATATGAGATGTTGGTTATTGGACATAGTTAAGCTCGTATGTGACGGTTTATATTTCGGTACATAATTCAATACATGATTTTGTATATAATACACAAAACCAAGCCAATGCAAGATGTGTTCCGCGAAATTTTGGTCGTGTCTGTGCCTTTCGACCAATAGCGATGTTGGAATATAGACTTGCGCAGAACAAAACTTAAGCACAGATAGAAATGTATAGTTCTATCTCTCACTGTTGCAGACACTTGAGAGTCCCCACGCGCTATATACTTGTTTATAAATATATGGGTACACAAGTACAAGTGTCCGCCAGTGCTACATGTTACGGCCAACGTCAGAACTAGAAGCTGGCGAACGCTGGCACACCGTCTGTAGGCACCTTTAGAGAGCAAAAAAAGTAGTACATAAACCAGCCTTATACAATATTTTTCAAAGAAATAAAATGAGTTACATATTGTAATTTGTTGCATTTAATAAAGTTTTGATGACCGTATTTCAAATATTTATAATTACCCTTTTATATTACTGTATAAAAAATTATCATAAAAACATACTTTAAAACATTTTGGTTAGTATTTTGTAAGTCTTGGAACGAATTGGGCCATTTTACATTAATTATTAATTACGATTAGCGCGTCATTTTTGCGTTAACAATTAATTGTACTAGTTGTCGAGGGATTCCCGTATTATATCCCGTTGAAACGAAAACATGAGTAGGGAGGAATCACTTATAAATATAATGGACAAATAAAATAATTTGTTCAATTGGGAATAATGTATAGGAGAATTAGTAAAATATTGGAAATAAAATAAAAGATTTTAATATAACATTCCACCCTGAATTGCAAACAATAGAAGTTCAATCAAAAATAATAATCATAATACAATACTCTGTTGTACGCATATTCATTTATTGCTAATTATTTCAAGACAATTAATAATTATAAAAGAGAAGGTTTATAAATTTTAGCATTGTTTGAAGACAATTAAGCTGTGGAATCAATATTTAAATACTCAGTGATTATTGAAAACAATATTTGGATATACGGAGTTCGCATAATGTCAAACATACATCAGAAATAATCACAAAATCTTTAACAACTCCTTAAATCCATCAATTTATTAATATATTAATAATTATTGAATTATTGTTTAACGCGGCGTTTTAAACTACTTCAATTCATATTTAATTACCTAATAATTGACGAGGAAGAAAAATTAAACAGTTATTGTCAGATATTTCGTTGAATATTGACAAAAAAAGAAAAAATAAAATAATAATAATAATAATAATTAGCAGATGTTTGACTTTGTCACTCCTAACTATTTTCACATGTATGTTTTATACATGGATAATATATTTTTGTATTTTATTTAACAGAACTATATACAGTTTTAGGCTCTGCAAAGCATTTTTCAAGGGCGTAATGAGAAATACAATAAACATGTTTTAACCTTAATATTACTACAAAGTATACTTCAGACATACTGTACGATATACTTGAGCATTGTTTTACAAGTGATAAATGAAAAACATGATATACCAGTTAAACATTAGGTTTTTTCCTTGAACAACGAAATGTAAAAACCTTACGTAGTTTATATAGTAACCTTTAAATTAAAAGTAAGAATGTATTTAGTTAATAATAATTAGTTGCAGAAAAATACGATTTTTTCTGCTAAAATAAGATTTTTAGGTGTTTTTGCATAAGGACGAACTTGTTTTAGAACTGCTTTAACATGTTACACGCATATGTTTATTTTTAAAATAAACAAACTCGACACTGTAAAACAATGCACTTTTTTTCACAGACACATTTCGGGTCATTTCACAACTGCCTATAAAAAAAAAAAAAAGAATGTCAGCGTTTGCAATGGTAACAATTTTTACTTAACAATAGGTACTTTAATATTGTCGTATGTAATTGAGTTTAAAGCCTGCTTTATAATAGATGAATAACATTAACACATGGCATTGCCGCATAGCACAGTTGCATAAGGCATAACTACTGTGTTGTAAAATTGCATAACGACATATGCGACATTATTTATATTATATTTAATAATTTTAAAACAGAATAATTATATCCTTAAAATTCACTTTTCAACAAACTGCTGAGAAACTCCATAAGAAAAAAAGGTCAACATGATGTTTATGCTATGCAGTGTGTATGTATCGCGTGTGTATTATATACAGAACAACGATAGACGATAAGGCTTCATCTTTATTATGTTATGCGACCATGGAATGCGCTTACGCTATGCGACTATTGTAAACCAGACCTTAGGCTTGTTTATAATGTAGCTTCATAAACACATATGAAAGGCGCATAGCATAATTGCATATGCCATAACTATTGTGTTTATAATGAAATTGCATAAGAGCATACTAGGAACGTGTGCTTAAGTGAATCAACTGCATATTAGAATTTTTGACGATTGATGCCAGTTTAAACATGGTTAAAATAGACAAAGATATTGTTACTGCAGCAGCATTATTTACACAATGATAATATTAATAATATTAAACACAAAACTACAACCGCTAAAATCATAATCAACTGACACCTGAGAAGTACGGCACTTGCTCGCGACTATTTGCTATATGTTTCTCTGGATACGCATAAGGTGCATAAGCAAAGAGAATATTATTCTGATGAACATCTGCGCTAGGCCTTTACGTATCTATACCAGTGTTTCTCAAACTTTCGACAGTTGCGGACCACTTTCAGAATTCTATGCTAACCGCGGACCAGCAACATCAAGAAAAACATTTTGTTATGCGAAAAGGCCCATTATTAATACTTATGAAATTTTGTGTGCGCAAGAACTGACCCGCGAACCACAGTTTGAGAAATACTGATCAATACTATGCATTCATATTGTAAACAGAATAACGATAGTCCAATTCTTCATTTACTATACGACTAAAGTGGGTTTTAGACGATTCAATTTATTGATCAATTAATTGAAAATGTTGACATTCAATTAATTGATGTGTGTAAAGTGTAAAAATTTCGTCAATTAATTGACAAAAAAATGGATCAATTTATTTTGAAAATAGAACAAGTTCTATTTTTCATCAATTTTTTAGGGAATTCTAGGTATATTTTTATCTGTTAAGATATTGCCAACTGTTAAGTTGTAGCATAACCTCCAAATATATAGTTTGTGTTTTGTTTTCAAATGTGACAGAACCTCGAACGTTCTAATTTAACATCATCTATGGTCTATTTCAAAGTAGAAAAAAGTAGATAGCGCTGCGAACCGAGTACGATTTACACTGATCAAATACAGTATAGCGGGAAATTTAAAATAAGTTACAACTAGGGCATGGGCGTAGCAACTGGGTTAGCAAGGGATTTTTTTTTAATATAAAAAAGGTTAATAAGATATTGAAATAAACAAGGCAGATAATACACTTACGTTATTTATATGACATAAATTCAGTTTAATGTGAAATTTGAAAAAGTTAAATAAAATATTAATTTTAAAAATTATGTACTACAGTCTGTTCCAAACGGTTAAGCGGAACTAAATGGGAATTTAGTTCTTTTAGGTTGTCACGAGAAGGGACCTTGCTTGGGTTATTTCATTTTTCACGTTGGGATGTCAAAATTAAAAATTCCAACAATGAAACCATGGAAACGAATGACATATGTTAAAATTAAATATTTTTTTTTTATATTTTAATGACAAAAAAATAAATAAATGGGAAATTTGTATTAAGAATGACACAAAAAATCAAAATATAAAGAAAATGACATTTTAAAATGATATTAACCTTAACCAAAAAATGTTAATTGTAAGTATGATTTACAAAACTTAAACAAAACGGCCGAAAGGCACGATTTAAACGATGAAAGTAACTAGATTGCAAAATCTAGTTCCGCTTAACCGTTTGGAACAGACTGTATATATAAAAAGAGAGATTTGGCTAAAAGAGTTTAAACAAAGCAATAAAACAAACAATATATCTTCAGAGCTAAAGTTTCTTATTTGAATAATTATTGTAAATAAAAATTAAAAATATATGTATATATGAAGGTCTAAAAATTATATCAATAACTTCTTCTTTGGGCACAATCAGCTGGGTTGTTTTTTGGCCTCACATTAGTCCTCAGTCTTGATTTGTTAAATGTCAAGTGTCAAAAAATATTTATATGTCAGATAACCTAAAAAATATATAACTACGTAAAAACAAATTACATGGAGAATTTTTTCCTTAAAATCTATGCCAAGAATATAAATAAAAGTCTAAATATGTAAATAATAACAAAATATATGTGAAAAATTAAATAATATAAATATTATATATTTCCAATGTACGACACTGAACATCTGTCAACTTGGACTAAAAACAATATTTTTACAGTGTAATAGGGATGACGATCTAAACCAATCCGCAGCAAGGACAAACAGCTCCTATCTTTTACACACATTTTTCTACTTTGAAATAGACCATAGATTCTTTCTTTTGTTTTTGTTCACAGCTTGTAACTATGTGAAGATTTTTTCAATATTTTCATTTTGATAAATATGTCAACATGTTTTACAGTTGGTAATGTAAAAGTTTTCAAAAAAATTTATAAATAAATTGATGTGTGTAAAGTGATGCATTTGTTTCCAAGGTTACCCATAAATTTTTCAATTAATTGACAAAAAAACTTGATCAATTTATTGATCAATTGATTGAACAGTATAAAACCAATTTAAGGCTACGTGCTTATGGAGTTTTATTATAAACAGGGCTTTATGCTAATAAATAACATTTTTACTTAAGGGCAAGGACACAACCAGAAATATTTGTTGAAGAATATATATACATGATAGATTTTATTTATATATGACTCTTGAAAAATTAATAATATTCAAAAAATGGTTAAAGGTTTTTAATTTTAATTTTACTTATATCCTAGGCGTGAAATGCCCTGATACACAGTTTTAGTTAAAGGTGTCTACCAAAATAGAAAAGCATTATATAATCATCTGCTAACTCAGGCTAAATATTAAATACGCCATTAATACAAGGTGACTCAAAAAATACTAATTCAATACAAATAAATAAAAATAATAAACGAAATGAACTGAAAAAAATTAAGAAACCTTTTTTGATGTACTCACATTGAATTTAAAAATACTGTTAAGATACCGTCCCGTAAGGCAGTGCTCCTTAACATATTCTTAGCCACGGCACAGCAAAGCTATTCCCAGAATTCCGCGACACACCAAAGCTCTTCACAAAATTCCGCATCACACCACAAGCAAGAATATATAGCAGAATATAACAGACGACTCTCATAAAGTGTTTACACAGAAATTAAGAGTTTTATAAATTCTATGCATTTGGTTACAATATTTAATTTTTTTTGCATCGATATGTGTTGCGTAAAATATGTAATGGCAACATACCTTCCGCAGACATGATTCAGAATTGGAGTTTATTATAAATATTTATAAATTAATTAAAATTTGTCTATCATAGACAAAACTGTTTATACAATTTTGAATTTCATTTAAATGAAAATTTAGTCGGTCTTAATATTTGTTGTCTCGTATTCGAATTTCTTCTTTAATAATCTTTATTTTCAGATCTTTATGTAAGTCAGAGTTTGAAATATACCATGCGGCTTTACTCAATAAGCGCAGTTTTTTTCTGGAATCGCTGAATAATATTTAAATTTGAGTTTTTTGCACAATATATAATTGAATTACATATGACGAGACAGGTTTTAAAATGTCTTTGTACCATTAGTGGCGGTTGAGACAGAGTGGCGCTGGGACAGTGACCTAATTTTTTTAAATAAAAATTCTGAATTTAAAACCTCATTTATATTTTAAAATTGCATTAAATTAGCTAAATATAACTGCATATATTTATTTTTATAATTTCTAATTCAAAGTTTTTTCATATAAGTGTTAGATTTTAAAAAAATGTATTTAGAAAACAATGCTCAGGTGGACACTACTTGTAGTGTCCCAATTCACAGTGTTCCCATATACGATTTCTAAAGTATTTATCTACGCAAGTAATAAAAATGAACTGGCAAGGGTAACAGCGGCGAGGTTTAGTGTGTGTGAATTTCGGCAGGTCTCTTTAGCTTAGTTCGTCTGTTTTGATTTGTGATAAGTACTCAGACGTAAAACTTAATACTGTGTGTTATATTAAAACTAACGTTCTTAACTATGAAACTATATTATTAATAAAAAATATTGGTCCTCATTGGCCAAAATTGAATATTTCACAATTTGACACAAATGGAAATAGAACATTAGTAGAGAGTTCATTAAAAATAATGGTAATAATTTAGAATGGGGCACCCAAAGCGACAATATTTTTAACCACCGATTATTGAGCTATCTGTAGCTCGGAGCATAATAAAAAAATATATATAATAAAAAATATTTCACTTTCAAGTCGTACTTGAAAGTATGATTTGAAAGCGAAATATTTTTAATTATTTTTATTATGGTCATCAACTTACACATCGCGTTTTCTAGAAACGTCGTGTTCGCTCTACCTTGATACATTGTGTATATCAATTCTAAATGTTTTACGGGTCAGGTTTAATTAGATTGGGAGCCAGAGGACGGGTGGGACAAATTCTGAAAATCGTTTGAAAACATGGGGAAGAAATTCTGAAAATCAATTAAGTACAGGGGGAGTGGTGAAAGTCTGAAAATCTTTTGAGGACGGGGGTGGGTGATAAAAAAAAAAAACAAGGGGCAGAAATTTCATGCGAACTGTTTGAAACTTATTGTTGGGCTGGACATCATTGCAGTTTATGGATCAAAAAGTGTTCACCCCAAATATTTTACCCACCAGCCGCTACTGTGTACCATAGTAACTTATTATGTAGACTTAAACTTAGAGGGTAAAATTTTTACGTGAATTTTAAGGAATGGATCGGCGGCTGTAAACCCCATGTTGTTCAAGGGTCAACTGTATTTGTAAAAACTTTTATTTTAAACGTGTCCGTAGTTGTTTTTGATAAAATTCAATGTAAGTATAAATTCCGGCACAGCAATATGTGAAATGCACATACTATGTTTGTGTCATTTGGAATGTGATAATATAAAAACTGGACGGGATATTCTGTGCTGTTCAAATGAATTTATAAATTCTATTAGTTTCTTTTTTGAGTCACCCGTTATTGCAGATTTACGAAAAGTCATAGGACTAACACAAATATTTTTGTAAAAATGAAATGTTTTCCACACCCTGATGAATTAAAGTGATATCTTAGTTTTTGTTATTTTTATTTTTTAAAAATACTAAACTTTCAAAGTTTTAACTAATATAACATTATCTCATTCCACCCTTTTATATATTAACTATGACAACAATGACTATACTGTTAATAAATTTACAACAGTATCTACCTACGGCTATCAGCACCCGATCATTTAAACAATCCTATAATCTATGTTTCATATGTTATAGTAAATAATTAGCTAACAACTCATCACAGCGGGCATATTGATTGTATGTAGTACAATATAAACATTGAACAGGAATGTACAAACAAAAATTAATAAAAAGCTTCATAAAATTAAATTCGATCAACCCTTATTAAAATACATTTTTACTATAATAAGGCTTATGTCGACGAATAAAAATAATAATAATAATAATTTTATAAAAGAAATGTCTTCTTCTTTTCAGAATACTGCATAAAATTTAGTTTAGAAAATAAATAAATAAAAATACGATGTATATAACTTATTTTACTTTTTACATGTAAGCAATAATAGTGAATAGATTCAAAAGGAAAACACTGAGTAATTTTTGAACTATACTGGTTAAATTTTAACATTGGATGGATTTCAGCTAACTTGTACATATACACCTTACAGCAAGGGTCCCCAATGGCGTAGACAGGACTCATGGTCGGGGAGGGGGTACTTATGATGTTATCTGTAAGACGGGAGCTCGCGGACCCCATACGCGGCAACATAATTATTTGTGGCTCCTGAAATGTTAATGATGAAAAAAAAAAAAAAAATGAGCTTCTTTAGGTTAAAAATATATTTAAAAATGTAAAATATACTCCCTTTTGGATATTTGAAGTTCAGTCACTGCTTATCATTTAATATGAAAAATAGACCGTGACCCAAATGAGTTTGACACCCTTGCTGTTGGTTATATGTTTATATCAAAAACGAAAAGATATGATAATTTCATTATTTGCTGATAAAAAAAATAATGATATTCTTAATCGTGTATAAACTTTCATCTGATATCCATTAGAATTTTACAACTTTTTTTCTTCAATAAATACATATTTGTTTATAGTTCTCGCGGGATATAAAGTCTCAGTATTTCTTATACCTGTGTTCAATTCTCTAAATCCAGCCGCTTGGCCACAGTTGCTACCGAACAGACACATACTCATTTGACGAAATAAGGATGCATTATGCGAATATTGCAAACTATAAAGTTGCCTCAAAAACATACGCTGACAATACTACTGGTAATCTTATATATGTTCTAAGGTTCAAAAAGGTTAGGGACGATTGACATAAGTAGTTAATTCTTTATATACAAAAAAGTAGCACCCTCTCTATCAATAATAGCAACAATGAGCTCTGCCGGTCCGAGGACTAGTGCCAGACCACAGTAAATCTAACCAGTCCGCAAAAACCATAAAAATATACAGCTAATATTTTTTGTAAAAAATATATGCAAGTAGAACATTTATATAAAATTATAAATTTTTATATGTACTAATAAATAAAAAAATATTTATTTTTAATGTGTATTGCAGTTTTTTGCAATAAAAAATACAATATAAATTATATTTGAAATATTTTGTAAATTAATCACAGGTGCACTTAAAAAAAATGGACTTTTGCCGGCCCGCGGTATGTTTTAAATTGAGAAGCAATGCTATAGATAACAATTGACTATACTAAAGATTAATGATTAAAATATTTTATGACTTTACAGCTTACAGCACATTGTAATAAACACAATTTTATAAAATTGTGAAATCAATTTATCGTCTACTCTAAATAAAAGTATAAGTATAAAACTATAAAAACAAAAAATTGATCTTTTTAGTGCTTTTTTAATTAGTTGCCAAATTTAATAAAAGGAAACACACACTTGCTCTAAGCTGCAATAGTCGCATTAATAGTCACTTAATAAAATAATTATGTATTTTAATAAAGGTTTATCTTGCGAACACACAAATAAATACTCACGATCACCAATGACATTGTTAAAATTTTAAAAATCTATAACAATATAAATAACATACTCTCTAAAAATTGCACTGTTTATGAATCTGTAAATAGAAATTAAGTCAGTCACCATAAATCAACGAGGGCCAAGTTTGCAAATCCAGGCGATTTACGCATATCCCAATATTTGCCATTGTACTGCCACACCTCATCGCCATTTTCCATAACTCTTTTACTGAAAAAAAAAAAAAAAAAACACAATAAATTAATAATAATAACAAGTTGTTTCTTACATTTTAGTCCTACTTAATAGTATTGGTCAAAATACGATAAACTTTGTTTGCATCGCTTACTTGGTCAGAAAGTGCTCAAAATATTTTAAAAATTAAACAATTTTCTCGCCCATTAATACTAAAATTTGCATTTTGCGGACAGTTTACAGGCGATATTACAGGCAGTGTCACTTTTACTGATTAGGCACTAAAAGTGACAGTTAGTGCCTAGTCAGTAAAAGTAGTTGGAAATAACACTTATTGAAATAAATTTGAAATGGAATTTATTTGAAAAATGCATTTTTAATAATTTTTAAAATTTAATATCTTAGTGCATCCATAATTTCGGGTAGGGTAAGGTGGGCCCGCGGTGTTTTCGTACACTGGAATTAAGACTGCGCTGATCCGCGGCAATTAAATATAAACGTATGCAAAATCCGATCAACATTGACCAAAAAATATGTAACTTTTGTTACAACGCGATTTCAATAACATTAATATGAATTTAAATTGCAATTGTCCCAATTATACTGTGATGTAAAGCAATGATTTATTTATGCCATTAAATTCAGAATAAAATACTATGCGGACACCGTTATTTTGGACGTTTGCCATTGCTGACAGTACTAGGCTAGAATAGTACAATATAATGAGTATTAGTATCAAAAAGATATAATACTTCATGAGTATATAAAAAATAAATTCGGACGTGTCGGATACTGCTCAACAATCTGCTTCCGTCTTCAGCGATCACGAGATGTGATAAACTTTTCAATTTTCTTCGAGTTTTTATACCGAGTAAACCTTTAGAAATTAAATCTAGGTTCTTACATCTAGTGAAGAACGTAAGATGGTTTTGTTCCTTCGCCAGCTAATATATAATTTCTCCAGCATTCTGAAATGTTTGTGTGTTCCGGGCCCAAACCGGAAATTAATAATATCTTTGAAATTATTTTGCAATGGTTCAATATTAATGCGGACACCGTTATTTTGGACGTTTGCCATTGCTGATAGTACTAGGCTAGAATAGTACAATATAATGAGTATTAGTATCAAAAAGATATAATACTTCATGAGTATATAAAAAATAAAAAATTATCACTTCTCGTGATCACTGAAGACGGTAACAGATTGTTGATCAGTTTCCGAAACGTCCGAATTTATTTTTTATATACTCATGAAGTATTATATCTTTTTGATACTAATACTCATTATATTTTACTATTCTAGCCTAGTACTATCAGCAATGGCAAACGTCCAAAATAACGGTGTCCGCATTAATATTGGACCATTGCAAAATAATTTCATAGATATTATAAAATACTATATTGAATAAAGAAAAAAATAAATAAATAATAATAATAATAATAATAATAAGTTTGAGATTAGTGGACGCTTGTCAAGACCTGACAAACCCCATAATAATAATAATAAATAAAGAAAAGGGCTTTTCTTTAGGTAGGCCCAAAGAAAAAAAAATCTGGTGCAGTCAAATCTAGTGAACGAGGTGGCCAATCGTTGTTACCAAATTTTGAAATTATTTGGCCAGGTAATGTATCACGAAAAATTTGCATCGTAGCGGGAGCTGTTTACTTTGTGGCACCGTCCTATTAAAATCACTAAGAAATTTTGCAGCATTTCACGTATCCATTAACCAGTGGCAGTGAGAGCATTTTCATCAAAACCTTCAAAAAAGGGTCCTATTTTGCCACCAGCCAAATTGTACACCAAACAGTCACTCTAAGACAGAGAAGAGATGGACCATGGATCAATCTTAGGTTTTCTGATCTCCAATAACGGCTGTTTTATTTGATTACTTATCCATACATGTCGAATTTATCTCGTCACTCACGATTAAATATTCAGCAAATGACGATCTATTTGGTTAAAATGTATTAATTACCAAAATTTGTTGCGGTGTTAAATTTTTCATAATTCATATTCCGTCAGACTACACGACTGATAAATAACAACTGACAACTACACACCAAATAAAAATAGCAGCAAAACAAAACCAGCCGTTTTCAAAACCAGCAAGTTCATTCAAACAGGATGTATTTGCAAGAATGAACAACCAACTGAAGACCTCCGGGCCGACCGCACAAAGCTGGTTCTCTTCATCTATCGAATACAGGCCGGAAAAACAGGAAGAAATTTCTAGTCAAGAGAAGAACAGTATGAATAGCCGATCGGCGTAGCGTGGTGGTAACACATGTCCTCTGCGTTGCTAAGGTCTCGGGTTCGAATTCCGTTCAGGCATTGAATTTTTCAAAAATAATAATTGTCCTGACTAATTACCAAAGCAGCAAAGGCCATGAAATTAAAAAAAAAAAAACAGAATGAATACTAATGATGAGTCGACCTTTGAGCTAACTAACAGTATTGGAAGATAAAAATTTGAAGAAAATTAGAAGAACAGAATGAATACTTAATGAAGAGTCGATTTTTGAGCTAACTAACAGTATTGGAAGATAAAAATTCCAAAGTAATGTTCGAGATTTGAACCCGCATCCCTATGCTCAGTAGGAAACTGGCTTACTACGAAGCCAAGGAAATTCATTTAGCTGATCAATAAGTAAAATCTAAATAAATTGATTATAAAAAATTATGTGAAGTGTGAATTTTCACATTTCAGGGTTTTGTAGGTATCTAACATGTGACAACAAATTGTAGGTACATATTAATAATCATAAAATTCGATAACCTAAACCAGAAAAAATAAACCATGTACTTTCATCAGATCAGAATTTCCTGTTGTACTATTCTGGTTCATATTAATGTGCGTTACTCCGAATTTTTCCAGATTTTTGATTAACCTCCTTGAGTGTGGAACAAAAGTGAAAACTAATTTTCGCTTCTTAATCTACGTCTTAAGAGCTTTCTTTTAATATAGAATAATTAAAAGAAAAAAAAAAAATCAACGACGAAAATTCGATATTTTTTGAAAAAATAATCTGAAAATTCCGGTTCCCATCACTGTACATTGTTAAGATTTTTAGACCAACGCCTTAAGGGTGGGAGATAAAAGTTATGACACATTTTTTACAAAAATCACATTAAAAAAATGGTTTTTCAAAAATAAAAATGTATTGATTTATCCAAGCATTAAGAACAATTACATATTTGTTTATATTTTTCCCACATTTTTATTTTAATGTTTATCTTGAAATTTCAATAGTTTTCTTATATTGGTCAAGAGTTTCATGTAAAATGTCAACTTTCTAGATCCAGCTAGCCGTTTAGCCACAATATCAACCGAACAGACAGACAGATTTTTGGTTATACCTACAGTATACAAAACCATAAAATATTTTGCATTTATCCATTAACACAACTCTGTACGTTGGAAATTTATAAAAATGAGATTTTTTAATCTTACCTAAACCATTGTGGTATATGTAATCTTCCTTCCGCTTCATATCTCTTGCGTCTCTCTCTTTGGTTCTGTTCTAGGGTAAATTTAAGATTTTCAGCTTGTTGGACATCGCCTTCTTCTAATGCTCTTTGATCTGGGCGAAATCTGGTGTCAGTGCTTGGTACCAATTTAGCGGTTTCTGGATCTAATTCATTTAATTCCATCGCAAATCGTGTAAAACCATAATACATTTCATAATCTTCTGGCATTGTTCCTGAAACAAGAATAAATGATATTTGGATTTAATTAAGATAAATACCTGGGCACCATTATAAATCAAGTGAATTAGATACAGCAGGAAATTACGAACAGAATTAAAGCTGTTAATGCATCATATTTTGCATTTAGTACCCTCTTTAAAACTCCTGTCTAGGAACACCAAGATCAGGTTGTACCAAATTATAATACGACCCGTACTTATGTATGGCTCCGAAACATGAACCTTAACAAAGCGAGATCGATCACACCTCATAGTTTTCGAAAATAAAATAGTACGCCGAATCTTTGGTTCCATTTAAATTAATGGTGAATGGAGAATCCGTAAGAACAAAGATATCCGAGAACTGTACTCAAAGCTGAGTATCACACAAGAACTGAGAGGTAGATGATTACAGTGGGTAGTAGGACACGTGATGAGGATAAGGGCGGACAAAATTGTTAGGAAGATATGGGAAAGAAGATTATTGAATACCCATCGACCAGTGGGAAAACTTCGCAAGAGATGGAGAGATCAGCTAACCGAAGATCTAACAAGTATTGGTGTACAAGGAACATGGAAAGACTTGACAATGACCAGATCAAGGAGGACTTACGTGAGTGAGGCCAAAAGTTAACGTGACTAACAGTGTCCAAGAAAAAGAATAATATTACGAACAATAAAAATTATATTTTCGACAGCATATTGAGACCCTGGGTTTTTATGACCAAAATAGTTATTTGTGTACCATGGCCAAAAAGTAGATCGTTTTCGGCCGAATCTGAATTTGAAGGACGAGGCGCAGCCGAGGACTTCCAACAGATAAGAACGAAGAAGATCTTTTCGGCAAAGGTGCACATTATATTTTTTGGGCGACCAAAAGTAATTATTATTAGAAAAATTTAATTAATTTATTTATATTGCATAATTTATGGTTATTGTTCACATATTATAATTATAAATCTTTGACTGTCAGTTGTTTTCATGTAACCACGGAGATCTTGTAATTTAAGAAATTACACATAGATGATTAATTATTTTCAAAAATTCATGTGAATTCCTGTTAGTCCAAACAGTGTGTTTTTATGTTATTTAAGATAAAGATTAAAATTTGAACTAAAAACTTCCAAATGATTTTTTTTTGTGATATATATACTAAAAACAATAAAAATTATATTGTTTTTTATTCATGTTATTTAAATTCCATTAATGGTTTATATAAAAAAGAACCTGAAAAAACGTTTAGTATATTAATTACTAAATGAATATCTTGTTAAATATTCAAGTTATCTAAAGAAAACTAATTTTAAAAGCATAGTATTATATGCTGTTCACTTTTGTAAGGACAAACCAGATCTAGTTATTTTGGTTACTTTTATAGTGTATTACTGACTTGAAATGTCAATTAAAAATATTCTTTACGCTGTAAAACCGACTTTAGATTTGTTGGTTATGATCATTATAATTAAGATATCATTTTTCATTAACACATATGTCAAATGGATCGACATTTTAAAAAAGTGACATTTTTAAATACCAACATGACATACAATTTCAAAGGTGCAAACTACTGAAATCAAAATTTCCTCTTAGTTTGTTTTTACAAAAGTGAACAGCATATATAGGGAAAACGTGCTAAGCGATATGACATCTGGTGGGATTTTAGCAACTACAGAAATAGACATTCTATAGCGCTTTTTTTTATAAAAAATGTTTGCATAAAAATATAATTGCATGAAAACAAGTATTAATATTGTAGCAAAATTACAAAAACCACCAGTAAACATTAAAATTCACGTTGTTTATATGTAACGAATGTCTATTTTGCAGGTTCCAAGTATGCCGCAATAGCGCTGCGATCTTAAAATACTTCCCCTATAGGATATTCCAAACGTTTAGGCGGAACTAAATGGGAATTTCGTTCTTTTAGGTTGCCACGAGAAGGGACCTTGCTTGGGTTATTTAATTTTTCACGTTGGAATGTCAAAATTTAAAACTTAAACAGAAAAACCATGGAAACGAATGAATTATGTCAAAAATAATAACACAAAACATAAAGAAGATGACATTTTAAAATATTAACCTTAACCAAAAAATGTTTATTGTAAGTATCATATGTTTTACAAAGCTTAAACAAAACGGTCAAAAAGCACGATTCAAACGATGAAATTAACTAGATTGCAAAATCTAGTACCGCCTAATCGTTTGGAGTAGCCTATATATATATATATATATATATATACATGGTGTCTCAAAAGAAATTTTATATTTATTTAGCTTATTGCGTGAACGCAACGTATCCGACGGGCGCGGGGATTATGTCAATCGGTAGTCTGGCTCTTGGGAATTTAGTCGCTATGGAGCGTTTCTCGGGAGCAGACCGCGCGTTATGCGTGTGAGTTTTACAAAAACGGTGATTCGGCAACTGTAGCGCGTAGAAAATTCTGCAGTATTCGAGGTTTTCGCCACTTAAATGATGCGCCAAGCATTCCTCTCATTCGACATTGGGTTAAAAAGTTTGAAGAGACTGGTACAACGCTAGATAAATCAAAATCCGAGCGACCTAGGTCATCAAGAACAGTAGAAAACGTGGAGAATGTTAATCAGTCTGTTCGTGACGACCCGAACCTTTCAATTCGGAAGCGCGCAAGTGCTTTAAATGTGCATAGATCATCATTACATCGCATTATGCACAAAGACCTAAAACTGCACCCCTACAAAATTCAATTGGTGCAAGAATTAAAGCCCCAAGATGCCAGTCAGAGGCAATTTTCTCAGGCAAATTGATCTCCCGGAGAGGTGACATAAATTGGCCTCCACGCAGTCCAGATTTAACCCCTATGGACTTTTTCCTATGGGGTTATCTTAAATCTAAAGTTTACGCCAATAAACCGACTGCACTGGCGCATTTGAAAGAAAATATCCGTCACGAAATGGCAGCCATCCCTGAGTCCACCTGCCGAGACGTCATAAGTAATTTTACTGTTCGATTAAATGAGTGACGAGAACGCGAGGGTCTACATTTAGACGATATTATTTTTAAGAAATAAATCCCCAAAAAGTGTATTTTAAGAATTAATAAAATTTTTTTCTATATACGGCTTACTTTTTTTTTAATCGATCCACTAAATATAAAATTTCTTTTGAGACACCTTGTATTTCATTTTACAGTCTGTTCCAAACGGTTAGGCGGACCTTGCTTGGGTTATTTCATTTTTCACGTTGGAATGTCAAAATTTAAAATTCCAACAATGAAACCATGGAAACAAATGACATATATCAAAATCAAATTATTATTTTTTACATATTTTAATGACAAAAAAATAAATAAATGGGAAATTTGTATTAAGAATGACACAAAAAATATAAATATAAAGAAAATGACATTTTAAAATGATATTAACCTTAACCAAAAAATGTTTATTGTAACAAAACGGCCGAAAAGCACGATTTAAACGATGAAAGTAACTAGATTGTAAAATTTAGTTCCGCCTAACCGTTTGGAACAGACTTTATAATACGTAACTGACAGGGAAAGTTCATTTTTTAAGTTGTATATTTACAATATATGTATATGTATTGTAAATATATAAATATTATTACCTGTCTCATTTTGTAATACGTAACTAACAGGGAAAGTTCATTTTTACTTGCCCGACCTTAATATATAAGGGGCAAGTATTGTAATCGCGAAAATTTTCGATGTCGAGATTTTGACTAATGACCACGTTTCATGGTCCAGGGAATCCAAAAAACCTATTTTCGAAGTGCCGTCCGTATGTGTGTGTGTCTGTGTGTATACACGATAACTCAAAAACGGTTTAACTTAAAGAGTTCGTTCTGGTACTAAAAAATTCTCCTAATAATTGGGAAGAACCCTATTGTTTTTTATTAAAATCCGAAACCGGAAACGGAAGTTATTAAACTTTAAAAATTTTAAAAATTCGTAACTAGTATACCAAGCCTTGGACAAAAATTTGTATACGACATGATTTGATGTATTTTTGAAGATTTATCTAAATCTTCTTTTAAATTAAAAAAAAATATCTATTTTTTTTTATTATTTTTTTTTATGGGAGGGTTAGTCTAGCGGAGGTCTCCCTACGCCACTGGTTTATGTTGTATATTGACAATACATTTATAATATTATCATAGTATTGGTTCACATGGATACGCCAAAGTCTGTTTACACCACAACAGTCACCAAAATCATCAGATCTATGCTCTATGTCAGCTTAGAAAAATGTGTGTAAGAAGATACAGTCTGTTCCAAACGGTTAAGCGGAACTAAATGGGAATTTAGTTCTTTTAGGTTGTCACGACAAGGGACCTTGCTTGAGTTATTTCATTTTTTACGTTGGGTAGTCAAAATTTAAAATTCCAACAATGAAACCATGGAAACGAATGACATATTAAATACAAAAAAATACAAATACAAAATTAAATATTTTTTTTAGATATTTTAATGACAAAAAAATAAATAAATGAGAAATTTGTATTAAGAATGACACAAAAAATCAAAATATAAAGAAAATGACATTTTAAAATGATATTAACCTTAACCAAAAAATGTTTATTGTAAGTATGATTTACAAAGCTTAAACAAAACGGCCGAAAGGCACGATTTAAACGATGAAAGTAACTAGATTGCAAAATCTAGTTCCGCTTAACCGTTTGGAACAGACTGTAGGAGCCGTTTGTCCTTGCTTTGGATTGGTTTAGAACACCATCCCTATTACAATATTAAAATATTGTTTTTAGTCCAAACTGACAGATATTCAGTGTCGTACATTGTATTTCATAATATCATTGTCTTCGAGCAGATTATTAATCGAGAATATAGTATATGCATCGAAATATACATTATTTATAAGGTATATTTTGTTATTATTTACATATTTAGACTTTTATTTATATTCTTGGCGTAGATTTTATGGAGATTTTAAGTAATTTGTTTTTACGCAATTATATATTTTTTAGGTTGTCTGACATATAAATATTTTTTGATTCCTGACAAGATAGATTTAACAGATCAAGATAGAGGACTAATATGATGCCAAAAGACAGCCCAGCTGATTATGCCCAAAGAAAAGTTATTGATATAATTTTTAGACCTTCATATATACATATATTTTAAATTTTTATTTACAATAAATATTTAAATAAGAAACTTTAACTCTGAAAATATATTGTTTGTTTTATTGATTTATTTAAACTCTTTTAGCCAAATCTCTCTTTTTTATATACAGGGTGTTAACTAAATGTCCGACACAATTTAAAAGACAGCATGGTGACGTAGAATGCAATCGATTTTTCCTTAGCCAATTTTCTCTAAAATGTGAATTTCGTCCAAAAATAAACAAACAAAAAGATGCCCCAAATTTTGAAAACCACTGACTTTTTTTAATTTTTTATATTAATTCCGAAGTTGTGTAGTTGCCATAGAGAAAACAATATTTTAATTGTAGTTCAATAATAGAATATCAAATTTTCTCCTAACACCCTGTTACTATCATGAATGATTTTTTTAAATTAATATTTTTTTTAAATTTTTCAAATTTCGCATTATACAGAATTTTTGTCGTATAAATAACGTAAGTGTATTATCTGCCTTGTTTATTTCAATATCTTATTAACCTTTTTTACAATAAAAAAAAAATCACTTGCTAACCCAGTTACTATGCCCATGCCCATGTCCAGTGTAAATCGTAATCGGTTCGCAGCGCTATCTACTTTTTTCTAATTTGAAATAGACCATAGGTTATTTCGTATTTCATGTTAGCATTTATTATTGTGACATTTACTATAAAAAATAAAATTCATTTTAAGTTTTTTGGAAGATGTAAAAATTTAAGAAATGAGACATTTGTATTAAGAATGACACAAAAAATCAAAATGTAATGAATATGACATAATATAATGGCGAATCACCCTAACGTAAAAATGTTCAATGTACGTATGATTAACAAAGATAAAACAAAACGGCCAACAGCCCGATTCAATCGATAAAAGTTACTAGATTTTAAAATCTTGTTCCGCTGAAACGTTTGGAATATCCTATATGTGAATCCATTTTATGATAAACTTTCTGTTTGGAAATGATTATTTTCAGTGGTTATAACGCTAGCGCTAGGTTATACTCACAGAGCAAATAAAATATTATACTTAGGGCAGGTCTTTCTACCTTCTTATAAACTTTTGGGTAACTATCTGATATGTTAAAAAAAAAAATTGGTAAACTGACAGCTGTCGAGCCGTTTTTTTGGTTATTGTCATTAACAAAATTAAATGTATGTATAATCTGTCTCATTTTGTAATACGAAACTAGATCTGGTTACTTTGGTGACTGTTGTGGTGTAAATAGACTTTTATGGTAACATGTGAACTTGTAAACCTGGCTTTTAAATATTTGGTTAAGTTTTATTTTATCGAGGTTATAATCACTCAAAAACTATGTATGTCAGATAACAAATTGACATGTCAAAATTGCGATTGATATGTCAAAATTGTGATAGACATGTCAAATATTTTGAAAGGTCCAACTTCAGAATTACCACCCTAAGATGATATTTTAAATATACAACATAAAAAATGTAATTTCCCTCTTAGTTTCGTATTACAAAATGAGACAGATAATATGGGTTATACAAGATTTTAGCAATTATTAATGTCGTAAGCATGTAATAAAATTGGGGGAATGAAAAATAGATAGTAAATATTAATAATAATTGTTCTATGTTTATTTAATTTTTTAAGTTTATTATGATTGTTGTAAATACAAAATAAGTTATAATAAATTTGAAAATAATAAATTAAATCACGGAGCATTCTTTCATTTTCATTTTTTCTGAGTAATCTGTTTCTTCAGGTACGTCACCGACACAGTACTGATCTTTTGTGGGTGGTTCTTCATATCCACTCTTGTAACGTTAAAGTTGCGAAATACTGCAGTTGCTTCTATACCAATTATAATTTTATTACTCAAATTCGACGCGAATATTAGAATTGTTAAACATTATATTCTAAGGCGTGGATCCCGGCTAACGCTTAATATAAAATATCCTTCTCGACACCGTTTACTTGAAGCCTTTTTTCCACAGAAGAAAGCAGTTTCACTAACATTTCATCCCAGGCTGCAACCTCTCGTGGATAGCGGTGTAGTGACTACTGGTGAACTGCTATTTGTTATTTTTTAGATTTTTCATTTCCTTGACGATGAAATTATTTGGAATGTCAAATTATTATTATTTGATCTTTGTTATGTCATTAGATTCTGTAGACATTTTTGATAATAAATAAGTTAAAAATAAAGCTACGATTATATTTATTTGTACTGCTACATTGGTGACCCCGAATGTGATCCTCACTCAAATGAATATGTTGAACGCTTGAAAGACGAGGCTAAAGTAGCCAAGATTATCGATAAGGTTCAAACTTATTTAGAACGAAGCAATGTAGCAGTACAAATAAATATAATCGTAGCTTTATTTTTAACTTATTTATTATCAAAAATGTCTACAGAATCTAATGACATAAAAAAGATCAAATAATAATAATTTGACATTCCAAATAATTTCATCGTCAAGGAAATGAAAAATCTAAAAAATAACAAATAGCAGTTCACCAGTAGTCACTACAGCGGGCAATTTCGTAAAATACTTGTTCAATTTTGTGTATTTAATTTTTCGTACAAGGCATACAAATGAAATCAGACATAAGCTGGATATTGCACGAGATACTTTTTTCATATTTTTTCTCACCGTGGACTGGTGCACTGTTATTTTGGAGTCAAGGCATTATTTCTACAAATAATAAAATTCGAACAAATTATATTTTTTCAAGTCCATTTTGCAACTTATTGATCCAAGTAATCATTTAATTTCTAACTTGACAGTGACAGCACTTATTTGTTACTTATTCGCTGCTTTGACTACCGAATAACTTATCTGCCAGATAGCATAGTTTAATTCGTAGGAATAACTTTATCTGAAGGTGGAAAGACGCTTTATTGTTTTTATCCGTCAGATAACGTTACCAGGCACTTTATCTGAAGGTGGAAAGACCGGCCCTTAAACCATTTATTTGAATACTTAAAATTTACATATAGAGCTGGCAATTTATTCCACACAAGAAAACTACTAAATAGTTGCAAACAAGAACAGTTTTGGAACATCAACATGAAATAACAGAGGCTTTTAATTATATTAACAATAGTTTCTTCAACATTAAACGATTTTCTTGCACATTTGAGGCAGGGAAAAGTGAAAAATTCGACATTAACAGATTGTTTAAAAACATCTGAAATTTCCTTTAATAAATAGAGTAAAATTTAAGAAACGTTAATAAGACATTTTCTTTTTCGCTTGTAGCATAAACATAAGTATAAATAGCATATTTATTAATTTTTAACGCATTTTTGTTGTTGGTGCAGAACTAATAAAATTCAACCAATATTGAAAGATTTTTCTCCTTTGAATAACAACTATACACTCAACAAGAAGTATTTACGCATATTTTCTTTAGTTTATCTCTCTATTCACAGCAAAAATGGAGCGAGGATCGACAGAAATGAAAAAGCACATGCTAAACCAGGCGTAAACAAAGAAATTATATTGTTATCAAGCATTTGCCTTACTGCCGCTAGAGGGATATTTGCATACGCATTAATTTGAGTCAGCAATATCGGCCGCATTTGCGTATCAAAATGTAGAACTATTACTAATTGGTTGTAAAGAGTACTATCTAATTCAGGCGATAATAAAAAATAATAAATATTTTGATACCTGGTCTCCAGATACATTTGGCAGAAGGTGCAACACCACAATATAGAGCTTCAGACCATTTACCAAATAATTTCCGCACAACTTTCCCGTCTTCATTAGTTATAACACCATACACCTCGTGCCTTTTGGCTGACCAGTAGCTCGCCTAATAAAGTAAACAATATTTCAAATAAAATCAAATAACAGAAACTTTCATCAACTCACTTTAGCGAAGGTTAATTTGCATACAATATTTCCATTTGTAATTTTTAATTCACCATACTGGTCAACCCATCTCTGTCCACTGAACAAATTATGAACACAAGTTGTTATTTTATTCCATTGATAGAGGTCACCAGTTTTTGGTAATTGTAAATTCACTATTCCCAATGGCTGAAACTCCATAGATTTACCCCAGAATTTCGTTTTTATCCTAGCATCTTGCCAGAAGATGAAGTTTCTCGATTCGGCATGGCACACACTAACAGGTGGATGATGAGATACTTGTTCCGCTAAAAATCTAAAGCCTTTATCTTCACGTACACATTCATATGTTTCACCGAGCAGTGGATTGAATGGTTTATTGCCGGCACGGTAACATGAACTTGCATAGCTAGACACTGCAAAAGCTGCCACATAAACCATTCGTTCATAAGGGTCATCTAGTTCTGCAGCTTTATCTACCAGTTCAGAATATTCTAATTCTTCACACAGTCTCTGAAATTTTTTAAATGTTACAGTTCAATCATAAAAATATGTATTACTTAAAAAATGATGTTATTATTTCTAGTGCATCTCCCGTTTAAATTTTGGAGGAGATGAAATTAAAATATTGAATTATATACACTTACTTGCAGCATATTTAAGGGTTCATTTAGAGCTACAGGCATCGATATCTGGGACAGATCTTTTCCAATATTTTTGCACAATAAATTCCACAACGACAGTCCTTCTTGATCTGGTCTGGGAACAGGTAATTTCGTACGCCTTCCTGTCAGTCCTTGTATAGCACTTTCTTCTATCTCTGTCACTGAAAACAACATAAGAAATTAAATCAGACCTGGCTAGTTCAGTTAAAATTCATATAAATTACATGACCAATTCCAGCTGACACTACACAAAATACATTCACACACAGAAACACAACACTCAAATGTAATACAAGATATACTAACAGATAAACACTTTTACACAGTATAAAATATGTAATATCGTTGAACTCAGTTAGTCAGTTATTCTTTTAGTCAGATATATGTCAGTTATCAGTCACTAGTTAAGTTTACATGAAATATCAGTTAAATTGTATTGTTCTCTAAATAAATTGTTTTTTAAAAACTGATTCAACGATTGAAGTTATATTTCTTATATGTACGTAAAGAATTAAGAGATATATCATAACCATAATGTTATGTATTCTTATTATAGATAAAATAATAATGTTCAAGGCGTTTATACAAGAATCTATTACATGTCATTAGGGGCATGATAAAATGCAAGACCTCAGTGGCGTAACTAGACTTGTCTAAGATGTTCAGGATACAAACAATATAAAAATAATTTGGCGGTGAAATTAATGTTAAGTAATGTTTTGGTTTGGAACAAATACTCAGAAAGTGAAGATTAATAGATTTTGATGAATATTCCGAAGATGGAACAATTCCAGGTCCCAAACGTTGTTAAGTGAATACTTATTTCGCACCCCTTGGACATAATTATCTATGAGATTCAAAATTGTTTCCAAGGATTGAATGGAATAGATTTTCTGTTATATTTCTGTAAACGTCACTCGTCTTACCTGAAAGTGAATAGACTGAACAACAAAACACAGTTATGCTGTTTTTAACTATTCCGGTAACAATAGCAAGCGCAGACCGTTCGTTTTCAAAGCAAAAGTTGGTAAAAAACATATGTTAGAAGTACAATAAGTAAAGTAGACCAGCGGTTCTTAACCTTTTTATACTCCGGACCGGGGGGGTCCCGCTAGTTGGGGGGGGGGCAACTAGCCAAAAATATTTTCTGGACCCCTCAAGAAAAATTTTTAAATAATATTTTAAATGATCTTAATAATAAAAGTTTATTGTAATTTTAAAAGCAAAAACTGATAAAAATTAAATTTTTTCTTTTAATTTCGGGACTCCCTAAGGTCTTTTCGGGACCCCCCGGTTAAGAACCGCTGAAGTAGACTATCTGATTTAAGTACATTATCAATAGAATATAAAATCGTAAAATATTTAGATATAGAACACATTATTAATCTATTCGCTAAAGTCACAGTTAGAAAATAAAATCTTTAAATGAATAAATAAAAAAAATAATAAATTCTATTTTGTGTGCCATATTATTAATGCCTTACTGGCCCTATTTTGTTTTTGTATTAAGATTTTTTTGTGAATCCGTTTTACCAATTTCTTAGGGAGCGGTTGTAGTTTGTAATGTTAAAATATAACATTATTTGTTAGTCCCTTATTAAAATACAATAATAACTCGAACAGTGCCAGTAATTCGTTAAAAAATATTATCCATTATTAAAAATTGCATTATTTGACATATGATATTAATGCATTTTATTGTAATTGGTTCAATAAAGTTTATTACAAGTATAAAAAACTGGCATTTACTTAGTTTGTTAAGCATATGATGTCTGACAGAAGAGAATAATCTATTGCTTTCATAGAGGCAAATCGATGTAAAAGCTATAAAAACATAATTATTGATTTCAATAACATAAAATAGAACGGAAGCTCATTTTGACAATATGGTTTTAATTCAATGAACCAAATTTTAATTGTTTTCACTTTTTTATTGTAATCATACATGCTTTATTTTTTTGCTACTGTTGGCTATTAACCAGTATATCTTTATTTATATTTATTTTGGATAAATTAGTAATTTTTAATTTTTATAACAAATACAAACATCCATGCCATCACCGAAATTTGAATCCGAACCATGGTTAGCAGCCAGAGACGCTCACCATTACACCATGGCGACCGGCTACATGCCTTTTTTAATTTAGAATAATATTTAAACACGCGTGTTGAAACAAGTTTCTTCTTCGTTTTCTCTTCATATAAATTTCTATAATATATAATCTTGACCTAAAAATATGTCGCACTTTAATAATACAACCAACATTGGGATCTGCAATCATATTGACATCTATAATCTTGTTCAGCATGACAAAGAGGTTTTCGATCTCATAGCGACAAACGATTGAACATAGTACTGTATAATGTTCCTCATGCGGTATACACTGGCTGCGCAGTAATATTTATAGTGATTACGTCAAAATGTGCAATCTTATTAATAGTCGCTATTTGAGTTATTACTGTATATGAGTACTCCAAATGTAGACTATGAAAAAGGATAAAATGGTAAAAAGAATCTGAGAAAAAAGACTGAACACCCGACTAGATGAACAGATCAGCTAACCCAGGATCTAAGAAGTACTAGTATACAAAATACAAGGAAGACTAAACACTTAACAGATCATGATGGAGGAATTGGAAATAAGTCAGCCAAAGGTCAACCCGACTGACAACGCGCCCAAGAGAAATAAACGTTGTCCCAAAGATTAATACAAAAAAAAGTTGCAAACAAGTTATTTTTGTAACAAACAAGATATTGACCCATTCTCATTATGTGTTGCATACAAAATATTTTTTTACGGCCGTTCAAAAACTGCCGAAAACGAGTGAGAATAATATTATCTTTTTGACATTTCATATAAATTTATAAACAATAATCGGAAAACAACTGAAATGTAAAAAAAAAAATATATATTCTGCTTTGTTTTTTGTACCCTTGCCGTAGAGAAAGTATCGTACGCAACTCATCAGACAAATGGGTCATTATTAAGAATAAATATTGTCTATTCGAAGACCATTTACTAAAAACACATGAAAATTCATTTACACACTAGTGCGGATATGAAGTTCATTTCTGTACTAGTACTATAACTTAACAGAAATTTAGGTAAGTAGATCTGTTTCCTAACATTCGTAGAAAAATAAATAAATGTGATCAGGATACTTCAAAACGCATCTGTCGATGATGAGAAATTGTAAATTAATAAAGCAATGATACTTACAACTATTTACAGCATTGAAGTCATTTCCTAAATCACTCTCAGAACTGACACTGCCTTCTTCACTACTAAGTGAACCTGCCTCTGAACTAGTATCACTTCCTCTACCTCTTTCATCTTCACCATCCACTGGAACATCACCGCCTGCCTGAGATTTACCACCAGGTAGTTCTTCGGCATCAAAGAATTCACTAGCGCTTACACATGAAGAACTGTAGCTTAAAGATGTATTGAATGGACGTTGCTGTAACAAATATTGACGATTCAACAAAGACATGATCTTAAAATAATATTAAATATATAGAAAATATGAAAAGCACTTTTCATTAAAAAATTGTAAGTAAAAATAACAGAATACAGTTGACCCTTGCACAACATGAGTTAGAACTACGCGGAACCATTTATACTAGATTTTTTCATTTACTACCATAAATCTATTACCAACCTTAACATCTGTAAAAAAATATCAATTTCTGTTTAACATTATCTTTCCATTTTTAGTAATACGTTATAACTTCTACAGTGTTTAGTTAAGACAATATTAATATAGGTCCTGACAGACAGACTATTCATCTTGTAAACAGATGACGTAAACTTACGATATCGATAAATACAAAACTATATATGTATTTTCTCTTCATGATTTTCTTAAGATATTTTTTTCTCTAGCATACTTATTATACAATACATAATAACTGACAATTAACAGATCACGATGGAGGACTTATGTGAGTGAGACGAAAAGTTAACCCGTCTGACAGTGCCCAAAGAAGAAGACGACATAATACATATAACATACAAAATATGTGTTATTCGACAGTTATATTATCGGTAAAGCTTCCAGTCACCAATGGGCTATTAATAGCATATATTTAATAATTCTATTGGGTTGTTACATAAGTCCGTTCGTTTTTTTTTTTTTCACCTTTTATTCAATAAAATATACATTCTAAAAAAAACTATTATTATTAAATGTACTGTCCATTATTTTCTATCACTTTGGACAAACGCTCAGGCAATTTCATAATGCCATACCACCAGAGGTCTGTCTTTGCTCTCGAAAAATCTGTAGAGGTGAATTTTGATATCGTCCAAAGATGCGAAATTTTTTCCGTTAAGAGAATTTTGTAGAGAGCGGAACAAATGGTAGTCGGAGCATATGGTCCAGATATTGCACCATCCGACTACCATTTGTTCTGCTTTCTACAAAATTTGAGCATTGGGCCAAAGTAATAGAAAATAATGGACAGTACATATGATATTATCTGTCTCATTTTGTAATACGTAACTAACAGGGAAAGTTCATTTTTTATGTTATGTATTGACAATACATTTATAATATTATCATAGTATTGGTTCACACGGATACGCCAAAGTCTGTTTACACAACAGTTACCAAAGTCACCAGATTTTTTCGTATTACAAATTGAGACGAATTATAATAATTTTTTTTTTTAGAATGTATATTTTATTGAATAAAAGTTGAAAAAAAAAAACGAACGGACTTATGTAAGACACCAATACAACATTATACTGTTTATATTATCGGTAAGGCTTCCGGTCAACAATGGGCTATTAATAGCATATATTTAATAATCCTATATTGCGCACGCCTATCTTACTACACTGACAAAATGTCTGGCTTCTCAGTTGAAACTGCCACGAATGTATGTATGCGCATGATCAAGATGACAGGGAATTATAGTTTTATAAAAATATTACCAACAAAAGGAAATGAATTTGTTTATTCTAACCTACAAATATTGATTAAAATCTGTTTCCTAAAATATCAAATTCATTTTTAGGTTGTAGCTGTTGAATCGTTATTAAAAATAACATTTCAAATTGTATTTATTTATTTGGTAATAATTCTTGTTATAGTTTAAACAAGGGGTCCCCAAACTTTTCGGAAGCGGGCCACATAAATATTTCTTAAATAAATGGCGGACCGGACAACTTGAATACAGCTGGATTAGTAGTAATGGTGATATTATTAATAAAAATAATAATTTTAAAATTTTGGATATAATTTAGTTATAGTTATGTTTTAATTTGCGATTTTCTGATTTAAATTGATGTTTTTATGTAAGCAAACTTTTAAAAAAATGTCCACGGGCCGGATGATACCTTGCAGGCCGGATTAATCCCGCGGGCCGTAGTTTGGAGACCCCTGGTCTAAACTGACACACGCGTGTATCGCATTACGTGTCTAATGAATTCATCTTCGTTTGGCGAAGAAATTTTCTTGTCTATGATAAGCAACATAAAATTATGAAATATATGATTAATAGTTTTTTTGGAGAGTTAAAAACTACACGCAAATTTTAGACTGCGCGGGAGGTCGACGACTCTAACCCACGTTGTCAACTGATCAACTGTATGTATATTGTGAACTAAAGTCATCATTGCAGTAAAAAATATAACTTGTGTTAAGTGATATGGTTGCAGTATATATGTAGGTATATGTACAAGTGTAGGGTAAGGGTAAAACAATTTGCAGCAACTAATCTAATGCTAGCTATTATCACCCGAATCATAGAAGTAATAGAATAAAATGTAAGTTATTATATTCCTACAATATAATTGTCTGTTTTCAATATTTATATTCAAACATTATTCTTCAACAAAAAATTTATAGAGATCATTTTTTTTTATAATTAAATAGTTTATCACAAATTACATCAACCGAACAAATATAAATACACAATAGAAATATGTTTTAGTTAACTCCTCTAAAAATCCTCCATAATTTTTAAACAAACCTTGCATTAAAGTTAAAACAAATTTGGGTTAATTCCTTAAAAAATTGGCCGGCAGTTTTACCAGTGGAGTGATCTGATTTATCTCGTACGTCGTGTTGAACACAATAAAAAGCAAAAATATAATGAGATTAAAATTATACTTTAAATTCGTTTTAGGAAAAAGTTTCCATAATTTTCATGAAACTGATCATAAAAATTAAAGTTCTGTTTTAAGGAAAATAAAAGTTCTTTTTTTATAAACGTAAAATAGACAAAACTCGGGAAATTGATTCTGTTTTAGCATTGTCTTGATCGACAGTAAGATGTGAAAAGCAACATCTTACGTCTGGAGACAGCATGACACTTTGATAATAATAACAACATAAGACCTTTTCGTTTACTTCATTTATTATAAAAATGTTATACAATTCCTCAAATAACCAATTAACTGTTTTTTTTTTTTTTTCATTTCCAATAATGAGTATTCGCACGTCTGTGATTGTCGGACTAGTTTTGTTAATCATAACTAGAGATCGCATTAAATAAAAGATCTATAAATTGATATCTATAATAAATTTATACATTAAAACTAGCTGAAAACCCGTGCTTCGCTACGGTATATTGATGGTCTCATTGGCATAAAATCCGCAGTTTGTTTTTAAACTTGTGTATGGGTAACCTTTGTAACAAAAAATCTAGTCGATATCTCATCTGTCCTAAGAGATATTGAGGAAAAACATTTTATTCCTTTTCACCAGATAGGGGTCGAACTTGAAAAAATCCTTTCTTAGTGGGTTCTTACGTCATACTGAAAAATGTACTCTCCGAATTTTTTATTTCTAACAAAAAAATACTAATTTACCCTTTAGGAGTGAAAGAAAACTGTCAAAACACATATATGCCAAAATGGAATGTTATAACTTAACAACCGCTGGAAATACAAAGGGTTCTATAATTCACCCCCAATGTAGATTCACCCCTTTAGGAGTTAATTAAGGTAAAATCCTGAAATTTATTTTTCGGCATTTGTATGGGTAATCTTTATAAGCCAAAACCAAGTCTATATCTTATTGAACCTAGAAGATATTAAGGCGTCCTTGAAATCACAATTCCCTCTTTTCACCCTTAAGGGGTGATATTTGTAAAAGGTAAAAAACTGTTAAGGTAAAGAACTATTAAAACCATTTCGAGAAATTTTAAAAAGACACCTATGTGCCAAAAAGAAACGTTATAACTCAACAAACACAGGAAATACGAAACGATGTATAATCTACCCCGTTTGTAGAATCACCCCTTTAAGGGTTGATTAGGACGAAATCCTGAAATAAGTTTTTCGGAATTTGTATGGATAATTTTTGTAAGCAAACACCAAGTCGATAACTTATTGGTCCTAAAAGAATTAAGGAATTACAGAAATCAAATTTCACCCTTAAGGGGTGAAATTAAAAAAAAATTTCAAAATCATTTCGAGATATTAAAAAAAAACACCTATGTGCCAAAAAGTAATGTTGCAACTAAACGAACACAGGAAATACGACGGGATGTATAATTCATCCCGATTGTAGATTCACCCCTTTAGGGGTTGATTAGGACAAAATCCAAAAATTGGTTTTTCGGTATTTGCATGGGTAGTTTTTGTAAGCAAAAACCAATATAAATAAAAAGTCGATATCTTATTGATCCTAAAAAATGTTAAACAATCCTTGAAATCCGTTAAATTTAAAAAAATTGTCAAAACCATTTCGAGATATTTTAAAAATACGCCTATGTGCCAAAAATAAACCTTATAACTCAACAAACACAGGGAATACGACGGGATGTATAATTCACCCCAATTGTAGATCCACCGTTTACGGGTTGATTAGGAGGGGTTGATTATTGGTCGTAAGAGATATTAAGGAATCCCTGAAATCACAATTCACCCCTTTTCACCCTTTAGGGGTGAAATTTAAAAAAAAACTGTCGAGATATTTTAAAAAGACACCTATGTGCCAAAAAAACCACCATGTTGCAACTAAACGAACACAGGAAATACAACGGGATGTATAATCCACCCCGATTGTAGGTTCACCCCTTTAGGGGTTGATTAGGACAAAATCCTGAAATAAGTTTTTCGGTATTTATATGGCTAATCTTCGTAAGCAAAAAGCAAGTCGATATCTTACTGGTCCTAAGAGATATTAAGGAATCCTTGAAATCACAATTCATCCCTTTTTACCCTTTAGGGGGTAATTTTAAAAAAATGTCAAAACTATTTCGAGATATTTTAAAAAGGTACCTATGTGCCAAAAAGTAATGTTGCAACTAAACGAACACAGGAAATACGGCGGGATGTATAATTCACCCCGATTGTAGATCCAACCCTTAAGGGGTTGATTAGGACAAAATCAAAAAATTGGTTTTTCGGAATTTGCAAGGGTATTTTTTGTAAGCAAAAACCAAGTCGATATCTTATTGGTGTTAAAAAACTATTAAACAATCCTTGAAATTACATTTCACCCCTTTTCACCCTTTAGGGGTTAAATTTAAAAAAGTTGTCAAAACCATTTCGAGATATTTTAAAAAGACGCCTATGTGCCAAAAAGAAACCTTATATCTCAATAAACACAGGGAATCCGACGGGATGTATAATTCACCCCGATTGTAGATCCACCCCTTAAGGGGTTGATTAGGACAAAATCAAAAAATTGGTTTTTCGGCATTTGCAAGGGTAGTTTTTGTAGCAAAACCCAAGTCGATATCTTATTGGTGTTAAAAAATATTAAATAATCCTTGAAATCACATTTCACCCCTTTTAACCCTTTAGGGGTTAAATTTAAAAAAGTTGTCAAAATCGTTTCGAGATATTTTAAAAAGACGCCTATGTGCCAAAAAGAAACCTTATATCTCAATAAACACAGGGAGCACGGGATGTATAATTCACCCCGCTTGTAGATCCATCCTTTAGGGGTTGATTAGGACAAAATCCTGAAATTGGTGATTTGGTATTTGTATGGGTAATCTTTGTAAGCAAAAAGCAAGTCGATATCTTATTGGTCCTAAGAGATATTAAAGAATCTTTAAAATCACAATTCACCCCTTTTCACCCTTTAGGGGTGAAATTTTAAAAAACTATCAAAACCTTTTCGAGATATTTTAAAAAGACACCTATGTGCTAAAAAGTAATGTTGCAACTAAACGAACACAGGAAATAAGACGGAATATATAACTCACCCCGATTGTAGATCCACCCCTTTAGGGGTTGATTAGGACAAATTCCTGAAATAAGTTTTTCGGTAATTGTATGGATAATCTTTGCAAGCAAACAGTAAGTCCATATGTTATTGATCCTAAGAGATATTAAGGAATCCTTGAAATCACAATTCACCCTTTTTCAACCCTTAGGGGTGAAATTTTAAAAAACTGACAAACCCATTTCGAGATATTTTAAAAATACTCCTATGTGCTAAAAAGTAATGTTGCAACTAAACGAACACAGAAAATACGACGGAATGTATAACTCACCCCGATTGTAGATCCACCCCTTTAGGGGTTGATTAGGAAAAATTCCTGAAATAAGTTTTTCGGTAATTGTATGGATAATCTTTGCAAGCAAACAGTAAGTCGATATCTTATTGATCCTAAAAGATATTAAGGAATCCTTGAAATCACAATTCACCCCTTTTCAACCCTTAGGGATGGAATTTTAAAAAACTGTCAAACCCATTTCGAGATATTTTAAAAATACACCTATGTGCCAAAAAGTAATGTTGCAACTAAACGAACACAGGAATTACGACAGGATGTATAATTCACCCCGATTGTAGATCCACCCCTTTAGGGGTTGATTAGGACAAAATCCTGAAATTGGTGATTCGGTATTTGTATGGGTAATCTTTGTAAGCAAAAAGCAAGTCGATATCTTATTGGTCCTAAGAGATATTAAAGAATCCTCAAATTCAGAATTCACCCCTTTTCACCCTTTAGGGGTGAAATTTCAAAAAACTGTCAATACCATTTCGAGATATTTTAAAAAGACACCTATGTGCCAAAAAGTAATCTTGCAACTAAACGAACACAGGAAATACAACGGGATGTATAATCCACCCCGATTGTAGGTACGCCCCTTTAGGGGTTGATTAGGGCAAAATCCCGAAATTTTTTTTTCGGTATTTGTATGGGTAATACTTATAAGCAAAAACTAAGTCGATATCCCATCGGCCCGAGATCGGATATCCCATCGAGATATTAAGGAATTCGTGAAATCACATTTCACCCCTTTTCATCCCTTAGGAGTGGAATTTCGAAAAATCCCTTCTTAGTGGGTGCTTACGTCATGAAGGGAATATACTCTCCGAATTTCAAGTTTCTAGGCCCAGGGATTCGGGCTGGGCGGTGATGAGTGAGTCAGTCAGTCAGTCAGTCAGTCAGGACACTGCCTTTTATATATATAGATAGAAGATAGAAGATAGATAATAAACATACATCCGTTCGCAACAGTTGTTTAGGTTAGACTGACTGTAAACTAAATGCAACCTCAGGCTTCGGGTTATAACAATTACGCACGAAAATGCACGATGTCCGAAGCTGCACTAAAGCCATCCAACTAAATATTTCTCAAAACTATGTTAATGCCCAAATATAAATAAAAACAAAATTCATGAATATCGTTTCTAATGCGATTTTTTTTATCGTTATACAGACGGCATTTTCTACCTGTAAACCAAATTTCCACACTCATCAAATTTGCATAAAAACTCAGTACCATATGTGGGTTACAATTTCCGAATATTTTCTATTTTATAGATACAGAAAATAGATGTTTTTAAACAAAAATAGAAGAATGAGCAAGTAGCCCACACTGAAAAAATATGGCTATCAATCGCATTTAAATCAATATTCGTAAAAAAAAGATAGAAAAAAAAAAAATAATTATAATAAAAATAAGTTAAGAAAACTCCGTTAAAAATAATTATCCAGAAAACAGATATTCAGCTTATGTCTCGCTCTACATACACGAATCATAAGTTTTGCTAAATAACAATAACAATTTATTATCAGCTGTAACCAAACACCGGTTTTATTTTCTACAATGTTTACCTTCTGATAAAGTTTATTCTCGGGCCGAACACTTCCGATATTTAGCGAACACTCACGATGTTCATACAGTTAGACAGTCAACTATTGAATGAAAATTCCTATCCGGTCACTGCATATGTGATAGATATACCAATGGTCGAATGTAATTAAAAACAAAATTATTAATTTCTCGTTTCTGATGGGACTTTTTTGAGATTTTCGATTTTTCTAGTTATGATGAAGCCATTTGCTACCTGTATGCAAAATTTCAACTCGGTAGCGTATCTGGAAGTGGGTTAGAATTTCCGGACATAGCCACAAATATCCATTTTTATATATAAAGATTACAGGATTTGAATTTACATAATTTGCATTATCATCTACCAGATAAATTCGTCCACTGCTGAACATTCTTCAAACCTTTTATCTTGGGCTAATAATAGCCAAATTCCGGTAATTCTTTTACTATCTACCCGATAGTTGGTCTACATCCGTTCCTAGTAGTCTCGAGGTGACTATTACAGAATGTTTCTTGTCCACCCACAATCAACACTCTCGATACATGTCCGGCCCTTTTCCATTATATTCTTTATTCTGTCACATACACTTGTTTGTTTTCTGATCCATGAATTTGTTTTGTAATCTGAAAGATGAATATATAACATCGCCATCTCCATAGATCTTTGTATAGCATGTGGTTCCTCTGCCGATTTTAATGTTAAGGTGAGAAGTTCCGCCCGATATATGCAGCATGCATTGATCAACTAATTTCATTTGAAAGTAAACGGGGTACTTCACTTTCAAAAATATGTTTAAGTTTGCCAAACTCTGCCCATCCTAGATTAATCGCCTCAGTAAGTCGAGAGTTTGATTATATGGTCCGATAATATTATTCCGATTTATTTATTCTGAAGATGACTTTGTAAGTCGAAATACGTATCAATACATTAAATAATTTTTTAAACAATAACCAAGTGTTTTTATTTTCACCTTTTTAAAATGTTTCAACGAGTGCCTTCAACTAATTCAATTAATATTATCGATAATAATGTTTAATTGGTTTATCACCTATTTTGTATTGCTCACGAAATACCGATTGGAAATATTGATATTTTCATAAAAAACCTTAACGAAGTATTAATCTGTATCGGCAAAAAATACAAAAACTATAGCATAATAGTTACCGGCGACTTTAATATAAATTTTCTTACTGAAGACAGTTCATTTTATAAATTTACCGATTTAATAGATAGCTATGGTTTTTGTATTACCCATTTTGAAGTCACTAGGTATTCTTATCTTGGCAACGGTAGTTGCCTTGATAATTTTGTAACCGATTTAGACAAATCTAAATTTATTATAAATGTAGTCAATTCACACATATCTGATCATTTTAGTGTTAATTTATCTGTCATTGTATCAGACAGCTGTGATAAAAATGATAAAAATAATAATGAAAATGTAAACAAAAAAAAAAAACTGAACAGAAATTTTAGTGAACAAAACGTTAAATATTTCAACGAATGGTTGCAAACCATGAACTGGATAGAGGTGTATACAAGCGATAATGTTGACATTAAAATGGACAACTTTTTGAATACTTTTTTAATTGGTTTCAATAATTTTTTTCCCACTCCGTGAAAGGGGAAGTCAGGAAAATAAATCTAAACAACATTCACGTTGGTATACAAATGAACTTCGTGAGTTGAAAAATACTCTCGATTTTTTACATTGCATATATATTGCCTGAGTACAAGGTTTTGTATACGAAACTTAAAAATATGTATAGATACAAAATTAAAGCTGCAAAGCAAGATTACAATAATCAGCTAATATTGTTGTCTGATAATAAATCGAAAACTGCTGGGAAGATCATTAAAGATGAATGTCAAAAAACAAACTATAAACAAAAGACCACTACTACATTAAAAGCAGATGATTTCAACACATTTTTTTCAACTGTAGCTAGAGACAATATTGCTGATATCTCAAATGTAAATACAATTACAAGTATCAAAAAATCTAAAAACCACAAATCTCTATTTTTATCTCCAGTCGATGAAATAGAAATTCTCAATATCATAAAAAGCCTCAAAAATAAAAATAGTACAGATGTTTTTGATTTGAACACTAAAATAATAAAATCGTCAGCAGATCACATCGCTAAGCCGCTAGCATACATGATAAACTGTTCTTTCACCTCTGGTAGCTATCCTTTATCACTTAAGACGTCAAAAATCATCCCCATGTTTAAAAAAGGAGACAATAATAACCCGACAAACTACAGACCCATAGCAATAAAACCATTTTTTCTAAAATTTTTGAAATCGCTCTTAAATATAGACTAATTGCATTTCTAAATAAATGGAACATATTTTCAGACAGCCAGTATGGGTTTAGGTCTAAATTATCCACAGTTAAGGCAGCCACTAAATTAATATCTGAGATAATCAACTCGCTAGAAAACGGTCTTCACGTAGCTACAACGTTCTGCGACCTTACTAAAGCCTTCGATTGTGTCACACATGAGATTCTCTTTAATAAGCTAGATCATTATGGCATTCGAGGTAACTCCTTACATTTATTGCAAAGTTACTTATTGGACAGACAACAATATGTTTTACACGATAATAATCATTCTTGCATACAAACGTTAAATATAGGGGTCGGCCAAGGAACCGTAATCAGTACTTTGTTATTTTTGTTATACATTAACGATCTTCCCGAAAATGTTAACACCTATACTTTAATGTATGCTGATGACACTACCTTCATTAACAAAGGATCTGATCACTGTAAAATTTCGGAACAAATTAAAGCGAACCAGGCTAAGGCTCAAACATGGTTTTAAAGCAACCAACTGAAACTGAACGAATCTAAGACTTTTACCATGATTTTTTGCTTAAACAGAAATTTATCTAATAATACACTGTATCACATGAATGACATAAAATTTTTAGGTTTTCAACTCGATCCACAATTAAACTGGATTAACCATATCCAGTATGTTGCTAATAAAATTAAGTCGTGTAATTATATGTTATATACATTAAAAAATTGTGTGCCGTTATCGACAGCTAAATTAGTTTATAATGCATATATTAAATCTGTTATGAGTTACGGGATAATTCTTTGGGGAATTCAACTGGAAGAGAATTTTTATATTACAAAAAAGGTCTATAAGAATCCTTTGCGGTGTCGCAAGACGCACCTCGTGTAAACAACTATTTAAAGATCTGAAAATTTTAACGTTCGTTTGTTTATATATTCTTGAAATGCTTATGTATGTCAAAGATGCTAACCTATTAAAAAATAGTGCCATACATAGGTTCAATACTAGAGAAAAAAAATAATATACGTCTGCCGCGTTTGCATAATAAACTGTCCAAAACACATCCAAATTACATGGGTGCCAAATTATTCAATAAATTACCATTATCGGTGCGAGAGCTGAACATAAAAAATTTTAAAACATGTTCGAAATTTATTGATTAATAAGGCATATTATAATCTAGAAGAATACATTAATGATGATCTAAGATCATCTTATATGTTTTGAATTTGTGTATATTATTGTTACATTTTTTATTTGACTATGTATATGTACTTTCATGTATTTTTTTACTGAAATATATTATTATTATTATTATTATTACCACTGTTGGCTTTTGCTTTGGTTTGCAGGTTTGCGCAACACACAAAAAAGACAACGAAAAAATATTTTGTCTATGCACCTATTTATTTCTTTCTATATAATTTTATAAACAAATATAATAAATATAGCGTAATATAATAATTTTCATTTGCTATTATAAAACGTATAATTTTTACTGTCAACCTAAGCCTGTAAATTAAAAAAATATGATATGCATGTTAGCGAAAATATAATTATGCAACATTTACCTTTATTAACGATCGTGGTGTGCTATATCGTTACTAAGGCATATGGTTTTATGTAAATAGAATAGTAGAAAATAAATCATATGATGTGCGAGACGTATTAGTTGATCAATAAAATCATGTCTTATTATTCATAAAATACCTTTTTTATTAATATGCATAAGGATGACCGAGCCTTTGGGGCAAAAGTTTAAGCATTCTTTGCTTCTTCGCTGCCTTTCAAGTCTTTCAGTTAGACTTACTGTTTTGTAACATCCTTTGAATATTTTTCTTGTAATTATAGCTAGTCCACAATATTTTTTTCGAAAACTCTGTGGAAAATAATAGAATATCCAATTTCTAATTAACACTAAGGACTAATAAGTTCGATATTTCGTGCCGTGTCGCCCAATAAGAATTACAGTAAATTGTATACTGGATTAAAATTGATTCTAAGCAAACAATTTTGGGGTTGACATTCAAGTAATAAAGAAACCAAAATTTGATTTTAATTAGTAGTACTCCAACGTGCCAAAGAATACTCAGTATAGCAAAGTCGGTGTATAGTATAAATGTTCGGTGTATAGGAACTATTTCGGATCAATCTACTTAGTACTAAAATAAAAAAATTGCATACACAAACATTAAATGTGGGCTTGTAAATTAATATAAAATTTTATTATTCTCTTAGGTAATTCTTTTGCTACTTTGATAAAAACATAATGGTCAAATATAACCCACTAGAAAAGAGGTATACCCACTAAAAGAAACCACTTACTACTGATTTAAAACTATTACACAATTCTAAAGTTGAATTTTCGAGCTTAGCATTCTGATGTTTAATAAGGTACTAGAAAGAAGTCCTAGTTACTATAAGGTACTATTTGCACCTCTGCACAAAAAGCATTAAGAAATATTGTAATCGGCATATTTTTGCAATAAATAAACAAATTAAGCCAAAGATTGAGAAATATAATGAAATAAGGGCATGTAATAAAAACAAAGCTGTTTTATTATATGTATTACCAGCGCTACCAGTTAAATTTTACAACGGGCGAGAAGAAAACTACAGCAAAATTATATAAAAAGTATTTAAAAAAGTGATTAAAATGACAAATGTTTCGTGGTAACATGATCACAAAATTGTTTTTAACAATACTAATGAATATGAGTTTTAAAATTAATTTTCTCGTCTGTAGGTAGTTATTTAATAAATTTAATCTTAGAAACTAATATCTGCAATACTGTGTTCACTGTGTTGACATTAAATTGTTTTAGAACACCGTATTAATTAGTAAACACATGCATTAATCCAATTGAAAACTGAAGTTAACACAGACCCTAAGTGAACAAAAATGATACCCGAGGATTGATTTAAAAACAGTTTGACTTGACCGAAGAGCAGCGCCTTTGTGTGATTCCCCCCCCCCCCTCAAATTTTAACAAAAATCTTGAACTTTTGAAAACGGCGTTTAAAGAAGAGACTCCAAGTCGAAGTGTGTGTTAAAAGTGCGGTAGAAATTCAAGATGTTAGAGATCGGGTATGTCTTCAGTTTCTAAAATCGACTAAAAGGCGTTTCCAAACTATTAAAGAGATAAAAAAAAAAAACAACAAAATAGAAAATTGCTCTAAAATCGATTCCAAAACTGTGTTTCCAGAAATGGAAAACACGTCGGCAGTGATGTATAGTCAGGATAGTATTTTGAAAGTTATAATTTAAATGTAAAATTTTTCCTTATTGTTAAAGTTTTATGACGTTAGTCCGTGAATTTTTTTATCAAACCTCATAAGTGAACTTATTCATATTGGTTGTCAAATGCACGGTTTAAATATTGCGAAAAAAGCGAAGGAACATAAACGAATAGAGAATTTGGTTTTAACAATAAACCAAAACGAACAAAATAATTTGTTCTCCATCATTCAAGTTCCGGCCGGTGTCAGCACTACAAGGAAAATTCGAGTACATTTGTATTCGGAATGAACACATTTAAATTTCAGTGAATTCACTTGTAAGAACAGAGAGATTACAATATTGTGGGTTAGAATATTGTTTCATTTGTTTTTTTTTGTGTTTTTATCATACTTAATAAAACAAAAAGTATCAGATTTTTTTAATTATGAATTTAAAATTTTATTAATTTATTATGGGAAGTTTTTTTGTTAATAATTCTATTATATTTTATTGCATTCAAAAAATTAAATGGAATAAAGAAAATCTACGGCATTGTATTTAACTGATATACACAGGCAACATTAATGCCTTATTATGCAAATATTTTCCTTTTCATCCGTACCGTTTGCTAAGTAAACCCTCAATAAAACGCAGCATCTTAGTTCATAATAGAAGAAATTATTATTACAAAAGTTAACACAGTAAATCATTTTTCTTAAAAGTAAGTTAAATTTTTGCAGTGAAAAAAGGTGAATATAAATTATAGTGAATATGGTGCAACACTGGTAAACCTGCAGTAACTCGAATGGCCTAGCAATATTATCAAAAAGGAATGCTAAGCTTAGAAAAATTCGACTACAAATACTTCCAAATAGGAAACTGGTACTTACGCAGCCAGATGAGTTAAATAAACACTAGATGTAAACTTTATATCACATATTCATAGCTATTAAAATTAATGATCGGAACTCATAAATTATATTAAATAAATAAACATGAATGTTATAATAATTCAAGAAGATAAATACTAAATCCAGATCTATACTGTAAATCACAAGAGTTGATAATTGTAATGGCATCTTGTAATTTACACTATATATCTACTACGAATATGGTAGTGAAGTTTACATCTTGTTGCTTTGTATTACCTGTAAGTATTAAACATTGTAGAAATAGTAAAGAGTAAAAGATGATGACGATTATAGGAACATATACTTACAATTTCAGAAGCTGGGCCAACAGAAGAAACATCGGACAAGTCTGAAACGTCGTGTACTCGAGCTAGTCTACTCTTCAATTCGGAATTCTGTTGTAAAGCTTGGTTGAGACCATTTCTTAAATTAGCAATGACACTAGCATTTCCACTACTTTGAGCAACAGGATTAGCTGCATCTGAATCCAGCGCTGCCTTTAGTCTATCTCTTTCTGTTACCAAAGTAAAAACAACATTTTTCAAATTACTAATAACGTCTTTGGCAAGAATTGTAAAATCTTCACGTAATTGATATTCTGGAGTACCAGAGAATTGACGATCACTTGAACTGGGAGCCAGAGGTATAAGGTGTTCTGGGCCGGGCAAACTCTGCGGCCTTGAAGCGGCCATCGGAATAGGAACTGAACTCATGGCAATAGCTGCTAAGGAGGAGTTACTTGCACTGAGAGCTTGAGTCTGTGGGGACAGACCACAGAATGAGTTTGTTGATAGAGGTGAAGCGTTTTCTGGATCAGATACTTTATTCTGGCAGAAAGTAGATGTTAAATCCATACTGCTTCCCTTAGAAGATTTTTTCTTTCGAAGGCCAAACTTTTTTCTATCTTTTTTCACGTTTGGTGAACATCCTTCGCCCAGAGACTGAAAATATAAAATCCTTGTTATTATCATATTTTAGTTCTGCATGCCTTCCGTTCGTCATTTTAGGTACAATCATATTGGCAAATATATTTTGTGTTTGTGTCGAGTGGCTAATGGCTTTGTCCAAAAGTATTAATAATATGTAATCACAGATTTTCGTTAAAAACGTTTATTATTTTTCCAAAGCACTCTACGTTTTCAAGACATATTTTTTTATTTTAATTAATATCTAAAAAATAATCAGTTTTAGAGGGAGGTAAGTAGTAAACCCTCTTGAAGATAAAGTAATATAAGATCTTTAAGTGTAATAATATACAGGTTCGACTTAAAAAGTGTAAAATTTCATATATCTCCTAATATTAATTTTTTTTTTTTCATATTGGTCAAGATTCATATCGCCTACAAAAAATACTACATAATAAATTTTGTATTATATTAAAACTCCAAATACATCAGAGAAAAATCATGTTCCCTTTATCTTGTTACACCCTGTATACTAATTTTTTATATTATAATAAAACTGTTCTTCGACTATAAATTCTAAAGTAGGTTTTAAGAAAAATCTTGCAAAATAATCAAACAAAAAATAAATATATAAAAATTTAAAGTTAAAAAAAATATTATTATGCTATCAAACATAATTTTGCGCAGCGTTTATTTTATTCATAACCAAGTGTTTCAACCGAACTCAAAATGGAACCAACTAGCTTTTTTATCGGAACGCTGAACCGAACCCGAACCGCGATTTACTTATATTAAGCGGAACTCGAATTAAACCGAATGTTTGAAACGGTAATTAACCGGTTCAACTATTTTTTTTTAATATTTATTTATTTGAAACTTGAATGAATTTGCCTACGATTTACCCCATTCGTTACTGAAATTCAAACTGCAAATTTTTCTTTCTTTTCAGTACAACCAATGACAGATTTGTCACTTTATAGTCAGTAAAATTACTGGCATGCTTTAGGCTGTTAAGGTGTCATTTTTTAAAATTCTCATAATGGCGGCAACACTAGATTTTAACCGTCTACTCTGTTGATATATTTTACGATAATGTTTAATTAAATTATCAGGTCGTCAAGGATGAAATTTGTAGTTAATAATATTGCCAACTTTAACAGATTATTATTTGACATTGGTTTAATATTTTTCCGTTGTTTATTTATTTTTTTTTTGTTGGAAAGTTAGTCATCTGGCCTATTTAAAGAAATCATTGTATGCTCTAAAATATATCAAACACTTTTTTAAAAAATTAATCTTGTTGAAAATGGAACAGTCGGAAATTCGCACTATTATGAATTATGAGTTCTTACGTGGAACTGGCTCATCGATCACAAAAGAAATATACTGCAACCAACTGGACGAAATTATGCAAAAACTTAAAGAAAAACAGCCTAGATTGGTCAACAGATCGACTCCTATCTTATTGCGTGATAATGCTAGACCACACACTGCACAAATGACTGTGGCAAAAATACAGGAATTGGAGTTGAAACTTCTTCATCATCCTCCATACTCCCCAGACCTAGCCCCCACTGACTACCACATCTTCTGCAATTTGGACAACTTTTTAATAGGAAAACAGTTTAATTCCGACAATGCTGTAAAACTAGTCTTCCAGGAATTGACTCTCGTTCGCCAGGGTTTTATACCACCAGCCTGAACAACCTGCCGCTTTTAAATGGCAAAAGTGTATAGACAATATGGATGCATACTTTGATGAATAAAATAATTCCTTATATTTGTAAGTTATCAACCAACTTTGTCTTTTTTTCTACAAATTTCATCCTTGGCGACCTAATATATGTAATTTTATTTTCTGTATTTAATAATTTCTTTTAAAAAAAAACTGAACCGCATAAAACCGTAACGAGCTGAATGATGAACCAGTCAAATTTCTAATTTTTAAATCGGAACAATAAACCAAACTGGAAATTAAGAAAACCGTAAACTAAAACTGAACCGCATTTTACGCTGGTTTGAACCCTTGTTCTTAACATTAAATACAAAATCCCACCAAAGGGCACTATCGCTCACTTAGTACTCGAATAACACTGACATAAACTAAAGGTTAATCATTATTCATACACGCACCGGCAAAATTCTAAGCTTTCCAGTAAATCTAACAAAAGCATATGATAACGGATGGATCCAAACATTATATAACTTCCGGAAAATTGTTTTAATAATATAAAACTGCCCGCAAATCAACCACCGGTATTTCTGTATATACATATTTCTTATTTAGTACCACATTTCAACACAACAATATGGAAATAAATAGTGATAAACACACATTAAATATCGAATACTTGATATACGATACTGATAAAAAATAATTGCAAATATAATTTTCCTTGTAATTGGCCGAGTATTGTTTACAGAAAAGTAAAGCTTCTACTGGTATTAAATAAACTTGTACTGGTGTATTTACTGATGCTGAAAACACATCACACAAAAAATATAAACCAGTATGTATGTATATCTCGAATAAAAAAATATATTTATTTTTAAAATGTATGGTCTATAAAATGAATGTTTGATACGTGGATTAAAAAACAAAATTAAATAAAAAATAAAAAACTTTGGTCCCCATACTATTTTCTGAAAGACTGGTTTTAAAATCCCGAATAAAAAAGGTAACACATATTGATGTAAACCTGAAAAGAATACCAAAAATACTGACCAAATCTTGAATACTGAAAAATATTGATCAAACCGGCCCAGTTATTAATAAAAAGATGGTAGCGGGCCGTGGGTGGCCCCTTGACCCGCGGTCATTCAAACAATATTTTGTGTGAAGTTAAGTGAGGAAAGTAATGTAACACACATACATTCTAGGGGCCTTAGCTACAGCGCTGACAAAAATTGTTTCCAATAAGAGAACAAATCTTTTTGGTTGTAAGCATTTTTCAATTGGATGAATATTTGACGAGTCAAGCGGAAAAAGCTTACAACAAGCTTCTGAAATATCTCTCTTATTACTGACACATATACTAGTAAAAAAAATAAGAATTTATAAAATAAGAAATATTTATACCCAGAAGTATTATAATTTGAATGTTTTTAAATAACAAACATCTATAAATTTCAAATTCTATGTTACATATGCCTAAAAATATCATGTGAAATATCATATTAAAGGGAATTGCAACCTAAACAAGATTGTAGATAGATGGAACTATGACTTTTGTTAACTGCAGTGTTGCCAGACATTGGGATGCTAAATTTAAACCGTTCATTGTAATCAAAGGAAAATTTATTAGGTCTAAATGGATTTCAAGTAGTCAAATAAGGTAGCGAAGCATGGGCCCTCAGTTAGTATGTAACAAATTAAAGGTTCTGAATTATATCTCTTGAAAATGATTTGTCAATAGCATATAATTAAAATAAAAAACAACTTACCTCATTATCTGCAGTTGTAGTACTATTACTAAGGCTTTGGGAAGTTTCTATGTGTTCTAAAATTCTGGATAACTGAGCTATATTTTGTTGTACTTGGGTAACTTCTTTATGTGCCTGATCCAAAGCTGGGCCAGAGTCAATAACCCAGGCTGCCAGTCGTCCTCCTCCGACCAAGCTGCCACTTGTAATTGGTTTAATACCCCGAGTAAGAGAACCATCACGACTTACAATTTCTGGAGACGTTAAAGGGATATCTAAAAATATCGTTATTATTATATTCTTAATGAATATGAAAATATTAATAAATGAACTATTTTGCCTTGCCACAGTTCCAACTGGTAGTCAAAGTATTGTGTGCAAATTGATTGAATACACTAAAATAACAAACAGTGATTGTGTTAAGCAATTATTATTTGTGTATAATCAACTGAGTATACAGGTAGTTCTTTTTAATATAACTGAGTAATAAACCAATAATATTGCACTTTTTAACATTTTAATTTTAAGGTCTAATTTTGCACAAATTATTCCGGTATTACAGTCATTTTTATTTTTATTATATTTAACATGTTGAGCACCAAATAACCACGGCGGGTTACAACAATGGTCCAAAAACAACTGTCTTAAAACAATGACAATGTGCCCTCCGATGATTACCGCACAATTTATATTATTTTACTTATTACTAATTGAGTGTTGATCCCATAGGCACGAATAATAGTACAATGTAAGAAATATACAGACCCAAAATAAACGTACCAGTAGGAAAACTTCTAAGAAATGTCCAAAAAGTCCTAAGAAATTCTCATTTTCTTCGCAACTTTTAAAGTAAAATTAACTTTTATGGCGACGCATGCACTAAATCTAACCAAATATTGCAAATAATTTGTAAATATGCATAAAAGTTGAAAGTCAGATTGTTCAAACATGAAATAGCAAATGGCTCTTGAAGGCTCAAATGAAAACAATTCAAAACAGATAAAAGAGGTAAACGTAATGAAAACTACCAGTAAATCCAACTAAACAGAAACTGAATGTAAAATCCACTATGGGACCAAGTACCTATTCGTGATCATTTCCTTAATAGACACTTTGTCCACAAAAACACACATCAAAATAATGATATACATACATATAATAATGAAAAAATATACATTAATTATGACAAAAACTGGATAGTAAATTTTGGTCCCAGAAGTATCTAATTATATCGTATGCCGCTCAACGTGTTAATGACAAGAATTTTTAGAAAAATTTGAGCTAAAATGTTTATGTAGATGAATATATGCAAAGTATACAAGAAAGATTGTATAATAGAAGTCACACTCGCCTGTGTCGCTGCTTTCAAATAGCGAGTTACTGCACTTACTGCCAATATTGGCGCTAGTAATTCATTTCAGTAGCGGTATGTAATAAGTAGGTGTAGTAAAATGTGTAGTATTGTGAATTAGGTATAGTAGTAAAATCTAGTTTAAACGTTTAAGCAGAACTAAATGAAATTTTTATTTATTATGTTGTCACGAGTTCACTTATTAACGATTGAAGTGGGCTTTTGAGAAATAAAATGATCAAAAACCTTATTCTATCGTTAAAAGTTACTAATTTCAAAATTTAGGTCCGCTAAACAAAAGAAACAATTTTCTACTAAAAAAGATTCTTACACTTTTTTTTTTCATGAATGATCATTTGCAAGATATTGAAGTTTATTAATTTAATGCCCCTAATATTTTCGTAAATCCGAATAGAACAGTAAACACGTAGTACTAACATATAAATACATGTTAAAAAAATCAGCTGTGGCCACCACAGGACCGACCGCCATCATAAAGTACTTATATAAATTACATTCTAGCAGCAGAGTAGAAATAACTTGGCCTAATATTTTCTAAGAGAGATATTATTTATCATGACCATGGAAACGTTACATATAAATATGAAAATATTGAGAAAAAATTTTACAGAAATTATTCGAAATATTTCGTTTTATCAAAAAACGTCTCAAATAAAAGTTATTAGTTATTGCTTTTATAGAAACTTTTGTTCAATAAATTTTTTCGAAATATTTTTGTGTTGTGAAATATTCACAAAAATCTTAAAATCGACACGAGTAAACTCCCATTTTTAGTCAACCGATTTTTACCAAAAATTGATCAACTCGTGCCATTGATGACAGAAGCTTAAATATGAAGTTTCATAAAAATCCTTTCAGCCGAATTTGCTTTGCACGTGTACACAGACAGACGGACGGACAGACAGACAGACAGACAGACAGAGAGACAGACAGACAGACAGACGGACGGACAGACAGACCGACAGACATCATGCCAAAAATAGTCAAAACGTTATGTAAGTATTGTACGTATTGAGGTCCCAATTCGTGGAGATCCATCGAAATCTCGAAATGTCAAAATCGGTATGATCACAATACCTCCCTTATATATGTTGGCGGTCGGTAAAAATAAAAATAAACCATACATTATATAAAATAAACATGTTTAGAAAAATAAATAAGTACTTAAAAAATTATTATTTGTTGTTTTTAATTAGAAATTTGTCCATTGTCAATTGTACCGCAGTTTTCTTTTTGTCTTGATATAAAAGTTTATAACAAACGGTGCTATTGCGTATATTATTAACAACACTGAAACTTCTATCAATATCCGGGTCCGAATTCTCGATAGTGTCAATGAGTTCTTCCACTTTGCCTAATATTCCACTTACTGTTTTTAGTTGTATTTCGGTTGTTTCGTTCTCGGTTTTTGGGTCTTCTTTTTCAGTTCTCGTTTGCTCTTGTATTCACACACAGAAAACAACTCGTAAATACGAGTACATATTCGTCTGCGTTCGACGTATTTACTGATTCTTCTCTGTAAGTGTGAGTGAAGGGGGAAAATTGAAAGATAGCAGTTGGTAACACTGTATTTCAAGATTCATACGCATATTTTGCCTAAATATAACTTCAAAACAATCAATGCATATTGGTCATTTATACAAAAAAAAAAATGTACGTTCGTGCGGACAACTGTACGTTCGTAAGAACACAGGGACCGAAAGTATGTACCAGTTAGTCGTATTTACATGCATTTATACGGAAATATACCGTCCGCTTAACGTACGTTCGATTAACGTACGGGAATCTGTGTACGCATTGTGTACGTTAAGCGGGCGCTGACTGTATTTAATTTTTTAACGATTAATAATTAAAAACGTTAAGAACTAAATAGGAAAATGGTTCATAGTATCTGTATTATACCCTGTTCAAAATCAAGTAGTAATAAAATCAGGTAAAAGATTCGCGACCCTATTGGCTGTCGCTTAAATTTAAGTGCTCAACAGCCAACGAACGACGCGAGTTCTGCAAAATTATCACGTGAACACTGCATGATTACTACTTCTTAATTTTAAGAAGAGTATAGTGATCTAATCTGCTGTGCAGTTGTAATGCGCTGCCGAACTGAATAGTCGAAATCACGAACAGATTGAATATCAATTTCTTAAAAAAGCTAGGTATATTCAAATATGCATAAACATTTCAGCTCATTAATTGTAAATTAAATAAGAACAACCTGTAATCAGATATAGCTTGAACGTGTTTTTATGTATTTTGCTGTTTATCATTCATGTTATTAATGTCAGACAATACTACTGAAATAAAACATATCACACAAGAAGAAAACCCATTTCAGAACCAACCTACAGACACTTTACGTGCCTCAGTTGTACTATTTGTAGAAACCTGTTCTGGTTCCACATCCTGGCTTTGTTCTGCAAAAATTTACATATTCTATAGTAAAAAAATATTTAAAACCAAAATTCGTAAAGAAAAAATAAAAGGCCGACTTATCCATCTTGAATTCTACTTATTTTGAATTGCTTGTTATTAAACAATCAATTCCTCTCTGAAATTAATATTCAAATTTTCGGTATATTATTATTTAATATGTTAACAAATGTGAATAAACACTTTTAATCAGAGCCGGATTCACTTCACTTATGCCCCTACACACAAAATATTACACCTCCCTTCCCCCACAGCATAAAAAATGTTTATATAAACGGGATTAAAATTATATTTCATGTCTTCTTTTGAGGGATTAAAATAATTCATTAATTAACGATTAATCTCTATGGAATAAGACAATTATTTCATATTCAATTCATATTTATAGTTCCAAACTTACAAGTTGTTAACTAAAACGTCAAAAGTGTAGTTAAGCGTAATCACGAATCAATATTTTCAAATAAAGTCTGTTCCAAACGGTTAGGCGGAACTAAATTTTACAATCTATTCACAACGTGTAGGTACTGATAAATATTATCCATTGGATAAAAATGACAGATCTTGACAGATAGGTGTCAAAAAACATTTTATTCATAAATATATGTACATAATATAAGCATATATACGTAAAATATATATTATAACAGGTACTATGTACATATTAGACATACCTACACTTTATATACATATTACATACACCTTTTTCCATTATGTGTACTAATTTATTGTGTAAAGTCTGTTCCAAACGGTTAGGCGGAACTAAATTTTACAATCTAGTTACTTTCATCGTTTAAATCTTGCTTTTCGGCCGTTTTGTTTAAGCTTTGTAAATCATACTTACAATACACATTTTTTGGTTAAGGTTAATATCATTTTAAAATGTATATTTCTTTATATTTATATTTTTTGTGTCATTCTTAATACAAATTTCCCATTTATTTATTTTTTTTTCATTAAAATATGTAAAAAAAATAATTTAATTTTGACATATGTCATTCGTTTCCATGGTTTCATTGTTGGAATGTTTAATTTTGACATTCCAACGTAAAAAATGAAATAACCCAAGCAAGGTCCCTTCTCGTGACAACCTAAAAGAACGAAATTCCCATTTAGTTCCGCTTAACCGTTTGGAACAGACTGTAGATCACCAGAAGTTAAACAAATAGCAAATTAATCTAAAGCTCGACCGTTCACTGTGCGTTGAGAATAAATTTAGTAGAGTTTTATCGTTTAAGGCAGCGGTTACAGCTATGGAAATTAGTGCGTTACGAATAGTACGACATCTATGTGTCTTTAAACCAACTACGACGACGTCATCTAGCAAGAGTTTATATACACACCAGATTTGCCAGTGAAAGACCGAAAATCCCTTCGTAAAATGTTTATTATCTATTATCATTTTCCTAAATCTGCTGTCCTACTATTATTACTAACTAAACCTAACTTAATTACGTAAATTGATCTTATTTACTGTTCGTCTTTGTAATTTTGGGCCAGATTTGTTGTAATCGGCGCGATGACATTTTGTTAGGTTATGTAAAGGCATACAATGTAAACATTCTCTACAATGTAGATTGAGATAGCCAATGTGTGTTTATATGTCCGTCTCATAAAAACAACTCACTAACTACAAAGTTTAGAAAACTATCGACAATCTTCAACGTATAAAGCATTAAATTTAGAGCTCTGAACGGTTGCTTGCGATACCATATGACAAACTTGTAGTGACAATCAACAGTGCACAGATCATATACTATAGTCGACTAATTTAAGAGCTCTGAACGCAGTTTAAGTATTAACAAAAACTTATTTTTTTCTTATATTTTATTTTCACAGCGTTTGTAAGTTTGTTTTAAAAATTGCCGTCGTGAAAAATATACAGGATGTTTGTTTGAAACGCAATAAATGAAACGCCGCACCTCGAATAACTCCTTTATTTTAAGAGATACTGTTATATGTGATAAATGTATGTTACTAGGCAACATAGATGTTAGAGAAGTGTCATGTAGATTGAGCTTGAATAAAGCAGGGGGGTGAAACTCTAATGGCAAAACGAAAACCATATTACGTTCCACAACCCAACACGAATAGCGCCCCAGTCGCTATAGCTACGCGCATGACAGGATGTTGCCTGTTCCGGCTTCTGTCATTAGCGTCAAAATCTGTAATTAGTGTCAAAATCGTCTTCTGTAATTTTTTAATTTCATTTTTTAATTCGGAAAATGGGTGTTAAATGCTTTGTTTTGGGGTGTGATAGTAGTGAACCTACAAGATATCGCTTTCCAAACCCGACGACACGTGTGGCTCCAGAATTGTATAAAACGTGGATAAGGAACATTGGAAATCCAAAATTGGTTGGCTTGTCCATGGAAGTGTCCATAAATATTAAGTATTAGTAAATATTATGTTATATGTTCGTCTACTTAATAAATAATTATTTCTGCTAGTTATTGTTTTTCTGTTTCTGTTCCTAACCTAACCTAACCTAACCGCTTGTTCTTAATAGAGCACTCCAAAACAGCTGATCGCTGTTAGTCCGTGGAGGGTACTTCTTTCCTTCTCTATGGTGGAGGGTAAACAAAGTTTGATTCGCCATGTGTGTAGTATGTCGAGTGTACTTTCAAAACCTTATATATCATTTATATTGAAATATATTGCGATTTTGTTATAAAAGCGAGTTGATTTTAATAAAACACACAAGCCTACTTTTAGTTTTGTAGTAATTTTTGATGCTTTCACTTAAAAAAGGTAAGTTTGTGTTTGGAGGTTATTTTTTATACAACTATTTTGGAAATGATTTTTCTTAAATAATTTTACTAATTAATTTTTAGTTAACAAAACCAATAAGAGTAGCTCTCTGAAGAAATTGAGCACAAAGACGTTGTGTAGCGTATGCGAAGAAAATTTCAATTAATAACAATGTAGACCTATACATTAAGTGAAAAGGATCTCTTATATAGTCCAGATATATTTCTAAAAGTTACAGCCCTGGACATCACTATCTATTTCGTGTTAACCCACAGTTTCTACAGCAAAGAGAAAATGAAAGAACATGCTCTCATGTTCTCTAGCAAAATATCGGAGTGAGACAAGAAGGAAAACCTAATATAATGTGTTCCAGTCGAAAGAAAAAACATGCTGCGCCAAGTATAGACTTTTCTTATGTACTAGGCTGTAAAACATATTCACTAACGCTTTATTAACAAGTGATCTTTCCTACGAGTTGTGACTATATTTCTCAAATGACTACAAATTCAAACCATGCTTCATATATATGTATGTATGTGGTTTTCGTTATGTATTTTGTGAAATTTTTGTATTGGTTCATGATCCTAAATAAATTTGTTTATTTATTTTATTATTTAATTCATTTCGGTTAAATTTGACTTTCTAAGTGGATTTATAATTGTCGTCCGACTCCTGATAAATGATGTAAAAGTTTTTAGTGCAGTTTTAAATGTATACTTTAAAACTTCTGACAGGTTGTAAAAATTAACTTTCGTCACATCCACCACAACTACCACATTCCACAGCATCACGAAATAATGGCATTTTATGTTTTTTTTCATACAGTTTTGTTTTTACTCTAGGCTTTCGACTGTAAACACATAGGTAAAATCTTTGTTTACCCCCCAGCCGCCATATTGGATCTTAAAGTGACAGCATTCTGGAGTGCTCTATTGTAAACATAATTAAATGTTACTATTAAATGATACAATTGTTATGATTTATTTTGTCTATTTTTAATATTGTTGTCGTTAATAATATTAAAAATAGACAAAATAAATCATAACAATTGTTTCATTTAATAATAACATTTAATTATGCTTACAACTATATCCACTGAAGCGTTTGAAATACCCGCGTAAACCCAACCCTTTCCTCCCCTAACAAATTTAGTTCCATAACCCAACAACTACAGCGCTAATTTGGTTTAAAAAAATATAACGGCAGTTTCACATCTATTTCCTTCATTATCTATGGAATAAAGAATACGCTCCTATTAAGTTATCTTAATATCTGTAGACGTAAACATAAGACAGATACAAAAAATTCTTCAGAAGAAAAGCTAAACTAGACAAAAGGGCCCACTTAAGGACTGTAATAAGTATTCTACATCACTTCCGGTTTTAACGGATATTGTTTCAGCTTTTTATCTAGCATAGGGAATCGGTACTTTATTTTATTTTATTTCATTTATTTTTTCTTGAAAGTACCTTAAATCAGCTTTACAAGGATGTCAAAATATCATACTTTAATTTTAACCATTTCAAAATGGCGACCATTTATTTACAAAATAATAAATAACATAAATCGTACAAAGTTAAACATAGGAAGCTTTGAAAATGATTTTGTTACATAAAAAAACCAAAGAAAACCTGCAAATTGTCTTGTCTGTTAGTACGAGTTTGATATTAAAGGTGATAACATCAAATCCTTTGTAATTATGGCTTACGTACGTTATTCAAATGAAGCAATTATATATGGTTCCGAATGTCAAATATATTATGTTTGGCTCAACAACTCTACCAAGAAAAGTATCCTGAAGGTAAATGTTATAAGACTTAGAACATAGGGTAAGAACAGCCATCAGGGAAATTCAAGAGTATATCGTTCTAAATGTAATTGAAGAGTTTTTATTACGAATGAGAAAATGTGTGGATAACAACGGCGGTCATATTGAACATTTGTAAATTTTCCTTAATTTATTACTAACTTTAGTCATATTTTGTTTTATTGTTTTTCCTAGTAACATAATGTTATATCTTTTTATAATTTAGTTTCTACGATTTTTATGTTATTTATTATTTTGTAAATTAATGGTCGCCATTTTGAAATGGTTAAAATTAAAGTTTGATATTTTGATATCCTTGTAAAGCTGATTTAATGTACTTTCAAGAAAAAAAATAAAATAAATAAAGTACCGATTCCCTATGATAGATAAAAAGTTTCCGCAGAATTCTTATTATAGTCCTTTAAATGGGCCCTTTTGTCTAGTTTAACTTTTCTTCTGAAGAATTTTTTTTTGTCTCTTAAAATAAAGGAGTTATTTGAGGTGCGGCGTTTCAAACAAACACCCTGTATATATGTTACGGTCAATGACCAGCGGGCAGTGTTGACAATAACCAGCCAATGATCGGCAAAAAGAAATCTTTTTTTACACAAACTCCTTTACGCTTACTTAGAGCTTTTCGGCTTCTGCTATCCTAAATTATTACTAACTAAACCTAACCTAATTAACTGGTCGTTGTCAACACTGCTCGTCAACACGGACATTGGCGGTAACATACAAATCTCGTAATAAAGTGCATTCTTCTCTTGGTGAATATTATACTATTATAATGTATGCAACTTTAAGTAATCTATTTTGTTTTGCATTCCTAAGCAAATAGGCCTAGGTATGCTTGTGAGTAGATCCGGCTCTACTTAAAAAAAAAAATCAAATCGCCAAATGCCTGAACTGTTTTATGTGTTAACACAAAAAAAATCATAACATATTAATTTAATATTTTAAAAAGCATTATTTTAAAACATTGCACTTAGAAAGCAGACATATGTAGTGAACACATTTTGCTCTGATTATTTTTAATCTAAAAAAATTAAATTGCTAAATACATCATACATTCAATGGTTCTTAATCTTTTTTGTATCAAGGACCACTATAAAAATCCGATTTAATTTCCATACATGAAATCAGGGTGAAAAAACAATACGAGGATCCAAGCTCTCTCCAAGCATAATACTGTCGTCTCGTAACGCGGAAAAATCGGGTAGTTAAATTCCAACATATAGCGCACAACCTAATGTGACATCTCGGATAACAAATATAAATTAAATTTAAACAACAATAATAATAAATTTTTAAATACCGCTTCGAGCGCCAACTTCTTGATTTCATCTCGATTAAGAACCAAGTTGTTAGGTTAACCCATTTTTTTTTTTTTTGTTTTTTTCAGCAAAACAAAAATTCAGTTTAGATTAGATTAGACTTTATTTAGCATTATTTTGCTACAAACAATTTTAATGTTTCTGAAAATTATTTAATGTCTCATAAATTTTAATATACTAATAGAAGTATTAGTTAATAGTATGTGACATACAAGACATGCACCCTCGTTCCTAAAAATTCAGACACTGGGTAAAATTAAAAAAAATAAATTTTGGCACTGTTAATTTTATCAAAGACATCATTATTATTGTTTTAAAATTATTATGAAAGTTATAACATGAATATTAATAGTAATTCAGAATATTTTCATATTTAATATGTTTTTGCAAAAGTAAAAATATACCAGTTCGATTATGTATGACATAATTTCATTCTTCATTGGACCACCGCGAATCACCTTTACAACTAATGATTAATGGATAATATTAATGTAAAGTTAAAGTAATCAAAAATTAACTGCGAAATCACTTAAGAATTTAATATGCACCAAAAGAGAGAAATGTGTGTGAGAACTGTGAAGCGTCGATTCCAAGAAGCAAATCTTCATGGTAGAGTTTCCATAACGATTTCAATAAAAACAATTGCATTGAACTTCGTCAACAAATATCTAAAACAATTTCTTTAAACAAATTAAATGTAATTGTAATATTGTAGAATTCTCTTTAATTTTACCTTGTATCCAATCTACCATAAACATTAAATACAAACATTAAATACAAATCAAAATTACTTTTGATCTTACCTATAAATTTAGGATTTCTTGGAGTATCTTCATCATCAGTAGCTCTGATTAGAGGAACATCCCTTAATCCATATGTAAGAATATGGTGACGATATAATCTATGCGCTTTCAATTGATCAACCCAACAAGTAAACGTTTCAACAGTTTTAGCTTTCAAATGATATATAAATTCTTCTGCATCTATATCTATTCTACGTCTCTTATTTTTAGTTGAAATTACTGATAATCCTATATCCAGCGATCCATGCTTTTTCCCTCTTGATATATCAGTTGGACTCTTCGCATAAATAAGGATTCCTTTGTCCAGCACGAAATACCTCTGGAAAATGTTTTGTTTTTAAATATGAAGCCAAGTACAGCAAATTTTATAACAACGTATCATGTTTAATTTAATGTGATATAAAATATAAATGACTACACATTTATCTCTCAGAATATTAGAAGATTTTAGATTTTACTTAAGATTCTAGAGTAATACTGCATAATAGCACCAGAGCACACAATAATAATACACAATATAGCACTGAGTTTCCACTGTTGCAATGTTTCCATGTTTCAATTCAGTTTAACCCATAATTTATTTTTAGGTGGCATACAAAAAAAATCAGAAAGATTTTTAATAATAACCTAAGATAGTGCTTTAAAGGAGAATGACTGTTTAGGATTCACACTAACCTATGAAAACTATTCCCAGGGCGCTATTGTGCAGGATAACCAATTCTGGTTAACGTTACTGGAGTAATATACAATGACAGCAAATATTAATAATTGAAAACTAGCTCACCTTATGCCATCCTTTCAAAGGCCACTTGCGTTTTTTATGTAAATATCCTTTAAAAAGTTCAGGTTTCTTTTCAAATCGTTGTCCATCTTTTAATCCTTCTAATATTTCCCATTCAGAACCCCGTCTGCGATTAACCTTCTTCCTGTTTGTATTGTTTATTTGCATTAACTCTTTAGGGTGTTCATTTGCGGAATCAGCACTTAAACTATTTGTATCTACGCTTGCATCAGAATCACTGGCATTAGTATGATGTGATAAATGTGTTTTCAACTTGTTCCTTGGTGGCTGAGGGCTTCTCTTTTTATCCATGACAGTTAATTTTGAAATTAATGATGAATCAGTGGAAATTTGGCGAAGACCGGAGGTCATCGTTGCTCTATTTTAGTTTTATTTCTAAAAAAAGATTTTAGATCAGTTGTGGTTAATTAATATATGTAAAAATTTAGTAACTTATAAAAATAAAATTTAAGAAAAGCAATTTCTGCAAGATTAAATTACATTATATGATCAAATATTACAACCTTTTTGTATGTAATGCTGTTAATTCTTCGTAAATTACATTTTAAGTAATTTATTTCTTTTTTTTTTTCTTTTTTATGAATAAGCAAATAATGCAGACATATCACTTACAAATTTTGACAGAACATAATTTAGGTTAAACCAGCAAAGGAAAACAAGATACACGATTTATCACTAACAATCAGCTTCAACAATAATAATGTCCCACTGGCAAATGTAATAATAACAGGATATTTGACAGGAAATTGTGTAAACTATCTAATATTTTGGTATGACATATCTGAACATGTCAAAACGGAAAGCAGGTCATACGCATACTAGTTAAACGGACTGTACACATATTTAACCTATTGATTCAAAAAATAAATGTCATGCAGAATTGTCAAATGAGTAATAATCCTTGAAAAAGAATACACCATAATATTATTCATAAAGAAGCAGCTTACGTAATGACTAAAAGAAGCCCACACATTATGCATGAAATCAACTTAACCACTACAAAAAAATATATTACGCATTTTTATTTTTTGGAAACCACTACATGTGTATTAGTCCTCATTTATAATTAAGTTTAAATAATGCAAAGAAAAGATTTAAACTTGCATTGGTATATTATCAATACACACATCAACCAATTCACTAACACATTCCAAAAATTCCTGCTGCCATATTAGCTGGTTACCAACATTATGAGGCGGAGGAGGAATTTGCTATTTGGAAAATAATTGTTATTTTTATAATCATAAAACAGGTAACATATGTATATATTAATTATGTATAATACTTATGCAATTTTTTTATAAATAATATAAAAGGAGGCGGAACATTTTTCTGTAATTTTTTAACGCCGAATTTGTTGATTCGGCATTAGATTTTTTTTCACGCACTGCAATTGTTTTAATTTTAGGATGACTATAACGATCATAAGGATACTACAATAAAAAGGACAGCTTTCTGGACATCGCGGCGTACCCATTTGTGAAAATTTAAAATATAGGACATTTAACAGATATGAGTTTCATATCTAACTTCATTTTCATTTATTTAACGATTATTTTGTTTTGAATCATGCGGCGTTCATGAAAGATAATTAATCTTACTTCCACTTATGCCTGCTATATTGTACGTAGGTACTAATCTGTTGTATTTTGTATTATACTCTGCGTCAAATCACTTGCTAGTAACCGTATATTAACATCAACACGCTAATAATAATGTCTAGAAGAATAATTATCTATAAGGAAATATGTTTTAACAATTAACAATGACTTGTGCTTATATTATTGTATGACAACCTTTTCAAAATGTCTAAGATTTACATCACAACTTAAATATTTTAGAAACTCTGGACAAATTGCAATGTATTTAACATACGATTAAATAATATATACTGAATTATTTGTATAAGACTATGAGAGCAGATTGTCGCAATCGAAAATCAGGAGAATCAGTTCACTTTGCAGGTTTGCTAAACTCCCAAAGATGCAAGGAAAAATTTGTTTTTTTTTTTCGTAATAATAATCACAATATATTCATTATAATATGTATTTACCAAAAACACCAAGCGCTTTCTTTTGAATTCCTACCGTAATATATATTAGCAAGCTCTGGTTTGCATTCAGAATGCAAACACACTACTTACATTGAACACCTGTTCATTGCCGAGCCGGCAACGTAGTTAAAGACTATTAGCATAAGAGCCAGCAGGCTGAACAGCCATTGCAAGTTGCAACCTCCACCGGTAAGGCTAAAATAAAAAGACTTGGAAAACCTACTTCGAATTTAAACAAAATGCAATCCGTCTCCAGCAGGGCCGGCGCTAGGATTTGCGAGGCCATGTGCGAGAAGAGCCGCGGGGCCTGCTGTTCAGATCCAAGTGAGGAGCAAAAAAAAAGGTCCTCATATCCATGCGCGGGGCCTATTGTTGAACCGCGGGGCCTGCTGTTCAGATCCAAGTGAGGAGCAAAAAAAAGGTCCTCATCTCCATGCGCGGGGCCTGCTGTTCAGTCCAAGTGAGGAGCAAAAAAAAAGGTCCTCATCTCCATGCGCGGGTCTTGTAGTTGACCGCGGGGCCTGCTGTTGACCGCGGGGCCATGTGCGGCAGCACATGCCTCGCGCCGGCCCTGGTTTCCAGTAAAGCGAAGCCTTTAATAGAACATTTAATCGGGACATATATAATAAACAAATGTGGATTTGTGGTTGTCAGGGTCATTCTTGACGGGGGCCCAAAAAGTGTCCCTGCATCTGAGCAGCCGGCTGCAAACCGTTTATGTTGTGACAAATTACCAGAATGGACTTATTAAGTTTTAGGGAAATATACCCACTTCTACAAAACCCTTAATTACTTTGGAGTACATAACAGACAAGAATTAATATCTTCATTTCCTCATTTTTCTGTAGTTTTAAGATTTTTGCTACCTCTGCCTGTCATTGGGAGATCAGGGAATAGGAGTTTTTCTTAATTAAATTTAATAAAAAATTACCTCAGGTCGTCGATGCTACAGGAAAAGCTGACTAATCTTGTATTACTGTATAGAAATATATTTGCGAGAAATTGAATTTGGTGCTTCATTACCAAAAGTTGAACGAAGCGAATCTATGCATTGTGGTTGAGTTAGACCTTTAGTAAAATCATCACAAGTAATATTTTCACAAACTTGTTTTTCATAATGCTCACTGTCAGCAAACTACTCGGTCAATTTATAAGCTGCCACTGACTTCACAACAACAAAGTCAAATTTTACGAATATAGTTGACACATTTCAATATTGCCATCTAGTGGTCGTTTGCTAAAACTCGTATATGTTTTTTTTTTTTTATTTTATCGGCCTCATATTTGGTTTCTAAACGTTTCAGATGATTATAAATCAATATCTGCAAAAAAACTATTTTTGTCTGCCTGTCTGTCTGTCCGAGATTCACGATAAAAACAGATGAACAAATTTTTACGTAATTTGGTATGAGGATACAATAAAATCAGGATTCGAACATTCGAACAGGCTATTGAGAAGTGACATTACCGTTGGTGGCGCTGTAATACAAGGCAATATGGCTGAATTGTCTAGTATTCAGCTGTGAATATGCTAACAGGGGACAGGTTAATTTAAGCACAGTACATTTTTATTTTATGAAAATGTATCTCGACATTCTAACAGAAAATCAACACTAGAAAATATGTAATGGTTTCAAACAGTACTACAGTCGCGTAGTATAATATTTGACCACCAGACTGCGTATCCGAGCGTGTCAGTACTCAATAAGGTATCTCAAAATTTTTCTTCTAGGGGAGTATTTGGGGGTTAAACATTTTAAAAAACTTAAAATATCTCCCTTATTATTGACAATACAAAAATTGTTTATAATAAGAAAACAAATCTTTCTTGTTAAATGCATTTTTAAATCAAATGAGTTACACCCTAAAACTAAAACTAAAATATACATGACAAAAAAAGCTTATAATTAGAAAACAAATCTTTTACTTTTGTGCATTTTTTCATTTAGACCAGCGGTTCTTAACTTGTGGTCCGCGAAACAATTTTGACATTAACTTTACATCCTCCAACTTTTCGCTTTTATTTAAATAACTCATTTAATAAAAATCCTACATGGTCAAGACTTTTTGTATTTGTTGTTATCTAACTAGTTATTGACATAACTAAACAATAATTAGTAAAAATTTTATTATTTTTATTCAACTGCAAATTATTTACAGAAAATATATTATAATAAGATATATTTTGACCAATATTTGACCAAGAAATGTTTGCATGGGTTAAACGTATTATAATTTCGGGCGGGCGCCCTTTTGATGGCCCTGGGCGCACTAAGGGAAGGGGCTCTGATGGGCTTAACTAAGGGGCGCCATTGTGAAGGTGAGGACATTTTTTTTTTTGCTTATCACGTGGATTTTGAGAGGTGAGGACCTTTTTTTTTCTCTCATCACTTAGATTTTGGGAGGTGAGAACTTTTTTATTTGCCAAGGGCGCCAAAAACCCGGCTCTGCCCCTAGCGCAAGTTTTCCTCACTGCGGCTCTGCTTATGAGATTATTGAGCCAGAAATCAAGTCTCAAGAACGACGTAAAAGGCCTAGTGTAGGGATGGGGTCCGCAAAAAAAAAATTTGTTCAAGAGGGGGTCCTCGGACTACATAAGTTTAAGAACCCCTGATTTAGACGAATAGTTGGGGAGTTACGGAAGTACACCCTAAAGTTAAACTTTTGAAATATCTCCCTTATTATTAACTTAACAGCAAAAACGTATATAACAAAAATGTTTATAATAAGAAAAAAAAAATCTTTTGTTGCACATATTTTTTCGTTTGAATGGATATTTGGGGAGTTACGGAGTTACTCTCCAATACTAAAATCTTGAAATATCTCACATTATTTACTTTACATCAAAAATGTACTTAGATGAGAAAACATTTTTGTTTTCTCAATGCCATTTTTAATAAGAAGATTATTTAGGGGCAAGGGGAGTATCACTTATAGGGTTGAAATACCTAATTTAATTTTAAAATATAGCTTAAATATATACAACAGAAGGGGTTAGAATAAAGAAACGATTATTTTGTTCTACTTGAAAATGAAATACAGTACAACCTCGATTATCCGAATTTTCGATTAGCCGGATTTTTTAAAACGTGGATATTATTTTACGAATTCGCTGTGTTACGCCGCTGTGTACCGGTTTTCACGTCAAGACGTGTGTGGACGTGCGATTTAAATATTTTCTTTTAATATTACCGATATGTCATTGGAAAGAAAACGTATTGTACTATCTTTAAAAGACAAATTAGATATCATCAGTGCATTTAAATGAAGTAATTCAGGACGTTATTGGTCTGATAAATATGGCGTCGGCACTTCCACAATAACGGATATAAAAAAAAGTGAAAAAATTACACAGTTTACTGAACGTATATATATACCAATAAAATAATATTCATGCTTAATGTACGTAATTTTTTTCCTATTTCTCCTCACTTTTTTTTCGATTATCCGGATTTTTCGTTATCCGGACTACCTTTATGCCCGACCTAGTCCGGATAATCGAGGTTCTACTGTATCTCACTTATTTAGGTTACGGCAAAAATGTACCTTACAAAAACCGTCAAAGTACGAGTACTCTAGCAAGTCTTGTTAGTCTCCAAACTGTTAGTCTATTCCAAACGATTAGGCGGAACTAACTGGATTTTTCATTTTTGTAAGTTGTCATTAGCTATTTTTAGGGTTTTGTAAGTATGACCAAAAAACCCTTATACCGTCATTTTGTCGTCTGTCTGTCTGTTCGGTAAAAATTGTAGCCAAACGGCTAAACCTAGAGAGTTGAAATTTGGCACGCTTATACAACTCTTTGACCCGCACATAGGAAAAATACTAAAACATCTAAAAAACATATCCCCCTAAAAATATAAACAAATATGTGCTCATCGAAAAAAAATTTTTTTTTTAAATTCTGAGTAAGGTATCAAATGAAAGCCCTTAGTACGTGGATTAACGATCAAAATTGAATTTTTGCAAAATAAATTATTTCGATGTGATTTTTGCCAAAATTGTGCAAAAAAAATTTTGTTCCACACCCTGTAGTCCAGATAGTTTTAACTAAAAATCTGAAAAAATTCTAAGTAATGTACATTCGTGTGAACCGGAATAGTACAACAGGAATTTTTGATCAGATTATGTTTTCGGAAAACGCATTTTGTGTTTTTTGGTTGATGATATACAAAAGTTATAGTTATGTACCACACTATACTGTAAGGCGTATCTTGGTCTAATGGTTAGCTTGCTCGCTTGCTACGCAGCAAACTAGGGTTCGCTGCCGGGCAGAGGAGACAATTTTATCTTTTGTTTTTTCCAATTTCCTTTTTTTTTTAAATTATTTTGTCAAAATTCTAGCTATATTTTAGCAAACGATGCATTTAATTTTTAAGAGCGTAAATTAAAAACCAGTTGGAATTGTTGGAATTATATTTTCATTCTATGTGTCATGTATACGAAACCAGAGGGGCGGAGTATATGGCTTAAAACAACCAATGGAAGCCATAGGCGCAATTTTCAAAATTTTAATAAACCTTGCTATATAAAAAAAAAATACTGCACATATTTAGAAACCTAAATAATGGTATAAGGTATTCGAATTAAAATTAACATGAAAATATTTTAACATAAAATTTGTTTTTAAAGCTCTTAGATTAACATACGATAAATTATTTTAAAAATATCGTTCATTTTGCCGAGATTACTACAAAGCAAAATTTGTCCTACATATTCAGCATGCCGCCTTCACTTATTATATACCTGCGAAACCCAGCAATGTATGAAAATTCACACTTCACATAATTTTTTTTTAAATATACGCCTCTGGGTGCACGCCACGCTGCCCGTTTGTAATGTTCGGAAGCTACAGTCGACTCTTCTGTGGCTGTAAGCGGAACCGCCGTCCATAGAATTCAGCATCGTTACGCAACGATCCGCCTGCATAGAACTAAGCCATTAGGATGAACAGTAGACCACAAAAGGTGATAAGAAATATTCCGAAATCTTTAGTTCGTCATAAATCAACACATCGAGACGTGCCGCTGTCCCCGCAGCGCAGCTACATGTCATAAAACTTTGTTAGACGGCATGCCGATGGTTCTTACACGTATATAAAGAGCGAACTCAGACTGTTTAAGGGAACATCAAGTACGAGCTTAGTCAGCTTGGCTTTGAATCAGCCAAGCTGACAAGGCTCTACAAAGGACCTATTGGCGCAAGCAGAACCCTGCCGTTGGTCATGGTTGAGTTAGCGAGGGGAAAAACCGCTATATACAACCTGAAGTCTCTTCTTCACTTCAAGATAAGAGTGGAGAAGAAAAACCGCACTGATGAGATCAGACAGTGCTACAACTTCCAGGGTTTGTACCACACGGCTAGTGGCTGCCATGCCAAGCCGCGTTGCAACTGGTGCAGTGGTGATCACTCATCACAGAAATGCACCAACAGGGACGAGCCGCCTTGCTGTGTCAATTGCAAGGCACGTGATTTGCCTGCAACTGACACGGCCGGCTCTCGATCCTGTCCGTCAAGAATTTCAGCCAGACGACCTGTCTCGGGTAACAGGCCAGTGGCACGTACGGTGTACGTGCCGGCACCTCCTCCAGCGATCTCGGCCTGGAACAAATAACTGCATACGTGGCAGCTCAGCCTATTCCAGTTGCCGCCAAACCACTGCCTGCTCCTGTCAAGCAGTCTTCGCCTGCCGTGGCACCCGCCACACGAGCAGCACCGAGCCCTGTTGTTTCGGCATCCGTGCCTGTTATTCCTTCCACAGGAACAGACGCGGATGGCTTCCAAAAACAGAGGAGGCGTAGAGGGAGGCGTCAGAGTAGCGCAGCTACTGCCTCTACCTCAGCTGTTCCTCCTGTTTCATTGTCCACAGTGACAGCCACCAAACAACAGGTACCCCAGGCTTCGCGGCAGCCAGCTAAGACCTCACCACCTTTGGTGAGACCAGCAGCTCGCCCTCACAAACCTACACCATCGTCGGCGCCTGTGCCGCCTTCTTGTGCTGCGCTAGCAGACGCGCTCAAGATGCTACAGGAGTTGCTCACGCAAGCAGCCGCTTTGCTGAGCAACGCCGCGTTGATTATAAATCAACTCTCCCTTCAGCCTGCCTTCTGGTCTCCCATTATTGTGCCCCACAACGGCAGACACCAGAACTAGAGCGCGCCCTGCTTGCCTAACCATCTGTGCTTGGAACGCGGATGGTATTCGCTCAAAACGAGACGAGTTAGAGCTATTCGCTAGTGATCACAACGTTGATGTGATACTAGTTTGCGAGTCATTCTTGAAGCCTGCGATGAATGTGAATCTTCGCAATTATTGCTGCTATAGGAATGACCGACTAACGGCCCGGTGTGGAGGTACTGTCATCTATGTCAGATGCAGTATTGACCATCACCAGGCCTATGACCCCCCTCTAAGCCAGATGGAGGCAACAACGATTGAGCTTACTACAAGCTTCGGACCGGTGTATCTGACGGCGGCTTATAAACCTCCACAGAATCGACTTCTCGTTGAGGACTTGAAGAAGTTGCTCGATCGCCGAGATCCGGTTATTATCGGCGGCGACCTCAACTCCAAACACCCCCAGTGGAACAGCCGTGTTTATAACACGACCGGACGTACGTTGCGGCGCTTTGCAGACCGCACGGGTGTGATTGTTACAGCTCCTAAGGATCCTACTCAATACCCGCGTGTGCCGACTCACAAGCCGAACGTGATTGATGTTTTTATTCTTAAAAACATCTATCACCCCTGTGACGTTTACACACTTTCCGAACTGAGTTCAAACCACAATCTTGTGATTTTGGACGTGAATGAACCGTCAAATCACATTGCAGAGATTACTCTCTCCAAACTACGTTGGCCTACTTTCTCCAGACTGGTGGAAGAGCGATCCGATTTTAACATGAAGATCGCTACTCCTGAACAGCTGGACTCGGCAGTTGAACGGTTTACCGTCATGCTGAGCGAAGCAGCGAAGGAAGCCACTGTCAAAAAGACCATTCGTACTCAGGCCAAGCGACTGCCTGGACGCATCCTTACGCTCATTTTGGATCGGAACCGCGTTCGCCGCAGCTGGCAGCGTAATCGCGATCCGGTGGACAAATCCAGGATGAACCGTCACGACCGTTTAGTTCGCTTGGCTATGGCTGAACACCGAAATAAGGAATGGTCTCGCACTCTCGAGCAGCTGTCACCCGACGACCGCTCCCTCTGGAAAATGACCAGGGGTAGGAAGCGTGGTAAGATTCCTCAGCCAGAGCAAGGCTGAGGCATTTGCCGACAGCTTGCAGGCACAGTGCAGCCCCAACGACGATATTGTTGAACCTGATTTTGTTCGAGAAGTGGGTGAGAAACTTCAATCGCTAGCCGATGAAGATTTCAACCCCGATAATCATGACTTCTGCACTCCTGGAGAAGTCGTAGCGATTATCAAACGTCTGAAAATCAGGAAAGCTCCCGGTCCGGATGGTATTTCTCACAAGATGATTAAGAACCTAGGTAGGAAAGCACTGCATTCTCTTACACTGCTTTTTAATTCATCTTTGAAATTCAGCCACTTCCCAAGTCCTTGGAAAAAAGCGGACGTAATTCTGTTTCCTAAAGCACAGAGCGATCGCTCTCTCGCTAAGAATTATCGTCCAATTTCTTTGTTGTCTTGTCTTGGCAAGATACTTGAGAAGCTTATTCTAAGCAGGCTTCAGTTCCATGCTGACTCGAACAGTTTGATACCTGACGAGCAACATGGCTTCCGACAAGGACATTCTACTGTCCATCAACTCATGCGTGTCACTGAGTTTGTCGCTGATGGTTTCAACAGAAACTTTTCTACCGGTGCAGTCTTTGTAGATATTTCCAAGGCCTTTGATCGTGTTTGGCACGCAGGGCTCGTCTACAAACTGCACTGTTTAGATTTTCCACCTGCTCTCATCAGGATGATCGTCTCGTATCTGACCAACAGGGTACTGAGAATCAAAATAGATGAAATTCGCTCATCGTGGAGACCGGTTGAAGCCGGTGTGCCACAAGGCTCTCTGTTGTCGCCATTGTTGTACGCTCTGTACACCAATGACATGCCGACATCGGAAGGAACAATCAAGTGCCAGTACGCTGATGACACAGCGTACTTAACTCGCTCGTGGGACCAAGCTCTAATCTCTCAACGACTCCAGCACGCCTGCTCGAGTCTTGAGAATTGGTGCAAACGCTGGCGCCTTGCGGTGAATGGGGCCAAATCCAAGGCAATGCTTTTCACTAAAAAGTCTAGACTTCCGTCGGGTGCGGTTAGACTGTTCGGTGAAGACATTCCCTGGTGCAAAAAGGTCAAATAACTTGGGCTCATTTATGATCCCAAATTGGTCTGGAAGGAGCATATCAATGACTCCATACCAGAGCGCGGAAGTCACTGGGCATTCTCTCTCACTAATAGAAAAAGCAGTCTAAGCATTTCTAATAAGACCAGGATCTACACTTCTGTGATCCGACCTATACTGACGTACGGAACTTGTGTCTGGGCTTACTCCAGTACCGCTAACATCAAGCGGTTACAGGTGTTCCAGAACAAGTACCTACGTCGGGCCTCAGTCGCTGCCTGTTTTGTGCGCAACGTCAACATCAGGAACGATTTGGGCATGCCGAGTGTGGAAGACTTCATTCGCGCTAGCGCGGAGAAGTTCTTCCAGATCGCTCAAGTGCACCCCAACTCCACTATAGCATCGTCCGTCGACTATGTTCCGGCCGATGTATGGAAACATCGCAGACCGCAATGTTTCCTGACAGATTGTTGATAAACGTCTTTCATCTTGGATTCGCTCTGCTGTGAATTGTATCATTCTTATGATAGGTCTCATTTGAGCAATATCTTCGACCTACAGGAAAGGTCTATCTTTATTCCAACTTGTTAAGTTGGAATACTCAAGACACGAGTTGAGGGCTTACAGCCCTGTACTCTTCCATAGGATTGGACAAGACAAGACTTGTTTAAGGGATTCATTCAACTTCTCTCAACAGGTCAACAACTCCAAAGGTACCTCTAGGCTGGTTCTATGTTGGAGTGGGCTGGCAGTGTAAGTACAACTTGGATCCAAACACAATACCGGCTTGCATGGAAGTTATCATAGAGGCCGGCAATCACGAGTTCCGAACGAGTTAGAGATCAATCAATGAGGCAGAAGAGGATCGCGGCCTAGAGGCCAGGGGTACCGTACCTGGTGCCAGAGGTTCCTTGGGAGTACCTGCTCAATAGTGCACGTATATTTTAGAGGTTTTGCATGATCCACGTTGTGTCGGCATAAGCAGGTTCGTGGATAGCACATCAGATTTGCGTATGCTACTTAGTGGCCGTAGCCTAATGATGCTACATGTAATTTGTACCTGGATGTCGGCCGTATCGGGGTAACCCTTCGGTATCGGTGCCAATTATCTAGGGCCTGTAGGTTATGTGATTCACCATCCTGGTGATGGAGTATTCTGGAGCATACATGCTCAATTGCGCTCGTATTCTTTAGAGTGCTTGTTTGGCCCGCGTTGTGTTGGCAGAAGTCGGATCGTGGGTACTACTTCTGACTAAAGCTAGGGTTACACTGTATCCGTGCGTGCGGTAACGAGCGTTTACACTGAACGTTCCTGTCTTGATCCGCGGATGGGTGGTTTCAGTACATACGTGCGACTTGCGTGCGGTTTCATTCAAATTATACTATTTTATTTTAAATATCTGTTACTGAACAGCAAAAACATATAAAACAACATTATTTATAGTAATAAAACAAATTATTTTTGTTATATGCATTTTTAGATGAATATTTGTGGAGTTCCGGGGGTTATCTTTAAACATCTCCATTACTGTTAACAGCAAAAACGTATATGACACAAATTGTTTAGAATAAAAAACAAAAATTATTGTCCGAAGTACTTTTTCATCTGGATGAATAATAATATTTACGTGGATCTCGGAAAAAACAGACAGACAGAAATTAATTTTTTGTTGATTTTTTCGGACAGAAACAAACCTATTTGTTTCTGTAAAACTTCAAAGAAATGAAGAAAACAAAATAAATAAATAAACAGATGAATAACGAAATAAAAAATCCCCATTGTTATGCAGGAGCATATTAACAATTCTATTCTTCTTCTAATTTTGTAAAAAAAGTCTTTGGATCAAAGCTCTTATTTTTGGCCTGCTGGACGCATCAAAAAACAAACATGTTTGTGCGTCGACGCAAGTTACCGTACGCAAGTATGCATGTACTGTAACCATGCTCACAGCAGAGCCGCAGTAAGGGGGCGGAGGGGGCGGAGGGGGCGATGGCCCCTAGCGCCTAAGGAGCACTACATTACGAAAGTGAGGACTTTTTTTTTTTTGGTCTTCACTTGGAATTTTCGAGGTGAGGACCTTTTTTTTGCTCATCACTTGGAATTATTTGCCAAGGGCGCCAAAACGGAGTTTTGCCCCTAGCGCAAGTTTTCCTTACTGCGGCTCTGGTTGTCAGTTCACGTGCGTTCAAAAAATCGCACGTTTCCGCGCCCAATGTAAATGCACACTAAGCGTGCTACTCTGTGACCGCAACCTGATGCTGTTGCAAGGTTTTCTTTTTTTTTGTACCACCAGGCCTAATGGTTCACTCCTGCGCCTGGAGCTGACTAACTGGAGTTAGTTATATCAGGTATGTGGTGCCTTGCTTGGTCCATATTTTGTCGGTATTAGCCGGATAGCACACCAGGCTACGTGTGTTAACTTAGTGTGTAGTTACATTGGATGCGAAAACGTGCGATTTTTCGAACGCACGAGAACTGACAACAAAACAAACGCACGAAGTTAAATGAGCATGGTTACAGTACATTAGTGGCGCAGCCAGGGGGTGGACCGCCCCCCCCCAGGAAGGAGGGAAATACCAATTTTTTAAATTTTTTATCACTATTTCTTAGGTAAATATATGGATTTAAAGAGATGAGGACCTTTTTTTTGGTCACCACATGTATTTTACAAGTGAGGACCTTTTTTTTAGGTCATTACTTGTATTTCAAAAGCGAGGATTTTTTTTTGTCTTCCACCCAAAAATAGCGTTGGCCTTTAGTTGCCCCCCCCCCCCCGAATTGCTCGGAGAAAAATGTGTAATGCAACAAGGATCTGTTCTGTGTAAGAAAGCTATGGGAGAAGGCTTAAGAAAGTTTGCGCCTCGGGCCTCGATGTAAGTAAATACGGCCCTGCATACTGTGGTACGGTAACTTCATTCTTAGTACGAAAAAAAGCATTGAATCTGGAATATTGTTTTCAAAATTTAATTACAAAAGGATAAATATTTTCTATATGAAGAATAAATTGTAGGTACTCTCGAGCTCGATAAACAGTGATTGAAGCTCTTAATTTGTAATTTTCAAATAGAAAATAAACTATTTAATATATAAGATATCTTTATTTTTTCATAGCAGTTTCTAAAAGACTAATAATAACAGGATACATAGGATCGTAATTTGTAAATTGTTTGTGGTCCTCAAGGCCTTTTCCTTGAGGTCAATCCTCTCCGTGTGTGGGCGAGGGTTCGGTAGAGGAATTCCTCAAGGAATTCCTTCAGGCTTTTTCCTTGAGGAAATCCTCACCGTGTATGGCTACCTTTACATACAATACTGACATATCGCTGAAGAGCACAGGATATCAATCCCAACCCCCAACCCAATCAGTAAATAAATTATTTGCCACAGAAAGGCATTACTAAACAGTAAAATAGAAACCTGATAATTATTACGAATCATAAAATATCTACGATATTAAATTTTTGTTAATATCACTGAAGAATTCCTTATTTCAGCATTTCCCAAACTGACCCAATACCGGTCCCCAAGAAAAAATTATAATAACCGTTTTATGAAAGAAAAATATCTATGTATATATCTATTCTATATCTGTGTATTTACATCTGCAATAGTATCTCTTGGCAAATCCGCCACCATGCTCACTTCTAGGAAATTCGATCTAACTTGTTAATTTTATTTCTTCCATTCTGAAACAATCACAATACATTAAAATGCTAAATATACTAAAAATAGTCAAAATAGAAAGTAAACAAAAGAGTATTTACCTTTGTAGAAGTATCTCCTGGAAAACACACCACCTGGCCACTTCTAGGAAGTCCGATTCAACTTGTTAATTTTATTTCTTACATTCTGAAACAATCACAATACATTAAAATGCAAAATATACTAAAAATAGGCATAATAGAAAGTAAACAAAAGAGTATTTACCTTTGCAGAAGTATCTCCTGGCAAACCCACCACCTGCCAATCAGTAGGAAGTCCGATATAACTTGTTAATTTGATTTCTTCCATTCTGAAACAATCACAATACATTAAAATGCAAAATATACTAATAACAGTCATAACAGAAAGTAAACAAAAGAGTATTTACCTTTGCAGAAGTGTCTTCTGGAAAACCCACCACCTGGCCACTTCTAAGAAGTCCGATCTAACTTGTAAATTTTATGTTTTCCATTCAGAAACATTCACAATACATTAAAATGCAAAATATACTAAAAACAGTCATAATAGAAAGTAAACAAAAAAGTATTTACCTTTGCAGAAGTATCTCCTGGCAAACCCACCACCTGCCCACGTCTAGGAAGTCCAAACTAACTTGTTAGTTTTATTTCTTCCATTCTGAAACAATCACAATACATTAAAATGCAAAATATACTAAAAACAGTCGTAATAGAAGGTAAACAAAAGATTATTTACCTTTGCAGTAGTATCTCCTGGCAAACCCACTACTCGCCTATTTCTAGGAAGTCCGATCTAACTTGATAATTTTATTTCTTCCATTCTGAAACAATCACAATACATTAAAATGCTAAATATACTAAAAATAGTCAAAATAGAAAGTAAACAAAAGAGTATTTACCTTTGTAGAAGTATCTCCTGGAAAACACACCACCTGGCCACTTCTAGGAAGTCCGATTCAACTTGTTAATTTTATTTCTTACATTCTGAAACAATCACAATACATTAAAATGCAAAATATACTAAAAATAGGCATAATAGAAAGTAAACAAAAGAGTATTTACCTTTGCAGAAGTATCTCCTGGCAAACCCACCACCTGCCAATCAGTAGGAAGTCCGATCTAACTTGTTAGTTTTATTTCTTCCATTCTGAAACAATCACAATACATTAAAATGCAAAATATACTAAATACAGTCAAAATAGAAAGTAAACAAAAGAGTATTTACCTTTGCAGTAGTATCTTCTGGCAAACCCACCACCTGCCCACTTCTAGGAAGTCCGATCTAACTTGTTAATTTTATTTCTTCTTATGTGTGGTTCATGTGTGCCGAACACCAATGTCCCAAGGTCAGGACCATTTCAAAGAAAAAAAAAATTTTTAATTAAAAACTAAATTAATATCTAAAAATAAAAAATTTAAAACTAAATTAAAAATAAAAAATTAAAACTAAATTAAAAACTAGATTAAAAACTAAACTAAAAATTGAAATTAAAAACTAAATTAAAATTAAAAAATTAAAAATTAAAAATTAAAAACTAAATAAAAAATAAAAAATTAAAAACTAAATTAAAAACTAAACTAAAAATTGAAATTAAAAACTCAATTAAAAATAAAAAATTTAAAATTAAAACCTATTTAGGTTTTAATTTTAAAAATAAAAAAATAAAAGCTAAATTAAAAAATTAAAACTTAATTAAAAACTAATTTAAAAACTAAATTAAAAATAAAAAATTAAGAACTAAATTAAAAACTAAATTAAATACTAAATTAAAAACTTAATTATAAATAAAAAATTAAACCTAACTAAAAATTAAATTATAATTTAAGAATTAAAAGCTAAATTAAAAACTAAATTAAAAGCTAAATTAAAAACTAAATTAAAAACTAAATTAAAAACTAAATTAAAATCTAAATGAAAACTAAACTAAAAATTAATAAAGGGAATACGCAGACGACCGATTTTGGCCCGACAAGTCCATATTCAACAAATGGGAGTGTATGTATAAGCACGTGTTTATCAGTTGTTAAAATAAATGTGATAAAAATATATTTGTCTTTTAGTTTAAAATATTTGAACCCTAATATATGTGCTTATAATATATTTCTAGAATGATTGTAATAAATTTAATTCAAGTTTTCAATTTTATATTCAAATTTGTATTTTAAAATTGTAATAACAAATTATAATACATGTTTTTTTTTTTAGATAATTTATTTTCTAGTAAAATTGTATAACGTTTTTGGAAAATACATAGAATCGTCAAAATAGAGTATAAATTTTCACCACGCTTAATACAACGCTTCCCCGCTTTAGCTGAGCGAGATTCTCTTTACATTTTCTGTGCTCTTTACATGTGATGTTCTGTGATTTACATTTTGAATCGTCTATATATGAAGTGTATTTACCTTTGCAGTAGAGTCCTCTGGCGAACCCGCCACCTGCCCCCTTCTAGGAAGTCCAATCTTAATTGTTTTGTACCTCCCCAAACAGAAAAAGTGAAGCTCTTTTCAATGGAATATGAGTATGAAAATTATAAGCGGAGAACAAATACGAAATAATACTTGTCATTGAGTACTTGCAGTGACTCTTAGAAGATTGATATTGTGGAATATGGATTCGCAGGAAACAACTGCATCGAGTTCAAAGCATTCCAGGCCCGGAGCAGCTGTCACGAATAGCATGAATAAGCCAGTGTGCAAGAAGTAGGAAGAACATTCCCATGTTCTTCCCATGCGCATCGACCGAATGTACCATGAATGTGGTGTCCACAGCACGAGAGACGTTGGAAGCCCCTTTTACAGAACTACTCGCACCATCAAATCAAGGCCTTAGACAGTATTTGCAAAAGGTTGGGAACTCGCTTGCGCGAGTGGGTCAAGCACATCTAAGTCCACACTGCGGCGGTGAAGGCAGAGAGGCCGCTCACCGGAGCGCCACATCATGTAGACGCTCCTGTTATAAGGGAATAAGGAGAATGCTCTCTGACAACCGACATGCTAGGAGACAATTGACAGAGTCAAGAACCTCGGACTTCGATATAGACACAAACTAGAGCATTCCGGGCTTGGACATTCGCTCCGACAACCACACTGATTCATGTGTGCCGAACTCGAATGTCTGGTCAGGACGATCTACAAGTGACCGCTATTGTATCATTGACTCCGAAACCCAAAATCCAATACCTCAGGCGGCCCAGCGCAAATCCCTGTGACAAGAATTACAATATATAAACTAGTTTTTACCAAATGAAGTAAAATAGTTGGAGAAGCTTTTCACAATCTCCACTGGGGTGGAACTGAAGTCACCTAGAATATCACCTAAAACAGAAAATTTTAAATATATTTTATAAATTTATTCAAATAAAAATATTCGAAAAAGGAAATTTAAAAAAAAAAAGTTGAAAATATAATTTATAAATTTATGTAAATAAAAATTCGAAAAAAAATTTAAAAAAAAACCGAAAAAAAATTGAAAAATAATTTATAAAATTAGAAAAGGTATTTTATATATTTATTTAAGTAAAAATATTTGAAAAAAAAATTTTAAAAAATAACTTGAAGAAAAAAAAAAATTTATAAATTTATTTGAATAAAAAAAATTCTCGAAAATAAATTTAAAAAAAAATACTCTAAACTAAAAAATAATTTATGAAAAAAAAATACCCTAAAAATAATTAATACTCTTAAAATAAATTAATTAATAATAAATAAATAGAAAAAATTATTTATAAAAGAAAAAATAAAATATAATTTATACAAATAAACTGCAAATATAATACGATATAATTATTTTTAAAAATAATTTATAAAAAAAAAAAAATCAAATTAAATTAAAAATTAAATAACTAAAAAATTATAAATAAATCATTTATAGAAGAAATTCTAAAAAATTAAATATTAATTATTGAAATAAATAAATTATACGATAAATTATTTTTAAAATAATTTTTAAAAAATAACTAAACAATAATTTATTAAAATAAAATGTAAAAAAAAAATTATAAATTTATTTGAATAAAAAAATTCTCGAAAATAAATTTAAAAAAAAATACTCTAAACAAAAAATAACTAAAAAATAATTTATGAAAATAAAAATACCCTAAAAATAATTAATACTCTTAAAATAAATTAATTAATAATAAATAAATAGAAAAAATTATTTATAAAAGAAAAAATAAATATAATTTATACAAATAAACTGCAAAAAAAATCAAATTAAATTAAAAATTAAATAACTAAAAAATTATAAATAAATCATTTATAGAAGAAATTCTAAAAAATAAAATATTAATTATTGAAATAAATAAATTATACGATAAATTATTTTTAAAATAATTTTTAAAAAATAACTAAACAATAATTTATTAAAATAAAATGTAAAAAAAAAATTAAATAACTAAAAAATTATAAATAAATTATTTATAGAAGAAATTCTAAAAAATAAAATATTAATTATATAAATAAATAAATTGTACGATAAAATTATTTTTAAAATAATTTATAAAAAATAACTAAAAAACAATTTATTAAAAATATATAAAAATAAAAATTAAATTAAATAACTAAAAAATTATAAATAAATTATTTATAGAAGAAATTCTAAAAAGTAAAATATTAATTATATAAATAAATAAATAATACGATAAAATTATTTTTATAATAATTTATAAGAAAATAACTAAATAATAATTTATTAAAATAAATGAATAAATAATAAATAAACAATTTGATTTAAGAAATAATAAATAAATTGAAAAAAATATTTATAAAAGAAATTCTAAAAAATAAAATATAATTTATACAAATAAATTGCAAATATAATACGAAAAAAATATTTTTAAAATAATTTATAAAAAATAACTAAAAAATAATTTATTAAAATAAAAATACCCTAAAAATAATTTACAAAACATAACTAAAACATAATTTATTAAAATAAAAATTCCCTTAAAATAATAATTTATTAAATCAATTTCTAAAATTAAATATATTTTATAAAATAGTTTAAAAGAAAAGAAAACATAAAAAATATACAAAGTTAAAAAATTACAAAAATATTAAAAAAAAAAAAACGAAATAACCAGAGCATGTGACCACCTTGACGATCAACCTATAAATGACTATTACCTTATTGTGGTGAAATCATATTATATAGTATCTTACCCCGTGACGTCACTATGGTGGATAACGTTAGTTTTTAACGTTTTTTCATCGAATTCGCGGGAATATGGATCTGAATAGGATAAAATCTATCATTTTTAATGAAATATTACAAATTAATAATAATTAACTTAAATTTTCAACCATTTATATTAATAATAATTAACTTTCATTAATTTATTTATTGTTGTTAATAAAAAGGGTGTAAAAAATAACTTTTCAATAGAATCAAATTGACAGTTGACTATTGTGATAAAAATAATAATACATAATGTCTTATCTTATAATATCTATAAATCAAAATAAATAAATAAATAAAAATAAACGTGAAGTATAGACTTTAATACAGTTTAGATCAGTGTTTCTCAACCGGTGGTCCGCGGTCCACTGGTGGTCCTTAGCAAAATTTTAGTGGTCCGCGAAAGGCTTATAAATTATTATTGTTGAGATTTTTTATTCATTTTTTTATGATCTTTTGTTCCTTTTACGTGTATTTTGTTTAATTTTCAGTGATTTTTTATTACTAAGATATATGTAGAGTTTACATATAAAATTTGTTTATTAGTGCATTTATTTTTAGGTGTCCGCGGTAGAAAATTAAATAATTTACTGGTCCGCGGTAGAAAATTAAATATTTTTCTGGTCCGCGGTACGTTTTCAGTTGAGAAACACTGGTTTAGAGTACTATATAATTAGTAAGTGAATATTATTTTGTCATATGTGAGATGATTATCTTTATTAAGTCTAAATACAAGGCGTTTTTAAATGGTTGTTAATAAGCAGTGACGCAACCACTCGCCCCTCATTACTGCAATCCACAGAATTAAATAATGTAAAACTCATTTTTACCGACCGCCACATGTATACGGACAGTATCGTGATCATACTGATTTTGACATTCGAGATGTCCACGAATTGTTATTTTAATTACATTTTTTTTATCAACAAATAATGGAATTATTATTTGATATAAACATCAACGTGAGTGTTCATTCGGTATAAATTGTGGCCTAGTGGCTAATTTAGAGAATTGAACATAAGTACGAGAAATATTGAGACTTCAAAAATGTATCCCGTGAAAAATATAAACAAATATGAATTTATCGAAGAAAAAAAGTTAAATTTTGAGAAAATTGTTTAAACACCAGGGGTATCAAACTGATTTGGGTCGCAGTCTATTTTACATACAAAATGATAAGCAGTTACGGAACTTTAAATATCCCGAAGGGTTTCTTGACATTTTTTTATAAACAGAAAAGGGGAAGAGAGTATATTTTACATTTTTAAATATATTTTTCCCCTAAATAAGCTCAAGTGATTTTGATTACCGCTTCAAGGGCCACAAAAAATAAGGTTGAGGGCCGTATGCGGCCCGCGTGCCCTCGAAATTTGATTCGGCCCTCCCCAAGACAAAATCCTGGCTGCGCCACTGGTAGACAGATAAAATTAGGCAATAAAACAAATTAATAAATACATATAGCCTCTAGTGGAAACTATATTTTAAAAACTAGTAATTTTTATCGGTTAAATGATGTTTTTGATAATTTTGTTTAGCAAAACTTAGGTTACACTTAAGTCCTCATCTCCCAAATCCAAGTGAAGAGCAAAAAAAAAGGTCCTCATCTCCAAAAATCCAAGTGAAGAGCAAAAAAAAGGTCTTCACCTCCCAAATCCAAGTGAAGAGCAAAAAAAAGGTCCTCAATCCAAAATGTTAAAATGCGGGACAAAATGTTAAACTGCGGGACTTTTGCGGGGCGCATCTTAATGCGGGACAAAATGCTAAAATGCGGGACGAATGGTCACCCTACACTTGTTTAGCTTTATATAGGCAGCTCTATTTCGTACGGTTTTTGAAATGTATATTTTTGTTGTAATGTTTAAAGGTAACTCTCCCATAGCTCCCCAAATATATATCTAATTAAAAGCTGCAATAATCATAGAGGAATAGTTTATTTTATCATTATAATTTTTGCTGCCAAGTAAATGATTCATTAGATATTGCAACCTTATGAGTAATACTTCCCTTGCCCCCATATTAATAAAAACTATTGAAGAGAAGAAAAAAATATTTTCACATACACATTTTTGACGTAAAGTAAATAATAAGACAGATATTTATTTCAATATTTTGGTTTTAGGGTGTCCTCCGAAACTCACCAAATATGTATCTAATCGAAAAAATATATAGAACAAAAAAGATTTTTATATTTTATATATATTTTTACTGTTAAGTCAATAATAAAGGAGATATAATTGGAGGAAATATCTGTTTTTTTTTTATTTATTCTGCTTCATATTTGATTTCTACACGTTTCAGAAGAATGTAAGATAATGACACCTCGATTATTTCCTTAATAAAGAGTTATAAAAATATTGTGCAAATAAAACTTATTCTGGACAATGGAAGTCATACGATAACCGTATCAAAGCATTTGTTTTGCAAAAGGTATGACAGTTAATAACTTTTCTTCAAATTACACTACACATATTATTATAGAACTTTTTTTTTTATTCAACGGTGTAAAACTAGCATATCCGTACATGTATATGTATATATATATATATATTTTTTTTTTTTTTGAGTAAATCGCAATTTTTGCAGAAATGTTCAAAATGACGACTTATTTGTTACTAAATAATGGAAACAAATGCATGCAATTGTTTCTACGTTAAATTGTTTTTGCGTTTCAAACAAAAAAAAAAAATGGAAAATAAGGCTTCTTCTGTTCGAGAAGCTTTCAGAAAACGTGTACAAAAATGTATTTAACAGCAGGTATTTTGATATTTACTGTCTACATAACCGTAATTGTATTATCGCATTTGCGTTTCAGATATTCTGAATGATCTTTATATTCATACTGTAGAATCCAAAATAGCTCCACCCTTACAATCGGAGAACTCATACTGTCAGGGCCGTATTTACCATTAGACAATAGCTCAGGGTCCCGCTAGACAGAGGGGGTCGTCTTGGACTATATCCCAAATATTTGTTTAAATCACATACCTATACATTTATTATAACTTAAAATATTTTCGCCAGTATAACGAATCTAACTAATAAATATAACCAGTGGCGCAGCCAAGTGGAGGGCCGACGGGTCACGGCCGTCCCCAGGGCCAGCAGAATTGGCACAATTTTTATCAAGTATTATACAATACTAGCAGATAACCCAGTGCTGCTCGGGGAGTTGAAGATAAAATTTGTTAGCCGCAACAGTAATTTATTTTTGAATTATTTCGTTGTAAACAATATTAGCATTTTTTTTCGTATAATTAAATTTTTTTTATGATTGCCTACTCTTGATAAAGCGACATAATTATTGTTCAAATGAAAATACATCACTTTCCAAATATGCTCCACCGAATTATATGAAGGGGAACGTTGATCCTTTTTCCCCCCTGACACATCGACTAAACCATTCGCCCAGTCAAATGATAAAACTGTTTTAGGCCCGGTCTTTCCACCTTCAGATAAAGTCCCAGGTAACTATCTGACAGATAAGGTTATTTTTAACTTCATCTGCTGAGTAAATGTCATCCCTTCTTTCTATACAAATGTATCTATCGGATAGTTATCTAACGGATAATGAGACTGACGTATTGGATTCACTGACTGGTATTGACATTTACTCAGCAGATGAAGTTACAAATAACCTTATCTGTCAGATAGTTACCTGGGACCTTATCTGAAGGTGGAAAGACCGGGCCTTAAACAACTAATTACTCGATTCAGGTAAGATAAAGTGGATATCTGGCTTCGTTATAACTAGAGTCCGGAAAAAGTATGCAACGGTACTTTAGTTAGGTGTTTTTCGATAAAAAGCGGCACATGTGTTATCTGTAGAAATAAAATGTAATTATATATATTTGTAATGTCCCCTGCTGCCAAATAGTGTAGCGTATAAAAATTTAATATCTTATCAAAAACTGACCAATGGCAAAGGAGTGACCGGAATTATCTCGGATATAATCCCAAAATAATGAGGTGTCGTTATTAAGATAAGAATTTATTGCGGTACAAGTGTTTTATTCTTGTTTTTTGTTGGTCTTTATTTCCAAATAGTAAAAAATTGAAAAAGTTTATAAACAAACAAATACTTGTAGGTCAGGATTTTTATTAAATATACTATCAATTTTTGCAGACAAGTGCAAACCAAACTCGCCGGGAACAGATTTCAGTTTCTTTACTGTCCAATAAATAATATTTAAAGATTCTGACAATGGCCGGTTTTGTTTTTCTAAATTTACTATGGTTGAAGGAAGAAATTCAAAATTAGTCTTTATGAACTTTAACTCTTCATAAATATTTGGTTTTTGTATAATATTTTTTGATATTATAGTGCTTTGAGCATCCGGAGTTAGATTGAAAATAAAAAAATTTAAAACTTCAAAATTTTTAACATAAAATAACGCCGCTTAAAGCCAAGTTCCCCAACGTGTCACAACAGGATTTGGTAGTAAGGGTAAATTTGGACATAATTCTTTATATAAGGATACTCTTAAAGGTACTACCCTTTTTTACCAATCTCTTATGTCAAATAGGCTTTGATAAAAGAACCTGGTATAAGCATTTCACTTTTGTGAGAACAAACTAAGAGGAAATATTGTTTTGAATAGTTTCCATCTTTGAAATTGTATGTCATGTTGGTATTAAAAAATGTCACTTTTTTAAAATGTCGATCCATTTGACATATGTCATAATGAAAAATGATATCTTAATTATAATGGCCATAACCTAGAAACCTAAAGTCGGTTTTACAGTGCAAGGAATATTTTTAATTGACATTTAAAGTCAGTAATACACTATAAAAGTAACCAAATAATCAGATCTAGTTTTTTCTTACAAAAGTGAACAGCTTATATACCCAATACAGTCTATATATAGTATGCTAATATCAGAGAGGGCGCTTTATAAGTAAAAAGAAGTTAAAAATTATTTCAGAATTATTCGTTCAAAATAAAGTTTAAAATAGCACGCCTATGGCAAAAGTACCGTTTCATATTTTTACCGGTCTCTGGTTATAACCTTCATAATGGAATTTTAAAACGATATCTCAAAGGTGAAATAGAGTAGAAATAGTAGAAATATAATAAAAAGAGTAGTTTTGGAGACAGTCGCGGTCTAAAAATCGGTATTTGGTTTTATTTTATAGATGAATGTGAATATCAATATCTTCTTTGAATAATTGTCAAGCTGTGCAGACTAAGATTTAACCATACCAGCTGCCCGGGACATCTTCAGCGCTATAGTATAGTTGAGTCTGATACCTGCGAACAATGCGGACTTGTTGCGGATCCGAATCACTTAATTTTACAGTGCGAGAATTACAAAAAAGAACGAGAACAACTACAGCGCACAATACCGTGCCCAACAAGCGTCCAGAACATCTTGACACTAATGCAGGACAATGAAGATATAAAAAATGCGTTTGCTGAATATCTAGCAGAAACCGATATAAATATATGAGAACAATATAAAAAAAAAACTATTTCTAAACAAATACTTATCGAATCATCTCATTACTAATAAACGTTCTCTATTGTCATCCCCCCATGGCTACCTCCAATTAAACCAGCCGTGACGGCGTCTCGGCGCATACCCGTCCTATACTTCTCTATCATAAAAATCATAATATCTCTGAATATACAAATGTAACTGTGTACACGTTCGTATGCGTGTATATGAATCAAACAATAAAGATAGATAGCTGGCTAAACGGACAACATCCACAGCCAAATACTAGATTAAAAAAAATAATAATAATAAAAAAAAAAACAATATCTTCTTAGGTATTTTTGAGATTATGATGTTTTACACACAAAAAGGACTGATATAAGATGTACTGAACAACAGTGGCGTATTCAGGGAGGGCACTGGAGGCCCTTAAGGTCCAATGAAATGAAAATTTAATAAATTTAACATAATAGTACAGCAAAATAACTTATGCATTTTACAATACATAAGCTATATTTTATTATGATTAGTGTTGAAATTAACAGAATTCCATGTTATTTTTAGGATTTCGTAGGTATAATCAAGAAATCCTTATACCGCCACATGAGTGTTCATTCGGTAGAAATTATGGCCTAGCGGCTAATTTAGAGAATTGAACATAAGTACGAGAAATATTGAGACTTCAAAAATGTATACCCTGAAAAATATAAACAAATATGTATATATCGAAGAAAAAAAGTTAAATTTTGAGAAAATTGTTTAAACACCAGGGGTGTCAAACTGATTTGGGTCGCGGTCTATTTTTCATACAAAATGATAAGCAGTAACGAAACTTTAAATATCCCGAAGGGTTCCTTTAAATTTTTTATAAACAGAAAAGGGGGAAGAGAGAAAAGGGAGAAGATTTTACATTGTTAAATATATTTTTACCCTAAATAAGCTCAAGTATTTTTCATTAACGTTTCAGGAACCACAAAAAATTAGGTTGAGGGCAGTGTGTGGCCCGCGTGCTGCAAATCTGAAAAATTTGATTCAGCCATCCCCAAGACAAAATCCTGGATGCGCCACTGTAGTACATACACACGTGCGTGCGGTAACTTGCGTTGACGCACAAACATGTTTGTTTTTGCTACGTCCAGTAGGCCAAAAATATTAGTTTTGATCCAAATACTGACTTTTTTACAAAATTAGATAAAGAATAGAATTATTAATATAGTGCTGCATATCAATTATGATTTTTTTTAATTTCTTTATTTACCTGTTTATTTATTTATTTTGTTTTCTTCATTTCTTTGAATTCTACATAGGTATTAAAAAGAACCAAAATCCTATGCGTCTATAAGTTCTACTCAAAAAGTTATGAGGATAAAAAAATTTCAATGAATTCATTATTAAATTATATTTACACGATTCCGACGCACGAAAAACAGACAGGTTTGTTACTGTCCAACAAAAATCCATTTTTGTCTGTCTGTTTTTCCGAGATTCCGGATGTATCGGGGTTAACATTATTTAATTAAAAACTTGAAATATCTCTCTTATTATTGACTTAGCAAAAATATATGACAAAAATTATTTATACTTAATAAAAAACAAATCTCATCCGTTCTATGCATATTTTAGGGTTTTGTAGGTATGACTAAAAAACCCTTATACCGTCATTTTCTCGTCTGTCTGTCTGTCTGTCTGTCTGTCTGTCTGTCTGTCTGTCTGTCTGTCTGTCTGTCTGTCTGTCTGTCTGTCTGTCTGTCTGTCTGTCTGTCTGTCTGTCTGTCTGTCTGTCTGTCTGTCTGTCTGTCTGTCTGTCTGTCTGTCTGTCTGTCTATCTGTCTGTCTGTCTGTTCGGTAAAAATTGTAGCCAAACGGCTAAACCTAGAGAGTTGAAATTTGGCATACTTATACAACTCTTTGACCCGCACATAGGAAAAATACTAAAACATCTAAAAAACATACCCCCCTAAAAATATAAACAAATATGTGCTCATCGAAAAAAAAAATATTTTTTTATAATTCTGAGTAGGGTATCAAATGAAAGCCCTTGGTACGTGGATTAACGATCAAATTTTTATTTTTGCAAAATAAATTATTTTGAAGCGATTTTTGCCAAAATTGTGCAAAATTTTTTTTATCCCACACCCTGTAGCCCAGATGGTTAAAACTAAAAATTTGAAAAAATTCTAAGCAATGTACATTGGTGTGAAGCGGAATAGTACAACAGGAATTTTTGATCAGATTATGTTTTTGGAAAAAAACGCATTTTTTGTGATTTTTGGCTAATAATGTACACAAGTTATAGCTTTGTAACACGCTGCACTGGAACGTGTATGCTGGTATTGTGGTATTAATGCTCGCTTTTTCACCCAAGTAACTCGATCCGAAAGGGATCGAACCCTGCGAGAAGAGACAATATTATTTTTTGTTTTTTTTTTTTTTTAATTTTTATATTGTTTAAATTATTTTTTCAAAATTATAGTTATATTTTGGCAAATGTTGCATTTAATTTTTAAAAGCGTAAATTTAATAACCAGTGGAAATTGTTTAAATTATAATTTAATTCTGTTTCAATGTACACGAAATCAGAGGGGCGGAACTTATAACAACCAATGGAAGCCATAGGCGCAATTTTTAAAATTCTTAATGAACCTTGCTATATAAAAAAAAATACTGTACATATTTAGAAACCTAAATAATGGTATTAGGTGTTCGAATTAAAATTAACAAAAAAAAATATGTTAATATAAAATTTGTTTTGGCATCCAAAATAATCATCATTCACTTACTAAATACCTGCCAAACCCTGAAATGGGTGAAAATTCACACTTCACATCAATTTTTTATATCTCTATTTGGGGAATTAAAGGAATATAACAATTATTCATCCAGGTGAAAAAGTACTTCGGGCAATAATATTTGTTTTCTTACTCTAAACAATTTTTGTCATATACGTTTTTGATAATAACAATAAAGGAGATAATTCAAGATCTTAATTTTAGTGTGTTCCTCCTCAAGTATTCGTCTAGTTGCAAAAAATGCATAGAACACAAATGATTTGTTTTATTACTATAAATAAGTAAAGTTAATAAGAACCAGTGTTGTAATGTATCTAGTTACAAGTATCTAGATACAGTAACTAGATATTCTTTCAAGAATCTAGATACAAATTAGATACTTTTTAAAATATGTATCTGTATCTGTATCTAGATATATAAATTTCAGTATCTTGTATCTGTATTTCAGATACTTTGATCGTTACTTTATTTTTATACCAGGGTACCGAACTGATATACAGTCTGTTCCAAACGGTTAAGCGGAACTAAATGGGATTTTCGTTCTTTTAGGTTGTCACGAGAAGGGACCTTGCTTGGTTTATTTTATTTTTCAAGTTGGAATGTCAAAATTCAAAATTCCAACAATGAAACCATAGAAACGAATGACATGTCAAAATTAAATTATTTTTTTTTCCAAATTTTGACAAAAAAATAAATAAATGGGAAATTTGTATTAAGAATGCACAAAATATCAAAATATAAAGAAAACGTCATTTTAAAATGATATTAACCTTAACCAAAAAATGTTTATTATAAGTATGATTTACAAAGCTTAAACCAAACGACCGAAAAGCACGATTTAAACGATGAAAGTAACTAGATTGCAAAATCTAGTTCCGCTTAATCGTTTGGAACAGACTGTAATAGTTTAATTATGAATTGTCATTTTAAATATTTTATTTTTACTATAAACAAAATTCAGAAAACAATTGAAACTCTGAGTTTACAAATTAAATTTATATGGAATGCCAAAAAAAAAATATCACACGTTTTTGGTAGTTTTTGAACGACCGTAAAACTATTAGGTATTTAGGTACCACAATAGTAGGTACAACACTTAAGGAAAATGGGTCATTATTAATGAAAACTAAGTTTTTGAATAACTATTGTTGCTATTTTGATGAGCAATTTACTAAAAACATATGAAAAATTATATCCACACAAGTGGTTTGGGAGTGGACCGTGGTTTTGTGAAGCCTTGGGCAAGAAAATTAAGGCCCTTCAAAAGTATCCAGTGATTGAAAATAGACTTTGGTAATTTTTTTGAGGCATTTCTTCACTTGAGGCCTGGCTCTAGTCCGCCTCACCCAAGGGCCGGCCATGCTATGGTCTATTTCAAAGTAGAAAAATGTGTGTAAGAAGATAGGAGCTGTTTGTCCTTGCTTCGGATTGGTTTAGATCCGCGTCATCCCTATTACACTGTAAAAATATTGTTTTTAGTCCAAGTTGACAGATGTTCAGTGTCGTACATTGGAAATATATATTATTTATATTATTTAATTTTTCTCATATATTTTGTTATTATTTACATATTTAGACTTTTATTTATATTCTTGGCGTAGATTTTATGGAGAAAATTCTCCATGTAATTTGTTTTTACGCAGTTATATATTTTTTAGGTTATCTGACATATAAATATTTTTTGACACTTGACAATTAACATATCAAGAGAGAGGACTAATGTGAGGCCAAGAGACAGCCCAGCTGATTGTGCCCAAAGAAGAAGCTATTGATATAATTTTTAGACCTTCATATATACATATATTTTTAATTTTTATTTACAATAATTTTTTTTTAATAAAAAACTTTTGCTCTGAAGATATATTGTTTGTTTTATTGCTTTGTTTAAACTCTTTTAGTCAAATATCTCTTTTTATGTATAGTACATAATTTTTAAAATTAATATTTTTTTAACTTTTTCAATTTTCCCATTATACTGAATTTATGTCGTATAAATAACATAAGTGTATTATCTGCCTTGTTTATTTCAATATCTTATTAACCTTTTAAATATTAAAAAAAAAAATCACTTGCTAACCCAGTTGCTACGCCCATGCCCTAGTTGTAACTTATTTTAAATTTCCAGCTATACTGTATTTGATCAGTGTAAATCGTACTCGGTTCGCAGCGCTATCTACTTTTTTCTACTTTGAAATAGACCATAGTGTGGATTATTAAGTTCATTTCCTAATTGAAATCAGTAAGATAAGTAAGTGTGTATCCTAAAGCTTCTCAACCTTTTATGGCCTGGGACCCCCCAAATTATATAAATATTGTCTGCGGCCCCCCTATATATATATATATATATATATATATATATATATATATATAGGGTGTATCAAGATAATGGGAACACGAGTTTTTTCGAAACAACGACGTTGCTCACACGTCGTTCACACGTCGCTCACACGTCGAAAATTTTGAACTAAAATTTATGCACAAAATTGAATGGTAGTATTGAAATTTTCCGGAAAAAAACGGAATTACAGGATATCAAGGACAATTTCGAATTTTTAAATGGGAACGCATGTCATATTGGATATCTTTGGATGGAGCTTTTCAACAACTTTTTCTTAAACATTTTTTGAATACCTTTTACGGTTGACAAAAAAACTGTGATATTTTTAAATGACAATTATATTCCCTATAACGACTTGAAAGTAAAGTATTTTTATTTACAAGTGTTCAAAGTGCCTTCCATTTTAATTTAAACACATTCGTATCCTTACTCTTGAGTTACCTGTAGTTCGGAGAGCAATTAAAAAAAATATATAATAACAAATATTGCACTTTCAAATCGTACTTCAAAGCACAACTTAAAAATACTTGAAGTACCTCCAACGCGAACTATTGTCAGAGAAACCCATTAACCGACACATACATTTTATTTGACCTTGATATAGTCTACTTATAGTCTGTTTCTTTTGTTAAAGCGGAACTAGATTTTCAAATCTAGTAATTTTTATCGATTAATTGAAGCTTTTGATCATTTTGTTTAGTAAAAGCCCATTTACTCATTATAAAGTTAGCTAGTGACAACTTAAACATTTGAAATAGCCTGTAGTTTAAATTAGTTATCAAAATAGGTATATTAAGTATAAAAATAAATAGAATATTTATTTTATTTATGTTGTGAAAGGTATATTTTTATGAATATGAATATAACATACTCGAATTTATAAATATGAATAAAATTTATATCTTGTATGATTATGTGCATTTTTATTATATTTTCATGTTTCGATCTTGTATGACTTCGCGGCCCCCCGACGAAGCCTTCACGGCCCCCCGGTTGAGAAACGCTGTCCTAAAGGACGTAAAAGTGTGAGAATGTCAACTGAAATTTTGTTTATTAATTAAATTTGTATGGAATGAGAATAAAATAATCACATATTTCTCATCAGTAATATTTTATTAGTGATCAAAAATGATGACATTACACGAATTCTACTTCAATTAGGGCTAAAATTTGATTGAAAGGAACATCCTCTTAACAAGAAAATAGCTGCGTATCTATAAGACTAACATTAGTCTTATAGATACGCAGCTATAGATAGGTTAGCACATATCGCTATCATAATACATTCGTTATTTAGTACAAATTTATTCCGTAGAATAGTGTTTTACCTTGAATTTAGTGGGCTTTTTGACGTCACGGTCATTTTTGAACAGCCTGTATAATACTGATTAACATGCGCTGTTTGTTTGAGAAAAATATGGTATTTTAATTTTTCAGTGTTTTTTCAAAAGTATCTAGATACAATTTTTCTTAGGTATCTGTATCTGTATCTAGATATTTTTTTAATGTATCTATTACAACACTGATAATAAATGAGATATTTAAAAAAATAGTTTTATTTTAATGAGACCGCTCGTAAGTTGCACGTATGTACTAAAACCAACCATCCCCAGACAGTAGCGGACTGGCAAAATTTTCCGGTCTTGGAAATTAGGAATAAATCGACCCCATAGGGTCAAGAACCGGCCTCATTGGACCAAGGACCAGCCCCATTGATCCAAGAATCGGTCCAATTCCGACCGGCCCACCGGGAAAAAGCCCGGTGTCCCAAGGGCCAGTCCGCCACTGTCCCCAGATCAAGACAAGGACGTTTAGAGTAAACGCTCGTTGCCGCACGCACGGTTACAATGTAACCGCAGCCTTAATGGCCGTAGTTACCTTGTGCCGTTGCGAGTTCCTGACGGTGACGGTGTTACTCAGACTGCGATGCTAGAAGCACGTTGCGGAAGGCTCGCAAATTCTATCCGATATTCAGTTTTGGATTAGGTGCCAGTCTGTAGCGGGTGTTAGAGACTGCCTGGTAATGATAAACAGCGGTACCTGGCTGTACATCACCACATCGTGTCCACTAGTCCTACCTACACACCATCTCCGAGGGGAAGCAGGTTCTAAGATCAAAAGTATCAAAACCACAAACCATAAGTGCATCACCTCGTAAGTGATTATAATAATGTAAAAATAAATAAATAAAAATAACACACAACTGTAAAAAGCGGGATAATTAAGTGTCCCGACAGCAATCTTAAAGACACCGCGACATTAAGGTAAGAAATGGGACAAATCACAGGAAACTAGGGCGTCTGGTGAACCTATATTAGTAGATGGACGCTGCCGCGTCCGCTTGTGAATATCACATTAACTAGGTTTGATAAAGATACTACGTTGCCTATCGAATACCAACATGAGTTACAAAGAACACTGGTCCCTAGGTTCGAGGATACTGTCATTTTTACTGACGGATCAAAATCCGGAACCAGGGTTGGGTGTGCGTTCGTTCTCCTGAACCCACGTCAACAGTTTCAGTACCGTCTGCAGTGCATAACGAGTGTGTACACTGCTGAGCTGTACGCTATTTTCAAGGCCCTGTGTTTTGTTTCGTCAGAGCAAAGTCGGTCAAGTGCTATCTTGACGGACTCGCTGAGCGCTCTGAACAGTATCCAAGATTCAGATCCAGTGCATCCTCTTGTTCTAAAGATCCGGTTGCTACTGCACAATCTGAATGCTCAGAATGTGAGGAGGGTAGAGCTGTTTTGGATACCGGGACATGTTGGTATTAAAGGCAACGAAGCGGCAGATGCAGCTGTAAAAGCCGTCTCTCACCTATGATTGATGTGAGTTTCATTTTACCAGATGACGCAAAGAGTCATCTGAAACACCTGGTTTTATACATGTGGCAACATGAGTGGAGCCGCACACAGAACGTTAAGTTACGACAGATTAAGAGAGACGTTAAACCATGGGGTTCTTCCTGCAGGATTAACCGCAGGGAGGAAACCGCCATCACACGCCTTCGTATAGGTCACTGTTGGTGGACCCATGGACACCTCCTTCGAGGTGAAGAGTCCCCTATCTGTGAGACGTGTAATACAGATTTGTCTGTGTTACACTTTTTAACTGAGTGTATACAGTTCGAGGAAGTCAGGGAGAGGTTAGGCCTGTGCTATGACATGTCAGTTGCTTAAGGTGACGACAGGGTACTCATGGACAGGCTGATACTCTTCCTGAGAGAATCGAACTTATTGTTTTATGTGTGAAGTCTTGCACCTTACTTTAATGTGTTTCTAGTTATTGACTGTGATATTCGATGGTAAATGGCCTCTTTACAGCCTCTTACCATCACCCTGAGTTTGTTCAAGTTTGTTCAAACAGACTTTTTATCTTATTTATTTGTGTTTGTCAGTGCAAGATTTCTTTTATTGAGTATGCGTATTTTTAATGATTTTATTTATTTATTTTTGTTTTTATTTATTTTTAATTTATTGTTTTAAATATATAGTCTAGTCATAGATGAGCTGCGTTAGGCGCAAATAGCCTTTGTTGCTGTGCGCCAAATTTTTTTAACTAATAACGAACCTATATTAGGGTCTATCACAGCTAGGGATGGGAATTTATTTTTGAATACCGATATATGCGCGAATCGATATATCGTAAGTGTGATATCGATATTCGATATATATCGCAGTTAAAATATCGATATTTTCGATATATCGCATATTATTTTTTTATATTAAAATGTATAGTTACAGTGGAAAATAGGTAAATTTGGAGAATAAAACACAATTAAACTGTTTATTTTATTTATTGTACTTGTTTAATTATTCAAGTCAAAACAAACACATGGTCAAAATACCGAGCGTTCATTAATGAATGGTACCTGTTTGAATTTGGCGCGTTGCCGTGTTAGTAATTTCCATGTCATCATGTTTTAACCCTAGCGACACATAAAACATTTGATCATAAACGTAGATATAGGCTATTCCAAACGTTTAGGTGGAACTAGATTTTGAAATCTAGTAATTTTTATCTATTAATTCGGACTTTTGGTCATTTTGTTTAAGTTTTGTAAATCATACTCACATTACAAATTCTAGATTAAATTGATTGTCATTATAAAATGTTCTTTTCATTGCATTTTAATTTGTTTTTTGTTGGAATTTTAAATTTTCACTTACCAAACGTGAAACATGAAATAACCCAAACAAGGTCCCTTCTCGTGACAACTTAAAAGAACGATTTTCCCATTTAGATCCGCTTAAACGTTTGGAATAGCCTGTACAAATATTTCGTGGATATTTCTGACATTTGACATTTTTACGAAATTGACAATTTTTTTAGAATTTATTATCAGAATATTATTTTTTATTACAATTTTTTTATATTATTTCATTGGTAAGGGTTTGTTGTTTAGTTAATACTAAGATGTACAGTCTGTTTCAAACGCTTAGGCGGAACTAAATGGGAATTTCGTTCTTTTAGGTTGTCACGACAAGGGACCTTGCTTGGGTTATTTCATTTTTTACGTTGGAATGTCAAAATTTAAAATAACAACAATGAAACCATGGAAACGAATGACCTATGTCAAAATTAAATTATTTTTTTATATATTTTAATGACAAAAAAATAAATAAATGGGAAATTTGTATTAAGAATGACACAAAAAATCAAAATATAAAGAAAATGACATTTTAAAATGATATTAACCTTAACCAAAAATGTTTATTGTAAGTATGATTTACAAAGCTTAAACAAAACGGTCGAAAAGCACGATTTAAACGATGAAAGTAACTAGATTGCAAAATTTAGTTCCGCTTAACCGTTTGGAACAGACTGTAATTTAATTTCTCTCATAATTAAATATACATCTATTTTTAAAAAAATATACAAGAATACCGATATTTTGCGCGAATATCGATATTTTGCGCGATATATCGCATTTCAAATATCGATATAAAAATATCGATATATTTTTCTAAAGTATCGATATTTTCGAAATATCTATAAATAAGAATATATCGTTCCCATCCCTAATCACAGCTTATTTACTTAAAGGACGTTCCATGTCAAGTGTATTGGGAGTCCATGCTCGAGCATCTCCGATTTAGCTGAAATTTTAACTGGTTGTAGATTTGAAATACTTGAGAAAAGGCCGGCATTTGATTGGTAGTTCCCAGGTCAGTTTTACACTGCTGAAGTAGTTCGGTTCCCCGATTTATACCTATTGTCATCTAACACTACCGATAGAGGCGCCACTGCATTGTACATCATGGCTGACGCAGATAGGATATTTTTGACAGGTTCAATGGTATCTTCATGTGATATTTATTGAAATTAATTTATTATTCAATATGAGGGTTGAGTTAAATGAAATTTTCCGTTTTCTCAGTGCCCAAGTAACCTCTAGGGTTATAATTGAAGGTAATAAGGCTTTTTTGCCACGTTTCGGAACACGATGAAAACTTAGGTCTCTATCACGACCTACTTTTGCATTGCAAAGATAAACACAACAATTCACGTTGCATTTAATTTTTTCTTGCAATTTATTATTATTATTATTATTATTATTACAACTAAGAGCAGAAGTCATAAGACTTGTATAGCTCTAAATACTGTACAATTATGAGTATGTGCAAAAACAAAATACATATACAAAAAGTAAACAAAGAGAGAGAAAAAAAAAACAAAGTAACTAAACAAAGTCACAAAGTAACTAAAAGTTAATCTAAACCTTAATGGTAAACTTAGACTAAAAAAAGAATAACAAATTTATTGTCCAATGGCTAAATATAAATCCAAATTGTTCTTAAAATTGTTCACACTAGTCGAAGACATAACATATTCAGGTAGATTGTTCCAAAGTTTAAAAATACGGTTTATTAAAAAATTAGAACGCACATTTTTTTTAAAAACCTCATGTTTTAACTTAAAAGTATGTCCACGCAGACGGCTATCACTATTGAGGGTGAAAAGATGCGATAAATCGCACTTAAAATCGCCACGCACTATTTTAAAAAATGTAATGTCACCTCTCAGCCTGCGATGTTCTAAAGATGTTAATCTCAAAATTGCTAATCTGTTATCGTAGCACAAATGTCTAATCACTGGACACAATTTTGTAGCACGCCGTTGAACCTTCTCCATTAAGTTTATATCCCTTCTTATGGCGCGTCTACATCGAGGCAACCTGGTAGCATGCGACATGTCGAACGGTCGCATTCTACCAATGTGCAGCGGTCTGATGGGAGCCGTGCGACATGTTGCTCGTTCCCGTTACTTGGCGGTAAACATCAAAGAGTTTTCGTGCGACACGCTACCAGTTCTGAAAGCCACATGTTCGCCATTTTGATATTTGATAGTTGTTATTATAGAAGTATCTGTTTTTTAAATTAACTAGTGTTGTAAGCGTTGCTGTATCAAAAATTATGTAGCAACTTAAATTTATTTAAGATAAGTGAGTAAATATAAGTTTGGATAAAATAGAGTATGAGAAATATTGATAAAAATAATTAAGTAAGGTTATGTTTTTGTTATGGAATTAAAATTTGTTACAAAATAGTATAAATTAGCTTGATATTATTTATAGTTATAAAATGTAATAATATTTTTGCGATCCGCCATATTTATTCAGTAAACTGACAGATCTCGCAACAATAAACAGTAGCACGCTCCCAGTGTTGGTGTAGACACTAGCTTGTCAATGCGACATGGTCTGACGGTCTCGTCAGACTTGTCGTATGCTACCATGTTGTCTCAATGTAGACGCGCCATTAAAGACGGAGACCAAACTGACACAGCAAACTCCAAATGCGGTCTTATGTATGTAATATACAATTTTCGCACTAGTTCCGATGACGGCTGATAAAAGGATCTTGATATCAAGTATAAGACATAGTTAGCCCTTTTCACTGCTTTTAAAACTTGCGAGGACCATTGCATGTCTGAAGTGACAGTTATTCCAAGATCAATTTGTTCAGTGACTTGTTTAATTGGAACAGTATTTAATTTGTAGCAATATTTAGGATTATTGCGACCGCAATGTAAGACGGTAGTTTTCTGTAGATTGAGAGGTAAAAGCCAATCGTTAGACCATAAAAAAATTAAATTAATGTCATCCTGTACAGTTGTGAATCTATCTGCAAAATTATAGATTTTGGTGTCATCTGCATACATGCTGCATGGAGAAGAGATACCCGCTTTTAAGTCAGCTACATAGATTAAGAAAAGCAAGGGGCCAAGCACAGATCCTTGTGGAACACCACTAAGTACAGGCCGTTGTTCCGATAACTTGTTACCAATTTTAACTTGGAAAAATAGGTCGGTTAAGAAGGCTTTGATCCAATGTAGCAGCTTTCCACGTATACCATAATATTCCAGCTTGTGTAACAATCTTCTGATTGGAACTTTGTCAAAAGCTCACGAGAAGTCCAAATAAATAATGTCCAGAGGCATAGATCGATCATGTGCCTTTGTCCAGAAGTCGGTTGAAAACAGCATATTTGATGTAACTGAGCGCCCAGGAAGAAAATTGGGTAAAATTCCTGTTTCAAGAGATGTTACCATCATCTTGCGCAGCGGTTCTACCAGTACATGCTTGCACCTTTTTAAAACTACAGATGGAATTCCATCCGGCCCAGGCGAAGAAGACTCTTTAAGTTTATTTAATTCCTTAAGTACGTTCTCAGGTGTAATATTTACTGTTTCCAAAGAGGCAGTAACACGAGTTTCTGGATCCAGCGCTGGTAATACATTATCTGATTCGATAGTAAATGCTTTACTGAATTCTGCAGCAAATAATTCAGCGACTTCAGCAGCTGAAGCACATGTCTCGCCCGTGGCATTTTTAAGAACTGGAGTGGTTACTTTTGAATCCAGGTTTGACCGGACATAGCTGTAAAAAGCTTTTGGACCTTTATTAAGAAGTGCAGATTCATAAGATCTGCGTGCCGCACGTAGTTCGCTTGTAAGTTTGTTCGATATTTTCCGATACTCACTGAAATCGTCGACAGATTTGGAAGACTTGTATTTTTTCCATATTTTATTCTTTAATTTATGGAGTTTGAATAAATCGTGATTAAACCATGGTTTACGATATGAAACTTGATGTTTAGTCAACGGCGCATGTGAATTAATTACATCTGATACAGTCTGACAAAAATTTTCCCAATTATCGGCAAAATCTTGGCCAAAGTTCCAATCACAAGAAGCCAAATCATCAGCCAAATTGGTAAAATTCGCCTTCCAGATATTCCTACGGAACTTTTTATGATCCGTAGTAGCAGCGGTTAACTAAATATCGGTTAAGAGACACGCATGATCTGAGATTCCTATAGGCGAAAGATATTGAATGTCGCCAACCAGACTCGAATCGTTAACAAGTAATAAATCCAGTATTGAAGGTTTCTGATTTTTACGAAATCGTGTAGGCTTAGTGACAAGTTGTTCGACATTATTACTCAGTACATCAATAAGCAAAGCAGAAGTGGAGTCAGTGCTATCCAAGTTGATAAGCGGCCATTTTATATCGGGCAAATTAAAGTCTCCAAAAATTAAAACATTTTTGTACTTTTCGTTAACCAGCTGAATATTTTCAAGCAGGGTCACATTATCCTCGTGAGCAGACGTATTTGGGCGATAGATATTGACAATAATTAACGAAATATTATCGATACGTACTTTTAACCATAGAGATTCGATGTTTGGTATCCTAATATCAAGATTCTCGATATACTCACTCTTAAATATTGAGCTTTTCAAATAAGTGCACACTCCTCCTCCTCGCTGACTAACACGATCACAACGAAAAAGTACATAGCCAGGGATGTCAACAAGTGAGTTAGGATGAGCAGGACAAAGCCAAGTTTCAGAAATGAGTATACAAGAAGGATTTAAGGAATTCAAAGGGAGCATTAGGTCATCGTATTTGGCCAGTAGAGAACACAGATGCGTATAGAAAACAGGGACCTGGTAAACGGTACTTAATTTTTTGAAATCGGATTTACTTTTTTGATTATATTTGGAATATGGTTAATATACTTGATCGCAATGTCGGTTTCACCATCAGCTATACGTTTATTAAGTTCTTCGCGTAGCTGTTGTAGATACTGTAGTTGTCTTGGTGTCTGATCATCGCGAAAGACTATCCTGTTATATTTTGATGCAGCTAAACGATTTTTATTCCTCCAGACAGTTTTAACAGCTGACGAACTAGTAAGTACAATTTTAATCGGGCGTGGTTTTCCATTTGTAGAACCTTTTCCTAAACGTCGCACGGAGCTGGCTGTTACATTAGCATCATTGGTAGCGGTGTGCAAGATATTGTTGACGGTTACCAAATCGCTCATTTGGGCGTTATCGCTAGGAGATTCAGGGACACCAAAGATCAATAGATTTTTTTCCCGACTCATACGGTCACGTAGTTCGGATAAAACGTCTTCGAAAATTTTAGGCTCCAAGATGTTGGCAGGAGATTCTAACTTTTTTTCCATAGCATCCAATCTAGACGTTACAGATTGCAATAAATTCTTGAGCTCGGAATGTTTATCAGTAACTTCGGAACAATCTGTGCAGAAATAGCGAACACATTTTGATTTTAGTCTAGTGATGCGTTTGACGTCATCATTAGACAAGCTGGAACATACGGTATGAACACGTTCCTCACACATATCGCAGGTGACACACGTTTCCTTATCAGTTACCGGCTTGCTACAATTTGGACAATGCATGTTCCCTGTTGTTTATTTGCCGAAATTTAATGTAATAAATTTTAGAACTTCACAAAATAAGGTTTGTGTCAAAGATAAATTATCGAAGCAGTGACGTAGACAAGACAGTATTTTAAAGACATTTTTTTAAAAAACTCGCTATGAAAACAACAGTAAACAAACTCGACTATCCTCCACCTGTCAGTTTCTCAAAATCTCACTAGGGGCGCTTCAGTTATTGTCAGTTGACAATAGGTGGATTTTTTGGTTTAGGCGGAACTAGATTTTCAAATCTAATAACTTATACCGATTGATTGAAGTTTTTGATCATTTTGTTTAGGAAAAGCCTGCTTCAATATATGAAAAATTAAATTCCATTTAGTGCCGCCTAAAGGTTTGGAATAGTCTTAAACCTCTCGCGTCTCACCAATCAATCGTAGTGCTTTTGTTGAACAGTGTAAATCAGGCTTTTTTTTACACTCTTCCTTTTCTTGGCCAAAGTATAAGTTACCTTAGGAAATGAATAGATACCCGCCCTTCCAAATTAATTTTTTAAAAAGATACAGATGTATGGATCATTCCATGTCAAGTGTTAGGAGTCCACGCTCGACCTCCTTATATTGGGTTAAACATTTATTAATATCTCTATGGAATCGGAGAGTTCGTTCAACATTCGGGTCATTTTGTAGAAAATGATTACCCAATTTTCGCCCTAATTCGATTCCTACAAGGATGACTTTTGCTGGGAACGCAACTGGTTGAGACTCCATTCTGAGGTCACATGAACAGAAAGTTTTATTGTGCATTCAAAATGGGGAATCCCCATTTTTAGATTTGACACCAGTGTTACGATAAGAATGGAATTAAAAAGTGTAGAAATATGTGTGCAGCAAAAATATTCACTTTCACCAGTTTTTTTTTTTTTTATTTTATTTTAAACACCGTGTAAAAGCGAAATCGAGTAAAAAAGTACCGTGTAATCGGGGGATAGGTGTACTCCGAATAGTGGACTTTTTCGATTAACAGTTATTGCTTATAACCTAATGTTATTACGTGGTACGTTTGTACTTGTTCTGTAATCGGTTAGCTGATTTCTCCATATTTTGCAGTCTTCTAACTCTAAGATGGATGATCAATTTTCCTTCCCAGATCCTCATTCTCTTCATTACGTGTTTTACCAACTGTAATCGTCTATCTATAATTTTTGTACGAAAGCATTAGATTTGACTGTATTATTTGTTCTAAAAGGATCTTTACTACATAGTGAGATCAAAAGGAACAACTTTTGTACTATTATAAAAATATTTATTTAATCGTTACTTTACAAAAGTCAAATTAAAAAACTTACTAAGATACAATAACATATTACAAATGAAACTAAATATCACATTTATGTATAATCTTGATGTATTACTTAGAAAAATATTTACAATTATGGGTGAAATTTAAAAAGTACATGCTAAAAATCATAGCGGTTATCATTAATTTATCCTCACAGACCAACATTTTTAATCTAATTTAAGTCCAGATTTGTTATTAAAAACAAAACAAATCAAAAAACTTATACCTTGGGCCATACTTATTATAATATGTTATAGTATATACATTTTTTGTTATTTAAAAGAATATTATATAAATAATAGTACTATTAACATACAAAACTGTTTTAAATAAAATTTAGATCACATGTAACAAAACAGCTAACACTAAAAGACGTCTCTGTCATTTTGCTCATGCCATCTCTATTTTTATCTAGTATCTATTTACGTATTAGATTCATTATTGATTTCATAAAAAAAATGCCTTATCAGTTAAAACTGAAATTAACAAAATTAGCCAGAGTTTGTCTTTAATTTTAACCAAAAATTAAAAAAATACTCTTAATAAATAAAATAAATTTGTTCAAATTTAACAGTACAGGCATACTGTAACATAACTACCATTAACACAATAATACCATTGTTACACTAAAACAGTTTAACAATAGAAGCTATTGTTAAACTGTTTGTGGTGACTTTTTATGTTAAGAGATTGGCAGTACTACTCATATACGGCGTGTCATTGATAACCTAAAATATTTTAAATTTTTTATTTAATACAATTTGTAAGTATTTCCATGTCACATAATTATTTTATATTATTATTAAGAAAATTCAAAAAGAAATTTTGTTGTTTTGCATCTGTCAAATTACAGTCGTAGTATCATAGAAAGTGTTTTATTATACATTGTTGCTATGATCGCATTTCACAAAACTCCCTAGTCTGTATTCTAATATTTTTAAAAAATGAAATTTATAAATTTCTATAAAATAAGTGATGCATAAAAAAGTGAAGTATAAAAAAATAGTATATTATGCTCGGTTTATACGACGTATTGTCACACTTGTTTCTTTGGAGCACTTCTCGCTACGCTCGTCGTAATCCAAACAACTCGTGTGACAATACATCGTCTTATAAAACTTGTATAATAATATACTATTGTTTCATTACTATAGAACAACCCTATAAATATTCGTAGAAATCAAAATTGATTACTGTTGCTCGTTGCTACGGTTCGGCTGGCTAATAGCCAGTACAAAAGCGTCGGTTATTTGGGTGTTTGGGTAGCGATGTGTTTAAATTGTTATTTACGCAAATATTTATGAAAAAAAGTCTTTTTCAAGACTAAAGTATGGCTAATTGCCAAAGCAGCAAAGACCATATATTTTTTTTAAGGCTAAAGCAGTGTTCTGTGTATTTGACCATACATTGAGTACATATAAAGTCTGTTCCAAACGGTTAGGCGGAACTATGTTTTGCAATCTAGTTACTTTCATCGTTTAAATCGTGCTTTTCGGCCGTTTTGTTTAAGCTTTGTAAATCATACGCGTCACATCGCACATGTTTTGTTTTACATACGATGGTTCTAAACAGGCGGCATTATTATATTAGCGCGAGTTTCTTGAAACATATAGTGTTTTGTCATTAAACTAGAAGATGGGTAGCTCGCTTCGCTCGGCTTTTTCTAACCAAACACTTACTAACCTAACCTAACCTAAGATAGTGTTTTGTCATTAAACTAGAAGATGGGTAGCTCGCACCATTGTTTTACAACCACTGATAATCCTTGAATTATTTAGTAAAATTGTTATGTGCTGCCATCTACAAAGAAATTTTGTAACGTTGTAGAAGTCTAATCCCTGGTTTAGCCATGTCATTTTCTTTATATTTTGATTTTTTGTGTCATTCTTAATACAAATTTCCCATTTATTTATTTTTTTGTCAATAAAATAAGTAAAAAAAAAATAATAAATTTTGTATGTCATTCGTTTCCATGGTTTCATTGTTGGAATTTTAAATTTTGACATTCCAACATGAAAAATGAAATAACCCAAACAAGGTCCCTTCTCGTGACAACCTAAAAGAACGAAATTCCCATTTAGTTCCACCAAACCGTTTGGAACAGACTGTATGTACATAGCCAGTTTCAAAAATGTTTGAAAAAAAAAAGTTGGTTGAAGCCACTGGGTTGACGTTTAAGTTTCACGCATACACAATGACTCAGGATGTTCTTCTCTATTGAAATAAACTTTACCATATACTAGGCCATCAATGTTGCCAATTTAGCGGTTTTCACGCTAGTTATAGCGGTATTGCACAATATACCGGGCGATTTATGCTCAAGGGTCATGACTACCCTCATTTTCGAACGTATATCTTTTATTGTATGTTGATTAACCTTACTTTCAATCTGACATAAAGAAAATTCAGTACAAATAGGGAATTCATACACGCCTCAGATGCAGCAATGAAGACTTCGGGACCTACGAATAAATGTTTCGGCTATTTTCGCGAGATTTTATTTTGAAAACAAAATGCAATATTTAAAAGTTTATTAAACTATGTCTAGAAAACATTTATTTTATTTAGAAATAAGTTTCTTTATTTGTAAAACAAGAAATTAACATTAATATGTTAATTTTTAATACAAATTCGGTAATTCTGTACAATACGACCCTGAGTTTCCACTATTGCAATGTTTTGCACTATTTCCATGTTTCAATTCACTTTAATATTCAATTTATTATTAGGCGGTTTAAAAAAAAAAAAGGTTTAAAAATAACCGAAGATGGCGCTTTTAAGATGAATCACTGTTTAGGATTCACACTGAGCCTTGAAAATTATTCTCAGGGCGCTATTTGGTGGATTACCCTAATTTTTAACGCTAAATGAACATAAAATTAATTTCGTTATTATTATTATTATTTGAGTCCACTAGAGGTGGAAAATGCGAATCTTTTTAAAGATTTGTTCAGAATAGTAGGTGTACAATAAATCAAGTGTTTACTGTCTACGTCACGCTGTACTTGGCTTTGTTATTGCCTAGTTGTGTACTGGGAGCTGAGAACAGTATTCATACTTCTGTAGTCGCTAGTAGTTCCCGAACGGCGAAAGTGTCAGTACACATAGTACGTGTACGTGTCACGTACACACATTGTACTGCGCAATGTTTCGAGACTGCCGTTCAGCTTTCGCTCGTGCCATGTTCTAATTTCGCCCATCCAGACTGAGCCTACATACCAGACTACAGACATAGATGTACGTGTGTTCCAAACTACACACTACACAGCCAGCAGTCTGAGCTCTGTGCCCGACCCTCGTTCCGTTCCGTACCATATCACCCGCCTCCATAGCATTGGTTCGTGAGTTCGCGTACATGCAGATTCGTTCACTGCTTATTAAAAGATTCGGTCGTATAAATTCGTTCTTTTGGGATGAATCGTTCGCGAACATCACATCTCTAGTGTCCACCAACATTGAATTTCTTTCCTGACAATTTAATTTTGCATCTGCTTATAGCTTGGACAGGTTGGACAGGTATTCAGCATATTCTATTTCGACTATGTTTCTAAAAATTAATGGTATAACATAAAGTTAAACATTGTAACATTGGGAAGCACTGTAAGCATACCTAAGGCGAATGTGACACAAATGGTGAAGATGTTTTGATTTTATTTAACCGAGAAGCTGGTAATGAGTATTAAAACATTAATATAATGTATTATTATTAATATACCTATACCTAATATATATATATATATATATATATTTTTTTTTATACTAAAATTTTAAATATATGTTATTAGTGATGTTTGGCGGGAGAGCGATAGTAGATAATAAATATTTCACAAAAAGATCCGAACTTTATTCGGGGATTTTCGATGTCTTTTAATGCTGGAACTGACGTGTGTATGAATTCTTGCTACAAATAGTGCAATCAGACATTCAATAAAGAAATTTATGGCTTCCCTTAACCCTTTCGCTGCTCCAACCGTATATACTCGTAAATAAAAGTGGGGCCCGATACGCTCCGAGCGAGTTAACTCGCGCCGTGTTTTAAATTGTTCCCTGTTCAACACGACTATTCTCGCTGGGTACCCCAACCAGTGCAAGTACCTGCGAGCACTTTGCGTTGGTATACGTTGCTGTGCGGTTCAATTCAGTTAGATAGGGTCTTACATTCGGTATATCTACTTATTTATATCGATTAAATAAAATCTTTTTGATTGTATTCTTGTATTCATTCACTCACATTACATTTTTTCCTAACATTAGTCATATACCATCATTCATCCTTACATGTCATGAAAACTTACACAAAAAGTTCACGCCAACTGCTCTACACGAATAAACTCGCAATCACCGAAGTATGTGCGCACAGCGAGCACGAAATCTCAAAGCATACGCTTTGAGATTTCGTGCTCGCTGTGAAAGGGTTAAACATAAATTTCTTTGATCACACAGTATAATTATTTATATATAATTTTTTAATATAATTTAGTGTAGTAATATAATTTACGTTTACCCTCATTCAAATTAGGGACATTCATTTTAGAGACATTCCGACTTATCGGAAAATCGCATTTAGATAACACCCCTACCGACCGAGAAGTACAAAAAATCATGGATTTACTGTAGTTGGTTTGATGTGGATTCATTTAGAACAGCATTGAAATTTTAAAACTAATTAAGTACAGTTCATAAAGGCAATAATGTGTTAATAAATAAATAATGCAAAGTTGTTTTGTTACATATTTTTATCTTGTATGGGCCCTTATATATAGTATAATAATTACCAAAATTTGTTGACATACTATATTTTAAAAAAATACAAAATCACTGTTATAAATCAATATGATAGATTAATAAACAGAATTTTTCTGATAAATACCTTGTAAATATCCTATTTATCTGAGTGGTACAAAACTGAAGGATAAACCTGTTTGATAACGATAGTCGATAAAACCAGTATATATAAACAACTGGATTCATCATGAATTGACAGTACTTATATACAAGGATATACATTGTGGAACGACGTTCTGAAGCGTTTACAGCCAAGGGTGCCATGCTGGATCCATTCGACATAAATTGTCGTGACTGCTCGCTGCAGCAACCAAAGTGCTAACCTAAATTGATAAGAAATAATTAGTCACAATATAAAATATTAGCAATTTCGATACACAAATTATATGCAGGACAAGAGAAGCGAAATAAATTAATAATGGGACAATTTGAAAAGAAATGTGGCCTTTCAACTTGGCCTGTGACATTTACCGGATTTTTAAAAAATAATGTTTTTTAACTCTTTCACTGTTTTCACAAAGTGGGCTATCACGCAGCAAAAGAGTTCTAAATTTCTAATGATAAACAAAATCAAAATTACAGTAAGATTACTACATTTAATTATAATGTAGAAGGCCTCGAGATAAAGAAATTATTAAAACCTTTCTAACTCACCTTTCGCCCTATTTATAAGCAGAGTCAGAAGTACTGAAATAAGGATTTTATGAAAATAAAGGGGTAGACAAAATTTGATCGAATAATAAATGCGGACTACAGAGAAAAATTAGGACAAAACCAGTAGAACAAGTGACAGAATAAAGTTAACTGAGATGATATTGTTATATTCAAAAGATGGATGAAGGTAAAGATACGAGAAAGGTATATGAAAGCAGAGTATCAAAAAGACGCTGAGACCCAGGAAAAAATGGAGTGACGAAATTAGACACATAGTAGAGAGAAGATAAATCCGCTGGAATGAGGCAAGAAGGATATAAGACAAAGTAATGGAAAAAAGTGTTCCAAAACTGTTGCAAAATGCTTCCGAAAGAGAGAGAAAAATAAATAAATAAAACTCAAATAAAGCCTAACACCAGAGATGGGAAAAGGGCTCGACGATTAAGTACTAAGTAAATGAAAATTTTATTTTTGATAATTTCAGGACTTTTTTCAATCAGAGACGTACAAGGAAAACCAACATTTTGAACAATGAAGTTAAATACAGTAGTAAGTTCTTAATAATATTGATGGATGTAGCCGTTACCTCTTGATGGAACATTCTGAATAATACAGAAAAAACACAAAACACACTTGGTTAAAGTTCTACAAAAATTAATTTATTAAGTACTTAATATATATATTTCGGGTTGTTAGGCCACCATCAAAAGAGTGCCCATGCTTCTAAACAAGCCGAAATATATATATTAAGTGTGTTTTGTGCTTTTTCTGCCAAGTTCTTATTTAACAAGAAAATATATTAAATCAATTAATACTATGGGTAGAAAAATAGATTTTACATTCACATTTACTTGTTTAATTTAGTTCTTCTCAAAAGTAGGCAGTGTGGACTTAGGTGATTTTCCTAGTACGCCCACTATATAAGAGCACAGAAACACAAAACAACAGCCTCGATGCTTATTTATTAAATTTAATGAAAAATCGAAAATAACTCAAACTGTAATTTTAGAGTTAACGCGCAAAATTTTTAGGCAAAGGCTTTAGTTTACTAATAAAAATTTTAAACTTGCCTTGCTCTCAGTTCCATCCAAATGAGCCAAATTATTGAGTCTTTTAGTAATACTGTTCACTGCTTCAGTCACCATATCAATGATTTGTTTATTCTGAATGTCTTGAGCTGCGGACCCAGCGGTGGGCTTATCTGTGGAAGCAGTTTCACCAGACGTCCCTCCAGAGCTACCTCCACTTTCCTCGGGCTTCTTCTTACAACTCGATAGCATCTCGTCTTTTAAGATGGCTCTTAATATTGTTTGTACCCTAAAGTTAGGGTATACTAGACATCTATAACAAATAGTCTCATTATAAAAAACGTCATTTCAAAAATATGTTAAAAAGATATCAAGAAAACGCGACCCTCGCACTTACCCCATTCAAAAATGCATCAGAAGAAAAAAATTGCTTTGTCAATGAATCATTAATTAGCCTTAGTAAGTTTTCCCATGTGCGCCACTGGTAAATACGAACATAATTAATCTAATGAGCGCGAAATTTAAATGCCTGTCAATAATTTGTGAATGTTCTGTACATATATTCGATGTTCCGAGCACTATCTTCTTCGTCAGTTTTTTTTTATCCTAACCCAGTGGTTCCCAAAAATTTTCGGTTCCCGGCGCCCTCAATGTATCAGAATTTTTTCCACGGTGCCCCAAGTCAAAAAATTGGTCTAACGCAGTTTGAGGAATATTGGAATCTTTACGCGGCGCCCCTGTAGCCCTGCCACGGCACCCCAGGGCGCCGCGGCGCACAGTTTGGGAATCGCTGTCTTAACCAATTATATATTTGGTGTTAATCCTGAGCTGTCTGCATAGTATCGCAAAGTAAAATAAAATAAATAAAAAGAGGTGTCCGGGAATTGACCACCGTCTCGCTCATTTTAAATTATTAGCTTGTTAGAATGAAAATATAATTTGAAACATCAATAAACTTAAATCATTAATATTTAAATATTATATTTTTGTTAATTACTAGTGTTAGGACGTACTTAGACTGAGCTAAATTTAATGTCATATATTTCACCGACTTCAAAAAAATAAATTATATTCAATCGACAATAATGGTTAAAAAAATGATACGAAGTTAACTAATCTATCTCATTATATAATTTATCTCTGCATAGGTTCATTCAATAAGTAAAGCTTTTTACTTTAATATGTAAACACGATTCAAGGCAGTTACTTGTTTGGACATCATATTCACAATTTTAAGCAAGCGATATACACAGTATTTAATTAAGCACATTAGAATATGTTAGCTGCTTGATATGAATACTTTAAATATTTCTTAAAAAGACTTATTTTGTCCGTTCACTATTAATTATCAAATTTGATTATGTAATTCAAGTTATTAATAAAAATCAATTTCTTTTTTTATTTATTTATTTTACATCGGCCTATTTCTGCAACGAGGTTAATCGCCGATGCCAGGGGGCGAGCTCCTACACCTGGATGAGCGGTGAATGATTGTGAAATGAGAGTAATGTAAACATATTATTCTCGCCCGAATAATATCACCAACAGAGAATCGAACCAGCGACCTCACAATACAGACTGTTTTCACCAGTCCAAACTGCACGATTTAATGCGCTCAGCCACTCCGTTGGCTAATCTATTTCTTGTCAACAAAAATGAGTGGGTTAACCTGTTATTTATCGAAAATATAATCAATTAATCGGGTATTAGTAAAATTAAAAACGGGTATTTAACATTCCTAGATATTATTATACATGTTACGCACCTGGCTGCAGCAATCATGCTTGCTGTAAGAGGTCCACTTATTCCAATACAGCTGAGGTATTCAACAATGTTGGGAGTGAGTCTAAAAGGCACTGGTCTGCTCTCGTCCAACTTGCCGGAAGCATCATTCACGTCAAACTTGAAATAGGCTACATTCATGAGACCGCTATCTTGATGCAAGTACATCATGTCTGGATTCAACCTGTTAACAATGGTTAATAGTCAGTGCAACTAAGACCAATAAATACTAATTAAAAAAAAAAAAAAACCTGTTAACAACACAAAACAAACTCATATAATTTCAGAACTTTTGTTGAAATGATAACAAATGGAATCTTAGAACAAATGGCATTATTACTTTTCAAATTTGTTTCAATTTTTTATTCGAATTTATTTCGTTAATTTTCAAATTTAATTTTCGATATATTTTTTGTTTGTTTTAAATTTGTGGTAGACTTCGTTCAACATAAAAAAAACACAAGGTATCATAAATTACGTCATAAATTCTGTGCGAGAAAACAGTTGATCACATTGACATACATAAAGGTTTTAAACAATTGTTGTGGATACCAAACGAACAATATCATGTATTTCAAATACATTTTTACACATTTTAGTACACGGTATACCTTGAAACGTACGAGAAATAAATAATAATAACGGAAATAAACAACACCGCACAATACGCGTAGTCAAAAACAAATCAAAGTAAGTGACGCCACTGAAATGTGTTAAACTAACTGTTGATAACGTAATGGAGGAAATTTGGTTTCTGCACATGGGAGCCGCTAACATCCGCCTGTGTTTTTCTTATGTTGAACGAAGTCGAACGAGGAAGTTGTGTAATGATTCACTATCCTTTTTTAACTTAATGATTCTCTATCCTTTTTTACCTATTCGCATGTTACTAATCTACATAATCGAGAGGTTCAAATCCCGTTCAGTCTTGGATTTTTTCAAAAAAAAATTAGAGAATTGTCCTGGCTAATTGCCGAAGCAGCAAAGGACATAAAAAAAATAAAAATAAATAACATCTAGAACATCTAAGGGCCGAGAGTTCCAGTTCCTAATAAACTCCCCAATAGTTATTCGACACATAATATATTTATGAAGCTATTTAAATTTATTGGTGATTTCCAACTTACAAAATCCTTCTAATAGTTTATTAGCAACATAATATTTTGCTTTTGTATTGGTATTTCTTATGAAGATAGTAACACGGTGCAAGAGAGATAGAGCTATATGTAAATTTGTAGCTATATATAAAGTGAATTTTGACATTGAATATTTTGATCTGGTTAATAGTCCGTGTAACTAAGACCAATAAATACTAAATAAAAATATTTTGATATTAAATAGTTTGACTTTATATTCAATGACGGTACGTATATTTTTGGTTACTGTTAAAATGACAATTAAACGGCGTTCAACAAATTTTACCACAGAAAAAGAGGATAATATAGATTGAAGAGCAGTTAATAAAAATAACATTTTATAATACAAAAGTGATTGAAAATGAGAAGATAGCAATATTTTGCTTCATTTTACATTCCTGAAACAATATGAATTAAACTTATCAGCAATTTTCAGCCACACATCTTTATTATTCTGCCAATAATTGCGTCTGTCTTCTTATTATCATTTTTATATAAATGGTAATACTCAAAGTATTGTTTGTATTGTGTTGTAATCGTAATTGAAAGAAATACATATGTAAAAATAAAACACAATGTTTATTTAAAAATATATATTTATATATTGTTCATTATATATTTATCACACTAGCTGAAAACCCGTGCTTCGCTACGGTATATTGATGGTCTCATTAGCGTAAAATCCTCAGTTTGTTTTTAAACTTGTGTATGGGTAACCCTTGTAAGCAAAAACCTAGTCGATATCTCATCTGTTCTAAGCAATATTGAGGAATCCGTGAAAAAACATTTTACTCCTTTTCACAACATAGGGGTCGAACTTGAAAAACGCGAATTTTATGTATCTATGTCAAAGGAACGTTCTATCGAATAAAAAATATCCATTTACCCCTTTAATAGGGTGACCATTCGTCCCGCATTTTGATTTGGTGTCCCCAGGGCCGAATTTTGCTCTTTACTTTCCAAGAAAATGGTCACCCTACCCTTTAAGGGTGAATTTTAAAAAACTGTCAAAACCATGTCGCGATATTTTAAAAAAACACTTACTTGTCAAAAAGGAATCTTATAACTCAACAGACACTGGAAATACGTCGGGAGGTACAATTCACCCCGAATGTAGATTCTCCCCTTTTGGGATTGATTAGGATAAAATCCTGAAATACATTTTTCGGCATTTGTATGAGTAATATTTATAAGCAAAAACCAAACCTATATCTTATTGATGCTAAGAAATATTAATGAATCCTTGAAATCACAATTCACCCCTTTTCACGCTTTAGGGGTGACAAATTTAAAAAACTGTCAAACCCATTTCGAGATATTTTAAAAAGACACCTATGTGCCGAAAAGTAATGTTGCAACGAAACGAACACAGGAATTACGACGGGATGTATAATTCACCCCGATTGTAGATCCACCCCTTTAGGGGTTGATTAGGACAAAATCCTGAAGTTGGTGATTCGGTATTTGTATGGGTAATCTTTGTAAGCAAATAGCAAGTCGATATCTTATTGGTCCTAAGAGATATTAAAGAATCCTTAAAATCACAATTCACCCTTTTTCACCCTTTAGGGGTGAAATATCAAAAAACTGTCAATACCATTTCGAGATATTTTAAAAAGACACCTATGTGCCAAAAAGTAATCTTGCAACTAAACGAACACAGGAAATACAACGGGATGTATAATCCACCCCGATTGTAGGTTCACCCCTTTAGGGGTTGATTAGGGCAAAATCCCGAAATTGGTTTTTCGGCATTTGTATGGGTAATACTTGTAAGCAAAAACTAAGTCGATATCCCATCGGCCCTAAGAGATATTAAGTAATTCGTGAAATCACATTTCACCCCTTTTCATCCCTTAGGAGTGGAATTTCGAAAAATCCCTTCTTAGTGGGTGCTTACGTCATGAAGGGAATATACTCTCCGAATTTCAAGTTTCTAGGCCCAGGGGTTCGGGCTGGGCGGTGATGAGTGAGTCAGTCAGTCAGTCAGTCAGGACACTGCCTTTTATATATATAGATTTACAATAAATGCCCAAAATATTCTAAAAACGGTTGTCTATAATTTATAAATTCATCTAAACAGATCGTCGATTTCGTCAAAATACAACTAAAATGTATATAAAATACTAAAATCAGCATTATAGAAAAAATATGGATGTATAAAAACTACACATTTGTATATTATTTTAAAATAATACTGTTTTCAATTAAAATTGAAATATTAACACATTTTGCGAACTTGTTTTTGGTTATATGTCACTTTATTAAGCACTTCATGTTGCCTATAAGTTATTAGACAAATAAGCATATTTATTAGCAACCTAATAACTATTTCGGGGTGGAACTCTCGGGAAAAAAATTATGTAGTGTAGCATTTTATTGCAAAAATATAATTTATAAAGATTTTCGTAGGGTAAAACAAACTACATAATTAAAAAAACACCACACTATCCAAGACATATAGTTACAATTTTGTTAATTTAAATCATTTAATAAGGATCCTAATTTTATGATCTATTAATAATTCAAATATTACCTATGAAATTTTATATTTTTACCTATAGAAAAATCAATCATTTACTTATAGATAATTAAAAAATGATCTATAGTAAATTAATAGTTGACCTATAGAAAATTATCAATTGATCTATAATAAACTACCCAGCAAACATTTTTATACGGGCCAGTGCTGGTAAAGCACATACTCCCCGGCATTGAAAGTAATGGGCCAGTGCTGGCATTTCGTACTGGGCCAGTACCCTGGTGTCCCCGTGGCCGTTATTGGCCCATTGATGTATCAGTTGCCGGCCCAGCAACGGTAAAGTGCATTGAAAGTAATGGGCCAGTGCTGGCATTTCGCACTGGGCCAGTGCTGGCATTTCGCACTGGGCCAGTGCTGGCATTTCGCACTGGGCTAGTGCTGGCATTTCGCACTGGGCCAGTGCTGGCATTTTGCACTGGGCCAGTACCCCGGTGTCCCCGTGGCCGTTAGCTGGCCCATTGATGTATCAGTTGCTGGCCTAGCAACGGTAAAGTGCAAAATAATCGCATTAGTTGCAAGATTTATTTCTGACGGACCAGTGTATATATTATACCCACTCTCTAGTGTTTCAAATGTAACATATGTGTACTTACTCAGTATTAAAATAAATTAATGGTTAGGTGCAAAGTAAATACTCATTTGGCCATTTTCACCATCGTTGAATAAATTTATTTAACAAATAAAGTTGACAATATCGCATCGGTTTTAAACTATTAATGGAGGAATTAACATTGCTGTCAATAGAATGATGCGATATTGTTAACTTAAGTTGTTAAATAAATTTATTCAACGATGGTAAAACTGGCTGATTGTAAATTGTATTCACAGTTATAATTTATTGATTTATTTATAAATATTAAATAAATATAATTTCAGGAATAACAGGAATTAGTTTATTTAATTTATTAATTTATTAATGAAGAATTTTAAAAATTTAGAAAATGGTTTTCTGCCATTTCTGCCAAAAAATTGCATCCTAAAGATAAGTGGTGACTTTTCGCCAATATTCGGCTTGTATTATCTACCACATCTTTTCCCCCTGACTTGAAGAGTGCCAACCTAAAGAAATCATACTTGTTAAAATAAATTCAATAATCAAATTTTATAAGCATTAATGCTATAAGCTGTTCACTTTTGTAAGAACAAACTAGATCTGGTTATTTTGGTGATTTTTACAGTGTATTACTGACTTTTAGAAACTTGGTTATATTGTAAAAAAAGCTTTACAGTTTTGGATTAAGTTTGTATTATTTCAGGTTAGTATTATATTTACAAAATATTTAAGATGTCACTATTCAAAATAAAATATGACAAATTATATTTTTTAAATGACATATTTATAATCTTGTAACAGATTTATTAATAATTGAAAATTTTATTACATGAAAAAAACTATGTTTAACTATATTTAACTAAACTAAAAATTAAACAATTTAACATGAAACAGTTTGTGTAAACTACGTCCTTAAATCTAACAAAACACACACAAATCACAATAAAAAACTGTATAATATTCACAAAACAATAACTATTTAAATACACATTTTGACAAACTGTCCACCAACACGTATCAACTTGTACTGGCCCTCGAAAGCCACGCGGTTAGGGCGTTTTATGACTAAGAACAATCAGACTTTTCAAATTATTACATTCAAAAAAAGTTTAGTTTTAAGTATAAAAATGTTTACTTGGATTAATACAAATAAGGAGTGCTTATAAAATGCTAGTAAAGTACTTCGTATAGGCGGAATGCGAAATACAAATGTGAAGTACATTATTAATACTGGCGTTGCACTTACTTTTGGTGCCAGCAATTTACCAGCAGTAAATGCAGTTTGCCGGCATTCGGCCGTTAGTTGATTGTTTGCTGGGTACCTATAGACAGTAGTGACATCTGCTTACTAATAATAATAATAATAATTCGTCCTATGGTATTGACCAAATACCGGTTATACCGTACGTCCCTTCTGACATAGAATCGGTGGTGGAAAATTCCAAGTGCCGAATTTATTGGAATTACTCCTTCCCTACCTCGAGGTTACTGACAGCCACTAAGCCGGACATAACCCTCCTGGATATCGAGACCAAACAGATGTTTGTGATCGAATTCTCAAACTGAGAAGAATATCTCTCTCAAGGAGGAGAAAAGAGGTCCAAGTATATGGACCTCTTGTCCGAGCTTAGAAAGCTGTATCCCGGGTATAAAGTTAAGCTTGTAGTCCTGATAGTTGGTGTTTTGGGTGGCATGAAAGCCTCCTATCGAAGGGAAATCGAGTCCATTCCCGTCTGTAGATCTTCTGCCAACTCTTTGATCTGCAGGATGCAGAAAGCAGTGCTGCTCGGGTCACTCCGCATTGTGCGGGCACTGGATCTAGCGTAATTTCCGCGGCTGCATATCGCCAGGGTTTAAGATGCAGTCGTGTGTATTTAGCTCCACTAGTCTCTAGTATGACGCGGCTCAAAAGGTTGCTGAAGTTTGAGATTAGTGGACGCTTGTCAAGACCTGACAAACCCCATAATAATAAGACCTGACAAACCCCATCATAATAATAATAATCAGTGCTGCTCGGGTCGCTCCGCATTGTGCGGGCACTGGATCTGGCGTAATTTCCGCGGCTGAATTAAAAGTAAAGTTGCTGAAGTTTGAGATTAGTGGATGCTTGTCAAGACCTGACAAACCCTATAATGATAATAATCTAACCTAACCTAAGATAGTGTTTTGTCTTTAAACTAGAAGATGGGTAGCTCGCTTCGCTCGGCTTCTTCTAACCAAACCCTTACTAACCTAACCTAACCTAAGATAGTATTTTGTCATTAAACTAGAAGATGGGTAGCTCGCTTCGCTCGGCTCTTCTAACCAAACCCTTACTAACCTAACCTAAGATAGTGTTTTGACATTAAACTAGAAGATGGGTAGCTCGCTTCGCGATAGAGTGCAAGAGTACTTATAGGTCAAGTATTAATTTTATAGATAAAATTTTATAGATCAATAATTATATCAGTAGGTATATGATTATTTCCATAGATCTATTAAATATTTACATAGGTTGATAATTATTTTCATAGGTCGATAAATATTTCTATAGCTCAATAATTAATTCCATAGGTCAAAAATTAAAACCATAGATCAATTATTTAATACATAGGTAAACTATTATTTTCATAGGTACTATTCTGTAGATCATATATTTTTTTCATAGGTCAAATATTTTTATCCATTTAATAATATAAAATAAATGTAAAATAGTTTTTGTATTTTTGACGTTTAAACATTCAACAAATAATAATAACCACATTAACCATAGCAACCCTTATCCCTTCGCACTAACAAACTTGGCACAGTGGCGTCCCGTTACAGCCTCCCCCTGAAGAGGTGATGTCGGAGGGATCAGCTCTTGATATAGAACTAGGGACGACGTTGTTGAAGGTCGATGTGTTGGCATCAGCTACAGGTCGTTTCGTTTTGGACGGCCTCGGGCGCGTCTCTGTGATGATACTGTTGTGACAGGAGGTGTTTCACGTCGTGGACGTCCTCGCCGTGGAGATACACGTTCGGTCATCACCGGGTTTTCCTGAGACTCCTTCTCCTTGCGAGGTCTTCCTCGGCCTCGAATTGGTCGGATCGGAGCAATTTGCTGGCTGCTCAACACGTACGGGGTAAGTGCTGTGCTATGATATACGCCAAGAGGCGTACTTGGATCAGCAAGAGAGGCAATTTGGAAGGTAGTAGGGGATAACTGACTGACTATTAGGTACGGACCGTCACGTCGAGGTGCGAATTTAGAGGTGTAACCTCTCGAGGCCTTACTTAACGCGTGTACTTTCACTAGTACCTTATCGCCGACCTTATATTTAGTTGCTTCTCGGCGATGGGCATCAGCATATGCCTTGGAGTGATCCTGTTGTCTCTCTTGATTTTCTCTAGCCTGAGTTAGAGTTTTGGCTAGTTGTTTTAAATATGGCGTGATTTGTGGAACGAAATTGTCTTCGTCCACGATGGCACGCAAGTCGCGATTTACATCATCTGGCGTTCTAAGTTCTCTACCAAAGGTTATGTATGCGGCAGAAAATCCTGTTGCATCACATTTGGATGTGTTCATGGCAAAGCGTATCATCGGAAGTTTTTCTACCCACTGCGTATGGTCGGACTAGACAAGTATGGCTAATTGGCCCTTAAGGTCCCTATTCTTCCTTTCTACAGGGTTCGCTTGCGGATGATAAGCTGGAGCCAGATTCTGCTTGAACCCAAAGAAATGAGAGACCTGTTGCATTACTTCAGTGACAAATTGAGTGCCATTGTCACTTATCACTCGTCTAGGAACTCCGTAGCGCAGAATAATCTCCTCAATCAAGCATTTGGCACAATTTTCTGCTGTAGCCTCTCGAAGCGGACATAGCTCAACCCATCGACTTGCTACGTCTTCAATGATGTAAATCCATTTTTCTCCGGTGAGACTCTCTGGCAAGGGACCAAAGAGATCTATTGAAAGTATTTCAAAACGGCGATGTTGTACTGGAGTTTGAATTAATCCAGCAGGTTTTTGGTTTGACGGCTTGAATCTTTGACATTCGATACATGTCTTGACGTGATTGGTAACTGTTCTACGCATTTCAGTCCAATAGTACCGAGAACTTATCCGACTCAAGGTTTTGTCAATTCCGTAGTGGCCAGTTATCGGCGAATCATGGTAATCATACAAGATTTTCGCTATCATGCTTTTTGGCGCGACAAGAGCGGCTTCTTCTTCTTCGCCATCCGGCGGATAGCGGTATAAAACTCCGCTGAACATAACGTATCCGCGTTCTGTCCAGCGCGCAACGTCTACGGAATCGTTGGCAGATTCAAAAGAATTAATGATCTTCTCGAGATCTGGGTCTGCTAATTGTTGAGCACGCAATTCGCTTGCAGCTGCGGTGGGTAATTCCACCGTCACTGAGCAAACGTCTTCACCAGGCGGTCGAGATAAGGTGTCGGCAACTGTGTTGCTGCGACCCGTGGTGTAATCTATGCTCAGGTCGTAGGACTGTAGTTGGAGGGCCCACCGTGCGAGGCGGCCACTCAACGATCTTAAGGACATTAGCCACTTCAGCGGCTGATGATCGGAGATCACGGTCACTTTGGCTCCGTCTAAGTATCCTCGAAAACGTTTCATTGCCCATAGTACCGCAAGAGCTTCGCACTCGGTGGTACTGTAATTCCTTTCGGCAGGCGTCAAAAGCCGACTGGCATATTCTACGGGGTGCTGATCCGGGTTCTCCCCCTGCATCAGAACTGCCCCAAGAGCGTAACCGCTCGCATCAGCTCGGAGCACATAAGGTGAGTTCGAGTCAGCCTGTTTGAGGATCGGTGCCGTCGTCAGCATCCTTTTGAGCACAGTAAATGCTTGTTCCTGCTCTGGTCCCCATGCCATTGCACTCCCTTCTTGGTGAGCTCACTTAGTGGACGAGCGACGCTTGAATAATCAGGCACAAATCTTCGGAACCAGGAGCCTGTCTGGAGGAACGTAAGTACTTCCTTTACATTGCGCAGGTTTTTCATATCCGCGATGGCAGAAATTTTCTGGGAGAATACATCTTTAAATTCCGTCAGCAACGCTTTTAAACGTCGCTGTTTTTGATCCATGTCCTCGCACTCCTCTCCATTAGAAACTACATTGACGTCGCTAGACGGACGGATTGCAATGTTCGGGTCCTCCTCGAACTGGTACGTCATGTCCGGCTTATCAGCAAAATACCACAATTGAGCTGAAAAGTCCAATATAATACCAGCAGTCTTAATGAAGTCGATACCTAGCAGCATTCGGCTATTGACGTGCTCGGGCACCGCGAGAAGTGTCGTCGGAATAAGTCGACCGCATACAGATATTTGTACATAAAAATGTCGAACGTTTACGCGCTGTACTTTTCCATCAGCCAGTTTCAAGTCCATTTTAGCTGTCGTATACGGGTGTCCCCTATCAATGAGAATTTAATGTAGTTGCGCACCCGCAATACATCTGTTGGCACCAGTGTCGAAACAAGCCATACCATTTAAACCGAAAAGTTTTAAGCGCACCATCGGTCTTTTCGTACCTATGTCAGTAGAACAATGGACAGTGGAGAATTCTAGGCTCTCCTGCACAGAAGGTGAAGGTTTTACTTTTGAGGGATTACAATTTGGACAGTTGCTTCGCACATACCCCGGTTGTTGGCAGCCATAACAATTAAATTTGCTCTTACCAGATCCTTCAGGAAGCGGCGGTGTCTTTACGACCGGAGTATCGTCTCTGCGAGTCTTCTTTCTGCAGTCGGCTTCTACGTGACCAAATGCCTTGCAGTAGTTGCACCTAAGCCGAATCTTCTTTTCAGCTCCTTCTGCAGAAGTCGTCTTGCTAGTGTTCGCTGTCTTCTTCGCGGCATACTCTCTCTGCGACGCTTCAATGTCTCGCGTTTTTGTTAATAATTCTTGAAACGTGTTGAAGTCTGCGCGAGTAATGCGTTTGCGGATGTAACGGCGTAAAAGTCCATACAGCATATCCAAATGCATGCGTTCCGGAACGGCGTATGGCAGTTGGGCCACTAGAGAGCGCACGTGGCACACGAAAAGTTCCGTGGTTTCACCGATATCTTGCTCGCACGAAAATAATTCCCGAAATATCTGCGGTGGTGGCAACTGGCGAGAATAGGCATTTTCCAACACTTCAATTGCGCTATTCCAATCTATTACGGTGCTTTTAATTCCTCTCCACCACGTTGCAGCGATCCCCTCAAAGAGGATGGGCAAGCCTCGCAGGGCGTTGCTATCACTTACATTAGCACAGTCTTTGTATATTGTAATGGCATCGATGAACGCATCAACATCAGAGTCGTCCGATCCATTAAACCGTGCGGTGCATTTCGCAAAATTACCGGGCTGTGGCGCGACAGGCGGCGGACTAACACTACCGCGCGTACTGCGGTCACTCGCGGCGCTTCCAATACTAGCAAGAAGTTCACGAAATTGCACATCCGTAAACGTAATGGTTGATGTGTCTGTTGAAGTACCCGTTTTTTCCATTTTGGGCGGCATTTTCACGAAGACGGCGCACTCAAAAGTCTAAGGAGGTTAAAACGTTCAAAAAAACACAGTTTATGGCACAAAACGTGAAAATAACGCGAAAAGTCAAAATATCTCAAAAGTTATTTCCAGTAGGTCGGAATACAGTCAAAACTTTCTTCCACTCTACGGGTGATCTGTAATCGACGCTCACTTTTCGCGGAAAAACGTTCCAGTTTTGTCACTTCCAAAATTTTGGATATAAATTCTCAGTTCACTTATGTCACAGATGTTTTGTTATATCAGTAAACTGATAGCGTAGACAATAATTATGAGTTTGCTGGCCTCGAGTTCGGGCGCCATTTGTAGCATTTTATTGCAAAAATATAATTTATAAAGATTTTCGTAGGGTAAAACAAACTACATAATTAAAAAAACACCACACTATCCAAGACATATAGTTACAATTTTGTTAATTTAAATCATTCAATAATATAAAATAAATGTAAAATAGTTTTTGTATTTTTGACGTTTAAACACTCAACAAACAATAATAACCACATTAACCATAGCAACCCTTATCCCTTCGCACTAACAAACTTGGCACAGTGGCGTCCCGTTACAGTTGCTAATAAATTTATAGGACAGTTTATTAGCAACTGGAACTCTCGGCCCTAATACTAATTTAATTTAGTAAAAACTAATATTTAAGTTTTTACTAAAATTATAGTAAAAATAGACCTACCAATTAGTAAAAAGATGTTTTAGTGTTAGTGGAAGTATGTGGTCAAATAGTTAAATCCAAAAATATTCACATTCAAAAGTTTGAAAGAAACGAAAGATATTCACACATTAAGTTCTATCTGCAGGAGGTCGTATATAAGATTATGAATAAAATTATGTTGTGTTTCTAAAAATTTAACTCCCCGAATATCATCATTATTACTGACGCAATAGCCCGACTTGAGTCTAGGCCTCCTGTTTCCAGGCTTTATGACCATATTTTCAATATGTGTACATTCGGAAGTAATATGGCCAGTATTACTTCGGTTTTTTTTTTTTTTTTTTTTATCTTAATAAACTGTAGATTCCTTTCTGTGCACCTACAGTTTATAGCCGGTTGCGAACGGCTAAGCAGCAACTGGAATAAATATTTTTACACAAATTATTTGCCACAGGCAGGAGTTGAACTCACATCCATACACTTGCTTAGGGATCAAACAGCAAGTGCAAAAGATTTAACGCTTGAGGGCATAGGCTTGCTTCCCCCGAATATATATATATAGAAATTACTAGTATGTCAACGAAGCAAGAAAAGGTCAATTTATAACAAATTCAACCATCAAATAATAAGAAATGAACAACTAAGAAAACGAACCAAAATAACCGATGTTAAGTAAAAATACAATCTCTGAATTGGAAAAGGGTTGGATGTATTATGGGTTCAACCCAAGATAAATGAACTAAGCAAGTGACGCAGTGGTTACCTAGAGATGGAAAAAGGCGCAAATAGATAAAAGGACGAACAGAATATTGTATCTGTTCTGGACAAGAAAAACACAGGATAGGAAAAATGGGTCTCTAATGAAGGAAGACGTTAATGATCTTTGGATAAAGATAGGAGGCGCGCACTAGGGAGGGGCTTACGGGCTTGAGCCCCCCCCCCCCCAAGAGCAACAGAAACACGTGTATTTTACACGTCAACAAGCAAGTGAGGACCTTTTTTTCATCATCGCTTGTATCTTGGAAGTGAGGACTTTTTGATTTTTTAGGTCATCACTTGTATTTTAGAATAATTTATTTTATCTTCTAAGCCCCTTCCAAGAAAAATTCCTGGGGGCGCGCCTAATTGATACTATCGATAATATTTGATAAACATGAAATAAATTGTAAATTACAATACCTGGTAAGATGTAGCACGTGCTCAGCGAAGCAAGCTAAGGCTAGCTGTAGAGTGAACATGTTCCTGAAATGCCAATAGTCTGTAGCCCCTGGGTACGAGGCTAACGCGTACTCTCGAAGCAGGGTGCGTGGTACCATGGACTGCTGCACGCCGCGCAAAATTTCCCGATATACCTGGTGAGATGCTTTTAATGCACGTGACTGATGTGTTCCAAGACGTTCGTAGTAGTAAGATATTGGACCGTCAGCTTCAATACCTGCAAATAATATTGTTTTTATGAACTTTTAAGTAAATTAAACGAAAAGATTATGCTATAGTCGGACTGTTACATGTATGTAACAAGTAGTGCATTCATATAATAATCTAGTTACCATTTTTCAGCGATTTTAAAAATGTTTTTTGTTTTTTGTCTTAACTGTCAGTGTCTGGTAATAAATATTAATTAAAATATGGCTTGCGGCCAATTATTAAATTTACAAACTTTAATTTTAAATCTGCTGGAATAAACAACAAATTATAATCCAAAATTTACGTATGAGTATAAATTTTTCCTTATTTATAATTATTACCTTAAAATTAATAATTTTGTTTGTTTGAGTACTGCTGTAAATTTATTTTCGCACTCTAATTAGTAAAGATATCTACGAATTATGCTGTTTCTTTCTAATGCTTTGTTTTTTATTCAAATAATTTTGAAGGTTAGTTGTCAACTTGCGTCACTATACATACGTTACTATGGGTATGCAAATAATTATAATGATATAGACAGAGAAAGCATATAGTATTGAATATCGATACTTGTAGCAACGAACAGTCATTTATCAGCAATCCGACTATATGTTTTTATTATTATTATTTATTTACAACTAGTCTCTAACAAAGCCGCTAGTGACTCTCCACATGAATTTAGCATTATAGATTTTTTTTTAAATTTATGATTTGCTCACAAAGATTTATATAGATTAATCTCCTTAATTATAGTTTTTCTTGATTAATTTGCTTAATTTAATGTGGATGAGGGATACAGACGAATACAAATATCTATGCCCTGACCGAGTTTCGAACCTGGAACCTTTGACACGAGTACTTCTCGTTATCGAGGTCGGCTATTATGAAATTAGGTCAAGGTATTTCCTTCTTTTTAGCCTTTTTAGGGTTTTGTAGGTATGACCAAAAAACCCTTATACCGTCATTTTGTCGTCTGTCTGTCTGTCTGTCTGTCTGTTCGGTAAAAATTGTAGCCAAACGGCTAAACCTAGAGAGTTGAAATTTGGCATGCTTATACAACTCTTTGACCCACACATAGGAAAAATTCTAAAACATCTAAAAAACATATCCCCCTAAAAATATAAACAAAAATGTGCTCATCAAAAAAAAAAATATTTTTTTAAAATTCTGAGTAGGGTATCAAATGAAAGCCCTTAGTACGTGGATTAACCATCAAAATTTTATTTTTGCAAAATAAATTATTTTGATGCGATTTTTGCCAAAATTGTGCAAAAAAAATTTTGTCCCACACCCTGTAGCCTAGATGGTTTAAACTAAAAATCTGAAAAAATTCTAAGTAATGAACATTGGTGTGAACCGGAATAGTACAACAGGAATTTTTGATCAGATTATTATTTCGGAAAATAACGCATTTTTTGTGTTTTTAACTAAAATATGTTAAATATTTAATTCGCTATGTAACACTTCAGATAAGAAACTCTGGTAGCTCAGATGGTTTCGTAACGCACTTTGTAAACTGCAGTGCGAACGTTGCAGAGTTCGAATCCTGTTAATTTTATTTTTTTGTTTTTTTTTTTTGCATTTCTATTTTGTTTAAATTATTTTGTCAAAATTCGTTATATTTTGGTAAATGTTGCATTTATTTTTTAAAAGCGTAAATTTAATAACCAGTGGGAAGTGTTGAAATTATAATTTAATTCTGTGACGAAATCAGAGGGCGGGACTTATGATATAAGCAACCAATGGAAGCCATAGGCGCAATTTTAAAAATCTTACTGAACCTTGCTGTATAAATAAAATACTGTACATATTTAGAAACTTAAATAATGGTATTAGGCATTCGAATTAAAATTCATAAAAAAATATTTTGACATAAAATTTGTTTTGGCATCCCAAATAATCATCATTCAGTTACTAAATACCTGCAAAAACCAGAAATGTGTGAAGATTCACACTTTACATAATTTTTTCATTTCAACTGTCAAATTATTTAACTGCGTTTCTAGCGACATATCATTCCATTTTTCTTTAACACATATGATAGATCTTTATGTACACTTTATGTTTCTCACATACCAAGGGGCGTTCATAATGGAACGTAATATTTTGTTTTGGAAACGCTGTACAATATTAATGTTAAAATTCTTTGTACAACCCCATAGTTGCCAACAATATGTCCAAAACTGTTTAATGATTACTTTATATAGCAGTAATGGCCAAAAGAGAAGCATTCACATAAATGCAAATCCTTGAGGACCACAGTTAAAAGTATTTTGAAAATTTTGATTTGCAATTGTGAAACTTGATATTTAAAATATTGGTTTTTCTTGTTATATTTGCTTTGCTTACATCAAATAGTAAAATCAGTATAAAATAACTGTAAAAAGTAATCAGTAACACGTCAAAACCTACGTTTTAAAAATTGTTAATTTATACAATGAGTAGCATCAAATGCATAACTGAACCACTTGTGGCTCGTGAGCAGCATCTTGGCAACCCCTGTTATATAGTAAAAAAAGAAAATACAATATTGTTATTCAAATATTTTTAGAAAACCTAGTAACGGAATAACTCTGAGGAAGATTATTATTGCTACTCATATAATTAATTTCTTAGCTTCGTACGGAACTGATTTTGAAATATAGTGACCTGTAATGATTGAATGTGACTTTGAGACGATTGCTCTTAACATAGTAAATTGGGCTTTATAAAACAATTTAGGTAAAAATGTTTTTGAGCTTGATTTTTAAATAATAAATTAAATGTTAAATATTAAACATAATATTTTTGACAGATTGGCCAATATTAGGTAACATTACATAAAGAAATTACAATCTTGCTCTGCACGAAGCTAAAAAATGAACTATATCCCTTTACTGCATGAATTTTTATTTTTGGCTGAAATAATTCATGGGCATTAGGAATTGGTTCTTATTGATAGAAAAATTAATTAAAAAAATATATTTAAAATATTAATTATTATTTTTATGTAAATAGGGTTTGTGCCATACATGAAACATTATGATTCTACATTATGTTACAAAAGAAAATGACTCCGTATTATTTGCTCGTCAATTGGTAGGTGTTCTTCATTAGATTAAAAGCAGTCGCTCTCGAATTTTTGTAAGAAAAGATCGTATCTTCTAGTTGTCCTTTCTCAATAAATTCTCGTTAAATTCGAGTTATTGTTGAAGTGTAAATTTCGCTTGATATCCTCAAATCTATTGCAGCCCATTACTTGAGATACTGCAGGATCCATTGCTGTGTATGTGGCATATATGAACATTCATGAAGTAACGTTCTGATTCAGTATTAAAAGTAAAATAAAAAATAAAAATCGGAATGTGCCATATATGGCACACTATGCGGTAAAGGGTTAAATAAATTAATTGAAAGTCATTTACATTAATAAAAACTGCATAAATAATATAGACAATTAAAAAAAAATCACATTATAAATACGTCAAATGTTAATAAATACGTTTCGTTATCTATATATATAAAATCGTAACTAAGCTACCTACTCATAATCAACGCCCAGCCCAAACCACTGGACCTATAATCATAAAATTCGGCGAGTATATTCCCTCCATGACGTAAGCACCCACTAAGAACGGATTTTTCGAAACTCATCCTCTAAGTGGGTGAAAAGGGGGTTAAAAGGGGTAAAATGTGGCTTCACGGTTTCATTAATATCTCTTAGGTCCAATCAGATATCGACTTGGTTTTTGCTTACAAAGATTACGCATGTAAATATAAAAAAACTTATTTCAGGATTTTGTCCTAATCGACCCCTAAAGGGGTGAATCAACAATCAGGGTGAATTATAGAACCCTTCGCATCTTCTGTGTTTATCGTGATAAAACATTCCTTTTTGGCATATAGGTGTCTTTTTAAAATATTTAGAAAGTATTTTGACCGTTTTTTTAAATTTCACCCCTAAAGGGGTAAACTGGCATTTTTTATTCGATAGGATGTCGTCTAGACAAAGAAATATAAAATTCGGGGAATATATCCCTTTTATGACTTAACAACTCCCTAAGAAATGGTTTTTGGAAATTCAACCCCTAAGTGGTGAAATGGGGTAAAATGTGTTTTCACGAATTCCTCAATATCTCACAGGTTCAGTAATATATCGCCTGTATTTTTGCTTATAACTATTATCCATATAAATGTTGAAAAACTTATTTCAGGATATTGTCCTATTCATCCCCTAAAAGGGTGAATCTACAATCAGGGAGAATTATAGAACCCGACGTATTTCCTGTGTTTGTGGAGTTATTAAATTCCTATTTGGCACATAGGTGTCTTTTTAAAATATCTCGAAACGGTTTTGACAATTTTTCAAAATTTCACCCCTAAAGGGTTAAAAGGATTTTATTTGATTTTTAGAACTCTTAAAAGGATTTTAGTTTTTTATTTGATAGAACATCCCTTGGACATAGATACATGATATTCGCAAAGTATATTCCCTCCAAGAGGTAAGCACCCACTAAGACGGGATTTTTCGAAATTCCACCCCTAAGAAGTGCAAACGGGTGAAATGTGATTTCAAGGATTCCTCAATACCTCTTAGGACCAGTAAGATATCGTCTTGGATTTTGCTTACAAAGATTACCCATACAAATGCCGAAAAACTTATTTCAGGATTTTGTCTGAATCAACCCCTATAGGGGTCTACAATCGGGGTGAATTATACAACCCTTCGTATTTCCTGTGTTTATTGAGTTATAACATTTCTTTTTGGTATATGGTTTTTAAAAATTTCATCTCTAAATGGGTAAATGGGTATTTTTTACTCGATAGTACGTCCTCTGTTCAAGATACATGAAATTCGTAAAGTATATTCCCTGTATGACGTAAGTACCCACTAAGACGGTATTTTTCCCTAAGGGCTGAAATGTGATATCAAGGATTCCTTAATATCTCTTAGTACCAATAAGATATCGACTTGGCTTTTACTTATAAAGATTAACCATACAAATGCCAAAAATTTTATTTCTAGATTCTTTCCTAATCAACCCCTAAAGCGGTAAATCTATAATCTGGGTGAATTATACAACCCATCCTATTTCCTGTGTTTATTAAGTTATAACATTCATTTTTGGCAGACCGGTGACTTTTTCAAATATCTCGAGATAGTTTTGACAGTCTTTTAAAATTTCACCTCTTAATGTAAATGGGGGGGGGGGGGGGGTTAAATGGGTATTTATATTCGATAGAACTTCCCTTGGATATAGAGACATGAAATTCGGGAAGTATATTCCTTCCGTGATGTAAACACCCAAGAAGAGATTTTTCGAAATTCGAGCCCTAAGGGGTGAAATGTAATTTGAAGGATTCCTCAATATACCTTATGACCAATGACATATTGACTTGGTTTTTGATTACAAAGGTTACCCTTACAAATTTTTGAAACAGTAATTCAGGATTTTGCCCTAATTAACCCATAAAGTGGTGAATCTTCATTTGGGGCGAATTATAGAAACCTTTGTATTTCCTGAGTTATAACATTCCATTTAGGTACATAATTTTCTATTTAAAATATTTAGAAATCGTTTTGAAAGTTTTTTAAATTTCATCCCTAAAGGGGTAAATTTGTATTTTTTATTCGAAAGAACGTCCCTTGACATAGATATATGAAGTTCAGGAACTATTTTCCCTCCATGTCGCAAGCACCCGCTTATATGGAATTTTTCGAAATTCGACCCCTAGGGATGAAAAGTGATAAAATGTTTTTCCTCGGATTCTACATGATCTCTTAGGTCCAATGATATATTGATTTGGATTTTGCTTACAATGTTATCCGTATATGTGTTTAAAAATTAAATTCAAGATTTTGCTCTAATTATCAATCCCTAAAGGGGCGATTCTAGATTCGGGGTGAATTATAGAACCCTTTGTAGCTTCTGTCTTTGTTATACTATAACTATGTTGTACTTTTTCGCATTTAGGTGTCATTTTAATATCATTAGTTTCAAGATCATTTCATTTTGACCGTTTTTTTATATTATCCACCCCTAAATTGCATGTTTTATATTTCCCTAAATTTCATTGGTACATTGGTATTTTTTAGTAGACAATTGAAATTCGGGGACTATATTTCTTCCATGACGTAAGCAACCACTAAGAAGAGATTTCTCGAAATTCGACCCCTAGGGGTAGAAAACGGATTTCTTAATATCTCTTGATGATATAACGACTTGCTTTTTGCTTACTAAGGTTACCCGTACGCATGTATAAAAATGTAATTTAGGATTTTGCTTCACTCAACACTTAACGGGGCGAATCTACATTAAATCAGGGCGACTTATATAATGTTTCGTAACTTATTTGTTTGTTGAGTTATAACATTTCTTTTTGGTATATATTTTTTTTCTAATCTTTAGAAAGTCTTTTAAACGTTTTTTTTTATCTATAAAGGGTTAAATAGGTATATTTTTGATTAGATACATGGAATTCCGGGAACATATTCCTTCCATAACGTAAGCATCGAACCCTTTATATCTCTTGTGCTTCTTGAGTTATAACATTCCTTTCTGGCATATAGGTGACTTTTTAAAATCTTTCTATAGTGTTCTGACAGTTTTTTAAATTTCATTCCTAAAGAATTTTTTATTAGAAATACGAAATTCCAAGAGTACATTTCTCGATATGACGTAAGAACCCACTAAGAAAGGTTTTTTCGACCCCTATGGGGTGAAAAGGAGTAAAATGTTTTTTCACGGATTCCTCAATATCTCTTAGGACAGATGAGATATCGACTAGGTTTTTGCTTATAAAAGTTACCCGTGCACATGTTTAGAAACAAACTACAAATTTTACACTAATGAGCCTCTAACGGGGTGAATCTACACCTGAGGAGAGAGTCAGCAATGTGATCTATAAAGAGCCATGACTTAACCACATAATAATTGCACGATGATGGCAAACCGTCAATATACCGTAGCGAAGCACGGGTACTCAGCTAGTTAACAATATACGTTCACAAAGCACTTAGTAGACAAGAAATATTTGAATATGTCGCGAGTTAGCCCAGAAATTAACTAGAATTATGTCAGATATTGTATCTCTTTTTAACACGTAAGGATGGAATGAAATGACACTACACTACTGTCTTTGACAGTTTATAAATCGCTATGAAGCGACTTCCTTAATTTGTTACACTATACATACCTAATTTAGTGCAGCCCTTCTTGTAGATATCAAGCAGGCTGATAGAGGCCGGATTGTCTTCTACCAGTCTCATCTGCGGCGATACAGCTACGACTCGTGGAACAGTGAAATGCAAGAACCTTCTCGATGTTTCCTTCTGTTTACCGAGGTAATGGTTAAGCATGCGCAGTAGCTGGAGAACACGTTCTTCTCTCCTAGCGTCCGCTAAGCCGCTGTCTGATACCATAAGGTAAGGGTAAACTTTACCTATAACATAATACATAATTCGATTACCGTAAATTGTCAACTGCACCACGTTTGTGCCGATTTTTATTAATTTTTGTTAGTCTCTGTGCAGTAAATTATAACAAATTAACTAAATTAAACTGGTAAAAGAGAACTCTATTTAAATGAAAATAAGTATGTAGTGTCCACACACTAAGGCGGAGAGACTTCAGTATGTACACAGCATGCAGGACGTAAGTAAACACCTACGTCAGTGGCTTATTAGTTCTAAAGCTTGACTTGATAACAGTAATAAAGTTTTAATAAGAGCAAAGATTAATAATAAATCATTTAGGTGGAGCAATGAGGACTCTACCCAATTGCCAAACGATTTTTAAATCTGAAACTGGTGATTATCATAATGACTTGCATTCAGAGAATTTTGGAAAAGGGCTACAGGAAGAACTTTAATTTCTTATTATGATACATTATTCTCAATTTTATATATACTCCAACTTTAAAAGTTGTCCAATCAAGGTCATATGACTGATAATATAAATAACGTACTGATGTAATTCTCTCTCACTCACTCTAACAGCTTTTAGAAGAATAGACCATATTAGTAACTACGTCACAAAATATGATTCAGTGCTGCCGCCTCGCAATTGGTTTCCTTTTATTTAAATTTACCATATTGTTTTTTTTTTTTTTTTTTTATTGTATTTTGGAAGTATAAATTAAGTTTCCTAAGTAAGAAAATGCTTCACATCAAAACTACACGTCGATATTTATGAATTAAAATTCTAATTGACACAGGAGTCCGTGTATTCTCGGTGAAACATATTTAAAATAAGATTAATAAATAAAACACTCGGTAAGTTTCACAAATATCAGTTTAATATACTCTATACGTATTTCGGCAGTGACGCCATCTACAGGAGTTCAAATTACAAACTGAGTACAATTGTAATTGAGACAATTTGTAATTTGAACTCCTGTAGATGGCGTCACTGCCGAAATACGTATAAAGTATATTAAACTGATATTTGTGAAACTTACCGAGTGTTTTATTTATTAATCTTAAATTAAAATTCTTATTTTATACATTATAATTTAATGTTATTATTTTTGCAGAACAATATAATTTTGCAGGTTAATTTTGAAAAGTTTACGGTGATAATCGTTATTACGGCAAGTAACATAGCAATAAGTCTGTTTGCCATTTCTAAATAGTTTGAAAGAACAATATATTGTTCTTATTTTATCCATTATTGATTTTCATTTTCATCTGTCAAAAAACGAAAAAATTTGCAATTAAGAATGTGGCTGTAATGGTTCCAAGGGACCTTGCTTGGGTTATTTCATTTTTCACGTTCGTATGTCAAAATTTAAAATTCCAACAATGAAACCATGGAAACGAATGACATATGTCAAAATTAAATTATTTTTTTTACATATTTTAATGACAAAAAAATAAATAAATGGGAAATTTATATCAAGAATGACACAAAATATCAAAATATAAAGAAAATGATATTTTAAAATGATATTAACCTTAACCAAAAAATGTTTATTGTAAGTATGATTTACAAAGCTTAAACAAAACGTCCGAAAAGCACGATTTAAAAGATGAAAGTAACTAGATTGCAAAATCTAGTTCCGCCTAACCGTTTGGAACAGACTTTATTTCTATTTTCATATTATTTAAAAACGTAACCTATAAATATATCTTCGAATCCTTATTTATATCTTTATAAAAACATTATTATATAATATGAGGTATCTGAACTGTATACATTAGTGTACACTTATCAAATATATATATTTTTTGCTCCAAAATTGAAAATATTCATAAAATTAAGGTAATAAAAGTAATGACACATGTATTTTAAATCTCCCAAAAAAATCCAAAGGAAACCGTTGTCGGATGGCAGCACATGTATGTGACGTCACACTAATATGGTCTATTATACGTGCGTAGTTCGTCTATCAACTTTGTTCATTGTTTAAGCATAGCTACGACAGGCGTGCATATTCACTGTTCGTGTTTGTGAGAATTCACTGTGTGTGAGTTTGTCTCAAATTCTAGCGGTATATCAAATGAACCAAGGGCGTGAAACCTGATAGGCGTGGCTGATCTTGAACCGGCAATTATTAATGTTAGAAGTTTATTTTTTATATTTTTTTAATACGTCATCTTCCAAAATTAATTATCTTGAAAGTTTTTGTAATATATATTTTTAATTTAATATTTTATAAATATAAAATATATATTGTACTTTTTGTTATTTTCGATTTATTTTCCATTATTTTCCACGAATAATTGCAAGGTTCAAATAAGGCATCTCAAATATAAAACTATTTATTGTTTTAAATTTATTATAGGAATTATTTAAAATTAAAGTTGTAAAATTAATTTTTGGACACCGTCGTATAAACTTTATTTATTAAGGTTTATTATTATTATTATTTTTTTTTATTAATCGTAACGATTAATATTTCTTTTATATTTGCATGTTTACATAAAGTTATGCAATGTAATTAATAGAGTGTAAAATACACAATGTTTACTATATGTGTATATCTAAATTTTTATTCAAAACATAGAAGAGTAATTTAAAAATTAATTTAACTTTTACGCACGCTCGTAATGCGCAATCAGACAAAACTGCTCGTTGGTTCGCTAGCTTCAACGAGCGGCGAACACATATATATTCCATTAAACAAGCACAAATTTTATATTTTAATTCAATCAAGTTATTAAAGATAATTTTATTCTTACCATTATGTCCTCTAATATACAATCTCCTAGCGGCCGTGTTATGTTTTTGTACTATGTCAACTCGAGGCATAAATCTTGCTATACGAACATAATAGTGTGAATGTTTTGGCAACAAAAATTCACCCGGTAGTTCAACTTCGGCAGTTTTCAAACTAAAATTAGATAAATATCTGCACTTCTCTTCAATCAAGAAAGATTGTATAAGCATCTTGGAGCGGTTTTCCAAAATTTTTATCCATTTCTTTAGTTTAAAAATAAGATTATGTAACCGTAATGCTCCTGGTTGAGAAAAGTTGAAATCGGAAGTAAACTGCACTTTCATTTCTTGAAATACTGGATCTTGATAAGTTTGTTCAGCTCGTCTAGCTAAACTTTCACTAGCTGCAGAGATGAACGAAGAGCTAACACTAGAAATGTTTTCAACACCAATACCGAAAGTCGAAACTAATTTTTTTACGAAGTTGAATATGTGTGGAGTAATTTTTGCATCATTCACACTGTCTCTGTTTTCAAAAGCTATTGCATAACACTTAGCAAGAGCTTGTCGAAGTTGTCTGAAGACCTCCTCGCACCAACTTTCACGGAACCAGACCAATTGGTCGACAATACCCTCAAGACTACACAGAACTGTTGGATGAATATCGCGCTGCATATGCATGATCTTAGAGCATCTCCACATTTGCGGTGTAGCTCTTATCGGACCACTGTCTGTGCCCGTTGGTTTCGCTTGTGCTGCCGCACCTTAAACATATTTCACAAAAAAAATTAATAATTTAGACTAGAGGTGACCAAGCCTTACAATAAAAATTGATATAAAGTGTCAATGCTTACACATTTCAGAGTTTTATAGGTATTTATTCTGTCATAACAAATTGTGGGTACATATTAAAATTCATAAATTTCGATAACTTTTGAAAGAATGTTTCACGTGCTTCATCTAGAGACTTATTAGCATACGTACTATAACTACTCAGTTCTCCAATCAGTCAGATAAATGATACGTAATACCTACAAAACCCTTTAAAAAAACCTTGTCCATAAAAGTCAGTTCTTGAGAGTTGAAATTAATTTACTATGTATATTAAGTGAAGCCTGAATTTTCACACATAAAGACTTCGTACTGAAGCCGGAAAACAGAGATGCAATAAATTTTGGGTACTTTTTTTGCTGTAATCGTATCAAAATTAATAAATAGGTTGCAATTGGCTAGCCCTACCTGTAGCTGGGCTAGTCATTAGTTACAGCCAGGACATACATTAGTGTACCCAGAAATATGGATTGAGCGGAGAAAATTTCAAAAACAAACTCGAGAGTCAGCCACGATGGGGTGCAAGGTCAATGGGCTGCCGGCTATCTGGGGTACAGCCAAATACTGTGCATGGGGCCTTAAAAAAAGAAAATAAAAAAAATTATTCGACCTAAACGTTTACATTTTGACTGGTTGTGTAGCAGTACAAGCTACCTGGCACTATTGAAACTTAAAAACCTTTTATTAAGAAAAACCATTACGTTTTGTTAACTATGTAACTAATATTCCTGACGTCATTTCTTGTTTTCACATATCATTATAATTATGCTTAAATTATTCTATTCTTAAATTTTGTTATGACTTAATAATAACTTGGTACTTTCACCCTGAGTGTTCATGAGTCACCCTTATGAACCTTAGTATTGTCAAATATTGATAATGAGTAATAGATAATGACCAGGGTGGATGGGACTGAGAGAAAGTCTAAGGGAGTAAAGTCTTAAGTAGTCAGTCTAATGTCATATATAAAAGCTGTTCACAATATCAAACTCTCAATTTAGTCAGAAGACAGGCAGAATAGGCTCACTTAGTCAGAAGAAGTTAGAAGAGAAAAGTACTTGAAGCTATTTTATTTTTATAAGTGTTCCACTAACTGAGAATGCTGTGTAAGTCTTTATACATTTATAATTTTGTAACATTTGTAACTATATTCCAATTTATCGACTTGTAAATACATGTGTATATTTAGTGGAGTCAAGTTTATTGATATTACGTTATCCCTTCAAACTCTGCTCTTGCTATCCTTCCTAGAATAATCTACATATACTTATTTATATATATTTTCTTTTCCTAGTTTCACTCTAGTTCTCTCACACTGTTATAATTCAATTAATTTTTATATAGTTTTATATTTAAAGTCTCCCCCCCCCCCCCTCCATTAATAAAGGTTAGTTTTCGGCACGTTACATCTGGTGTGAGCGGGTGGGATTGTTTTTAATTAGTATTTAAATTATCAATAACTCCGTAATTTTCCATACGTTACAGTTGAATAATCCAGAATGTCGAAGGTCGGATAATCGGGACTGGATTTTATGTTTATTATTATTATTATTTTTTTTTTTTTCGTGAAATTATATTTTATTGTCCTTTCATCATTGAGAAATGATTTGAGGCCCCAGAAAATTACTTGTACCCGAGAACATTTATGGTAAAAATCAGTCCTGCAAAAACCTATACTATTTAAAAATAGTTTCAATATACTCGAGATAGATTTTATAAAGTATTTATCAAAACTTTAATCTAATTCTAAAATAGATTGAAATATTTACCTGTCTTGGGAACTTCTTGAGTCTGTGGTTTGCTTTGTGCCTGTTTTTCAGCAGTTTTGTACCTTTCTCTCTCCTCTATTCTCAAAGTTAAATACAAAGTCCTGATAGGGAAATAAACAGCCTGTGGAAACACCCTTCCAACTTGCGTCAGTAAATTTACAATCACATTGCCTTCATACTGAACCAAACAGTTAAGTAACTGAGGTGTCCAAGGTAACCACTGCTGAGGCGGGACTCCAACATTGTATTTTTCAAGGGCTCCCATCAGAGAACTCTTCTTATCATCATAACTAAGCAACCATAACACTTTCGATAAATATTTTCGAGCTTTGCTTTCGTTTTGGTGCCGACAAGCATGAAGGAAACATGTAATTGCATTTACACCATACGAAATTTGTGTTGGATTTTTAGTGAACACCTAAAAAAAATATGATATACTTTTGCAAAAAGTAACTCTACTTCGGAAATTATACTGTTTATCTAAAAACTTATTTTAATTTAAAATGTTACTTTAGAGGATAAATAATAATTTGACTCAATAAAATAATAATCACTGTACCAAAATTTTATAAAACTGTCAACACAGCACTAGTTAACACTTATTTGTATTTATAAATTCAAATTATAAAGGGTTAATTAAATATCTGGCGCTAAGTAGCTCAGATTATTTAAATTTTATAAGGTGGATATAATGTTTAGTAATAAAACTAGAATCAATAAATATGAATTTTGCTTATGTAAACTTAATGTAACTTAATGTAAGACATAAATGTAATAAAATTCATTCTTACCTGTTCTAAATAATCACCATATAAACTCCATGCTTTAATAAGTGTATCATGTAACTGCACAGCAGCTGAAAACTCTTTGTTAGCCCCATCTGAGCATCCAGTTAGGGCAAGTACCATGCCTTTCAATGCGTACAATTCTGATATCATCGCAGTCATTTCATTGGGGAAATATGATACGTTAGTGCTCACTAACGCATCCAAAGCTTCTTGTAGGGAGTTCTTGTCACCGAGGGACGCCATCAGTAAATAACACTTAACTTGCTGCCTGATTTTCTGGAAGCAGTCTACAATAGGCACGCTGGGTATTGTGTATATACGGCTCAAGGAATCCAAACATACACTTGGTAAATTGTGTTTACGAGCAACTTTTGCGAAATGTATGATAGCCTGAGCGCTCGCGTGTACCCCCACCATTGAGGGTTTCATGGCCGGGTCATGTTTAGTGGATGACATCTCTTGCGAATCAAAGTGGCCTACTATGAACTGGTAATGATGTTGTCTCCATGTGAAGATATCACTCCAATGCGTTAGGTCGTCTGCTATAACAGGAAGACGGTTTCTCCAGGTTTTTACGATGGCATTCATGTCATGTAATGAACTTGGCGAATGTCTGTTAAGTCCTTGGTAGATCTGTGCAGCTTCTTGTAGTTCTATAATCTGTTGTACAGCCTGTAGGTACGGGAGATGTATATGGCTAACTATATGTGGCAAACGGCGCCATTCTTTCATACACAATGAGCTTGCACCTTCAACGTATCTCTCAACGACTTGTAAATGTTTCTCTTTAGGATGACAAATAGCAAGATAGCCTCCATACAAAGTTACTTTCCACGCAAGTTCTTTTGCACAATTATACTCGACATTAGTTAGAGCTTCTTTCATGACATCCCAATCTGGCACGTGCCAACTACTTTCTAACATCAAATAAGGATCGTAATGACCTTTACGAGCATATTCAAGAAGTTGATCCCACTGATTAAGTTCTTTAGCACATCTTACCCAATGTTCTGTCCACAACTGCATTTCTCTGTGCGTATGCGCTGGAGTCGGCCCTAATAGAGAATCTTGCTTATGCCTGTTCATAGCTTGTTCATAAGCCACTTGTGCCTGTTCAAAGAACCCCTGCTGCTCATAAGCAATGGCAATATTCGTCTCTCTATAATGAGCATGTTTTTGCCACAGGCCGCTCCAAAGATCTTCCTCGCACAATAGCCAATACAGTTCTCCAAGTGAATCTAACAATTCATTTTTGGCCGACTGATCTGGCTCAAAATCATAACAGTCAACGGTCTCGCGCTTGGGTTTAGTGAAAGATGAATCAAACGCCTGCTGCTCAAGATTAAGAGCCATTCTATGCCATAAATTATGTGATTTGCCTAAATATTTCATCAAGGGCGGTATAATAGTAATTGGTGGGCTGCATCTACTAAGAGCTTCAACAAATGTATTCAAAGCACTAGGATGGCAGTCCTTCTGAACGATATGACCCCCAGATGTAAGAAACGGTGCTATTTCAGCAGTAAGAGCTTGTCTTTGCGGCTCTTCGAGGATGTCCCATAAACGAGGGAAAAGTGCCAGCCATACCGCTTCAGCCAAGGAAGTATCCATATGACATAACTGAGCTGTGGCTGTTAGGAACTGATCTGTAGTGACAGTTGACATTTCTAGCAGGAATTCTGAATGTTTTGTTATGACCTGAGGTAACATTTGAGTTCTATCCAAAGTTGGTTTCTTTTCTTCAACAACAGGACTTTGCGGTACTTCATTACTGATATCCATATCAAGAACTTCTTCTTTTATTTCCATACGGAACTCTTCGCTTGGACTCCAGGACAAGAATCTATCTCGTTCAAGTCCATCGGCACAGTTCACCACCGCACATATACCAGGTACCATAGCAGATTCATGTGACAAACGGATAGGCGTACCTTGCATTGCTGTCGTCAACACAAGTTCTATACACTGTTTAATCCAGTAATGCGGTCCAATAGCATCCCAGTTTTGAGAACAGATTATATACATTAATCTATCTGAAAATCTTCTCCTTATTGATTCGTCAAAAACTTCAAAGAACTTTGCCCTTATATGAGGCTGGGTGCACCTTAATCCCGCCATGAAAGCTGGTTCCAGTTTTGAAGTTAACTCAGAACTCTTTAATATCTTATCTCTATAAACATAATTAACCAGCTCCAAAAATTGGGCGTTCAACTCTTGATCATCAGGGAATCTTTTTTCAACGTACTGCATTAGTTTTACTAATAAAATAGATTTTTCCCGTAGACTTGGAGCTTGAGAGAGTGTAACTGGATTTTTATTTTTCATCCATTCCTCGAGAATTTTAATAATAGCCTTTATAATTTTTACTTCAGTTGATTTTTCAATCAGACCAACCAAGGTGGAACCAATAAATGTTTTTCGCATTTCTACACCCAAAACAACGACTCTTGTTTTTACCAAATCCAAACTTAAGATGAGTAATTCAACAGTAACACTTGAAGTATCAGGACTTGTTGGCTGCAAATGTTCTCTTGCCATTCGATGCAGAACTTTCATAAATGGTGTTATTAAGCGATCAATGTAACTGTGATTATTAACACAAGCTGCTTTCAACATCATAAGTGTTCCAAATAAACTACTAGGACTTGCGGATAAATTCTTTTCGAAGTTGGCCAATCCATCAGAAATAACTTTTCTAACTGTTGAGTATAGTACTTCTAACTCTTCATGTTTAGATGCCAGATTACTGTCTGTGCTTTCTGTAGGGAATATTGCCATCAATCTGGACAGGAATCCATGTACTAGTCTAATCACTTTTGAATTTGTGCTTGTTATGCATGCACCTAGACCCCTTTGCAATGGTTTGAAAGATGATAATATTTGATCTTTCTTCATGACAGAAAGTAAAAATGTAAGCAATTCTAGTGCAGTGCAAATATTTCCATAATTGGGTGTAGTGCTTTCAACTGTTGCAAATATTTTATCGAAAAATCCTAGTTTCAGATCACATTGTTGCGACCATACGTCAGGTTTTAGGGCGATTTTTAGCAAAGATACGCATTTTCTAGAGAGTGTCTCTCCTGGAGTAGGCCCAGGAGCAGCGACACCTTGTGCTTGTGCAGTGTCATTTACCTGGCATGCCAGTCTCAAAAGGAAGTTTACTATCGAATCAGCGTGCGTGCGCTCTATAGGACGGCCAGCACCAACATCTGTTCCAGTTCCAGTACTAGTACTGGTCACGCCAGGCTGGACCCCGGTAGAAGATAAGAATTTTTTGCGTTGATGCTCATCTGTGTCAGATGCTGGGCGTTTAAGTGTGCCGGGCAGAGGTTCCCCATCATTCTCATATTCCTTTTTAAGTCTCATTAACTCCCACTTGATAATTACATCAGCTAGCTCGAAAGCCAACTTCCTATGTTCAATTGTAGCAGTAGGACTGAACCCTAATCGTTGTATTGAGTTAATCATGTGCTGGACAATGTGATGTCTGACCGGGAAGTATACTTTGAAATGTCGCACCACAATCTGCAAGATGTGAAAAAGTTGCTGCACGCTATGCCCTTCTTCTACAATAATTTTCTTAGTCCAATGTGAAAACATTGTGTTGCCATCTTCAACGCGGACAGGAACTGATGGTGTCAGAATATCTAAGGCTTGCCGCACCACGCTACGCGCTTCCATCGCATGTGCTGTCAGCAGACTATGAAACACTTGTAGTATGATCTTACGATGTATTGCAAATTTATCTATAATATGTGAAAGCAGAATATGTCCGTGGTATCTGGTAACCGGGTCCACGCATGATTTACCAAGTAAACAAGGCCATGCGAACGTCATCAACCGACGTACTTTATGCCCATGTTGCTTATTCGCAGCATCATGTATATAAGGCGCTGCATACTCCACAAGCAGACAGCTGAACTGCAAAAGTGATATCCTGACACAATCCGCACATCCAAAAGGTCTATCTGGGTCAATTAATTCACTTATAAACACACTAACGATATTATCCTTACTGTCTTGGTCAGGTGATGGCTCACATCCCATTAATTCTAAAGTTTCGCCTCTCTGAAAACTGACAGTGAAGCATGGAATTAAAATAAGCTGAAGAACCTTAGCTTTTAACTCTTGTGACATTGCAGTCGATGGGAATAATTCAACAAACTTGAAAAAGGCATTTCTTTTCCATTCAATAGAGTAATTTTGAGCAACTTCGTTTTCCAGAAAATCTTTCAAAAATTGGAAATTGGGGATGTACCTGTCACAGAAGGCTCTTAAAAGCTGGAATAACATAGAAGGATTGCCTGGTCGACTTACAAAGTCGTGCAATAAAATTTTAGCAATTAATTTAGGTTCCTTCCAATGGATGTAGTTAACGTTTTCTACCTTTTTATGCCTTTCAAGATATTCATCACTGCACCATATTTTATTTAAATTCAAAATGACAACATAGTTATTACGTATCCAATTTTGGTCAAATTTCACTAAAATTGATATGATTCGTATACTCTGATATTGTAGTTCTTGTCTGTCTACCTCTGTTAATTCTGAAGCAATTTGTTGATTTGGTACAAGCATAGCAAGTAAACGTGGAACCATGTTATTTTGCAAAAATTCTCTAAAGATTTCTCCACTCGTACTGTTCTTTATAAGAACCTCCAAGTAGCGACTAAATTGCTGTTCTTTTATGTTCAAATCTTCTAGGAAGTAATCTAAAGTTTCGGCAGGGTATCTTGCTAAGAATCTAGTTAATGGTTCTCTGAACGGGCTACTTGCTTCAATGAGCATTGTACGCTCAGTGTGCAATACCAGCGTGCACAACTCGGATATAAATTTAGCGGATGCAGCTGGTGTCTGGTAGAAAATGTCAATTATTGTAGCTATTTGTTGAACGTTATCACTATTTTTATTTAGTCCTGTATTTTGTTGAATAGTTACTTCAAACAACTTCTTAAGTATTTCTAAGAGTTGCTCACAGAATTTTTCATTAAATGCGCTGGGGAAAAGTTTAGTTAAATATGAAAAACGTTTGGTGCTATTTAAATTCAAACTTCTGTAATCACCTAGCATGTTTAACAGTGGTCGCATTAATTCATGGACAATCTTCATATCAATTTGATAACCTGTGATGAATTTCTTCATACATTCATAAGCAGTTTCTTGCAATTCATCACTATTTCTTTCCAGAGCTTTATAAAGTACATTGAATATATTATCGCAATAATTTTTGGGTTCGAGATAATGACAAGCTGCTAGAGCTCTCAATGCACTTTTCCGTAGTGGCACAAAACTGCTGACAGATTTGTAACAAGCAAATTTCGACAGCGCCGCATCTTCACTTTCACATAAAGTTAGTAGTTCATGGACAAATATTTTATGTTCTAGTACAGTCAAGTTAATGGTAAATAATCGCGGTTCAAGTGTTGTGCAGAAAGTATTTCCATCCATTAATCCAATCTGCGCGTTGGCGGGCTGATGTCTGAGGAGATGTTTTTTAGGAGGAATCATATCAGCCAATACCTCTTTATGGGGCCTGATAACCTCTGTGACAGTATTGCCTTGTTTCTCTGCCAGCAAGTGCAATGATTTCATAGCTTCCTCTCGTACCAGAGTGTGTGGAGATGTTACCTGCCGCACTAGTTCGTGAGTCACGTCATACAGAGCCTTGCTCTGTGCCTGTACCAATTCTGCATTATCAGGTGATGCTGCAGGTGGAGTTACGCACATCACAAGCATACGTTCAAGGTTACCCTTTGCGGAATCTAGAGCTCCTGAACTTACTTCACCTGTGAGGTCCATCATAACGAACATCAGAGCTTTGAGAAATACAAACAAGTGATCATACACCCATCTGGGAGCCATGCGTTCGAATAAGAACCGTATAGCCAAGCATCCTCCTAACTTAGTGTACCATGCTCTTTCATAACATAGTGAACACATTTTTTCACTCAGATATTCCATCAAGGGCAACTGGCAGGCCTTCTCTTTACCCCCAAGTATGGTTGCGGCAGTTTCTAGCATAAGACCCATTGCTACGTAGCCGGGTTTGCAAAGTTCTTTTTCCTCATGACCCATTATGGCAGCCAAAGCATCAACTAAGACCTGAGGATCAAGATGTTCGGAGAAACCTCTAATCTCACTCTTGTTGGTTACGGCAAATGGGCCAGCTTGTTGAGCAACTGCAATCATTGTGTAATGTCTCACAACTTTAACCATAGTTTGGAAAGCTGGTGTGTTAAGTTCTTTAATAGCCACTGCCACAAACATTCCAGTGAGAGCAGTCTGGTGTGTTTCCCGAGCTCGCTTATATTTACTTCTATAAGGTGACCCTTGCAAATGTGGTATTTTTCCTTCCTGGAAACTCGGATACATAAATAATTTTAAAAGCAGCAGTCTATCATCTTCTAAGCTCAATGAAGCAGCTAAATAGCAATGTATAACTTCCCAAGCTTTGCGTCTGTAATAACTATGTGTATTGCTTTGTTTCAGTGCAGTAAAAGCGGTGTCAATTATTTTTTCTACCGGCAATTCAATAGATGAACCATAGTCCTGGAACTTGCAAATAACAGCCGGAGGACACAAGTCACTTTCAATATACTCCAGTTTTTGAGGCTCAATCATCATTTTACGGTTGCCGCCACCGAACTTACCTAACACTCGGAAAGCTACTTGGGCAACTTGGTCCTGATTTCTTAGAGTTCTCCACAGTGCTTGCATTAGATCGGCTCTTACTGGCTGTATATGTTCATATAAGAAATCTGGTTGCAAATTATCCACACACAATTCTAGTGTCCTCAGACCTTGACTAATAAGTATTTGTGAACCATTCAAAGCGCTCACTAATGGGTCCATCAGCATTGGTAAGTAAGGTAATAGTGAACTAAGTCTTACAGGAACGGTCAGACATAATTCCACAAATAAATCTCGCATTTGTTGTTTATGAAGTCCACTTTGTAATCTATTAAGTCCTTCCAGTAAATTTGGTAGAAGTGGCAAAAACTCTTGATACAATAAATCATGTGATCCTCCTCCGATTGATCTGAACAAAGCACGGAGGAGGAAAAAGTAGTTGACCGGTTCTTTAGCCGTCATTGCGAGTTCCATGGATCGATTAACAATTTGGTGTAAATGAGGGCGTAGCATATTTTCATTGTCAGTTGGAAACAATGTTACACTGCCAAAAACTAATTTGAAGAGACGCAAATATAGATTAGATCGCTCTACATCAGAGCCCATTTCTGACATCCTTTCTAATAAATATTCAACGAGAATTGTGGCAAATATTGGGGATGTAGGTGGATTTGCTAAAAATGAATTGGCAACTGTTTGCAAAGCACTGTTTTTGTGAATTCTCTCTACCATGTATTCGATTGTTGTTGAAAATATCTCCCGGAATGTCTGAGAGTTCATCATTGAGAACACACCACTAAAATGTTCCAGAACTTCTTTCTCTTCTTTAGTTCTGACATTATGTTGTGGTGTTGCTCCTCTTTGCGGTCCCACCTGTCCCACAGGTAATGTATATACATCTAATGCTTTCATGGCCCACTTTACTAATCTTACGAATACTAGAGTCTCATTAGGTTGAAATGGTTTGGATGGAGTACCTGCAGCGCCTCCATTCTTGCAAGAAGTACAACCCCAAGTAATTGTCTTAACGCCAAATACTAGAGTTTTTACAAGACTGCGGTAATCTGTAATATTTGGAACCGGTGGTGCGTTGTATTTGCGCTCTGGTTGTTGTTCCAGTTCGTTGAAAGCTGGTTCTATTTTTGGTTGTACTTGCGCTGGAGAAGGTTGTTTAAGACCTGGTTCCGTTTTAATTTGAGGTGGTGTTGGTGTTATACTTGGTGGTGGATTTTGTTTGCAATGATTGAGAAGAATAGGTAAATGTATCTTGGCGATAGTCTTGAACTTGAGTACAAATACTTGCAACATCTTCATGAGTAACTGACAGCCTTTCTCCCCTTCGCCTTCAGAGCGCAGACGTATACAATCTACCAGATTAAGAAGTAGCTTGCATGATACAGTCTGGATATTAGTAGCGAGAGATTCGTCATGTACATTCTTGCTGAAGAGATGGACGGCCCGCACCAAATCAGGCAGCTGAAGATGTTGTCGTACATGATGCACGAGATCAGCGAGAGTGGAGTAAGCCAGTGGTCGAAGGCTCTCATATGTAGTCCAACCACGACCTAACAATATATCTTCATCAAAGAGTTGTTCCATGTGCGGTACAAAGTGCACGCGTAGTTCGGTGGCCAAAATATGTCTGGTCGCGATTAACAATTCTCTACGCAAGTGGGCGACCTCCATAGGACAAAGTGCTAAAAGACCCAACATACCTTGCACCATGCTATGACTATGCTGAGCTACAGTATCCTGATACATCTTAATAATAAAAGCTAAGAAAGATAATGTCTTAACTTGCGCGCCCATAAAGTCTACAAACACTTCTTTGTTAAAATAATTGCTTGCACGTTGCGTTGCGTTTGGTTGCAACGTTATCGTCGTCATAACCAGCGGTATGAAGTCAGCTACATCTTGTGGTACATTCGCTTTATAAAGCTGATACATTAGCACAACAATTATTGGTAGTTCTTGTAAAACTTTAAGTGATAAAACTGCTTTAGGAATCAAATTGTAACTTATAACAGTTCCATCTTTAGTTTTTTTACTAGTTTGTATAGGAGTGACAGTAAAAGTTTTAAGTAGTAATTCCTCCAAATTTACTTCACTTAAATCGGAAACTACAATAGGAGGTCTAGGCTCAAATATGTTGTCCAAATGGTTAGGCAATTCTTGGTAAATACTTTTCACAAAATGTAAAAAATGCTGTATTTCTGGGTTGAATGGAGGACGAAATTGTTTATGAAGTTCAATTATAATACGTAAACATACTAAAACGTTCTCCTCATTTTCTAGTTCTAGTAATTTTAACATTAATGATAAAATTTGTTTCACATACGGCTTTAACAGGTCATTCGTTGGTAAACGATGTAGCATCTCTAATATAAGCTTTCGAACTTGCTGTATACTGTATTCAGAAATAAAATAGGGTTCTCCTTCTTGTAAAATTTTTAAAAATAGCTTTATGGCATGTTCTAAAAACATAGGATATAATGGCGAGTTCAGTATAACTTCCAAGTTTTTCATAAGCTCCTGAGCTGCTTTAAGTTTAATATCATCTTTAGCATTGTTATCAGCCAGTACAGTGACGAAACTTTTGAATGTGTTCATTTCACTATTTGCCGTAGAATCGGCCTGAGGAGCTGTGGGCCCTAAGGCTGGTAGACCTGGTACTGACATGGTAATCGGTGCTTAACACTGTAATACAAATGGTTTTGTTAATATTTCACAATAATAATAAAAAGGTAAAAGATATAAAACACAATTAGCAAGGATGAATGGGAATCTCGACAACTCCAAGAGATACAACTTCGAATAAATTAGGCCAAATTATCACTATAACTAGTGCATTTGAATGGCATTTCAGTTATTTTGATAAAAATGCATAGCACACTAGACAAAAAAAACTAAAATTCGCCAAATTTAATATTCCCCTATATCTTTTCTTTATGCAACTTTTTAATTACTATCCAGTCGCGTAATAAAAAATTATTGCGCATTTTTCATTTATTATTTTCTTCTAGACAGTAGGGGCGTTAACTTTTAAAATGTGGGGGGGGGGCAGGAAATATTTGAAGGGGTTCCCATTTTTTAACGTTATAATTATTGATGAAAATATGATGGTTTTGAATTTTGAAAAGATGAAAGCCGCTTCCGTGTTTCATAATTCAAAATATTTTGAAAATGAACCGTGCACTTAGTTTTATCTAAAATTTTAAATTTTCTCCAAGCAAATCTGTGGGTGGGGGCAGCTGGGGGCCAGATTAATTTTTAGTGCCCCTTCCTGCTGGCGCCGCCACTGTTTATAGAGCTTATGTCTTTTTATTATTGAAATGAAAAGAAGATTACTTTTAAAAGAAAATAAGACTAGATTTAATAGAAGAGAAGTTGCAGGTATATACAAGTTTAAAAACCTGTATATACAAAATTTGTATATACAATCAATTGTGTATATAACAATTTCGATAGAAACAAAATACACATAAACATATATAGGGCCGGTCTAGGGTCTGATGAGCGAGACACTTACTTCAAGTTCACCCTTTGATCAAAAAGCTTTCTATTTCTTTTTTTTTTAACTACATCCGTGCCCTGACCGTGAGTCGAACTTGGGACCTTAGGCTCGTGAAGCAGGAGCGTTACCTCTACGCCAAGGTCGACGCCAAGGTCGACGCCAAGGTCGACGCCAAGGTCGACCAAGGCCGACATAACAGTTTACTATTTGTAATTTGTTTTTTTTTTTCTATTTTTTTGTGATTGCTAAAGCATAGATATGCTTTTTAGGTATGAGGACCAAAAAAACCCTTTTAGCGTCACATGTTTCTGTCTCTACCTACGGTGTAAATTGTAGCCAAATGGTTGAACATAGAAAGTTGAAATTTGGCATGCTAGTACAACTCTTTGACCCACATACAGGAAAAATACAAAAAAAAAAAAAAAAAATAGGGTGCGTAAATAAAATCTTTTTTTTTTGAAAAATATATTTTTCATGGGATTCGCCAAAAATATGTAAAAAAAAATTGTCCCCCGCCTTGTGTTCAAGAGGGGTTCATTTAAAAATCTGATAATATCTCCATAATGTACATTGATAAGAACCGAAATAGTTCAACAGTCATTTTTGATTAGTTATTCGAAAAATTCGATTGTATTGGGTATTCGATTTTTTTGTCGTTGACAAAAATAATTATTTAAAGAAAAATTATTGTAAGGCATCAAAAGAAAGCTCGTAAGATCCTAGATTAATGAACGGAAAGTAGTTTTCTTTTATTTATTTTTTTTATTTTAATACTTTTTTTTCCAAAAATGTACTAAAAATATTACTGTCCCGCACCCTTTAACGCAAAGGGGTTAAACTAAAAATCTGAAAAAATTCTAAGTAATTAATATACATTGATCTAAAGCGGAAATGTATGACAGCAATTTTTGGAAAAAAATGTAGTTTTCGTGTTTTTGACAAAATTATTTTTTTAATTCATCGCTAATTTACGGCACATAAAGTTATGGATTCTTTTTATGTATGGCTAAGGTAGCGTGTTTTTTAATTAAAAATATAATAACATTTTTAAACATATGAGAATCGAATTCATTTGTGTAGAGTGTAGTGTTCAGTAGGCTTCGCCTACTAATAAATATCGTATTTCAACCTATTGTTTGAATTACTTTATTTTTTGTTGTTAAAGTTAAGTTATCAAAGAGAAATAAATCATTTATAGTAGTGAAATACATATAAATCAAATAACACATTGTTAATGGTAAGAAATACGTTTCTAAAATTTTAGTTATGAAATTTCCGCAATTTGTGCAAATTTTGTTTAAAAAGATAAATGGAAGCTCTTAATACTCAAATATCTAAAGAAAAATGATGATCAAAAAACTGTTATTTTTATGTGGTTATAGAAAAAGGCGTTAAATATCTAGACACGGTTCTGTATATAAAATATAAATAAAATTGTAGCATAACATGTGTAGTGTGAATTATCACACATTTCAGGGTTTCGAAGGGTAATCTAGTAAATGTAAATTTTGAGGTACATTTTTGATGGTAATTGCGTCAAAATCAGTATTTTTTTGAAAATTAATGTACGTTTGTTAATTTATGGATTAAGAGCTTTCATTTAATACCTCACATGAAATAAATTTTGCTACTTCACAATATTTATTTTTTAAATAATACATTTTTCAATTATACAAAAAATTCGATATTTTTCGAAAATATAATGTTATAAAAAAAGTCATATTTTCTATCTATGTTTATATTATTCAACACCATTGGCGTGAAGGCTCGAGAAGAGGCTAGGCCGCCTGTGTCGTGGTTTCGTGACCACATTTTTCAGTCTGTGGACATTCAAGAGTAATATTGTCGGTATTACGTTCGTTGTTTAGCGTACACAGAAAGGCACCTACATTTTATAACCGGTTATAAACGGCTAAGCAGAACCTGTAATTTGTATAAATATTTTTTACACAAATTATTTGATATATGCAGAATTTGAACTCGCGTCCTTTGCTAGCGGTCAAACAGCAGGAACAAACGATTATTGTACATTAAGTAATTTTTTTTCAGTTTTGGACACGTCTTTTCGTCCATTAATCTACGCACCAAAATTTATTTTTTAATATTTTATTTTTCCAAAAAATATGTATGTAAGTATAATCCAATCACTATGTTTCCTCTTCTGAATAGGTCATGTTAGAGTGTCAGTTTTATTGGTAGCCACGAAAAAATACTAGACATGTAAAAATGATATAAAAAAAATAATGTAAATTTTCTATTTAATAGGTTTTATATAAAATATTTTCATTAACTATATATACAAAATCCATTCACGATGTTTCCTCATCTGAGTAGGCCATCTTAGGGTAGCAGTTTTGTTGGTAGCCAAGAAAAATAACTAGACAGGTGTATAGGTGTACACCTATACACCTGTAGATTAGATTTTATTTCATATATTTTCATGTATATTATCTGTACATAAAAAATATACAAATAAGTTTGGAAGAATGTCATTATTTTTTAAATATCAAATTTTATGCAACCTAATAAAGAAATATCATGACGTATTCAGATGAAGAACCATCATGAATGGATTACATATATATAAATATTTTTTAAGCGATGTGTTTTTTCAGTCTCTGTTTCTTCTCTATATTGCAAAGAACTGGAAGAGCAAAGAACTGTAAGCACATGTTAAATCTTAACTCTCTAGTCATGTGGCCACAATTTCTATCGCATAGACACAGGAGTATAAGGATAGTATAAGAGTTTCTTGGTTTTATCTATAAAACTTTAATAAAAACGATTATACAGGGTGTTTACGGTCTTCATATTTCTTTTTTAATAGGTGATACTAAAGGTCAAAAGAAGGCGAAAATCCTTAAAACACCTTAGTAAAAGTTTTATAATAAAAGAGGCATTAATTTTTTAAGTTTTTATTCTTATGGGATCAAAAGAAAACGATAAGCACTTTTACAGCGATGTTCGAGGTTACCACCCTGCTGTTGTATGAAAAGTCTTGCTCGGCGTATCCATGAATCAACGCATGCTGCAAGGCCAATGCCTTGTCGAATTTCCGCCGCTGCTGTTTCCACCCGGTTACGGAGATCCTTAAAGTTTAAATACCTCCCTTATTATTGACTTAACAGCAAAAACTTATATGACAAAAATTGTTAAGAATAAGAAGACAAATCTTTTATCTCAATGCATTTTTTGATTGGATAAATATTTGGAGAGTTATGTCGGGAAAACATTAATTTATCGCTTCCCTATAAAAACTTAAAAAATTAATATCTCTTTTATTATAAAACTTTTACTAAGGGGTTCTAAGGTTTTTCGCCTTCTTTCGACCTATAGTATTACTCATTAAAAAAGGAATAAGAAGACCGTAAACACCTGGTATATAATAATTAGATAATGTCCGCAATATTTCAGACTGGGAAATAATTGGTCCTTATGGGTTAGTTATAATAAATTTTTGATAATTTAAATAATTATTATCATTATTATTTTGTAGGGGCATTATAGCTATTGTTCATAAATTGAGCACTACCTGTATTTAATTTTTCATTTGTACTTTCTATAATCGCAACCGTAGAAAAATTATATTACAAATAAGTAGGTACAAAATATCAGAAATTAATTTTTACCTACTTTTTATTTTTCAATTACACAATAAAAAAAGTATTATAATGGGAGTTAATATTGTTGTAGATATTTTGTCATTTATTCTTGCCTTTTGAAAACAATACTGTTTGAAAACTGTACATGTCAATAGGCGCTTTACACCAAATATTATAATTGGCCCCTATTTATTACGAGTCATATTCTGTAAACATCTACAACAGAGATTAGTAACCTGCGCCCATCTCAGGTTCCTTGTACGGCTCGTAGTGATCCATTTTCATCCGTAAAAAATAACAGTTTTAAATCATATCTGCTGCCATCAGATATTAAATTTAAAAATATATTACACAAATGTTGATTTATTTTTGTATCTTACAGAATTAAAATAAACCTAAATAACACTTAACTAAAAAAAAAAATTAATAAAATATTTTCTTATGAAGCCCGAACCGTGTATTTGATTTTATTTGCCCCAGGCTAAAAAAAGGTTGCTCATCATTGCCCCACAATCTAAGTGCACAAGGTTCAACAAAAACAAATATTTACTTTAGGATACAATTTATAGCCTATTCTAAACGTTTAAGCGAAACTAAACGGAATCTTAATTTTTTAAGTTGTTATGTTCTTTTGTTAAACACAAGTCAAAGACCAGATTAGATTCAATCGTTAAAAGTTACTAAATTTCAAAATTAGATTCCGCTTAAACCAAAGAAACAGACTTTAGAATCTGATTCCATAATACACATTTTGATTGCGAAGGCTCTAAAATAAAAGTGCTGAAACTTAATTGCACACTTTAGTTAGATCTGAATCTACAGTTATTTCAGTTATGTCTATAAATATCTTATCATATCAAATTAAAATAGAAAATGACGTTAATTTTTGAAATTGAAACATAAGATAGTAAACATTACATATGAATCATAACTTCGATACCTGTCCGAACAGTAAAAAATACAAATGTATAATTTTATAAACTGTAACTTTTAAATTATAAACTGAAAAGATTAATGCGAAATAAAAGGTTTGGAGTATTTTACACTTACCTGAAATATATATTAAGTACTACATAGTGAAACTACATGCACCACAATGGGGTTATGTTTATAAACACCAACTTAGAAACCTACACCTATATTTTGGTTTATACATAATGTCATTAATTAATATAGTCAGATATTGACAATTAACACTTAAATTGTTTAAATTAGCTTATAACTATTAAAATCTTTTTAAAAAGCCGACACACAATTTATCAGAACTCACTTTTCACCACTTCTGATTCCTACTTTATCGGTCATTATTAATAGGCGCTAAAATATACATTTTGAATTGTAGTACAATTTTTGATGAATCAGAAAAATTATGTTAATTACTGACAATATTATTATCTATTGGAACTTATTGTTTTTAGTTAGGATCACCCAGTGGAGAAGCCGGCTCGACCGTGTACATCAGGGCTGTTCAACCTTTTTGTATTTGCGATCTACTTTTTATAAATACAGTCTGTTCCAAACGGTTAAGCGGAACTAAATGGGAATTTAGTTCTTTTAGGTTGTCACTAGAAGGGACCTTGCTTGGGTTATTTCATTTTTCACGTTGGGATGTCAAAATTTAAAATTCCAACAATGAAACCATGGAAATGAATGACATATGTCAAAATTAAATATTTTTTTTAGATATTTTAATGACAAAAAATACATAAATGGGAAATTTGTATTAAGAATGACACAAAAAATCAAAATATAAAGAAAATGACATTTTAAAATGATATTAACCTTAACCAAAAAATGTTTATTGTAAGTATGATTTACAAATCTTAAACAAAACGGCCGAAAGGCACGATTTAAACGATGAAAGTAACTAGATTGCAAAATCTAGTTCCGCTTAACCGTTTGGAACAGACTGTAAATTGTTACCGCGATCGACCAGAATGCGTAGCCGGCCATCGGGGCGGCATAGAGTACCCTTCCGGGTGAGGGAGTCCTCCCCCGGAAAGAAAATTTTCAAAACAGTTTTTCATATGGCCATTTTAAAGCTGTTTTTCATTTAAAAGGTTAGTGAGAAGCGTGTTTTAATTTTTACTTTATATTTATAGAGAGAAAACTAAAGATCTACTTAAAATCAGGCCGCGATCGACCGGTAGATCGCGATCGACTGGTTGGGCACCCCTGGTGTACATTGTTAAATGTTCATGAATTTTCCAGACCAGTTGTTAAAAATATTTTTAGTCAATTGCTAAACATCAGTAAAAACGTATTTAATTTTTTGAAATAATAATCAACACAATATATTCGTTATAATTTTTAAATTCCTACCGTAATTGAGAACTGACACGCTCGGATACGCAGTCTGGTGGTCAAATATTGTACTACGCGACTGTAGTACTGTTTGAAATTATTACATATGTTCTGGTGTTGATTTTTTGTTAGAACGTCGATAGATATATTTTCATAAAATAAAAATATACTGTGCTTAAATTAACCTGTTCCCTGTTAGCATATTGACAGCTGAATACTAGACAATTCAGCCATTTTGCCATGAATTACAGCGCCGCCAACGGTAATGTCACTTCTCAATATATGCTAGCAGGCTGGTTGGTGTTCAGTATGCAAACACATTGCTTACATTGACGCGTGCGCACTAACGAGCTCCGCAACGAAGGATGCACGCCGATTGCAAACATAGTACCCCAGCTATCGTGTTGCAGTGTGAATGTGGGTTTTTATTTTCGTAAAAATTAATTATGTATTAATTTCTAAAGTTTAATAACGGATCAATGTTTTAGTCGATCTTCCACCGATAAAGCTGAAATAAAAAGAGTTTGAAGACCTACTTCGAGTTTAAACATAAAGCAATTCGTCTTCAGTAAAAAAATGAACCTTTAATAGAACATTGAATCCAGGAATTTGTAATAAACATACGGGGATTTGTGGTAGTAATGTAAAAAAAAATCATTTTTTGTTGTCTTTGTTTGTTATTTGGAATAAGATAAAATGATGGTAGTACATTTCTTTTAGCTTAACGGGCAGGTGGGGGTATGTCCGAAATGCGCGAGTTCAATCGTAGAATGAGCTCCGTCCGATGCTATTTACTGAGTCTATTGCGCATCTAACTGCGAACTTCGATGCAAACTGCTGTACCACTTATTGACTTGTAGTATAATAATTATACTACATATTACATATACAGTATATAATTATACTGTACAGTACATACTGTGCATATGTATAATATTTGTCATATTATACGTGCGATATATGTATGTACATACCTACGACAGTAACTTTTATGATTAAAGTTAAAACTAACCCTCGCGAATGTCAAGGGTCGACTGAACTCCAGTTTTTTAATGACAATTTCTAAGGCTTTTAAGGTTCACGTAAAGGTGTACTTTTGTCAATAACTGATTTTCTGTTTGCAAAATTTAAAGCAGTCAAAGAAATTTTTGTTAATTTAACTACGTCTGAATTTATCAGACATTTCTGAAACCCTGAAATTAATAAATACGTATGAAATCTATTTTTTATTCGAAATCGGAGATCCGACCATAAAGAAAATACAAACATATAAATTCAAAAACACAGCCGGGCAATCGTAAACACCTCCGGTGAACTAAAATAAGATTACTTTCAGTGTGCATCCAAACTGGCTTAAATCAAACGCCCTGGCGTTGCTTCGTACCCGACGTAACCCGTTCTAGCGCACAACGCCCAAGTCATACATCCGAACTCTTCCTATTTTGTTGCACAGAATAAAGCTACATCCAGCAGTTTTATATAAACGTCTTTTTAATATTCGACATATTTTGTTACTATAATTTATCAGTGTTGTAATGTATCTAGATACAAATTAGATACTTTTTGAAATATGTATCTGTATGTAGATATTTAAATTTAAGTATATTGTATCTGTATTCTGTATTTCAGTTATTTTGCTCCACAGTGAAGCAGGCGAACCGTCACTGTACATTCGTCGTAAAATTCTATCCTTGCGATATATGGCTGCACTCAGTGCCAAGCCAAATCATCCGGCGTATGATCCTATTCTACAAAATAGGTATACAGAGATCTATGACAGAAAACCAAGAGCCAATAAGCCTTTTGGTCGGAGGACTTCCGATATTTTGGACGATATTGATTTTAATATGCCCGAAATGGCAAGTTTCATTAATGTGCTGTTCCACCATGGACGCTGCCGCTTATGAATCTCATATTAACTAGGTTTGATAAAGATACTACGTTGCCTATCGAATACCAACATGAGTTACAAAGAACACTGGTTCCTAGGTTCGAGGATACTGTCATTTTTACTGATGGATTAAAATCCGGAACCAGGGTTGGGTGTGCGTTCGTTGTTTTGAATCCACGCCAACAGTTTCAGTACCGTCTGTACTCCATAACGAGTGTGTACACTGCTGAGCTGTACGCTATTTTCAAGGCCCTGGGTTTTGTTTCGTCAGAGCAAAGTCGGTCAAGTGTTATTTTGACGGACTTGAAACACCTGGTTTTAGACATGTGGCAACATGAGTGGAGCCGCACACAGAACGTTAAGTTGCGACAGATTAAGGGAGACGTTAAAGCATGGGGTTCTTCCTGCAGGATTAACCACAGGGAGGAAACCGCCATCACACGCCTCCGTATAGGCTACTGTTGGTGGATCCATGGACACCTCCTTCGAGGTGAAGAGTCCCCTATCTGTGAGGCATGTAACACAGATTTGTCTGTGTTACACATTTTAACTGAATGTGTACAGTTCGAGGATGTCAGGGAGAGGTTCGGCCTGTGCTATGACCTGTCAGTTGCTTTAGGCGACGACAGAGTACTCATGGACAGGCTGATATTTTTCCATATTGATGAGAATCAAACTTACTGTTTTATGTGTGAAGTCTTGCACCTTATTTTAATGTGTTCTATTTCTAAACTGTGATATTCGATGATATTCCCTGAGTCTGTTCAAATTTTCGAACAGACTTTTTATCTTATTTATTTGTGTTTGTCTGTGCAAGATTTCTTTTATGCGTAATTTTATGGATTTTATCTTTTTATTGATTGTTTAATTTATTGTTTTTAATATGTAGTGTAGTCATTTAAATGGGCTGCGTTAGGCGCAAATAGCCTTTGTTGCTGTGCGCCATTTTTTTTTAACTAACTAACTAACTAAGATATTTTGCTCGTTACTTTATTTTTATGCCGTGATGCCGAGCTGATATAATAGTTTAATTATAAATTGTCGTTTTGAATAATTTATTTTTGCTATAAACAAAATTCAGAAAATAATTGAAATTTTGACATTTATATGGAATGTCAAAAAAAAGTTATTCACACTTATTTTTCGTAGCTTTTGAACGGCCGTAAAAATAGTAGGTATTATATATAACACTTAAGGAAAATAGGTCATTATTAATGAAAACTAAGTTTTTGAGTAAATATTGTTGCTATTTTGGTGACCAATTTACTAGAAAATATGAAAATTTATATCCACACAACTGGTTTGGGAGTGAACCGTGGTTTTGTGAGGCCTTGGGCAGGTCAAATTAAGGCCCTTCAAAAATATCCAGTGATTTAAAGCAGGGATGGATAACGTAACGTAACGATACCCGAAAACATTATAATAACGATTCAACTACAATTTCTAATACAATAACGTAACGATATTTTTATAACGTTTAATAACTTATAATGGTTCACAAAAACTTATTTTGTGACGTTATTTTAATAATGTTTTAATAACATTATAAAAATATTTCTTAAATGTTTCATTTGTATTGAAAAAATGTATTGTGATTTCAAGTAAGCACCTTTATTAAACACTTTTATATTTCCTAAAAACAATTGTCAACCACAGGACAAGTATAATTTGATATTTACCACCAAAACAGATCCCAAATATAGGTAATTTCAGAGTTATAAATAAAAATTATTTTTATAACATTATTTACTTAATGTTATATAACATAAAAATTAATTTTTTTAACTTTATTTATAACGTTATGTTACGAAAACAAAATATAAATAACGTTATACAATAACGTAACGATTTGAAACGTTATTTCATCTACAATTAGGGCTTAATTTGATTGAAAGGATCATCCCCTTAATAAGAAAATAGCTGCGCTAGCACTTAAAATCTGAAGGGGCTAGGAAATATTGGAGTAAAATCGCGGGGGAGGGGGCAGGAAATATTTGAGGAGGGCATCATTTTTTTCGTTATTAATAGACAGGTGAAAATACAAGTGATGACCTAAAAAAAAGGTTCTCACTTCTAAAATATAACACCCCCTCCTAAAATAATAGAAGTGCAATTTTTTGCTGCTCATCAGTTTAAAAAATAATCTTAAATAAAATGTATTTTATACTTTGGTTCACTCCCATAAACATTATCAGAACCGATTTTTTTTTTTTTTTGTTCAGCTCCGATTTTGATTCCGACAAAATTAACGTTTTTTTACGGTTTAGTTCCGGTTCGAAACCCTGGTTTATTTCCGTTATTATTATTTATTTCTGGTACGTTTCAAGGTATACCGTGTACTAAGAAGTGTAATGATTTTGTTTGTTTGGTATCCACAACAATTGTTTAAAACCCTTATGTACGTCAATATGATCAGCTGTTTTCTCGCGCAGAATTGATAACGTAATTTATAATACCCTGTGTTTTTCTTATGTTAAACGAAGTCTAATTTAAAGTAATTATTATAATCATATGCTACTATAACAAATATGAAATAAATTTTTTTTAGCTAAAGACTTTTCACAAACAAATATTTATGACTGACTGGCGCCCATGAATGGGATGCACTGGATCCCTTGCCACTGATGTCATTTGACGAGGTAAAGGTACCCAGCAAACATTTTTATCCGGACCAGTACTGGTAAAGCACATACTCGCCGGCATTGAAAGTAATGGGCCAGTGCTGGCATTTCGTACTGGGCCAGTACCCCGGTGTCCCGTGGCCCTTAGCTGGTCCATTGATGTATCAGTTGCTGGCCCAGCAACGGTAAAGTGCATTGAAAGTAATGGGCCAGTGCTGGCATTTCGCACTGGGCCAGTGCTGGCATTTCGCATTGGTCCAGTGCTGGCATTTTGCACTGGGCCAGTACCCCGGTGTCCCCGTGGCCGTTAGCTGGCCCATTGATGTATCAGTTGCTGGCCCAGCAACGGTAAAGTGCAAAATAATCGCATTAGTTGCAAGATTTATTTCTGACAGACTAGTGCTTATATTATACCCACTCTCTAGTGTTTCAAATGTAATATATGTGTACTTACCCAGTATTAAAATAAATTAATGGTTAGGTGCAAAATAAATACTCATTTGGCCATTTTCACCATCGTTGAATAAATTTATTTAACAAGTAAAGTTGACAATATCGCATCGGTTTTAAACTATTAATGAAGAAATTAACATTGCTGTCAATAGAATGATGCGATATTGTTAACTTAAGTTGTTAAATAAATTTATTCAACGATGGTAAAACTAGCCGATTGTAAATTGAATTAACAGTTATAATTTATTGATTTATTTATAAATATTAAATAAATATAATTTCAGGAATAACAGGAATTAGTTTCTTTAATTTATTAATTTAATGAAGAATTTTAAGAAAATGGTTTTCTGCCATTTCGGTCAAACCAATTTCATCCTAAAGATAAGGGGTGACTAATAATTTTCGCCAATATTCGTCTTGTATTATCTACCACATCTTTTCCCCCTGACTTGAAGAGTGCCAACCTAAAGAAATCATACTTGTTAAAATAAATTCAATAAACAAATTTTATAAGCATTAATGCTATAAGCTGTTCACTTTTGTAAGAACAAACTAGATCTGGTTATTTTGGTGATTTTTATAGTGTATTACTGACTTTTAGAAACTTGGTTATATTGTAAAAAAAGCTTTACAGTTTTGGATTAAGTTTGTATTATTTTAGGTTAGTATTATATTTACAAAATATTTAAGATGTCACTATTCAAAATGAAATATGACAAATTATATTTTTTAAATGACATATTTATAATCTTGTATCAGATTTATTAATAATTGAAAATTTTATTACATGAAAAAACTATGATTGAACTAAACTAAAAATTAAACAATTTAATATGAAATAGTTTGTGTAAACTACGTCCTTAAATCTAACAAAACACACACAAATCACAATAAAAAACTGTATAATGCTCACAATCAATAACTATTCAAATACACATAAACTGTTCACCAACACGTCCCAACTTGAACTCACAGAATATCACTTGTACCGACCCTCGAAGGCCACGCCATTAGGGTGTTTTATGACTAAGAACGGTCAGACTTTTCGAATTATTACATTCAAAAAAAGTTATAAACATAAGCACTGGCCCGCTAGAAATAACCTTGGATTAATACAAATAAGGAATGCTTATAAAATGCTGGTAAAGTACTTCGTATAGGCAGAGTGCGAAATACAAATGTGAAGTACATTATTAATACTGGCGTTGCACTTACTTCTGGTGCCAGCAATGTACCAGCGTAAAAGCAGTTTGCCGGCGTTCGGCCGTTAGTTCAATGTTTGCTGGGTAATCACCAAATTAAATGAAACTCTCGGTACAATATTAGGACAGTTGTCATATACTCACCTAGTTTATTTTAAATATATAATTAATTGTCAAGTAGATGTCCAGTTAGGCAAAGCAAATAAACTGATTAAAAAATAAACTATAAACATCTGTAAAACAATTATAGACGGTAGCGAATATTTAAGCCATCTTCGTCAGATTACAGAAACAGAAATTAATATGGAGCTACTGCTCATGTTAAACAGCAACTCAGGTTATTAATATTTAATAATTACAGGAACAAATTGATAGGATAATAATTTAAAAAAATTAAGTTGTGTTAATTTGTTGGCAAGCACAAAACTTCTTTAAAAACTACATTTTTTTTGTAAAAAATGATTCAGACTGCTTTAGGAGTTTTCCATTAGTACTCCCATTGGTTATGCCCTTTACCTTAACGTCCGTCGCACGGCGTACCCGTGAAAAGGCTACGTAGAGCCAGTGTTGTAATGTATCTAGGTATTTGTACCTAGATACAGTAACTAGATACTGTGCAAGTATCTAATTACTGTATCTAGGTACATTTTAAAATATGTATCTGTATCTGTATCTAGATATTTAAATCAGTATCTATGTATCTGTATTTCAGGTACTTTTTTCAGATACTTTCCTATTTTGTCTTTTTCAAGGTCTTTTTACAAAATATGTCCTTACGATTTTTCAAGTTGGTAATACATTTAGCATCATTCAGATATTTAAATTTTAAGTTTAAATTAACCAATCAGCGACCAGTAAACTCTTTTTTGCTTGGTGGGAGTAAAAACATACTTCAGCCATTTTCAGAGCTGGAAATACAATTACATTTTATTAAAATTTTATAGATAAAAATAAATTAAATAAATAAATTATAAGTTTGAGAATTATGATAAAATACAAGTTCTATATGTAATTAATTAAATTTTGGAAAACATTCTTTTATTTTTTATTTAAAAAAAAAAGGAAAATAAAAGGATGTTTTCCAAAATTTAATTAATTATATATAGAACTTGTATTTTATCATAATTCTCAAACTTATAATTTATTTATTTATTTAATTTATTTTTATCTATAAAATTTTGATAAAGTGTAATTGTATTCCCAGCTCTGAATAAATTTAAAAAAATTATAAATAAAAAAAAAAATAATAATAATTTTATTAACAACGGTTAAGTAAAACAACCATTAAGTAATTATCTAATCTAAGAATAAGAATTAATTTTATAAATGTGAATTAAATAAAGAAATATAATAAATAAAATTGTTGTTTTATTTTTGTCATCCTAAATACTCATTTAATAATCAGTAATTTATTAGCGAACAAAAAATGTTCGAGATATCCGCTGAAATTGGAATAAAAAAGTGATTTTTTTAAAGATTACATAGGTATATAGTTAGTTAATATTTCTGACACACAGCTTCAAAGGCTATTTGTGTTTATTTTAAGAGTAATAATAGTGCGTAACTTATTTTTTTATTGTGAACAAATATATTCCTTGCTCTAGTTATTTCTTTTTTTTGTGGTGTTTTCATTTTTCCGAAAGTATCTTAAAAGTATCTTGAAGTATCTAGATACATTGTAAAAAAAATGTATCTGTATCTAGATACTTTTTAAAATTTGTATCTGTATCTGCATCTAGATACATTTTTCCTCAAGTATCTGTATCTAGATATATTTTCAAATGTATCTATCACAACACTGCGTAGAGCTACCTATGGCTGAACACTGCATTGGGCAGGTAAACTCCCATCTTGTTCAGGGTTTGACCTTGCGATTTATTAATCGTGATGGAAAATGTCAGTTTGACTGGAAATTGTTTTCGGCGTAAGATAGGGCTGCCATACGTCCGGGTACACCGGGACATGTTCCGGTTTTGAGGTCTGTGTCCCAGTGTCCCTGTCAAAGAATCATTTGTCCCGGTCGATTTTAAATTTGGTTTTATTAAATTTGAATCGCCCATTAATTTATATTATATTATTTTAGATTTGGTACAGACGCATACACAAAAAAACATCAAATTTTTCCAGTCGAACTGAGTGTTCCAAAATGATTCATCATTGACTCCAACGTTTTGCTCTTGGAATACCTATTATCAATCTCTTCTTTAATTGTTTTTTTTTATCTTCCAATTTTTTTTTTTTTTAATTAATTTTTTAAAAGACTGCATTTTTTAATAATAATGGTATAATTGTCGATAAAAGTTTTTTTTAAGTCGATGGGACCTAAATCAATCCTAGGAAAAAAAGCTGGATTTCTTTGGGAAGATCCAGTTAAAACAGTGGCAGTTATTAGATTTTTAAGCAATTTTGTCACCGCCAAGCGTATACCATTACATAGGCCCTTTTTTATGTTGAGGTTTCGTAACAGCATAATTATTAGTCCTACTTTTAAGTTTAATTTCTGTGGTAACATTCCTGAGGGGGTAAAACTATTCAAATATTCTATTGGATAGTTTTCTGTTCCTGAAGCGTCCTTACAGTTCATTGAATCGATGCTAAGATATGTTGCAGACTCTCTCTTCAAAAGGTTCAGAACCTCTTCATTGATGCTAGTAGCTTCTTCATTTCGGGGGCAAATGATGGGACAAAATTATTTGAATTATGAAAATATAAAGTGATGACCAAAAAAAAAGGTCCACACTTCTAAAAAAAAGGTCCTCATCTCTATTTTTAAAATTTTCTAGTGTTTTTGTGTTTTTATTTTTATTTCCTTCTTAGGGGGGGGGGGGTGGCTCCCTGGATGCGCCAGTGCAGCAGTAATAAAGGGGTAGACAATCAAAAGTTTTTAGACACATTTTGGACTCGTAAAAATATTTTTTTACAAAAACTAAATTTTGTTTTATAATCTACGTGTCAATAGCTTTCATTTGATACCCCACTCATATTTTTATTTACTATAACAGTGGTTTTCAACATTTTTTAATATGACGGCACTCTAGTGTAAAAAATGTAGGGCGCCCTACCCTTATTTCTCTGTATGACATCCGTATTAATTCTACGGATTTTGCCTTTCATATACCTACGAAAGGGTGCGGCGACACCCTGGTTGAAAACCACTGGTACAGGCAAATAGGTATACGAAACCCTAAAAACCGGATTGTGTTCGTCAGTAAAACACTCCAACAAAAGTAAAAAACGATTTTGGAATTTAAATCTATCATTCGGGTACCGATTTCGGAGTAGATAATCAAAATTCAATTTTAGCAGGCTCGAACACCACCAAATATTGAATTTTAACGCAATCGAACAAACTTCATTTTTTGTCCCGTTAAGATAGCATGGGAACTTTTTTGGGTCGCAAGCTCGTCCCCTTTTTGAAATTTCTAGGTCTAGGTTATTTTTCTCATCCTGAGAATGTTCCCAGGAAACCGCATGCTAAATTTCAACTTTCTAGGTCACCGGGAAGTACGCAAGAAACCTCTGGAAGGACAAATGACAGACACCTCAGCGTTTTTATATACAGGGTGTTTGTTTGAAACGGGGCACCTCGAATAACTCCTTTATTTTAAGAGATACAAAAGATTCTTCAAAATAAAAGTTAAACTAGACAAAAAGACCCATCTAAAGGTTACTATAAGAATTCCGAGGCACTTCCGGTTTCACCGGAAATGATGTCAACTTTTGATCTAGCATAGGGAATCGGTAATTTTATATTTTTTTCGTAAAAGTACATTAAATTAGCTTTACAATGACACCAAAAAGTCATATTTTTATGTTAACCATTTCAAAATGGCGACCATTTATTTACAAAATAATAATCAACATGAGTTTTACAAAGTTGAACGTAGCAAGCTTTGAAAACAATAAAAAATAAACAAAATATCTCTAAAATAAACTATTTGACTATTTAGAAAAAAAAAAACTATTACTTTTTACAATTATATTACAAAAAAAAAAAAAAATACAAATGTTCGATCAAACCAACATTATTGTCCACACATTTTCTCATTCTTAATAAAAACTCTTCCATCGCCCTTATAAGAGTATACTCTTGGATATCCCGGATTGCACTTCTAACCCTTTCTTCTAAATCTTCTATCGTCGTTGGTGTTGTCCGATACACTCTATCTTTTAAATACCCCCAAACGAAAAAATCCAATGGCGTGAGATCCGGCGATCGTGCAGGCCAGGGATTAAGTGAATGTGTTCCAATCCATTTATCTGCGTATTGGCCATTTAAATAGGCACACACGTTTCTAGCGTTATGAGCTGGTGCTCCATCTTGTTGGAACCACATTCCTATCCTATCAGCAAGTGGTAAATCATCCAACAAATCCTCCATTTCATTTTGTAAAAAATTTAAATACCTGTTAGCTCTAAGGCTGCCATGGTAAATAATTGGGTCTACAATTTTTGTCCCTATAATTCCCAGCCAAACCAAACCTGTGTTGGAATCTGGAAGATCTTAATTACCTGGGATTTTTCGTCGACCAACGTCTTACATTATTCCTATTGAATAAACCATTTCTATATATATATATATATATAGGGTGTTTGTTTGAAACGGGGCACCTCGAATAACTCCTTTATTTTAAGAGATACAAAACATTCTTCAAAATAAAAGTTAAACTAGACAAAAAGGCCCATCTAAAAGTTACTATAAGATAATAATAAGATATATATATATATATATAGATATTTTTAACCAAAAACAAATAGAAAGCTGATTTAAAAAGATACTAATAATAAAAATCAACAATGTAAATGATATATTTAATAAAAATTATAGGTATTCGACTTGCGACAGAGTCTTAGAAACGGAACCCCATTGTAAGTCGAGGCCTACCTGCATTTTTATCTAACCTCGTAAAAGCACATGTAGACGAATTAGTTTTTATTGTCCTGAAAAATTCTAATAGAGAATAAAGACGTTTAACAACATATTATGGTTTAATATATTTAAGAAAATACATTAAAGTTATAAAAAGTATTTAATAACAAGCAAATAGTTCTTCTTAAAATTTACTCTTCTTTTGTTGGGGCTTACCAAATGCCTTTCCAGATTTTTTTGCACCTTTCTTAGCACCGGCTTTAAAACCCTTTCCTTTACTTTTATTATTTTGGGAATTAGCTTCATATCTTGCCTTTTTGACTCCTTTCTTTGTTACATCACATAAATCATCAGTAAAATTTGATCTTTTCCGTTTCAAATTCTTCTTGTACTCCTGTCCTTTTCTCTCTTCTGGACATGAACGAATTTTCTTTAATTTATGTTTCTTTTTTGACATTTTTGCTTGAAGTAAAGCTACTTTTTCCATTTCTGCATTTACTCTATCTTCAGCAGTTTCTTTTGTTTTTCCCTTTTTCTTTGTGGCCTTAACTTCATTTATGTCTTTCTCGTTATCTTTTCCTTTTTTATTTTTACCTTTTTTAGTTTTGTTTTCTGTGGGTTTAAGAGCCAGTTTTTCCTTTTCGTCCTTTCGCTGCTTTTTGGATTGGAACCATGGTCTGTGTTCAATCTCACCATTAAGTAATTTTTCTGCTCTGTTTGCTTGATTTTCTGCTTTAGCCAGAAGTCGTTCTGAATGCTCTTCTTCTAAAATGTGTAATATTTCGGGTTCGAGTTTTTCTAATTTAACTCTATATTTTTCAATAATATCTGTAGGAATTAATCGACTTTTGACAGGGTTACGCGCTTTCTTAATTACATCTTTAACGATTCTCCTTTCTTGTTCGCCAGCTAAACTAACTGAAACACCAGCCCTTCCTGCTCGAGCAGTTCTACCAACTCGATGTATGTAATGTTCAAGGGTTGCAGGCATAATAAAGTTTATAACTGTTTTTACTCCAGAAATATCTAAACCTCGAGCTGCTACGTCGGTTGCAATTAAAACATCGATTTCCTCGTCTTTGAATCGTTTTAAGGCATCTAAACGTTGCGGTTGGGTTAAATTTCCATGTAATTCGCCGACTCGAACTCCTAAGAGACCCAGTAATATATGAAGTCTGTGTGCTTGTTTCTTTGTTTGTACAAAAATCATGCAATGATCATGGAAGGTACGACATATTAAAGCTGCTAAAATTGGTTCTCTGTCAGATTCTCTCCCTTCACGAATTCTAAAAAGTAATAATAATAACAGAGTTAATATTACACATTATATGTAGCAGATCTCTTTAAATGTTATTAATTAGTGTATATAAAAACTATTAGTAAATTAATATTAGTATGATACGGCTAAGAGAATTTGGAGCCGGCCCTGCTGGTACTATAAAAAATAGTCAAGAGTGAATATATTTTTATCTATGACCATCAAATAATAAATGCATTATGTGTCCAATAGTAAATACATTAAGCTGCTGAGATTGCACGTCGTGTACAATGGGAAGGCATATGTGAACAGCCGTGAATAATAAACGTTTTATGCACGCCAAGTTGTTTTTTAGCAAGTTAGTTAGTTAAAATGTTTGGCGCTCAACAACGATGGCAAATTGCACCCTACACAGTTCATCTTTATGACTAAAATAGTATTTATAAGTTAACGCTCGGAATTTTTGCTTTTAAATTTTCTAATGATAAAACTATTCGCGACTATAACTAACGTTGGCGGCGCTGCGTATGACAGTTGATGGCTGACGAGAAGCGTATATGTCAGAAGTTTTTTCTTAATATTTATCTGTTCAAACAATATTTCGGCAAAAAAGCACTGTATTTAAGTCACTATATTTAAAAATACGTCTTAATTCACATAAACTGCAGCACAACACACTACAAATATTATACAAATATACGCTTCTGTTTAATTTACCAAGCCGTCACCAAATGTCTAACTGTTATTTGGAGTCGCGAATATAGTTGTAGATAAAATATTGCATTTGACACGCATATAATGGTTAAATATACAGGGATGATTACAACCCTGGCGTACTGCTCGGGTGGTTAACTTCATCCTCGTGTATGATAGCCTACAATATATGCTTGTTAAATAAAATACTATTATTTCACCTACTATTAATAAGGAACATACCTAACAAATTCTTGTCTCAAATTAAACGCAACATCCTTGTTATTGTCAACAAAAACTTTAACAGGTTTAGTCAGTGATACTGCTGCCAAATCTTTGACTTCTTCTGTCATTGTAGCAGAAAACAGCATTGTTTGTCTTGTCCGGGCGCATTGTCTGACGATTTCTTTCATCTGTTCTGCAAAATATTCATCTAACATTCTATCTGCTTCATCAAGAATTAGAACTTCAATGGAATCTAATCCAAAGGAAGGGGTGTTTTTTAAATGATCGATAAGACGACCTGGTGTAGCGATAACTATATCTGGATTTTTTCTTAACACGGTTTCCTGAAAAAAAATAAATAAATAATAATAACAATAAATGATTATAATAATATTAATTAGAGAAATACTAGGACAAGCTATATGTGAATTCAAGTTCCCTGTAAAGCTAATCAGGTTAACACAAATCACCATGTATGAAGTTATCTGTCACATTAGAACAGTAAACACAATGCTGGCACCCTTCAACACGCAGACCGGTCAACGCCAAAAAGATGTATTTTCCTGACCACTATTCAATATTGCAGTTGAAACAGTTGTGCAAGAATACAAACCGCATATAGTTTTCTTTGCAAGGGATACCAAATCTTTGCAGAAACATAAATTAAGTTAAAACAGCATTGCTAGAAATAGAAACTTGAGCTACGAAAACTAGATATCGTAATAAATGATAACAAATACGTGTTGGTATCAAAGTCGGAACAAGAACAATAAAGACTAGTGTAGTTCGTAAACTTAAACACATACAATTTTGAAGTGGTGAAAGATTCGTTATGTATAGCGTCGCTTGTAACCATCAATATTTACAAACTCAGGAAAATGAAACATTGCTTCCTATTTTCACAAAGAAGCTACCTTATGAGTTTTACACGATTCAATTTATTGATCAATTAATTGAAAAAGTTGACATTCAATTTATTGATGTGTGGAAAGTGTTCAAATTTTAACAATAAATTGAAAAATGAATTGATGAAAAAATTGATCAATTTATTTTGAAAACAGAATATTGTATTTTTCATAAATTTTTTTGGGAATTTTAGGTATATTTTTATCTGTTTAGTTATTACCAACTGTTTAGTTATAGCATAACCTAGAAATATATAGGTTGTGTTTAGTTTTTCCAATGTGACAGAACCGCAAACGTTCTTATTTACCATGATCTAGGTTATTTCTTTTGTTTTTGTTCACAGCTTGTAATTTTGTGAAGATTTTTTCAATATTTTCATTTTGATAAATATGTCGACATGTTTTAAAGTTGGTAATGTAAAATTTTTCAAAAAAAATGATAAATAAATTGATGTGTGTAAAGTGATCCTTTTATTTTCAAGGTTACCAATAAATTTTTGACTGTTTAATTGACAAAAAAAACTTGATCAATTTATTGATCAATAAATTGAATTGTGTAAAACCAACTTTAGTCTTATTAAATAATTTAGATCTAAAATTGTGTTATAGTACACCAAATCTCGTATCTACATATATACAAGGCTATAATATGACACATTCTAATATACCATAAAATTTGAAATATAATGGAATCTGTGAATAAGGCGCATGCTTGATTTAGCCTGAATGTTTCTGGAAACATGAAAATTGTAAAAATGTAATGTGCACCCATAAACGTATTAAGATTTCATTTCAAATTGCATAAAATGTTTGCTAACATAAAATTGTAACCTAAACATTTGATAAAAAATTTGATTTGAAGTGTGCTTTTTCACCTATTTCAATATTTTGACACTTAAAACCGAACTTTATATTACAGTATATCTTGTAAATGTAAAATGATAATTAAGTAAACAGATAAATGTAAATATCTTGGAGTAATTTTTGATAGTTTCCTTAAATGGGATCAGCAAATAAACTCATTAACTAAAAAACTTAGGAAAAATATTTATATTTTCAAAAAATTAAAAACATTTTTTCGATGAGTTAAATGAATGAATGAATTAAAAATATTTTATTATGCCTTAGTGCAGTCTATTTTGTCTTATGGTATTATTGGTTGGGGTGGAGCTAGAGAAAAACATATTAATAAATTAGAAGTTATACAAAGAATGATAATTAAAGCAATGTTAGGTACATAAATCAACATTTTTCTCGACTTCTAAATTGTTTCAGACAAGTAATCTGTTTAACTTGAAACAAATATATTTATTACATTTATTAAACTACATTAACAAAAATAAGTCGAAAATTGAAACCATGAATCATAATTATAGTACGCGAAATAAAAATAATATGAAATATTTTAAAGCTAATAAAAGCTTAGCGAAACAACACTTCTTAATTTTTTTGCCTAAAGTGTATAATAGTTTTAATAAATTTATAACAAATAATGATATCACTATACACAAAGCAAATTTCAAGAAATATTCCATAGAATGGTTGAAAAATGTAGACGTCTCCAAAATTCTTCAATGTATCTCTTAAAAATATTTTATACACACCTACTTATTATCACGTCCGTTATGTAATGAAGATAAAACACGTTGTGCGTTGTGCTATCTTCACTAGGACAATTTTTAAATTGAAATAAAAATATTAATGAAAACCACACACTGACTGATTTTTCAGTCTTCGTGGAATAACTTCCCCTGTTAATAGTTGGAAAAGTATCCCTCACAACTATGAGCATTTTGGGTAGTTTTGTCTTTATACTTAATTTTGAAATTTTGTAATTTCTTTAATTTTGTAAATTTTGTACTATGGATATTAGTGGTAATAAAGATTATTATTATTATTATTGTTATTATGAGATACGCGCGCATCTAGGCTCTGTTACAGATTTCCAAATAGTCAGAAAAATACTGTAAGGACGGTGTTGCAAAAATTTGGATAACTTTCTAAATAATTATCATATTAAAAATTCCCGTTGTACTATTGGTTTACATTAATATGCATAACTAAGAATGCTATCAGATTTTAAGACTAACCCACCTGGGCTATAGTGTGTGTGATACAAGTTTTTTGTTTTTAGAAGTCTCAGTATTTTTATATATGCGGGTCAAAGAACTATATATGCATGCCAAATTTATACTCTCTATGTCTAGTCGTTTCACCACAATTTCTACCGTTCAGACAGACACATGAGTGACGATCTAAGGAGTGTTTTGGTCATACCTATTAAACACTAAAAACAAAAAAAAATGAGTAATACCTAAATATTATAGGGAAATTCGTGAAAAATATTGTCATCATTATTACTAGTAATAAGTTAATTTAGTGCTGTCAAGTCAATACCATTGTTACTGGTGCCATAAGAGTGCGAAATGCGTCTTGCAACAATATCTCACAGCTGTACGCGCGTTTCATCAAAACTGAAAATCAGGTATTATTTGGGACCTCTAGTGTAAATACTCGTAATTTTACGGTATGCTTCTGACACTTCGACAATGAGTAACAGGGATGAGGACTAACTAAAAATATATAAGCGAAAAATACAGACGAAGATTTACGGACAAGTACGACGAAGATAACCAAAACACCAGCGGAATGTCACAAAATGTGTCTAGCTGGCTAAATCATATCATATAAAAATAGACTGGATAAGTCGACAGAAGAATTGCAGAAACATGGAGGAAATACTGGGCCTTGAAAAGCACAATTCCAATGCATATCATAAGGACAACTTTTGACATGTGTATCAGCCGAGGCCTAATATTTTATGTCAGCCATGGGCGCTGACAGAAAAAAACAAGCTCATAAAATTACATTAACGCAACATAAAATGAAAGAAGTACGGTAGGGATAACCTGGAAAGATAAAATGACAATACCAAACATGATAGTAAGAACACAAATAATGGATGTAAGGTGCACCATAAGATCTCTAAAATAGAGCTGAGTGGGTTATCTAATGATAAAAGAAGGATGGACGAAACAAATCACACTGTGGATATCATTAGATAGGAAGAGGAATAGAGGAAGATAACATAAAAGATAAGTTGATAAGATAAAACGAAAAGTCGGAAAATTATGGACCAGAACAGTACTAGGCAGATTAATGGAACCAATATAAACCTCATCAGGGCCGTAACGAGGATATGCAGCGCCTGTGGCAAGTGTCTAACTTGCGCCCCTCTAACCCAAAGATGAATTAAAAATAGTAATTATATGTAATAAGTTTACTAATGCCCGATTGCTAAAATGGAATTAAATGATTTAACTCGAGTTATACTTAACTTGAATTAAAACAGTACACATTAACATTCATCTTTCCATTAATCTTTTTTTTTTTACCTTTTTCGCACCATTTTCGACTGTATTTTGTTTTCACCTCGTGCCACTTAAACCTTTAAGACGAACAGATAATTTTACCTTTAATAAATCCCACTAATACTAGACAACTAGTAGACAAAAAAATCACACAATTGTTGAATTGTTCCAAAACATGATTTCATTTGAACAGATGTTTATGCAGCATGAACGTTTCCTAAATTAAGGCTGTGAGCAGTACATGGAACCTGCCATATTCACTCCATTGTCATAGGACTGTCCTCTTATATTTCTAATATTTAATCCATCTGATATTAACTTTTCTTGGGTATAATTCGCAAGTGCCTCGCCAGTTTTTTCATGTGTCACAATAAAATCTATTAGACCGGGAGCTCATGACATTTTTGGTCTCCGATTTCATACAGCATGCCTTTTGGAGGAGAGAATATTTACCCTGTGACAACAAAAAAGGGATGGTACTAAACCCCTGCACGCTTTCCGGTCATAGGGAAAATTGCATTTCCACTTGCACAAAATTTTTGTGTTTTTCTCTGATTTAATATTGCTTGCCCTTTTGTCAAAAGAAAGTTATAACAAATTTAAAGTCTTTTAATTATAGGCATGCTGTATGAAAACGCGGAAAATCATATTTTTTTATTACAAGATCACATGACCGTTTGAGCCCTTTGGGACCCTCCGAATCGCATGCATATATTTAAAAGACTTTAAATTTGTTACAACTTTCTTTTGACAAAAGGGCAAGAAATATTAAATCAGAGAAAAGCACAAAAATTTTGTGTTTAAGTGGAAATGCAATTTTCCCTATGACCGGAAAGCGTGCAGGATTTTAGTACCATCCCTTTTTTGTTGTCACAGGGTAAATATTCTCTCCTCCAAAAGGCATGCTGTATGAAATCGGAGACCAAAAACTGTCATGAGCTCCCGGTCTATATGAAGCTTTCTTCAATCCTACAGATATTCGTGTTAGGATCAATATTAACATAGCGCAAAATTTGAGTCTTCTGTATACTCAGGTGTTATCAGGTGTGCTTTCAAATAAAATCGAAAAATATTTTGTCTTCTTAATGTAATGAAATAGTACGGTGTCTGATTTTTTAATCAACTATATTAATTATATCATTTTGAATTACAGGAGAGAAATAATTCATCTGATTTTTCTTACAACTTTCGATATGTTGCGTAATAGTAGGATCGTAGTGACTAATTAATTCTGTAGTATTTAAAAAATTTCCACATACGGGATGACAAATTTTCTCACAAGTTCCTCTGAAAGCATCATTATTTTTTACGCAGAATGGCATCCAATATAATATTTAAAATATGCCTCCACTTTTCTTTCTCTTTTAAAATTGCTTCTTGTAATGATTATCTATAAAACCACCTTTCCATCTTTCTTTTTTTTATGATAAATTGCATTTTCATGATATGGTAACAGATAATTCAAATGCTACCAGTCTCGAAGCCCCGCAGTGGTCCATACATTTTGATTTTTTCCAAAAAGAATGCATGCAAAACAGAATAGTGCATCATTTGGTTTGCAATATGTCAACCAATTTCTAAGTACACCTGCTCGCCGTATGACATGGTTTTTATAAACCATTTTTTATTAAAATGTCGATTTTCTGTGTCAGGATAAACACTTTTATTATTGCCCAACTCGGGTCCATGTTGAACAAATAATTGTATGTTACTATTGGTTATGTGCCATGTTTTGTGATCATTAAAATCAATTATTTTGGCATTATTAATATTTTCTAATTTAAATGAAATATGAAACATGACTTCTTGTAGAAAGCAGACAAACTTATCAATTGGAGTTACAATTTTCTATTCTCTTATTTTTTTAAAGTGTGAACCGGACGGTTTTTTTTTTGGTGGCATATTTCCAAGTTTGTTTTTTTTTAATTTACATTTCCGATTTTATTAATATAATAATATACTAATAATACTTACGCAGTATGTGAAAAAATACTTGAGACAAAAACCAAAGCAATTTCACCTTTGGAGCGCCAAACGTACGTTATTTTGTCGAAAGAAATGGTATGTTGAAATCGAGATATTATGCATTTTTGTTACTAACTATATTATATTCACTTAGTCTAGTCTAAAGGCCAGACAGTAACAAACACATGTACTTAGAGGCGAAGTTAACACATAGACGTGGAGAAGTTAATACAAAATAATAGATACACACGCAATAACCCAAATAATATATCTAACGGCGTATTACTGTATATCGTTGTACTTTGGTGTGAGTAACTTTTGATGGTTATTTTACGCTCCACATGATAATGCTTACAAACGTATGATCTCGATAATCCAATCAAAAAATATAAATCTTACTAAAGTTACAAGAAACTAAAAATGTTGAAACTAAAAATCCAAGAAAACAACAAATATCACAGCTACGAAAAAAAAAACATGTATGTTTATCGAAATTTTGTTTTTCGGTCCAAACTTAACTGCGCCCGTGGCGGGCGCCTCTTTCGCCACGATCTTGTTTCGGGCTTGAACCTCACTAATGAATATGTATTATATGTATATCTAACTCAAATATTGTAATCAAATTCGCACCTTAATTCTTATTATTATATTAGTATGTTAATTTTATATTATGTGTAAACATGTATTTGTAATTTATTGGCTATAATAAAGATTAATTAATAATAACAATGCGAAAGACCGCCGATCGATGATTATATAGGTTTTTCAGAAGAAAATGCAAAATCACATACAAATCAGTTGACTACAATGCCAATGATGATGAGGATAATCTTAATACTAGTACAACTATAATAATTTCTACAGCATCAAAGAGCAATGATACCAATAAGTTAAAACGTTTTATTTACAGGTTGTTTACCTATATTTTTACCGACCGTCAACATATATAAGGGAGGTATTGTGATCATACCGATTTTGCAGAGAATTTGTGCAGAGACAATTCGGCTCAAAGGATTTTTATGAAACTTCATATTTAAGCTTCTGCCATCAATGGCACGAGTTGATCAACTTTTGGTAAAAATTGGTTGACTTAAAATGGGAGTTTACTCGTGTTGATTTTAATATTTTTGCGAATATTTAGCAACAGAAAAATATTTCGAAAAAAAAAATTTAACTAAAGTTGCTATAAACGTAATAACTAATAACTTTTATTTGAGACGTTTTTTGATAAAACGAAAAATTTCGAAAAATTTTTGTAAATTTTTAAAAAATCGATTTTTTCATACTTATATGTAACGTTTCCATGGTCATGATAAATAATATCTCTGTTAGAAAATATTAGGCCAAGTTATTTCTACTCTGCTGCTAGAATGTATTTTATACAAGTTCTTTATGATGGCGGTCGGTCCTGTGGTGGCCACAGCTGATTTTTAATTTTATTCTCGTGTATTTTTTTGTCATAGTGTATAATAAAAAAATAAAAAAAACATGTACCTGAACTTTTAAGTCCAATCCACCTACTGATAATCCAACTTCAATGTTTGTGAATTGTGCTAACTGTTTGGTAACTTGGTAAACCTGAACACCTAACTCACGTGTTGGAACCAAAACTAGTACCCTGGTTACAGCTGTCTCACCAACAGGTCTATATAACAACCTTTCTAATGTTGGTAACATGTATGCTGCAGTTTTGCCAGTTCCTGTGGCAGCACAACCACAAATATCGCGACCTGTAAAACAAATAGGTTTTCAGAAGATATTAAACACAACTATATACAGTAAAAACAGTTTAACATGAAATAATTCTAATCCCGACCAAATGCTATTTGATTTCATACATTTATCTTCTTTTAATTTTAGTTTTTAATTTTATATTTATTTATATTTTATATTCTTACTTCTTATATTCTATCATTTGTGTAGCTCGGATGAAGAAATAAAATATTTCGAAACTGATCAGCTAAATCTAGTTGTATCATTTATGTCCGCAACCCGTACAACCTTCTCCACATTTATTTATTATACATAAGTATTCTGTTATATAGGCATAGACATATTAAACATGCAAATTTAATAATTTTCAGAGAAGTTGTAGTTACTTTAATTGTATAAGTTTACAACATAATCGACATGTTTCTTTGAGAAAGCCTGTGGCCGCAAGCGCTAATTCGTTTATACGTGCCGTTTGACCGCTATGGATGATATGGACGTGAGTTCAACTTTTCCCCAGCTCTTGTATATGTCAAATAATTTGTGTAAAATATATTTATACTCTAGGTGCCTTTCTGTGTACGCTAAAAAATGGACGTAATACTGCCCATATTCCTTCTGAATGTACATAAATTGGAAAAATGCTCATGAAACCTGTTAATAGGAGGCCTAGGCTTAGCTCGAGTTGTCGCGCCAATGATGCTGATCGGCAGGTTTGTTTCGACAGTTTATTAGTTCTTAAAAGTGGCGCATAAAAAGTAAACATATTTTTAAATCTTTATATTATAGTTGCACGCCCGCTTTTTTTTCTTAGTAAATTTTAGATTATTTCAGAAATAAAATTTCATAATTAAATTGAATATATATCCTATTAGAGAAAAATATTAAATGATGAAAGATAATATATTACTTAGAAAGGGACACCTAAGACACTTGAATCTCTAATAGCATGAAAAAAAAAAAAAAAAACTAAAATCGTAAATTCTACAGTACTTTACAAATGTGTCAAATATTATACGTGTTCGGACCATACCGAAATAACGTTATATGTTTTAAAAATAAACATTGGTTTTGGTTATTTTTCTGATAAAATTATTACCGATAAATTGTCACATAGGTGTTGGAGATAGACCAGATGGCCAAGGGTGTGAAATAACAATTTTGGCAGTTGGGCGATGTTAGGCTCTCAGGGCAGTTCGATAGTGATAGTCATGGGTTAAAGACTTTTAAGTTCTTGCATTAATTTTGCAAGGGACAGTCAGATTTGGTATTTCATAGGTTAAACACATGTTTTTGAGTGTTCGGATGAGTGCAGCGTACAGCTAAAATTAGACAATAGTAGAGACAATATTTCAAAACTTTTGGCCGACAATTGGTTTTCGGAGACGGTAGTGAAAGATTTAATGTCCAGTGGAATAATTAATGTGAAGTTGAATAATTTATATTTATAACTTCTATACTTAAAAATTATGGCTCTACGACAACTCGTCTACAGACTTTACGTCTACGACATTTTGTATACAGCAGCGGTTCTTAAAATGTGATCCGGAAAATGTGGTCCTGGGGGTCCGCGTAGCTATTACCGGGGGTTCGCGTAGCTATTACCGGGGGTCCGCGTAGCTATTACCGGGGGTCCGCGTAGCTATTACCGGAGGTCCGCGAAACAATGTTGACATTAACTTTACATCCCCCATATTTTGGCTTTTATTCAAATAACTTATTTAATAAAAATCCTACATGGTCAAGACTTTTTGTATTTGTTGTTATCTAACTATAAAAAAATAGTTATTGACATAACTAAACAATAATTAGTAAAAATTTAATTATTTTTATTCAAATTATTTACAGAAAACATAATAAGATCTATTTTTACCAATATTTATTACTAGCTGAGCACCCGTGCTTCGCTACGGTATATTTACGATCTCATAAGTGTAAAATAATCAGTTTGTTTTTAAACATGTGTATGGGTAACATTTGTAAGCAAAAACCTAGTCGAGATCTCGATATTCAGGAATCCGTGAAAATGTTTTTTCACGGATAGAGGTCGATCTTCAAAAAATCTATTCTTAGTGGGTTCTTACGTCATATTGAGTAAAAAAGAGCTGTGCAAAACTTTTTAAATATTAAAAAAGACATATATATGCCAAAATGGAATGTTATAATTTAACAAACGATAGAAATACGAAGGGTTCTATACCCTGAATGCAGATCCACCCTTTTAGGGGTTGATTAGGGTAAAATTTTAAAATAAGTTTAAGTTTAAATAAGTATGGGTAACTTTTGTAAGCAAAAACAAATGCAATATCTTAACAGTCCTAAGAGATATTGAGGAATCCGTGAAATCACATTTCAGCCCTTTTTACCCCCTAATGGATCGACAAAACCCTGACTAAATATTTTAAATAGGAAACTATGTACCAAAATGAAATGTTATAACTCAGGAAATACAAAGGTTTCTATAATTCACCCCGAATGTAGATTCCTGAATCCTGATTTTATGTTTTAAACATTTATATGGGTAACCTTTGTAAGCAAAAACCAAGTCGATATCTGATTGGTTCTAAGAGATATTGAGGAATCCTTGAAATCATATTTCACCCCCTTTTTTTAGAGGTCGACTTTCGAAAATTCTCTTCTTAGTGGAATATATTTTGCGAATTTCATGTATCTATGTCCAAGAAACGTTTTATCGAATAAAAACTACCCATTTACCCCTTTAAGGGTGAAATTTTAAAAAACTGTCAAAACCATTTCGAGATATTTTAAAGACACCTATATGCCAAAAAGAAGCCTTATAACTCAACAAACACAGGAAATACGACGGGATGTATAATTCACCCCGATTGTAGATTCACCCCTTTAGGGGTTGATTAGAATAAAATCCTGTAATAAGTTTTTCGGCATTTGTATGGGTAATCATTGTAAGGAAAAACTAAGTCGATATCCCATCGACACGAAGAGATATTAAAGAATCCGTGAAATCACATTTCACTCCTTTTCGCCCCTTAGGGGTTGAATTTCGAAAAATCCCTTCTTAGTGGGTGCTTACGTCATGAAGGGCATATACTCTCCAAATTTCAAGTTACTAAACCCAGCGGTTCGGGCTGGGCGGTGATGAGTCAGTCAGTCAGTCAGGACATTGCCTTTTACATATTTAGATAACGTAGTGCCTATGAGATTATTGAGCCAGAAATTAAGTCTCAAGAACGACGTAAAATGCCTAGGGTTGGGATGGGGCCCGCAAAAAAAAAAGTTGTTCAAGAGGGGGTCCGCGGACTACATAAGTTTAAGAACCCCTGGTATACAGACATTAGGTATACCGCCTTTTCGTCTACCACGACATTTAGTATACCGACTTTACGTCTACTGACATTACGTCTACCAGGTTAATTTGTCTACTAAAATATATAAATATTTCAAGTCACAATTTTGGGTATGGAGGACATCAACTATATATTTTTGTTGATTTTTTTTTTTGTGTTTACTTATGTTTATAGTGAAATTATAGTGAGTGTTTTTTGAATGATCAGTCAAATATACCTTCAAAATCAATTAAAATTTGCTTATTTAGAAATATTATTTATAAGTTTTATTTATAAATAGGGCATTAATTGTCTATAAATATTTTTGGAAATATAAAAACACAAAATTCATATTATTGCTAACTACACAAGTTTATTATATTCAAAATGAAATATTTATACAGGCTACTGTATAGGGCAAAAATTTTAAGATCGTAGCGCCACGCGGATTTTTTTGAAACCATTCTAAATCAGATACCACTTGACATTTACTAGTAAATAATAGCGAAAAGTGTATCAAAAAATTTATGTGAAGTGTGAATCTTCACACATTTCTGGGTTTTGCAGGTATTTAGTAACTGAATGATGATTATTTGGGATGCCAAAACAAATTTTATGTCAAAATATTTTTTTATGAATTTTAATTCGAATGCCTAATACCATTATTTAAGTTTCTAAATATGTACAGTATTTTATTTATACAGCAAGGTTCAGTAATATTTTTAAAATTGCGCCTATGGCTTCCATTGGTTGCTTATATCATAACTCACGCCCTCTGATTTCGTCAAACAGAATTAAATTATAATTTCAACACTTCCCACTGGTTATTAAATTTACGCTTTTAAAAAATAAATGCAACATTTACCAAAATATTACTAGAATTTTGACAAAATAATTTAAACAAAATAGAAATGCAAAAAAAAAAACAAAAAAAAAAAAAAATTAACAGGATTCGAACTCTGCAACATTCGCACTGCAATTTACAAAGTGCGATACGAAACCATCTGAGCTACCAGAGTTTCTTATCTGAAGTGTTACATAGCGAATTAAATATTTAACATATTTTAGTTAAAAACACAAAAAATGCGTTATTTTCCGAAAACATACTCTGATCAAAAATTCCTGTTGTACTATTCCGGTTCACACCAATGTACATTACTTAGAATTTTTTCAGATTTTTAGTTTAAACCATCTGGGCTACAGGGTGTGGGACAAAAAATTTTTTGCACAATTTTGGCAAAAATCGCATCAAAATAATTTATTTTGCAAAAATAAAATTTTGATCGTTAATCCACGTACTAAGGGCTTTCATTTGATACCCTACTCAGAATTTAAAAAAAATATTTTTTTTTTTGATGAGCACCTTTTTGTTTATATTGTTAGGGGGATATGTTTTTTAGATGTTTTAGTATTTTTCCTATGTGTGGGTCAAAGAGTTGTATAAGCATGCCAAATTTCAACTCTCTAGGTTTAGCCGTTTGGCTACAATTTTTACCGAACAGACAGACAGACAGACAGACAGACAGACAGACAGACAGACAGACAGACAGACAGACGACAAAATGACGGTATAAGGGTTTTTTGGTCATACCTACAAAACCCTAAAAACGACAAAAAATAAATAATTGTTTGGGATTTTCTGATTTTGTGAAGTGACATTACTTGTAAACATCTAAAATACTACATTTTGTGATCTGGTTTTAAGTTATGGCGGTTTTCCATTGTCGATTATTTTAACTATATTGGGGGAAATAATGATTCCCGTGTTGTTTACCAAGGGGTAGAAATCTACAATGCTGGGCATATAATATTGTGTAGAGTCACTGAAAAAAACAGAGAGTTCATAAAGATTTACGCATTATGCCTACAAACTTGTGCATTACAAACCCACACACAATAACAGGAATTTTCAAGATATGTGATAATAAATACAAAATTGAAAATATTTTTTGTAGTCACTATCATTAAAATGTAATGAGCAAACTTTGATATAAGGGCTCACTTTTTTCCAATTTTTAAATTGTTTATCTAAACATCGCGTCGATTCCTAACCTCTTGCTTTCCCAATTTTGTTTCGAACCGTACGGTGTCTGATATTAGTGGAAACAAATGAAACGATATTTCCAGGTTTCTTCTTTTCAATGAATTGCAACATAGGCACACAACAATATGTATTATACATTTTTCAATGATTATAATAAAACTTTAAAAACAAACTTCATACAAAACCAATACACAAAACGAAATGTTATCTGATGTACACAAGTTCATGAAACGCTCACCAGATGGTAGGGTGCTTAGGCTGCAAATCCCTATACTCTTGCAAACAGCCAGCACTTCTTTTATTTTAAGAAATAAAGTCGAATAGAGTGGATTCAAATAGAAAAAAATACACGACCGTTACAAAATTCCGCAAACAAGATAACGCCAATGACGGAGACAAATAAAATATTTTTAAACAAAATGGGACAATTAAATAATATTTTTTATTGAATTAGTTAAGGAACGATTTAAATGCTATATATTAAAATATAAATAAAATGCTGTTTAATATAAATATGTCAGTCATAAATGACAGAAGGCAAATTAATTATGAATAGAAAAATAAATTTTTATATAAACACGTTGAAAGCTCTTAACTCACACAAGACTTCTACGGCTATGAGTAACAAACCTAACACCCCTATTATAAGTAAATTAGACCCGTCCGTAAAAATCATTTCTGCACAGTTTTATTGATGAACTCAACTCTATTTGAATCGACTCTACACATAATATACTTTTTTTATTTTTTTATAGAAAAGCACATTTTGAATGGGTTTGTTATTTTTGCTTATAATGCAAGAATATATATTTTTTTGAATATCGGTTTGTTGCTTTAAAAAATTAATATTTTTTTGTAGTTATTTATATATATAATTGTAAATTGTATACATTTAATTTTATTCGCATTATAACTGAATTTGAAGCAGCGTATCATCTTTTTACTAATACCCTTAAAACTTATTTTTTATAAATTGCTTAGAATAAAATTAAATAAAATTTTATTAATTTATACCAAATGTAGTAGACGTAAAGTCTGTAGACGAATTGTTGTGACCCCAAAAACTATAATACACCCGGTTCTGTTATTATGTGGTGGATATCTTCCGCAGCAAACCGCGTAAAAAAAATGCAAAAAAAACATGTTTAATTTGTGGGATTTTTTTACATTTTGTATCTTTATTTGTCACTGTCTGATAATTTCGTGATTCGTTTGCGGGCAGGTTCAAAATCACTTTCATCACTAGAAGCGTTACTGTCATCGTAACACGTAACCTTACGCTTCTTTAGTGTTGATTTTTTTTTTGGCAATGTAATCGGTTTTCATTCTATGCGCTGGTTGTTTGACTAGCCCCTTGGACAGTTAGTCGGACATAAAAAATCAGCTGTGGCCACCACAGAACCGACGGCCATCACAAAGTACTTGTTTAATTTATGCTGCTTTATCAAAAAATGTCTCTAATAAAAGTTGTTAGTTATTACTTTTATAGCAACTTTGGTTAAATAAATTTTTTCGAAATATTTCTGTTGCGAAATATTCGCAAAATTCTTAAAATCGACACGAGTAAACTCCCATTTCTAGTTAACAGATTTTTACTAAAAGTGGATCAACTCGTGCCATTGATGTCAAAAGCTTAAATATGAAGTTTCATAAAAATCCTTTTAGCCAAATTTGCTCTCCACGTGTACACAGACCGGTATTATCACAATACCTCCCTTATATATGTTGGCAGTTGATAAAAACTTCAGCCCACGGTGAAATTTTAAGGCTCGTTTAAAATCTGTATCATTAACAAAGAAAATGAACGCATGAAACGAGATTTAAGAGATATAATTTCCATTGATCATAATCTGTTTATCTACTGTTTATGGTGGTTGCAAAAAGTCATATTTTATTTATGGTTTTGTTAGAACATAAACAGGTTTATAAACGTGGCCCGGATATACGTATGTGATTTACCGCGTTGTAAAAACATCTATGTGATTTTACATAATTTATTTTTATTTCAATGAAAGTATATTTACTATCTGAAAATATATATTTCTTATAATAATAAACAATATAGTTGAAAAACGTCACAAATTGATATTTAAGCGAAAATATCTTAATATTAGATATTATTTAATAATTAAGGCATAAACATTATTGACATATTAATACCAAGAACTGAGAATGAAAAAATACCGTTCATTTCCGTTTGGAACGACAACGAAAAATACCATTTCCGTGCTTTACATTATCGTCATTTATATTCATTTGAAACCGGTTTCAACAAGATAAACCAGTCGTTCTACATAATACTGGTGAAAATAATACTGAACGCGCTAAAATGCATGTGTAAACACTAGTATTTTGTAGATGGTACACATGCGATCAGGGGCGGGCTTTGGCTTAGGCAAAATAGACAACTGTCTAGGGCCCGTATATTTTTTGGGCCCGCAAGACGGTTTTATTATACATTTTTTCTATTATTTTGTGTTTTTTAACTAGTAAGACCCGCAATGAGAACTTTGCCTAGGGCCCCGATTTTCCTTAGTCCGTTACTGCATGCGATACAACTAAATAAGCACTAACTGGATAGTGCGATAAGTGAGATATACTCTAAAGCAGTGTTTCCCAGCCTTTTTTTTGCACGGGACCCCCCGGAATTATGTAAATATAGTCTGCGGCTCCCTATACCGATTTTTCTTGAAAAAGAGACGTGCGGGTAAGTTGAGAAAAAAAAAAAAAAATCATGACTAAAGTCAATACTATCATTTGATTCTTTGGGTAGAATCGAATGGTAGTATTGAAAATTTCCGGAAGAAACCGGAAGTACAGGATATCAAGGACAATTTTGATTTTTTAAATGGGAATATATGTCATGTTGCATATTTTTGCATAGAGCTTTTGTAAGGAAACAACTTTTATTTATTTATTTTTTTTAATTTGTTCTACGGTTGACGAAAAATTTAATTCTTTATAACGACTTGAAAGTAAAGTATTTTTATTTACAAGTGTTCAAAGTACATTCCATTTTGATTTTAACACTTTCGCATCCTTAGTCATCTGTAGCTCGGAGCATAATAATAGTAAATAAAAATATTAACAAGTATTTCACTTTCAAGTTGTACCACTAAAATGAAAGTACAACTTGAATGTATACCTTGAATGTACCTCAAACGCGAACCGGTGTTATAGAAACGCATCGACGCATAGTTTACTTAGTTTATATAAGTTGTCAAAATAAGTATAAAATAAAATTAAAATAATAGGATCCCAACGCTTAGATAGTAAAAAAAGATAAGTATATTAGATATAATACTGTCATAAATCTGAATAATCTGAAATAATACTGTCATGAATCTGGCGTAATTTCCACGTCTGCATATCGCCAGGGTTTGGGATGCAGCCGTGTGTATTTAGCTCCACAAGTCTCTAGTATGACGTGGCTCAAAATGTTATTGAAGTTTACTATTAGTGGACCCTTGTCAAGAATTGACAAACCCCAAGCAATAATAATAAATAAAATATTTATTGTATTTATGTTATGAAGGGAATATTTTTATTAATATAAATGTAACATATTTATGAACAAAGTCATACATCACAAAATAATCGAGAAAATTGCAAATTATATTTATTTGAATTTTATTGAAATGAATTATTATGAGCTTACAAATAGTGTTAAAAATTACCCCCATTTTCATTTATGCATAATTGCACTCTTTTAAATAAATTATTCCTAACTTTTTAATATTCTCCCGTCAATATTAGCAATACTGTCTTGGATACTATTTTTTAAATGTTGTACATCTGGATGCATAATGTTGTATTTAGACTCTAAACTACTCCCAAATGTTCTACTCTGATATACTCTTGACAATTTTTGCATGTGGAATACCTTTGTCGAATATTTAATGGAAAAAGGCGCTGCTCCCTTATGAATTAACAAATGTTAAAGAAAAACTACCCTAAAACTAAAAATTATTTTAAATTCGACATATTTATTATACACTAGTAGCTTTACCCGTACTTCACTACTTTAAAACGAAGAAAGTAGAACATAACGCTCACAACGTTAAAGTTAAATATATAAAACGATAATATAATTTGCAATTAACTATTAGACGATGGGAAATACATAAATCTCCAGCATTGTCATCTATTGGTCAGTTTTGCACCAAATAGCGACATACATGTACAACATTTCTGTGCATGCGTACACTTTACTCTGTGATAACTTCGTTATTATTAATCTTTGATGTATAGTGTTAAGTACATTATGATTCTACGTGAAATACTCTAATTTGTTATTCTAAAATAATTGATACATCACTATAAAACTCCGATGTTATGCACCCACAAACTTTATAATACAAAAACTATTACGGTTATTTATTAAGTTCCAACATGGGAAACCAACAAATCAGTGTTTCGAGTGACTTAATAATAGATTTCAACGATTTGTACAAAGTGCCAAACACAAAACAAATTTTAATACAATAATCTATAAGAAACAAAAAAAAAATAAAAAAAAAAAAATAAATAATAATAATAATATAATAACAATAAGAATAATAACAAAGTGAGAGAAAAAAAAAAAAAAAATACAGTAACTGGAATTGAAAGAGAAAGTTGCAGTCAAGTAGTACCTAGTACTTTGTAAACAATCTTTTACAACATTAGAATAATTTTTAAAAGACATATTGAATATATCTAGATCGCATCTAGATTTTGAAATACAACTATAACTGTTACACATCCGATGTATTGGTGAGTTGATAGCATAGTTAGTAGTTTCAAAACTCAAATTGAATAATTCATGTGATTGTGTGTTGTACTTAGGGACACTGAATTTTATATTACCTAGTGTATTTGCAGAATTATATAAACTATTTACAATTTTATATAATTGTTTCATATCAAGTAATTGTCTACGGTTACTGAGACTAAGCATATGAAAGTATTCTAAACGAGCATTGTAATAGTTTAATTCGTTAGACTTATTTATTTTGTGACTCAAAAATTTTAATAGGCGGCGTTGAATACTTTCTATTTTTGACTCGTTATTTTTATAGAAGGGGTTCCAAATGGTACTACCATATTCCAAATGAGATCTAACGTATAAAGTAAACAATCGGCCCAATTCTGTAAGCAAGTTACTAAGAAAAAGTTACAATAAAAGTTGCTAAATACAAGGTCAGTAACTATTTTAGTAACTTTCACGAAATTCGTATTCCGTAAGAGAAAAGTTGCTATGAAATTAGTAACTAGTTGCTAAGAAAGTTATTATGGATAACAACTAACTGAAAGCAGTTGCTACACTTAGTAACTTCAAAATAACTTGTTAAAATCGTGTAAAGTCGCAATTTCTCTGTTTAATAATGAATTATTTCAAGCATTTTACAATGAAGCGCAACATAGAGACAATAATTATAGAAGGATTTTTATTTTATTTTCTGTATAGCACAAAATTCTTCGAGTTCTTTTTTTCAATTTCTATTTTTTTTTTTTTTTTTGTTTATTTACATTTGTTTTATAATAGTATAACAGTACAATATTTTTTAAATGTATTAACTACGACTGTCAATAGAAGCCGCGCACACAAGGGGGTGGTCGACGAGTTCAGACCCCCTCCCCCAAGGATTTGAAAAATCAAATACTTATTAGTAAAAACTAAGCGATTGCAAATAAGAATCACCTTTTTTATTACTAAAAATTAAATTATAATCAAAATTAAATAAATATATAAACCCAGTCCTCTCCATAAAAACGCAACAATACATTTGTATTATATTACAGATATTTTTTCGAAATGGACCCTTCCCAGATCAATGTTTTAAGTGCGCGCCTGTTCAATGGCTATCCGAACTTCTTTAACTGTATTTCACCCAATTCATTTAAATTTGGACTATAACTTGCACCACCACATAGAAAACAGTAGCCACATAGCACATCACCACAGCACCACCACTCGTTCCTGTCAATTATTTTTTAAACACTCGTATCACCGACCACGACCGGGTTATTTGCCAGGAAATTCAACAGAATTTCCATCTATTTGCAATTCTTTTTCTGATTTTGTTTATAAAACATTTTTCGTTTAACCTCAGAAACTCACAACATAACTGTCAAACTCAATTAAAAACGAATACCTCGCCTGCGCAGAACGTAATCTGCTTCTAGCTTCACGGTTCTTTGTAGCAACGTTACTAAATATAACTTGTTATAAGAACGTTGCTTGTGCTTATGCTTGGAGAATACCAATTGTTTGGCGATTGATAAGAAAGTTACTATAAAAGTTATTTCGTAGCAACGTTACTCAGTAGCAACTAACCTAGTAACTTTTTACAGAATCGGGTCGATTAATATATTAGTTTTAATATTGAAAAAGTTTTTTGAAATTCTAAGTACAAATCCTAACATTCTATTAGCTCTGATGACTATATGATCTACGTGTTTATTAAAAGACAATTTATCATCGAACACAATTCCGAGGTCTTTAATGCTAGGTACTCTTTCCAAAGATTGAGAGCCTATTGTATACTCGGCGTTAACAGGGGTGTGTTTTTTCGAAAAAGTGATTACGAAACATTTGTTTAAGTTGAGGTTTAGCAAATTGTCAGAGCACCATACGGCCAACTTGTCTAAGTCAAGGCAATAATGTCATTCGAATTATTTATACGTTTAGCGATTTTTAGATCATCAGTGAACAGTCAAAATTTTGACGATATTACTTCACAAATGTCATCTATATAAGACAAAAATAATATTGGACCTAAAACAGACCCTTGGGGCACACCGGAACTTATTTTAATTTCTTTAGACATATATCCATTAATGGTTACGCATTGTAATCTTCCTTTTAAATAGGAATTTATAGTTTTCAGGATATTATTGCTAATGCCAAATCGTCTTAATTTCAAAATTAATAATTCTATAATAATCTTATCAAATGCTTTGGCAAAATCAGTATAAATTACGTCGACTTGTGAATTATTTGATAAAGACTTACTAAGAAATTCGGTGTATTCTAAGAGATTGGTAAACGTAGATTCATTTGGAACAAATCCATGCTGGTTAGTTAATAACTGTGGCATAATGTGGTTAAGTAAACACTTGTTTAATAGGGTGTCCAAAAATTTTGCGAAAATTGAAAGTTTAGAAACAGAAAATTATCCAATACACGATATTAGTGCATTATAGGTATATGCTCTCGCGGACTTTTTTAGATCTAGTTAAGATGTACATTTTTTGTCTATATTATATCAATATATCTCTTAAAGTTTAGCCTACGTAATCAATTTAAACTGCACGGAGAGTGACAAATGATGGTTTCCCCTCATAACGCCCTCTAAGGGGTCATGGACGAAGTTGGAACCCTCACTAAAACCTTCCTCCGATTATTTTAACCCCTGTACTAAATTTGGTGAAAATCGGTCCATTCGCTTTGCATAAAGGTCAGACAAACAAACAAAAAAAAATAGAAATTGATTTTTATATATAAATATAATAACGGTGTTGCATTTAACCGCAACACCGGTTTAAATGCGTGGTAAATCGTTAACAAGTTTGAACAGCATCAGCTGTTTGCCCCCACTACTAACGAACTCGAAGTTAAAGGTAGGCGCCAGTGGCGGCGAAATTATGAAATAAATAAATAACTTTCAATAATAAAAAAAAAATACTCATTTTGATATTATTTATCAATATTTGTATGCCTATAATATGTAATAATTTAAGTTTTTAGTAATATTTTTACATAATATAACTCTATTAATACAACATTTTATCAACTATATACTGGCTGCCTGGCTTTGCTCGAGAACAATTTGTTATTATTGGTCTAAATTTTTTTGGAACTTACTATAAACATGTAAGGCCAGAATAAAACTGAACAGGATTACTTATCTGAATGCCTCTTTATAGACAATGATATTGGTTTAACTATTAGACGCTAGAAGGTAAAAGTTGTTGCTCGAACTGACATTATTTTACATTGCCAGCGCCCAGAAATATCATTATATCTTGGGAATTACTGAACAGATTTAAAAAATTCTTTCAATTCTGAAGTGTTTAAATCGTACACCAATTATGCTGCTGACTAAACTGTTGTCACTGAAAATTTCAAGAAAATGCGTTAAATATGAACGGAAACATGGATTTCATTGTACTCCGATTTTAACAAAACACAGACCAAAACCGGACTAGGATGATGTAGATACTGACAGAAAACCACCGCATGAAAAACGGATCAGCAGTTCTAGACTAATGCGTTAAATATAAACCGAAAAGTTGGAGTTTTATAACCCACGCGCACAAACTACTAACAAATTTTTTAATTTTTTTCAATTTTGATGAAACCTATGTTGTCGTTGATACATAGCCGAAAACCTGACCAAATGATGTAGCTACAGAGATAGAGAGAGAAAGAAAAAAAAATGCATGAAAATCGGATCTGCAGTTTTCGAGTAAAAGGCGCACACACGGATATACAGATAGACAGACAGACAGACAGACACGTTGCCTTTTATATATAGAGAAATTTAGACAATTGAATAAGATAATACTAGATTTAAAAATTACCCCTTATTGTTAGGCATTCTTTGAAACGTCTCCACACCAATAATGACTAAATGAAGTGATGAAACATTTCGCCTAATGGTTTGTACAACAGTGACTGTATTTACCACAGTGGCGATATACAGGTTAACATTTTGTATTGGTCCTGCCAGAAAATGGCGGAGCTAAAGTATACATTGCTTATCCTATGAAAGTTAGTGAGTTTACACGTTTTTATTAACATTACAATTAGCCTCAACCAAAACGTACTAAGGTATTTATACAAATATAACCTGCTATCATATAAATGTTCCGAAATGAAACAAATAAATAACTGTGAAGAAGATGAAAAAGAGCGATGCTATTAAACATTACTGAGGCGACATTTGGCCAAGTCTAAGTCCAGCCAAGTAGTTTATTTGATTCATAACAGCAAGCATCTGTCTCTCTCTTACTGAGCTTATGCACACAACTGCATGAGTAGCACATTTCGCCTTTCGTAGTATAAAATCATATAATGTCTCCACATTGTATTGTTTAATTTATTTTTTTATATAACATTTCTATTTTGTGATAGTAATACTTAGAACTTTCATAGTTGGGTTTTTCATTCTATTTTGTTATTCTTTATTTTTCCAACCACGAATTAATTTAATTTATGAACATTTTGAAGAAAAACAAATTTATTAGTTAGTTTCTTATATCATTAGTTAAGTTATTAAGTTCCATGTGTCATTATTAGAAAACTGTTAATATACAAGATACACTCATCAAAATGGTCTAGGGATAGTTAATGAGATTGGGAAAGGAATGTTTGTTTGTTACTTTATAAAGATTTTGTTAATTGTGTGTAGGAAAGACTGCCCGTGTGCGGGTCTTCGTGGGATGCAAGAGTTCATATACACACCAGTTTTACCAGTGAAAGAACGGAAATCCCTTCGTAAAATGTTTATTATCTATTATCGTTTTCCTAATTTCATTAATTCTGCTGTCCTAGATTTTTACTAACTAAACCTAATCTAATTATCTAGTTTTTAGGCATACGGTACTTTATTATCCCCCACACATTAGACCATTAAAAATAGTGTAATAAACACCAGTAAATATGATCAATTTAGGTAATTAGGTTAGGTTTAATTAGTAAAAATCTAGAATTAGTAAAACGATAATAGATAATAAATATTTTACGAAGGAATTTCCGGTCTTTCACTGGCAAAACTGGTGTGCATATGTACTCTTGCTTCGTGGGACCAACCTTTGCTAGAGCCGAGCCCAAACACCGCAGGTGTTGATGAAAATTTGCATATCTGAGCGATTTGGGTTCGATTTTAGTGGGGGGACGGTCTGGTGAGTGTTTGAACACGGGTGGTTGACGCACGCACGGTTATCCTGTGTACATGCAATGGAGTTTTTATTGGGTACCAAATGAACATTAATTTCTTGTTTTTACTGAATATTCTTGGACCATTTTGATGAGTGTTTTATTACATCTTATTTTTTTTAACTTAATATATAATTTATTATTTAGCTTCGTGCGGAACTAGATTTTGAAATCTAGTGACTTTTAAGATTGAATGGAACTTAAAGACCAACTGGTTTAAGATCAGGCTTTATAAGACAACATGTAATCTGTTTTTTCAGTTTAAGTGGAACTAGATTTTGAAATTTTGAGACTTTTGATCATTTTGTTTAGCAAAAGCCCACTTAATTGTACAAAAGTGAGCTCGTGACAACTTAAGAAAATATAAGTTCCATTTAATTCAGCTTGAACATTTGGAATAGACTTAAGATTGTAGAATATAATATATTATTCATTTCTTAGCTTCGTGCCATACTAGATTTTGATATCTAGTGACTTTTAAAGATTGAATGAGACCGATTGTTTTAACACAGTAAATCGGGCTTTATAAAACAAATTAGGTTAAAAATGTCAGATTTATTAGAGCTTGATTTTTAAATAATAATTGAAATATTAACTTGGCATCTGTACAACATGACAAGAAGACATATGAAATTAAAATTTGACTTTTGAAACATAAACTGTCATATTTTGGGCAGAGTAGTAAACATAAAAAAAAACAAAATTATTTGTAATGTAGGCTGGTACTATAAAAAAAGAAATAACTATCTAGTTCCGCACGAAGATAAGCAATGAACTACATCAGGGCAAATTGACCGATGATTAAAAAATTTTAATTATTTAAAACAAAGTAATTTAATAATAAATTACACTTTTTAGAAAATGAATAAAGTCGAAGGGTATTTTTTAATCCACAATCTTCCCTTTAATTTTTTAATATTGTCACCCCTAGTATTCCTAATAAAAATATTAAATCAGAAAAACAAAATATCGTTTGGTTCTTATTCACTGATTAACATTGTGATATTTTATTAGTTGAAAACATTAAAATCGTTTTAAATTTCTTAATAACTATCTGGCGGTCTTTTCTTAAATTGCTTACTATATTTGTACATTTCATAATAAATACTTTTATTTGTTTAGTTTTCATTTAAATTAAGTACATTAAATACTGTAGATTATGGCCCTTATTTAGTTTTTAAGTAATATTTTACCACAGTACCCCTACTCAGACCATTTTAAAATCATAAACTAAATAGAACTGTATTGTACTGAATAGTTTGGTAACATTTGTCAAACAATAAAGTATATTCAGAAGTCTTCTTTCACTCAACATATTTCTGATAAATTACAGAATGAAAAAGTTGATGGTATTACGGACGAGGATAGTTTTTTAATTCTCGTGCGGAATATATGGCATTCCGCGCTAGTTGCACAATATACTATTACGATTCTAAAGTTTTATAAGTAATTATACTGTGAGTTTATTTTATCATAGAACATAGAGGTTTCATTTTTATAACAACCGTTGATTGACAACAATGTAAAATGCGTTTATTTTAAAATAGACTGCATACCTTACTTGATTATAGAAATAAACGCAAAACTTTTATTTTTTTAGGAAATAAATAGGAATGAAAAATTAAAAATATATTAATAAAACATTTTTTTAAATTTGGAAAACACATAAAATAGAAATAATCTACAACAAATTTTCAAATATTCCTCCATTCACTGCCAAACAATGCCCAAACGGTCGAAAAAAAATTGCATGATATTAATTAATTGCATCAGTCTTATCCTGTGGGATTCATTTTCTATTCTAGCTTTTAGTTCTTCAATAGTTAAATTTTGGCAATTAAAACTTTTGCTTTTCATATATCCTTAATAAAAAAAATCCGGCGACCTAGCGGGTCATTTCATTTCGCCGTCACGTCCAATCCAACATCGAGGAAATTTATGATTTAAAAATGTTTAAATTATTCTGGAATTATGCGCTGGGGCACCGTCGTGTTGAAATCACACTTCATCTTGAATATTTAGTGCATTTAATTTAGGTATTGCTCTATTTTCTAACAAATCCAGATATTTTTGGGCAGTAAGGTTTCTGTCTATAAAAAAAGGACCAATGATATGCCTTCCTACCAAATCTGTCCATACGTTTACCTTTTCTGGCCATTGTGTTCTGGTAGTATTATATAAATGAAGACTGTTGAAGCACTAGGAGAAGAATGTGTTGGTAAATAAATCGGCAACTTGTCTTAAACTAAGGTACCACAGTAAATGTACCTTAAAGTGGTACATTTCTATTGTACAACTTCACTAATTGTACTTCTTCCCAAGTGCTATACATTTCAACTTTTTTCTTTTAAGCAAAAATAATTTAAAACTGATACTAAGTATAGTTAACTTGTGACAAGTTGACATATATTTTTTTTTTAATTTCACGTTTATGGCCATTGCTACAGAGGCTGAACAGGATTTGAACCCGAGACAAAGTTGACAATTTCTGTTCTATTTTAAAATAAACGCATTTTACATTGCTGTCAATCAACGGTTGTTATATAAATGAAACCTCTATATTCTATGATAAAATAAACTCATGATATGTATATATATATATGTAATATAATAATATTGAAATTTTACCTAAAAGTGCAACTGGGATGGTCGCTGCTTGAATCGGAGTTGGATGAACATATTTCAATTCTCCTATTGCTTTTAATAAAGGTCTAGATAAATTCATTTGATAAAATGTGGCAGATTCATCATAAGCCGCTAAAGCATTCTCATCAAAAAATTGATCAGCTTCATCTTCTTCATCCTTCTTTTTCCTCACCTTTTTTTCTTTAATTCTGATATTGTCATGTTTTAATTCATCTTCAGATAACGAAATGTCAGAACCATGTTTGTCATTTTCATTTTCAGATTTTATTTCAACATCAGAGTCATCATCACCATTTTCACTTTGCTTTTCTGCTTTCTTACGAGCATTTTGGATTTTATCATCCGTTTTACTTTTGGCTTTACGTTTAACATATTTAGTTAGGTCATTCCATGTGTCCTTATTATACTCATTAGCTGAACTTACAAACTGGAAATCTGTATCAAAATCTGCTTTCTTTTTGTTTTTTTGTTTAGAAGGCTGGTACTAAAACATAAAGTTAAATCTTAGGTTAAAGAAAAATAATTTATTATTTCATTTAAATTTACTTCGACTTCTTCGTCTGAATCTTCTGAGTAGTCCTCCACTTCATCTTCATCTCCTATAGTTTTTATAATATCTGCTTTTACCATGTTTAATTTGAAAATCTTGAAATGTTGACATGTGTCAAACTAACCACACAATGTAACTTCACATGTAGCGCCAGATCGCCATGTGCGCCGCTGTGCGTGTTCTTTGCCTTCTTTCCTTGAAACTAAAATAAGTATAGTCCGTAGCAAAATTATAATTAGAGAATCAGAACACAAGCTCTGCAATGACGTAACTATTCTGGTAGCTAAAGCTATATTTATAATCCGTTTTATCGATAAAATTTTCTGTGTGAAAGAAATTAAGCAATAGAAACATGCCTCATATAATAAATGAAGTTAAATTAGATTTTAAAGATGTTTTACTAAGGCCAAAGAGATCTACATTAAAAAGTAGAAGCGATGTGAGTATATATTGATTTATTTTGATTTATTGTCTTTGGGTTGATTAATATATACTTTTTTTCATTTGAATTAATTTAAAAATATATATTTTAACTTATATAGCGTATTTTACCTATAAAATCACATAATTTCGTTAATTATTTTGATATCAAAAAATTTTCTGATTTAAAAGCGCGCCAAAATTAAATATTTAAAAGTAGGCGCCCAAGCCATTTTTTTTTTTTTTTTCTGTAAATAACAATTATTTCAAAAAGTTGTAATGCTCTTTTATTTTTTTAGGTGGATCTTTATAGAAATATTATATTTAGAAATTCTAAAAGAACGTATAGGGGTATACCAATTATGGCCTCAAATATGGATACCGTAGGAACTTTCGATATGGCCAAAGCTATTGCTAAAGTAAATAATTGTATATGTTATTTCAAGAATTGTTATGATTCTTTAATTCATTAATTTGTAGCATGGCTTATTTACTACAATTCATAAGTATTATTCAGTGGATGAGTGGAAGAAGTTTGCTACTGAAAATCCCAATTGCCTTCCTCATATAGCTGCTAGTTCAGGTACAGGCCAGGAAGACTACGAACGCTTATGTGATATACTCCATGCAATACCAGATGTTACATTCATTTGTTTAGATGTAGCTAATGGCTATTCTCAACATTTTGTAGAGTATGTTAGAAAAGTTAGAGCCGGCTTTCCTAATCATACAATCATTGTAAGTATATTTTATAAAGTTTAAATTTTATTATGACATTTCTAGTATTAAAAATATATATGCGAGTTGGTTAGAAAACTATATTCAAAAACACTTAAAAATACAGATTTTCATCTTCTTCTCTTTATTTATATTCAAAATGCCATTCTGCAGGATAATTGCTGAAAATAAGGTCACCTTGAAAACACAATGTCACAACATATGAAATGTTTTTACTTGATATAATTATAAAATGTGACATAAATGATACCTATATTTTCTATAGTTATATTTTTCTTTTTTTTTTTTTTTTTTTGTTACGGTAGCGTGGATATAATTTTACACTAAAAAACACAAAATGATTATGAATATGTACAGGGAAGGAGCATAGTATAAATTTTTATCATACCTAAAAACAAATCTCTTTATTTTCATTGATTTTTTTATGCGATTTTTACCAAATATGTGTCAAAAAACATTTGTCTTCCACCCAGAAGTGTTTGTCTTAAAATTATATTAATAGTGAACCGAAATAGTAATCTATTAATTTTTGATCAATAATTTTTTTAGTTATTGATTTTTTTTTAGTTATTTAAATGAAAGTTTTTAAGTAACAGTAACGAATAAAAATTGATTTAAAAAATATTTTATTTTGACGTGATTTGCTAAAAATGCGCCAAAAAACTTTTGTCCTCCGCCGTATTGCCCACAAGGTAGGGTGACCATTCGTCCCGCATTCTAACATTTTGTCCCGCATTTTAACATTTTGTCCCGCATTTTAACATTTTGTAACTTGTATTTGAGGAAATGAGGACTTTTTTTTGCTCTTCACTTGGATTTGGGAGGTGAGGACCTTTTTTTTTGCTCTTCACTTGGATTTAGGAGGTGAGGATTTTTTTTTTTTTGCTTCGTCCCGCATTGCCTTCTTAAGAAAATTGTCACCCTACCACAAGGGCTGGTTTAAAAATGTAAAAAAGACAAAATAATGTATATTGAAGTAAATCGGAATACGTTTTGATCAATTATTTTTTCCGAAAATATTGAATTTTTGAAAAAATATTTAAATAATTTACGGTTAATAATTTATTTTTACTGTAGGGTATTAAGTGGAACTCTTAATTCTTAGATTAACAAACACAAAATTATTTTCAAGGAGTTGTTGATTTAGATGCGATTATGGCAAACATTGTCCCAAATATACAGCATTCTGGCCCTTTGTTGACCTTTATCACTTGCTACATATATACCTACTTACGAAATTCTGAAATGTATGAATATTCATATTTTACATATAATAATAATAAATTATATATATATATTTTTTTTACATGCAGCTAAACCAATACTCTGATGTGAAATTCACTTTGTTTTTTCTTACTGCAAGACATGCTTGTTTACATTTTATAATTAGGTTATGAGTGCAAATTTTAATGTGGTCTACCTTCATAAAAATTCCAAAGCCAACTGTACACTTGTACTTATACCTAGGGTTACCAACCGTTCTACTTTGGTAGGATATGTCCTACAATTTACCTACTTGTCCTTCGTCCTACCTACTGTTAAAAAATATCGGAAATGTCCTACTTTATAGTATTTTTAAATTTGAAGACGCCTTTACCGCTGAGTCGACGTTTGCCGATGAACGCGATCGAGGCATCACGTTTTGACTAAATTTCTATGATGTCATTAAGGATAAAGCTTTATTAAAAAAAGCAGGTGCATCTAAAAAATATGATTATATTAAAAAAAAAAAAGAAAATGTGAATGTCAACCAATAAACATATCTAATTATATTTTTTATTACCATATATATTTAAACTTGATTGTTAATTATTTATTGGTTGTTTCTTATTAATTATATACAAAGAAAATTTAAAAATTTTTCTTATGATTTATTTTATATTTTTATTTCTAAAATGTGATTTTGTTAAATATAAAGAAAGATGTGAACCAATAAACATATAATTTAATTTTCATAACAGTAGTATTACTTATTATTTATTGACTGTTTCTTGTTAATTATATGTTATTTTGGATCCCATAATAAGGCCTTTTTTCATAATGAGGCCTTTTTGAAAAATTGTTTAATAATATATAATCTATAATAAAATGTTTTTATAATATTACTAAACAAATTTTAAAAAAGGCCTCATTATGAAAAAAATGCCTTACTATGAAAAAATGACCTTGTTATGGGATTTGAACTTAATTAGGTACCTATATATTTCGCAGCATAATAAAAATTAAAAAAAAAAAAAAACTGTCCTACTGTGTCCTACTAAACTACTATTTTTAATTGAAATATTCTACTCTGTCTCGAGAGACATTTGGTAACCCTACTTATACCTACAAGTATTATTCTACAGGGTGTTTCAAATTAACTGAACGAGTCACTTCATTAATTTTTTTAATTTGCCGCAATTGTACCATAAAACTAGGGTACGATTACTATACATATTTGTTATTTCCGCCATTGTGCCATTTTGACATTTAGAACTGAGATTTTATTCAATAATAAAATAAGTCAGATTCTTAAAAATTACTTTTTAATTAGACAAAATGCAGGGAGTAATAACATATAACAAATGAAAGGAGTAATAACATATGCAAACTTCGAAAACTGTTGGCGTTAGTAACTCGCAATTAGTTAAGACACGTCGCTAGAGAAAAAAATAAAGGAGGGTTCTTTTCTACAGGGGTAAGGGTACTCGTACCTAAACTGGAAATACTAGTCAGATTATTTGCTAGTCATTAAATTATTATTGTTAAAAGTATATAGAAAAAAATCACGACTTGCAAATGACATTTGTCCATTCGAGCGTGCTAGTGAGTTTTTCGAGGGTTGAACATATATATGTTTATTATTATTATTATTATTATTTTTAATGTTTGAATATCAGTTTGTTTTATTTATACTGATTGTTTTAACACACAGGCTGGCAATGTTGTTACGGGAGAGATGGTTGAAGAACTGATTTTATCTGGTGCAGACATTGTGAAGGTTGGCATAGGCCCTGGATCCGTCTGTACCACTCGCATGAAGACTGGTGTGGGTTACCCACAATTATCTGCTGTGTTAGAATGTGCCGATGCCGCCCACGGTTTACAGGGACATATTATATCTGTAAGTTTCTTATGAAGAATTTGATAAAAGTAATTTCAAACTGTTAGCCAACTATAAATAATTGCATATACATTTAGTTGTCAGGGTCAGTTTTACCATGAGGCTACGGTTACAGTGCAAGCGTGTTCGCCCAAACTATACTTCGCGCGTACTCGACCGAATTAGGTCGACTGATTCAAGCAGTCAGAAGTAAACATGGGTGGCTACAGTAGAAGCGTATCAGTCGCGCGAATAGCTGGTTATCGCTAGAAGTTCCAACGGGTTTGTTTCCTTCGCGTGACTTGCGCGTTCTCCATGAAATATTAATTTATTTTTGTGAATGTGAAATGGATATTGAAAAATTTATATTTTTAGTTTTTGATAGATCACTGTGAGATCATTATGACAAATAAGACAAACAAAAAAAAATAAAAAAAAATAATAATAAATAAATAAAATAAATAAATTAGTTGGAAGTATTCAGTGAAATGACAATCTATGAATGTCAGGGCCGCCCTAACCCCAGGGCTATAGCCACAGGGCGCAAGCCTTTTGGGTCGGCAATTTTTATTTCTATCTATATATTAAAATTTGCAGGGATTTTTGATTTAATAGAATATTTTTAATTGCGTTAAAGGTTGTTGGAGAATGTTACAGATCAATAATTTAATAATATTATCAGTCAACAATTTTCTGTAATTTTTTAAATATATTTGTGGGTTTCAAATAACTTTTATATTTATATAGTTTTGTGTACTAATATTTAAATAATACGTCACCTTTTTTCGAAATGATTGTTTATAGTTTACAACCTTCGTCGAAAAATACTATCCTTGATTGTAATGAAATGCCACTTGATACACTCAGAGCCGCAGTAAGGGGGGGCGGAGGGGGCGACGGCCCTGGGCGCACTAAGGAAAAGGGCGCTGACGGGCTTGACTAAGGGGCGCCATTGCGAGGGCGAGGACCTTTTGTTTTTTTTTTTTTGCTTGTCACTTGGATTTTGAGAGATGAGGACCTTTTTTTTGCTCATCACTTGAATTTTGAGAGATGAGAACCTTTTTTATTTGCCAAGGGCGCCAAAACACGACTCTGCCCCTAGCGCTGGTTTCCTTAGTGCGGCTCTGGATACACTTGTCCCTTTCGAAAATTAAATCATGTTTTCCGTTGGCAGAACATATATTGAGAACCGCGGCAGATTTAATATAGCGGTAAAAATATACCACTAACATATTTGTACAATAAAACTTTAGCAACAAGTTGCGGTGTCATACGCAAATATGTTGATTGGTCGTCGAAATTTTAATTCAGATTGTTAGTATTGTATAAGATACTTTTGTAAACTCTACTGTTCTGCAGACTTTCTACCACGCCCAATTCACTTGCGAGAAAATCACGCGAAATAGCCAGAAGAAAACAACACCTACCTATTCGTCCGAACACGGGCGAATACGAACGAAGTGCACTTCGCGAGAACACGCTTGCACAGTAACCGCAGCCTTACGCGAATTTAAGCGACCATCTAGGTGCGCCGAAACTCCATCAAATTCTTACTTTTATTTACATATGTGCAGCATGTATATATTAGCTTTACTCGCGGATGAAATTTGTAACAAGGTATCAACAATTACGGAGTATAGCCTGTTTAAACGGAACTATATTTGAAATTCTTGTAACTGTTAACGTTTGATTGAAGCTTTTGATCATTTTATTTAGCAAAATCCAACTTCAAACATTAAAAAATTAGCTTGTAACAACTTAAGAAAAATAAAATTCCATTTGGTTCCGCTTGCAGGTTTGGAGCGGCATTTGGTTTATGGCCCATCTAATATAACTTCTTATTACTAATTTCCGCCGGGTTAAAATGGTTTCTTTAATATTTTTACAATTTTAGTTATTTTACAAGTTTTATATTTTGCAAATAGTCACGTATTTTTCTTTTATCTAAGAGATTATTTTTACCCCAAAAACGTCAAACCATCTAGTCACTACGACAAACGATTCCTGTATGTTAGCAACACTAACCAGTTACCTGTACATCTCCGAGCAGTTAATACATAGCAGTTGTCATACTTACTTAATCGTTGAGCCCTTTTACCATCTCTGGTATCGGGCCCATAGCACATTTAACATCATACCAATCAAAATACAAAATCAGTTAAAAACTCTAACACTGGCATTTTTTTATTTAAAATCCTGCAGACATAATAATCCCGTATTTGGTGACACTGGCGTGATTTAAAAAATTAACGTGGTGAACTAACTGCAATTTTATTTAAATTTTTAAATAAAGTGTTTATTAATAAGCTGATTGTGTCCAAGGTAACCAATTATATAAATGTGCTGTTATGGTCCTGCTGTGTTGGGTAGCTGCTCGGAGATGTATCGGTAACTGGTTAGTGTTGCTAACATAGAAGGATCGTTTGTCGTAGTGACCAGATGGTTTATGACCTTGTTAGGGTAAAAATAGTCTATTAAGTGAAAGAAAAATAGGTGACTATTTGTAAAATATAAAACTTGTAAAATAACTAAGGTGGTAAAATAAATAGAATTGTAAAAATAATAAACATTTTAAACCCGGCGGAGATTAGTAATAATAAATTATGTTAGATGAGCCATAAACCAAATGCCGCTACAAGCCTATAAGTCAATGAACAGATTTAATGCGCATGCCCAACTTGTAACGTGTTAGATATTCTTGTCAGCGCCAATGCTAAATTTGGGTGACTGATAAGATAATAATCACGGTGTAGTAAATTTAAGTGGGAGAACTCAGTTATTTAATTAAATTCAACGGAACTAACAATGCGTTTGTTTTGACTAGGAGTTTCTGCACTAATCTACAAACACGATTGACTTCCTATGAACAGGTTATGTATTGTCTGAAGGTTACCGCGAATAACAAACATCTTATCAGAAACAGTAACTATTCATCCTTAAAACACTAAAAGGAATATTGCGCATGTGTGTAGTGCTCTAATCTGTAAACTTCATCTGCAAATTTAGCTTATATTATATAATTAAAATTATATGTAATATGTTTGAAAAAAAAATCCTTGCGCCGGCCCTGCCAGCTGTATAGTTTGTAAAACTATGAAGCAGAGAACAAATTGAAAAGAGTTAGTTTCAAATGATATAAGCTGCATAAAAAAAATCTTGTTCAATTATTAATTTTATCAATTTATTATTTGCATGCATGTGCTGTGTGGCGATGAATGCTCATATTTTTTTATTTACAACTAACTTCTGACGAGGCCAATAAGTACATTTGATGAATATAGACAAGAGGGGAGTAATTACTCAGTAGTGACTCTCCACATAAATTATGGAATTAAGTCAAGAGGTTTGTTCCAACAAGTGTAATACTAATGTTTGAAGTTGCTTTTTGCACTATCTCAAAGTTCTTAAGTTCATGTGTCCAAATCGGATTAATTATTATTTTATATAGTATATAGTAACAATTTGTTCTCTAGGAATGGTCATTTATTAATAAATATTTCTTTCGAACTAAATTTTAAAGTAAATAGACAATTTATTCGTCGCATCAATATTTAAAAAATGATGTTAAGTGTGATTTTTCACACATTTTAGGATTTTGTAGGTATTTAATATTTGTAAGAAGCAACATAATAATGGATGTCTAGGAATAGGTACTGGTCTATAATCACATCAAAATCAAAAGATTTTTGATAATCACTTTTATTCGTTATTATATATTTTTTTTTGTTCGAGACCCCCCCCCACCTCCTTCGGATTTTTATCTTTTATCTCCGAAAATGTGCAGTCACCTCAGGGGTTGACTCAGCCTCAAGTATTTCATAATTAAAATAAGTACCTAGTCATTGAGGGCTAATAGGACCGGTCGCAACGTCACACTGACCACGTGGCTTTCAAATCTATGGCCGGCGGTCTAGAAATGGAGGACTTACGTTCTCTGCCCCATATACGCCTATCTAGGTGTTGGGATCCTATTATTTTTTCTTTTATTTTTTAAACAAAAATTAATAATGTGCCAAAAATCCCAGCGTGTTTTTCTGCATTTGCTCCGGATTCTTCTTTAGATTAATAAGAAGTATATTGATAAATGGCTTAATTTTTTTCATTTTCAAAAACGTATTTCTCACTATTAACAATGTGTTATTTGTTTTGTAAGTATTTTATTACTACAAATGATTTATATCTCTTTGATACTTTAAAAACAAATATCTAATGTAATAGTACAGGAAATGAAGCATTTTGGCTCGCAATTTTTTCGTCCAGCATGGAATTACGTGAAATTTTCACAGAAGGTAGGGAATAGCCCAAGGATCATTTTCTACATCATGCCGGTGTACGCTTAAACCTTGGGGGTGGTTTCCACCCCATCTCGGGGGTGGAAATTTTTTACTACATTTTAACTATAGGAATCGATGGGAAAAGTAATTCTAAGAAAAAAATGTTCTTTACGTTTTCTTCGTAAAACTGATATTTTTTGAGTTATTCGCGGTTGAAAGTAACAGTTTTTCGACGAAAAAATCGATGTTTTTAAAAAGTTTTTTGCGAATAACTCGAAAAATATGCATTTTATCAAAAAAACTGTAGAAATCAAAATTGTAGCTTTTAAAAAAACAAATAAAATCCTTTTTTTATTATTTTTCTACGACCAATACGAACCGAGATACGGCATGTTAATTGTTAACTTTTTTTCGCCAAATGCATAATTTGAAAGATTCAAAGTCAAATAACAGGAAAGATTTGCATTTTTCGAGGAAAACTCATTGAATCTTTTTTAAAGTATTTGATTAGACCTTTCAAACAAAAAAAGAAAAAGGTCTCTAGCATAAAAATTAAGGGACTTATGATCAAAATAAGGTCGGTACCTACTTTTTTCTACGAAAAAATCAGTGAAAACAACCCCCTATTTACCCCCCTAATTAAAATAGATCCTCACCCTTCTGTGGTTCTCTTCATATATGTATTTTCAGTACACCCAAGAAGTTTGACCAATTTAAAATGCCTAATTTTAGAAAAATTGGAGTTTAAAGAAAAAACGATTTTTTGCGATTTCGTATTTTTCACCCTTTTCTTCAAAATATCTCCGAAATTACTGGAGATACGAAAAAAATAATAGAGCACTAAATTGTAGCTTTTTTAATGACTTAAATTTTCCTGTGCATATATTTTCTGTACAGTGAATATTTGGCGAGATATAGCCGTTTAAAATCTCTATTTACAAGCGAACACCACCTTATTCGAGCCCTTCAAACTCACCCCATTTAATAACTAAGGGATCTTAAGGAATTTAATTTACATAGTCTTATAGCTCTTGAAAAGCCCTACAAAATCGTTTTTGAAAAAACTTTCTAAGACTAAAAATGAAGGACCTATGTTTAAAAAACCAATAAATTTTCTTTCGAAACATTCGAATAGCACGGTTCGGAGCGTAGTTTTCACTTCTAAAAATAAACAGTGCCCATGAGCATGATATAAAATTTGAAGTAGAGGGTGAGATGAGCCTAATCCCAAATTTTTATGCAAATCGATGAAAGACGAAATCATTTTTTTAGGATAAATAATTTTTTTTATATCAAGCTCTAACAAGGGTGGGTTTTTAAGGGTTGAAACATTAGAAATTGTATTCCAAAGCATGAAACAATCATTATTCAACTAATCCAAACCAAATTTTACCCATCTTAAGGTTTACAACGTTATTTTATAATTTTTGACAATTAGGGGTAGTTTTCACCCTTAAAAAATAAACAGTGCCCATGAGCATGATATAAAATTTGAAGTAGAGGGTGAGACGAACCTAATTTCAAATTTTAGTGCAAATCGATGCAAGATGAAATCATTTTTTAAGATAAATACTTTTTTTTACATTAAGCTCCAGCAAGGGTTGATTTTTAAGGGTTGAAACATTATGAAATTGTATTCTAAAGAATAAAACGATCCATATTTAGCTAATCCAAACCAAATTTTACCCATATTAAGGTTTAAAATGTTATTTTATAATTTTTTACAATTAGGGGTAGTTTTCACCCTTAAAAAACAAAAAGCGTACAACGGCACAATGTAGAAAATGAACTAGAGGGTGAAATGAGCCTAATTCCAAATTTTTATCCAAATCGATGCTGGACGAAAAAATTGCGAGCTTTTGTCATTTTTTGAGTTTCATTTCCTGTACTATAATTAAAAAATAGGTTAATTCACAGCGTATAATGGTATAATAAAATAACTGAACTCCTGAACTCTTAACTGATCTGAAGTGTTGAGTGTAGTGTGGTGTAGTGTGTAACTCGGTTCGCAACTATTTAAAAACATATTTTTTTTTTATTTTTAATTAAAAAAAAAAAAAAATAATATAATTTTTTCAAAACACAAAAACTGCGATATTTTTGAAAAACACAATCTGATAAAAAATTTCCCTTGTATGGTTCCGGATCAAATCAATGTACATTACCTGTAATTTTTTTCAGATTTTTATTTTAACCTCTTTGAGTAAAAGGCCGGACAAGAACTTTTTTAGCACATTTTTCGCAAAAATCGTGTTAAAATAAACGAATTTCAAAAAACTACTTATCGTTTCTTAATCTACAGCTTACTTTAGTACCACACAATATATTTTTAGAAAATATTTATTTTTTTATTAAATACATATTTGTTTATATTTATCTCGAGATGTGTTTTTTTCAACTCTCACTATTTTTCCTATATGTGCGTCAAAGAGTTGTATAAGCATGCCAAATTTCAACTTTCTACGTTAAGCTGCTTGGCAACAATTTCTACCGAACAGACAGACACATTAGTGACGTTATAAGGGTTTTTGGTGGTCATATAATAACTTCCGTTTCCGGTTTCAGACCTTCATAAAAAAACAATAAGGTTCTTCCCAATTAAAAAGAGAATTTTTTAGTACCACAACGAACTCTCTAAGTTTAACCGTTCTTGAGGTATCGTGTATACACAAACACACGCACGCAAGTACGCCCGCCCGCTATCACGCACACACACAGTGGTCATCAGACAAAATCTCGACATCGAACATTTTCGCGATTACAATACTTGCCCCTTATATATTAAGGTCGGGCAAGTAAAAAGAAGGATAAAATAGCCTGAAAAGATTAATAACAGGCACTAATTACAATTATTCTAATAACTTTCATCATTTGTTGATTTTTAGGGTTTTGTAGGTATGACCAAAAAACCCTTATACCGTCATTTTGTCGTCTGTCTGTCTGTCTGTTCGGTAAAAATTGTAGCCAAACGGCTAAACCTAGAGAGTTGAAATTTGGCATGCTTATACAACTCTTTGACCCGCACATAGGAAAAATACTAAAACATCTAAAAAACATACCCCCCTAAAAATATAAACAAATATGTGCTCATCGAAAACAAAATATTTTTTTTAAATTTTGAGTAGGGTATCAAATGAAAGCCCTTAGTACATGGATTAACGATCAAATTTTTATTTTTGCAAAATAAATTATTTTGATGCGATTTTTGCCAAAATTGTGCAAAAAAAAATTTGTCCCACACCCTGTAGCCCAGATGGATTAAACTAAAAATCTAAAAAAACTCTAAGTAATGTATATTGGTGTGAACCGAAATAGTAGAACAGGAATTTTTGATCAGATTATGTTTTCGGAAAATAACGCATTTTTTGTGGTTTTTAGTTCACAAAGTACAAAAGTTATACCAATGTAAGACAATCACATGCAAGGCGTTGCGATAGCGTAATGGGTTAGAGCACTGGTGTCGTAAGCTAAAATGCGCTGGAAACGAAGGGTTTCGACTTCGAGTACGGAGTGAATTTTATTTTTTCTGTTTTTTTTTCATTTTTATTATGTTGAAATTATTTTGTCAAAATTCTAGTTATATTTTGACAAATGTTGTATTTGATTTTTAAGAGCGTAAATTTAATAACCAGTCTTATTATATGATTAACAGACGATAAATTATTTTAAAAATATCGTTCATTTTGCCGTGATTACTACAAAGTAAAATTTGTCCTACACACTCAGCATACCGCCTTCACTTATTATATACCTGCTAAACCCTGAAATGTGTGAATATTCACACTTCACATCAATTTTTAGTAATTGTTGACATGATCTTTTTCCTAAGGTAATATCCAAATATTTCTTTTTAGGATTTTGTAGGTATAACCACCAAAAAACCCTTATAACATCACTCATGTGTCTGTCTGTCTGTACGACAGAAATTGTGGCCAAACGGCTGAACATAGAAAGTTGAAATTTGGCATGCTTGTACAATTCTTTGACCCACATATTTGAAAAATATATAGAGAATTATAAAAAATACAGCGCCGGATAAATATGTATTTAATGGAAAAACAAATATATATATATATATATATATATATATATTTAATTTGAGTGGGGTATCAAATAAACCTCTTAATGAGTGGAAAAATATTTATATATACATTTTTATTTTTGAAAAATAATTTTTTAATGGGGTTTTCACCAAAAATATGTCAAAAAACTTTTGTCCCCCACCCTATCTCCCAGAGGGGTTGACAGTTCAACAAGAATTTTTGATCAGATTAGTTTTTCGAAAAATAGCGTGTCGTTAAAAGAAATTGTTATTTTTTAATTTTTTTTGTTTAGTATCAAAAGAAAGCTCTTAAGACGTATATTAAGGATCGAAAAATAGTTTTTCATTTTTCTTTTTATACGTTTTTTTTTTTTTTTTTTTCAAAAATGTATTAAAAAATCACTCTTCCGCACACTTTAATCAAATTCTTTCTTTTATTTCCGAAACAAAATTATTAGATTTAGTGTTTCATAATTATTTAATATGATATTTTTCTGTGCAGGATGGGGGCTGCACTTGTCCGGGTGATGTAGCGAAAGCTTTTGGTGCTGGTGCTGATTTTGTAATGGCTGGAGGAATGTTTGCTGGACATGATCAATGTTCAGGTGATCTCATTGAGAAGAATGGTAAGAAGTTCAAGCTGTTTTATGGAATGTCTTCCACTACTGCTATGCAGAAACATATGGGTAAGTACAATTTACTGAAAAATTCTGAAAGATAAATAGTAATAATAATAATATAAGCATATCCTGTACAATGTTGTGCAAAGTTCCCTAAAAATGATTTCTATTTGTCGATTTCAACCCTCCAATTGGTTTTAATTTAACTTCTGCGATGTTACCTGCCCTTAGACAGTGCCGTGCGGTTGCATTTTGGAGCATTTAGGGAACATTGTAAAAAACGCTCACAAAAACACTGTAACGTCTCACTCACATCTTCATGTTCGTCTAACTGTCATGTCCATCTAGATGTCTTCAGCTACCTATATTTTACCGTAAACATACCATTCATGTCGCCGACCGGCGTAGCGTAGTGGTAACACATGTGCTCTGCGTTGCGAAGGTCTCGGGTTCGAATCTCGTTCAGGCATGGAAATTTTCTCAAATTAAAATTGTCCTGGCTAATTGCCACAGCAGCAAAGGCCATTAAATAATAAAAAAAAACATCATGTCTCACGGGGCGTCGTACACGTCGCGAGCGGGTTATTTGATTTTCACGGGATCCTGCAGTGATATATTTGCAGGATCTAATTTTGCTCCAGGAATGTTGCTATTGTGTAAGTCACAAATTAACTGGATAGTAATTGCAAGAAACAAACAAATCTGTACATAATTACCAATGTACCTAAATTTGTTAATTATTTAAGTACTTAAACTTAAGTCTGTTAATTTGGGGCAGGTACAAGGTGTCTCAAAAGAAATTTTATATTTATTTAGCTTACTGCGTAAACGCAACGTATCCGAGGGGCACGGGGGTTATGTCAATCGGTAGCCTGGCTCTTGGGAATGCAGTCGCTATGGAGCGTTTCTCGGGAGCAGACCACGCGTTATGCGTGCGAGAGTTTTACAAAAACGGTGATTCGGCGACTGTAGCGCGTAGAAAATTCTGCAGTATTCGAGGTTTTCGCCACTTAAATGATGCGCCAAGCATTCCTCTCATTCGACATTGGGTTAAAAAGTTTGAAGAGACTGGTACAACGCTGGATAAATCAAAATCCGGGCGACCTAGGTCATCAAGAACGGTAGAAAACGTGGAGAATGTTAATCAGTCTGTTCGTGACGAACCGAACCTTTCAATTCGGAAGCGCGCAAGTGCTTTAAATGTGCATAGATCATCATTACATCGCATTATGCACAAAGACCTAAAGCTGCACCCCTACAAAATTCAATTGGTGCAAGAATTAAAGCCCCAAGATGCCAGTCAGAGGCTTAATTTCGTAAATCAGGTGATTGAGCGATTTTCAACGTTTACCAACATTTTGTTTTCGGATGAAGCTCATTTTCATCTTAATGGCCACGTAAATAAGCAGAACTGCCGCTACTGGAGTGCAACGAATCCGAAACGCAAACATCAGAAACCCCTACATTCGCCTAAAGTGACCGTATGGGCTGCGATGTCGGCGCGAGGAATTATCGGCCCTTACTTTTTTGAAGACGAAAGGGAGCGTGCAGTTACAGTGAATTCAGAGCGTTATGTGGAGATGTTAGACAACTTCTTGGTACCTGAACTGCAAAACTTTCCTGGCTATAACCAAAGAACATGGTTCCAACAGGACGGAGCAACTTCACACACGTCCAATATGTCTCTGTCACGTGTTCGTGAAATTTTCTCAGGCAAATTGATCTCCCGGAGAGGTGACATAAATTGGCCTCCACGCAGTCCAGATTTAACCTCTATGGACTTTTTCCTATGGGGTTATCTTAAATCTAAAGTTTACGCCAATAAACCGACTTCACTGGCGCATTTGAAAGAAAATATCCGTCACGAAATGGCAGCCATCCCTGAGTCCACCTGCCGAGACATCATAAGTAATTTTACTGTTCGATTAAATGAGTGCCGAGAACGCGAGGGTCTACATTTAGACGATATTATTTTTAAGAAATAAATCCCCAAAAAGTGTATTTTAATAATTAATAAACATTTTTTCTTTATACGGCTTACTTTTTTTTTAATCGATCCACTAAATATAAAATTTCTTTTGAGACACCTTGTATAAAGTGACTAGACGTCCTACATTAGGTAGGACTGTCCTACATTTGGGTTCCTTGTCCCACATCGAAAACTGTCCCACATTGGACAAAATGAAGGCGAGGACTTTGCTCGTCACTTGGATTTTGGGAGGTGAGGACCTTTTTTTTTTTGCTCATTACTTGGATTTTGGGGGATCTGGTCACTTTAGGCAGGTATTAAAATACTATAAATTGAGTATAGGTACATTACCAAGGGAGTAATGATATGTAAAATGATGTATAACTATCCATTTAATAGAAGTTGCTACTTTATGCTGTATTAAAATTTAAATAATATTTTGCCTCCGAAAATAAACGTATTGAAAAAAATATGCTGGAAAATGTTTGGTAGGCTCTGGAGTATCCAACATATGTATGTTCTTAGTTCAGAAAATTTTGTTGTACTTTGCGTCCCCTGAACTTTACTTCAGGGGACGGGGGAGGGTAATTCTGGGGTAACTGAGAGTGTGAAGTACTTTTACTTGGAACAACTACTGAACTGTTCGGAGTAACTCGGAGCTACACTTTTCGATAGCTTGGAAAGCGCCTAATCTAACTGTTTTCGGCACCTAATTTAACAGATAGTTCTTCAAACCTTAGGCGCCTGTAGCGGCCGCTCCATTGCATAATGCCGCCGCACCGTTCTATTCTTGGAGTCCATTCTGTGAGTTTCTTACTCTATCTATCATACTTTGTAAGCAACATGTGCCAGTTCACTGCAATATCAAGCTTTTTGTGTATTGGCCAGTCTCAATTTTTTACTTTTCCTCAAAGTCTTGTTACTTTGTCTTTTATGTACAATATATTAATAGTATTTTCCTTTTTATAATATTCCAGTTTCTTACATGTGACAGCTTTTTAAATTTTTCATTAGTATTTTTGTTACGACCTAAGTTTGTGAATCGTACGTTACAATGGTCAGTAAACAAGAGCAGATAAGTAATATTCTCACAAAAATAAAAAATCAGCTGTGGCCACCGCAGGACCGATCGCCATCACAAAGTATTTCTTTAATTTATGCTGCTTTATCAAAAAATGTCTCAAATAAAAGTTGTTAGTTATTGCTTTTATAGCAACTTTTGTTGAATAATTTTTTTCGAAATATTCTGTTGTGAAATATTCCCAAAAATCTTAAAACCGACACGAATAAACTCCCATTTATAGTTAACCGATTTTTACCAAAAGTTGATCAACTCGTGTCATTGATGTCAAGAGCTTAAATATAAAGTTGCATAAAAATCCTTTTAGCCGAATTTGCTCTGCACGTGTACACGGATCAACAGACAGACATCATGCTAAAAATAGTCAAAACGTTATGTAGGGACCTCAATTCGTGGAGATCCATCGAAATTTCGAAATGTCAAAATCGGTATGATCACAATACCTGCCTTATATACGAGGTCTGTTCAAAAAGTATCGCGAATTTTGAATTTCCGCGGGTTGCGTATATTCGATTTTCGATTTTTTGTGGCGTTATGTTGGTACTCATGTCTCTCACTTATGCCGACAAGTTCGCCAATTTTGAATGTTCAGTTAATTTTTGTCAGTTGCTTTGCTTGCACATGTTTTGGCTAGTCTTCGATTTTTGCCTATACTAAAAAATGGATCAAAGAATCTGTATCAAATTATGTGTGAAAAACAAAATTAAGTGCGCGGACGCATTCCGAATGTTGACTGTGCCATATGGTTAAGCTACCTTGGACCGAAGCAATGTTTATCGGTGGTACAAAATGTTCTCAGAGGGCCGAGAAGATGTGAACGACGAAGAGCGTGCCGGACGCCCGAGCACGTCAACAACAGACGAAAACATTGATGAAGTGAAGAAAATAGTATTGGCCAATCGTCGAATCACCGTTAGAGAAGTTGCTGAGGACCTAAACAGATCGATTGGCTCGTGCCATTCGATTTTTACCAATGATTTGGGCATGAGACGGGTCGCCGCGAAATTCGTACCAAAATTGCTCAATTTAGACCATTCAAATAAGGCCAAAAACAACACACTAATAATGCCGCAGCCACCGTATTCCCCAGATCTGGCCCCCTGTGACTTTTTCTTGTTCCCGAAACTGAAGAGGCCCATGAAAGGACGACGCTACGCTAAGAGTGAGGAGATAAAGACGGCATCGAAGGAGGAGCTGAACAAGATCACAAAAAATGATTTTTTCAAGTGCTTCGAGGATTGGAAAAAACGTTGGCACAAGTGTATAATATCTGGTGGGGATTACTTTGAAGGGGACAAAATAGATATTCATGAATAAATAAATAATTTTTGAAAAAACACAAAATTCGCGATACTTTTTGAACAGACCTCGTAAATTACGATAAATTCGATTTGTATTATCATCAACAAATAAATCCAAGTGGCCTCTAGAATTTTAATTTAAAAAATATAGCACTGATTTTCAAAATTTGTTGTTGCTGTTAAAGAAGAACTAATTAAGAAAATTACAATTATATAAAATATCATTAATCGCTCATCTGGAAAAGATACATTTGACTGTCAACTAGTCTGTATATTTTTTTTACAATGTTATTGTTTTTTTTTTTTTTTAATAATTATTATTATGAAACCTAATATTAATTATCATGAAGCTTGATGAAAATACGATAACATTTTGATAACATCAATTTTGTTGACCACTGTATTTGTTATTGTATTATTGATTTATTGGCGTGATATTATTGAAAGGATTCCTGTGACATTATTTTTCTTATAAATTCCACAATTTCAAAAATATTTTTATATTAACACAATTTAATGTCAGTTATATAAAATTTACATATTTATGTGCGCTATTGTTTTATAACTTTAGTAATAAAACAAATTTATGATAATGGTGAATTATGTAACAAGCGAGGAATTTTACCATAAGTAATAAAATAATGTAAATTATTACACGAAATATCAGTAAATTCAGAGCCAGCGCAAACGGGCATGCTACGCATGCAGTGCATACGGGCGCCACGTCGAAGGGGGCGCTGACGTGAGATTCGAAAGGGCGCTTAATAAAAGTAAAGTGAAATGTAATTTGAGAAGTGAGGACCTTTTTTTTAGGTCTTTACTTGAAATTGAGGACTTTTTTTTAGGTCTTCATTTAAAATTTTAAGGTGAGGACCTTTTTTGATCTAGGGGGGCGCTCAAACCAATCTTACCTGCGGGCGCCGCATACCCTTGCGCCGGCTCTGAGTAGATTTGTTCAGTTTTGTCAGAAATTAGACTAAAGATGTATAAAGCGCTGACTTGTAAAAAGTTATTGTTTACATAACTTTAGATAACAATAGAGAACAAAAATTAGATAATTTATTATGAGGATCCTATACTCAGTCCGCGCGGCGCGTAAAACACATGTTAGGACTTGACGGATTTTACCTACGCTAATCAACTGATCAAAATTTAACAAAAACATATGTAAAGATAATATATAAATCTTTGATCCTGTTGATTGTTTTTTCTTAAATTCCTTCCTCTTTATGAATAATTGCACTTGCAAAGTAAGCAATTTGAAAGTAAAGAAAAACAAAAAAAATTTATGTGAAGTGTGAATTTTCACACATTTCAGGGTTTTGCAGGTATTTAGTAAGTGAATGATGATTATTTTGGATGCGAAAACAAATTTTATATTTAAATATTTTTTTTGTTAATTTTAATTCGAACGCCCAATACCATTATTTAAGTTTCTAAATATGTGCAGTATTTTTTTTTTTTTAGCAAGGTTCATTAAGAATTTTAAAAATTGCGCCTATGCTTCCATTGGTTGTTATAAGTTCCGTCCCTCTGATTTCGTGTACATTGAAACAGAATTAAATTATAATTTAAACAATTTCCACTGGTTATTAAATTTACGCTTTTAAAAGTTAAATGCAACATTTGCCAAAATATAACTAGAATTTTGAAAAAATTATTTAAACAATATAAAAATTTCAAAAAATCACAAAAAATGCGTTTTTCTCCAAAAACATAATCTGATCAAAAATTCCTGTTGTACTATTCCGGTTCACACTAATGTACATTACTTAGAATTTTTTCAGATTTTTAGTTTAAACCATCTGGGCTACAAGGTGTGGGACAAATTTTTTTTTGCACAATTTTGGCAAAAATCGCTTCAAAATAATTTATTTTGCAAAAATAAAAATTTTATCGTTAATCCACGTACCAAGGGCTTTCATTTGGTACCCTACTCAGAATTATAAAAAAATATTTTTTTTTTCGATGAGCACATTTTTTTTATATGTTTAGGGGGATATGTTTTTTAGATGTTTTAGTATTTTTCCTATGTGCGGGTCAAAGAGTTGTATAAGCATGCCAAATTTCAACTCTCTAGGTTTAGCCGTTTGGCTACAATTTTTACCGAACAGACAGACAGACAGACAGACAGACAGACGACAAAATGACGGTATAAGGGTTTTTTGGTCATACCTACAAAACCCTAAAAAAATGAAAAAATACACAATGCAAGCAAAGTTTAATGTGTCGGTTGTACATACATACACAACTGTGACTTATATTAGTTAGTAGTACTGCAAAATTTGGATAGTCAAAATGATTTTTTTTTAATTGAAAATATGCTGCCTCTAGCGGACAGAAGTCTGAACCTATAAAACTCCGCCCCAAGTACAGCCAAGTAAGAAAAGTGACAAAACTTATCCAAGGTCATTATTAGCTTTCGGAAGATTTATTTCATAGATTATTTCATTATAAACATAAGATTTTAAAATATTTTAGAGGGAAAAATCATTTATAATTTATTTACCGATCTTTTTAAATCTTCGTAATTAATTTATCCCAATTTTTAAGATCAGAATGGTAACCAGACAACTGGGGCAGTAAGACAATTCGGGCCGTTCACAATTGGGGCTTTTCACAACTGGGGCCATTAACAGCTGGGGCAATGGACAATTCGGGCCGTACACAATTGGTGCTTTTCACAACTGGGACCATTAACAACAGGGGCGATGGACAATTCGGGCCGTACATAATTGGGGCTTTTGACAACTGGGGCCATTCACAACTGGGGCGATGGACAATTCGGGCCGTACACAATTGGGGCTTTTCACAACTATAAGAGCTAGAAGAGCTAGAGTCTTCTTTTGTTTAAAATTAAAAATAATTATTTTAAGAGTTGGATTAAGTACATTTTGGTGGGAATTAGAATAAATAAAAAAATTGTATTTTAAGGGTTGGCTTAAGAAAATTTTCGTGATTATTTGATTAAAAAGAAATTGTATTTTAAAAGTTATATTAAGTAAAATTTAGTGCTCTTTTGACTATATAAATAAAAAATGTTTTTTAAGGGTTGGCTTAAGTAAATTTAAGTGTTCTTTTGAATAAATAAATAAAAAATGTATTTTAGAGTTGGATTACATACATCAGGGTTGGCCAAACTTTTAGACGTTGGGGGCGACTTTTTTGGTGAAGGTGTTCTCGCGGTCGACTACGTTTTTTTAGAAGGTACTTACGAATTGGTGTTATTTTTAAGGAATTTTTAGGTACACAGAAATCGACGTTTTTTTTTTTTTTTTTGAAGGTACTTACGCACTGATGACGAAGACATTTCACTATGACTGTTATTAAATTACATATAATAACTATTTTCTAGAACTGGTCCTGAATTTTAAAACATTTAAGAAAATGTAGGAAAAAAAAAGAAAATTATTGTTTTAGAATTTTATTAAAATAAATTAAGAGCTAATTTCTCAAAAACAAAAAACAAAAAACAAAAACAATGGAATTTTTTTTAATTTGATGACACTTGATATTGCATTGTTTCGATAAGTTTGACAAAATTTGGCTCGTATGAACTTAAACTAATTCTTAAACACGATTAAAATATAGATCAGATAATTGTAATCTGTTTAGTTTTTGCTGCATTCATGCAGGAAAATGCTCATTCCCATAAATATGTTGAACCAAAAAAGGCATTGAAATATGCAACAACTCTCCAAATGTTTGGATATTTATCCCTGCTTATTAATTCCCAAAAGCTCACATATGAAGCCATTGATTTTAAATGTACATCGCATTTAATATGAACTGAAATAATTCTTTTTAGCTGTGTTTTCTGCAGAAATAAGTTTTTATTGAAAATATTTTTTAAAAAAATCTACTAATTGCAGAGAATAATTTAGAATTTTTACTTTTTTATTATTATTTTTTTATTTAAGTACGCTCTGAATTTATCCCTATGATTGTCAATGTTGAAGTCAGCTTCGCGGGCGACTTCCAGAGGCCTTGCGGTCGACTTGTCGACCGCGGTCGACGCCTTGGCCGTCCCTGATATACATATTAGTGTTTTTTTAAATAAATTTAAAATTTTGTATTTTAAGGGGTGGATTAAGTTAATTTTAGTATTCATTTGAATAAATAAAAAAAAAAGCTTTTAAGGGTTGGAACTAAGTCATTTTTAGTGTTTTTTTAAATTAATATTTTTTTTATATTTTAACCGTTAACCGCTTATATGACGCTTGAGAGGCGCTATGATAATTAAACTAATAATTTTAACTCCTTATTATCAATATTTAAGAAAATCCTTTTTAGTACCCTTCCGATAAAATGTTGTAATATAGAATTCATTATAAAATTCGCTTAATGTTCACTATAACATTATAAATTTTATATTTTGTTAAAAACTACGTCATCCGTCTACATGGCGCCTTAGCGGCGCTGGCGGCGTTCTAACTGCTGGACATTTAAAATCCTCAGATGTAAGCGTTGATCGTTTGTGGAGTAATAAATGGACCTCCAATATTTCGAGCTACTTGTCAAAATACAGATTCAAAGAGATAATACGTTTTATGAGATTCGATGATAAAAATTCCAGACCACAGAGACGAGCAACTGATAAACTGGCTTGTACAAGGTGTCTCAAAAGAAATTTTATATTTTTTTAGCTTACTGCGTGAACGCAACGTATCCGAGGGGCGCGGGGGTTATGTCAATCGGTAGCCTGGCTCTTGGGAATTCAGTCGCTATGGAGCGTTTCTCGGGAGAAGACCGCGCGTTATGCGTGCGAGAGTTTTACAAAAACGGTGATTCGGCGACTGTAGCGCGTAGAAAATTCTGCAGTATTCGAGGTTTTCGCCACTTAAATGATGCGCCAAGCATTCCTCTCATTCGCCATTGGGTTAAAAAGTTTGAAGAGACTGGTACAACGCTGGATAAATCAAAATCCGGGCGACCTAGGTCATCAAGAACGGTAGAAAACGTGGAGAACGTTAATCAGTCTGTTCGTGACGACCCGAACCTTTCAATTCGGAAGCGCGCAAGTGCTTTAAATGTGCATAGATCATCATTACATCGCATTATGCACAAATACCTAAAGCTGCACCTCTACAAAATTCAATTGGTGCAAGAATTAAAGCCCCAAGATGCCAGTCAGAGGCTTAATTTCGTAAATCAGGTGATTGAGCGATTTTCAACGTTTACCAACATTTTGTTTTCGGATGAAGCTCATTTTCATCTTAATGGCCACGTAAATAAGCAGAACTGCCGCTACTGGAGTGCAACGAATCCGAAACGCAAACATCAGAAACCCCTACATTCGCCTAAAATGACCGTATGGGCTGCGATGTCGGCGCGAGGAATTATCGGCCCTTACTTTTTTGAAGACGAAAGGGGGCGTGCAGTTACATTGAATTCAGAACGTTATGTGGAGATGTTAGACAACATCTTAGTACCTGAACTGCAAAACTTTCCTGGCTATAACCAAAGAACATGGTTCCAACAGGACGGAGCAACTTCACACACGTCCAATATGTCTCTGCCACGTGTTCGTGAAATTTTCTCAGGCAAATTGATCTCCCGGAGAGGTGACATAAATTGGCCTCCACGCAGTCCTGATTTAACCCCTATGGACTTTTTCCTATGGGGTTATCTTAAATCTAAAGTTTACGCCAATAAACCGACTTCACTGGCGCATTTGAAAGAAAATATCCGTCACGAAATGGCAGCCATCCCTGAGTCCACCTGCCGAGACGTTATAAGTAATTTTACTGTTCGATTAAATGAGTGCCGAGAACGCGAGGGTCTACATTTAGACGATATTATTTTTAAGAAATAAATCCCCAAAAAGTGTATTTTAATAATTAATAAACATTTTTTCTATATACGGCTTACTTTTTTTTTAATCGATCCACTAAATATAAAATTTCTTTTGAGACACCTTGTATAAGAGACGTTTGGGAGGGTCTAAATAAAAATCTCGGAAAATATTATATGCCAGGTTCTAATATAACTGTAGATGAACAATTAGTTGGTTACGATGGGAAATGTCCATTCAAACAATATATGCCATCAAAACCAGAAAAATATGGTATGAAAATATTTTGGATCAATGATTCAGAAAATGGATATCCTCTAGGCGGAGTTCCTTATTCAGGTAAAGAGGGTAACGAACGAACGACAAATCTCGGAGAAAAGCTTGTTGAAAAGTTGAGTACACCATATTATCACACCAATCGAAATGTGACGTACGATAATTTTTTTAGTACAAAACAATTGGCTTTGAATCTTAAAAGTTCTGGACTCACATTGTTAGGAACACTTCGAAAAAATAAGCAATATATTCCAAATAATTTTCAGGCAAATCGTTCCCGGGAAGAATTTTCTTCAATTTTTGGGTTTACCAAAGCACTCACATTAGTCTCCTACGTGCCAAAAAAGGGTAGAGCTGTTATATTACTATCTTCTATGCTTCACGATGATGCTTTGACAGAAAATAAACAAAAACCTGAAATAATAATAGATTACAGCAAATCTAAAAGCGGAACTGATCTACTGATAAGATGTTACGATCGTATACCTGTAAAAGAAAGTGTACTAGATGGCCTATGGCTTTTTTTATGAATTTATTGGATATAGCTGGATTGGCAGGATATATAATCCATACAAATATTTATAAACAATGGAACATGGAAAAAACGATAGACGAAATATCTACCTCGAAGAATTGAGTGAAGAATTAATCATGGATCAAATTCAGCGACGTCTCTCAAACATACGGAGTAAATCTTTTAAGAAGAATATTTCTACATTATGTGGTCTGGACGAACCTTCGACATCAAACTCACAACCAAAAAAGAAACACCGAGCGCAATGCCATTTATGTGAATCGAAAAGACAAATTTTTCAAAATTGCGCATATTGTAAGAAAAATGTTTGTAATGATCATTCAAATTTGATATGTAATAATTGTGTTAATAAATAATTTAAATTATAGTAGATATACTTTATGCACTATTTATATCTTTTATTTTCGAATTTTTCTATATCAAATCACAAAAAATATAATGGTTTTACTACAAGCGCCGGTAAGGCGTCGAGACAACTGATGGCTGACAAAATTCATATAGTCGGTTAACGGTTAAGGGGTTAAGTGGCGCCCCATATTTTGTATGCGCCCGAGGCAAAGTGTCTCCCGAAATCTGCGCCCCATATTTTGCGGCGTCCGCGGCAAAATCCCAACAAGCGGATTTAACGACTCGGGACACCGTCCGGAATCCAGCGCCACCAACCGCTCGGTTTCGCGCGCCAGGAAGGGCGTATCTCGGCCCTGGGAGCCGTGCAGGAGCAGCTGGGATTTTTTTGTTGGGATTTTGCCGCGGACGTGGCAAAATATGGGGCGCAACTTTTGTGGGGCGCTTTTGCCTCGGGCGCAGGAAAAGAATGGGGCGCTGCTTTCGGAGGATGTTTTTTTCTGGGCGCGGCCAAAATATGGGGCGTCGGTTTCGGGAGGCACTTTGCCTCGGGCGCAGCCAATATGGGGCCCCTAAAATATAAAAAAAAATATTTATTTATAAAAATACTAAAAATGACTTAGTTCCAACCCTTTAATGATTTGTTTTTTGATTTATTCAAATGAATACTAAAATTAACTTAATCTACCCCTTAGAATACAAAATTTTAAATTTATTTAAAAAACACTATTATGTATATAATCCAACTCTAAAATACATTTTTTATTTATTTATTCAAAAGAACACTTAAATTTACTTAAGCCAACCCTTAAAAAACATTTTTTTTTATATAGTATAATGTATTTATGTATTTACAATAAATAAAATTGAAATTGAAATAGTCAAAAGAGCACTAAATTTTACTTAATATAACTCTTAAAATACAATTTCTTTTTAATCAAATAATCACGAAAATTTTCTTAAGCCAACCCTTAAAATACAATTTTTTTATTTATTCTAATTGCCACCAAAATGTACTTAATCAAACCATAATTTTAGAACAGAATCAACAAATAATTTGTGATCTTTACTTACATTTTTATTAGATTTTGGTCGACTGAATAGCATGAGTAAAATCTGTCAAATTATTAAATATGTAGGTATGATCTAAAATCTCGCTTTTTCAGTTTTTGCCCATACTATGCAACTGAACAAAATCAAATAAATATTTATGTAAAGATAATATATTATTTGTTGATACATATACTTATCAAGGCATTGTAATCTAGTTGCTTGCTGTACGCACAAATTATAAAACAAAGAAGATAGCGGACTCCCACGTTACGGCTTCGGACAGCGATAGTTGCGACATTCGTGGTTGTAATATGAACTAGGATTACATAGTATGCAACCCGCAGTGCACACAAATATATTTTTATATTTTAAATTGCTATGAATCGCGCGATCATTAATTTTCTACCAAAATTGAAAAATAAAATGTAATTTTGGTAGAAAATTAAAGATTGCCTTGAACCGAAAATTATCATTAATTTATTTACAACTCTCCTATAATAATTAATTTCCTAAAATTAAAATTAATTACAATTGTTAAAAGTTAATACTTCAGTAAGCATTAAGTTTTATTATTTTATTTGCAAGCAAGCATATGAAATAAATAAACAAGTATTATATTTATTTTTTACTTTTATATTTACTTTTATTGTAATGGGTGTTTTTTTTAGAGGTATAGAACTTTAAATTGCAATAAAACAACGATGGATTATTCGATTGACATGAATTTTTTTTTATTCGAAAGATAATCTTGTGGCATTACATTTTAAATATGATTTCTGGCATATGACCGCCACGGCTGGCTCGGATGTAGTCCAATCTGGACGTCCAATTTTCGATGACTTTTTCCAACATTTGTGGCCGTATATCGGCAATAACACGGCGAATGTTGTCTTCCAAATGGTCAAGCGTTTGTGGCTTATCCGCATAGACCAATGACTTTACATAGCCCCACAGAAAGTAGTCCAGCGGTGTTAAATCACAAGATCTTGGAGGCCAATTCACAGGTCCAAAACGTGAAATTAGGCGGTCACCAAACGTGTCTTTCAATAAATCGATTGTGGCACGAGCTGTGTGACATGTTGCGCCGTCTTGTTGGAACCACAGCTCCTGGACATCATGGCTGTTCAATTCAGGAATGAAAAAGTTAGTAATCATGGCTCTATACCGATCACCATTGACTGTAACGTTCTGGCCATCATCGTTTTTGAAGAAGTACGGTAGCTTCTTCTGTACGCACCGTACGGCGTCTCTGGGGATGCGAGTTATCAATAAGAGTAAACGTGGTGCGAAAACGTTCCATGGTTAATCGAATTAACTGCTCTGATGGACGATTTTGTCGACGATAAAATGGACGTAGTGCGCGATACGTATTCCGCACAGAACCATTATTTTCGAAATAAAATTGCACTATTTGCAAGCGTTGTTCAGGCGTGAGTCTATTCATGATGAATTGCCAAACCAAACTGAGAATAAATCACTTGACAGCTGTTAAATCGGTCGCCATCTTGAACAGTAATGCCAACTTAAAGTTCTATACCTCTAAAAAAAACACCCGTTACATATTAAATTTAGTCTGTGCCATTTTTTTTTTTTTTATTACACTATTTATATTTCTTTTGCATTTACCATTTAAAACATTATTAATTACACTACACCATTTGAAAATAAAAAATGTGGTGCTAATATTTAAAATTTCTTATAAAATTCATCACTGTCACAATCACAATTTACTGTCACCTATCGTTACAACGTCAAAAACAATTGCCGCAAATTGCCGATAATGAAGTGTTCTCAAAATGTTGGTTAAAAAAAAAACGCTTTTAGCGCTGTCGGTGGATGGAATATAACTTAAAACCGTTTCAAGGCCGTGTATATGAGTTTCATACCCCTGGCTGTATGAATCGAAACGTCAAACGGTGCAAGATTTCTCATATCGTTGACACAAACAAATATTAAATATGTGTTATGTTTCTGAGTGTACTGTCAGAGTTATCGTTCACGCCTTCTTGAATTGGGGGGAGCAGGCGGGAACGATAGATACCCTAATGCAAAGAGTATTGGCATCTGACACTACCGATAGAGGCGCTACTGCATTCACATCATGGCTGAATTTGGTAGGATATTTTTGACAGGTTCAATGGTATCTTCATGTGATATTTATTGAAACACACGGGAACACACTCTAAAATGGTCTTTAACTGTCTTTCCACTTCTAAGAACATATTCCCATGCTTGTCACAAACTCGACTATCCTACAACCTTTAGTTTCTCAAAATCTCACTAGAGGCGCTTCAGTTATTGTCAGTTGACAATAGGATCCTCTTATTCTATGTTTTATATTTTGATAAAATCATCGAAATGGTGAATGGTGCTTAATAATTAAAAAAGCTACCCAAGTATTACCAGATAACCAGATAAGATTTCATAGCAACCGTACGTCTTATGGGTTAATTAGGTTCAACCTGTAACACGTTTTGTAAGCAATCGATAGGCGTTACGGGTAACTATAGACAAATGGTTGATTGTGTGCGCACTCGTGATATTACATGTGGATGCAGATACAAGTACTTATATGTACCCGTAACGCCTACAGATTGCTTACGGTACTCGTTATGGGTTGTTCAAACTTGACCCATTAATCTGACCTTTATAGCGAGTGGTCTTTAAAGAGGATTACAGGGGTAATAAAACAGGATAGTATTTATTTTTTTTTGAAAAATGGTATATTTTTTAGGCAGTACCACTATACAGCTTTCTACAAAATTTTATGTAATCCGGCTCTTTCACATAGAAAAATAAACATGTTTGAGCTACCTTGCTCGTTAATAAGTTAATGAATCCTTAGAGTCTGAGAATGTCTGAAATATCATACTGTAGTTTTGTCACGACATTTTGATCAGTATCGACAACGCACCAGCTAACACTTTTTATAGTTCGGCATTTTTGGAGAAGAACAAAGTCACTCTCGTTCTCCATCTATCATACTCACCTGACTTGGCTGTGTGCCTTTTGTTTGTTCCGATAGCTAAATAGTGCGATAAAAAGGACGCCGTTATCAAACGATTAAGTAGATCAGAAAAATGGGAAACTGATCTAATAGCGAAACCAAAAAATGTTTACAAAATGTGTTTCCAGAAGTGGAAAAGACTGGCAGAAATGTGTAGCCGCAGTATATCGAAGTTGATAATTCAAATGTAAAATAGCGTCTTATTATGCAAGTTTTAGGACGGTAGGTCGAGATTTTTTTTTTTTTTATCGAACCTCGTACATTTTAATGCTATAGTCCAGCGGTTCCCAAACTTTTTTGACCGCGACCCGGATCGAGGTATTAAAATTTTTCGCGACCCACCTTATGCAAAAAAAAAAAACATTTATTTATAAAACAAATTTTATTTTAAAGCAGTAGCTTTATAGTAATAAAAAGTAATAAATAGTAATAAAGAGTATAGTATATAGTGATTAACTGACGTAAAAAAAATAATATGTACAAAAAAAATCTTTTTTGGGTTTTTACAATTTTTTTCGCGACCCGGCAAAATTTTTCTGCGACCCGGTGCCGGGTCGCGACCCACACTTTGGGAAACGCTGCTATAGTCCGTTCAAGGAATGCAGTATTGCTCTTATGGGAAATGGGAGCGGTGTTGCCAAATGTTGTAAAAGTGTCAAATATGTCGATTAACTCAAAATACCTATTATGCAGAATTTTGTTCTTTCGTTTTTTATTCATTGAAAGTAAATGGAAAAAGTATCGGAGACACCTATAATTTACAAAAGTCGGGTAACCCGGAACACAAATGAATAATCATTTGTATAGTCCGTTCGAATGTTAGAATGCAGTATTGAGAACTGACATGCTCGGATACGCAGTCTGGTGGTCAGATATTGTACTAGGCGCTCTCTGGTACTGTTTGAACTTATTACATATGTTCTAGTGTTGAATTTTTGTTAGAATGTCGGTAGAAGTTGTGAAAAACTATAAAAGTAGAACAAATTGTAGTGTTTTTGGCTGTCATTCAAGACAGGACCAAGATAGGCATCTTAGTTTTTTTCTTTTTTTAAGAAACATGGAGGGAAAGTTAATATTAAGTCCAGATTGGAAAAGATTTGGTTATGGAGAGAAGGAAGGCATGGGAATATATTTTGAGTTAAAAAGTAACTGATACTATGCGAGTTTGTTCATTACACTTGTCGCAGAAAAACAAAACTGCACTAATATATTTGCACTTGCATATTTAACTTTAAGCTGCTTCTGTCCAACTAAAACTAATTTTATTTCATGAGGCAATGAACATAATGCACTTGTTTACAAACAGAATCCATATATTGTAAATTCCGATGACCGACACTCAGAAGTACCACATAAAATTACTTGCCCGGCATTTAACAACATTCTCAACTACAAATTACACTTCAATAAATCTACTGAAATTAAACTTTAAATACTGTAATTTGATGCTCACCTTCTGTTATACACCTCGATACATGTGTAGCGTTTAAAAGTTAAAACATTTCGCAAATATTTACTCGCATTTACATAAAATAAAAATGTACTGTGCTTAAATTAACCTGTTCGCTATTAGCATACTGACAGCTGAATACTAGACACGACAGCCGTATTGCCTTGGAGCACAGCGCCGCCATCGGTATTGTCACTTCTCAATTGCTCTTATGGGAGAGCGGTGTTGCCAAATGTTGCAAAAGAGTCAATAAATACAAAATATTGTACGTAATTTTAGTATCACGGAAAAATGAATAACCATTTGTACCGCGTTTTCAACGATCAGCGCGTTTTACAGCTGGAAACCTTGTCAAGGTTGAAAAAGTTAATGATATTGGGAGAACCCATTAGAGAGTATGTTTATTATTAAGAACTACTCCTTTATCCTGTACTGCATTCTAACGTTTGAACGGACTATATAATACCATGTCATCTCATCAGCGCGTTTTACAGCCGGCAACGTTGAGATAGGAAAGGATAGTGTTGTTGGGAAAGTATAAAAAAGTATAGGAAAGTTTTCCAGTAGGCGGGATTAAGCAGGTGTCGCATTTTGCAACTCCCTATTAAACTAACTATATACCACTTTTTTATTTTAATAATTATGTGAAAGAATTCATATTATTATTGGCCCATCATTAGTCATCTGTATTTAATCGTTTCAGGTGGTGTAGCTGAATATAGATCTTCTGAAGGAAAAACCGTCGAGGTTCCCTACAAGGGTGATGTAGACGCAACCGTCTTGGATATACTCGGAGGCCTTCGTTCTGCCTGCACTTACACAGGAGCAGCACACCTAAAGGAATTGCCTAGGCGTGCAACGTTCGTACGTTGCACCCAACAATTAAATAATATTTACTCTTAATAACCTCTCCAGCGCTGTCATCTAGAGCATTATTTTTATCTTTTAAATGTCTTTATTTTTTTAATTATTTTATTTAGGGATCTACCTCAGAGATGGCAGTATAGGTAATTTTTTAGATAATTTTTAAACGTTAGCACAAATTTTTAACTCTGCTAAACGAACGCAATGTTACCTAATTTTATCTTGTATACATATAATTACAGATTTTTTTGATCTAATTTCAAAGAGTATACCAAAGTTATATTTATTATTATTATTATTTTATATATTAGGGAACACCAAATATGATGATATATCTATGAAATATGTGAGGCTGTAATGAAATGTAACTGAATAAGTCACTTATACAGTTGGTAAGGTTTGTTGATTAAACTGAATCTCGTATACACAATAAAAATAAACGATTGGTTTTGAAGTTTTGTAGTATAATTTTTACATTTAGGCCACTTTATATTCAGTGGCGGACTTTCGCAGAGACAAAAAAGACATTCGTCTTGGGCCCGTAATTTTCAAGGGCCTGATTTGGGAGGTGAGAACCTTTTTTTTTTTGCTCTTCCCTTTGAATTCCTCTAGGTTGAGGGCCCGTAAATTAAAAATGTCTTGGGCCCGGCGAAGGCTTAATCCGCCACTGCTTATATTGTGTATCAAAATCAGTCAAAAGATAAGAAAAATTAAATGACACTATCGAATATAAGTAATAAAGTTTCCAAATTGGCATATTAGTATATTTGCAATGGTTTCAAAGTTATATGTTGTGATCGGCAGGCTTTATGAAATCATATAAGATAAAGTCTGTGTAACAGGACTGCCAATTTGTTAACACGTTGACTGCCAAATACGAGTAAATATTTGCGCAAAGCTAGGTCGCATAACATAATGAAGATGAATTAAAGGATTATAGTTGTTCTGTTTATAATACGACCACATAATACAGGGTAATTATAACATGGAGCCGTGACATCAGCGATTTTATTGTCCCTGTGCCGTATTTTAAAAGCTGTGAAACTTACTAATGCAAAACTTGTTGTTATCCATTGATAAAAAATTGAATTACTCAACTGTGAAAAACAAAATATTTAAGGTTAGGTTGTACAAAAATAATAGGCGTTTACGTTTATTCAATCCACAAGATTGCTCAGATTGATCTGGTGACGTCACAAGATTAGTCGGATTGCTCAGATTTTTTTAACATTTTCGTAAGCAATATTAAATCTGAGGTTAAGTAGGGACGCCTGCTGACGGTGCCGCTAAATACAACTATCAAATTTCTGTCGTTGATTACAACTGCTACCGCGTTTTGTTTTATAAATATGAGTTTATTACCAATAATAGAATGCTATCACAAATGGCACTTATTTCGTCTATATTGTTATGTTTTCAACAATTTCCAGTTGGCTGTAAGATTCAATTTCGGATTGCTCCGGCGGATCAATCAGATGGACTAAAAATAAGCTAATATGTACGCTCCGACTGACTTTACGAACGCTCCCGCACTTGGATCGCTCGGGTTAATCTAACTGACTAAACGTAAACGCCTAATGTACTTTTCATAATATTGTTCATGGAATCAAATTTTTACTGTAATAGAAAAACTAAAAATCTGAAATCAAATATTTATGATTATAAAAAGAATATACTTAAAAAGGTAATCTAAAACTCACCAAACATAAACTAGTAACAATAACGTTAAATAAATAACACGATTATATTTGTAAAAATGCTCAAAAAAACGTAGAAATAAAAGTAAGCTCCACACGAAAATACTTGTAAACAATGCAAAAATATGGTTCAGTGGCTCAACTTTTCATCAATACACGGCAAAAGTAAATGTTTGCATCAGTAAGTTTTATAAAATAATGTTTGCAAGGCGACACAGTAAAATCATTGACGTCACAGCTTTATTGTACAATAACCCTGTAGACGCGTATCTGTAGATCACAGAAATTCACCAAGATGATTTTTCTGTGTTTATGCGGCTTTGCGTATCCAATTACAGCAGTCACGAGAATGCACCGTGTATCTTTGTTGACTTTTGAAATGACAGCTTTGTATTTGCTTTTATTTTATATTATAAAGTAAATAATATTGCGGTAGCGATATCTTCGTTTTTAGTCCTCGTTTTCACTGACCCACGCCAAAAATGCTGGCATGCAATTTGTTACCATAACCGCGCAGAGATATCTCCTATAATTTTATCTTTTGATCAGATAAATCTTTGTTCTTTAACTGATAAATACTGTATTTTTTTACGGATTTCCGTATACCGAAAAATACAGCAATTCGTAAATATATGTTATGTGTATGATAAAAGTTAATGTATTAAATAAAATAAACTAAATCAAAATGACGCGAGGGACAAGTTTTCGCTATAGCACCATGGTAGTCAACATGTTCATAGTGCATTCTGGCAAGAAAAGTGCCGATTTGGCAAACCTTATTTTTGTTAATTTTATTATTTAGCTAATTTTTGAAATTTGTTGTTAGTTAAGAAGTAAATAAATATTTTATGCTACATAATCTGCTTGTTAAGAATATGGTACATTCTAAGCAGGAAGTAAACCTGCGTTCAGAGCTCTCTAAATTAGTTGACTGTTCACTGTGGATGTTTAGCAGATAGTTTTAACGTTTAAGGCAGCGTTTACAGCTAAGGAAATTAGTGCGTCATCTGTGTGTCTTTAAACAAACTACGTGGCTTCGTAAAATATTTATTATCGTTCTGCTGATTACTAACTAAACCTAACCTAATTACCATCATATTTACTGTTCGTCTTTGTAATTTTAGGCGAGATTTGTTGTAATCGGCACGATGACATCTTGTTAGGTTATGTAAAGGTATACAATAGGCGTTTACGTTTATTCAATCCCCAAGATTGCTCAAATTGATCTGGTGACATCACAAGATTAGTAGGATTTTGTTAACATTTTCGTAAGCAACATTTGTCTGAAGTTAAGTAGTGACGCCTGGTGACGATGACGCAAACTGCAACTGTCAAATTTCTGTCATATAATGATAAATATGAATTTATTACTAATAATTCTATCATAAATGGCACTTATTTCGTATATTTTGTTAGATTATGTTTTCAACACATTCCAATTGGCTGTAAGATTCAATTTACCCGCACTAACCCACCACCAGCAATCCTCCAACGATCATCGGATTGCTCAGGCGGATCAATCGGATTGACTAAAAATAAGCTAATGTGTACGCTCCGACTGACTTTACTAACGGATCGGGAGTACTCGGATCGCTCGGATTAATCTGACTGACTAAACGTAAACGTTCTCTCCAATGTCGACTGTGATAGTCAATGTGTTTATATGTCTGTCTATAAGTTTGGAAAACGACAACGTATTAAATTTAGAGTTCTGAACGATTGCTCGTTACCATATGACAAACTTGTAGTGACAATCAACAGTGCACAAGTCATAGCCTATAGTGGACTAATTTAAGAGCTCTGAACGCAGCTTTATACATTTTCTTGCTATCTATATACTAATCTCTGTTATTCCTGCATCATGAATTTAATTCGGAATGGCAACAGTCAACGTTGGTCACGTGCAACTGATTTATTTGTGAAATAGTAAGTAATAAAAAAACTATACTAATAGCCTACTGGTTTAGCGCTAATAGCTTCAGATGTTGTCGTCATAAGATTTGCGTGTGTAAAAATACATGTTTTTATAAGATGGTCTTATATCAATGTTTTTAATCAGCTCTTTTTATGTAAGTAGTTTATAATAAAGCAATACATAAACTGTTTCTTATTTTAGGTCTCCAATTATTTTTATGACTACGTTTCACGGAGCCTGTAATATATTAGGCGCTTTCCAGGTTGCTGTAAAGAGTTACTCCGAGCAGTTCGTTAGTGTTTCAAATTAAAGTACTCCACGTTCCCAAACTACCTTTCCCTGAAGGACTTACCTAAATTTCAGAACGTCGAGTTTTCGGAGTGGAGGTAAACGGTTAAGTTCAAATCACGCCTTTCTGGACTGAAGAAAAGTTCAGAGTAATTCGTGTTTCACACCTAACTGGAAAGGGCTTATTACGAAAGAAACTAATATCAAGATGATTTTGAGTGACTCGGAATATTATTGATTTGTACATATGTTCGGAACCGTAAAAAACACGTTATGTATTAATTGTAAAGTTTCAGCGAATATTTACAAATAAACGATTATTTTTAAATCAAAAATAACAAATAACTTAGACTGATTTTTTTTTTTTGTTTGAGCCACGACGGCTGACTACACAAACTAATAAAATACATGCAACGGATGTTATGTTTCACTTTCACAATTTAATTAATGACGCCAAAACAACATAAAAATTCGCAAATTATCTACGACGCTCTTATTTATTTATATTTTACTCTCATGTTTGTTATTAATAACATATGTTGGTGATTTCATTTAAAAAAAATCTTTCATTGGTTATTTTTAATAAATACGTTAAAAGGCATTCATTGCAATTGAAAACGGTGTATATTTAAGATTTTTAAAACTTCTTGTCAATAATAATTATTATTATTTATTACTAATGGCCGGTTGCTAAAGTAAGAATTACCCCTAACTCAAGTTAAAATCATTTGTTTGTGTATGTTGTAGCATATAAAAACAAATGATTTTAACTTGAGTTAGAGAAAACTCTTACGTTAGCAACCCGCTATAAAACAATTATATACAAAAAATGATAAAAATTCATATGAATCTATGCAACACGCATTACAATACACAATTATCCTACACTAAAATTTTATTGCGCCGCCTATGCTGTCAATGAATTTAGCAAATAATTTTCTTACATCGAGTGAGGCGTTGTTGATCTTGTCAAAAAATCAAATTATATAACATATATTCCAGACAACCAAATATATCCTGAACTAAAATAGGTATATGCTGTTCACTTTTGTAAGGACAAACCAGATCTATTTATTTTGGTTACTTTTGTAGTGTATTACGGACTTTAAATGTCAATTAAAAATATCCCTTATGCTGTAAAACCGACTTTAGATTTATTGGTTATGATCATTATTAAGAAAGACATTTTTAATAATTTTTTAATACCAACATGACATACAATTTTAAAGGTGCAAACTATTGATATCAAAATTTCCTTTTAGTTTGTTTTTACAAAAGTGAATAGCATATATACAAGTGAAACTAATATCACTTGCTTTTGTTGTATATTTAATATAAATTAATACAATTATTATCTGTTCAGAATGCAGAAATAGTAATAAAATCATGTGAAAGATTAAAGTCGCTACCAGACGCGAACCCAGAGAGGCACACGGGCATGCCCCCTCCCAAGAGCTAAGAAAACGCGTGGTTTTTGTCAAAATATAAGTGATAATCTATTGTGAGGACCTTTTTTTAGCTCATTAGTTGTGTTTGGGGAATGAGGACCTTGTTTTAGGTCATCACTTGTATTTTGGAAAATAAAATGCTTTTAGCCCGCACTTGTTGCCGACTAATTTCCCAATTCCTACCCATTTAAAACAATTATGTCTGACATCCTCCCCCAGATAAATACTTGGGTGCGCGCCTGGTCACTACTCTATTGGCTGTTCTGTTGAGTGACTGACACAACAGCCAACGAAATACGAGAGTTCGATGAAATTAACACGTGCATTTAACCAGTTTGTGATTTTTATCTCTGCATTCTGGATAGGGTATAATTTATAACTGGTGTTTTAAAATAACTTTGCTAAACCTTGTGAGATACAGAACAAAGGATAAACCAGAAATTTTAAGGATATACACGTGATTTTAATATTAGCAGTAAGGGAGAAGTATCAAACTTGCGTATGTATCACACAACGCGCAGCCTCGCGCCTAGTACTGGCTAATTTTCGCAGGCCCGTCTATCACACGAGCAGTCTTATTTTAATCGAACGAAATTTTGCAGGCACGTGTAGCCAACGGGCATCTTTTTAGCTGATTATTTAACTTTTTAAATTATAGAGTTCAAAAAATGTTTTATTCGACTTTACAGATAGTTTTTAGATTTTTTTTTATTAATATCTTATTTTCATATTGTCCATCACCTAGGAAAAAACGACACTGAAAAAAGAAATCAAAAATGTCTGGAATACGTCAGGTTAAACATAAAACGCGACCTTAAAATAAAAGGGTTGTATCTGACAATTTGACCATTTTGGGAATATCGAGTTCCAACATCAATCTTGTACCTGAATGTTATGAAGCACATACATTACTTTAAACAATATAGCAATTCGTAAAGTAATTGCAGTGGACTATTTTATCTTCAAATATATTAAAGGTTCGATCAGCTGTATGTCAGATACGTGCACATATAGATAAAAGTTTGTTATTAAGCTCAATCAGTGAAGAAAAACGGTTCTCAGTTCTAAGGTTTTTAAATTAGAAAAACACTTTTACCGTAATAAATGGCAATATGCCAGGCTATTCCAAACGTTTAGGCCTAACTAGATTTAGCAATCTAGTTACTTTCATCATTTGAATCGTGCTTTCGTTTAAGCTTTGTAAATCATACTTACAATAGGGAAAAATTGCTAAGCGCTATGACATCTGGTGGGATTTTAGGAACTACAGAAATAGACATTCTATCGCACTTTTTTTAATAAAAAATGTTTGCATAAAAATATAATTGCATAAAAACAAGTATTAATATTGTAGCAAAATTACAAAAACCACCAGTAAACATTAAAATTCACGTTGTTTATATGTAACGAATGTCTATATTGAAGGTTCCAAGTATGTCACAATAGCGCTGCGATCTTAAAATACTTCCCCTATAAACATTTTTTGGTTAAGTTTATATCATTTTCTTTATATTTTGTTTTTTTGCGTCATTCTTAATACAAATTTTCCATTTATTTACTTTTTTGTCATTAAAATATGTAAAAAAAGTATTTAATTTTTGACATGTCATTAGTTTCCATGCCAACGTAAAAAATGAAATAACCCAAGCAAGGTGCTTTCTCGTGACAACCTAAAAGAACGAAATTCCCATTTAGTTCTGCCTAAACGTTTGACACAGCCTGTAACATTATTAGGAAGGTAGAATTATGTATACAGAACATTTTAACTAAAATTTTCTCAAAAATGTAGATAGAACCTTTTTATTTTAAGGTCGCGAAATATTGATTTTTAGTAAAAAAAAGATAGTGCAAAAAAATAATTAATTTACTTAAGGGGTTAAAGAATAGTTACCTTGGTGTATGCAGTTTTCTATTATTTTATTGGCAAAAGGATCGGAAGGAAGGCAAATCTGAACGTATTACTGAAAATTTTTAATTAAAACATTACGTTTTTCTTACGACGCCGAAATTGTCACATTAACTTAAAACATTTTGTCATATTAATTTTAAATCTTCAGAGAATTTTAAAGAATTTCTTGTGTATTATATTAATATTATTCGTTACAAATTATACTATTTCATAGTCCAGATGCAAAAAGATTGCACAAATCACAGGGTCCGTGATCCAGGGTCTCAAATAACAGAACTTCAGGATATGTGCCTGAAAAATTGATTACGTAATGAAATTAAAAAAAAAAAAAAAAAAAAAGAAAAGAAAACCCTATGTGCTTAAAGCTAATGGTTTACGAAAAGAAAGTCTTGCTTATATTTTAATAAAAATGAATTAGAATCATAATTAAATAAGTATAATTATGTATATGCCTACAAATATATACATAATGAGAAAATGTGATTGATCCACTTATATGTATTTGATGTAGTTGTTACCTATATACAATGAGAGATCAGGCATGTATACTTGCTTACATGTTGTATTTTTTGTGAGCATCATATTAAACCTACAAATGTTGATACAGTATTATTATCATACTATATTGTTATTTATTGCAAAAATAATAAATTTGTTTCACACAAATTATTTAAGTCTAAACTTTTTGAAAAACACTTACGTAGGTACAACATGTGAAAGGTGATTGACATCAATACTTAAACCAACATTATTTAGAAAGTTTTACTGTTTAGTAATGTTTAAAATATTCTTAAAATTATCTGTCAAGATTATTAAGACTAAGATGGTCGGTACATAAAAATGTACGCAGAGATCAAGTTCTTTTAAACATTAATTTTAGAAAAATATCACCAGGAAAACTTTGGCTATCGAGTACATATTCCACGTACTTTAAGCGTAGTAAAAAATTAACATTATTAAAAGACGAACTATATTTTCACTCTGGTTTATTATTTAATCATAAAGTTAAGAAAATAATAACTATTTTTCATTTTTTTACATAAAAATTTGGTACATGTAATCTTACATTTAGACAAAGAGATTTTTAAGAATATTTTAAATGATATTTTCGTGTATACAATTACTAGCCCAAAGGTGCACTTATCTAGTCAGTATCAAAAATTACATGAATCAAACAATAACAATCTTAACTCAACAGACAGGAACTAAAAAATGAAATACTTTATTGGAATTTAGATGGAAATAATGGGTTATACAAATATGCTGTTCTGTTTCTTAGACGCAATATACAATAGGCTTATGATCTACTTAAATTAATTATCCAATAAAATAATAGTTAAGAATCATATAAATATTTTACAGGCTTCCTTAGATATCTACCATACAGGATCGGTGTAAGTCGATAAGCGTTCTTTTTCAAAACAGAAATAACGTAAATAACGCATGCGTATTTCGCGGTCTCCTGCCTTTTTTTTACAAAGTTTACCGGCTTATACCGGCCCTGCTATTATGTCAAATATCTACATTCAGTGTAGATATTATATACATAGAAGAGCGATTCAAAAACTGCCCTGCAGTAGTTTTGATTTTTGACAAGGTTTAGGTTTTTACTTACAAATCCGGCAAACCAAACAAATTTTAACGAAAAAGGAGCTATAATTACAGAGAGCTTACAAATAGTAGATCTAGTAGTGCCATTTTGAATAAATGGATACAGACAAATTACGTAAGTTAGTTTTTAATATAACTATAATAACCATTTAAAACAGCGTTTTACAATCCTCACGTCGCTGCCTGAATATTGAGGTCTTATTGGGGATCATTAATAGGTAAAGGTATGTTGTACAAGCTGAGAAACAACAAATAAAAATAGGATCACTAAAAAAATAACTGATGTATAATTTACATAGCAAACGGTAATTGTTTGCAATATTTGTTGCTTTAATAATAATAATAATAATAAACATACGGTAAACATTGGTTTAATTTACACCACAGTTAGCAGATATTGTGAAGATTGTAACAAAATTTGTATATTGTATTCCATTTTACGAATAAAGCCGTATATTTAATGACGGGCATCCATTGTCATTCAATATTTTAAATTATAAAATAACCCATCCATATTTTATGGTCAATTGTAATTGTCTAATATCTACTAAGTATAAGCGACTATTATGATATAGCTCCTTTTTAGTCAACGTAGTCTTTAATTTTTGAAATTGACTACGATCTGAAATAAACCAAAATTCTGAACAACATATTTTGCAAATCGAAACTAAACTTTTGCTAAACAAATTAAATAACCTTTTCTGTGTATCACATTATTTGAGAAATAAACATTTTAATTACAGAATAATTTTGCTGAAATTTTTGTTTAACGTTTCGCATAATTATATATATTTTTTAAATTAAGTACAAATATTAGGAAAGTAGAAAATTATTTAGTCCAATGTAGGATTTTAAATTGCTACAATTTTTAAAATTAAATATATTTTTAATGTTCAGTAACAAGATTTTTTACTGATTTACCTTATCGAATGTCTAAGGTGCGTATTATATGCAAGTAAATTTATGTAATACATGTAACAATTTTTCCAGAAATTGTATTTTTAAAAATGGGTTGCGTATTATATACGGGTGCGTATTATTCGCGTGATTTATTATCGTGTACCTAAAAGTTAAGACATTTTCGATACTTTTTTGAAAAATTAGGAAAATAATTTGAAAACGTTTCAAAGTTCTGTCATTCTATACGAGGCTGTTGCTAACAAATCTTATTTGAATGCGTCGATAATTAAACTACCATTTCTGTTTTCCTTTTTTTTTTTTGCTCAAAATAATACTTTAATTAGAATGAAGGTCAGCAGTTTGCATTAAATTTTTTTGATTTTTAATAGTGCTAAAGACGTAATACATGGTAGACATTCGTATGTTAGTCTTAAGTAAACAGTCTTAGACAAGGAAATTAATTTATAATATAAAAAATGTTAAAAAAAATACGCATTTGAAACATTTGGAGGTGACGTATAGTAAAACTATAATTTTGAAAATAAAAATCATTTGTAACAATTTAAAATCTCTTATTTTTACCGGTAATGTGTGAGTAATTCAAGCATATATACCATGTTTCTGCCTTGTTTTGTCGTATACTATATAATGTTTATCAGCTAGGGTAAAATAAAAATCAAATTAATATTGTCTTTATATTTTATTTACGTCAATGATCAATGTTCTGAAAAATTTTAAAATTTAAATATTCTGAGAAATTAAAAGAAGAACCTTTTAAAAATTTCCAGTAATTTAAAAATTGGGAAAATTAAATTTAAATGTATATTAAAAATGTCTATACGAGCACGTTCAACACATTTTTTACAAGAGGAGCTTAAATGACTCATTGAATTGTTAATTATTTTTTATATTTTTTAAATTACAATTAAGTAAATTCGTTCTGTTCCCTCTTGTGTGTCTTGAACCATGTGATATATAAAAATAATAATAGGTTCCCAATATCTAGGTGACGCATAAGGCAAGTTCTGTTTCTAGATCTCCGGCGCTATATCCGGGAGATCAATATTGATTGTCTTAGCCGCTCCATCGCAATATTTTTTTCGGCCGCTTACCAAGTATCGTGAACTAAACTAAATTCATAAACGTGCGTGGTATGAAGACATGATTTTAAATATATGATCGACATTATATTTAAAAGGTTATTTAATATTCACACCAGATAAGGAACTCGGGCGCACAATTTTTAATATAATTGTTGACAGAGATGTAGAAAACAAAATATTGATTATAAACTAAACCGATGTTAAACAATAGGTTGTAAAAGAAATGTACGGTACGACGCTCATGCATAGCTTCGTAAACACAGGTTACTGGTTCATGCGCAGAAGTGTCATTTCGCACAAAATTCAGTTTTGAAATTTTATATATATGAAATAAAAATAGTATAATTCACGGTCCCTCAATATGGATCACCCGGTATATGAAAATTACATGGTCAGTCCGAAGTTTTGAAACGGCCCTATTATCCCTTTTAAATGGGTACTCATTTTAATTATCATAATTAAGTTTAATAATTGCGGCTGATTCGACACCTGAGGTGCCTGCACAATATCTGAGCATTATGACGATACGCTTTGTAGACAGAAGGTATAAATAAGCGTATATGAACAGTTGCTGCATAAATGTTCTTACAGGCGTTATATATTAACCATTGAATAAAAAGACACAAGAAGGAGCCTGAACGCGACCTTGCAGGGAACTAGAGAGCTCTTGGTAGTGGGGGAAATTTGAACCATTTTAAAATATCTGACGTATTCTTTCACTATAAAAATACGTGTTTTCACATCCAGCAATAGGACGCTCATAATGTAGCTCTTAGTGGCCCCCCGCCTCTGGTCGGACGGCAGAATTGTAGACAATAACTTCCTTCCTGTGTCTTTTTTTCAATGATATCAATCATGTATATAATGCTAATTACAGTCAGTTAGTTTCAGGCCTATACAGAAAGGATGATTCCACAGAATGCTGAATTACGCACATTACCAGTATTTTAGAAAAAGAACAATATATAATTAGTAAACAAAAATTTACGGAGTAAATTACTTACTTAAACTTAATAACAATATTTAACTACAATTTTAGGATACACAAGAAAATGTTCAACACATAAATTCAAACAATATAATACAGATACAAAACAAATGCTCCGTAGTTCCAGTAGGTTTTATTTGATCTCACTAGATACTAGTATTGCAACAAATATGTCGTTGTTAAGAGTTTATCACAGACAACAGGTTAGAACATTACACGCGTGTGCGATATTCCTTTCAGTGTTCATGGCTGAAATACTCACTGCTTCTGACAAGATATTTATTATTCGCGATAACCTTCGGACAGTTATGTAACCTGTTTATAGGAAGTCAAACGTGCTCGTAGATTAGAGCAAAAACTCCTTGTCAGAACTTGCGCGTTATTAGTCACTTAAACATACTATACCGTGATTACAATCTTATCAGTCCGACAAATTTAGCATTTGCGGTGACAAGAATATCTAATAGGTCACAAGTCGGACATGCGTACTAAATCTGTTCATGAATATATTCCCTACTGTTGGTACCTTGTTAGAAACTTCATTCACGATCAAATCTAACTTTAGTCTAAAGTTTACTGTAGGAACAAACATGCTCCTTAAGATTTCAAAAAAAAAAAAACTTCACTTGACGACGATAAGTGACAAATTATAAACCTCCATCTGGTCAATCGTCAAAGGGATTCCCGAACTATAGTCCGTTTTTTAATTCGGAAGAGTAAATGCAAAAGGTAGATTTACATTAGAACATTTTAAGAAGTTTTAATTTTTCCAAACTGAATATGACACATGCTCGCAAATATTAAATTTAAAAATAGATTGCACCTGAAAAACAATTATGTGATACAACTTTATGTGTTCAATGCAAAAATTAGTATCAATTATTTATACTTTGATATAAGCTGTTCACTTTTGTAAGAACACACTAGATCTGGTTATTTTGGTTACTTTTATAGTGTGTTGCTGACTTTAAATGTCAATTAAAAATATTCCTTACACTGTAAAACCGACTTTAGGTTGATAAGGTTATGATCATTATAATTAAGATATCATTTTTCATTATGACATATGTCAAATGGATTGACATTTTAAAAAGTGACATTTTTTAATACCAACATGACATACAGCTTCAAAGGTGCGAACTATTGAAAACAAAATTTCCTCTTAGTTTGTTCTTACAAAAGTGAACTGCTTATAACATGTTATTAATTTATCTGATAGTTTGAGTATTTTGACGTTGACAGTTTTAAGTAATGGCTCCCGCCGTCATTTAAAAACGGATCGTCGGCAGCCAATCACAAATCAACTTTCTGGTGCATCATTTTTGAATCGCTCCTCCGAATTAGAAACCGGACTTATACCATGTTCTTGTGCATATAGCATTTCAAATATTCTTGCAGGTATTATCTGTCTCATTTTGTAATACGGAACTAACAGGAAAAGTTCATTTTTCATGTTGTATATTGACAATACATTTATAATATTATCATAGTATTGGTTCACACGGATACGCCAAAGTCTGTTTACACCACAACAGTCACCAAAGTAACCAGATCTAGTTTCGTATTACAAACTGAGACAGATTATACTATTATTATTTATTACAATTTTTTGCATTGCCAACTGGAGAGTAACATATTTGCTTTATTTAATTTTAGTTTATGCTAAATTCTTGACAAATAAAATGACTGACAAAATATTAGTGTAAGCTGTCCACTTTTGTAAGAACACACTAGATCTGGTTATTTTGGTTACTTTTATGGTGTGTTACTGACTTTAAATGTCAATTGAAAATATTCCTTACGCTGTAAAACCGACTTTAGGTTGATAAGGTTATGATCATTATAATTAAGATATCATTTTTCATTATGACATATGTCAAATGGATCGACATTTTAAAAAAGTGACATTTTTTAATACCAACATGACATACAGCTTCAAAGGTGCAAACTATTGAAAACAAAATTCCCTCTTAGTTTGTTCTTACAAAAGTGAAAATATTAGTATCGAGTCAAATCACATAAAACCTAGTAGAATTTACCGGGCATTTGTTTTATATCTTTATTATAAAACGTTTCATGGTGAAATTTCGAATACTTCTGTTTAACATATTCAAACAATACATGTATATATTTTAAGATTTTTGTCTTATGAAGAAGTTAGAATCATGCAGATCTAATTAGAATTCATGAAAAAATGTAGTTTGTTGACAAAGAAACCAGTTAGTTGTGTGGTAAATAAATTGAACACTTTACTAACCTTTAAGAATCAAATGTAATCTCAGCCTCTTCCAATACAGGTCGATTACTGTAAAACAAGTTACGAATGAGGTAGTTCGGCAAATTTTATATGTTTGGTAGTCTTTGTTGATATTTTTAGTATTTGATATTACTTTTGGCAACATTGATAATGCCTTCTTATAAATTAACTGTTAATAAAATTAAAATAATTTAAATTTAGATTCATAAATAATTTGAAATATTGATCTCTTTACCAAAAAACTTTGGAAGTATATATTGGATACACACGATCCTAACTTCTCCACCAATTGGACGAAATAAAGAATTTAAAAAATTAAATATAATTTGTAAAAAAATTTATTTCATATTTTTCATATAACTTCCGTCACAATTACTTAAAAAAATTAAAATGTTATAATATATATCTTTGGGACCTACAACTTACAAAATATGAAAAAAAAAAATCAATTTTTGTTTAAGATTCGGGTCTATCCCAGACACTTTCAAACTGAATTCACTGTAATTGCATAGTTATGCAGTACATACTGTTGAGTTCAACACACATTGAAGAAGAGGGTTACTCTAAGTTCAGTTTTGATGCAACTCTCTTCGCTGCAGGTTCATCACTATCACTCAATTCATCATTCAGTCCTGGCAGTTGAATCTTAGTTTCTGATGCTTCAGAGGGCTGAAAATAAATGTGTAACTAATTTCAAATAATTGAATAAAAAATCATAAGGATTGTCTAATTTGAGAACCGAACACAGGTTTTTTATTATGGGTAGCGTAATAAAATTTAGCCATCACGTTGCGTGATTTGATTACAGGTTATAATTGCAATGCAGCGCAATGACCTTGTAACAAACTCTTCAAAGAGATATGTTACGGACGGTTTTTTCTTTTTAATATATCGCGATCATTGTTGACATAAAATGTCACTTAGTCACTTGTGAGGATAATCCCATTTTATAAAACATAAAATACGAAAGTAATATATGTTAAAACATTCAAATAAAGTTAATTAAGTAGCCAAAACTAATTCCGTCTGAGCGTAAAGTTGAAAACGATAGAGCGGAAGATTGTTCGGCTATCGGACGAATGTATCCGTCGAGGAGAGAGCTGAGTACTTGCCATTATTCCAGGCTTTAAGACATTCCATTTGATGCTCTACACTGAATTTATAAATAATTAATTTTTAAATACAAAAAAAATCGTAACTTTCAAAAAAATAATCTGATTATTACATTGCGTATTACAGGCAGCATACAATAAAGTGAAACCCCTAATACCCTTTTCACCCTAGAACTTTAAGATAAGCGAATTTAAAGTCCACCGATGTTTAAGATTTGTTTGCTTTCACACTAGATGTTTAAATCTGCTACGGTAATTTTATTCTTAAGTTGGTGTCAGGAAATTACTAGTTTTGAATTGTCTGCGCAGACGCACATTTTGAATTATTATTAAAAACATATGGATATCTGATTCCATTCTACAATAAAGCTACTACAATAAAGAATATATTAAACCTGTATTAACATATAAGTCGATACATTTTACTTTAATTATTGTAGCTCTGTATTGTATTAAATACACTAGTTCTGTACCGACAACTATACGGAATCATTCGTTTTTGAAAAACCATTCTGGAAAGCGTGGAAAGTGTTATATGCCGCTATACGTCCCACCGTTTTCATCATCTAATATGCCTAAACCAACGATTCTACGAGCGTGAAATAGAGAGTACCTGAAAATACTGTGACCAAAAGTGTAATAACAAATACCACATAACAGCCTGTGATAAAATCCCCCCCCCCCTCCTTACAGGAACTCACGCATCTAATCCATCATTAACACCCACTACTAATGCCAAATTTTACCACCAAAGGAACACTATACTCTACAAAGACTTATAAGTATCATATATATTATTTATTATTATATCACTTGTCTTATTTACTTTATATTACATTATTTTTCATGTGCAATGTACCTGCAATTATTTTTGCGAAATAAAGAAAGAAAAAAATAATACAGTATTCTTGTTTATGATAATATAAAATGTTGGCAATGCGCACTATCTTTACACCGAGATCTCTGTCTTAAACTTAGGTTATGTTCAGAGCCGTAGTAAGGGGGGTCGGAGGGGACGACGGCCCTGGGCGCATTGAGGAAAAAGTCGCTGACGGGCTTGACTAAGGAGCGCCATTGCGGAGGCGAGAACCTTTTTTTTTGCTCGTCACTTGGATTTTGGGAGGTGAGGACCTTTTTTTTGCTCGTCACTTGGATTTTGAGAAGTGAGGACCTTTTTTTTGCTCGTCACTTTTATTTTGAGAGGTGAGAACCTTGTTTTTATTTGCCAAGGGCGCCAAAACACGGCTCTGCGCCTAGAGAAAGTTTTCCTTACTGCGGCTCTAGTTGTGTTAAAGCGAGGTCACGCTAGCACTTGAACTCAGCCTGATTTTAACATCGTATCTTAAACATCTTGTGTGAAAAGGGTATAAATGTACAAATAAGTTTTCGCTCATGAATATTACCCGACGTGAAAACATTGGCTTGTATTGTCCGAGTGCTCGAAGAAATCTCACACGATGGACAAAATGGACTAAGTCCAAACCAAAACGCGTCTTTCGCGCAGATCACGTAGTTTTTTTATGTTCGCGAACTCTTTTCCATTTTCCAGATTTTTTTTTCCGAGATTTTTTCCATTTCCTAAACTAGCCTTTATGGAAAATAGGGAGGAGGACAAACATATTGAGAAAAAAAGGCATTTTTCAAAAATAAAATTTTGTTCGTTAATCCTCGTATCAAGAGCTTTCATTTAATATCCTACTTAAAATTAAAAAAATATATTCGGGGACAAAATTAAGTGGACAGTACATTTGTAAACAAATATTCATATCTCCTAAAGTTTCCTACAAAATCTTAAATTTTTAATTTAAGTTTTGTATTTTTTTTTTAACGAATACTCCTTCCGTTCGAAAACATGGTATACATTTTGATTTTTTTCTTGTCCAAAAATATGATATACATTTACAATTTTAATTAATTAGAATGATTTTATTTATGAAATAATTATAAATATCTAGTAAAACAAAGAATAAAACAAAAAAAAAAAAAAATTAACAAGGACGTGGCTGTCTCCACAGCTTGTATGGAACATGATAATGTTGTTTGTAATCGTTCCTTATGTTGAAGTTTTGCCTTATCAATGTGCGGAATCTTATAGGAATTCCTTCCTTTTGCTAACATGGTTGCTTCTAGACAAAATTGCAAAGTTAGAAAAACATTATCAAGGGTTTGTATGTTTAATGCATTAAATCCATTTTGTACGCATTTAATCAGTTCGTCGATTGTATTCGGTGAAGCTGTCTGTACGTTGTAAGTATTGTATAGAATTGAAAAAGTCAAGATCATACATAAAATCTGGACTATTTGGCGGTTATGATTTAAGTCAATTTGGAACTTCTTCCTTGCAATTCAACACAATTTTGATCAAAATTCGCCATTTTGTTAGAACAGCGGGTGTCAATTTAATTTGTCTAAAATACGCTTTTTTTCCTGTTACTTTTGACATATGCAAAACTATGGTATTTGCGCGCTATTTGTTTATTATTTGACTAGCAACCACTTATTTAGAAATAAAAACAAAAAAAGGTCAAGATAATATTACTTTCGTTAATCCCACTTTTTTAAAGTAATGTATACCATATTTTCGGAAGGAGGGACAAACATAAACTAGTACCTATTTTTCAAGAGTGGACAAAATTAGTTGGACACATAAAAATAATGTCAAGATAATTAATGTTTAGTGTGGCCATATTTCGCGATAGACTTCGTTCAACATAACTTCATCACAGGCGGATGTTACCGAATCCCCTGCGTTAGTGTAACACATTTCATTGGCGTCACTTACTTTGATTTGCTTTTGACTACGCGTATTAGGCGATGTGTGTTTATTTCCGTTATTATTATTTATTTATCGTACGTTTCAAGGTATACCGTGTACTAAAATGAGTAAAAATGATTTGAAATACATGATTTTGTTTATTTGGTATCCACAACAATTGTTTAACACCCTTATGTACGTCTATGTGATCAGTTGATTGCTCACGCAGAATTGATGACGTAATTTATGATAGCCTGTGCTGAAGTTAAGTTGAACGAAGTCTAATAACGATCCGTATGCGTCGAGGTACACTTTCCATTAGAGTTTGTAAGAATATTGTGCAATAGCACACAATTCTTTTTTCAAAATGTTGAAAAAAGATATTTAATTTTATAATTCGGTGGTATAGTCCTTTTTTTAAACAGACGACACACGCAATAAACAAATGAACTGATATAATATAGGTTTTCGTTTTACTAACGGTTCACTTTACTTTATTCGAAAGTGAAGTGATGTGTTTGCGATACTGTAAAAAATAAAACGAAAGAGCCCGCTTCACTTAACAGTGACTTAACCTATAACAAAGTCAGAAAATATACGCAATATAATATAAAAATACGCATACACGTCTAAGTACATGTTTAAGGCAGGATCCATTTGCAGTTTGCAATAAAGTACATATCTTATATCACTGTCCGTATTATTGTTAATTAAGAGAATGAACCATGGGTCCTGAAGATTTTAAAGTTTCAATAAATAAAACTATACAAACGATTTTGGTATCAAGTACGAAATCAGATGTCATAATGCAATTACTACTTCGATAGTTTCTGTTCTAAGCTGTCACTTGTTATAATTTATAGGTTAGGTTTGTAAGTGAAGCGATATAAGTTTAATTGAGTTACTATTTGCGTGCTTCTGATAAACTGTTACGTTGCACTAAATCTGAATATATATTTCAGTAAGTAAAACGAACCCGACAGTTAAATGAAGAGATATATTTTTTCTAAAGCAGTAGTAAAACGAAAGCACCTAATGTTTCACTGTAACTTGGGTCGTCTGCTATGAAAGTCATATTATAGGCACTTTATTATCTAATACTAACTACTAATTTTCAATGATTTAAATCAAAACTTTTCAATGGTCTGGCCATTTCAATATATTAATATCATTGGTATCGAAAAATTGCATAGTTTTCTTTGATTTCTATTGGCGCATTGCCCTGCTGATAGATAAACTTTTCTTCTATGCCCATTTTGAGCACTGACTCTACTAAATTTTTAGAAATAATGGGCCATGTTCATAATCTTTTACTAAATCTTAGTAGCACTACTAAGACAACTATACTAAGCGTTACTAAAAATGGATGTTCATAATACAGAATTATTGTTAGTAGTGCTTAGTAAATTGTAATTTAGTAGTACAAATTTAGAAGTGCGGAGAGGGTGTATTAAATACATTAAAATAGTGATGTGTCCATAATACTGACTGACTTTATTTATGTATATGAGAGATTTGCGTGATGTTCTTGTAATGCGTGAATTACGAGCTCTATTGCCAAAACAAATTTATAATAAAAGAAAAAATGTATTAGAATCATGAAGTGAAAAAGATTGCAAAAGAAAAAAAAAATTATAGATTTAGAAAACTGACAGAACATTAATTGAAATGTGGAATTCAAAAGGTGGAAGTATTTCAATTGATCTCCAAATATGTATTGATTTACGTTATTTTGCTAAAGGTTCATATCAACAAGATGTAGGTAACTAGTTAATGAATAAACATGAATAATTAGCTAGGTACCGTTACATTTTTACTTATATTTCTTTTAAAATATTAATTTTTATTGTTAAAAGAAATCGATAATAAAATCGTCACCAAACGCTGTCAAAGAAACAAGGTTATGTTTGTATTTTTACCGCGATAATAGTACAAGCTAGTAACGCATCTTCCATCTCTTTTAACATGTTGTACAGTGCATATCTCTTTCTATCGACAACAGACAACGTTCCCAAATGTCTTTCTCTATTAGTTAAAATATCGTAGTATAGCGATAATGAACACCAGTGGCGCACCCACGGGGGTGGCCCGGGAGCCGCCCCCCCACCTTAGAAGGAAGGAAATAAAAATAAAAACACACAAACATACTAGAAAATATTAAAATAGAGAAGATGACTTTTTTTTAAGTCGTCACTTGTATTTTAGAAGTTTGGACCCTTTTTTTTTTAGGTCAACATTTATTTCCGAAGCAAGGACTTTTTTTTAGGTCATCTCTTGATCCTTATTCATAATTTAAATAATTTTGTCTTTCGCCCTCCCCCCCAACAAAAATTCCTGGGTGCGCCAGTGATGAACACTACTAACGTTAGAATCACACTTTCTTATTTTAACAAGTAACGCTTAATTGCAATATTTAGTAAAAGATTATGAACATGGCCCAATGTTTATATACGAGGGCTACCTTTTAAGTTTCTACAAAAACTAAGAAAGAATTTTTTTTTGCCTTCAAACCAATTCTCGAAACAATTTTTCCACTCTGAAGTTGGAATCTCAAAAACATGGTTTTCGAAGGCTTCAACAGCTTCTTGAGGTGATGAAAAACGCTATCCACGTATTTTTTGTTTGACATTGGGGAACAAAAAAAAGTCGGTAGGGGATAAATCAGGTGTATACGGGCAATGAGACATTAATTCGATGCTTTTCTCCTTCAAATAATCAATTGTTTAACGTGCTGTGTGGGACATTGCATAGTCATGATGAAGAATGATGCGACATTTTTGTTTGTTTTTCCCGATTTTGTCGATAACTTCTGGCAAACAAATTGATGTATACCATTCAGCATTAACTGTTCTGCGCTCCTCTAAAGGAATGGTTGCGACATGTTCAGTACAACCGAAAAAAACAAGCAATCATTTTCTTGGAAGTAATTCTTGAACGAACTTTTGTCGGTTTCGGTTTATTTTGGAAGACCCAAACAGTGGATTGTGGCTTAGTTTCCGGTTCAAATATGAACCGGAAACTTCTCATTTAGTCATAAGTTGGATTTTTTTCATTTTTGGCTTTTACTTGGATTTACTCATAAGTAAATCCAAGTTTCGTCACCTGTAATGATGTTGTATACGAATTTTTTTAGCATTCCCTTATACCAATCAACACGAGCCTTTTTTGAGTTTCGGTCAAATTATGCGGAATCCATCGAGAACAGATCTTTTTCACAGCTAAATGTTCATGCAAAATCGAATGTATTGCAGTCTGCGATATGCCAAAGATGTCTCTATCTCGCGATAAGTCACATGCCGATCTTCTTCAATCATTTTGCGCACAGCATCGATGATTTTTTGAATCACAACCGATTTTGGGTGACCTTCACTAGATTTATCACTGACGGACGCACGACCACGACGAAATTCTGGAAACCAATTGTAAACAGTCTTTTCTGATGGTGCTTAATTACCAAAAGTTGAACGAAGCGAATCTATACATTGTTGTTGAGTTAGGCCTTTACTAAAATCGTAAAAAATAATCCAACGAAAACCTTCACGAGTAATATAATTTTTTTCACAAACTTGTTTTTTTTAACACTCACTGTTAACAAACTACTCGGTGAATTTATAAGCTGCCACTGATTTCACAATAACAAATGTCAAATTTTACGAATATAGTAATGACACATTTCAATATTGCCATCTAGTGGACGTTTGTAAAAACATAAAAGGTAACCCTCGGATACTAAATAAAACAATGTTTCTCTATTTATGGCTTAACAGGTTTCAATAAAGCTGCATTCGGAGCTCTTTAAATTAATAGACTGTAAACTATACATTGTGCATATGTTTTAATACATTGTTTTAACGTTCGACGTAACGTTTACAGCTCTTGGAAATTAGTGAGTTACGAATAGTCCGACATCTGTGTGTCTTAAAACCAACTATGGTGGCTTCGTAAAATGTTTAATATCTATTATCGTTTTCATAATTCTGCTGTCCTAGATTTTTACTAACTAAACCTAACCTAATTGCCTAAATTGATCATATTTACGGTTTGTCTTTGTAATTTTGAGCGAGATTTGTTGTAATCGCGCGATGACATTTTGTTAGACTACGTAAAGCCATACAATATATACGGTCTCTCCGATAGACTGAGATAGCCAATGTGTTTATATGTCGATCTCATTAAAACAACTCACTAGCTATAAGTATAGAAAAGTATCCACAGTCGACAATCTACACCGTATTAAATTTAGAAGTCTGAATGGTTGATCAGGTTACCATATGTCAAACTTGTAGTGACAATCAACAGATCACAAGCTATAGTCTACAGTCTATTAATTTAAGAGCTCTCAATGCAGCCTAATGGTTGGTTTATATACGGACCAAGAATAAGGAACAGGAAATAAGAATAGTACACAAGATGTTAAAACATGGCTGCGCCGTATATCGGTTTATGTAGGAATGAAATTTAACTTAAACACAAGAATAGTTGGTAACATTTAACATTTTATTCCTATTCCAAGAATAAGAGACGAGAAGCATGCGCACAACGGTCAAAATGTCGGCCGTAATAAAATTTGTTCAACAGCTGTTTTCCAGCTGTGATCAGAAGGTTGGAAACAACAATATAATGTGTGAAACATAAGCAAAGAAATTTACAAAATCTTCTGAATCCATTTTACTGAACACGAAATTTTTTTAAAGGTTATATTAAACACAACAACCTGTCAAGCGACAACCATTAAACATAGGCCAACGCAAGTACGCAGACGCAACGACGAAATGTTATGTCCGATATAAACGATTTCATATATTTTATTCTTGGGTACTATTCTTATTTCCCGTTTCATATTCTTGTTCCGTATATAAACCAACCATAAGTCTGTTATCATTTTCCAACAAATATTTTTAAGAGCAGGTTCTAACTTATTAGTTGTTGCTATACCAGGAATATAATTCAATAACATTTGTTACACTCAAATCTGGATTTATGAAAATAATTTAACAAATAGTTTTGTTTCTCTATTTATGGCCGATAGTGTATACAGGGGTGTTTGTTTGAAACGGGGCACCTCGAATAACTCCTTTATTTTAAGAGACACAAAAAATTCTTCAGAATAAAAGTTAAACTAGACAAAAATGCCCATCTAAAGGTTACTATAAGAATTCTGAGGCACTTCCGGTTTCATCGGAAATGATGTCAACTTTTGATCTAGCATAGGGAATCGATAATTTTATATTTTTTTCCTAAAAGTACATTAAATTAGCTTTACAATGACACCAAAAAGTCATATTTTTATGTTAACCATTTCAAAATGGCGACCATTTATTTATAAAATAATAATCAACATAAGTTTTACAAAGTTGAACGTAGCAAGCTTTGAAAACAATAAAAAAAAGAAACAAAATATGTCTAAAATAAACTATTTGACTATTTAGAAAAAAAAATCTATTACTTTTTAGAAAAAAAAAAAAAAAACAATTTTACAAAAAAAAAAAAAAATACAAATGTTCGATCAAACCACCATTATTGTCCACACATTTTCTCATTCTTAATAAAAACTCTTTCATCGCCCTTATAAGAGTACACTCTTGGATATCCCGGATTGCACTTCTAACCCTTTCTTCTAAATCTTCTATCGTCGTTGGTGTTGTCCGATACACTCTGGTATTTTTTTTTTTTTTGTAAAATAATTGTTTTTTTTTTTTTTCTAAAAAGTAATAGTTTTTTTTTCTTTCTAAATAGTCAAATAGTTTATTTTAGAGATATTTTGTTTCATTTTGTTTCTTTTTTTATTGTTTTCAAAGCTTGCTACGTTCAACTTTGTAAAACTTATGTTGATTATTATTTTGTAAATAAATGGTCGCCATTTTGAAATGGTTAACATAAAAATATGATTTTTTGGTGTCATTGTAAAGCTAATTTAATTTACTTTTAGGAAAAAAATATAAAATTATCGATTCCCTATGCTAGATCAAAAATTGACATCATTTCCGGTGAAACCCATGACTATATTTTTAGATGTTTGTGTGTTAATGTACGTAAGTAATGCATAATTGTGTATGTGTGTGTACATGGGAGTAGATGTTTATATGTTATTTTATAATTGTTAATATATATTCTTATAAACATAAAAACCTTTGATACAAAGTGCACAATTTACGGCTTATATGCCTTGAGTAGGTATTATTAGTAATCAACTCTCCCAGCATCGAGCAGCAATCATTTGTGCCGATGTATGAAAATCAGTATGGAAAAAATTGATTTTATGGAAATCCTGTGTTTGGTTCAAAAACTAGACTTATGTTATTAACTTTTAAACGTGCAAAAATAAAATATTTGACAACAGAAAAGATTTGTTTTGTGTTACCTGTGCATCTATACCAGGACCACCAAATTGCTAGACATGAAATAAATAACATGTATTACATAAGAGAAATCGTTAACACAATTTTTAAACAAAAAGTCAAAACTTAAGTTTAAAACTAGCAAAACTCGTGACCGTAATTTTTATAAATTATTTTAGCGATTTTTTTTTTTGAACATAAATAGGACACTCACGGGATATCGTTATTGCAAAAAGGGCATTTGTAATTGAAACCCAACAAACTTTATATGGAAACTTCGCAATCAGTTATATGTAAACCATTTTTCAGAATTTATTAAATAGTTTTGTTAATTTATTCGAAAGTGTTTCAATTTGCTATAATTTACATGTAAACAAGTGCGAACAAAATTAAATTTCGCAATATATAGTAGTATCAAAGACAAACAATAGGGGCTGGATTCTGAAAGCTCAGTTAACCAAATAGTTAGAAAATGGTTGCTATGGTTACTTATGGGATTGATAATAGGATTGTTTTTAATTTGTGATACGGCAATCAGTGAGTTTGAATCGAAAAACTAATTTGAAAAATTGTAATATATTTCTAGGAAAAGGATGTTAAGTCAATTTACTTATTTATTGAGGAGACGCAGTTAAAAAACACGTTAATCTTAAAATTACTGTAAAAGCTTACATCCATATCTATTTAATAACTGAATATTTGTTTATACAATTATTACATAGATTTTAATATAAAACCTTACATTAATTTGAAGATAAAGGAGTCTTCTCAATAACTAAGCAAATACACCCTTTTCCTTGTCACCAAAGATTTATTCCCCGTTATTTAGGAAATAAAGTACTCGATAATAATAAATAACAATCGAATAATATAGTCTTGTTTCATGCCCTGGTCACAAGAGATTTTCTATATTAAGGAAACTTTTGCAAACATATGTTACATAAAATAAATAAATGTTATTTTTAATGCTGTTCACAAATAGTTATTTGTTTAACTAGGCATAAAGCCTAAAAGTAAAATTTTACTGCCAAGGCTGACGGTGCACAGCCGAGACGAGGCTAGGGCTTGGAAGCCAGCCAAGGCAATAAAACTGCATTTCTGCTGCGTTGAACAAATTATTTCATCGCCTGTTTTTAATATTTATATTAATTTTGTAGTTATTTTTAATATTTCATAACGTAGTTGCCGATTGCTATGGAATTGTTATGTTGTTGCTTGTTATGGAAATAGTAAATTTGACAAGTTTATAGGTTATTCTTGTCAACTGCTATAATTATATTTTTGCATGATTTACACCTTAAAAGAATAGAGTAGGTATCAGCAATCCCAGTAGAGTAGCAATCAGCTCTCCCAGCATCAAGCAACAATCAAAAACATACCCTCTAGGGAGTAAAAATGTTTTCATCAATCACACAATTTCGTTGTTTTCTGTAAATTTTGTCAAAAAAATAAAATAAATCAAAGGTAACTATTATTAGTACCTATTACGGGTACCTATTTTATAATTTTTATTCTATTTATAAGATTTTTATCTTTGTTTTGCATAATGCCTGAGAAGGCATTTTTACCTTGGTGTTACTATCTGACGCCGCGTGAATAAACCTGCAATCCTCTCTCTTGGCGTATAATACACTATTGTAATGGATAATGACGAAGACATCCGAAATGCAGTATGGAATCTATAATATAATACGCGAACGTGTGTCCCTGCGTGGGTGCGTGCTATGACGTCAAAAACAAATTTGAAGCGAGATTCCGAAATGTAACGAAATATTCCGAAGCTCACCGAAGTGTATATTGACATATAACGCATGGTAATAATAGTTGTTAATTGATATGTTTACACAAAAATAATATGAATTAAAATTATTAGTAGCAGATAATAATTATTTAAAAAAATATTTGGTTTTGGTGAAAGTATGTAAGAAAAAACGTTTTAAATTATCTAACGTTTTAAATTTTCAAAAATGTAAATATAATGCAGTGAGTAAAACACGCTTTGGCAAAAATTAATAATTTTTACCACAAATTACCGGTCGAGTTTGGTCATTCATATCAGCGTCACTAGGTGACAAATTATTTGTGTACATTTAAAATTCGTTCGAAATATTTAAAATATTTTGGTAAAAATTACAAATTGATACATTCAATAGTTTGCACCTTTGAAATTGTATGTCATGTTGCTATTAAAACATGGTAACAAAGTTCACTTTTTTAAAATGTCATTCCATTTGACATAATATGTCATAAAGATAAATGATATCTTAGTTATAATGATCATAACCAACAAATCTGAAGTAGGTTTTACAGCGTAAGGAATATTTTGAAATGATACATTTACATTTAAAAGTCAGTACTACACTATAAAAGTAACCAAAATAACCAGATCTGGTTTAACTTTACAAATGTGAACGCAATATATTAAAGCGGGCAAACAATTAAATTTTACTGTGTAACAGTTTCTCACGATTTATTTCAAACTGATTTTAGATATAGTGTAAGTACGCTTTTTTCCGTGTGTGTATATTCCGTGTGTGTATTTTTTCATGTGCGCTTTTTTCCGTGAGCGTATTACTCCGTATGCGTTTTTTCCGTGTGCGCATTTTTATATTATATAAGAAATTGGAAAATTCATTTTAATAAATATATTTTAAATTTAACGTCTCAAATAATTTTTAGTTTTAACATTATAAATGTAATGCACTGAGTGAAAATTAATCGTTTTCCCATCTTAAAAAGTTGATGAATAAATAATGCGGAATAATACTCATTATTTTTCCAGTTTTTCATAATGGGCGAAGAGTTGATTCAATTTGAATTATATGAAGTAAGGCGTATGTTAGTTAAAATTTTTGGCGCACAGCAACAAAAGCTATTTGCGCAGGGTATGGCTAGAGAAAGGTGTCGAGCAAGTTCCACATAAAGGTAATGATGTGTTTGCCAACACAGTTGGCAACGGGTGCACTAGTGTAGCATTATATTTAAAAATTATATATATTTAAACGTATTATTCTAATAAATGTCATATTTCAAATTGATTCCAATTAGTTTTATTTCCATAGAAACTATTTTCAGTACCTATAAATTGTCCGTAAAATGCATGTAAATGTTTAAAGTAAATTTATAAAAAAAAAAGAGAAAAAAAAACATTTATGCGTTTTGTGTAACATATGTTTGCAAAAATGGCTTATTATATTAATAAAAGTTAAATTACCTTAACGTCGGTGCCAAGAGGTCCACAAGGCTCTGGTTTAATTTTTCCTCTAGGCCTTTTAGCCTGTTTTTCCGCATTGGCCATCGCTAACGTAATACCGGTCTTTTTGGGTGCCTGGAACTGCAATTCGGGCGGCAGAAAGACTTTTGTATTTATGAAATGTTCTGGTTGAGGTGCAAAGTACATTGTAGGTATTCGTGTTTCTGAAGGATAGTCTTTAAAGTCGTAATTTGTCGTTTTTGATAATAGTATACTCATTGCTAAGTCACATATTGCCCATAATTTATAATTTACACTATCGTCGTTTCCATTAATTGCGTCTTTATGGTTTTTCATTCTTTCAATTAGATTTTTATAAAAACCAAAACAGAAATACTCATTTTTCATCATAAGAGGTTCTAAGATGAACCACAGGCAAGCTCTCGCTTTTGTTAGTTCGGTAACATCGTCCCACCGCTCGAAAGCTAGGTCGTGTGCTAGGATTGGGACAGCAAAAACTAGCATATAGTCGGGCAATATATGCGGTAGTTGACTCATAGCTTTGTCGGCTGTTGGTAAAAGACATATTAATAATAATAATAATAAAACAATTGATTAAATCCAATTATAGCTGGGTTCACAAGTCCTATGATGTTGCAGCCTTTTTATATTTTTATGAAACTAAACTAAACGATTAAAAATATGTGATGAAAGTTAGCTAGATGCCATATTTTAATATTTGGTCCAAGTCAAAATGTCACGTGGTTTTTGTCATTATAACAAAAACTGAGTGGAACATTTAAATTTTTCTACAAACGGTATTAAATTTAACTGCCATTTACTCTTCTGACGAAAGCAATAGATTATTCTCTACGGAATAAAATTGGCAGTGTTTCATATTCAATTTATACCTAAAATATTGAATGTGACGAAACTAAAGTATATTTGAGCGAAATTCACAATTTTCGCATTTTCTTTTAATACCGTTTGTAGAAAAAATATTGTATACAATGCGTGAATCAATTAGGCCGTATCTCCTCCATGTAATGATTATCGTCTTAGGCTAAGCTTCGAATGCTAAAAAAATGCACGGGAGTAAAATAGCACTTTATTCCCTTGTTACATAACATAGTAAATTAAAAAACTATTTGTTATTTATAATTTGCGTCTTTCCTCAAAAAGTTTTACTTTATGGTTTAAACATAGAAAGATTGCACGTATCATAGTATTAATGAACAACAGCCTTAAAATAAATTAAAATACCTTGTGCACCCAATGTAATAGTCTTAACATAGTCTCTCCTTTTATTAATATCTGCAATCATAGAGTTTCTAACAGCATTTTTTATCCGAGTTTCTTCTTCTTTCCCACAAAGGGCATAAAATCCCATAAAGTCGAGCGGTAGACATTTATTTGGTATACCTCGGCTTAGACCTTTGTGTAATTTGTTTGCAAATATTTCCCTAACTTGTTTTACTTCATCCTAAAATAAATTATACAATGCAAAATTTTATCACAGTAATGGTTAATTTTTCAATCGGTACTAGTATCTGGGTAGGCAACTGACAGTTATAGTTAACTACAAGTTTAGCCAACACTTTAACCATGATTAAAGGAATATTATTATTGACAAATTCAATTGCTAAAGCTTCAATCCATGGTACAGGAGGAACTTTATGGTTTTCAAGACAGGCAATGTTATGTAATACTTCAGTAGTTTGAAGTTTTAGTGTAAGTCCTGAAGCTAAAGCTGCGTTCAGAGCTTTTAAATTAGTCGACTGTTCACTGTGTGTTGTAGATAAGTTTAGTAGATAGTTTTAACGTTTAAGGCAGCTTACGAATTTTGCGACATCTGTGTGTCTTTAAACCAACAACGACGGCGTCATCTGACAAGAGTTCCTATACACACCAGTTTTACGAGTAAAAAGAACGAAAATCCCTTTGTAAAATGTTTATTATCTGTTATCGTTTTACTAATTCTGCTGTCCTAGATTTTTACTAACTAAACCTAATCTGATTACCGAAATTGATCATATTTACTGTTCGTCTTTGTAATTTTGGGCGAGATTTGTTGTAATCGGTGCGATGACACTTTGTTAGATTATGTATACAATGTAAGGCATACAATGTAAACGTTCTCTACGATGTAGACTAAGATAGCCAATGTGTGTTTATGTCAGTCACATTGAAACAACTCACTAACTTTTGAAACTAACAAAGCTTGAAAAACTATCGACAACGTATAACGCATTAAATTTAGAACTGTGAACGGTTGCTCGCGTTACCATATGACAAACTTGTTAATGAAAATGAACAGTGCACAAGTCATAGTCTATAGTCGATTAATTTAAGAGCTCTGAACGCAGATTTAATCTTAAAATCGCTGTTTTCAGACTCCGTAAAACCTCTCAACAGTGCTTTGTGATCTGAGTTGAAACTCATTATAAAGGTTTTCTGTGTTACTTATTACATGTGCTAATGGTATAAGCAGATAAGATTTAATCCCTGAATATCCACTATCACCTATTAATACCAAATTCATGTAATTCCCTTTTTTGAAAGCTTTGTAAAATGAGGAATTTTTCAAATATGAGCATCATGTAAAGCTTTGGACCATCTAGTTACTATATCTCTTATTTTTAAATCTGCATTTTTAAAAGAAAAATATAGTTTGCGATTACTAACCAATTCTGCATTATCAATGACGGATGAAAAAAAAAAAAATCATTATCCACTTCCTCAAATGGTCTGGATGTTATTTTATTAGTTTAATAAAATAATTATAGATTTTCAATACCTAGATAGGCGTATTAGAATAAATAAGGTAGGTATCCGCGCCAAGACCTCCTCCAGCCATAGATATGAAAGCCACGCGGTCCATGTAACGTTTCGACCGATCTGATTGTCCCTGTATAAACAGGTACTCATTTTAAGTATTAAATACTTATGTCTCAGTACCCCCTGAGCTGACTGCACAATAACAGATCAAAATCCGAAGGAGGTAAAGGTATTCTTATTAGTTTTTTTCTTTTAATTATTTCATTGTCACTACTAAATGCATTAATGTCGTAATCGTATATTTTATTTATTAGCTTATAATAACAATAACATTAACCTATATCTTTTCAGCTAACTTATAGTTGGACTGGAAGCTATTGAATTTTGCTGGTTAATTATGAAATAGAGTTTATGTATCAACTGAAAAACGAAATTTTATAAAATACTGGTAGTTAATCAAAAAGCAAAACTACCGATTACCCCCCCCCCCCCCCGGAACCGTAAATGATAGGTAGGGTGTTTTGAACAGATGACCTCATGGTCTAAACAGATTCTATTACTTACCGTCATTAGTTGCGATAAATTATAAAACTGCTCTGCTGTATACTGATCACCAACACCTTTTTGTTCACATACTTTTAACATAGCACAACCTGCGGCTAATCTTAGCCAAGACATTTCTGCTCTAGATAATTTACCAGCTTGTAGTAAATCTCCTTTATGCGTTATAAACGCACTTAACATTCTAAAGGTTTTTTGGGCGCTCATAACATCTTGTTTAAGTCCGAGTAACCACCGAGCCATTGTTTTTAAACCTTCAACTTTACATCTTGTTTCTTCAGGTAGTTCCTCTTCAGCACACCAGTCTTCTAGATCTGATGTATAATAACCATCATCTCTAGCTTCTTTCACTAGCAATTCTTTAACAATCTGTAAAATGAAACGAGTAATTATTATAAATATTAAATTGTGTTTTGAAGATTTAAATATTAAATGATAACACTGAAACTTTCAATATTCCTTCAATGTTGTATTCAATACATTATTAAAAAAACTTTCAGTGTTATTAAGTAATTATTAAATGGAATTGTTTAATCAAAAAAATAAATAAACTAAATACTGTGCTCGTTGATTGAAATGGCCGTGGGTATACTACAATACCCACCGATTTATATAGATATCTATATAAATGAAATTAGGGGCTCTTTTTCCCGATCACATACTCCATTTCAGGTTATTATAAGATGATATCAATAAAAAAATATATCTGTCTGTTTCGAAGTTCTCACAAAAAACAGCTCGACATATGGACAAATACTACAGTTTTTAAAAGAAGTCTGGACTAATATTATAATTAACAATTGTGTTTCTATATAACTCACTCTGGTAGCTTATAAAAGGATTACAACTGCGCAGTTTGTCAATTTGCTTTGAATCTTGTTTAATACTATTAACTGTTACAACAAACGTGAACATTTACTGTGTTTGTGAGAATTAACTGTGGGTGAGTTTGTCTTAGATTCTAGCGTCACTCTAATACCCTAGACTAGAATTTTAAGATAGGATCTTTAAGTGAGGCTGACTTTAAATGCTAGTGTGAATGCACGTGACCTCGATTTAACACAGCCTAACTTTTGATTAAGATTTCTGTCTTAAAGTTAGTACACATTGCCAATATAATTTCTAATATTGATTGCATTTGTGCTGTCAACATTTTATATTATCATACACAAGAATACTATATTATATCGACGTTATAAGAAGTTTATACTTATTGTTATAAACAAATTACTTATTTTCATAATGTATTTAATACATTACAGAGCTAAAATAATTAAGGTAAAAATATATCGACTTATATGTTAATACATGTAACATTATTGTAGTAACTTTATTGTAGAATTGAATCAAAAATCCATATGTGTTTAATAATAATTCAAAATGTGCGTCTGAGAAGATAGTTGAAAACGGGTAGTTTCGTGACGCCAACTTAAGAATAAAATTATCGTAGCAGATGGCAGCATAGACGATTTAAACATCTAGTATGCATGCAAACCGGTCATAAATATCAGTGGACTTTAGGTTCACATATCTTAAAGTTCTAGTATAAAAAGGGTATAAGTGAACCAACTAATGTCGTAAAACCTGCTAGTCGTGGCTAATTTCATTCCAAAGAGGAGTTTCGGGCAACACTAACAAAAAGCTTGAAATATCTTACTTATCATTGACATAAATGTAAAAATTTGCAGGATAAAAAATTCTTAAAATAAGAAAACAAATCTTTTTTGTTTTATGCATTTTTTCAGTTGGATAAATATTTGGAATAATAAAAATGTCCCAGAACTATATTCAAGAACGGGCATCACACAGGAAATGAGAGGTAGACGATCACAGTGGATAAAGCATATGATGCCGATGAGAGAGATCAAAATGGTAAAGAGGAAGCGAGACTTTTATTTAACTTGAGATAAATGACCCTAGAAATGTCAACATTACATTTTTTAAAGTTATTCTCAGTAATAATAACTATTTACTTACCTTTCGTGATACAATATTTTTAATTTGGACTTTGCATTTATCAGGCACATTAAATGCTATATGTCCCAAAGAAACAATTGCTGTCCTATAATGTGGAGATTCAGGTGTAAGATTATTCTTAATTGCCTCCAGTATAAATGGAAACAGATTATCGTGCAGTTCAGGCATGTTTACATATATACATCTGATAGCACCTTTGGCTTGTTTAGGTGTTCCCGTCTCAGCAAATTGTTTACATAATGGGGCAAGTTCATTCATAAGCTCCGGGAATTCTTCATACAGTGATTTGTACTTTCCGAGGAAAGTGAATACGGAGAGCACTAATGGAGCCACAGACTCATCATCAATACGGAGTAATTGCATTAATTGGGGTATCACGTCCGCATGGTGGAAATGAGATGGAAATACATAAGACAGCATCTAAAATAAAAGTAAGTATTATAATATAAACAGTTTATAGACTAATCATTGTTATTTTTTCTATTTATTTCTTCATTAGCCGTTAATTATTAGACCATATTACTAGGGTGACCATTTTCTTGAGAAGGCAATGCGGGACGGAATTCGTATACAAAATGGAAGGGGTACAAAAGATAACAAAAATATATTAAACGATTTAATTTCACAATTGTGACTAATATGGTTTAAATACCGCGACAAAAAATTCACAATTGAATAATAAATATCACAAAAAAAATACACTGATAACTACATATATAAAGTAAATAAAAACATTTTAATATCAAAATTCAAAAATTAAAACAATATTAACCTATATAAAATAAATAAATAAATAAACTGTAGGAAAAGTAGAGCACTGACAGCTAAATAGATGCAGGACATTTTGCTGGACATCAAAATGCAGGACTATTCCGCAGAATGCGGGACGAATGGTCACCCTACATATAAGCCAACTATCAATTTGTACGACATTAACTCTTTATTGACAAATTAATGTGACATTGTTGGCAGAAAAAAAAATACCTTGTTTTTTTTTATGCTGTTAGCTTAAAAATTCGTGCATATTGATTTAAAAGAAATTCGAATCGAGATAGACATATATAGAGTTAATAGCACATTTTGTTGAAGAGTGCAGTTCTTTATTACTATTTTGGTCACATAAAACCCTTGACGAATTGAACTTGTCATTACCAGGTAAAGGGTTAACAAATAAGAGAAACATTTTTTCCCGTACCGGCATTTGAAACCGAAACTTATGTAGTTTGAGGATAGCAAGCTTGTGCATTACTATCACGTCAGTCGGCATTCTGTTAATATCAAGTTAATTTTGAATGCACTAATTAGCTATCAATAAATTTAACAAACACTTAAGAGGGTTCTGCAGTCTCTGTGTACGAAACGTATATTATACAAAGGAGTACAATATCTTTTTTAATATTAATATGTTGATCAAAATGATATTTTTTTTTTATATTTATTTGCGACAATTTGAAGAATTTTGCCGAAAAACCACGTACATCAGAAAAAAGTAAATATAAATAAAATTAAGAGTAAATTAGAATGCATAAAATATACAGTGAATTTCTTTTATCCTGCAATATAGGTATTATTGTTACTATGGTAATTGAAATCTGACTGCAATGTAAAATTGCGTTTCTTTTAATTTGCAACATAGGTGATTTAACATTGCATTTGTCGTTACTAGGGAAACCATGTATAATAATAATTTCCATGTTGCAGGATGAAAGAAATTCACTGTATGTACATATTTATGTAAATACATGTATCATTTACTACAATAAAAAATACCTCGAAATAAATATGAATTTCTTTTTCACATTATCTTTTCATTTTTGATGTTTAGCGTCAGTATTACGTGTAACATATTCAGCAGGGGTGGACAACCTTTATCAATGGCGGGCCAACTCAAACTTGTCTGATGTAGACCAGGGACGTAATTTGACGTAATTATAATGATATAATTTTTTACTATTTTTTATTTCTTTTAAATTTTTAACTCATTTTTGTTTATTGTGTTGATGCATAAGTTCATAGCGTTTTTGGTTTTCAAGGCAAGAGTGTTTTAAGCATTTTTGCGTTGGAAACCAAAAACGCTATGAACTTATACATCAACCTAATATTTTCTCATAATCACAGCTAGTTATCGTGGTATTTAATTTTTAACTTTTTCTAATAAACATATTTGTGCAATAGTACAAAATTATAATAGGTAATAATCTATACATATAATTACACAACCGTAAACAGGACTATGAAAAATATAACGTCAATAAAAAAATTTGATAAGCTAGGCGTAATAAATTTTATTTGGATCAAGGAAGGAAAAAAAAAATATGAAATTTTTAATAAATACGTTTTATAAAGGGATGTTTCACTATACATATTTTGATAAAGACCGCAGGTCAGGTTATGGACTTTCGAGGGTGGGAGTTGGCCCGCGGACTTAATCTACAGTGTTTAGTATCACATAAAACAATAGTTATGTTGGTACTGACAAACCGGCGATTCATCTTGTAAACAGATAATTTAAACTTACAGATAAATACAGTACAGTACTGTAAATGTATTTCCTCTTTCTTATGATTTTCTTAGTAATATTTTCCTTTTTCTAATTACTTTATTGCAAAAATACAGTAAATAATACATATACTATACAAATTATGTGTTAATTGACTATTATCGATAAGATTTCCAGTCGAAAGAAGGCTATTAGTTGGTAATTTTTTGGATTACACCGAGGATCGACGCCTCTAAGCACCGCGCATGGTTCAGTTGTATATGAAAATGGAAAAAATTATTTGTTGTTGCTGTAAAATAAGTCTTTTGCTTAAATTCATATCTTCAAAACTAGAAATATTATAACTACAATAAGCGCCGTTTAGTGTGATCACAAATGTTCATTAACTATTGATCCTATTAAGCGGCTGACTCAAGTAACCGAAAATAACGATATAAAGAACGAAAACAATTTATTGCCTACCATATGATTATAATTAAAGAAAATCAGCAAAATTTAGGTTATGAAAAATGCGTTGTAAATTATTTAAAATATTCATTTATTTTCGTTTATCTTGAATTCACACTATAAAACCTATATATAGATTTTACTACTAATGTAGTGTAATACATATATAATTATAAGTATCTATAATCGTAATCATCATCACCCGTTTCTTCTAACGCCTTCTTCAGCTTTTTAAGTGTTAAGCACTACAAAAAAATATTTGAAATTCTTTTGAAATAGATTCTAAAATCCGAAAGTAATTCTAATAAATGACTAAAATGCAGTGAATTTTGCCATTTTTGGCTCTTTCAAATTTGATTCTGTAAAGCGACTGATTATAATAAACAAATAAGTGTAATTAATTAAAAATTACATCTGTTGCTGCTACCTCTAGCGAAAATAATTCCACTATAAGGGTTAAGCGTATCAACTTTCTGTAGGAATATTACAACTATCCTACTAAAAGTCTTCTACTATTATGCTTGGTAAAGTTCCAGAAATATATTTATTAGTCATGTTGACTGAAGTTTCGGTGTTAAAGTTACGTTGTTACAAAGTGAATTTGAAAAATATCATTGTAGCTTTGGAACGCAAAAATGGCAGTCTACACATGACGAATAAAAATATTTGTGTAACTTTACTAAGTGCTTTATTTAAGAATTTTATAACTAAAAAGTGATTTACATTAAGAAAGGATCTCTATAAATAAAACTTACCACAAGTAATTTTAATCCCCGATCACCAGCTGTTGCAGGATTTAATCCAATTTCATCAATAATATTACCACCTTCAAGACATTCTTCAACCATTCGTATTAGTATTTTTATTGCTTCATGATCTACCATCACAGAACTTACTCTTTCTAACATCATTTTAACTGTATTGTAGTATAAATTAGTCATAACAGGTTGCCCTAATTTTTTCAAAACAATTGCCTAAAAATAATACATTATTAACAACTTTGCAATACAACTTTGAATTTAACTTATTATAAAACAAAATTTCAAACTTACCGTTGTGTATGCACATTCCTTACAACTGACGTTTGGACGAACAATTGTCTCCATTTCTTTCAATAAATTAGGATCGTTGAACATGTGCTGACTAAATTTTGATAAAAATTCGTGTGCTTTTACAGGCTCCGGTAAAAATTTACTTAACATGTGACACTTTTGCACCAATTCATTCTGAAGATTTGGACTAGCAGGTTTCCTATGTAGTTCTAACCATTCCATTACATATTTTCTTACACTAAAATATATATAAAAAAGAGGAATTATAATTAATACACCAAATCAGTTACGACTAAAAATTTACTACAAGATGCAATCATTGAAAAATTGTCACAAAGCTATTCATAATTAATGGACTATTGCAAAGATGCTCATTCTTTGGAAGTTGCAAGTGAATTTAAAGATTGTCGGGGGCAGGATAAATAGACAAATATTATAGATTGTTCTAATTCAGAAGCAACACCTTGGGGAAAATTACTATAATGTATATTAATTATTATATTATAACAAATTAATTTTTCGATTCGACAGAGTTTCTTAATTCGCAATTCGACTTCCTGTAATAATTTCGTTTTGTAAACCTAGGGGTCGTTTAAAAGATCAATACCAATTTTTTTTTCAAATTTTACTTTTCTTATCCAAGACGATTTTAATTTTCTTTACGACGATTTACCATTTTTGTGGACTACGCAAAAACAAATTGACTTAAACATACTTATGTATGCCAGCGACTTCTACTTTGAAGTAAATCATTAAACGTTCACCACTTAGAATTTCTCTTATATGGAAATGCCTATAAGTGAAATAATCTACTATAAAAAATTGTATGACTAAAATCTACAACGGTAATAAAATATAGTTTTAAATTTTTTTAAAGACATGTCTTGTAAACAAATGTCTTTCTAAACATTTGTGTACACCTACTTGTTGATAAGATAGTAAAACATGTTCATAAAATATTGTAAACTATATTTGTTCTTATAATCTTAGTTTGACAGCTGCATAACAATAACATTGAACATCCTCTACCTACGTTTCAAAATTGACCACCGCGGCGCTATAATCTTAAATTTATTTCCCTATAGAAGCAAATAAGGTTTGCTATATGACGCATTACCTTCGGCCGGAGGGCAGTGTTATTCAGGCAAGGCAGTTCAATGAGACATTAAGAATAATTAGTCAGTAAGTATACGGGTGATATACTGAAGCTATTAAATAAAGCTTAATTATTGTATAAGTGTAGTTACAAGTGTTACTTGTTTTTTTTTTTTTTTTTACATCGTCCTATTTCTGCAACGAGGCTAATAGCCGATGCCAAGGGGCGAGCTCCTACACCTGGATGAGGGGTGAATGATTGTGAAAATGGGAGTAATGTAAACATATTATTCTCGCCCGAATAATATCACCAACGAAGGAGGCTCGAACCACCGACCGGACAGTCCAGACTGTTTCCACCAGTACAAACCGCACGACTTAATGCGCTCGGCCACTCCGTTGGCCTACTTAAGTGTTATTATTGTTAATAAATTTAATTAGTGTATAAGTCCAATATTTAAGTTGTTTAATGAATATTTAAAATCAGAATCAAATTCGTCTTATAGGCAACCACCTAACAATATATATGTTTTTTAAATGTTTTGGAAGCTTTGCGTTCCCGGGCCACAAGTGTCCCACGGGACATGACTTTAGCACCCCGGGACTATTGCCTAGGAACAAATGAATTTATTTTACCATAGCTGATTTTTTTGTAATTCTACAAATGCTTTAGTTGCATGATCATCTATTGTTCCTAACAAATGATAAAGTTTTTTCATCCTTTCATCGGGAGGTAGTTGAAAGGGCACCAGACATGTGTTAAGTAGTCTTTCAACTAGTAATCTGTCCTCGATTCCTAAAAAAAATATTTGTTATCAGATACATATTTACTTAAACACATTCTCTGTAAATGGAATTAAACACTATAATGTGTTAGAATATGTGCCAACTGTAATGAGCTCATTCATGGCGATGCGAGATTATTTAAAAAACAAATTCATTATGAATTTTTCTTGTAAGTTAATATGAGGAGCAGCAATCGCAAAAAGTGTAGATTTCAATGTTATTCTCCTATGTTACGGGGTAAAAGTTGTCACCTGTATATCAGTGGTTCCCAACCTTTTTTGTGGTGAGCATCCCTTTGAATGTGAAAATAAGCTCCCGTACCCCCATAAAAAATGTGTTCAGATTTTTTTAGTCATATATGTCAAATTGATGAAAATAAAAAGTGAAGAGCAAAAAAAAAACGGTAATCGCATGAATACTTCTTGAAAATTGATCAAATTAATTGATGTAGCAATCAGCGGTTCTTAACCTTAATAAAATATACTTATTGAAAAATATTTTTTTATTAATATTTATTACAAAAAAAAAATAAAAATAATAATAATAATATAGGGAAAAAATATATAATGATTCTTATTCTGCCCAAAATAATCTAGACTATTTAAAATTTAAATAAACTAGATTTTTTATATAAATTTTATAAATTTCTATAAATCGTCTCGCACCCCTCAAAATGCCCTGGGGGTGCCGGCACCCCCGGTTGGGAACCACTGCTGTATATGAATCTTTATTCTGTGATGTCCTCAACAGAATAAAGAAAAATTTAAACTGATAGGGGATGCGTTTGCCTAAAAATGGAATGTAATGGACTAATTATATATATATATTTCCAAAAACATATTTAATTTAAGTGTAAAATTTTATATTTCTTACCTTGCATATAGTAGCCGTGAAGAATTTTATCTTTAATCCACGTTACAGCTTTTTTTGTTGCATTGGGTACATCTGGATCATTAAGATGTTTACGATATATCATGGCTAAACCTGACATAGCTTCTTTCCGAATTTTAAACTGAAAATATTATTATTTAGAACAGCAATTGCCAGCATCAAGTAGTTACGATATTACCTTTTTATCAAGCGTTCTTTCTTTTACAAATTCTAAGAGATCTTCTGAATCAGATACTACTTGGAAATTTTTACGAGCAGTTGAAACAATTGCCATTACAACTTCGTACCTGTAACATAATATTAATTTTCTATTTTATATATACAGTATTTATTTATTTTACATTACAATTAATCCTTAAGAAAAATCTATGACAAATCCGAGACGACAGTACAACTTTAATACGGTGGAAGGTCTATCAGAGTAAAACGAGGAGTTCGGCAAGGGGCCCGACTTCTCCAAAACTGTTCACCACAATGTGAGCAATGATATTTTGGAGTTTAAATTGGGAAGGTGGATATAAGTGGAATAAATGAAAGATTGAAGCCATTACGTTTGTCTACCGTTTTAGTCTCAAACCTGGTCATTGACAAAGAAAAGCGAGCAGAAATTACTAGATCAACGAAGCATAAAAAAGGTCTCTTCTTAACATATCCAAATAATAAGATATTCAGAAATACGACGGCGAAACGAATAACCGATGTATTAGTAAGAGCTAAATCTCTGAAATGGAAATAGATTGAACATATTATAGCGTTCAACACACGATAAATGGACTAAACAAGTGACGAAGTGGACACATAGAAATGGAAAGAGGCGACAAGGCAGCAGCTAAGAAGTATACTATATGTAGATCTGCTCTGGACCAGAAAATCACAATAGAAAAAATTGGTCTCTGAAGGGCATGCCTTTCTCTTTATAATAATAATAAACTTATTATTATTATAATTAATGTGATATGTGTTTTGCACAAATAAATAAAAAGAAGCTAATTAATAATAATAATTATTATATGTGAATGTAGTTCATTGATAAATCGTTTATTTTCTTAGATATCAAAAAACTTACCTTACATTTTCTTCAGAGTCATGCTGTCTTAATTTAAGCGTTTCGGTAATATCCTTCCGTAAATCTGGATGATTTATCAGAAAGTGCATTGAATACTGGACACATTTAGTTCGTATCGTAACAGAGATATCATTAAATCTTCCTAGAAATGCTCGCCATAGAGCACTATGATGTTTAGCAAGTTCTGAATCTTTTTCTGAGAACATCCTTGCCAGCAAAGTTACTGCTCCCAACCTTTCATTTTCAAGAGGACTTTTTAATTTACACTCTAACTGTGGTAAAACTGATACCAAAACAGTGGGACATATGTGATTTAATTCAAATATTAAGTCGTAGACTTTCGAAAATATTTGCAGTTCTTTTTCTTCTTTTCCTAGTATTAATACTTGGTTAAAGAACTGAAAACAAATAATTATAAATAATAAGGACCTAGGGACATGTTAACAGTGTACGCAGAATATGAATTATAAGGACAAGTACAATCCAGATTTTTAAAGAATTTGTCCAATGACAAATTAACGAATCAACAATCAACTTATTTATATATTTGTCTCGCACATTGTCACAATTAACTCCTAAAGCTATATTTCAATTACCGTATTCGTCGGCGTATAATGCTGGGTTTAAATATAGCAAACAACAGCGAGCGAACGCGAATGAATGGATTCGCCCTACCGACGCTCATCGCAACTTCCGCAAAGGTGAACGAATTCGTTCATTCGTTTTCATTAACCGTTTACACAAACACATACCGAATACACTGTTCTTATATGCTATCGTTTGGTATACATATGTAAACCCGGCACAAGGCGTAACCAGTTATCATTATTTTGAAAATTAAAAAAAAAAAAATGTGAAATTTCAAACTTCGGCGTGTCAGTGGTAATTTTTAGGGAAAAAAGTGTTTTCCACGCTCACAAAAACCGGATTTTTATTTAAAAATACAGCTAGTCCTCGATTTACGACGTATTCAACAACGAACCGCACTTATGACAGTCCGACCATCCTCCTTTTTTAGTAATTTTTCATGCAATGTTACCGCGCTTAATTTTGCTGATGTTATCCTCGAAGCTGTTTAATAAGTTTCCATTTTAAGTGTGTTTACTTTTATACACTCTTTTATTTTATCGATTGAGCTGTATATGCGACCTTTTTAACCAAAGCTAAATAAAAACCTAGGCAAATTATAAAGATACTAATAATAAAGTAATATAATGATATAATTTAAAAAATATATATATATTCTACTTCAAACGTCAAAATCGAGTTACGACGGACTTACAAACGGAATTTAGTCGAACTAAGTCGAGACTGTCTGTATCCAGTATCTGTAAACAGTAATCTAAAACTAGTAACGATATCAGCTAGAGGAATGTCGATATAGCATATTAGCAGTAATATATTATACACAATTTTTTTTTTTCCACTCCAAAAAAGAAGACTTTAATCTGTATTCAATATTTCACCATTGTTTTCACATTTCATAATTTTTGTGATTTGTCCCTAATTGAGAAAAGAATTATTAAAATAGAAACTTTACTTACGTTTTGTATATAAGGCTCCAACGTGCTACTCGTTTTAATAATTAATTCTGTTGCTAATTGGTATGCATTTTTTCTTTGCGTTTTATTTGGTTCAACAATGTTCATAAGTATTATATTCAGTAATTCTGTAGAAACGGTGTCACTTTCTGTTATCAATGGGCTTAAAACATCTAACATAAATGATTTCACTCTTTCTGAGTGTTCGTCACTGTAAAAGAAATATTTTAAATTAACTGTAAACAATATAACATGGCAAGTAAAATGATTGGTTCAAAAGATTTTCCAGATAATATCGTACAAAACCTAATTATCTAATGAGTAAGTTTCTTTATTCTTATTTATGCTTCTATTAAGACTCTAAATCGGTGGTTCTCAATCGGGGTACCGCGAACTTCGTACAATAAATTAACCTGGGTCATAAACCGCTCGGCATTGATTATTATCCCGCCGTTAACAACTATTTGTGAAAGATTATCACTTTCCCGCTCAATAACCGTTCATAAAAATATAAAGTCTGCCAAAAAGTAACTTAAATGACATAATGGTGGGGTGCTGTTACCTAAAAATGTTAAGAACCTCTGCTTTAAATATCTTAAACTTCTGTTTATTTATTTTTTTAAATTTTTTCACTAATGTACATAAACAAAAGAATCTAAGATAATGACGCATTAATTGAAATTTGCCATAAACTCAACCAATTAAATACAAATTCATTAGTTAAAATTTTTGGTGCACATAACGCTGTTTATTTGCGCATAACACAGCCCATATAAATGTAAATACATATTCAAATAACGCACTTCTATTCAAATATAAAATATATTTAAAAAAAAAAAATGATTGTAAAGTGTTAATTTTCACACATTTCATGATTTCGTGGGTAATTAATATGGGATAATTTTTTTCGCTGTGTTCGTAATGATTAGTTAACTATAACTAAATAGTTAGAAAATGGTTGCTATGGTTCCTTATGGTATTGTTATATTGTAACCGAGTTTAACCAAAAGATCGGTTTTTAAAAAACTTTAAAGCTAAACTTAAAGATACCGTTCCTTAGAGCTTTTATTTAATACCCTACATTATTATTTACTTAGAAAAGGATTATTTTCCCCTAAAATACTATATTTTGAAAAAATTGATGAGAAGTGTGAATTTTCACACATTTCTGGGTTTTGCAGGTATTTAGTAACTGAACGATGATTATTTGGGATGCCAAAACAAATTTTATGTCAAAATATTTCTTTATGAATTTTAATTCAAATGCCTAATACCATTATTTAAGTTTCTAAATATATGCAGTATTTTTTTTATACAGCAAAGTTCATTAAGAGTTTGAAAATTGCACCTATGGCTTCCATTGGTTGCTTACATCATAAGTCCCGCCCTTTGATTTCGTCAAACATAGAATTTAATTATAATTTCAACACTTTCCACTGGTTATTAAATTTACGTTTTTAAAAATTAAATGCAACATTTACCAAATATAACTAGAATTTTAACAAAATAATTTAAACAAAATAAAAATGCAAAAAAAAAAACAAAAAATAAAATCAACAGGATTCGAACCCTAGTTTGCAAGTTAACTTATATTATTAAGCGTATGATAAATCCAACCACGCCACGAGAGCTTCTGATCTGGTATGTTACACAACGTATTAAATAGTTAACATATTTTAGTCAAAAACACAAAAAATGCGTTATTTTCCGAAAACATAATCTGATCAAAAATTCCTGTTGTACTATTCCGGTTCAGACCAATGTACATTACTTAGAATTTTTTCAGATTTTTAGTTTAAACCATCTAAGCTACAGGGTGTGGGACAAAAAATTTTTTGCACAATTTTGGCAAAAATCGCATCAAAATAATTTATTTTGCAAAAATAAAATTTTGATCGTTAATCCACGTACTAAGGGCTTTCATTTGATACCCTACTCAGAATTTAAAAAAAATATTTTTTTTTTCGATGAGCACATATTTGTTTATATTTTGAGGGGGATATGTTTTTTAAATGTTTTAGTATTTTTCCTATGTGGAGGTCAAAGAGTTGTATAAGCATGCCAAATTTCAACTCTCTAGGTTTAGCCGTTTGGCTACAATTTTTACCGAACAGACAGACAGACAGACAGACAGACAGACAGACGACAAAATGACGGTATAAGGGTTTTTTGGTCATACCTACAAAACCCTAAAAATTATTAAATTAAATATTCTGAACGTATTATTCCGATGCACTCAAATGTATTCTTTTTCTTTTAATATTTTTAGAATATACCATTTAGGGTGATGGCCATATTTTTTGATACATTTGATGTACCAGATTAAATTTAAAAATATAATAATAATTTTCTTTCGGCACAATACAAAGCTTTGATTTTTGAAAAAATAATATGATCAAAATTGCGAGCATATTATTACGGTTCACATCAATTTACATGAAATTTAAAATAATATATTATCCGATATATAATCATCAAAATGGTTGAAGGATATTCAATGAAATGCCTAATGAAATCAAGAAAGGAATGTTCATTTGTTACCCGAAAATAACCTCACCAATAGCATATAAACAGAGCCGCCGCGTGAGCACCTCACTAGAATCGACCCCAAATCGAGCAAGTATCAAATTTCTCAACTCTTGCGGCATTTGGACTTAAGCAAAAGGCGGTCCCACGAATGATCGCACACGGGCGACTGACAAACACGCGGCGGTCCTACCTAGACACCATTAACAAAATCATTATAAAATAACAAACAATCCTTTCCCAACCTGATTAGTGTATATACACATTTAGATACATTTTCTGTTACGCCTTTTTTGTAATTATGGTTAGGATAGAGATATGTAAATTTCTTTTGCAAAAAAATAAATAAAAATTATGCTGGTAGCTATAATTCGATCGCAAATAATACAGTTGTAACAGTTAACCGCATACAGCCTAGCAGTAGCTCTAGAAGTGGGGTTGTTAATGTAATATAGTCTATTGGCGCACAATCTGGTGTCCATTTAATTCACATGACTGCACAGTTTCTGTACCACAATTAGTTATTATGTGGTATAACTGACTTAGGGCCGGTTTCTGAAAGCATAGTAACTTATAGTTTACTTGGTTAAATGGTCAACTACGGTCACAATATAACAATCATATAAGTAACCATAGCAATCGTTTTCTAACTATTTGGTTATAGTTAACTAAGGTTTCAGAAACCGGCCCTTAGCTTCTGGACTACGGTTTTGTTAAACTATGGCAGATATTCAACATTTGAACTATCAAATGGGTCTACCTCACTTACTACAAAAACCTGAAAAGTGTGAAAATTCACACTTAGTTACCGCCATCCAGGTGCAATATTTTTGTACCGCACTTCATAAAATTTAAAAAATCCAAAAGTACAATAACGCGTTACTAAACATTATTCGCGACTGCAAATAACAGTGAGACATCTGGTGGTGACTGGCTAAATTAAACAGAAGCGTACATTTGTAGCGTATTGTGCTGCAGTTTATGTGAATTAAGAAGTATTTTAAAATATAGTGACTTAAATACAGTGCTTTTTTGCGGAAATATTGTTTGAACAGATAAATATTAAGAAAAAACTTCTGACATATACGCTTCTCGTCCGCCTCAGCTGTTGTACGCAGCGCCGCCAACGTTAGTTTCAGTCGCGAATAGTTTACTGCTCTCTAAGAAGGATCTTGATTAAGATTTTTGTCAATGTTTTGTTCAAGAGCTCCCGACCTTCGAGAGCTCAAAAAAGCACGTGATTTTTGTCAAAATACAAGTAACAACCTCTTTTTAGGTCAACACTTATATTTTGGAAGCGATAGCATTTTTTTTAGGTCAATACTTGTATTTTTGAAGTGATGATCACTTTTTTTAGGTCAACCTAGGGCTTTTTGTAAATAAAGTACTTTTGGCCAGCACTTGTTACAGAGTAATTTCCCGATTCTGATCCTCCTCCAAAAATTTTTCTTCTGATCCCCCCTCCCTCCTACAGAAAAATTATAGGGTACGCGCCTGGTACGCACGATATTCACAAATTAAAAGCATGAATGGACCGGTATTGAACCCTTTCATTAATGTCGCGCCTATTAGCTGTGTATATGTTTTATTAATAATAATAAATAAACCACGTCAGTTCATGGTAAATTACAAAATCACGTCTGACTAATCATGACTATTAACTAATACATTCATCGGAAAAAACAATGCAATCAATACTTACTTGATAATTTTAAACATAAGATTAAATAGCTCACAAAATATTTTCTGACAATCCTCCAATTCAAAACACATGTTAAACGATTTCACAAATGCAAGATTCTCTAAAAGATAAAAGTATCTCTTGAAAGCTGCATCTTTCGGATCTTTAAGACCCGAAAGTTGTGTAATAAGGAAGAAGAAAATCGTTTTAACTTGATCTGGGTCCTTGTAAGGAGCTTCTGGGGCATACACTCTCAGTACATCCGCTATACAACAGGCAATTAATAACTGTACATCTCGGGAGGGATGGGAAAGAAATTGATCTTCGGCTAAATGTAATGCGAGTGGTATGAATTGTTGGTAAGCACCTTCATCTTGTTCCATACTCTGTAAGGTATGGGCTAGAGTCTGAAAGTAAACAAAAAATAATAATTAATTAGTTACATATATGCTAGAATATATATTAAACTAGTATGCTTGAACACAATACATGTCAGGGTTCAAAGATAAATCCTGGAAGTTAAAAAATTATAAAACTGACAATTTTTAATAAAAATAATAGTAGGTTCCCATAGTCTAGGTTGTGAGTAAGGGCAGAGCCAGTAAGTTCTGTTTCTAGACCTACGGTACCGTATATATGAAAACCACGTGGTCAGCATGACTTCGACTGATTCTCTTATCTCTTTATAAACAGGTAGGTACTCATTATACTCATTTAATACTTGAAGCTGAGTTGATCCCAGAGCTGACTGATCAATATCGCGAGGTGAAAATTCTGAAGTGGTGTTCAGTATTTGCACCCGCGTCTGTATGCTCCGTAGCTAACCATCTTCCTACGGAGCCACGGGAAGACTGATACATTTTGTAGTCGGTAAGTCTGATAGCCAAAGGATTGTATTTAAATAAATATTAAATTGTGTTTTGAAGGTGTAAATATTAAATAATAACATTGAAACTTTTTTATAGTACTAGATGTACATTAGCAAGTAGTCAGAAGTAAGCCTGTGGCTGCAAGCGTTAAACCGCTTGTATCCATCTGCTGTTTGACCGCTAAGTGACCGGACGTGAGTTCAATTCCTGCTTATGTCAAATAATTTGTGTAAAAATATTTATACAAATTACAGGTTGTTCTTAGCCGTTCGCAACCGGCTATAAACTGTAGGTGCCTTTCTGTGTACGTAAAAAAATGGACGTAATACTGACCATATTACTCCTGAATGTACATAGATTGATAACATGGTCTTGAAACCTGGAAACAGGAAGCTTAGGCTAACTCGAGCTGTCGATGATGAAGTAGTCAGAAGCAACTTGCTACTGACAACGGCTGTTTAGCAGATCAAAATGTACGTCTACTATTATAGATACAATATTGACGGAAAGTTTCTGTGTCATTAATTAATATTGTATTTAAACGTTACATACAAAAATTTGTGACTGTAATATAAATGTTGTAGAAAATTAATATCTGCTAAACTCCATTCACAATAAATATGAGATGACGTCAGACTTTGTTAATTTAAGTACCAACATTATGATATGTTTTAATCAGCATTAATCCATAACTCAGTTAGTACATTTATTTATTTAATGTTGGTAAATTTTTCCAATTTGTCAGTTTGTAATTGGGTTGTTCAATCGTTATTTGTCAGGTTGACATTTAAGTGCTTATTTAGTGAGGTTATATTTTATTTATTTTTTTAATTTTACTGTAATAAAAATGTCCAAAGCTCTTAGTAGCCGTGCTCAAAGGATGGTTTTGTCTCTTATTAATTATTTTGAAAAATAATTAATTTGATTTTAATAGAGCATGTTACTGTCGACACTATTAATATAAAATTACATGAAAGGGGTACCTTAGTAAACTACCATTTCTAACAGACTGATTAAGACTAAAATTTAAGGGTTTTTTTAAAACTCATAAAAAAGTAGTAGATATCAAATTTTAGCTTCATCGTAGCAATAGTTTTCAAGATATTGGTCGAGTTAATTTTTAAAGATTGCTATGGTACCTTAGTAAACTACCATTTCTAACAGAGCAATTGAAACCAAAATTGTAGGGTTTTTTATGACTCATAAAAGAGTATTAGATATCAAATTTTAGCTTGATCGAAGCAATAGTTTTCGAGATATTGGTAGAGTAAATTTTTAAAAATTGCAATGGTACTTTAGTTAACTACCATTTCTAACAGAGCGTTTGAGTCCAAAATTTAAGGGTTTTTTAAAACTCATAAAAGAGTAATAGATATCAAATATGATGGGTGATATTTCTATAACATACTTTTATCTGTATATTGTGTTTGTATGTTTTAAAAGGTTTTATAATTTGTAATGTAAGTGAACAAAAACAATATTTAATTTTGTATCTTGATCGATAAACAAATATTATATATGATTAATAAAATATGTTCTATTTACATTTGTTACGTTCTTTTTTTTTTAATTTTAACCTATAGCTCTGTTTGGTAGAACGGTTTATTATCAACAGATGCAAACGAAAAGTAATTTTAGCATACTCATGAAATTTACACTTGCAGCTAGCGGCAATAAACTGTTTGACTGGAAATAATATTTGAATATTCATTATTCGAAACAAAATTGTATCTAACATCTGAAATTCAAAAATTTCTTTTCGAATAATAAAAAATTTGATTTTTTATCATTGCTTTCCGATATCATTTAGTGAGTTCAGGAAGCAAGATCAGAGCGTTCGAGAAAAGGTCTAAACGCGTTTATTCGAGCAGTCTGGAGTTAAACAGTGTGACTCGGAATACTCCGCGTTTGCTTCCCGAACCCGCTGTTTCAATGTGACACCAGGCGAAAAATTAAAGTAAATTGTATAAAAAGCATTAAAAGAACACGACACATTTCTAAAAACAAATATTTCTGATGATTCTTATACACTGAAATTTATTTATTTTTTTTTTAAATACTACATTACACACTTAATATAATATAAACCATAAATTTCGCAACAAATCGGTTAGAAAGAACTGCTGTACATCATAATTTACATTAATTCCTTTCCTCCATAGGAAATATAGATTTTCAATATATTTTTAGAAGTTGTTCGATATAACCTAAAAGGAGTTGAGGTTTTGAGCAATAAAATTATTATTATTATTATTAACCTAACTTTTTTTGACAGTTTACGAATTGGCAACAAGGTGAGTTTTTCAACTGTGACGTCATTTCAAAGTTACGGTAAATGGACTTTATGTGAAGAAAACGTGCACATTAAATATGTATATATAGATATATGGGAAAATTCCTCTTATAGGAAATGAATGCGGTATTGCTGAATTTAATAGGGTCAAATATGTCAATGAACCCAAAATATTGAGGAAAAATCATCAGACAAAAATGAAAATCCATTTGTACCGCGTTTTCACAGTTCAACGTGTTTTACAGCTGGCAGCTTCGTCAAGTAAGAAGCATTATTGGGAAAACCCATTAGAGAGTATGAAAAAGAACTACTCTATTTAACCTGTACAGCAGTCTAACAGTTGAACAGTTTAAAGGATATCTGTTGAGTTTGCAATTACAGATGCAATTGTTAGAAATTAGTCTTTCCATTAAATAAAAATGATAATTGGAACATTAAGAGGGCGTACAGCCGTATAGTTTCTTATACAAAACTAACAATTCGAAACAAAATTAGTAACAATCTATAAATTAAAATTTGCATCGAATTTTTACCTATGTAATAGGATAATTTTAATTGTAAAAAAAGCTGTCATGTAACTGTAAATAAACAAATTGCACATTTGCTTAAGATGAGGCAAATTGTAGCTATAGTTTCATTCTATAAATATGTTTGTAGCTATTTTATTCTATTGTGAGAACTACTTACGTTATTATACTTGGTAGTCTATTTTTGCCACTACCTTGATCTGTCGCGGTTTTCAATATAGGTGTTGCGGGTAAAAATGATTTAATTTTCGTAAAGAATACGTGTATCAAGTGGCAATCCATTATCAAGTATAATATTTTTCAATGAAGGTTCTAAATTACAATCATGTCGAAAAAAATGTTGATGTATTGTTTGAATATGTCTACAGAAAACTATATAAATATACTACCTCCGTTCAAAAATGATTGTCCGTTTTGGTGAAAATTTTTGTTCAAAAATGATTGTCTCGTTAGTTTTATAACAATATATTAACTTCAATTTCGCTTTAGACAACTTTTTTATTTATGAAATAAATATTTTATTACAAACTACTTATATTATTTTACATATCTCGTTATACATTGCGAGCAGTTTCAATTGCTTCCAAATTGCATGTTAATGTTTCTGGAAGTTGATTCTTTCTTCGCAATGCTTCTTTCCCAATATGTGCTAGTTGATAATTAATGCCCCCTCCAGCTAACATTGAACGTTGGATTTCCATGATTTAAGGCTATTTGGACTGCAAAGAAAATAGCAGCGGGTAATTTTGGTACACAGCCAAAAATTACAAATTTCAGAAATTGCTAGTTATTTATGAAATTATTATAAACTGAACGTTTACTTACCAAAAATTATTTTATGATTTTATGATTCTATTGTTCATACACAAATGACATATTGTCATCTTATATTGTTAAGCACCCGGGTGCCACTGGTATGTAATGACCTTGGCTCGAGTTTTAGTTTTCTGGTATATTGGTAGATGGTGACATAGTGCAAAATAAATTACGAATACACCCGACTTCAAACGATCAGAAACTTCGTGTTCTAACTGTCGATCAGCCGCCATTAGCTGTCAAACACATGACAGTTGGTGTTGAAGTAATACGCATTTAAGCTTGTTAATTTTCAAATACATGGTTAAAATAATAGAGTTTTATTTCCAATTTTGATCATCTTATACTGTATTTGATACATACATTGTACATCTCGGGAAGACGGGCAAAAATTGATTTTTTGCCGATATTGTCTTATAATGATCTGAAATGTGTAGAAACCAAATATGAGGCCGAAAAAATAAAAAAACAGGTATAGCCTCCAATTTTATTAATACAGTGTTTGTAATTAGTAATTATAATGTTGTGTTTAAAATAATATTTAATGTTGTGTATAATTTTGTGTTTCAAAAATAAATAGCTTACACCTTTTATTTAGATTTATTTATTTAAATTCCTTATTTATATGTTATATAAATAAGGAATTAAATTGTTCTTTTTTAATTGTAAAACTTTTGATAATATAAATAATAAAATATATTTAATACAATAATAATGGTAATTATGAACGTAAATCAGATAGTAAAATTTAAATTTGGCGGTTGTTGTTGTTTAGTTCATTGGTATATTCCTAGAGGGAACGTACTAATTTTTTTTGCTGCCAGTGTCCGTTCTTAATATATTGTGTTCTGTGTTGTTAAGTTAACAACAAATGTCAAATGAGACAATCATTTTTGAACGGAGGTAGTAAGAGTTATTTGGAATCCACTAATATATTTAATAAATCACAGAAAATTGTTGTTTTATATTTATTATTAAGTTATTAAGCGATAAAATTTTTACAACATTTTTTCTAGTTAAAAATATTCTATTAGATATATAAAAATTCAAATATGAACCATTCGAAGCTATTGACCATGTCCTGCACTAACAGGACAAAACCTGACTCCTAGTTATTACGTAGCGTACAGTAAAGAAAGCCGTGGGCCGTAAATTTTAATGGGTCACGATGGGTCACGACGTGATATATGTGAACGTGAACAAAAATGACACTTCGCGCCGTGAGCGGGCAAAAACTTGAGAAACTTTTGACTCACGATTATTTTCTTATATGGCAAAAAAGTAAAATTTCTTTTTATTTACAAGGAAAAGGGGTAAAATTTCAAAAATTCATATTCCATTCATCTTATACTTGACGTGACCCAAGGGTTACAACGTGCGTGTACAAAAATTTAGTTGTGAGCGTGCGTGCGTGAGTTAACATTTCATCCTCGTGAGCGAGAGTGAACGGGATACAAAAATATATTTTACATGTTAAATATTAGTTCTATATAACAAAAAACAGTTCTATATAAACAGAGCCAGCGCTAGCTCTTTTGGCGCCCGGGGCAAGACCAGCCCCCTTATATTAGAATATGAAGTGACCTACGGGAAAGGCGAGTTAGGTGCTCGCAACCTTACTATAACATATTCTTTTGATTAAGATGATTGCAATTTACATATTTTAACTTCTGAATACTAATTATGGCAAAGTAAATTTACTAATACAGTGGTATCTCGACATACGAACTTTTCGAGATACGAACTTTTTACATTTCCCATTTTGACCTCTATTTACGAACCATAATACTTTCCTTTTCAAATGAATTAAAACCTGTTTTATATTATTTATACTTTACCACGAAACCAGACATAAGAAAATAGTTTTTTTTTTTACAATTTATAGGAAGATTATTTTTAAACAATTCATGTATAAGCGATTCACTTTTGTAAGAACAAACTAAAAGGGAATTTTGTTTTCAATAGTTTGCACCTTTGAAGCTGTATGTCATGTTGGTATTAAAAAATGTCACTTTTTTAAAATGTCGATCCATTTGACAGATGTCATAATGAAAAATGATATCTTAATTATAATGATCATAACCTTATCAACCTAAAGTCGGTTTTAAAGCGTAAGGAATATTTTTAATTGACATTTAAAGTCAGTAACACACCATAAAAGTAACCAAAATAACCATATCTATGGTCTATTTCAAAGTAGAAAAAAGTAGATAGCGCTGCGAACCGAGTACGATTTACACTGATCAAATACAGTATAGCGGGAAATTTAAAATAAGTTACAACTAGGACATGGGCGTAGCAACTGGGTTAGCAAGTGATTTTTTTTTAATATAAAAAAGGTTAATAAGATATTGAAATAAACAAGGCAGATAATGCACTTACGTTATTTATACGACATAAATTCAGTTTAATGGGAAATTTGAAAAAGTTAAAAAAATATTAATTTTAAAAATTATGTACTATATATAAAAAGAGAGATTTGGCTAAAAGAGTTTAAACAAAGCAATAAAACAAACAATATATCTTCAGAGCTAAAGTTTCTTATTTAAATAATTATTGTAAATAAAAATTAAAAATATATGTAGATATGAACGTCTAAAAATTATATCAATAACTTCTTCTTTGGGCACAATCAGCTGGGCTGTCTTTTGGCCTCACATTAGTCCTCTATCTTGATCTGTTAACTGTCAAGTGTCAAAAAATATTTATATGTCAGATAACCTAAAAAATATATAACTGCGTAAAAACAAATTACATGGGGGTCATTCCATGTCAAGTGGTCTAGGGGTCCCTGCTCGACCATCTCCAATTTTGCTGAAACTTTATGGGTGTATACATATATGTTTGAAATGATGATCTGTAAAGTTTTAGCTCCATATGTAGTATAGGTGGGGCACCAGGGGGTTGCCTATGGAAGTCATTCGGCCGCGGTGTGGCTCGTTCGTCAATAATCGGCAAAGTTTCACATGCTTCTGTTGCACAACTAAAGCAGCTAGCACTCTGAAATTGCATACTCTTGTTCAACTTTTTCTGCTGAACACAAAAACTATAGTATCAAAGCTTATTAATGTGTGTACTTGACACAATATGACCTGGAAGTGGCCAAAAAAATTCATCGTAATGAGTTTAAGCCATACTTTGACTTTCCATAACTTAATGACAAAAGCTTTTGACAGCTTTATTTCAAACCAGCTTATTATTCATATGAACATCAAAGCATTGCTTAAGTATTAGCTTCCATGTTCATTTGCTTTCTAAGATATTTGCCTGCAAAAATGCCACCAAAGTCAAAATGAGCCAATCTGACCTATTTTCAGAGCTAAATATCACAAAATGGGTCACCTTCAATTTTATTTTTTCTACCACCATTGGATAGAGCAGGTTTTTTGCTGCTAGAATAAGCTTTTTTCATTTTGGAGTCTTTCTGTTTAAGGTGCAAAAAATGACTTTAAACATGATGCTCATATTCGCGCAAATCGGATAGTTCGGAAAATGTACATTTCACATGCCTTCATTATTAAGACCACTCTAACCAGCAGATAAAAATTTGGCAAACTAATTCAAATCTGGGGGGTCAAACACAAAAAATCTAGGATCTAACAAATATTGATATACAGGACACACGGAAAGACCTGACAATGAACCGATCAAGACGGAGGACTTATGTAAGTGAGGCCAAAAGTCAACGTTTAAGATTTGTTAAATTTGTACATAATATGTCGGACGCTAATAACCGAAGTATAGTCGGATTGCTGATAGGTGACTGTTCGTTGCTACAAGTATCGATATACAATACTATATGCTTTCTCTGTCTATATCATTATAATTATTTGCATACCCATAGTAACGTATAGTGACGCAAGTTGACAACTAACCTTCCAAATTATTTTAATAAAAAACAAAGCATTAGAAAGAAACGGCATGATTCGTAGATATCTTTACTAATTAGAGCATGAAAATAAATTTACAGCAGTACTCAAACAAACAAAATTATTAATTTTAAGGTAATAATTATAAATAAGGAAAAACTTATACTCATACGTAAATTTTGGATTATAATTTGTTGTTTAATTAAATTAAATTTTTATGTTTCCCCTAAGTACAAAGTAATAAAAGTAAAAATATATTTATTCGTATAATATATTGCTACAAGTTGTATTTAAATGTTTATATTTATTTTAAAAAAAATAGTCATTGTAATGCATGATATTGTCGTCATCTGAACTATCGCTGTCATTTCTTGTATTTATTATTATTGGATTAATATCATCAACAATCCTTTCCCTTTCTCACCATTCATTTTTTAAATTTTCGATTTTTTTAACAGATTTTGCCCAAGTTTCACAACTAATTTGATCACAGGCTACTTGCCACATTTTCAAAACTTTGTTATCACTATATCCGTTTTGACTATAATATGTCTATCATAATTATTTTTTGTTATACCCCAAATTAGTTCAATGGAGTTAAACTGGCAGTGATAAGGAGGTAATCTTAGTACTTCATGACCATACGTTTGTGCCAATGTATCAATAAAATAAACTGGTACAGATTTTAATTTCCTTCGTTTTCTCGTGATTTTGTTAGTGAGAAATTTAGATTTATTACATTTTATAATTCTACGAATTGTCGCTAGTTAGGAGCTGATTGTAGTCTAAACACTTTTCACACTGCTGACTACTTGCTTGAACAAGATCACCCAGATCTAAACCTCCAATAGATGCAATTTTGTTAGCAACAACATTTTGCACCTGACTTATTTTCCGTTTTGCATAACCATGCGAATCTCTCTTAGCAATGCGTTGAAATTTTAGAGGAGAAACACCAATAGCCGTTAAACTGGCATTCAATTTTTCAGAAACCTCCAGTTCCTCACCACAGTCTGATTCCGATGAAGCTAATGCTACTGTTGATTTACTTTCTGTAAACTGTTTTCTGCAGGAGGGACATAGTTTTTCACCAGGCCTTATGTCACACCTTGTTAAGTCCTTCAACTGATTTGCAGTTGACAAATCAATTGCTCGTAAACCCTTCTTCACGATGTGATTCTTCTTTTCAAAAGGATTACAACATGACCTTTGCAAAAATTCAAATTTTTTCAAAAGCAAAGCTTCATGATGCAGACAAATTTCTGATGTTTCGTCGAACTTCAATCCAGAACGCTGGCTAATTAATAATTGCTCATTTAATTCAAAGTTTTTTTATTAATTTCAACTCTTTTCTGCTTGAATGGGATGTTAAATGGCAAGTGGAATTCTCCACACGGCCGATGCTGCAAGGAGCAAGATCGCCTCCACAATTTTGTAATTCCCTAAACAAAGATTGCAATAAAACAATATATGATTCAATAAAATATCCAATATTCTGAAAAACAAATAATTGTTATATTCAAAATAATTTTGCACGATACATTATATTAAAACAATTATTAAAATTTGTTTTACAGCAAAAAAATTTACCCCACACAAGAAACAGGAAACGTTAATTATTCCTTTTGTAGGATTTGATTTTGAAGCTCAAATTTTGACAAAGTTTAATTGAAAATGTGTCATTATGCAACTAAGCCTAAGAGTTTCAACTTAAAACAGTTTTAAAATGCAACAGGGCTCATAAATTGGCCAGACAACTAATTATATAAGATCTTTTATTTTAAAATTGTGGTTTTAGAAAAGTTGGGCTTGATTCTACAGTTAGGAAGCTCCTTCTGCAGTTTCACATGTCACTGGGACAGGTGAATGGCTTTATCTTAACACACTATTTTTGTGCTTGAGCCCCCAGATTTGAATCAGTATGCCAAATTTCAGCCTGCTGGCTAGTGTGGTCCTGGTAGTGATGGCATGTAAAACTTACATTTTCCGTTTTGCGCGAATATGAGCATCATGTTTAAAGCCATTTTTTGCACCTTAGACATAAAGACTCCAAAATGAAAAAAGCTTATTCTAGCAGCAAAAAACCTGCTCTATCCAATGGTGGTAGAAAAAATAAAATCGAAGGTGACCCATTTTGTGATATTTAGCTCTGAAAATAGGTCAGATTTGCTCATTTTGACTTCGGTGGCATTTTTGCAGGCAAATATCTTAGCAAGCAAATGAACATGGAAGCTAATACTTAAGCAATGCTTTGATGTTCATATGAATAATAAGCTGGTTTGAGATAAAGTTGTCAAAAGCTTTTTTCATTAAGTTATGGAAAGTCAAAGTATGGCAAAAACTCGTTACGATGAATTTTTTCGGCCACTTCCAGGTCATATTGTGTCAAATACACACATTAATATGCTTTGACACTACAGTTTTTGTGTTCAACACAAAAAGTTGAACAAGAGTGTACAATTTCATGGTGCTAGCTGCTTTAGTTGTGCAACAGCAGCATGTGAAACTTTGCCGATTATTGACGAACGAGCCACACCACGGCCGAATGAGTTCCATAGGCAAGCCCCTGGTGCCCCACCTATACTACATATGGAGCTAAAACTTTACAGATCATCATTTCAAACATATATGTATACACCCATAAAGTTTCAACAAAATTGGAGATGGTCGAGCAGGGACTCTCTCAAAAATTAGACCACTTGACGTGGAATGACCCATGGAGAATTTTCTCCATAAAATCTACGCCAAGAATATAAATAAAAGTCTAAATATGTAAATAATAACAAAATATATGAGAAAAATTAAATAATATAAACAATATATATTTCCAATGTACGACACTGAACATCTGTCAACTTGGACTAAAAACAATATTTTTATAGTGTAATAGGGATGACGATCTAAACCAATCCGAAGCAAGGACAAACAGCTCCTATCTTCTTACACACATTTTTCTACTTTGAAATAGACCATAGTGTGTTCTTACAAAAGTGAACAGCTTATATAAAATAAAACAAAAAATTTAATAAACAAATATTAGTATGTACAGTCTGTTCCAAACGGTTAAGCGGAACTAGATTTTGCAATCTAGTTACTTTCATCGTTTAAATCGTGCCTTTCGGCCGTTTTGTTTAAGCTTTGTAAACCATACTTACAATAAACATTTTTTGGTTAAGGTTAATATCATTTTAAAATGTCATTTTCTTTATATTTTGATTTTTTGTGTCATTCTTAATACAAATTTCTCATTTATTTATTTTTTTGTCATTAAAATATCTAATAAAAATATTTAATTTTGACATATGTCATTCGTTTCCATGGTTTCATTGTTGGAATTTTAAATTTTGACATCCCAACATGAAAAATTAAATAACCCAAGCAAGGTCCCTTCTCGTGACAACCTAAAAGAACTAAATTCCCATTTAGTTCCGCTTAACCGTTTGGAACAGACTGTAATGGTATACAAAATGCATATTTATAGTGTAAAAATGCTCTTTATTTGCATTTACTTCATTTAGGGCCGAGAGTTCCAGTTCCTAATAAACTCCCTAATAGTTATTAGACACATAATATATTTATGAAGCTAATAAATTTATTGGTGATTTCCAAGTTATAAAATCCTTCTAATAGTTTATTAGCAACATAATTTTTTGTTTTTGTATTGGTATTTCTTATGAAGATAGTAACACGGTGCAAGAGGGATAGAGCTGTACGTAAATTTGTCGAGCTAAAGTGAGATGAAATTTTGACACTGAATATTTTGACATTAAATATTTTGACAATAAATAGTTTGACTTAACATTCAATGACATTACGTATATTTTTTGTGTTACTGTTAAAATGACAATTAAACGGCGTTCAACAAATTTTATCACAGAAAAAGAGGACAATATAGATAGAAGAGAAGTAATAAAAATAGCATTTTATAATACAAAAGTGAATGAAAATAAGAAGACAGTCATATTTTGCTTTATTTTACATTCCTTAAACAATATGAATTAAACTTATCAGCAATTTTCAGCTACACATCTTCATTATTCTGCCAATAATTGCGTCTGTCTTCTTATTTTCTATCATTTTTATATAAATAGTAATGCTTAAAGTATTGTTTGTAATGTGTTGTAATCGTAATTGAAATAAATACATATATAAAAATAAAATACAATGTTTATTAAAAGATATATATTTATATATTGTTCTTTATATGTCACATTTACAATAAATGCCCAAAATATTCTAAAAACGGTTGTCCATAATTTATAAATTCATCCAAACAGATCGTCGATTTCGTCAAAATACAACTAAAATGTATATAAAACACTAAAATCACCATTATAGAAATGTTTAAAAACTACACATTCGTATATTCTTTTAAAATTATAATGTTTTTGAATTAAAATTGAAATATTAACACATTTTGCGAACTTGTTTTTGGTTATATGTCCCTTTATTAAGCACTTCATGTTGCCTATAAGTTATTAGACAAATAAGCCTATTTATTAGCAACCTAATAACTATTTCGGGGTGGAACTCTCGGGAAAAAATTTATGTTGCTAATAAACTTATTGGACAGTTTATTAGCAACTGGAACTCTCGGCCCTTAGTTAAGAATAGTTTTTTTTTTTTGATTTTTTAAATTTTTTAATCTGGGAACGGATATACTGATTTCCTATAAGATACAATGGAAAATTGGGTTTAGAGATATGTACTTTTCAAGATATGAACCGTGATCAAGGACGAATTAAGTTCGTAAGTCAAGGTACCACTGTATAATATCTAAATGTGCCACCAAAATCAGGCACAGTTATAGAATGTTTGCAGATGTGTAAGAAAGTTAATCAAATATATTTCTATACCTTAAAGCTGTTAAAAATATTAATGAAATTACCAGTAAACAACATACAGCTGAACGATCATTTTCTACGTAATATTATTTAAAAATCTCGCTCTTCGAAACACCGTTTAAAGATCATTTAATTGGACCTTCTTTGTTATTTATAGACAAAAATATGCATATATGATGTTTTGAATATTTTGCAGTGGACCAAAAAAAGACTGAATATTATTATCTTAATCAATAAATGTGTACGTCTTAAATTCAATTTTGTATTTAACATGTACGAGACATATATAGAAATGAAAATTTATATTTTATTTCTAAATAAAAATGAAAAACTTAATGTAAACTTATGAATATGTATATATAAGCATTTGTTTTGGCGCCTCTAAGAGTGAGCGCCCGGGGCCTGTGCCCCACTCGCCCCTGCCTTTCACCGCTGCTGTATATATATCAAAAATGTTTTCTTTATTTTTTTATATGGTAGCCCTTATAAAATTGATATAACATTTTAAATTATTTATATAACGTTTATAATGATATAATGATCCATAACCTAATATAAAAGTTTTCAAAGCATGAATAATTAAGTAAAAGCGTAATTGAAATATATCTTGAGCACACTATAAACATAAAATATTATTAAAAAAGCTTATTTGTAATAAAAAACACTGACAATAATTTAAGTATGACATTGTATATGACAATAAAAAAAATTATATGAATAAACATAAATAATAAATTGATTTATTAGTTTCTATTTTTTTCCTTTTCTACAGATTTAATCTGAATTAAAAAATCATTTTTTCATTTGAAATATTGTTTAAAATTGTGCAGGATATCTTGATTGGCGAAGCCGAAAAGCGCTCTTACGTGAAGCAGGGGGTTTTGCCCTGGCCTGTGTTAATGCAGAGAATCGCAGAAGATCCATTACGATTTTTATTAAAAAACCTACTTATCAAAAATTCATTGTACTATGAGACGTAGTACCATTCATAATTCGACTTCTGTCATAAGCTTCCCCTAATCTAATCTTACTGTTGACTGATTAAAGAATAACGCTCCGGGGGCCCCCGATCTATCAAGTTGTGTATATATAAAGAGTAATACAATTCCATTTTACTAAAATACTTAGTACTATTCTTCTAGATTAAATTTGTAGTACTATTCTTCTAGATCAAATTTGGTTCAACAGATTTTTAAGAAATTTCATATTTAAGCTTCTTTTTCTTCTTTGGGCACTAACAGTCAGGTTATACGGTAAATTATAAATACACATTATGAAATTGTCAACATAATATAACACGTTATTTTATTCAATAATAATTTGTTAGAAAGTATTTTGTTTAAGAATATTGTGATGGCGGTGCGTTCTGTGGTGGCCACAGCTTATTTTTTTGTATTACAATGATTTCGTATTCCTAATTACATGCAATATAGGTATAGAAACAACGCATGATATCAATTATTCAGTTTACTTTACTGAATCTAACTAAATTATTAATTTTAAGTACAGGTGTTTGAAGGAAAAAGAAAGATGTATAAAACTCTAGGCGATCGGTACCTAGATCGTGACCCTGATAGGGCATCCCTGGTACAGAGCATAAAACTAAAAAGTTGAGTTTTAAATGTTCTCTTACACCTCATGCAGAACTACATACGTACAAGAATTAAGCCAATAAAAGTGTGATATCTACTGTATCTTGTTTATTAAACCTTGCTGTGATTTATAGCTATTATAATGCCATAACTTACAACAATCAAATTTGACTTTAAAATGACATGTTGATGCTACCCCTACAGATTTTTAGTTGATGTTATATAAAAGAAAACAACCACAGGTTTTGGTATCAAAAGTACAAGACTATGCAAGGTAAGACTGTTTTATATAAACAATACTTTCATTTTTGAAGAAAACAATAAAATAAATACTGCAAGAAATACTTGTAAGTTAAACATATTTGGATGTAAGTTTATTTTCAAATTTATTTCTATTTTATATGTCCAGTTGATAGAACCTAAATTCAAGTGATTGGTACTCCCTATATTACTAATAATAAATTAGGTAGTATGAATAATAAGTTATCAACGCTTAGGTGGTGCATAAGGGCAGAGAAAGCAAGTTTTCTGTTTCTAGACCTCAGGCACAATATATATGACAGTCACGTGGTCACCGTGCCGTATCAACCAGTCCTATTATTCCTGTATAAACAGGTACTCAATTTAAGTATTAAATAATTAATACAGGTATTATTTCAATTCAAGATTAACGTTTAAGATGAGATTAAAACCTACATTAAGTCAGTATAATTTTATTATGAGAATTGTAGATTGGCAGTACGTAGTAAACTACGTTGCGTTCAGCTCGAACTATTTTTGAATATTGAAAATCCAGTGTACTAAATTAAAAAAATCAATCATAGGCAGTTATAAATATGGATTCATGTGTTATACAACAATAATAAACAATGAAGTATTACTGGCCTCTCTTATTACACAATATTTGTTATTAGTTTTGTTCTGTAATTCATTGTTTTTAAATATGGTGAAAATAGTAAAATTCTTGATAAAATATAATAAGTGGAACTTACTTTTAGCCTACGGATAAGCTCATCTGGGCCCAAATCATCGGTGATGGGTCGACAACCCTGTGGGTATATTATCTCTGACATTTTGTATTATGACAGAGATCAAATTGTACTAAAATACCATCCACACTCTGAAATTAAGAAATTATCTCATCACTAATTGTTAATTTCACCTGCAAACATTTTAATAACAATATAACACTACACTTTTATTATCAAAACTATATTCCACTAATCTAACCTTTGTAAATTCTAAACGTTTTGCATTTGCTAACGTTGATATTATCAAAATAACGTCGTTAAAATAAGTGTATTTCACTATTAGTAATACAACTATTTACAATATGATTCAATTTTACTGAAAAAGTAATGTGTGCCTGTACCTCAAATGCAGCATAAGAATATCACGTCAGATTGTTAACGTATGGGTGTTTGTATATCTGAGTGCATAGAACTTTTCTGACACTAAATTCAACCACATCCACTTATTTGCAACACAAGCTAATCAAAACAATACTAAAGGCATTTTTGTAAACTCTCCATAACTCTATTTTCAATGTAATTCAAATTTTAAAACATTTTGCCGTCAATAGGACGCGCAAACTGCGGGAAACAACACACGTATGATATTAGCTACATTTAATATGTAGTCAATACCAACTTTAATAGGTAAATGTAACTATAAAGAAAAACTTTTTAAAATTCGGTTCTTTTATTAAAAAAATATTCTAATTTTAAAAACAAATATTATACTAAATATATATATATTTAAAAAATATTTAACAAATCAATAAATGCATATGTTATTATTATTGCATAAACTATTATAATAAAGCATATAAAATGTGTAGGAAAAAGGGTTTTTTAATCAATAAGATATGGACTATCTAAGGCACCAGAACCAGCTGCGACACCTCCTTCGTCTGCTGTGGATAATTTTGTTCGTAACATATGTCCGACTTGTTTATTTGTAAAAATATTGTTCTTGTCACTAAAACAAAAAATATGTTAGAAATAAAAAACAACATCTTTGTTTTCAAATATTACCCAATAACAACACCAAATATTCCTAATTCGGATATTAGTTCCGACAACTCTGGTGCACCGTGGCTACCAGGTCGAATCATGTAATTAATTGTTATTGGAGGATTAATTCTTTCCATAAGTATCCATGCAGATCGTTCCTTAGAATTCTGCATTTTTAAAATAGCATCCTTTATGTCGTGCCCATAAATATTATTTCCACCACCTTCTCTTTGTGGTTTAAGAACATACCTGAAAAATAATTTTAATTAATATTCTTATTTTTCTAATTAATAATTCTTACTTTCAAACACATTATGGTAACTGTCAGAGCCGCAGTAAGGAAAACTTGCGCTAGGGACAGAGCCGTGTTTTGGCGCCCTCGGTAAATAAAAACAAGGTTCTTACCTCTCAAAATTTAATTGATGAGCAAAAAAAAAGGTCCTCACCTCCCAAAATCCAAGTGACGAGCAAAAAAAAAAAAAAGTCCTCATCTTCGCAATGGCGCCCCTTAGCAAGCCCGTCAGCGCCCTTTTCCTTAGTGCGTTAGGGGCCGTCGCCCCCCAGTACTGCGGCTCTGGTAACTGTTTTTACTATAGTGCCATATCATATGCGATTGCATTGTTATAACAATTGGCTCTACAAATACAATAATAATAGGTTCCCAAGTTTTGTTTCTAGACCTTCGGCACTATATATATATATATATGCAAGCTAGGTAAGTATTTGCAATAGGCCAATCAGCGTGACGTTTCGAACGGTCCTATTATCCACATACAAGCGTACAGGCGTACCTCGTAATGATGGCCCCTTAGGTTACAGGTAAAGGACATTAACCCTTCGATTGAACCCTTCGAAGGAACATTAACCTCTTCTACTAATATCAATTTTTGAATATTTGTATATATGTAATTGTAAAAGTAAACTAGTTGGTTAATTCTGTGTTACGCGTTCAGTAAGTAATTTATAGGCATTATGGGTACCTAAATGTATCCGTAACGTTATATGTAAACAGAGCCGGCCTGAAAATTTGCGGGTCCCGGTGCACGATTTAAATGTTTTTTTTTTTTTTATTTTATGGGTAATAATGTAATCAAATATAAAATTTAAATATATTATAAAAGATTTTTTCTTAGCATATAATCAACAACAAAAAATCTTATTACAAAACAATCAATTTAAAATAAAATAGAACAAAAATATATTTGCTTTTACACCCGTTTACGGGCATGCTTTATTGAGAATTCCGCTATAATATCATCGTCTGATATATTTTTCGTTTTTTTGATATAGTTTTCTGTTATTTTGGGAAAATAACAGAACTGAAATTATAATAATATTTTTCTGTTATTGTGCAGCGAAATGCACATTTTTCATGAATTCGAAAAATTGATCAACTTTTCGGCGCTCTAACGGCGAAACCGTACACCAATAAAAAAAACTTATGAGTGCCTAATTATATATATTTTATCTACAGTCTATTCCAAACGATTAGGCGGAACTAACCGGAATTTTCATTTTTGTAAGTTGTCATTAGCTATTTTTTTATACAGGTTGTTTGTTTGAAACGGGGCACCCCGAAAATCTCCTTTACTTGTAAAGATACAAAAAATCTTCAGAACAAAAGTTAAACTAGACAAAAAGGCCCATCTAAAGGTTACTATAAGAATTCTGAGGCACTTCCGGTTTCACCGGAAATGATGTGAAGATCCCCTAATAAGATCGCCCTTATAAGAGTACACTTTGTAAAACTTATGTCGATTATTATTTTGTAAATAAATGGTCGCCATTTTGAAATGGTTAACATAAAAATATGACTTTTTGGTGTAATTGTAAAGCTAATTTAATGTACTTTTAGGAAAAAAATATAAAATTATCGATTCCCTATGCTAGATCAAAAGTTGACATCATTTCCGGTGAAACCGGAAGTGCCTCAGAATTCTTATAGTAACCTTTAGATGGGCCTTTTTGTCTAGTTTAACTTTTGTTCTGAAGATTTTTTGTATCTTTACAAATAAAGGAGATTTTCGGGATGTCCCGTTTCAAACAAACACAGTGTATATTGAAATTTGCTTTTCCTAAACAAAATAATCAAAAGCTTCAATCAATCGGTAAAAGTAACTAGAATTAAAAATCTAGTTCCGCCTAAACCAAAGGAACAGACTTTATATTAAATTCAGTATAGATATATATTTATTTTTCTAATTTTGGAGTGGAGCGTAGATATTTGAAGTTTTTTCGAGGTTCCGGCAAAAAATTTAAGTCGCAAAATATGACCTGGAAAAGAGGAGTTCAAAATCTTTTAATCGCAACAATTTCCAAATATCCCGCAAATTTTTTTCCACGACTATATAGATATACGTTCATAACAGGCGTGTCAGTGATTAGTAAATGTAGCACGTCTCCCACTCCTTTTTATTACACACCGCTGACCTGTTAAAGTCCATTTACCGTAACTATGAAAAGACGTCACAGTTGAAAAACTCACCTTGTTGCCAATTCGTAAACTGTCAAAAAAAGTTAGGTTATATCGAACAACCAGGTTAACACCTAAATGTCAACCTGACAAATAACGATTGAACTATCCAATTGCAAACTGGCAACATTGAAAAAATGTACCATAATTAAATAAATAAATGTACTAACTGAGTTATGGATTGATGTTGATTAAAACATATCATAACGTTGGTACTTAAAATAACCAAGTGTGACGTCATCTCATATTTATTGTGAATGGAGTTTACGTAATGAGCTCATTACGTAACAGGTTGAGCTCATTACATAACAGGTTCAAGTAGCAATGGCCAATCGTTGCTAGGCAACGTAATAAATAGGTTGAAAGCATATGTGAAATTATTGTTAGTTTGTAATGGAAACCGGATTAAAATTAAATAATACAGTTAAAGTTGTCGAATTTTGCAATTATGTTTTTTTGATAGAATCGGTCTTTAATCAGTCAGTCAGTTAATCAGCTGACGCAAATATTGTTTTTGAACTGATGACATTCAGTATGACACATACATGACCGTTGCTAGACAACGTAATAAATAGGTTGAAAGCAACTGTCAAATTATTGTTAGTTTTCAAAGGGAACTGACCGGTCGCTATGGTGTAGTGGTCAGCACGTTTGACTGCTAACCATGGGGGCTCGGGTTCAAATCCCGGTGATGGCATGGATGGCGTGGATATATTGGTCATAAAATTACTAATGTATACAAAATAAAAAAAATAAAAACGATACACTGGTTAATGGCCATCAGTAGCTAAGACCAAATATTAAATTAAAAAAAGGGAACTGAATAAAAATTAAATAAGTAATAAAGTTATAGTAATGGAAAAAGCATTGTATGAAACTTGCATGGAATACTGATTTCTCACTCGTATGAACTGCGGTACTCGCCTGCGGCTCGTGGCAAAACTTTCATACTCGTGTGAAATGACCATCATTCTATACTCGTTACATAATATACTATTTTATCTTTTTGTTGTATGTTTTTTATTGGAACCACTTTATTGAAATGATACATCGAATATATTTCTCAATCTCGAGTGCGGGGGGCCTGTTTCGGGTGCACCATCTGCACCACCCCTTGGCTGGCTCTACATGTATATATGTATAAGGCATGGGCGCAGAATCAACCAATAGCATATAGGTACTCGTAACGCCTATAGATTGCTTTCGGAATGCGTTACTGGTTGCACAGAATTGACCTGTAAAGCAATTCGGCGTTTATGTATAGATTTAAAGCGCAAACCCCGTAGTTTTCGAATTTTTAGTTACATAATAAAATAAGAATTTTTTCCTCTTTATTTTAGTGCAGCCCCTTTTTTATTTTAGATGTACCGCCTTGCTAAATCTAGCTGCGCTACTGTTCCAATATATTCGCTTAGTAAGGCTCCCTTTGATGCCACACTAAAATTCAACTGAAATCAAGCCATATTGGCTATGAATGAAAAGTTATTGACACGTTTTATTATTGTTTCCCGTATGTTTAAAAAAAGGGAGGAAGAAAACAACACAGAAGGGCATATAACTTTACCTTTCTGGATCATCTAACGCCATCTGAATAGCCAAATCACCATATTCATCTAAATCCAAACTATAAAGTCCAGTAAATATTTCTTTAACACTATCACGTTTATGCTGATCATGTATGAATAATTCTAATGCTCCTGGTCGTGCCAAAGCTTGTTGCACTTTCTTTGTCCCAGCTAAATGATAGTATATAGATGGACATTTAATGGCTTTTGATCTCTCAATTAATAAACGAGCGTCCCATTCAAGCTGCGTAGGATAGTGACCAGGCTCATAGCCAGCTCGGAAATATACAAGTGCTACTTCAACATTATTTCTAAAAAAGAAAACAAAAAAGGTTAATTTTAGTAATAAGTCTGTTCGTAAAGTCATTTCCAACGGTTTGTTACTATCAGCCGCTAGCACAAAGTAATTTTAATGCACTCCTACGAACTCAACGCTTGTGGTTGATACGAACTCCTACGAACAGACCTATAACATAGAATTTAATCCTGATACTACGGGTCGGTTTCTGAAAGCTTAGTTAACTATAACCAAATGTTCAGAAAGTGGTTGCAACTGGACCTAAGAGTTACAACTATACAAAAATACATTATACTACATATATAAAAAAAAAAAAAAATCAATTACAACTACAGGAATCCCTTTATTAGTTGGTTACGCTAAAATGGTGCGCTATTCAAAATCAACCTAATAAGAGTTAATAATCAATATAAAATAGCTTAATTCGTTTCAATATCTATAAAATTTATAAAAATGTTTTTAGTGCCAGTTTAATGCACAGTAGTATAAAAGCGTAGGATATATTGTGAGAAAGGAAATGAAGAGGGAAAAGTTGAGAGTGGGTGCCGGAGCGAGGGCAGTGAAATATAAGGAGAAACTTAGAAGGGAAGAGAATAGAAAAATACTAAGGGAATGTTGGGAAGAAATAATGAAGGAAGAACAAAAAAAAAAAAATATTGTCGGCATGGGGAGAGACAAGGAAATAATACTTTTGGAGGTATGGAATTAACATAAGAGAAGCAGAGAGAAAGATAAACGGAGGAAGAGGAATTGAGAAGGAGGGATAAGAAGGTACAGGAGCAGGACAGAACAGGCAGAATAGACAAATCGCTGAGTGTGAAAAGATATAGATTGATAAGAGTGATAGGAATACCGAGATACCTGAAAGGGAAAAGAGGAAGATCAGGGGGAATAGTCAAGAGGATAGCGAGGTTGAGATGCGGCAACGAAGAGAGGAACAACAGGTACTGGGCAAAGCCAGAGGGCAAGCTCTGCAGTATATGCAAGGAAGAAGAAGAAACATTGGAAAATTTAGCGAATAGATGTAGAGATATGGCAGTCTAGGAGGAAGATATAAAGGAACTGATGAGTTAGGAAGGCAAGGGAAAAAGATGGGCAAGAGAACTGGAGGCAAGAAGGAAGGAGATCTGAGAGGGAAGCTGGAAGGAGAAGAGGAAGAAAGAAAGGGACACTGGAAGAAGAAGAGATGAAAAAAAATATTCGAGTGAGGAAGGCAAGGGAGAAAGATGGGCGAGAGAACTGGAGGCAAAAAGGAAGAAGATAGAAGAGAGAAGCCGGAAGGAGAATAGGAAGAAAGAGAGGGACACTGGAAGAAGAACAAAGAAATGAAATAAAAAATATTATAGTACATTCATTATATGTTATTTTATTTTTCATTTCTTTGTAATTCTTTGTTAATTGTTTGATAATTGGTTGTAATTGTTAATACCCTAAACGCCGCTTACTAACTTACTAAAAAAAAGTACCATGTATAACACGTTCATTATTTACGTATGATAGATATTTGTAGCATCACTAGTTTCAGTTTCTTTAGACTTTGGCGAAGCCTAAATACTGCACTAATCGAAATTTGGTAGTTAATAATAAACCGCGCTAATTTGAAGTTCACACTAATCGAACCTTCGCTGATCAAGGGAATTCTGTTGATACATTTAAGGCCGGATTCTGAAAGCTTAGTTAACTATAACTAAAAAGTTAGAAATTGGTTGTTATGGTTACTCATGAGATTGTTATATTGTAACCGAGTTTAACCAAAAGATCAGGAAAGCAAAGCTTTCAGAAACCGGCCCTTAGAGTTAGACATATAAATGTAACTAACTGAATTAACAAATAAATTCTAGCAAAATAATTAAAAACTAATCTTTGGTTAATATCAGAAGAAACCGCTTACATCATAAGTTGCTTATCCGGTCCAAGTGTTGCTTGATTACCTATTTGTGTTAAATTTTTTCTTATTACTTTAACATTTTGGTTCATTTCTCGAATTTTAAATTCATGGAATCTCTGGTCACAAATATTGTAAGTTACATCTTCAATAATGAATAATATTACAGCAGAAGCATTATCGTAATATTTCCATGCATCAATCATTCCACCACATAAACCTTCCAAAGCGTTGTTTTCTGGAAGCTACAAATAAAATCAGTATTTTCATTATTTATTGATTGATTCTGGTCACTATATTAAATATAATATTTCAGAATTCAACAAGTTGCGCCTGGATTGGTCCTAGTCAGCATGAATAACCATATTTTTTTTTTTATCATAGGCTCCCTAATATCTCGCAACGCGCTAATACGTACCCTGTCCTGGAAAATTTCAGATATAACAAAAATAAAACTTAAAAAAAAGTATTATATGCTTACTGAAAAATCATAATTTTAAGTGTTTAAGGTTTTGTTACTTGTTTGTTAAATAAGTTAATATCAGTCCGAATTTGGAAACTGAGTAATATAAGAATAATGAAAATATACAGACGTTCGGACGTTACAGGAGGTACATTGAACAAGTAGATAACACTTATATTTTGTGGTGAGGGTAGTGTGTTCCGCCTTTTGATTCAATGTTGGTTTTATTTGTATTTTTACACTTGTTTTATTACACCAGCTATTAGTGTATTGGTGATATACATATTTAGTTTTCCTATAGGACAATATCGTTACATTGAGGTAAACTTCTGTACATTATACACTATTGTAGTTTAGAGGCCTGCATGGGCTCGGCCCAAGGTAATCTAAATTATAAAAATTGCAAACTGCCATTTGCAATTTGCAATTTTTCAGACTTTTTCCGGGTCATGTTATTCAACTTTTTGGATAATATGGATTATGCCACCCCAAGGGTAGGCCAATCTGTTAAAAATAATTTCGCTTTGGGGCGAGTTAAACGTTTTTTTTTTTTTTATTTATTTTTATACAGGAAGTTTACGGTCTTCTTATTTCTTTTTTAATGGGTTAAAACACCTTAGTAAAAGTTTTATAATAAAAGAGATATTAATTTTTTAAGTTTTTATAAGGAAGCAATAAATTAATGTTAGAAAAACTTGTAATACCCGGCGGACTAACAAATTTCATTTGTTTTTCAATTTGATTATCTGACACTTTTAGTTCCGTTCTTAACCACTTAACGTCCAGATTCTTTTTAATGTAGTACGTATTCGTAATAATAATCATAATAATAAATTTATTAATAAATAAAACAATATTAATTATTATTAATAAATAATAGTATTAAGCTATTAGGTCGTAGTGTACGCTTAACTGAAATTCAAAGCGTGTTTAGTGGGGATTAATTAGTTGTATAAAAAGTGAACGATGAACAATCGGTATTCTAATATTAAATTAATTGACATGATGCTTATTTATGGGGAAGTGCATCAAAGTTCGGCTGCTGCAAGTCGTCTTTACGCAGAGCGATTTCCAAACAGGTGATATCTTATACCTCAACAATTCACTAATTTAATAATACGTGCTCGATATACTGGTGGTCTGTGAACTTCTCAAGGGCGTGATGGAGGACCTGGTCGGTTCCAACGAATTTTGGACGTTGATTTATGAATTTTAAACCTCACTGACGAAACCCCTCAACCAGTACACAGCAAATTGCTCGGTAATTAGGTGTTTCAAATCGTATTGTATGGCGGACACTACGCGAGCATCAATTATATCCATTCCATGTACAACGAGTACAGTTCTGCAGATGATTTTTGTGCAAACATGACGAAGTACCGGATTTTGCGTTGAGTGTGTTGGCGACTGACGAAGCTATGTTTACACGTAACTGCACAAACAACTGCGACAATACACATATTTGGAATTTCAAAAAATCCGCATGTTGTTCGCCGTGGTCATTTTTAGGACAGATTTTCTGTGAACGTATGGGCCGGATTGGTAAACTCACAGTTGATTGATCCCTTTGTGTTAAATGCTGAAAATTATTATTATTATTTTTTTTTTGCAAAATAATTTGCCAGAACTTTTTAGAAGATATTCCATTAAACGTACGTCAAGAAATGTGATTTCTTCAAGACGGTGCACCCGCGCATTTCAGCCGTTTCGTTCGTCAACAATTAAACAATGTATTTGAAAATAAGTGGTTTGATCGGGGCGGTCCTATTTCTTGGCCTCCTCGGTCACCAGACTTAACACCATTAGACTTTTATTTGTGGGGGCATTTGAAGACCATGGTATACATCACCGAAATTATGGACCTGGAGGATCTACGTAACATGGGCCCTGCAGAATACGCTGATTCATGGATACGCCGAGCAAGAGTTTGCATACAATGGCAGGGTGATAACGTCGAACATCTGCTGTAAAAGTGCTTATCGTTTTCTTTTGAACCCATAAAAATAAATTAAATTATAAAAACTTAAAAAATCAATATCTCTTTTATTATAAAACTTTTACTAAGGTGTTTTAAGGTTTTTCGCCTTCTTTTGACCTGTAGTATCACCCATTACAAAAGAAATAAGAAGACCATAAACAATTATTATGTATAATAATTATGATTTGTAAACAAAATCTTTCACTATTTAAATATTGTTGTTATTGTAGAGTTTTATTTGGGCTGAGATAAAAATTTGTTCGGACACGGACCGGATACGGATAAGTAATTTAAAAAAAAATCGTTTATTGCGTATTATTATTGGGATGTTTAACACTAATGAAACGAACTCTACTACATAAATTTGATAAATATATATGTAACAATTAATTAAATACAGTCTGTTCCAAACGGTTAAGCGGAACTAAATTTTGCAATCTAGTTACTTTCATCGTTTAAATCGTGCTTTTCGACCGTTTTGTTTAAGCTTTGTAAATCATACTTACAATACACATTTTTTGTTAAGGTTAATATCATTTTAAATTGTCATTTTCTATATATTTTGATTTTTTGTGTCATTCTTAATACAAATTTCCCATTTATTAATTTTTTTGCCATTAAAATATATTAAAAAAATAATTTAATTTTGACATAGGTGATTCGTTTCCATGGTTTCATTGTTGTAATTTAAAATTTTGACATTGCAACGTGAAAAATGAAATAACCCAAGCAAGGTCCCTTGTCGTGACAACCTAAAAGAACGAAATTCCCATTTAGTTCCGCCTAAGCGTTTGAAACAGACTGTAACTAATTAGAATAACTCACATTTTGTAACTTTTCACGATGTCCTGCTTCCTGTAAGACGTATCTACAAAATAGTACAATAGTTAATAAAAAATAAATTTGAAAGCTAAAATACCCTGAATTATAATAATGAAGGAAAAAGCTTGTTTAACTAGGTACTTTAACTAGGTACCTTGTGTAATAAGGTACATAAACCTATACAAATGCTTAAAATTTTTACGAAGAACACTTTTGTGTATCTATAATTCCACAATAAAATGATTAAAAAATTTAAACTGCATGAAAAATTATTGTCAACGAAATAAATAACATTTATACGATCAGAATAAAATGTACATCAATTTAATAGCGTATATGTACAAAATATTCATATCAATCCAAGTTAAACCAAATCTTAGAGTAGCAAAAAGCGTTAGAAGTTAATGAAAAAACAAACATGCTGACACATCGACATGCAATTAAAGTAATTATAATACATATGATGCCAAAAATAATTTCTGTGAGTATGAAATATTCGTACCTATTTAAAACTTGAATATGAGAACTGATTCCCCCAAAACTAGATGCAATTGTATTAAATTCAACCTGTTTAATATGGCTGTTCGAATCTGCATGAATCAAGTAATCAGATCGGAAGAGTCCCAAGGATTTCCGCTGAAAATAATACAGATTCTCAAAACTCTTAAATATATATGTCTTAAATTATAAACATTTTGTAATATTTTTACATAAAATTTAGCATATATTGAAACGTTCATTTCTGGCATCAGATTGTACATTTCCTTCAAAGAATAGGTTTTTAAATAAGGTTCCCTGGGAAAAGAAACAAATTTAACTCAAAATCACCTAGCTATAAACATGGACATGACAACAAACAAACACAATACATGTTATAAATTTCATAGCCAGGGCTGATATTCAAAATATTTAACAACCAGTAGGTACGCTAAAAAAGTTGATAGTTGTAGCGAAACTTCTTGGCAATATCATTTATTGGCTTTTAGAAATTGTTGATGTGGCCTTTTGTCCAGAGTAATAAGTAAATGCAATAACATATTTTTTTACCCTTTATCCTACTATCCATTTTAACAACCCGTATGGAAAATTCAATAGTTTAACAACCGGTGTGCGCCACCTGAATATCAGCCCTGCTCATACAGCTCTTTAGAGTAAGTTAAGAGTAACTAAAATGCGAGAAAAAGCTGAATCTTGAACTCTAAAGCGAAAGCAAATATCTCAACTTTGTTATTTGCTACGGTAGAGTATTTTTCCCACGAGAAGTGATGGCACGATGGCACCAAGTGGTTAACATAAACGATTGTAGGGAAGTAGACGGTTCTACGTTCGTTGCTTGACAACGAACCGACTGTACGAATTCTGTGGTGGGATTACGAGTAAGGCCGTTCGCACAAGGAGCTACTCTGAAAGTACTCATTGGTGTCGCGAGATACCAACGGGTAGCTTGCGAGTCATTTCCAAAATAATTCAATGCGGTTCCGCACACGGCGCTATTGGTTAGTGACCTGGTTTGCTTCATTGAATTGCATTGCAAGTTTTCAGTTGATAACTCCCGTCACCAATGAGTACTTTCAGAGTAGCTCCGTGTGCGGAAGGACTAACAAAATTCTATTTTATCGTTGACAAAAAAAAAAAAAAAAAAAAAAAAAAACAATCGGAATTTGGTAACGGCCAATATAATACATTTTTTTAAACAAAAAAAATATAATAATTAATGGTAAATTTGTATTAAAAATGACACAAAAAATCAAAATTCAATGAAAGTAACATTTTGTTATGACAGTCAATTTAACCGAGAATTTGCAATATAAGTATGATATATATAAAAAGCTTAAGCAAAATGGTCAAAATAGATTTTAAAATATAATTACACTTAAACATATGAATTAGACTAGGCATAGGCTTTAGGTATACAGGGTGTAACAGCGAAACCGACCACCGCCAATATTAGCTTTATTATTATAGTTACAAAAAAATACTACAAAACAAATGCTTAAGGAAGAAAATAATTTTTTAAACCAGTGGCTCTGAAGTTAGAGTACAAAGTTATATTTTTTCAAATGAGATTATACATATTTTTTATACCTATTCAATAGTGTAGTATTTCTGAATTCAATCATGTATTAGTTAAATATTCTTACATAATAAAAATATTGACAAAAATGTGATTGAAATTTAAATATTTTTTTATTTTTAATATTAATATCTGATCAATAATGAAAGCTACTTCTGTTTTAAGTCGAATAGAATTATGTTTAGAAAATAATGGAAATCAAATGGAACATTATTTAGTAATTAACAATTATTAATTTTTACCGACCACCAACATATATAAAGGCGGTATTGTGATCATACCGATTTAGACATTTCGAGATTTCGATGGATCTCCACGAATTGAGGTCCCTACATAACGTTTTGATTATTTTTAGCATGATGTCTGTCGGTCTGTCTGTCTGTCCGTCAGTCTGTGCACACGTGCAAAGCAAATTCGGCTAAGAGGATTTTTATGAAACTTCATATTTAAGTTTTTGACATCAATAGCACGAGTTGATCAACTTTTGGTAAAAATCAGTTAACTAGAAATGGGAGTTTACTCGTGTCAGTTTTAAGATTTTTGCAAATATTTCACAACATAGAAATACTTCGAAAAAAAATATTTAACAAAAGTTGCTATAGAAGCAATTACTAACAACTTTTATTTGAGACATTTTTTATGTATGCAGGTACGTATCCATGGTTATCGTAAATTATAAATACACATTATGAAATTGTCAACGTAATATAATACGTTATTGTCTTTTACGATAATAACTAATCTGCTGCTAGAATGTATTTTATGCAAGTACTTTGTGATGGCGGTCTGTCCTGTGGTGGCCACAGCTGATTTTTAATCTTTAATTTCTCACTCTTGTTTTTCATTCATAGCTTACTGCACATTAATATTAAAAATTATTTAAATTTCAATCGTATTTTTTTCAATATTTTTATTATGTAAGAATATTCAACTAATACATGGTTGAATTCATAAAAAATACGCTATTGAATAGGTATAAAAAATATGTATAATCCTATTTGAAAAAATATAACTTTGTACTCTAACTTGACTACCACTGTTTTAAAAAATAATTTTCTTCTTAAAACAGATGTCCCCCTTCGTCTCCTATAACTTCGTTCAATAGTTTTTTTTTTTTGTAACTATAATAATAAAGCTAATATTGGCGGTGGTCGGTTTCGCTGTTACATCCTGTATATCTATGAAACCTGAGTTCATCTAAATAAATATTTATTATTTTCCAGTTTCGATTATTTTTTCTGATGACAGTATAAACTAGTATTGCATGCATAATTCAGCGTTTTATCACATGATATGCCTGAGAATCTAATTATTATATAAAATGATGTAAAATTTTAGCATGGCTAAGGTGCAAAAATTATAGTAGCATGTAGTAAACTTGTTAACTATGAAATCTTAATAACTAAGAATATTATGTTATTTTGTACAAATATTACTTATAACTAGAATTAAAAAAATAAATAAATAAATAAAATAAAATAAAAATGACTACGATCTAGTTACTAGCTTTGTTATGGGCAAGCTTCAGCAAGTTTCATAAACAGAAAAATAAGCATATGGTAGGTACTTTCGTACACATTTAATATTTATCAACATACTAAATAATATGTACAAAGTGTTCAAGTACAGGTACTCCTCGACTTAACCATGTATTCGACTTACGACATCTGATCATATTTCTTAGTTGTGTTTATGTTTCATATAATATTACCGCGCTTAATTTTGCTGATGATATTATCGAAAAAGTTTAATAATATGTATATAGGTATATATACACTCTTTCATTTATATCGTCTGAATTGTATATATATCTTATATTGTGTAATGTTTATAACCTAAGATAAACAAAAACCTAATTTATAAATAAACTAATAATAAAAAGCACTAATGTAATGATAGATTTTTGAAAATATTATATTCGACGGAGTTTTAGGAATGGAACCCGTCGTAAGTTGAGGATTACCTGTATTGTAATACAAGATTTTCATAATTTCAAAAGTCTTTTAATGGCACTTAGTATCCTTCCTTACATGGCCAGCAAAAATAGCTACTATGTAAGAATTCTTTATTTTAATCTACATATATGAAAATTACAATAAAAATTATAATATAAAATACACATATTTCGACATAGATGGCGTTGAATATATCAGTGATGTCTAAAGTTCATGATCAAAATAGCCGCATACTAAAAAATACAAAACCCGGAGAGCCGCAGTTAAAGGTAGTTTGGAAAATTTAGATTGTAATTGTGAAACGTGATTTTAAAAATATTTGGTTATAAAAATTCAACTATAAGAAGAATTAAGGCTATTTATGGACAAAAATCAGATTATATTTATTTATTTTTGTGAAAATAGTCAAATACAGGTTGTTTAAAAAATAAATAAATGAACTAACTGCCACAACAGAGGGATTTTGAAATTTTACTACACAAGTACTACACAAAAATGTGTCTTTAAACCAGGGGTGTCAAATTCATTAAACCGCGGGCCATTTTGTTTATTAATGCTCGTGCATTAGACACAGCTCATCCTTAAGACATTGCGGAAATTAAAATTTTCTAAACGGTCCCTTGAAATTTTTAGACAAAGAAAAAGGACAAAGAGGGAATCGCAAACTACTGGTGCCACAATCATTCGTACTACTATTAAAAAATCAAGTAAAAAGGTTTTATTCTAAGTTCTACTATTGAATTTCAACAAATAGAAGCACATGCAACTACATACTATGCATAAATAATAGTACCGTACAAATTAGGGCTCGACTGATGTATCGGCATCGACATTGGCGGAGATGAGTACAAATAGTACTATATCGGCATTTGCAGTTTTTCGCAAATGGTTTGCCGATGGTTATATTATTTGAATTATTTCGTATGATTGTTTTCAATTTTTATTCCAATTTTTATTGAAGAAAAATAGGCGTCTACAGAAATTTAATTCAGGGGGAAAGCTTTATAAATTACAATTATTGTCTTTTGATCGAAGAACAAGGGGTAGAGCAGCTTTTAGCTGATTTTGTACTTTTTAGGTACCATTTTATGTACTTTTATTTATTGCTTTTTTTTTAAGTTATGTAAATCTACAGTTTATTATGGTATCTAATAAAAAAAAAACATTATTGTTATCACTAGATTTACGGGTATATTAAAATGCAGTTTTTTTAACGTAGAATACGTCTATCGTTTTGTTCCAGTACCAAGGGACCCGGTAAAAATCCATGTATCAGAAAAATATGTACACCAGACTTCCTTCAATAATTTCAAAACTGTAAAAGCTAGCAACAATATAATAACTGAGTTAAAGAGAGGAAAGTCCAAAGGGTCTACCGAAATAGCGTTCAAGGTCAGATGACGCACTAGTAAGTTGCGCACGCGTCCTTAATTTTGTGGTGAAATAGAAACGCGCGGTAAAACTACTCGGGGCCACGACCAGATAGCACATACCGCGAGGTGTCAGCTGTTACGCCTACGCGTGATATATCGATATCTGTAGCCAACCGGCGTAGCGTAGTGGTAACACATGTGCTCTGCATTGCTAAGATCTCGGGTTCGAATCCCGTTTAGGCATGGAATTTTCATACAAATAATAATTGTCCTAGTTAATTGCCGAAGCAGCAAATGCCTCAAAATTTTTTTAAAAAATATATCGATATCTGTAATAATATTTGTGAGTAAACTTGATAAGACAGCAAAAAAATAAATAAAAATAAATCTCTCTAAACCTAATCTCTACGCATTCACTCATTTAGTCACCCACTCAATTAGGTTGCGCGACGTATTCTACGCTTGAAAGACCTGCCGCCGTGGCTTTAACACAGCCCCCGCCCAATGTTATTTTATAATAACATTAGTTCATTTTATTTTAAATCATTTGAATTTTATTAACAGTTTTATTTAGTTTAAATTTTGCATACAAATTCCATTTTGAGTGTACATTTTCCGCACACACATGTAATTGTTACACTTAAGCATGCAATTTGAAATCCGTCATATTACTGGATTCCCTAATTCTAGTGTTAAAACCTAAATTTCTCAATTTATATTAATTTTTGAAAAGTGTCGGCAACGGTATCGGCAATCGACCGATGTACTCATGCAAACATCAGCAAAACTACATTAACGGTCGAGCCCTAGTATACATAGCTTTGATAACAGTGATATGTGTTACCTAGTAGTCTGATAAGCTGTATTACGGTTTTTTTCTTGCAAATGAATTTTATAAAAGTTCCACCACGATTATATTTTCGATTATTATTAAATAAATACGAAGTCATTATTGAAAATTGCCGCCATTTGCTTTCACACAGGCTCTGAGACGCTCTGGCCATGAGCCTATTGTTGTACACTCCTCATACTTTGAAAAATTGAAAATTTCTTTAGTGACTCAAACAGAATGACAGAGTGTAGCTCAGTCATCAAAGGAAGCTTCTCAACTTGTGTTGATATTTTTTTAAATAAATTTTCTATATACTTATGTATATAACTGTACAACAAAACATGTGAGAATACTAGGTACAGTCCGGCTATCTTAAGCTGACCGGTTGTGCAGTAGCCAGAAAAATAAGAGGGGGCGTCATGACTATTCGTGTAGCAGTCGTGTGGTACAGTCACTTGAAAATTTTATTTTTAAGCAAATTTCGAAAGTCCTCATGATTTAAAAAAGTCAATCGTGCGATTTTTCTGTGACTGTACTCAGGTGCTACAAGTTATGCTTCAGTCACTCATAATACTGTCGCACTCTGCACAGTACTGTCTGTCGCCGACCAGCTTAAGATAGCCGGATTGTATATTTATGCAAAAATTATGTCAAAATACAGTCGAACTTGGTTATAACGATCAAAGATATAACGATTTCACGGCTATAACGGACTGATACAGATACAAGTTTACGTTGATAGATATTTCAATACAAATTTACATGCTTATGACTTTTCACGGATATTCTAAATATTTGTATGTCGGTCATTTTCCAGATTTTTAAAATAAAAACAACTGGTGGGATAACTGTCCAAGTTAAATCGCTAAGACAATGATCTATTTTAAAATTTGTAAATGAAGAAAACTAATACGAGAAGTATTTGATAAGTAAGTGAATTCGAAATAAAATATTTTTTTTTACCAATATTCGACTTATTTTTCAACACAGTCTCCTTTTAGCTCGACATATTTTGCCAAACTGATTTCTTTCTCTGATTGAGAATTAAGATTTCTCGAACTCTGCAAAATAGGCTTCAGTGGTGATCTCCTCATTCGATGGGAATATTTTTTCAGGGAGTCCTTTCTTCATGAAAAAAGAAAGAAGTCGCAAGGGGCAAATTCGGAGAATAGGGTGGACGAGGGAGCAGTTTGTAATACAATTCGACCATTTTGACCATTGAATCTGCGGACGAGTGAACTAATGCACTGTCATGGTGGACAGAACTTTTGTCCTCGCAAAATGGGACCGTTTTTTCGTTAATTCAACATGTATTAGATTCAATAAAGCGGCATAATATTGTCCTGTAATCCCTTCGCTAGATAATTGATGAAGATTATGCCTTGCGAATCTCAAAAAATCGTGGCAATGACCTTTCCGGTCGAGGAAATCCTTTTTGCTGTTTTTGGACATTTGTCACGAGAAATTCACCGTTTTGATTGTTCTTTTATTTCTGGTTATGAACCAAATCAAACATTGCTTCAAAATGGTCATGCGATTCCGTTTTTGAGCTACTGTGACCACACATCTTGCCGATAGCTTTTTCCCAAATTAGGCCCAAATGTTCGTGCAATATCAATCTTGGCTATCTCGCGTATCTTCATTCGGCAGTCGTACAACACGGTATCATGAATTTTATTGATTATCTCTTCAGTTGTAACCTCATTCGGAGGTCCCGACACTTAGCATCTTTCGTGCTATACGACCAAAACGAAATTTAGTGAATCATTCCATGCGACGGAGCAGAGTTCCCATAAAAATAATAGGTAAGTTACTCATCACGGATATAGTGAATATCGGTTATTACGTACAAATTGTCTTGGTATAACCGAGTTCGACTGTATTTAAATACATTGTGAGCGTGTTTGATCAAGCGTGTCTAATGCACGAAGCAGAGAAATCAAATAGTTGAACTTAACTTAAACTTCAATTCAAATCTGTCATGTATGACCAGATTGCAACAAGTTTCTTATTTAAAAAAAAAAAAAACTTTACATGCATGTTTTGACAACTCTTGTTCATAAAAAAAAAACTTGCAGAGGCTAAAGATAAGTAACAAGGTTATGAGTGCAAATTTTAACATGTGGTCTCACCCATCTTGCGTAAGACATACGTCAATAAAAATTCCAAAGCCAACTAGAGTTTTTTTTTTTTAATGAACATATGTTATATCATAAAGTTATATTTTTATGATGTATCTAAAGAAGAAATAAAAAAAAATAAAACAATATACTGTAAATAACTATAATCTTAAATCAGCTACTACAGTTGAATGAGCATTGATCGCTTCATTTTTTGTGCCAATAAGACCTAAGTACAAGTCTAATTCTGAATAGAAGCGATACAAAATTTTGACAAATTCTTTTGTTTTTTGGTAAATAAGCGTCTTAAGCAAGATATAGAAGCATTTGAGATTTACATTAAGCATTTAAAGCTGTACGTGGTTTGATAAAAAAATTAGCGAACTGCACGCGTTGCGCAATAACTAGTAGTGGAGAGGGGGATTAGCCACTTGTTATGATGCAGTTACTATTTGTGAATTGACTTTTGAATTTGTTCCGCCAAGTTAGTTCTTTCGGTTTTTTTTCGCGTTTTTTGTTAATCGATTCTCTTTAATCTGACAAATTTTGTTTCAAACTAGAAAAGACGATGACAGAAACGCTTTTTTACATATGTTTTAGTCGTTCAGACGATTTATTAAAGATGGTAGAAATTCAAATATGGTTATAAATTGAATAGACCTTAAACCGATGAAAAGGTTATCTAGGTTCGTAAATTAAGCGTACCAGTCAACGACAGAGTTAGAAAAGTTAAAGAAGAAGTAGGAATATTACACGGGTCTTGTCATTTGACCAATGTCGACAATTATGACACCATCTCACAGTTACCTTATGATTCCGAAGTTTTTGGCGAAGAACTCTCACTCTCAATTTGGTCAGTCTCGATCCCCATCTATCATACTTACCTTGAAGTCATTCTGTGACTTCTTTTTGTTCCCAGAACTGAAGAGTTCATTAAAAAATGCCATCTTCAAACGATTGAATAGATACAAAAAAAAAAAAATCAAACGGAACCTGCTGACGAAGTGCCTACAAAATGTGATTCCAGAAGTGAAAAAGACGCTGGCAGCGATGTGTAGCCGCAGAAGGACAGCAGGTCGAAAGTGATAATTAATATGTAAAATAATTTCTTATTAATTTTTAATAAGTTTTATGGCGCTAGTCTGTGGATTTTTTTATCAAACCTCGTATATCCTGCAGTTAAGACACGCCAAATGTAAATTTCCACTGATACAAAAATTTTCTATATAATCATTACAGAAAATAAAATAAAGTTTATTAAATGTACAATAACAGAAAATACTAAGAGTTAATACTTGACAAAAAAATGTATATCAAGTTGGTTTTCCTTGATTAAAATTTTCCCTTCATTATTACAATATGGAATATAATCGGAAAAGGTGACATTCGAACCTTTGTATTTGCGATGAGGTAGGCCCTAACCAACCAAAGCCAGATGCAATGGTATTGATTTCGATTTGCTTCCAGCAACAGTAGGCAGCATCGCAGGTGCAGTCGTTACGTTTTACGCAAGTTGTCTCCAACATTAGATCAGACCGTATCAGACCCAATGATATTGGCTATTCATATACAAATAAGAACTAATTTTAACAATACAACCACCATAAAAGTAAACATAAATTGGTCACCTTATTAAACTTCATAGGCATTACCAATGTGTTAGCGAATACATATGTATATAATGATAGAATTTATCTAAGAGTACCTTTTTCAAAAATACTATACAAAAAGAAATAGCTAGAGAAAATAAAAGGGACTCTTAATATTAAAGTGAATTCCGATTAACTGGAGTAACTGAGTCGGCCATTTATGTGGAACACCAAAATAAGAAAATAAATGGAATCACTGCTGATTCGCACAGCAAGGAACACATAAATGTTCAAGCATTATACAGATAGCAAGAAAGCAATTAAAGGTAATCAAAAGAATTCTACAAGGTACATTAGATAGGTTGATTTAAACTGTTAAGAGCTACGTGAAATCTGATACAATTTCTACTTATAATTGTTTTAACATTCATATTTTATCTTATCTATATAATACGTAAAATATTTATGATGGTCAGGACCCAGACATGCTTAGATGATTAGAGATTTTAATGAGAATTGCACAGGTGTAATAAAAACATCTATGTGAACTTATATTATTTATAAAAAAAAAAAAAAACATTCCTTTCCCAACCTTATACAATAAAAAACTTTTAGAATGATATTACAGTAATGAAATTTAATATTTGCATTTCAAAGAATTGCAATCATGAAATATTATGAAGCAAAAAATAATAATAATAATAATAATAATATCTATTCCATAAGAAAGTTATTAATTATTAAATATTAAACAGTTTCAAACGCCGCCCTTTAGTAACGTAGCTGGCGACAGGACTGATGATCAAAATATAAAATGATATAAACAACAAAATTTATGTTTGACAATATTAGCAAGAGATAACATGAATGCAAAAACGTTCATATACTCAAGAGTGAGATAATAAACGTAAGTCAAATACTAATAAGCAGAACATTCACTAGCGACAGCTACGTCACGATGACGTAAAAAAAAAATATTTTTTAATATAATCATAACGAAATTTACAAAATTAAATATGCCAATGTGTATAAAAACTGCTTAATATTCATAAAAAAGCATTGTATTTAAGTCACTATATTTTAAAATACTTCTTAATTCACATAAACTGCAGCACAACACGCTACAAATATTATCCAAATATACGCTTCTGTTTAATTTAGCCAGTCACCACCAGGCGTCTCACTGTTATTTGCAGTCGCGAATGGATGGCCAAATTATTAGGGACAGTGCAGATTTTCTGTAATTTTCAAATGAATTTAATGAGGAAATAAGTGGCTTTGGGTCTCGTATTTATTTTTATTCGAGTGCTTTATTTAGAATATAAAACGACATAATTGCTTATTCATAATCATTTATTTTTGTATAAAAAGTGTTAATTTAACAAATTAACTAAAATCTTAATATTTTGTAATGCCACCCTTTGCTGCGATTGCGGCTTCCAGGCGTTTGGGCATGCTTTCTATGCAGACTTTTGCGTTGTGTCGGAGATTGGGGTTGTGATGCCACTCTCTGATAAGGGTTTCTATAAATTGCCGCTTGGTGGTGATGATTTCTTTGGCGATCTCCCGCTTTTTAAAATAATAATGATACCAGCAACAAGAATATGGAAGAAAAATGATTTAAAAACTATTTATTTTCTCACAAAATGCATTTAAACTTGAAAATTACAGGGGGGGTGTGCTGTTCCTAATAATTTGGCCACCTACTGTATATATGTATAATTTTTTATAATATTGCTTCACTTGAGTCAGTACCTGAACAAGACCGGGAGGGGGGCAGTTGGGGCACCTACCTCAAGGCGTGAAGTCATGCGGGCGCACATTTCCAATTGGCAGAATAAAAATAACATTCGTTGTAAAATAATCTTGTTCTAGTACTGACTTGAATAGTATATATTACCAACCTAACCATGTGCAGGGCCCTGATGATAGTTATATAATTGCAATATACACAACAATATATATTTACAACATACAGTATCGGACATAAATAGAGCGACTCTACACGAATTAGTACAAATTGTTGTATTACATTTTTTCTAAGTTGTTTCTAATATTTCACATATAGAAAAACAGTTCTTAACAACTATCAAAGAACATATTCATAGAAATGCCAATAATATTATCTTTCATTGTTAAATTTACTAGCAAAAAAAAAAAAAATGGCTGCTAAAAATGACATTTGAATATTATAAATTATTTAATGTTTTGTTCAATAACCTTAACAGCTTCTGTTCTTCTTGACAATGAGTCGATAAGTTTCAAAAAACAAATATTCAGGAATTAGATATTTCTTGGAGTAACTGATTATGGTTGGTGATATTATGTCGTTTAACTCGCTTGTCAACGATTTCCCACAGATTTTCAATGGGACCTCCCAAACATATTAATTAACAAGTTAATCTTGGATCGTGATTAGGCTAAAATATGTATCGAAGTAGCATATTCCATTTACCAAAAAGGCACATGATGTTTTGGAGGTCATTTCGATACATGAATGTTATACTAGTAATCTTATGAATAGAAAAAATACTTCAACAACAAAAACACGCCCAAACCATAACGTTCCCCTCCACCGTACTTTACAATTGTAGTAGCATATTTGGGTTTTAATTTTTAGTTTTTTGGATTTCGTACATATTGGATTTCATCACTTTTAAATAAACAAAATTTTGATATCACTAAAAAGCAGTTTTTTCCCATCATGGTACTTGTGTCTGTACTAGTGAGCAAAATCAATTTTGCTTTTATATTTTTATTAGAAAGCAATTGTTCCTGTGTAGATCTAAAAGAAGACATCCTAGCGCTGGTTGACCATTGTTGAATTCTTCTTACAGAAACATAAAAAATGTTCAATTCGTTTCTTATTTCAGCTGAATAGATTATATTTGCTTGTTTGTTGAATAAGTTTAGTAATATATAATATGATGTTGTTTTCTTCAGTGGACCAGATTGTCTAACTTTTTGAAACCAATGTCTTACATGTCTACAATGTCTTACATGCTCACCAGATTCATAGGCGTTAATAATTTTTTGTTCTAAATCAAAAGATATTTTCACATAATGAGGCATATTGATTATTCCGAGCAAAAATACCAATCAAAAACACTGTAAGATATTATAATAGAGGTTTAATTTTAACAAGCAAAATATAAGTTGCTGTTGTTTTTTCCATTGTTTTTTGTCACAACATTATGTGAATTATTTATTTAATCATATTTCTATAAATGAAATAAATACAACAAAGTCTGTTCCTTTGGTTTAGGCGGAACTAGATTTTCAATTCTAGTTACTTTTACCAATTGATTAAAGCTTTTGATCATTTTGTTCAGGAAAAGCCAACTTCAATATATAAAAAAATAGCTAATGACAACTTACAAAAATGCAAATTCCGGTTAGTTCCGCCTAATCGTTTGGAATAGACTGTATTTATAATTTTCGTTACAGTCCCTCTATTCAAATCCGATACTTTAGGCCTTTTTTTTTTAGTGTTGCTATGTGGACATAATACAATTAAGATGGGCGCGGACCGTGAATTTTAGCGTGAACCAAAATAACATGGGACTCACGACTTTTTTTTACAGGGCAAAACGGTAAAATAACAATTTTTTAACAGGAAAAAACATATTTCATACTTTGTATATATAAACTCAGGAACATGTTAACTCAGGAACAGCTTTCAGTTAATTTGTTCATTATATTAATTGCGTTTTTTTGAATAGTCTTTTCCAAATAAGAGGCAATTTATTACATGTCAAATTGTCGATAATTCGCTTTTTCGTTGGACCACATTTTGTTACTGTGAATATAATGACCATGTGACCCACGGTAAAAACAATCACGACGTCACACGAGGGTCCAATGTGCGTGAAAACAAATTATAGTCGTGAGCGTGCGTGTTATGAAATTTTATTTATTCAGCGTACGTGATTGAGCGTGAGTTAACATTTCACGTGATCGTTACACAATAATCGCTCACACGCCCATATCTGATAACTATGAATCATATGTGGAAAAATATTTTTAAACTGGGGTTCTAGCTGAAAAATAGTTCTTAAGACAGATAGCTAAAAAACTGGAAACAAAGTGAAATGTTAATCGGTTAAAAAATAATGTCATCTACTTTATTTATAATAGTGCTTGCAAGATCATATTCAGTATGGGGTACCAGCTTGAAGGTCAGTCTACAGTGCTGATGTATATAAAAGGCTCGGACAGCCAATATAGATCATTTTAGTATGACGTCCAAACCGTCAAACGGGCATTTAAAAATGACAATCAGGCAGTACATTGTTGCTTATGGGATTATAAAAACGTAAAATATGTCAAGTTCTTGTGTAGTTATGGAGTGTGGGAGTCGTGAGGGTAGAGATCAAGTGTCGTTTCATTGATTTCCCAGTATATTAAACTATACATATAAACCTAATAAAAATAATTTGTCAATTAAAAGGAGTCAGCAGTGGATCAAGACACTGACAGAAGAGAGAACTTAACAGAATTTAAATTAAAGGATGCATTTGTTTATATTTGTTTATAATTTATTTTTTTCTTTTAATTTCGGGACCCCCCTGTTAAGAACCGCTGGCCTAGAGGATCTGGACTATGCTGACGATCTCTGCCTACTTGCACAATCACTTCAAGACAAGCAAAGTACTGAATGATCTGGACAGCTTTGCTCATAAAGCAGGTCTTAAGATCAACATGAGCAAAACAAAAGATATGCGCGTAAACACTGTAAATACTCAGAATATTCACCTTCAAGATGCGATCATAGACCGAACCTCCAAATTTTGCTACCTGGGCAGCATTGTCACAGAAGACGGGGGAGGTAATATGGATATCATGTCCAGAATTCAAAAAGCAAAGCTAGTGTTTGCCTCTTTGAACAAATTGTGGTCATCAGCTAGGTGGGTTGATGACCAGAATTTGTATGATGACCAAGAAAACGAAAATCCGAGTATTTAATAGCAATGTGAAGTCTGTACTGTTATATGCCTGTGAGACATGGTTGGTTAACGAAATATTCACCGATAAACTGCAAGTCTTTAATAACAAATGCTTAAAAAGGATAATGAGCGAAGAACACATGGAGGCGCACAGTGGAGAAATAATTGCAAGAAATGGGAAAGTCGTGGGGCAAAATCAAGACCTTAGCTCAGAACCGCACCGCAAAAATATTGGATATCCTATACTGAATTTTTACTATGCTTGCAATAAGTGTTAATAAGCTAATTAAATATATAATACATACTTGTGCAATTCCTTCGCATAATACAGTTTGATATATTTTAAAGAGTCGAGCAGTAAATTCATCCACCTGAATTGTTTCTTTTAAACTTGCACGCAAGAAATCTGGATTATGAGCAACTTTATGCATCAATTCATTTAATATGGTCTGAATTTCAACTGCTTTGTTAAATTCTTGACGAGGAAAGGCAGATGGAAACAATATAAATGGAGCAAATTGTAGAGCATCTCTATTGAAGTTAGTTTTGGATCTCATACAAGCTCCGTGCATTAAAGCCCAATCTTTAGCTTTGTCCACCAATTCTTCTAATTCATCATTAGCAAGCGGTAATTGAACGATATTTGGCAACTGAGATTTTTTAATTAGAGCCATGTTTAGTTATTTCTAAAACAATTAAAGAGCATATTAAACAATTATTTTTTTTATATTTTCTCAGTAATGAAATTACTTGACTTATAAATGCTGAGTCACGTGTAAAGCTTCATGTGATACACAGTTATCTAAAGTTCTTATATCAACATTAGAATTAAACACACAGATCCATTTTATCTGACACTACAAATTTTGATTTATCTTTAACCTAACTTCCAAATCTTTTAAGTCGATTTTCTGTCACCAGGATAGCTAGTATCTGTCAACATTTTTTAACGTTTAAAAGTTTTAAGTTAAAAAATTGTCCATAAAATCTGTGTGTTGTAAAATATTGAAGAAAATACAATCATGGCCAATAATCCAGTTATGACAAATATTTTTACATCTTTTCAAGATTATTTGAATTCAGAACAGGAAACGAGAGATGTTAGTACAAAATTGTTATACATATTTAGGTTATATTTATATACATTTTTATATTTTAGGAAATTAGAACAATAATAAAAGAAATTGAAAAAATCGCAAGAAATATATTAACTATTTTACAAACAATGCATCAAGAAAATGGGGCACAAGAGAGTTAGTGTTTGAATTATTAGTTTTCGATCATGTATTAATATTATTAATTTTAGTCTCCGCTTGTTGCTTTAATGCTAGACAGTCGTTTGAAGAAGTTCGAGGAAGTTATGCAAAGTTAGGGAAAGTAGTACCAAAGGATGAATACTACAGATATCACGATCATTGGAAATTTGTTACACAAAGACTTTCTTTTCTGATTGCGTTAACCATTTATTTGGAAGTTGGAATTCTAGTCTCACGTGAAACAGTGGCAGAAATATTAGGAAGTGAGTGATTGTTTTTAATAATTTTGTTAGACTGTGTTTTGTTTTATAATTCCAAACTACAAAATTTTTGTTTTTGTTAAACATTGCTTGGAATTGAGTCATAATATATATATATATATATATAAAAAAATCAGCTGTGGCCACCACAGGACCGACCGCCATCATAAAGTACTTATATAAATTACATTCTAGCAGCAGAGTAGAAATAACGACCTAATATTTTCTAACAGAGAAATTATTTATCATAACCATGGAAACGTTACATATAAATATGAAAAAATTGAGACTTGGAAAAAATTTCGAAAAATTTTACAGAAATTATTCGAAATTTTTCGTTTTATCAAAAAACGTCTCAAATAAAAGTTATTAGTTATTGCTTTTATACCAACTTTTGTTTAATAAAATTTTTCTGTTGTGAAATATTCGCAAAAATCTTAAAATCGACACCAGTAAACTCCCATTTTTAGTCAACCGATTTTTACCAAAAGTTGATCAACTCGTGCCATTGATAAGAGAAGCTTAAATATCAAGTTTCATAAAAATCCTATTAGCCGAATTTGCTCTGCACGTGTACACAGACAGACGGACAGACAGACAGACGGACGGACAGACAGACATCATGCTAAAAATAGTCAAAACGTTATGTAGGGACCTCAATTCGTGGAGATCCATCGAAATCTCGAAATGTCAAAATCGGTATGATCACAATACCTCCCTTATATATGTTGGCGGTCGGTAAAAATCCATTTTGTTCCGCTTAAATGTTTGGAATATATATATATATATATATATATATATTCATTTTAAAGGCATTTCCTTCTCTGCAAAGGGAAGCATAACATACTGCAAGATACTGACAGAAACATTCGCGTCCATTATATCTTTAAACCAGAAAATAGGGCCCACTCCGTTCCAAGAAAAATATCCCCATGCCATAACACTACAGCCGCCATGTTTTTTTGTCTTTGTAGTGTACTTAGGATTGTACCTCGTACATGGAGGCCTGCGTACTTGCTTTTGGCAGATATCAGGATTAAATAAAACAATTGTTGTTTCATCAGACCAAAGAATATTGCATCTTTTTGACCCGGCCAAAGTTGGTGTTCTTTGACAAATTGAATTCTATTTTCCCGTTGTCTCTTGTTTAACAGCAGAGTTTTTGTTGGTCTTATGGCTTTCAGATTTATTTTTATAAGGCCTTTTCAGGTCTAATTCGTTTTTTATTTGTGTAGAAGTAAGAAAAGGGTTTAACTTTGCATACCGTACAATTTTTCTATCTGTTGTCGTCGAAGTTTTAGATATCCGACCCCGACTTACAGGTTCTAGAGTCCACTTTTGGCATTAGATACCTTTTTAGCGAAACATCCTAGCACGTTCTGAATAAATTTAGAAGTTTTACCAGAAATCAACATTTTTTTAAAATCAACTGACGTTTCTCGTTTAGCCCTACCCATTTTTACTAAAAACTAAGAAAGATATTTAATATTTTCCGTGGTTTTAAATATAAAATCAACTTACTTTTCAATATACTCAAAAATGTATTAAAGAATAAAACTGTTTGGTTAGCTAGTTTAGTAAAACATGAGAAAACTTGTGGATACTGCTATTTTTACGAACACTAGAAAAATTATGTTTTTGGTTTGTTTAAGGCGCAACTTACATATTTATTTAAAAAATTCAATGCTGCCAGCTTAAATATACTATAGACTTATTATATATACTATAAATGTAATGCAACTACATAAATAATTAACTTTAATAGCCGGTTGCTAAAGTTAGAATTATCCCTAACTCAAGTTAAAATAATTTGTTTTTGTATGTTGTAGCATACAAAAACAAATGATTTTAACTTGAGTTAGAGAAAACTCTAACGTTAGCAACCCGCCATAAATAAAATAAATACAATTTTACTATTTGCATTAAACCACTGCTATTTTTACGCACATGACTGTACATGCATATAGAATCAAGGTGTCTTCGATATATGGTCATTTTAGTTATGTTCCTAAAAATCATGACATAATAGATCAGTGAGTTGTCGTGATATCGTGGTTGACAACAAATTTCAGCTCAAAGGTCGATTCAGCTTTTATTAATTAATGATTAAAATATGTACCTGTTTATACAAGCGTAATTGGACCAGTCGAAATATCACGATGACCAGATGGCTTTCATATAGTGCCGGATATCTAGAAACGCAAAACTTACCTTCTCTGCTAAATTAGCCTTATGCGTCATCTAAGCGATTGTATCCTATTATTGTACAAGGAAGTGACTTGTATAAGATAAGTTTCGAGATAAATTTATATAAATAAAATTTGAGGCTATAGGGGAAACTTCCTAAGCGCCCTGACATCTGGTCGCAATTTGCGGAAGATACGAAAGTGACATGGTTTTGTTTTGTTCAATATAGAAATACGTGTTTTTTTGTTGTTTGTGTACCATGGAAAAAAAACAATCAATTTTGTTGTGTGCCGCAATGTAAATCGTGAATAAGGAAGAATCCCTCTTAAACATTCCATAATTTACCTAAATTGCAAAAAAATATCAATTGAAACGATGTTTTGAGGCAGAGAGAAAGTGCATCGTAGGTTTTTATAGACCCAAAAACTAAAAATGGGGAAAAATCCAATGCATGCATGTTTGCTCGTTGCATTTTATAGAAAGTGATTTTTTACGTCCAAGAAAAGACTGAAAAAAAGCATTTACCCAAAATTTGCCTAAATCATCAGTTGATATATTAAAAGGCCCTTCCACTTTTTTAGGCAGAGATATTACTTTTCACTAATATATTTACCACATATTTGTTGCTATTATATTGACAGACAGTAAAAAAAAAATTAAATGAAAAACAATGAAAAACTAAAAATTTCCTTGAAATTTCTTTAGAATAGTATATTATTACATATCTTGTAAATCGTAGATTACCTTTAAATAAAAAAAAAAAAACTCAGAAAACAGGAAAAATACAGCTCGTGTTCATTTTCACCATGTAAACAAATACACGAGTAACGGTTTGAAGTCACTTTCGAGTATTTCAGCTTTGCCGCACATGGCGCTGAGATCTTAAAAAGTTTCCCCTATTGAGAAGTGACATTACCGATGGCGGCGCTGTGCATATGCTAATAGCGAACAGGTTAATTTAAGTACAGTACATTTTTATTTTATGAAAATGCGAGTAAATATTTGCGAAATTTTTTAATTATTAAGCGCTACAAATGTATCGAGGTGTATAACAGAAAGTGCACATCACAGAGACGTGGGCATCAAATTACAGTATTTAAAGTTTAATATCAGTTGATTTATTGCCTCATGAAATAAAATTAGTTTTAGTTGGACAGAAGCAGCTAAAAGTTAAATATGCAACTTGCAAGTGCAAACATATTAGTGCAGTTTTGTTTTTCTGCGACAAATGTAATGAACAAACTCAGTATCAATTACTTTTTAACTTAAAATATATTCCCATACCTTCCTCCTGTCCATAACCAAATCTTTTCCAATCTGGACTTAATATTAACATTCCCTCCATTTTTCTTAAGAAAAGAAAAAACTAAGATGCCTATCTTTGTCTCGTCTTGAATGACAATAGCCAAAAACACTACAATTTGTTCCACTTTTATAGTTTTTCACAACTTCTAGCGACATTCTAACAAAAATTCAACACTAGAACATATGTAATAAGTTCAAACAGTACCAGAGCGCCTAGTACAATACTTGACCACCAGACTGCGTATCCGAGCGTGTCAGTTCTCAATATATGTGTATTGTTCCGTCCTCGTACTTTGTTTCTACACGTTTCAGGTGATTATAAAACGATATCCACAAACAATTAATTTTTCTGTCTGTCCGGGATTCACGCAGGACTTAGCTCGACATATTTTCACTTAATTTACTATCATGACGGAACAAATCGATCGGATATATTATAATTTTCATTTTAAACAGTGATGGGGGAGGAAAACAAAAAGAATCGTTCCTAAGACTGCCTAATTTGAAAATATCGGCACATAACTAAGCTTACAAGAAATCCCTTCCATTTCCGCAAGCTTGTCTCAGGTTAAACTAATCGTGCTGTACCAGAACCGCACTCATAATTTTTCTGGGAGGCGGGACTCAGAAGTCAATATTGTTTTAAAAGGGTAGGAATCGGTAAATTACTCGGGAAAGTGCTGGCCAAAGGCATTTTATTTTCCAAAATGCAAGTGTTAACCTAATGTCCTTACTTCCAAAATACAAGTGATGCCTTTAAAAAAAGTCTTCACTTCTAAAATACAAGTGATGACCCAAAAAATAGGGTTCTCACTTCCAAAATATAAGTAATAACCTAAAACAGAAAATTGATGTGAAGTGTGAATTTTCACACATTTCAGGGTTTTGCAGGTATTTAGTAAGTGAATAATGATTATTTTGGATGCGAAAACAAATTTTATATTAATATATTTTTTTTGTTAATTTTAATTCGAACGCTTAATACCATTATTTAGGTTTCTAAATATGTGCAGTATTTTTTTTTATATACCAAGGTTCATTAAGAATTTTAAAAATTGCGCCTATGGCTTCCATTGGTTGTTATAAGTTCCGCCCCTCTGATTTCGTGTACATTGAAACAGAATTAAATTATAATTTAAACAATTTCCACTGGCTATTAAATTTAAGCTTTTAAAAATTAAATGCAATATTTGCCAAAATATAACTAGAATTTTGAAAAAATAATTTAAACAATATAAAAATTTAAAAAAAAAAACAAAAAATAATTTAGTCTCTTCTTCTCCCAGGGTTCGATCCCTTTCGGATCGGGTTACTTGGATGAAAAATCAGCGTGAAATACCACTAGACCAGCACACACGTTCCAGTGTGGCGTGTTACAAAGCTATAACTTGTGTACATTATTAGCCAAAAATCACAAAAAATGCGTTTTTTTTCCAAAAACCTAATCTGATCAAAAATTCCTGTTGAACTATTCCGGTTCACACCAATGTACATTACTTAGATTTTTTTCAGATTTTTAGTTTAAACCATCTGGGCTACAGGGTGTGGGACAAAAAAATTTTTGCACAATTTTGGCAAAAATCGCTTCAAAATAATTTATTTTGCAAAAATAAAAATTTGATCGTTAATCCACGTACCAAGGGCTTTCATTTGATACCCTACTCATAATTATAAAAAAATATTTTTTTTTTCGATGAGCACATATTTGTTTATATTTTTAGGGGGATATGTTTTTGAGATGTTTTAGTATTTTTCCTATGTGCGGGTCAAAGAGTTGTATAAGCATGCCAAATTTCAACTCTCTAGGTTTAGCCGTTTGGCTACAATTTTTACCGAACAGACAGCCAGACAGACACGACAAAATGACGGTATAAGGGTTTTTTGTCATACCTACAAAACCCTAAAAAGGTCAACGGTTACCACTTTTATTTTGACAAAAAAACACGTGTTTTTGAGATCGGGAGGGGGGCTCAAGCCCATGATTCCCTCCCTGGGTGCGCGCTTGTACTGTACCATTATTACATAATGTTTCACTGTGAAATTTCGTTCAACATATTTAAATGTATGTGTGTTTTACGCTTTTCTTTTTAAATAGGAATAATATTTATGAGGGATACACCATCTAAGAAACAAAAATATTAAATATCTTACTTATTATTTCCATTACACAAAAATGTATGTAACAAGAAACATACGAATTTTACTTTTCTTGTTTAGTCGAGAAGTGGGACCCTGAAAATTTCTAATTGCTGTAAAACAAAATCAGAAACAAAAAGCGATTTAAATTTACATGATGTCTTTTATATTCCACTGTCACATGTGACCTATAAAACAAGTGCTGCACTGTTGTTAAATTAGGTTTTCTTATTTTAGTTGAAGTTGACAGAACAAAGGGATTTCATTTGGATCTTGAAGATTATTTGATGGGCCTTCTTCAGTTATCTTCTGAACTGGTAATTATTTATTTCATTTTGCTGTATGAAATTGATGGAAGGGGAATGCATGCAGGTAAATATTCAGTTAATCGTATACCGGTAAATAATCAGTTAACACATTGAGTGCCTGAGCGGACACTGGTGTCTGTTCGTGATTTTCATTCCCAGGCTTCGCCAGACTCCGGTATCTATCTGTTTTACAATCTATCTAAAAGTGCTGCAAGGACATACTGGTTGTGTAATTCAAGCTATACAGTGTCTGCTAAGGCCCGTCCGCATATACCCATATACGTGGGCAAAAGTTAACGTGACCCTTATTAGTTTTTTAGCCCGTGTCTGTTTTCATGTCTGTTGTGGCCTACAGGTAACATATTTCGTTCTCATTATATGACAGGGCCAAAGCAGATACATTACTAGTGTTCCTTTCAGAACTAAATAAATAATTGATGCAGGGATTACACAAATCTCATCATTTTATTGTTTTATAGAAAAATTCATACTCAAAACATGAACCTAGACATATATAGATATCTTAATAATATAAAATACACGGGCAATAAACTGTAAAAGTAAACATTTATTTTTTCATTGAAAAACAATATAAACAAAACATTGAATGCAACAAATGCATTACTTCTGCACAACTTCTGGTAATTACGGGCATAAAACTACATGTGATTATAGACATGTTTAGACGTGTTTGCTAGCAATATTGTGTCTGCCATGACCCCCGATATCTAATGATGTGCCTGCAATTCGTGTCCGTTTTGGCCTGATGAAGCAGTTTTGTCATGGCCCTTTGATGAAAATTTATTCTGGCGCTCAATGTGTTAATGTTGAAACTATACAGTATACACGGGTCACTCTAGAAGCATTAAGAATAAGACACATAGTTCATAATTTTTAGGATTTTATTTTAAAGATGTTCAAATTAGTTCCCTCCAACAATAATACTCTTGGCCATTATTTCTTTTCACTTCTTATAAGCTCCCAATCAATCCCTTTTCGGTATACCTTTAAAATAATGAATTGCAGTATTTAACTCTTCCTCAGACGAAAACCTTCTACCCCTTAATTTTTTTAAGCCCAAAAAATAGCCAAAAGTCGCACATTGTCAAATCAGGTGAGATTGGCGGATGTTCTATTTTTTTTTTTTTTTTTTCGACAAAAATTGAAGACACATTATGCTGATGTAACACAATGCCTTTTCTGGAACTCTACTAAGCACTTTTTTCAGTGTACCATTTAGCTGTAACTGTCTTGTGCCTATCCAACGTAATTGCCTTTACCAGGTCCGTACTTCTAAAGAATACTGCATACAATACTTTTTTCATGGCTTCCTGCTTATTGGCTATTGTTAGAGTTTCCTCATTTTCATGAACCCATACACGACTCTCTGGGCGTGTAAGTACGTCGAAAAAAGGAACATAAATTTCGTCACTAGTCACATATAAAAAAAATAAAAATTGATAACTGCCACTATGTAAGAGTTATAAAGGTTCATGTCAAATTCTTACACGCTCCGCTTTTTTGAAATCAGAAAGCTGATGTGGCACGAAACTATTGACAATTTTTTTTTTAAAAGCATGTGATCGTGTATGATTCTGTTAATAGCTGAGGATTCATCTTAAGTTAATGCTCTATTACCACATAAGTGACTCTATTGTCTTCTTCAATTATTGCTAGCAATGTTTTTTCGGTAACAGCTGTAGGAGGACATCCCGCTTCTTTTTGGTGTTGAATAGAATTCCTGCCTCGCTCAAATTCTTTATACCAGTGGTAAACTGTAGCCAATTGTAGTCACTAAAAACTGAATCTAAACTTTTTTGCACTCGTAAGCGGTTAAACCTTTTTTAAAATCATAATTTATCACGATTCGAAAAAGCTTTCTGGTTGATTCCATATTTTGACTCACATCGATACATTAAAAAGTTAATTAACTGCGTTCTAACTAACCTAACTTTCACAACTTAACTTTAAATGACAGGTAAATAACTGCATAAAATGATGATCTGCTTTTGTATTCCACGGCCTATCTGATCTTATTTTATATAATTCTAGCGTGACCCTCGTATAAAATTAATCGTGTTATTTCCGACAACAGTAAAAGATTATATACAGAATAAGCAAAAAATGGTTGTGAAATTGCAGGGTTTCGCAGGTATATAATAAGTGAAGGCGACATGCAGTGTGTAGGACAATTTTTGTTTTGTAGTAATCATGGCAAAATGACCGATATTTTTAAAAGAATTTATCGTCTGTTAATCTAAGGGCCGCTTTTACAATCGTTGGATAAAGCTCGGATAACGCTATTCCCGGTATAAAGTCAAAAAATCGCTTTTACAATGCTCGGATAAAGCTCAGATGGGATAAACATCGGAATAAACACCAGAATATCTTATCTGGCCAACGACACTTCAGTATAAGTTTATACCCTTGCTCTGATTGGCGAATAGTATTTTTTACCCAGCAACGGTAAAAAAAAAAAAAATTGACATATGATAAATGTCACATTATAACGTTTTATTTGAATTTTTATTACAGTTATATAATTGTGGTTGCAGCAGCGTAGTGGTTGGCTCACTTGCTTTGAAAGCGTGGAATCATGAGATCGACCTACTATGGGCACAAAGATTAAAAAAAAAAAAAACTTGGCTGTTGCAACTATAGGCTCAGATTTTTTACAATGAATGCCTGTATCTCTGAATTAGTTTTCGAAAATATGGGGCAAGCTTCATAGGGCACGGTGGTCTCGGCTACTACATGTCAGAGGACGCTAGTCGCGACCTTAAAATCTCTAAAACTTAAACATTGCCATACGAAATAATAATAGTACGCTATCCCTCGTTATCTTTGTATTTTTTCAGCAGTTTTGATTACACGCAGTTGTGAAATAATAATTTAATTTATTTTTTAAAAGCGTAGCAATGAACAGTAGCAGCCGATTACCGCTGAAATATGCTCCTAGCACTTTGAGCGTTTCGAATCTATCTGGCCACTATCATCCCTTCCACACTATATTTACATAATACTAGTTTTTGTATATGTATGTATATATGCAGTATTGGGCTGGAGCCAGTTAGAATGAACCGGTTGTTATTTATTTATATATTTTTCAAAATGCGAACAGGTTGTTAATGTTGTTATACACTGAAAAAAAAATACTCCTGTTATTAATTAGTGAAATTTTACTCTTGAAAGAACTGGTTGTTACAATTTTGGCAGTCCACAATTGTACATAATATGTATATGCTTAATCTTATTACTCGCGTTCTTTTGTCCACAGTATGTTAGTGGAACTTAAGCACCGCGGTGACAAGGAATTACAGTACATAAATAGTACAGTTTGCGCCGCACACGAGCGGCTCATCAAAGGGACGGTATTTGGTATAGATTCTAATAGAATTCTATTAGTAGAGGGTAATCTTATGAAAATTTACACATGGGCGGTATTTGAGCTCGATTCTATTAAAGGGCGGTTTTATGAATATTTGCACACGAGAGGCTGACACTAACGCGGTAGATATAGCACAATAAAATAATTATCTGGTTCGAATATTGCGACATCTCCCAATATTTCTCCAAACATGCTCAAATGTGTTGTTAATAATATGTCAATTTAAAATATGACTTTTCTAATATGTCAGTTTATGTGTCAAACAATACCAACTTTATTTTATTTACAATAAAACCATGGATAACTATCCGAGAATAAAAAATGCATTGTAAAAGCGAACGTTGGAATAAACATCGGAATAAACTTATACCTTAGATAGTTATACCGCTACGTATCCGAGGTTTGTAAAAGCGGCCCTAAGAGCTTTAAAAACAAATTTTATGTTAAAATATTTTTTTGTTAATTTTAATTCAAATACCTAATACCATTATTTAGGTTTCTAAATATGTGCAGTATTTATTTATTTTTTTTTTTTATATAGCAAGTTTCATTAAGATTTTGAAAATTGCGCCTATGGCTTCCATTGGTTGTTTTAAGTCATATGCTCCTCCCCTCTGGTTTCGTATACATGACACATAGAATGAAAATATAATTCCAACAATTCAAATTGGTTATTAAATTTACTCTCTTAAAAATTAAATGCAAAATTTGCCAAAATATAACTAGAATTTTGACAAATTAATTTAAACAAAATAAAAACGGGATAAAAATAAAAAATAAAATTGTCTCCTTTGCCCGGGAGCGATGCAGATTATGCTGGGTAGCAAGCAAGCAAGCTAACCACTAGACCAGGATACCACTTCTAATATGGTGTGTTACGTAACTATAACTTTTGTGCATCGTTAACAAAAAATGCGTTATTTTCCGAACACATAATCTGATCAAAAATTTCTGTTGTACTATTCCGGTTCACACCAATGTACATTACTTCGAATTTTTTCCGATTTTTAGTTTAAACCATCTGGGCTACCGGGTGTGGGACAATTTTTTTTTTGCACAATTTTGGCAAAAATCGCATCAAAATAATTTATTTTGCAAAAATAAAATTTTGATCGTTAATCCACTTACTAAGGGCTTTCATTTGATACCCTACTCAGAATTTTAAAAAAATATGTTTTTTTTTTTTTCGATGTGCACATATTTGTTTATATTTAAGGGGATATGTTTTTTAGATGTTTTAGTATTTTTCCTATGTGCGGGTCAAAGAGTTGTTTAAGACAGACAGACGACAAAATGACGGCGTAAGGTTTTTTTTGTTATACCTACAAAACCCTAAAAAATAGTAAATGCGATTTTTGTTTACTTGCATATTGTAAACAAAATAACTGATTTAAGTTGTGCTAACTAAAATGATCTGAAATAAATAAAAAATAAATTTATTATTATTATTATTATTATAACAAATATTTATGAATTTTGCTAGGTTTTATATTTATACATTTTTTATAGGCCCGATTTGCTGTCAATTCAGTTACAAGTGGTGACTACAACAGACCTTTACAAATTGCAAAATTTGTAGCAGAATTGAATGCTGGTTTTCGTCTTTTGAACTTGAAAAATGATTCTCTTCGTAAACGTTTTGATGCCTTGAAGTATGATGTTAAGAAAATTGAAGAGGTAGTTTATGATTTAAGTATTCGTGGCTTGAAACCAGGTTCAGCTGGGGAGGAACCAAACAAGGAATCTTAAGGCAGCACCTATTTTATATTTATAATCAAACATACCTTAAATATATTTGTGTTTATAAACATTTTTATATAAATAAATAAAAGGTATATTGTCTTTGTAAACATATTTTTAATATCAATCCTAAATTTTCGTTTAGAATATTTCACAATATGTACATATAAAAAAATACGCTAAATGCGCGCATTTAGTATATCTATAAAGTAAGTAGAAATGGATATATAGCAGCTAGATACGCTGCATCTGTCATTTGTGATTTGACTGTCGTTGAATTTCGAAGACTAATCGAAGAGCAGCGTATTTAATTTTGCAAACTTGGAAACACGGCGACGGAAACACTTGAAGTTTTGAAAATAACTTTGAGAAGAAGCTCCGACTCGAACTGCGCATTTCAAGTGGTTCTGGCTTTTTAAATATGACAGAAATTCAATTAAAGATGAGAAACTGGGTAGACCTTCAATTTCTAAATCCGAGGTTATGCAAGGTTATCGCAAATTAATCTATACCAATCATGATGTAGTATTATAATGTGAAGGCATTGTTTATATTAGGTTTGTTCTTTTCGCTACCTTGCGTTTTACTGCAAGACGCGGCTGTAAGAATTTAATGTATCATTTTCATGCGGGTGTTGGAAGTGTAGAACAAGAAATTCAACCAATAGGATCGCTCTATTTTGAAAAAACCCATACCATGGTGTAGGTGCCGTGTTACAAACGCGGTGTCGTAAGTTCAGATATTTCAACTCTAGCGCTGGCCGTACCGTCGAAACCATAGGAACAGATATATTTTTTCGGAATGACGAGATCTTTAGCGAAACACTTATATTAATTTTCTAAAAAAAAAAAAAAAAATAAGAACATTTTTTGATGTATTGAAATAGCGACTTTTACAATGTTGTCGGCAGTCATGAATTTTATTATTATTGATTCGGTTTCAAATATCTGGTCTGCAGAAATGTCATGCAGTGGGTATACTAGTAATACACCCCCAAGCAGGGGCCAACAGAATCTTCATTCTAAACTGTGATGTCAAGTAAAAAAGATTTTGTATTAAATTCTTTTCTTGTAATTGAAGTAACTGTCTGTGTTTTTGTGTCTCATTTCTTGCAACAAGATAAAATAATCTCCCTGTTGCCTTCTGTTTCTATGTATATATGGGACATACCCACCATCGCTTTTTTTTAATATCGCTGTAAGTCTAAATGTGTATATAAAAGAACTGGATATGTCCTTCGATTTGATGACATATTTAATGAAACTGAATAACCGTTTACTCCGAATACTTGTATAAACTTTTAGGTTATCACGCCTATAACGTCACCATGAAATTCGAACTTGTAAGTATAACACCACGCCTCTCACCCCTGTCTGTCGCGCCTTTGACACTACCATGAAAATGATGCATAAGTTACTAAAAACACAGATTCTGTTCGTTTCAGTAACAGTTGAATACATGACGTGAGCAGTTATTACTTGAAGGCTCTATTTGACTATTGCTCTATTTTATAGTAAACCTATAAAATTTAACATTAATCATTTCTTAACCAGGCGTGACCCAAGGTGGCTCACAGGACCCCCCCCCCTCCGAAACAATAAAAAAAAGGTTTTCAGAGACACATTTTGCTTGTAATAGAACGTGTCCCCCCCAGAAAAAAGTTGGCTTCCGACTCCCCCTAAAAAAAAATGTTGGCTTCTGAGCTCCCCTAAAAAATGTTGTATTCTTTTCCCTTTAATTAATTTTGGCCTCTGACCCCCAACAAAAATTTTGGCTTCGGACCCCTCTAAAAAAATGTTGTATTCTAACCCCCATAAATAATATTGACTTCGGACCCGCCTAAAAAAATTTTGGCTTCTGACTCCCCTAAAAAATATTGGCTTCTGATTCCCAAAAAAAAAATAATAATAATGTTGGGCGCTCCTGTTCTCTATTGTAGTATCGTACAACTTAACTTTACAATCATACATTCATATGTACAGTGTCCATCACAAATACAATACACACTTTCAATTATTTTTAATTTACTGCTGAATTGTTTCCATTCAACTGGCTCGGAAGTAGCTGTAGTATTTTTTGACGCGGCGTCTTACTGCCATCAGTTGTTTTAACGAAACGAACAGACTCTAGTGACTTTTCAGTAAATTGCCAATTCAAACGAACAGAAAATTTTGACGCCGCCGTAAAACGTAGACAACAAGTAGCGAAAAGTTCATATCCATTATCAACATCGATATGTATATCAAATGCTGACCAGATGGCTCTGCTTATTCCATTTCAGTCACGTTTGATAGAAGTGATCGACTCAAGAAAATATGAAAACTGGCTAGGTCATGATTTTTCAGTTATAATGTGCATTTACTGCTGCCCTGCCTACTATGTACAATATAATAATGCTAACATTTGCTGATGACACAGCAGTCCTTGCAACTCGTGAATTTCCAGTAGAAGCTTCTCGATGACTCAAGGCTAAAGAAATGGAGGATAAAAGTGAGTGAAATAAAATTGCTCTATGTAACATTCACCACTAGAAGGAATTCTTCTCCCGTTAAATTAAATAACCATGAACTAGCCACAACTGAAAAAGCAAAATATCTTGTCCTCCATTTGGATAGACGACTTACAAGGCGAGAACATATTGTCGCAAAAAGGAAGCAGTTAGCCATTAAGACACCTGTATTGGCTCTTAGGAAAAAAATCCAACTTAACACTATCCAACAAGCTACTGGTTTACAAAGTAATCCTGAAACCTAATATGGACATATGGCATACAGTTGTGGATAGTGCCTGCAATTTAAACATTGATAAAATCAATTCAAAATTCTTCGAATTATAACAGGCGCTCCTTGGTATGTATCAAATTACAGCATACATCAAGATCTATTGATGCTGACAGTAAGAGAAGAGATCACTAGGACCTGTACAAAATATATTAAGCGTTTTGAAACAACATCTAAATTTGCCTAAGAAGAGGCAGACCAGGGGACATGGTTAAATACTGTAAAGAAGGGCCTAAAGGTTCTTAAAAGTGACAATTGGGAAACTAAATCACAGGACAAAAAATTATGGAGAAGAATTGTGGAAGAAGCCATGGGCCTTTAGATTATACAGGGTGTTTGTTTGAAACGGGGCACCCCGAAAATCTCCTTTATTTGTAAAGATACAAAAAATCTTCAGAACAAAAGTTAAACTAGACAAAAAAAATCCCATCTAAAGGTTACTATAAGAATTCTGAGGCACTTCCGGTTTCACCGGAAATGATGTCAACTTTTGATCTAGCATAGGGAAACGATAATTTTATATTTTTTTCCTAAAAGTACATTAAATTAGCTTTACAATGACACCAAAAAATCATATTTTTATGTTAACCATTTCAAAATGGCGACCATTTATTTACAAAATAATAATCAAAATAAGTTTTACAAAGTTGAACGTAGCAAGCTTTGAAAAAAATAAAAAAAGAAACAAAATATCTCTTTTAACTCGAGTTAGGGATAATTCTTACTTTAGCAACCGGCCATCAATCAATAAAAATTTAGGACCGAACGAGTATAAATTAGTAGGGGGAAAAGGTCCCAATATCAATGCACTCCAGGGTAGCCGAGGATGGCAGAACACTCCATGTGACGATCGGCGAGTTCGGAGCATCGGACACTCCAATGAGCGTACGGTGTCGATGGCGTATCGGGACCGAAAAGTTCCTCGAACCGGAGGCAGACTTCCGTCGGTATTGTCGGTTGTGGTGGTTGAGTCGATGTTGCTTTCGGCGGTGATGGAGTAGGTGTCGGGAACAATCAGGCCCTGGAATTACCTGCGCAATGGAATGCCCGCTGGACAGTCCGGGGAATGTCTCCGTACGGCGAAGAGACGGTGATGGTCCTTAACCTCTTCTTGCACGAATATTTTTTTCAAAATTTAAAAAATATTAAAAAAATCTAAACACACTAGTTTTTATTAAAGAAAATATAAAAAATACAAAAAATTTAAATTTAACTTATTTTTGACCAATATTTGATGTAAAAACCAAACGTACACATATATGGCCATAGAGCGAATATCAATACGAATATCTTCTATGCATGGAAATTTTCCATGCATTCTGGGCACAAAGGCTCTTTGCACTTCTTACATGCATATCTTGTACGTTTTGAACAATTTTTTTCATGGCACCGTGGTGGATTTTTATATACCTTTTTCTCTGGATAGTGTCCAATTCCTGCAGGCGCCGCTTACTCGTGTTTCTCCTTTCCCCTATGCATTGAAACACCCCTGCAGCACCCTCAAGCTTAAGATATTTGAACTAATATGCAAAATGGCATCATATGTGGCCATTGAGCAATAAATATATTAGTTAATTTTTAATTAGATCTTGGTTTTTAAAATGTACACATATGTGCCAAAATGCAAGAAGAGGTTAAACGGCGTCGAGAGCCCTAGGTCTCCTTGTGTCTCATGAATGACGCAGCACCTCTCTTCCGGGGCACCAGATCGAATTATTCGGTGTCTTCTTGTAATAACAACGACGGCAGTGATGGTGGTGATAGCAATGGTAGCTGTCAGCACGGTGAAGGGACAGCTCAGTTCGTTAGTTCGTCAGTGTGTCTGAGTTTACAATCACGGTGCGCTAGTGGTCAGCGGGTACGTGTGTTAGTAAAGGTCGCTAGTTGTCAGCGTTTCCTCTGTTCAAAATTGGCATGGACAAAAAGTTGAAATTATCAAATATATTGCCGACACCGAAATTATTGAACAAGTAGAATTTCAGAAAATAATAATTTTCAAATTTATTGAAAAGTCGATAATATTGATTTAGTGTTAATTGAGTTTTAAAGTCTTAGACAAAAGTAAAGAATTGATATGTCCTAATTACTTTACAAAGACAAAAAGCTGTGACCATAATAGCTATTCTGTTAGACTGTTTGAAATCTAATAGTACTTTGGCACTACCTAAACTATAGGATGGAACTTGCTGTAGAAGACGCTATTTTTAATGGTGAATACAATTAGTCGCTAAGAATTTGATTGGTTCCATAAATGCGCTCTATACTCTGTTCACTGAGTCGATGCAGTGTGCTGCATAATAAAAGCTGATGCATGCATTAAAAACCTAGTCATTTTTTTTCAGCGCTGCTCCGATGTATTAAATTGCGTATACTGAGAAAAGCAAAAAAAAATGCAATAAATTAGTAAAGGAAATAAAAAAAAAAAAAAAAATACTATGCAAAAATATCACTTTTATTAATTATAGCACGACGTAAGTTTCGCCATGATATTTTTGCATAGTAATTTAGTGTTTTTTTATTTATTTTAATATGGAATATCACAAAGTAACGAACAAATTTGTTCCAAATAAATTAGTAATAAATAACAAACTTTAATTAAAAACAACAGCTTCCGACTTATCACCATAGTCATAATTCTTAGTGGGGGGAGGGGAGGCTCGAACCAGAGTCCATGCGAATGATGCTCATTATTCCTATCCCCCCTTGATGCAGGTCTTGCATACACTTTGACCAATCCGGACAACGCACGAGATTGCACTTCCCTTATAGTTCGACAGTTTTTGACGAAGAACAAAGTGACTCTCGTTCTCCATCCATCATACTCACCTGATTAGACCTCGTACAACTTGTTTTGTTCACAGACGAAAAAGTTCGTTAAAGAACAACGATTTCAAACGATTGAAAAGATTTAAAAAATGGAAATTAATCTAAAAACGATTCTAAAAAGTGCATACAAAAGGAAGTAATGGAAAAGACGCTTTTGTGAAAAAAAAAAAAAAAAAACCTACATTTAGAGGTTTCTAAAATATTTTGGCGATTGCGTCATTTTTATTAATACAACTACCTACCGTTTACATATGATTTAGGTACGATGTTGACACAAGAAGAAGAGTCCCTGTTACATATTAAAATCTTCATCTACAAAAATAACCGTCGATATGAAATTCGAATTCATTAGGAAATATACAGAATGTATATTTTGCAGGTATGTTTAAACATATAGAAGAGTGATTATCTTTTTTGTACAGACGGAAAATATAAATTTTAATTGACACGTTCACTTCAATGTAAAATATAAACGAAAACGCCAGGTGGCATTTCCATTGGAAGAGTATCTAATTCACTGGATTCTTCTCTAAAACACAGAAAATTGGGCGATGTTTAAAAGTTATGTAGTTCACAAGAATTAGTGGTTTCATTCCCTATTCTATAACCAAATGTTTAACACGTTTTTTTTTTTTTTTTGGCAAAAAATAACGCTTTTTACTATGTTGAAACTTTGATTCTGATGAGACAATTGCTTACATAGCCTCGTTTTGAGAGCACATTTACATTTTAATGATTTGTTTCAACACATCCAATTTTAAACACTTACCCTTCATTTTTATTGAGGTTCATAAGACGTAAGGTATGAAAAATAAATACTATGGTCTATAAGTACTATAAGCATTATAATTTCAACATTGCCCATTTTTTCCACGTAATCCCGTAAATGTCACTCTAGATGAAAATTTTGGATTAATCACAACTCTTTAAAAAACTGTTATTAAAAATAACAAAAATTTAATTTAAATAAATCTTTATTTTTGGGAAACGAAGGATTCGTCACTGAAAAATTTCACTACAAATAATAGTAAAAAAATCCACCTAAAATCTGATGTTCAGATTTTATTAATCACTCATACACATGAACTAATCACATATTTACAAATATTCACATTCAGAGTTGACTTAAATTCAGTATAGAACCAGAAACGTTCACTAGAGACCCGTATAGTATCGCGATTTACTATTTATAAATTACAACGACGTTTCTACCGTCACAATCAATTATAATAAAGCGCTTAATTATAGCGGCAGTTCATTTTGAAACAATTCAATTCAAAACCAAATTTTACTGTGCGTAAATTAAAGAATATTCAATGAACATTAATGAAATAGGTAAATTTGCAGTAACAAATCAGTATATATATATATATGGCATAACTGCCATATATTTAATTATTTTAGAAAAGCTAAACTGAAAATATCTTACATTTTTAATGAAATAAATACATTTTATTTTAATATTTCCAAAGCACGTTATCAAAGTTTAAAATATGAACAAATTATTATTTTATAAATAAATATAAACATATACTGAATTTGTTTCGTATCGCTTTGTTTAAAACTAACATGATTCTCAGTCGTGTGTTAATTATATTCGACTGTTTAAATTAAATTAGTTCTTGAAATGTTCTATGAAAAACAGACATATTTAAATTAAAATAATATTTTTTTGTATTTTCATTGTATTTACATTGTATTACAGAATAAAATAAAAAACCAAAGTTTAGCAGACATTAAGTCAGAGAATTTATGAAGTATTCAGAAATGTTCTATATACAATTTGTGTATTGTACACAATTTGTACAACAAATTTATATTTCAAAAACGGTAATTTTGTCTTAGATTTACTGCATTATTCAGTAAAAATTTGGTTTTGAACTAAAAGTAACACACTGCAATGGATTCACATGTATATATAGTAATATACAGGGTAGTGAGCATCATATGCTGCAATGGTGAAGGAATGTGTTCTAAAAAAATCCAATCAAGATTATAATTATTATTTCTGGCAATTGCCAATATTTTTTTAAATTAATTTACGAGTGTTACTACATGAACACTAGTTAAACTATTAATAAATTAAAGAGCTGCTTCATTATTAGTTCACATCTGTATCTCATTTGGATATTAAACATTTCCTTATGAAGGAAATATATATTAATCCGTGTAATCAATTGAAAACTTCTAACTAACTGGGAAGTGCAGTAATGTTGGCGAATGGAAATTTTCTTCATATTAGACAGATATTATATTTAGAAACTGGTATCTGTGACTGTTGATTATAATCATTTCGAATATTGATAATTTACACCCGCAAGCAATACAGCAATAACTTCGTTTGTATAGTTACACAAAAAGTGGTTGTCAATTGATTTTGATTGTGTTTGACTTTAAAATTAAACACGAGAATTATATACTTTACAATAATTATTGATCGTCATAATTAGGGAGTTTAACTAAAATGCGCATTTAAAACAATTTTTTAACTAGTTAAAATCTTTCGCATTTGTGAAAATTTACTTTGTTGCGAATACAAATATAAGTTTAAAACTGTAGTTTTAACTATAATCTTGACTGGTTAAGAAACTAATTAAGAAGCTATTTCTTTTGCCGACCAAAGGCAAGTATCGTTTAACACATAATGTGCTTGTAAAAATTTCATTTTCAGTAACAAAATTTAAATATTACAAACACATAAACTGTACAAAAAATGAATTCGATTTTTACACTTGTGTTGAAAGAGAGAGCCTAAAACTTAGTACCAATTAATAACAAATTAGTAATTTAACAGCCTTGTTTTTTTGTTTTTAATAAGTTTTGTTTATAAAACATACAGTGACTTGCTTATCTCATAAAGTCAAATATCAAGTTTAAATATTGTTAAAAAAATCTTGTTTTTTATTCATTAATATTCCATCTACTTTTTTTGAAATATTGTGAAATTGCATCACATTATTTTACAAACTCTCTTTGAATTTTAGCATTTTAATAATAACAACAGATATGATACAAAGTAAAATATAATTAATGTATTAAAAATATTATATAACTACGCTAAAACATTTATAAACCAGTTAAAATTCTATGAATGTGTGTTATTATTAAAACACTGAGATCACAATGAAGAGATATGTTACAAAATATTTTACACCATGTAAATTAATATGAGTAGGAAAAAAGGGATCTATTATAATTTTTTTAAACTGCTTTACAAATTAAATGTTTCTTTACATACAATTTCGGTATATCAAATCGAAAGTATATAAAAGTGAAATATGTAAGTACTCAAGTTTGCAGTTATTATCAGAATGAAACAGTTTTGTTGTTGCTATGAAAATTATTATTATTCTATATTAAAGAGGAATGAAATTGTATTTTACAAACATGATCACATTTTGCATGTTTTACAATGTACATGTTTAAAAAAACTCAGTTCAAATGTTTCTTTAAATTTGTTCATACAAACATTTGCACTGGTACATCTAGTAATACTGTTTTAAAAAGTTACACATTACACTATTGTACTTTAAACAACAGATGTAATGTATAAAATTACATTATCGTAATTAAAAATACCTTTAAATAAGTTACGATAATAACAATACCTAAACTTGAAGTTTAAATTTACAAGTCTTGAATTATTACAATACTCTTGTTTCCTAAAAGTATCCTGTGAAAATATTTAATTTTACATATTTACAATAGATGCTCTTTTATTTGTTTAAAAATAACAATATATAAAACTATTATGAATAAGACATCCCACTGGGTATATTAACTATGTAAGTTTATTATAAATAAAATAGGTAGGTAGCTGAATGATGTCCATTATTTTTAAAAGCGTAATAAAAACGGTTACATGCGAAAAAAATTAGTTGCGATACTAATTTTGTGAAGTTATTTAAAGCGGGATTCACAAATACAACAAATACAGGTAATTCTCGATTTACGAACATAGTTACGAAAAATTGAGGATAGAATAAAAAAAAACAGAACTTTAAAAATACGATTCTTCATCGTGCTCTAAAACGCTTGCATAAACAAAAATGGCAGATGCTTTTAAAAATATTACTAACGGAATGGCAAACTTTGAAGAACAGGACTCAAATATGCAAAAAATTAGGAAAGTATAATGAGATGTTTATGATTCCCTAGCGTGTTATATTGAAATTTAGGCTGAAAAAATAAAATCAAATGTCGGTCTTCTCTAAATAATGTTTTAAAAAAGTGGACATGACTTGCTTTTCATAGTGAAACATTTATCAATTCCACTCTATTTGAAACAATCGGAGTTGAAATGAGTCCAATTAAAAAGAGAAACTTTAAATATTTATTAAAATATTAATTTTTGTTTTTCGTAATTCAACTTTTAAATATTAATTTTTCTGTTAATATTTTATATGTTAAAGTTTATATAATTATATTTTTATACTTTGATTTTGTATGTATTAATTTATTGCTTGTATCTGAATTGTTATGTAAACAAATGTTTGAATATACCGATTTTCAAGTTATTATGTTGTCAATTTAATTATTTCTCCTTTTCCTGTTTTTAATTTTTTACAAATAAAGAACAAAAACATACAACGAACAAGTCCTAGAAAATGAATTCATTCGTAAGTCGAGAAGTACCTGTATTTCAAAGTAAACACAAAAATATCAAATTTTTTATACACAAGCCCCCCGCTTTGCAATAAATATTATATTACCTTTAACTGAACATATTTTTAAGCGAAGAAATATGCAATTTTATATAGAATTAAATGATAATGGATTTATTATACATGCAGTATTTGAGTATTGAAGCATGAAAATGTTTTAATATTTGGCATTTATTTTTAGTACATATTTTTGTTATAGTTTTTTATAAACATAATGTCATTGTATAGATGGTTAACATATCCAACTGGGCGTTTAATTAATTAAAATTCTAATTCAAAAGTAAACTATGCACACAAGATTAAGTGGTAATTTTTTAAAGCATTATAGACCTGTATATACTGAATGGTAAACAGGAAGGTTGTGCGTATACTACATTTATGAAAATAAACCAACGTAATGTAACGATTAAATATTTAAACAGGACACTTTTTAAACAAAGTGCAAATGTCTGAACGTACAGACACTGAACAACATACAAACCGTACAACGAGCTTCTTACCGCAGAGCATTAGCACATAGGACAGACTCAGGGCCCGGCCTTGCGACCAATTGGAGCAGGCGCAGGTCACTCCCGCAACATCAGGTCACCTCCATAACTAAACTATTGTTTTTTCTTACAATTGGCTGTTTGTTGTTAGTTGTTGCTGTATTGTCTACGCACTGTGAGTTCAATTTTGTTGTGTCACTGTCCGAGTCATTTGATAGTGACGTAATATCCAATATGTTGGCACTAAACAAACAAATATTATATTAGTTAACAATTATTAAAAACCGCTAAAACTTATACTAATTTTTTAGGGGTATAAGTTCTAAACTTTTTTTTAAGTAAAGTAATATATCAGCTTTTAGTATAATAATATACAGTAGGTTTCATTTATAAAAGTATCAAATTTGAAATATCTTCTAAAATTCAAACTTTTTATTCTATATTGGTCAAGATTCATATAGTCTACTAAAAATACTACATATTTTATTTGACCTATTTTTTTTTTGCGTCTCCAAATACCTCAGAGAAAATCTGTGTTCCTCTATCTAGTTACATTATCTTGTACCAGTATGGAAATTATTTAATATTCTGGACTTTTTATACATTTCTTATATTAAAATGTCATTTTTATGATGACCATTTTCAACCATCCTGACCGACCATTATCAGCTGTGTTGCGCCCGCCGATTATTCACTGTATTTTGATTATTTAATAATTAACATTGTATATCATTTTGCAATTGAAAAATATATTTATAATTGTATGCTGTTTCATATTATGAGGAAAAAAACTGCAACTCATGCCACTAAATAAATCTGTGATCTACTAGGCGATGTTTTGAATATTCGTAAACATCAAAAATGGAAGTTTCGATAGAGAAATTTTGATCTGAAGAATTGTCCTCGAAGTAGAAGACCAACAAAAGAGGATGATGACGTGTTAATGCAGCAATAAAAGTAATTCCAACTTTATTCAAAAAATTAGCTGTGGCCAACACAGGACCAACCGCCATCACAAAGTACTTGCATAAAATACATTCTAGCAGCAGAGTAGAAATAACTTGGCCTAATATTTTCTAACAGAGATATTATTTATTATGACCATGGAAACGTTACATATAAGAATGAAAATACTACATATATACTCGGAAAAAAATTTGAAACATTTTTTTAAATTTTTCCGTTTTATCAAAAAATGTCTCAAATAAAAATTATTAGTTATTACTTTTATAGCAACTTTTGTTAAATAAAATTTTCGACATATTTTTCTATTACTAAATATTAGCAAAAATCTTAAAATCGACACGAGTAAACTCCCATTTCTAGTCGACCGATTTTTACCAAAAGTTGATCAACTCGTGCCATTGATGTCAAAAGCTTAAATATGAAGTTTCATAAAAATCCTTTTAGCCGAATTTGCTCTGCACGTGTACACAGACAGACAGACGGACGGACGGACGAACAGACAGACAGACCGACAGACATCATGCTAAAAATAGTTAATTCGTGGAGATCTATCGAAATCTCGAAATGTCAAAATCGGTATGATCACAATACCTCCCTTATATATGTTTGCGGTCGGTACAAATACTGGCAATTTCGGATAATATTGGTGAAGTATGCAGAATTTGTTATGAAAAAAGTCTAAAAGTTGAGGAGACCGTGAAAATGAATACTGTAGCATCAAATGAGTAAAACCAACATGGGTGACCGTATAAACAAATGCGAATATCTTTTACAAATGGAACCTAAAACGCCATTTTTGAATCATCTGATTACTAGAGACGAAATGCGGGTAACATGATATTTAATATTTTATAAATATTGTTTTGAATTTCTCAATCCCGTTTAGCACGTGCTCAAAATATTTAGAAACTGAATTAGAACGTCGATTTTAGAAACTGAAGGCCTGGTCAATCTTTCATCATCTTTGATTGAACTTCTATCATCTTTAATAGGCCGGAGCCTCTTAAAACACGCAGTTCGACTAAGAGCACCTTCTCCATAAGTTATTTTAAAAGTTCAAGTGTTTCTGCCACCGTCTTTCCAAGTTTGAAACAAAATTGTACACAAACGTCAGCTTTTTAATCAGATTCATCCTAAAAATTGCCGGAGTAAAGCAAATCGAATTACAAAAATCACTATAACGTTCGAACGAAATAACATAGGGCAACAAACTAAAGGGCAATCAATTTACAAATGACGACTCCATCATATCAAGTGTTCACCCCCGTTTTCCATTTACTAGGTATTGATAACCGCGCGCAGTTCGTATATTTTTTATCAAACCTCGTATGTATTTTAAGTTTAAAACCATAAATGTACTTCTACTACCTCTCCAATTTACAATTGTTCATTGGTAAAAAAATTGCTTATAGCTAAAAAATATTACAATATGGGACAAATCATCTAGAACAGCGTTCCGCAACCATTGGGGCGCGACCCAGTTTTGGGTTGTGGAAATTTAAAAATGGGTCGTGACTTGCGACTACTTATGTATATGAAAATTCAGCTCTAACTGCAATTAAAAATAAATATAGATATCGACTTAAAAGCATTGACACAACGTTGAGGATTGCATTAACTAAATCAATTCAAGCAAGAATAGACAATTTGGTGAACGAGAATCTGGAGCAGAAGAGCCATTAGTATATACCGGTATAAAATTATTATATGTTTATAAAATAAAAATGTTGTCCTGCACTTGCATCATTTTTTTCCAACGAACATGGGTCGCCTTATAATTTTGTTATTATTTTTGGGTCGATAGACACCAAAGGTTGCGGAACGCTGATCTAGAAGGTTCGTTTAAAACTTTTCTGTATCTAAAGTTTGTAACTAATTATGGGGTTTTGTCGTATGTGTAGTAATTTTTGCGAGCAAATATCAGAATCGTTTTTAGGCGTATATTATAGCAATGATCGTTATGTTTTGTGCATTGACTTATTTTGGTTCACAATATTCAAGCGAACTACACATTTATACTCGAAAACTGTGGAAGAATAAAAATTATCAATTTGGAATACTATTAAATTGCATATCTGGGGCACAAGGTCGGCCAAATATGTATAGCCAACATCAAGACACTGACAAGCTGCGGACCTTTTGAGTATTTTATATCGATAGTAAAACATGTTAAAACTTACCTATGACTATTAAGCGTATGTATAGTGTGTGTAGCAAGCCGCTGGTTGCGGTCACTGATAAGCGTACTGGTTGTAGAGACTCCTCTAGCATTTGACATGCCACTTGTGTAAGCGTTATTTTGCATTTTATTCCCTTTTCGACTTGAAGTGGCCACTATAAACAAAACAGTTATTAGGAATATATTAAAAAAATATATATCGAATCCTCATCAGGTGACCAGGAATAATACAGTAATACCTCGAACAGCAATTTGTCCTAAATGAAGAAAAATTGTTGATAACATAGAAATCAACTCTGGTCTGAGGCAAGGATGTATACTATCGCTGTTCTTGTTTCTGATACTAATGGACTGGATCATACGAATTGTATCTTATAACAAGACAGGTATACATTAGAATTCATGGCAACAACTAGAAGATCTGAAATTTGCTGACGATATTTTTCTGATCTTCAAGGATTATAGGCAGATGCAAAACAAGACTGAGATAGTAGAAAAAAAGCTAAAATGGTTGGACTTAAACACAAAAAACTAAGCTCGTGGCAGCGAAATGACCATAAACAGTTAGAAGACTGATGGAGACGACATTTTTTTGTCATTTACATTTCATAATTCATGCCACAGGAACTTGCTTGGAAATATTAAGATGAGAATATGGTAAACCTCAAAATTTTATGCAATACTCTGGGGAACTTTTTATCTTACTACAAAGAAAAAAATCAGTATCTTTAACACAAATGTTAAAAGTGTTTTTATTTATGGAGCTGAAGTTTAGAAAATTAGGACAAAACCTAAGTAAATTCCCAACTTCTATATATAAAAGGCAACGCCTCTGATAGTCTGTTGGTCTCATGTTTTTTTTTTTTTGTAGCTACGTAATCTAGTTAGGTTTTCGGCTATATTTTAATAAAATCAGTTCAGTAGTTCCAAAGGATACAGGTACACGCGGGTATAACGAAGTCCATGTTTTCGGTTTATATTTGACGCATTTTCTTGAAATTATCAACGCCAACATAGGTTTGGTCAGCGGAAAAGTTGGTATAAGATTTATACACTAATCAGAATTGAAACAATGTTTAAAATCTGTGTAGTACTTCTAAAGATATAAAGATACGTGTATGGATCAAAATCTATATGTTGGGCTTATGTTTAATGCATTATTCTGGAACTGCTAATTTTCATGCGTTTTTTTGTCCTTCTTCTATTTGTACATCATCTAGTTAGGTTTTAAGTTGTATTTTATTAAAATCGGTTCAGTAGTTCTAAAGTTATAATAAAATTCGTGGACGTGGGTAAAACGAAATATATGATTTCCGTTCATATTTAACGCATTTTCTTGAAATTATCAGCGACAACAGAACGTTTTGTCAGCGGCAAGGTTGGTACACGATTTATATACTTCAGAACTGAATAATTTTTTTAAAATAATTCAATAGTTTCAAAAATATATATCTTTTTTGTTTATATTTAACGCATTTTCTTGTAATTATAGGTGACAACATATATGTTTTCATTGAAAAACTTGGTACACGATTTATACACCAATCAGATTTGAAAGCATTGCTAAAATCGGTTCAGTAGTTCAACGATTTTTTAGTCTCAAATAAAACATTGTTACTGGCAAATTTGTAATTTCATATAGGTATAATTTTGTTTTGCATCTTCTTGTTATTTTTAGTGACAATAAGAATAGGTAGGTTCCAAAATAATTAAGCCGGGCGGGTCAGCGAATTTTAATAAATTGCCTCTAAAAGATTTTAATCATACAAGTATATCGGCCAATTCCAATATCAAACGAGGAATTATGGGTATTAACTATACAGAACAATATCTAAATAACAATAATGTATAATAAATGGAGATGGATAGGACATATTTTAAGAAAGCTACTTTACATAACAAAGTATCACAAGTACTAGAATTTACACTATATAAAAAGAAAAGTGGGCGACAAAATATAACATGGAAAAGAACCCTTAGGAAAAAACATGATGCAGTAAGTTTGTCTTGACTAAAGATGAAAGCAAAGGAAAGAGACAGAAAATTGTGGACGGAAAGTATTGCAAAAATAGGAAACTAGCACAGTAAAAGTGGAAAACAAATTAAAGAGCAACGTGGTTAGAAATGCTGACACAAAACCATGCTGAGAAACGCCTTAGTGACGTCCAATGCTTCGTTGGAGTATGTACGAAGAAGAATTCGTTCCAAACAGAGTAATTCAAATACTTGAAGTATGAAATCAATCGATTTTATTTACGCCGTCGCAACAACCGATTGAACATTTTCTCTTCTTAGTACCAAATTAATATTCCTAATTCGTTATTTTTGGCTGCGCCGTTATATTTATATACGTTATAACAGAGTATAACGTATTAAATTTTGAGCTCTGAACGGTTGCTCGCGTTACCATGTGACAAACTTGTTAGTCACAATTAACAGTGCACAAGTCATAGCCTATAGTCTACTAATTTAAGAGCTCTGAACGCAACTTATATTAGAGAATTACTGTATACCTGCTGGCCTGTTTCTTTTTTTTTTTGTGGGAAGCTGATTGCGTTTGACACCGTGCACCATTGAAAATGCAACACCAAGTAAACCTAGATATATTTTAATAATTTTTTTTAAGTGAAATTGGGTACATATAGAGTAAAAATGTTTAAAATTTTATGATGATTAGTAAGGGAATCTCAACTGTCAAAATGTAACTTGTTATTACTTTTACTTTAAATTATTAGTTTTATTGCAATTCTTGCCTTTGGAACGATATTTCCCGATGCCTTGTGTAGGAAGACGCAATAATTTTCACTAAGTGAATTTGAAAGTGGATGAACTACCGGGATGTGACCAGCTGTAAAGGCTCTATTACATTATACTTCCCAATACACTTTCAAACTTTTAAAATTACCTTCTGAATTTTAGCACCTTCTGTCTTTTGTTAGTTATTACTACCAAATTAACAATTTGAATTGACAGATAAAAGTTTGGTTATACATAACCAATTTATAAATATCGTTACATTATGCTAGTTTATATTTAATTATAGTAACCATTAACCAGTATACCAGTATAGTTTTAAGGGGCGCTGACGCCGTTTGTAGGAAGCGCAAATTATGGGCGAGGACTTTTTTGTTTTGCTCATCACTTGGATTTTGAGAGGTGAGGACCTTTTTTTTTGCTCATCACTTGGATTTTGAGACATGAGGACCTTTTTTGCTCATCACTTGGATTTTGAGAGGTAAGGACCTTTTTTTTTATTAGCCAAGGGCGTCAAAAACATTGCTACGGCTCTGCTCCTAGCGCAAGTTTTCCTTACTGTGGCTCTGGTGCTAAGTAGAAAAGTACTATGTAGAACAGACTTAATGATTCTTCGAGAAATTGTTAATAGGGTTGGCAGAAACGCATCTACCGTAATGCGATGTTGGAATACTTGAACAGAAGAACAGATACCAACGTTGTAGAGAAGGGGTTCTTAACATGTTTACCCTCTCACCTCCCCTAAAAGCAAACTCCAATATTCCAATTTTTCATCTAAAAATTTAAGTGACGCAGAGAAGGGAGTGGAGGGGGAGGGGAAATCAAAAATTCAAATGAAGACGTCACAGGTTAAACCCCCTGAGGTAGACACACTGGAGCTGTTCGCAGAACTAATGACTGCAAAGTACAACTCCTAAGAATAAATCTTAGAAGTCTATTCAGTTGGTTGACTGTAAGATCAATTCACCGCAGAATAAGGACTTTTTACCTTTAATCCTACTAATCACGTCGTACCTTGCTATTGACCCAAAGACATAAGCTTTGTTCGTAGGGCCATTTTTAACGGTTTATTATCGTCACACGTAAACGCAGAGGTATTTTAACGAACTATGCGCTTGCGTCTGACGATAATAAACCGTTATAAATGGCTCTACGAACAGACCTATTGAGAAGCAAGACTGTAGTAGTGCTAGAAAAGTGTCCCATGACACCAGGAATGGAATCGGGTTGTGTTTTTAGAGACGAATCCTGTTTTGTTTGTAAGCCCACGACAAACGGAAAAGGGTCTGTCAAAGGTGTGGAGAAAGGCGATAAGTACAATATTGTATGGAACGGGAGGCAGCGCTCACCCAAAGACTGGTTTGGGATGCCAAAAAAATATGGATGTAAATCTGCTGTAGCATTTCTAGAAAGAAATAGCAAAATAATACAAGGTTCCTTCATGGAGCTGATATCACCATTCTTCCGTGGCCAGCACGATCCCCTATTCTTACGCGCATCAAATGTGACTGTGATATTATAGGCATAAGGTCGAGTCTATTACCTGTTCCTCCTATGAATCTACAGCACCTCAGAAATAAGATTCAGATTGCTTGGGACATCATACCATAGGAAGACTTCGATCGCCTCCTTTAAAGCATGCGTCGCATGACTCATTATTGAATCTAAAGGCTATAGACTTTACTAATCATCATGGAATTTTGATCATTTAATACCTATGTACATATATAATCCGTTCACGATGTTTCCTCATCTGATTAGGCCATGTTAGGGTGGTATTTTTGTTAGTAGCTACGAAATATAATTAGACATGTGAAAATAAAATAAATTTCATAAAAAATAAAATAATTGTAATAGTTTTAATTCTAAAATATCATTGAAGTGACATGGTATCAGAAATATTCATTCGGCAACACTGGCAATATATTCAGTTGAAGTAAATTTTTTAATATTTAACTTAACAACAAATATCATGGTCTACTAATATCAGGAAATATCGTGAATGGATTATATAAACCCAATTTCTGACCTAACAATTATTAAAACATATTTACGTTTACTTGGTGTTGAATTTTAATAGTATGCAGTCAGTATACATATATAAACATAACGCTGACTCTTTGTTTATTTTACTATGAATTTTATAAGGTGAGTGCACAACTTTTGACTTCTAGTTCCGGAATCCAGATACCTAACAAATTGACTGCGATTATCTTTATAATTAATTCAGCTTATAATGCATTTTTTTTCCCTTTATATATGAAAGAAATGTTTTGTTCATATTATTGGTGACTCCACAAATCTAAATCATATGAGTATAACCGTAGGTAGGTCTACATATCAACATAGTGAAAACAAAGTTTATGTGAATAGGCACTTCTAACTACTCATATTTCCATATATTGAAAGACACAATTGAAGGTGTTGAATAGTTTTGATATATGGGAACTATGGTTCATAAAAATGGAAACACCTCTTCTGGTGTCACCTATAGAATTCAAAATGCCTCGACTACTTTTGGCACACTTCACAACTTATGGAGATCTTCTCACCACATCAGAGGTATCAAGCTACAACTCATTAAGCCTGTCCTTATGTATGGATGTAAAACTTAGTAGTGAAAAAAGTGCTGAAGGACATAATAGACTATTTAGAGATAGGCTGTCATGGTCCGTGTTTTCGTGAATTTGATAAAACTAGGACAGTCCTGGTGTCCCGAAAGGTCCTTTCATAATGATATTTCTTTTATTTGCACCTTTACTTTTTTATTATCACAATTACAAGTGAATCTTTATTCATTTTTTGTGAAGATGCGTCAGAACAGTTAAGTGCCAACAATGTGTGAAGTTTTTAAAGTTTTCGCGAACCAGTTAAATTTTACCGCGCACCAGTTGTTTTGAACCAGTGCTGTACAGGCCCTACATACATTGGGGAGCAACAGGAACACATATACAGAGTGATTCAACAGGTACTAACGGTTTTACGCCCGCCGCTTCCCAGCTCTGAAATGGACGGGACGAGTTTGATTGATTGCAACATGTTTGTTACATGCTGCCATTTCAATAGCCATGGATATTTGGGCGATTGAGCATCGTGTATTTGCTGTTTCGGCATACATTGCAAAAGTCAGTAACTGCGGTTCAACGATTATTTCGCCGCGAGTACAACTTAGCTAGACAAGGTAGTTTTTTCGCGAAACACATTTTTGGCATGGTTTGAAATTTAAAAAAAATACTTTTAGTTTATAGTCCGTACCATATTACTTTTGAATATCGCAATAAAATAATAAAAGTTAGGGAACTCATAAATTTACAATAGAAGTGATATAACTAGGCGTGTCAACCCATAACCGTAGGAATTAGTTTTTCACATTACGCATCTTACTTAAAGAATTAACAAAAACAAGTACCTATACTTATTTATAGTTAGTACTTAAATGTATGTATAAATAAAAAAATTTAAATATTGGCTCATTTGTTATTCAACTCACATTAGCTAACAATACTTGCATTTAATATTATTACGTTCAATTATTAAAATTTTTAATTTACATTATGTGGCGAACTCACGAAGATATTGACGGTGAAGAAAACGTAGTGGTAGAAAATAATCCGGAATATAGTGATGCAAATAGTCAATTTAAAAATGTACAATTGACAGAAAACGAAAGAAAATTAATATTTAACGTGTACAAGCATTGTGTGAAGTTATTCGGAGAATTTTGTGCAATTAAAATGACCAGTGATTTTACAAAATTATATATTTAAAAATAAAGTCAGCATTACAAATTGAAACAAGCGAAAAGCAGAAGAACAAAAGAATACGCAAAGCAAGTTATAAAGAATATGATTTTTTCAAGATGTAATCAAAAGAAAAATTTATCAATTATATGCGGAAAAAGAACCACCATCAATTGATACATTATATAAGAAATTAGAAGAAGATGGAATTGATTTAAAATATAGTGTATCTACGTTTCGCCGCTTTATGAAAAGTTTAGGTTTTCATTTTAAAACGATTAATGCCAGAAAAATAATAATGGATTCTCCTAGAATTAAACAATGGAGATATTATTACCTACTAAAAATAAATAAGTTCAGAGCAGACAAATGTGCAATAGTATACCTCGACGAAACATGGTATGACACTCACGATGTTGTGAAAAAGGGATTGGTGGATAGTTCAGAAAACTGCAAATTAGATGCACCAGTTTCAAGAGGTAAACGTATTATTATTTTACATGTTGGATGTCAACACGGCTTTATAAATGATAGTTTATTATTATCCGCTAAAAATATTGCATCTGCAAGTGCTGACTATCATAGGGTGCGTTTTGTTGGTGGCTGGTTAGAAGTGCTAGAATTGATGCGCAAGAAAACGACAATTTTGATCGTGAAGTAAACATGGAATGACATTTACATGGAGGTTAAGTCATATGGTTGTAGAACAAGTAACGAACATATTTCACCTAAATGGATAATCTAAATAATAAATTCAGAATAAGAAAACTTTATATTTGAAGCAAATATTCTATAACGTAATGTTTTAGAACGAATAATTGAATTGTAAATACATTTTAAGTTTAGATTTAACAACACTATTTTAAAATCATATAGGTATATATTTATTTTAGGACACAAAATGAGAAAATAGCTAAAAGTAAAAATAATTTTGAAGCAGTAATACCAAGATTTAATTCTAAAACATTTAAAAACCAAATGAAAACGACTGCATTCAAATACATATTACTTTTCATCCCCACCACACTTATTCATTCCAGTCGACCTCGAGTCATCGAATGAGTAGAATGAATAGAACGAGAATATTGTCGCAAGAAAACGCGTATTCTGATTAAACCGAAACCAGAATTGGCACAACAAAACGCACCCATAGTGATATGAACGCAGTTTTATTTGAAAATTGGTTTCAAATTCAATTGTTGCCAAATGTACCACCAAATTCTGTAATTGTAATGGACAATGCGTCGTATCATTCAAGACAGCAAAACAAAATTCCTAACTTGTCATCTAAAAAAGATACAATTTTGGAATTTATGATGCAAAAAATATACCAATTTCGGGAAAAAATACAAAGAAAATTTTAATAGAAAGGATCAAAGAAAAAAAAAATCCAGAAGCAGCATTTTATTGACCAATTGCCAACGGAAAATGGACACGAAGTGTTAAGACTCCCTCCCTATCATTGTATACTTAATACAATTGAACTTATTTGGGCCAGTTAAAAAAAAAAAAAAAACATAAGAAAACATAATACTGCACCTACAGTTAGTGAATCAGTGCTCACTCTAATTCGGGATGAAGTAGCTGCTGTTACACCCCAATTATGGAAAAATTGTGTCAATCACGTGACAAAGCAGAAGCTAACTTCAAAATGTAAGATATAGATCAACTAGTAATAAATTTAGAAAGTAGTAGTGACAGTGAATCTAATTTATGTGACTCAGACTAACTTAACTGTATTTTTAAATTATTTTTATGTTTCGTTTCTTATAAAACTTTTATTAGTGTTTTTTTTTTTAATATTATTTAATATTGTAAATAGTATAATTTCTTAGTATAAACAAATTAGTATTATTAACAAATAGTACTATTATTATTGTAATTTGTTGTCCGCAATAAATTTATAATGTATTTATGTGTATATAATACATTTTTATATAACTTCTAAGAATTTGAAAATATTGATTTTTATTAATTAATTTTAATACCTACAGTCTTCTTAATTATTTAAATTAAATTAAAAAAAATAATTTATTTAAATTTAGATTGATAATATTGTAGTTGTAGTTATTCGCGACTGCAAATAACAGTGAGACATCTGGTGGTGACTGGCTAAATTAAACAGAAGCATATATATGGATAATATTTGTAGCGTGTTGTGCTGCAGTTTATGTGAATTAAGAAGTATTTTAAAATATAGTGACTTAAATATAGTGCTTTTTTGCCGAAATATTGTTTGAACAGATAAAATGTCAGATCAAGTAAAAATGTGGAACGAACTTAAGAATATAGGCTGTCAAACCCCTAAACCAGTACTACCCGATACTCTGGCAAATCCTGAAGATATAAATAACTTATTTATTGATGGTATTCCAAAGTTACTGGTATGTGATGAATATAGTAATAAAATTATAACATCACGCTCAAATAAAGTACCTCATAATTTCACGTTTAAACTTGTAGACCAAAAAATAATCATGGAAATAATCCGTAACATAAACACCACTGCATACGGTTGTGATGGCATAAATTCAAAAATGCTGAAAATTGCTCTGCCACACTGTATAGATCCCATAACACACATTGTTAATATCTCATTGGAAGCAGGGACTATACCAGAACTATGGAAATATGCAGTAGTTAATCCAATTCCGAAAATCTCAGATCCAAAAAACTATACTGACCTAAGACCTATCAGCATATTACCTACTGCATCGAAAATACTTGAAAAGGTAGTCTCAGAGCAGTTAGTAAATCATTTAAATATGTACAATATTCTCCCAGACTGCCAGTCGGGTTTCAGAAAAGGATATAGTACAAATACGGCTTTGTTAAATGTATTTGATGATATTAGTACAAGTACTGATCAAAAACAGCTAACCATCCTAGCTCTTTTGGATATGTCAAAAGCATTTGACAGTGTTAATTTTGATCTTCTCCTTCGTAAATTGGCTTTTTATGGAGTTAAAAATGAGACTTACTTCTGGTTTCAGAACTATATTAATGGAAGACAGCAATCAACCCGCATTTCTCAAGATGGCACAGACCAAACATCTTCTGTTCGAACAACATTATCAGGAGTGCCGCAAGGGAGTATCTTGGGCCCTTTATTATTTAGTATCTACATATCAGATCTACCGGACTACATAAAACACTGCAAGATTAATCTTTACGCAGATGATATACAGATATATTACAGTTTTACACCTGAACAATCAGCAGAATCTACTAATATATTTAACAGCGATCTTAAAAATGTAATGCAGTGGACACAAAACAACGCGTTACAAGTGAACCCACATAAAACAAAAATAATACTGTTTGGCTCCAATATACACCGAGAGACATACTTCTTACAAAACTTTAAAATTCAAGTGGATAAAAATGTTCTAGAGTGGTCAAATAGTGTAGTGAATTTGGGTATAACTGTTGATGCAAATATGACGTTCAATGGACACGTAAACAAGCTTGTGAGAGACTCATTCTTTAAATTAAAGTGCCTTTATCAATATAAGAAGCTAATTCCCACAAACATCAAACTCCGCTTAACAGACTCATTAGTGCTCTCCAAACTCAATTATTGTGATACTACATATGGACCTTACCTAACAGAAACAAACAAGAACAGACTCCAGCGTATCCAAAATCAGTGTGTTCGTTATGCATTTAATATACCTCGTGTGTTCTCTGTACGAAATAAAATCACAGAAGTAGGGTGGCTAAGGTTAGATCAACGTAGGTTGCTGCACCAAAGCTGCCTGTATCACAAAATAATAAAAACAGGAGTACCTTCCTACCTAAGCTCTAAAATCACGTATAGAAAAGATGTGTATTCTAAAAATACTCGCTCAAAAAATCAGATTATAATACCAAAACATAGATCGGAAAATTTTAAGGGTTGTTTTAAGTATCAGGTGGCAAATATTTATAATGAAATACCAAATGATTATAAACAACTAAATATTAATGGTTTCAAAAATAAATTAAAAAATATATTGTTAAATAATTGTTTGGCATAATGTACCTTCTTTTTTGTTTTTGTTTACGTGATATAGTATTAACATTGTTATTATTCTTATGAATATTGTATAAATAAATTATTGTAAATAAAAAAAAAAAAAAATAGGAAAAAAATATATATTTATAATATCGTTCTATAGTATTGTTAAGAATTTTTGTCTAATTCGTACCAAAGTTTTATAATTATTTTTAAAGTGTTTTTTATATGGATGTATTGAAAATCATATTTATTTATGAATACATTCCTTTTTAAATATCAATACAAGTATTTATGTATCTACTATTATTATTATTTTTTTTTTTTTTGTTATGCTATTATTTATTATGATATGTTGTATGATATTTAAATAAATAAATTATTATTATTATTATTATTATAAATATTAAGAAAAAACAGTAACACGAAATCAGAAATCCCTGCGCCACTGACCGTTGACTGTTTACAACGTGGTTGTAAACATGAACCCTAGTTCTTTTGTAGTTTAACAATGTGTATGAGATGATTATAGTTATACGGGATAATTGTTTTATCCCGATTTTCAAAAGTAATATGGTAAGAACTTTAAAAGTGTGTTGGTACATTTAAAAGTGTTCAAACTCCCAAAAACATTCAAATGGTTAGACAAGCAGTTGAAAGAAGTCCCAATCAATCAACAATACGTCAAGCAGCAGAGTTAAACATTTTAGATATCTTCTTGCATTATGACTGACGTTTTCACCCATACAAAATGCAAATGGTGCAAAAACTGTTGCCAACCGATTTAACTGCAAGACTAGCATTTTGTACAGGGTTCCTTGAAATCATTAATAATGATCTAAATGTTTTAAACAACTTAATTATGACAGATGAGGCCCACTTCCATTTATTGGGCTATGTTAATAAACAAAATTGCCGATATTGTCTTTGAAGTTTTACCGTTTAGTATAGGGTTTCAATATTTTGAATTATCGGACCTTATTTCTTCCAGGAGAATAACCGTATGGTAACTGTGGCGGCGAGCGTTATATTGAAATGATTGATGATGAAAAAAATTACATTCTGAATTAAGACGATTGGGAGTGGAAAACAATGAATTAAGGTTTCGACAAGATAACCAATAAGGTAGGAATATCAATGTACTTTAGAGACTTGTTTCCTGGTCGCCTAATTTCTCGCAATGGCAGTATCATTTAGTCGCTCAGATCGCTTGGTTTTACGCCGCCAGCTTTTTATTTGAATTTTTTTGAAATCCCGTGTTTATGCTAACAAGCCACGCACACTTGAGGATTTGAAAATAAACATACGGGAAGAAACTACAGCAATAAACAATGAACGTTTGCGTGATTGCAGTCATCAATAACTTTCGCCCACGAATGCAAAAATGTACTCAACGTTGCGGTGCCCATTTAAGCAGTATAATTTTTAAAAATCAGTAAAAGTTTAATAAAGGGCATTCATAATACAACATATTTGGTTTCGTTTAACCCAATTATATCTAAAGTATTGGCTTACAATAGCTAATACTGTCCTATCAAAAATCGTAAGTTTCTGTTGAAACACCCTGTATTGAGACAGCCATAGAAAGGTCAATGTAGAATAGTGACGGGCGCGTGCCATGATATTTCCATATCACGGCACGTTCACGATGAAAACGTAAGTGAACGTGATTAATATTTTTTTCTCGTCCGTGATTGTACGTGATAAATAATTTGAAGTCGGAGTCCAATCACGATGTCACGACTCATATTTTTTTCTAGCTCCACTGTAGTAGTATATCTTCCAAAAAAATTTCTCATTGAGTCTAACATACAAATTTTCAGGTCTTAAAATTTAAAAAATTTAAACTGATACCGCCGTAAGTATATTTGGTGTCGTAGGACTTGTCTTATACCAGAAGGGAAATAGCTCTTAATTACAAAGATCATTAAAAAATAAAAAGTAAACAATCATTCTTTTATAAACCTACATAATACTCCTTACTTATTAATACATTTTTTGGACAGGTGAGAATTGACCCTACTATTGTTAAGGAAATGAAAACGAAAAACTAATGTAAAAAAAATCACGCGTGACACGATTCACGCGTGCATGACCGTGAAATTCGTGAATCCGACTTCGTGAGCGTGCGTGATAGTGGCAACATGTTATTCACGCGCCCAACACTAATGTAGAATGTGCATAACACAAGATAATTCATAGTCGGTAGATATTTTCAGTTGACCAATTACGAATTACGTCGCAGATGACAGCCAAAGTGTTACAATACGTTTTTTTTTTTAAGATATAAATAAATATTCAAACCTTCTGAATGTGATAAAGGTCCATTGCTGATGTGATTAACAATATTTTTCTGCTGTTGGGGCCAACCGTCAGTTGATGGCATCACATTAACACTATTATACTTAGGACTAGTCAAGGTACTTGAAAGTATAGATTGTTTTTTCGGTGTTACACAAATGTCCACAGCACTATTGTTCATACAACTAACAATGTCACTTCCTAAGTCACTATCCCAGGTGTCACTACTCATTACACTAAACCTCGAACAGCCGAATGTCCTATCGAGTGCAGGATCGTGTGTCGATGTTTGCCGCGTGTCATCGTACGGCACAATAGGGTCCACTGTGTCCGAATACAGATCCTGTAGTGTGAAGGAGCTTGTCGTAAACATGGAATCGTCCAGAAGTGAAGACGGATGTTCTGATGTCAGGTTCTGCAACTCTACTGTTATAGGTACTGTACTTGTCGGACTAAATAAGTTATCTTCCACTGAAGATACGTTACAGGTACTGTCTTCTTTGTTGGGAGGAGGTGTTTTAGGCCTGAAGTGTAACCTAAACAGTAATATGTATATTAGTTTTCATCATAAGTTAAAAACAATTTAAATAATAAAACTATTACTTAATGCTTAAGTGTAGTTAACCCTTTCGCTTCAAAGACAGGTAATTACCAGTTTGAAATTATTATCAATCTGTGAGAGGACCAGTGTATTTCAGAGTACTGGTGAATGTGTGTGATCGTTGTAGAGACTCTTTAAATGGACCAAATACCATAAAGAATATATTTCCTCGCAGTTTGATTGTACATTGTTATTTTTATTTCCTAACATGTTAATAAATCCCAGTTCTAAGAGCGAGGCATCTATTTGTTAGTAAGATTGTTAAATATAATTTTGCTTTTTTTGTGTACATACATATTTTAAAAATAAATATTTTATTTTCACCTATGTATATCTCAATATGTTGCATACATATTTATTACTGAATAAAATTTATATTGTAGTTTTTATTTTTATTTATGTATGTTACAGATGATTTTAAAATGTTGTTATGTAATATATGAGCCATTGTATGTAACACTACAAAATGTTCTGTACCGAATACATATACAATACCGATACATATATAGCAGTGGTGCTCATAAGTAGATCGGTATCGACTGGTCGATTGCGTAATGATTTAAAGTCGATCGCCAGCAAAAAAGTATTTATGTAAAAAACAAAAAAAATCAAATTATATTTAAGACCGCAGAGGCATTAAACAAGCTTACATGAGTTCCAGAAGATATGCTAACTAATTTCAAAAATTCTAGGCGCGAGTATACCCCATACTACAAAAAAAATTGTAAATGGAATGCAATGCAGAACATCAAATGCCGCAAAAGATTCAAAATAAGTGTAAGTTGTATGTTTTAAATTAAATTACAAATAATTATTCGTTATACATAATTAAACGTGGTACGTTTCTTTTTTACTTAATAAAAATATCGATACATGTTTTTTTTGTGGGCAAATTCTCCTTCCTTTAAAAATCAGGCTATTGAGAAGTGACATTACCGGTGGCGGCGCTGTGCTATATGGCTATTGTCTCTAGTACTCAGCTGTCAATATGCTGATAGCGAACAGGTTAATTTAAGCACAGTACATTTTTATTTTATGAAAATGCTAGTAAATATTTGCGAAAGTTTTTCATTTTTCAACTACACATGTATCGAGGTGTATATCAGACGGTCGACATCAAATTACAGTATTTAAAGTGTAATTTTAGTAGATTTATTGAAGTGTAATTTGTAGTTGAGCAGGTGTTAAATACCGGGCATGTAATTTTATGTGATACATCTGAGTGTCGGCCATCTGAATTTACAATATATGGATTCTGTTTGCAAACAAGTGCATTATGTTCATTGCCTCATGAAATAAAATTAGTTTTAGTTGAACAGGAGCAGCTAAAAGTTAAATATGCAGCTTGCAGGTGCAAGCATATTAGTGCAGTTTTGTTTTTCTGCGACAAATGTAATGTACAAATTCGCATAGTATCAGTTACTTTTTAACTCAAAATATATTCCCATGCCTTCCTCCTGTCCATAACCAAATTTTGTCCCAATCTGGACTTAATATTAACTTTCCCTCCATTTTTCTTAAGAAAAGAAAAACAAACTAAGATGCCTATCTTTGTCCTGTCTTGAATGACAGCCAAAAACACTACAATTTGTTCTACTTTTATAGTTTTTCACAAATTCTATCGACATTCTAACAAAAATTCAACACTAGAACATATGTAATAAGTTCAAACGGTACTAGAGCGCCTTGTACAATATTTGACCACCAGACTGCGTATTCGAGCGTGTCAGTTCTCTCAATACCCTGTTCGAAATGCAGAAATAATAATAATATCACGTGAAAGGTTAAAGTCGCTACCCTATTGGCTTTCGTATAAATTTCACGGCTCAACAGCCAACGAACGACGAGAGTTCAACAAAATTATCACGTGAACATTGCTTGATTACTACTTCTTCATTTTGAACAGAGTACAGATTACTCTTTCACCCAAAAATTAGGGTTAGGGTAGATCGCGGTTAAGTTTGTATTTTAAAAGCACAACGCGTGGAAGAATTAGTGAGCATCACTGATATATATAGTATCTCTGATTGTAGGGTTTGTACTATTGTATGATTTACTGTTATATACCTATTATATCATTTAGAAATGCACAAAAAAATAAAAATACTATAAAAGAAATCTTAAATTGAACCACAAATTTAAGATTTCTTTTATAGTACCCACTATTTTATTATCATATCATTATCTCACATGAATTAATTAAAATAAATAATTCCGTATATTTTTAAAAATAAATATTGATGTGGTGCGATTTTTCAAGATTTTGTATGTATCTATAACCCCCGAAAATCCCACTCGCACGCTCCCATTTTGCGAGTAAGCTATCAGAAGGTGATATTTTTTCAAATTTATTATTTTATTTTCTATCAATTTTTGAAGTAATAATTTAATTACTGACAACCAATTTGGTTAAGATTGTCAGTTTAGATAAAAGTACCTCGATAGCGCAGAGCACCCCCCCCCTGATTATTCGCTAGCGAGTTGTCACAAATTGTAAGTTACTAACGCCTACGTTTTTCTACAATGAATCTATAAATATGGTTGGCTGCCAACAAACAACCTGCAAGCTGAATGGCTGGGACAAATTTTTTTACTGTTCTCACATCAAAAGAAACAATATTTTGAAAAGAATTTATCATCGATTAATCTATGTACTAAGAAATTACTTCATATGCTTTTTTTCAAAAATACAACTTACCACACATTCGACAAAAAAAATGTGCCCGACCGAATTATGTATTATTAAGGGTTGCACTGATTTAAATCACATTGTTTTTTATCATTGTTTTAAATCACTTTTTCTTTTTTTAATCACTTTCAATAATATTTTAAATATTTGCCAGTTAACATCGGCTACATGTTCAACAACTGGTTGTTAAGAGAACATTTTCGAAATAATATTTAAAATATTGTATAATCTGTCTCAATTTGTAATACGAAACTAGATCTGGTTACTTTGGTGACTGTTGTGGTGTAAATAGACTTTTTTGAAACCATGTAAACTTGTAAATCTGGCTTTTACATTTTTGATGAAGTTTCATTATACTGAGGTTATAGTCACTCAAAAACTACATGTCAGATACCAAATTGACATGTCAAATTTGTGATTGACATGTCTAATATTTTGAATTATATACAAATATTTATTTCATCTTATTTCGCTTATTCATAATTTGTGTTCTGGTTGTATAAAATATATTTCAAATACTTGTCAATTTGTGTTTTATACAATCTTGTGTTAGTAAGTTGACATAAAATTTAATGTCAATTATGAATTGTCAAATATTTTGAAAGGTGTTACTTCAGAATTACCACCCTAAGATGATATTTTAAATATACAACATAAAAAATGAAGTTTCCCTTTTAGTTTCGTATTACAAAATGAGACAGATAATATTAAAAGAAGAAAAAAAAAAGTTAATATTTATTATTTGCAATAATATGTGATTACTACATAATTTACATTGAAATTCGATACATATTTTATTGTTTATTTAAATTGTTACTTATTCTTTACAATATGTTTTTTTTTTTTAAATCAGATTATTCAACCTTGGTATTGTTATTAACAAAATTTGTTAAAAATTGAAATGACAAGGTTTGATAAAAAAATAACAAGATAAAAATTTATTAAAAAAGTACTTTGACTAATAAAAAGTAGTAAAACTTTGTTGATAAAAAAAAAACTCACTAATTTTAGACTTACATAGGTATTTAATACCTACTAAAAATACCGAAAATAGTAACAAATAGTGAAAATAGCCCACAGGAATACTGGACGTATGAGACAATATGTTTTGACATATGATGTAACTGAGGCCATTCAACAAATATTTGAAACACTTTTCATCTGTTAACTACTATTAATTAAGTTAATTACTTTTACTTTTAATAATTCAAGTAAAAGAATAAAGCATTAAGGGCCGGTTTTACAATTCATGGTTACCTGTTGGTTAGCTCAAATCAATGGCTAACGACATATTTGCAATATAATAATTACCTTATGTTTCCACGGTAACCACTAGCCAGAGACTTAACTACCGATTGTAAAACTAGCCGTAAGAGTTATATTTAATTACCTACAACTTTCGTAAACCCCACTCGCACGCCCTTATTTTGCGAGTCATAAAATGTCATTTACAGTCCCCAAAAATTTACGGGCCCTAGGCAAATGCGTTTTTTGCCTATGCAAAAGTTAAGCCCTGACTGTAACCTATTATATACACAAGAGTATCATCCCTTCATTTTACCGCCTTTACTTTTTCGCTAGCAATAACATTTATAACAAATTGCGAGATACTAATGTCTACAATTTTCGAGGATTGGTACCAACATGAAATTTTATATAATTATATTATTTTTAATATACACATAAAAAAATTTTAAGTTACTATTTTTTTTTTTTTTCCATAACTACGCTACTCACCTTACTACCAAATTTGTTACAAAGGATTAAATTCAGGTATGGGCGGCAATCGGCTAAACAGTACTCGGCTGAACCCAGAGTAAATTTAGGATGCATATACAGTTAGATGATCCACAAAAAAATTGAAAAAAGTGGGTGTACTTAATAAAAGCTTTTGATGCGTGAAATAATGAATAAAAAATTATTTTTGAAAAAAAAAACTGAAAAGATTTTAAATAGAATGTCCTCCACATTTTCAAAAGAGACAAAAGGGATTGGTTTAAAAACATGAAAAAAATCAAACTAAAGCATATTAATGTGAATAAGAATATTATTAAAGACATCATTATTTAAAAAAAAAATGAAGTAGTACAGCAATTTACTTTACTTACAGCATATATTAATGAAAATGAATTACTAAAAATCTTTCATTTTGACACGATTTTTGTTAAAAAAAAAAAGGTAAAACTTTTGTCTCCATCTTATTTCCCAGAAGGGAAAAAAAATCAAAATAATGCTTATTGACATGAACCAGAATAGAACGAAAAATTGAATTATTTTTATTTAACCCTTTACCGCATAGTGTGACATACATGGCAAATTCCGATTTTTATTTTTTATTTTACTTTTAAAACGGAATCAGAACGTTACTTCATGAATGTTCATATATGCCAAATACACAGCAATGGATCCTGCAGTATCTCAAGTAATGGGCTGCAATAGATTTGAGGATATCAAGCGGAATTTGCACTTCAACGATAAATCTGAATTTATTGAGAAAGGACAACTAGAAGATACGAAATTTTCTTTCAAAAATTCGAGGGCGACTGCTTTTAATCCCTAATGAATAACACGTAGCAATTGGCGAGCAAATAATACGGAATCATTTTCTTTTGTAACATAGTGTAGAATCATAATGTTCCATGTATGGCACAAACCCTAAAATATTATTTTAATTATTATTTTTTCATAAAAATAATAACTAATATTTTAAATATATTTTTTTAATTAATTTTTCTATCAATAAGAACCAATTCCTAATGCCCATGAATTATTTCAGCCAAAAATAAAAATTCATGCAGTAAAGGGTTAAGTTGAGTTTGAACAAAAGGTCTAGAAGAGTATTTTTTTCCCGTTTTTTATGCAATTTTTGTCAATAAAAAAATGTACCAAAAATATGTCCCCGTCCTATCTCACAGGCAGGGTAGTTTAAAAATATGAAATAATTCAGAGCAATGTATATCCGTGTGAACTGGAATTTAACACATAGGATTTTTGATGCCGTAAGTTTTTTAAATTTAATGTAGGGTTTAAATAAAAGCTTTTAATTCTTAGATTGAAAAATGAAAAATACACAATATGATGCAATTATGGCAAAAAATGTTGTCCGGACATCCCACCATTTGAACGCTCTGTTGGCCTCTTTCACTTATTAGCTACGAACCTTGAGATTTCTGCAAAATTCACACTTCATATCAATTTTTATTAATAAAAACTTATGAGGCTATTTGTAGTCTCCAAATATAAAGTTCTTTTCGAGTTTTAATCATGACTTAAATTATTTTGAAAAAAATTAAGTATTTTTACTAGTAACAATTTTGCTTCACCATATATAAGTGATTCACAATATAATTCACGTATAATACTTTTAACATCTATAACTGGAATGTCAATTTGAATGTCACTAAATGAAAACTGACAATTTGGTTACCTTACAGTTTGACGTTTCTTCAAATATTTGTTTGGCTGTCATAGTAACATGTACTCATCTGTTTTTATTACTGCATATTATAGATATTAAACTTTTGAAATATAATGAATGAGTGTTTTAAAACAGACACAGAAAGCAGAAATTGAAAAATGATATGTTACAAATAACATACATAAAAAAAGAAGGTAGGAACTATTCCTAATTTATGCAAAATTCAGATTTAACTGTGATCTGGACTAGTATTTAAGGCTAAGATATATGGTCTGAAAGATTTAAGCAGTTTTGCAAAAAGAATAAAAATAAAATACATCTCTAAAAATAAATTGTCTGTTGCTCAAAACTAATATTTAAAAATTCAACTTTGAAAATTTTGTATGAAAATATATATCTAATAAATGGACAAGCCAGTAAAATTGCAATTAAATAAAAAAAAAAGTAAGTTTTAAATTCAAATTATTATGGAGCAATCAAGATTACAAGATACAAGTTTTATGTATCACACAAATTTTCTTGTTCAAAATATTTTTAATATTAAAAGAGCAGATGTATCATAGGACCCATGAATCCCAGCTTTTTGAAAAAAGAAGAGGCAAACTTATTATTTTTCTACAGTCAAGTATTCAAACAATTTGATAAGTGCAACATACTGCAAACGAGGTACATATATTCATATTTTAAGATATTTAATAATTGTTGATGTCGCTGGCACAGTACAAAAATGGTCAAATTCATATCATGTTTTGGTAAAAACAATTGATAAGTTTAGTTTTGCCTTTTTTTTAATTATGTGGAATTTTAAATGTGGAGGTTTAATTATGTAATTATGTGGAATTATGGGTGACTCAGATAAACTAAAATTTTTTTCTTTTATATATATATACAAGCCCCGTGTCAGTGAAGTTGGCCCAACTATTTAAATCATGAATTTATGTTAAAATAAAATAAATATAATTTAAGATAAATGGTTTTCATTTTAAAACAGTACTTTGTTAAAAGTATTTCACTAAAATATTTTCAAAATATTGTATTTAAATATTAAAATATTGTATTTAAATATTAAAATATTTCACTTATTTACTTTCCATCAAAAATGTATATGAGGAAAAAAAAAATGTTTTCTCTTCAAAGCAGTTTTTAACAAAAATATTATTTAGGATAGGAGGGTTGTTACTCATAATGTTGAAATATCTCATGTATCCTTTAGCAAAAATGTATATAAGAGAAGAAACTATTTCTCTCTATTCATTTTATGATAGTACTAACCATAAATATCCCTTCTAATATTAAAACTATTTTAGATAGTTGGGCCAACGTCACTGAGACGGGGCTCGTATGTATATATATCATGTATAATACTCCCTCTGTCCCAAAATAATTGTCATTTTTGAAAATTATTTTTCCATATTATTGATAATTTTTCTGAGTTATTATTTAAGTATATTTAAAAAAATTACGTTACTAATGTATTTGATCTTGGATTTTTCAATGCTATTCAATTGTTACAACATGAGTTATTATCATCAAATGTACATGTGAACTAAGTGAAGCAGTCAAAATGGCCATTAACAAAATAAAATGATAATAAAGTTGGATATTTTTCTTAACAGTGCAAACATGTATGGAAAAATGACATGCTTTCAAAATTATACATATGAATAAAAGAAAATTGCATACAGAAAACCGTTTTCCTAATAGCATAAAGTGCTATCCTGAAACATTTACGCCAAAAACTGCCTCGGTATCAATAAAAATATCAAATTATTTTTTAAATTTAATGTTAAATAAAAATAAGTTTTGGTTTTATTTAAGATTTTGTTAGTATTCCAATTACTTTACAAATGTGACTACTTTCGGACAAACTTTAGACACTCAAAGTGACAACTATTTTAGGACAGAGGGAGTAACAAGTTTTAGCAATGTCTATGTATCAACCGAAAATATACTTGAAGTACAAAGTTTTTATTACTGTCAAGACGGGGAGTAACTACCTACTAATTTCATATCTTACTGTTATTAACGAATATCTTGTTACTTACAACAAAAATGAAATAAGTAACAACATTCTGCATACATGAATGAAAATAATTAATAGTTTAAAATACTAGAGGAAAATGAAGCCAACATACCATTCTTTTTTAATTTCCCTAAACATATCAAGCAATTCATCTTGATCATATCTGTCCGTGCTCACTTCTGTCCGATCAATAATATCAGGTTTAAATTCACACTTAATGTCTACACTGTCACTATTCACTAACTCACAAGCATTGGACCCGGAACTAAACAAGCCATTCGTAAAACCGACACTACTATTGTTCTTCGGCCAGTGCGAATTAACACTATCATTTGAATTGTTTCTCATGTTCATTAACTTATCTGAACATGTTGCAGGTAAACTGTTCTTTGCATCTACTGTTCTGCTCATATACTGTTCTATAATGGACTTGGGTGATTTTGATGGAGGCGGTACTTGGGCGGCTGGTTCCACAACTGTGAAGTCCAGTTGTCTCCAAAAATCATCTAAACTCGTGGTGGCTCTGTCGAGAATAATACGACCTCCTCTTCCAACACGACGTCGGGCGAACCCTATACACCTTCGAGGATGCGCTAGTGATGTTAGCGTGTATCGATACCGACGATCTGCTAACCCATTCTCCTCAGGTGGACACCACGGCCAGTTTCCAAGTCCATTGGAAATTGGCTAAACAAATAATATACAATGTCAGTGAAATCATTTAGAAGAAATTGCTTCTGGTATACTAACTAAAATAAATTGCGGCAAGAGGTTCTTATATGATAAAGTATGTGAAGATTTACAATTTTTTTTTTTTTTCATTCTGCAAACTATTCAAAACTCTAATATATAAGATTTTAGCTTTGAAAATGATTAACACCAAAACTATAGTCAGCAGGATTAATAAAATAGTGCAACTTTACAAAATGTTTTATTTAAGAACCTACTGCCTATATTTGAGTATCACCAAGTAAAATTGTCAGCAATCCAATATATTAAAACAGTTTTAAGAGGATTCAGTTAAAAACTGAATTCAGATTAGAGAGAAATACAATAAGTTCAAACAAATAATAGCAAATTTGAACATATTTTGTTAAGTAACTATAAAGAGTTACATTAAAACTTAGTGAAATATTCCATTGTTAATATAATATACTATTGTGTTCTGTATGTTATACTAGAGCTTATAATATCACATACCTTCTTTCATAACTAAAAAGTCAGTTTATGAACTTTCAGGCACATATCACAAAAATTAATGAAAACATGCAAAATTTAAAAATTAGTTAAACAGTGTTAATAACATAATATTCAAAATATATGCATCTATATAAATAAAATTGTAAGATTATGTTATTATTATAATTATTAAATGAACCAATACTAAATGAAAAGAGTAATTTTGTTTTGTTTTTCAACATTAGCATTAATTCAGAAGTGCAAAGTAAATTTTTAACTATTCCTGACATAATCTAGTAAAAAAATGAACAATATCTAAAATGAATGATTTAATTCACGTTACAAATTTACAGTTATAAAATGTTTAATATATGCAATCTTTTAAGTAAAACAAGGTGTAAAATTTTATTGCATTTTATTTTTAGTGTTAGTTACAATTTTTGGCGCCCTCCGTATTTGGCTAAAATTTTTCAAAAATGTTTATGTTCAGTATATGTAATAATATAATATATATAATATAATATCTATAATATAATAGACTAATAAACAAAATTTTCAGTAAATCTTAACAAATAACGATGAAATAGACGACTTCCATAAAAAGTTAACTTTTATAAACAAATTAAAAAACATTATGGCATTTAATTTTTATTAAAACGTTTTCAAAATGTCAATTAAAAAGTAATTACATAGCATTTTTTTATGTGTCAAATTACTCAACTATCTTCAAATATAAATCCAAAATATATTTACCATGTGATAGGTACAAAGTTTGTTTCGTCTGAATGCGAATTGTCCCTCATCTTCAGTTTCCTCGGGTTCAGGAGACTGTTGCGGAAGCATTTCTTCCTCATCAGACGAACCTTCGATACCACTTCCTGGAAATACCATTAACTCAGATTAGATATTGTAAAATGACTATAGTATATGATAATTTTTAGTAATTCTTCTATTATTCAACTGGCTTTAGAATTAGGTAAATAATGTATGTTAAGTGTATATTTTCGCATATTCCAGTGTTTCGTACGTATCTAGTACGTGCCAAACTTTTTAACTATAGTTGCGTCAAAATCAAAACTTTTTAAAAAAGCCAATTTTGTCTGTTACTTTACGTATTAAAAACTTATATTACTTATAACGTATAAGCTTACATTTATACCCTAGATCAGTGAGGTCCGCGAAACGATTTAAAGGGGTATGCAAAATTTTAACACTAATTCTTAATTATGTTTAAGATTATTTGTGGATTTTTGAAAAATTATGTGAATAATATTACATATTATTTCAAATATTACCATATTGTTTGAATCTATGATAATAAAAAAAAATCAACTTTTAATTTACAAATATTTTAACCATATTTATACTTTCGCCTCTTCACAATTATTTGTTTCAAGGGTTCACTTGCAAAATTGATGGTCAAAGGGAAGTATGCGCTTGTTGAAAGTTTGAGAAAATTGCTAGATGAGTTTAAGAAAATGTAATTTTTCAAAAAACCAAAAATCTCAAACTGGCGTTAAAATTCTGAAAAAAATCGTTTGTAGTATTTCGGTTCATTTCCACGTGCATTACACCATATTTTTTTAGCTTTTTAGACCAACCCTTTGTAACAAAGTGGGTGACATTTTTTGGAAATATGTTCGTTAAAAATCGCCTCAAATTAAAGTTATTTAAAAATTATTTAGCGTATTTATGTACTTTGATCTGCAAGAGCTTTCATTTAATACCCCACAATAAAAAATTTAAAAAAATCATAATGTTTTAAAAGATTCAATCAATTCGATATTGATACAATCACTGATGTACTATTCCGGTGCATATTAATGAGCATTACACTGAAGTTTTTTCACATTTTCAGAGAAACCTTTTTGTTTTTCATCGAAATTTAAGCATGATAATCGCACTCGAAATAAAAAATATATTACTTAAAAAAACAAGTATAAAATTTTTCAAGTGATATTTTTTTTTTTATAAGTTGAGTCGTTTTCCTATATGAGTTCAAAGAACTATACATGCTTGTCAAATTTAACTCTCTAAGTTTACCCATTTGGTCATAATATCTACCATACAAACAGACAGACACATGAGTAATGGATAAGGCTTTCTTGGTTTTAACTACGAAACCCCAAGAATGCAATTAAGCAGTCTATCAATATATAAAGATATTAATTTCGGTATAATTTTTTGAATATATATTATTTGTATTTTGAAGGTTTAAATATTAAATAATGACACTGAATCTTTTCTTCAAATTGTATTTTTATTGTAATGCTCGATGTAACATTTCGGTCTGTTAAGCAGCTTTCATCAGTAGCAAGCAATGAAGATTACTTGCTACTAGGATGTTTAGCAGACCGAAATGTTATATCTAGTATTACTATAAAAATACAATTTGAAGGAAAGTTTCAGTGTCATTTAACATTTTTAGGGGTTTTAAGTAGTTGGTATTGTTAGAATATTGTGCAAATAAATTAATAACTGTAAATATTAGCTATAGCCATAAACAAAGAATAAATAAAAGTATCATTATATTTCTTTATAAATCATTCTAAAAATATAAATAATGATATGATAAAAATTTTACGTTTTCAAAAGTATATTTTTATCCCTGTATGTTTCTATTTAATATGTCTGAACTATAATTTAGGCATATAACGTGGAGACGATGAACAGACCATGTATGTTGATTTTTTTGTTAAAAAATGGGTAACTTCGTGATATGGTTCGCTAACTGCCCACATGTATAAGGTACTTTCGACCCATAGCCTGGGCAACGATGTGTCAGTTGTTGACAACTGATCAAGAACATCATAAATTAATTCTTAAAAAAGAAACAGTTACTTAAATGATCAATCTAATGGCATGTAAAACCATTATCCCATTAATTTTCAGTGTTTACATAAATGATTTTTTAGTATTAATACAGTATTCTCCCTGTATTCGAGGGGGATTGGTTCAAAGGACTCCGCGGATGCTTGGAACCGTGGACAATTCCAAAGTCTGCATAATATACGTTTTTAAAAATATACATACATACTTATGATACAGATTAAATTAAAAATTAAGCACATTAAGATATCGACAAAAATAGTGTAGTAATAACAGTACTTTACTCTAAAGAAAATATTTATGAGAATGTACACTCTATTTAAAAATATTTTTTCAATATTTTCTACCGCTATATTTGAAACCGCTATATTGAACCGGGTATTTGAAACCATGGATAAGGGGGGGGGGGGGGGGATATAATGTAATAGGCATTTTTTCACTAAAGTCTGTATTACAATTACTGTTATCAACAATAAGTGAAATGCTTCAAAGTACACCCAAATCCCACATTGCGTTGAAGATGCATTTTTTAAAATCGCGACGCATATTCGAAAGAACGCATTTCGAAATGTAATTTGTCATAAAAAATCATTGATGGGTGTCCATTACTAAAATATTTAATAATTAAGGTGCAAAAAAAAATATAAATTAATCCCTCGTTAGCGAACGAGAATTTAACCAAATTATGAAGTAAAAATAGATTTCAAATAAAGAGATAAAAATTATACACAAACAATATATGTACATACGGCATGAATTATAATTTTATGGACCTTGCTCAGATTTACCATTAACTTTTGATACTCGTGATTGCCGTCTTTCTGATCTCCAACTTTAAAATTTGTATCTCAAATCTTATTGTTCTTATAATTAAGAACCATTGATTTCATTTGCTTACATATTGTAATATTGTCAAATTTAATTGAAGAACTTGCCTGTAATTTTAGTAACTGCATATTTTTAGACATAACTTACTACTCTTGCTTCTTAAATGCAAAAAACATATTCATTAATTTTTACATTGAAACAGATATCCATGAATAATAATAAATTAGCGGTGAAAAGAATTTGTGAGGCCCTGTTAATATTAATTATAAACTAAGGCCTTCTCCAATAATGATACAACATGATAAATTATTATTTTTATTAAATTATACCGGAATATGAATGAAGTACAAATAGTGGGGCTTAGCAGTAATTAATCTTTACAAAAAAAAAAAAAAACTTTCATTGAGCGAAATACATACATTTTTGATATTTATAAATTTATATATTATCATTATTTTTGATCATTCAGTTCTTAAGAATTAAAATTTAATAAAAATGGAGGATATACATATGTATAAAGATTTATAATAAATAAATAAATCTGAGATAAAGGAGAAATATAATTCTAAGATTATCAAAATAAAGGTGTTGATATCAAGGTGTAATTGAGTAGGAAGATATTTATAATTTAATATTGTAAGAGCGTGACGCAATATTTCTTCGCAGATAGATTATTTTTTCTTAACAATAACTAGTAAAAAATACAATTAATACTACTAGAGATATAAGGGGCGTTCACTTACCTGGTATAATAGGTATTCTGCCATGTGAAGAATTTTTATGTTTCCTCTTTTTATACTGTCTCTTTTCTTTTCTTGGTACAATTTCATCTTTGATAATCGCTTTATTAGCCCAGCTCTGATTACTATAGTGATTCTGGAATATCTGTGTAAACGCTGGTCTTGAACTCTTGATTGTGGACAATTCTGCTACCACTGAACCACTAAAATCTTTTGCTTGATACCTTTTCTCAAATACTTCAATTGTTAAATGTAGGTGTTCTCTTTTCGTTTTTTCTCTCCTCTTGACCAATTCCAACAGTGTAACAGCTCTAGACAAATCTCTACGAAGCTTCAACATTTTTTCATAGGAGGTTTCATCATTTTTACGGTTCTTGCGAGTTTGCATCTTTTCTGTCCTTCTTCGGAAGGCAAGATAAGGATTATTAGCCGCTAAACCGACTCGATGCTCTGTTTTTACCGATAATATTAAAGGATGTTGCTAAAAAATAAGAAAATATTCAAGCAACATTTAATTATGCTATCATAGATATGTTTAGAATATCTGTGTACCTATCTATGGATTATAATATTATTGTTTATGGTAAAAATGTTTTATGATGTTACTCAACTCCTTTTATCCCTAAGTATAAGCATAAAAGAGGGAAACGCGAAAATAAAAGTGCTAAACACTGTTACTGCAATTTATTTCATGCTTATAGAAAAATGCAAATATTTTGATAGGAATTCATATTTTTTAATAATAATGTAATTTTTCCTTAACCTCTTCATTTTCAATAACAGAATAACAGGAAAACATTAAGGAACACATTTTTTTAGAATTATAGTGTAAAATTTACAAAAATGCGCCATATTTTTTAAATCGTAAATTTACGTTACTTTTTGTAATGATTGTAAAATAACTACATAAACTAAATGTTTTTATTATTTATTGCTATTTAAAAATAGGCGCAACAAATAGAGAGTTAGGAAATTTTAAAAAAAGTGTAGTCTATTTCAAATGTTTAAGCGGAACTATAATTTGAAACTGAGTAATTTTTAACGTCTGAATGAAGCTTTTGACCATTTTATTTAACAAAAGCCTCATTCAATCGTTAGAAGTGAGATCATGAGAACAAAAAAATCCCGTTTAGTTCCGTTTAAACGTTTGGAATGGACAATATTAAGAGCATTTTTTTTTTTTTTATTTAGTCCCAACTTTTTGGATAAATATATTGTATTATTATTTATAGTTAAATAATAATAATAAAAACGGTAGTATATTTTTATTTTAGGTTTATCATATTTGTGAAACATAGCACTAGGTCCCCATACTAAATTAGTTCATTTGTATGCATTTTCTTTTATAACTTTTTGTTGTTAAATGTAAATGGAATGCATTTATCGTATGTTATAAGAAACAGTCACATATAATATTTTTGAAACAATTATTTAAGGACCAGACTGAATTAATTTGTGAATGCTTGTTAGCTGTGAATAATGATTAAAACAAATTTGGCTGAGAAGTAAAAGTAACCTAACCTCAAATTTTTTTACAGTCAATATACAAATAATTAATGTCTTCATATTGAATAATCTATTTGTATATTAAATACTTCCATTGAACATGAAATGTTCTGTAAAATTACAATATATATATATATATATATATATATATAAAATTAAATATATATATATATATATATTTGCTCCTGTTTTATATTTCGACATATTTGTTTCAGGGTTTGCCAAAACCATTATTAAATGTTATCATAATAAATATGTTGATCGTTTTATATAAATATCATTCTGAAACATCGCTCTAGCTAGATATACCTGAAGTCGAATTTTTGTATTGGCATACTTGCCAATATTTTATTATTCCTGTACGCAGGGTTACTATTTCAATTGTACAGAGAACAGAGAAAACAGTGAATAAAAATTGTTTTAAAACAATAAACGCAACAGGTACCTCGTAGTACCTAATATATTAATACAAGTATTTAAAAGCACTTACTGTTTTTAATCTCTTGTTTAACCAGTAATCAAACACAGCAATAATTAAATCATCATCCTCTTTCAATAATGCCTTTGCCTCATTGAGTGTCACTACTGTTTGCCCACTACTTTTTTCTAATCGATCCATCATTTCTTCAAATTTCAGAGGAGTTAAATCCAGCTTTTTCGCCTGCGAAACTAACCACCTTTCATCCTCTGAATCCATGTCATAATCAGGAATATCTTGTTCCATTGTGAATGCTAAAATGACACATAACATACGATAAACATTTGCGACAACTTGAAGAAATGGGTAATAACATACGCTGCATATGTATAAGTTGACGGGGCTGCTTGTAATTAGGTGGGTATAATCTATCGTAGGCATCCTCATCAGCAGTCGATACTTCTGGAGTTGGAATAATGAGCCCCGCACATATAGCACGTTGTAAATGATGCTCCTAACAAGATCATAGTATGTTCAGCATACATAAAATATTTATAGAAACACTATATTTATATAATTAATATTTATTTTGTTTTGAGTTAAAGTAGGCAATTTAAATAAAAATTTCAACTAAAGGAGAGTTTGACAGCATGTGATAAGTTACTATTCTGAAAGTAAGTACTATGGGGCATCATATTTACTATAAATATGACACAGTGCATCATTTATTAAGGATAATATTTAATATTTTTGAATAGAGTGTTGACCCGCCAGCCGGTCACACCGCCATCCTATAAAACATGGCGGCTGCCATTTGCCAAACAATTGCATCGAATGTCACTGAATCGGAGCGGAACTTACACATTCCTCCTCTTTTTCCATTCCAGACGGCATTTGAGGAACTGCCCGATTAATCGCCGAGTATTCCGGCAGATCAGGAAGTTCCTCTGCCATAAAAATGGGCATCGGTTTGCTGGCATCGAGTGCCCTCGCCCTAAACGATAGCTTGGACATAGTTGTTGACAGCACAAAACACACTTTGTGGACAACATAAAACGATCTAAAAAGCCACTTTCCCGTGTCCCGGACCGTCCGAGACGGACACTAAATTAAACTATGTAACCTCTAGTACGTTCCCATTGTTTTTGTTTACACGCACTCAGTCACAATTACAGTAAAACAACTTTGAAACTTTGCATGTTGAGCGTGTAACAAGAAAAGCCATCATGGCGGCTCTGGCTCGCGGAGCCATGCAACATTTTACTACCAACATACAATGCGCGGGAAGCGTGTACGCATGTTGACGGCGGGCGGAACGTTCATTCATGCGAGTTGACATTATGGTAAAATCTTCGATATTAGTGATTGTCTCAATAGAAAACCTTCTAAGAATATTGTAAGTTTAAACAATATAGCTTAATCCTTCATCAGAATGTTTAAATTATTCACTGTTTTGAAGAAATTTAATGCATCTGTCCTCATAAGGTCGTTTTTCGCCTATTATATGACCATGAACTATTGTGAAACGTTTTATACATTAATATCATGATACAAACAATTTGACAACTATTCGGAGACACTTGATATAAATCACAATACTTTAAAATATGCCAATATCAATCCAGTGTATTTGTAATGTGATTTCTAGTAAAATAATCAGGTAATCAGACTCAATTATATGAAAAAGAGTGGGGGTAAGTAGTTCACGAATACTTCGGAAGAGTGAGCTATTGTAAAGGAAGTGACGTAGGTCCACGTGGATAGCCGATAAACAGGAAGTTTTCTTCAGTTAATTATTGCCAGTGCCATCTTTTAATGCGTAGCTTTACTATGGTATATTCTTCAAAAGCGACGAATCACCGTTTTATTCAAAAAAATATTTCAAATTTAACTGTTAATGCAGTTATTTTGAAATCTTAATCAGCGGATTATAATTTGCATTGTATTTAAATTTTTATTTTGTTAGTAAAAATGTGGTAGCATAAAAGAAATGTAGAGTTTGCAGAAATGCCCAATACATATTTATTTTATAAACACAATATTTGTAATGCAATCTTTATAATTATAATTCAAACTTATAGTTATGTTATTATCCTTTTTAGAAATTTCCGTATAATTTACAGTTGTGAATGTTGCAGTTTTGTGGCAATGTTAATTTTATATTCCTCTTGTAGCAACACACACATACACATTTTAAATAAATGTTTCACTAGTGTGCATAAAATAATTTACTAATTACAGGCACAATAATTTAACGTTTCAAATCAAACCCGTATAATAGTTCGTTACGATGTGGGTAGATGGCAGAATCAAGGAATTATTTAAATATGTAGATATCTGCAAATTTAGTATTAAAAATGAAATTTTTACAAACTAGAATATATTGGCATTATATTTTATGAACAATTGTCTTCTCTTTTTGGTGATCGAATATTTGACCTTGCGGAGCATACTACAAGTAAAGGCGTTTGCGGATTCCTTGCATTCCTGTTTCATCTGCGAAGGTCGCGGCCAGTCGCGGGGTCCTTGCCAGGCGCCACCGTGAAAGTGTCTGCATTGCAGAGCTCTTAACAACACTATTTTTTGCTAGATATTCATATCCAGGATGTCAACGGCACCAATTCTTGGTCATTTTGGGGAATGCCCTCGCTTACGTAATTTGTTTACGTAACTTGTTGCTACGCTTCGCATAATATGAGAATGAGATATATTTGAATGTTCAGGAAAATACTTGATTTTATTTATATATTTGTTTATTTTTGTGTAATTTTCTGAAAGTACAAAATATCAAAGGGATCCCCAAACTTTTCCGAAAGAATGCCACATAAAAAGAAAAGCGGGCAGGAGAAAATGCACTTTAAAAAAGGATATGTATGTGGTATTCAAAGACTAAAAGAACGAATTAAATAATTTACATGCAGATATGTATTAACTGTAAAATAATAATATTTAATATTATCTCTATAAATCGTTGGCGTAACACAACAGAATAGGGCCCGTGTTAGAGTTTTCAATGGGAACCCTCCGGGGCCCATAGTAGGAACTATATTATTGTGCCGGGCCATTTGAAACATGGGACCCGTGTGTCCGCACACCCATACATGCGTTAGTTACGCTACTGATATATATAAAAATTAAACGGAAATTTTATTCAAACATCACGCAAAAACTACTGCCTTAAGTTTTGTAATTTTTGATGGATTATAAATTAAATCAGTCTTATGGAAATTTTCGAAAAAAAAAGAAAAGGAAAATGTTATTAACTGAAAGATTAATTAAAAAGTGATGTGAACTATGAATTTTCACACATTTATGGGATTTGTAGGTATTTAGTAAGTGATATCAAATTGTGGGTACATATTAAAAATCATAAATTTCGATAATTTTTTAATAAGAATAATCCTCGTGCTTCTATCTAAAGCCGTACCAACGCTCGCATCAAGACCCAAGTATAGCTACCCAGTTCTCCAGTGAGTCAGCTAAATATTGTAAGCACGGTGCTTCAAAAAATCGATAACTTTCGAAATAATTATCAAATCTAAAATTCATGTTCTATTTCAGTTTACAGTGGCGGATTGAGCCTTCGCCGGACCCAAGACATTTTTGATTTACGGGCTCTCAACCTAGAGGCGTTCAAAGTGGAGAGCAAAAAAGGTCCTCACCTCCCAAATCCAAGTGAAGAGCAAAAAAAAAGGTTCTCATCTCCCAAATCGGGCCCTTAAAAATTATGGGCCAACAAGACAAATGTCTTTTTTGTCTCTGCGAAAGTCCGCCACTGAATGTGCATTACCTACTAATTACAAAGAATTTTTCAAAAATTGTGTTAAAATAAAGAGTTTTAAAAGAAACAAGAAATTTTTAGAAAGAATACATAAAAAAAGTATCTATGACTCTATAATGTACCGAAAACTACTGAATAAAGTCGTATAAAATATAATGTTTAACGATAATCGGAGTTCTTATCGTTTGTATAATTTTTACGTAATCAGGTTATTTGATTACAACTGTTTATATATTTTTTAATAAAAATTCAGGGGCCTTTGGAAACATAAATATAGGTCCATATTATGGGAAACAATGTTCTGAACATGTAAGTTAAAATTTCTCTCCGACGTACCAAATAAAAGATTTTGTACGTCAACTTAAATTTTAGGTTCGCCGGTGTATTGAGAACTGACACGATCGAATACACAGTCTGGTGGTCAAATATTGTACTAGGCGCTCTAGTACTGTTTGAACTTATTACATATGTTCTAGTGTTGAATTTTTGTTAGAATGTCGATAGAAGTTGTGAAAAACTATAAAAGTAGAACAAATTGTAGTGTTTTTGATTGTCATTCAAGACAGGACAAAGATAGGCATCTTAGTTTTTTTCTTTTCCAGATTGGGAAAATATTTGGTTATGGACAGGAGGAAGACATGGGAATATATTTTGAGTTAAAAAGTAACTGATAGGTACTATGCGAGTTTGTTCATTTCATTTGTCGCAGAAAAACAAAACTGCACTAATATTTCATGAGGCAATATGAACATAATGTAAATTCAGATGACCAACACTCAGATGTACCACATAAAATTATGTGCCCGGCATTTAACACCTGCTCAACTACAAATTACATTTTAATAAATCTACTGAAATTCAACTTTAAATACTGTAATTTGATGCCCACCTTCTGTAATACAACTCGGTACATATGTAGCGCTTATTTACTTGCATTTTCATAAAATAAAAATGTATTGTGCTTAAATTAACCTGTTCGCTATTAGCATATTGACAACTGAATACTAGAGACAACAGCCATATTGCCTTGAAGCACAGCGTCGCCACCGTTAATGTGACTTCTCAATAGGCTATTCAAAACGTTTAGGCGGAACTAGATTTTGCAGTCTAGTAACTTTTATAGTTTGATTCGAGCTATTGACCATTTTGGTTATGCTTTGAAAATCATACCTACAACAAACATTTTTAGGGTAAAGTTAATATCATTATAAAATGTCATTCTCATTAGATTTTGATTTTATGTGTCTATTTTAATACAAATGTCTCATTTCTTAAATTCTTACATTTCCCAAAAATTTCAAAATAAATTATTTATTTTATTTTTCTAATAAATGTCACTTAATAATAAATGCCAACACGAAAAATAAAATAACCTAGCCAAACTCTGCTTTCGTGACAACTTAAAAATACGAAGCCCCCATTTAAGTTCCGCTTAAACCAAAGAAATGACAATGAGACCAATTCAGATTCTTTCTCGAACTTATTGCAGATAATGAGAAATCGTTTTTAGGATTTTGTTGGTATGACACTGGGTCTGTCCGATAGAAATTGTGGCCAAACGGCTGGAGTTCAAAAAAAAGAAACATCGCCCGAAAAATATTTAAAAAAATGTATTTAACGAAGAAATAATATATATATTGTTTTTTAAATTGAACGGGATTCGATCTCGAGACCTTAGCAACGCAGAGCACATGTGTGACTCAGCGATTATTTTGATAGACAAAAAACGTTTTTCTTAATTTTTCATATTATTTACGAAAATAAAATAGGACTTTTTTATATAATAATAATAATAATAATAATAATAATAATAATAATAATAATAATCCTCTTGTCCGAGCTTAGAAAGCTGTATCCCGGGTATAAAGTTAAGCTTGTAGTCCTGATAGTTGGTGTTTTGGGTGGCATGAAAGCCTCCTATCGAAGGGAAATCGAGTCCATTCCCGTCTGCAGATCTTCTGCCAACTCTTTGATCTGCAGGATGCAGAAAGCAGTGCTGCTCGGGTCGCTCCGCATTGTGCGGGCACTGGATCTGGCGTAATTTCCGCGGCTGCATATCGCCAGGGTTTGGGATGCAGTCGTGTGTATTTAGCTCCACTAGTCTCTAGTATGACGCGGCTCAAAAGGTTGCTGAAGTTTGAGATTAGTGGACGCTTGTCAAGACCTGACAAACCCCATAATAATAATAATAATATGGTTGAAGAAGTAGCAAGAAAAAAGCTGTATACAAAATTGAATTCTTCTAGCCTTCATTTCGGTGAATTCATCAATCAATTCATCAAAATTATAATTTTTGGCAATATTATATTCAATCGATATAGACAGGTTGGATAGTCTCTCTTGTGCGACGGTTGATCTTATTTATTTTTTTATTATTTTTTTTTTATTGACCTTTCTTGGGCCTCCCTTCGATCTGGGCCTCGGAACCGAAATACAGTGGTACCTCAACTTACGAACCGCTCGACATACGAACTTTTTCATATCCCATTTTGACCTCTAGATACGAACGAGATTCGATCCGGTATACTTTTCTTTTCAATTGAACTTGTCTATTTTACATTATCCTTTTTTTTAACTTTATTTTTATATTACTCAAAACAGGCTTAATGCACCAGCATATATGTTTGCGCAGTAGCGGACTCCAAAACTGTACTACTCAATTGGACCGTTTACGATCCGTCTAATTTGTTTAGCGCATTTATTTGCTCATCAATTCGATTTAACTTCTTTTTTTAGGGTTTTGTAGGTATGACCAAAAAACCCTTATACCGTCATTTTGTCGTCTGTCTGTCTGTCTGTCTGTCTGTCTGTCTGTTCGTTAAAAATTGTAGCCAAACGGCTAAACCTAGAGAGTTGAAATTTGGCATGCTTATACAACTCTTTGACCCGCACATAGGAAAAATATAAAACATCTAAAAAACATACCCCCCTAAAAATATAAACAAATATGTGCTCATCGAATACAAAAATATTTTTTTTAAATTCTGAGTAGGGTATCAAATGAAAGCCCTTAGTACGTGGATTAACGATCAAATTTTTATTTTTGCAAAATAATTTTTTTGATGAGATTTTTGCCAAAATTGTCCAAAAAAAATTTTGTCCCACACCCTGTAGCCCAGATGGTTTAAACTAAAAATCTAAAAAAATTCTAAGTAATGTATATTGGTGTGAACCGAAATAGTACAACAGGAATTTTTGATCAGATTATGTTTTCGGAAAATAACACATTTTTTGTGGTTTTTGGTTCACAAAGTACAAAAGTTATACCAATGTAAGACACTCACATGCAAAGCGTGCGATAGCCGAATGGGTTAGAGCACTGCTAAAATGAGCTGGAAAACGAAGGGTTTCGAGTTCGAGTACGGAGTGAATTTAATTTTTTCTGTTTTTTTTTGCATTTTATTATGTTGAAATTATTTTGTCAAAATTCTAGTTATATTTTGACAAATGTTGTATTTAATTTTTAAGAGCGTAAATTTAATAACCAGTCTTATTATATGATTAACAGACAATAAATTATTTTAAAAATATCGTTCATTTTGCCGTGATTAGTACAAAGTAAAATTTGTCCTACACACCACCGTCAGCATACCGCCTTCACTTATTATATACCTGCGAAACACTGAAATGTGTGAATATTCACACTTCACATAAATTTTTTGCTAATCACTAATCCGTCCCTGTGTAAATCCTCGCGGTTGTATCTCCGAACACAGTCTACTCCGATTTTTGTTCTATATTGTTGCACAAGAATTGAATAAATAGTTTTGAAATAACATTTGCAAAAACTATTATTTTACGTACACTAAGTCACTTGAATCAAAGTCGGAGTTAAACATTTAACATTTCTGGAATTGATACAGACAGACACATGAGTGATGGTTTAAGGATTTTTTGATCATAGCTACGAAATCCCAAACACTATGTAACAGAATGTATGAAATTACTAGGCAGTGTCATAACTACAGGGTCTCAAATGGAAGCAATGCTCCTGGGCTTCAAAATTTAGGCCAGGATCATAACTTTTTGTATTTCTCTTCCCCATCTTTACTTGAATTTATTTCCCCCTGTCCTCCCCTGAATTTGAGAAATTTAATTTCTGCTCTCTCAACATCCTCACCTCAACTCGGTCATGTCTAGGGAACCTCTAGACAAGACCTATTTTTGAAGATGTAACTAAATATTTTTTTAAATTAAAAAAAAAAAAATATGTATTTTTTTTATGGGAGGGCAAGTCTAGCGGAGGTCTCCCTTCGCCACTGGTTTTTTTAGGTCTTCACTTGAAATTTAGGAGTGATGTGTATTGGTTTCATTCGACATGCTCGAAAAAAGCTAGTTACGTTCTGCCTAGGAGCGCTCAATTTAATCTTGCCTACGGGCGCCACTGACCCAAGCGCCGGCTCTGGGTGTATTGACAGATTTTTGCCTAGGGCGTCAAATACTCTAGCACCAGCCCTGGTTACTAGGTATTATAAAATAATGGCCTAAACAAATAATAATTAAAACAAACGTTCTAGATTTCATTTTAAGAAATTGCCTCACAAACCAGTGCATCACGGCTGCTAGTAAGCCGCTATAATGAATAAAGGGGCTGTTGTAGAAGACATGGTGGTAATGTAAAACAGCGTTTTTCAACCTTTTTGCAGGGCGGACCGGCAAGTGACCTAAAAAAATTTCGCGAACCGGCAAGTTTAGAAAGTAATGTGTATATTTTTTATTGCACTGATTACAAACACAAAAAAAAAACAAATAATAAATCGCATATAATTAGTGAAAAAAGAAATAAATTATTACTTAAGCAATTAACAGATTAACGCTACGTACAACCCCCAGAGATTATTAGTTTCTTATACAATAATAAATATCTGAAATAAAATTATTGACAATCTATACATCAAATTTTGCACAGAATGTTTATCTATCTAATAGGATATTTTTGATTGTAGAAAAAAATATTGTAAAAATGTTATTGCTAAATAACTTAATAATAGGTATTACACAACAATGTTCTGTAATTTTTTAAATATATTTGTGGGTTTCAAATAATTTTTATATTTATATAGTTTTGTGTAGAAATGTTCAAATAATACGTTAACATTTTTTTCGACATAATTGTTTATAGTTTAGAGCCTTCGTCGTAAAATATTTTACTTGATGATAATGAAATGCCACTTGGTACAAGCATTCTTTACATAAAACAAATCATTTTTATCCGCTGCACCTATATTGAGAATCGCGGCAGATTCGAGGTGGCGGCAAAAGTAGATTACCAAGTACAATAACTATAAGTAATTTTCACAATAGAACAAATTATCTCCAAACATGTTTGTAGAATGGAGCTTTAACTACAATTTGCCGCATGGTACACAAATATGCGTCGAATGGTTTACAAGATGGCGTCTATAACGCAAGTTGTTTATTTACAATTACATGACAGTTCTTTTGACAATTAAAAATATCCTATTAGGCAGATAAAAATTCGCTGAAAATTTGGATGTATAGATTGTTACTAATTTTATTTCAGGTTGTTAGTCTTGTATAGGAAACTGTACGGTTGTGCGCACCCTTAAGGACCGAGATTTTCATCTTAAAATTAAGTGGGTTTATAACTTATTAGGTCAATAGTTGCACAGTAAAAAAAAATCTCGCGGACCGGCGATTGGGAGACACTGATGTAAAGGACCTGTTATAGCGAATTGTTACTAACCTAGTTGCCGTTATTCGAGGTACGCCTGTATTTATAACTAATTCTTTAAATCAGAACTCAAGATCTATCTTTACTCTTGTATATTTTCAGAAACAGAAATATGAGGGTAATCAAATGAAAGATTTTGGTATATGGATATTAACAATCACATTCTTTTTATCAACAAATAATGAAATAATAATCATCTCATTTGGGTTGTGGTCTAGTTTTACTTGCCCGACCTTAATATATAAGGGGCAAGTATTGTAATCGCGAAAATTTTCGATGTCGAGATTTTGACTGATGACCACGTTTCATGGTCCAGGGAATACAAAAAACCTATTTTCAAAGTGCCGTCCGTATGTGTGTGTGTCTGTGTGTATACACGATAACTCAAAAATGGTTTAACTTAAAGAGTTCGTTCTGGTACTAAAAAATTCTCCTAATAATTGGGAAGAACCCTATTGTTTTTTATTAAAATCCGGAACCGGAAACGGAAGTTATTAAACTTTAAAATTTAAAACAATTCGTAACTAGTAAACCAAGCCTTGGACAAAAATTTGTATAGGACATAATTTGATGTATTTTTGAAGATTTACCTAAATCTTCTTTTAAATTAAAAAAAAAATTATCTATTTTTTTTTTATTATTATTGTTTTTATGGGAGGGCAAGTCTAGCGGAGGTCTCCCTACGCCACTGGTTTGTATAAAATGAGCAGTGCGGAATTTCAAATGTCCCGAAGGATTCCTTGAAATATTTTTATAACCAGAAAAGGGAGAAGACGGTATATTCTACATTTTTAAATATGTTTTTAACTTAAATAAACTCAAGTTTTTTTTTTTTTTTTTTCATTAACGCTTTAGTGGCGATAAAAAATTATGTGGCCCATGAGCCGAAAATTTTCGTCTCACAACCATGTGTCCTGTATACGCCACTGTTTACGTCGACGTAAATACGTGTAAATCGGCGTAAACAACAACTTAAGATCGTAAAATATTGAAATTACAAAAGGAATGTTGGATTGTTGGATTTATTGTTTTGTTTTTTGTAATGGTTAATACCCTGAACGCCGCAAGGCCTAGAGAATAAAAAATATATATACAAAGAAATGGTAGCCCGCCAGAAGAAAAAAAAGTTGTCGACCCCTGCAATAGAATGATGTAAGAAGACTTCGTACTTTTTATTTCTTGTATTTCTAAAAGAAAAGAAAAAAATGTAAAAAGTAAATAAACACCGCTTTTACAAACTTTATGAAAATTAAAATATTTTCTTCAACATCACTTCTAATACCGGGTATTTTCTACCCAGGCTCTCTCAAGTGCCTTAACTCGCCGAGGCATCCAGATTTCGGATGATATCATGTAAAAAACATTTTCTTCCTTATCAGCAATGCAAAGCTTTTCATAGTACGAGGGCTACCTTTTAAGTTTTTACAAAAACTAAGAAAAAAAAAAATATTCGCCTTTAAAATTGATACACTTTTCCATTCGTTCAAACCAATTCCCGAAACATTTTTTCCACTCTGAGGTTAGTATCTCAAAAACATGGTTTTCGAAGGCTTCAACAGCTTCTTGAGGTGATAAAAATCGTTGCCCACGCATTTTTTGTTTGACATTGGGGAACAAAAAAAAGTCGTTAGGGGATAAATCAGGTGAATACGGGCAATGACACATTAATTTGATGTTTTTCTCTTTCAAATAATCAATAGGGGATAGGCATGATTTTTTTTTATTTTTTTATTATATTCCTCTTGTTGTATATAAACATAAAAAACAGTTTTTAATTTTTTTTTTTTTAATTTGAAGGCTTTAATAAATCAAAAATGTATGTAGCGCGCGAAAACGACGTGTGACGTCATAATCCTTTCTAACTGACGCATGAGACTACTAGCCAATCCAGCGAACGGTTGTTTATGCAGCGAACATAGTCTGTTGTGAATTATTTGTTTGTGTAACTTTTATAGGTTATGTAAAGGAGAGTGATTTTAATTAAAATAAAGTTTAATTCTATAAAAACAATTTATACATGTTTACCGAATTAAATTTTATATTAAAATATGGAATATCCAGGCCCCAATACTTCGAAACATTATCGAAAATATTGTTCAGTACCGTTCATGTTTGTTCATGTGCACAATTAGTTCAACTAGAAATCCAAAAAAACTATTTATATCATTACCTAATGGCGAAAAACAACAGAAAAGGCGAAATTTGTGGCTGAAAACTATGAGGCGAAATAAAACCGATATTTCAGAAAAAAGTAAACTTTATGTTGTGTGCATAAATGCATCAATGTTGGGTAAATTATCACTCTGAGCCCTAACAAAATCTTTATCTGCCATTTTAATAGTAAATACGTGAAAAATTGTTTAAAAACAAATACAAAACTCTCGAACAATACAATACACACACGTGTGAAGATTATGTTGTAGCTGTCTGTATCTGTGATGTGAAAACCCTATCGTTTGACGTCATACTCAGTCGTTTCTACTCGGCAACCTTCGCCCCGTGCTCGGAATATTTCAAATTTACAATATTTTAATTAAAAAATTTGGCTATAATGTTAATTAAAATGTGATTTTTGTTTTGTTAGGTGACATAACTAACATTAACATATCAAAATAATGTAGTTTTAAGGAAATACAAATTTTATGCGTATCCCCTATTGTTTGACGTGCTGTGTGGGAGCTTGCATTGAAGAATGATGCAACGTTTTTGGTTGTTTTTCCTGATTTTGTCGATGACATGTGGCAAACACACTGTTGTATACCATTCAGCATTAACTGTTCTCAGATCCTCTAAAGGGATGGTTGCGACATGTCTAGTACAACTGAAGAAACAGGCGATCATTTTCTTGGAAGTGCTTCGTGAACGAACAACTTTTGTGGGTTTCGGTTCATCTTGAAAGACCCAAACAGTGGATTGTTGCTTTGTTCCCGGTTCATATGAATAAATTCAAGTTTCGTTGTCTGTAATGATGTGGTATACGGATTTTGCAGTGCGTAGGTTGATTTTTTTTAGCATTCTCTTACACCAATCAACACGAGCATTTTTGAGCTTTGGTCAAATTATGCGGAATCCATCGGGAACAGATCTTTTTCACAGCTAAATGTTCATGCAAAATCGAATATGTTGCAGTCTGCGACATGCCAAAGGATGCCTCTATCTCACGGTAAGTCACATGCCGATCTTCTTCAATCATTTTGCGCGTAGTATCGATGTTTCTTTTGAATCACAACCGATTTAGGTCTACCTTCACGAAATTCATCACTGACGGACGCACGACCACGACGAAATTCTGCAAACCAATTGTAAACAGTCTTTTCTGATGGTGCTTCATTACCAAAAGTTGAACGAAGCGAATCTATGCATCGTTGTTGAGTTAGGCCTTTGCTAAAATCCTAAAAAATCATCCAACGAAACTCTTCACAAGTAATATCCATTTTTTCACAATCTTTTTTTTTAACTCTCACTGTCAACAAACTATTCAGTCAATTGCTAAAGCTGCCACTGATTTCACAATAAAAAATGTCAAATTTTACGAATATAGTAATGACACATTTCAATATTGCCATCTACTAGTCGTTTGTAAAAACATAAAAGGTAACCCTCGTAGTTAGAGATGGATCACGACTACTGATACGTCTCTTTAGTATGTCCCATGGCTGTTCTATGGGATTCATGTCTGGAGAACACCGGTCGATCACATTAATATTGTGTTCTTCCAATTATCTGGTCACAATCCTAGCCACACGAGGTCGGGCATTATCACGGATTAACATAAAATTGTCACAGATAATTGGGGCAAACGGTGTTACAGCCTCCGAAAGAACTTCTCCATTGTGCTTACTGCGTTCATTGCTCCATTTTAAATGATAATTAATTCAGTGCCTAGTTCCAAACTTTACCATCTCACACCATAGTTGCCTGTCGTAGAAAAGAAGCAGTTTTTCTTCAGGTTCATTCATTGAATCTTTCACCAAATCTTCTCCACACACGAATTCGACAATCTGTACTCCACAGACCAAATTGGCTATCCACTGCTGCACAGTTCAGTATACAGTAGAACCCCAATTATCAGAGCCCAGATTAGCCGAGTGTCCGTATTATCCGAGCCGAATCATAAAGATGTTTTTAATAATATAACATATATAATTCATTTGGTAGTATGCACTTGCTTTTGGATTTTCTGCAACACACTATAAACGCTATTTTGTATCTGTTGTACCTATCCAGTTGTTTAAAACGCATCGCGTCTTATACTTGCCATAAATCCTATACATGGACGTATCTGTCCTTTTATCCAAGGATTTGACTATTCGATCTAGCTCCGGTCCACATTACTTCCGATAATCGGGGTTCTACTGTATTATTATTTCCGATTCGTAAACCCTAACCTTCTTACCCGTTGTTGCCTTATAAATTGAGGCTCTCTAGATGACCTCTTTGGATTGAAACTATACTTTCGTGTTCTAACAGTTTCGAAACTTACAGCGACTTCTCGGGCATCTAAGAGTCCCATGGCTATCAGAAACTTGTTCCGAAAAACTGAGAAAGTCATAAATCATTCCGATTGTTTGTGGCCAATCTACTGTGATATCTACTTCCAGGCCTTCGGCCATATTTTGCAATTTCTCTATTGTGTACAATAGTGTCCGGATCGTTGCACGTCAACGAATCTGATATATCGTACGCTACGTCCACGTGTCAAAAACTGTGGCTTTTATAATGGATAAAAGCCACAGTCTTTGACACATCTTCATTAGAAAAATATCATATTTTAAATTAGGTAAATTAATTTATATTACTGTAAATTTGAACGTAAAAATAACGTTGATTGCAATGAAATAAATTATCACTGGAATTCAATGGAATGGCCCAAAATTATAATTTTCTTTTAAAAGAGCGCGCTTTGTTGCTTGCATCAAAAAACATCGTAGCCTTACGCCTCATTCATAGCTCATATTTTAATAGATAATGCTTAATTCATAGTGCATAATGTTAATGCATAATGTTAGTGGATAAGCACAAACGTACCATTTTCTGCTACGTATTTAATAGAAAAATCGATCTAGCTGCCATCTATACGCAATAGAAATTACTAAACAATTTATAATAAAAATGTATTGTTATTAAATATATGTATTGTTTTTTTATTAAATGTATTTCTAAAAAGAACCAAAATAATATTTATTAAGTTAATTATTAATTATAATGTTCCTGAAGCTACTCGCTCGAACCTAACTTTTTGATTTCACAAGAAAAAGTTAACTTTTGTTTCCACCCTATTTCCTATAAGTGTTGGTCTAAAAATCGGAAAAAAAATCTCAATAATGTACATTGATGGAAACCAAAATAGTTCAGAAGGAATTTTTGTCAGATTAATTTTTTTATTGTTGAAAAAATACTTATTTTATTTAAAAAGTTTATGCAGTATTTTAAATAAAAGCTCTTAGTACATAAAATAACAAACGATAAATTATTTTCAAAATATTGTTTATAATGACTTGATTAAAAATTATGTTCCACACATATAGCATGCTGCTTTAACTTGGATACCAAATACCTGAGAAACACTGAAATATGTGAAAATTCACACTTCACATCCATTTTTTGTATAATATATTCGTCTATTTTGAAATTTATCACTGTATACCTACAAAACCCTGAAATGTGTAAAAATTCTCACTTCGCATCTCTTTTTCAATATTAGTTTCAACATTTTTCCTATTATATCAAGCTGCATCCACAGGTCTTATTCGAATTTAAAGTATGATATATTCCTTCATTTTGACAGTTTTCAGTGTTTTAATGTTAATGTTAATGTTATAAATTTGAAGTATACAAACATTTAAAATTATGCGTTAAATAGTTCCTTACGCTTATGCACTAAACTGGAGCTGTGAATGGTTATACGGATTTGTGTCTAACATTTTTACGCGTTAGCATTAACACTATGAATTAAGTACTATCTATTAAAACATGAGCTATGAATGGTACTTTACTTTGCAGACAGAGATTCATTTCATTGATCTTCGATAAAAATCTACTAAATATGAATATTAGCCAAACTAAAATTGTGGTCCATTAAAAATGATCGTACTTTATTCGTATTTCGAACAAACAAGACAATACTTTTTCTCGAGACAGGCACCTCACATCAGTGTGAAGAAATAAGGACTTGCTAAGACTCCTCATGTCATCACACGAAATTTTAAATAACCTAGACTTCAAGGCTGGGACTATATAATTAATTAGTACACGGCTTCATCCAGAACTTTTCTAAGAAAGGAAGACATTTTTAGGCAAGTGCTTGTCGATGGAATACGCAGACTGCTGCTACACTCCTTCATTTTTTCTTTTATTCTAGTAATAACTCCGGCAGTATGCCCAATCACACTGCCTCTGCGTTATTTGTGCACACATAAACGCAATTGTCTCATGGAATCCCATTTACGGTGAACAATGTGTCCAAGAAATAATTTTTTTCGGCGCCGATTGGGTACGACAGAAGCGGCTTGCAAAAAAACAGGACCTCCCAGAAAGACTCTGAGCTCTGATAGCGCACGAATACCATCAAAATATCCAATCCCGTGACATCAGTTGATTCATCCATTTGGAGAGAAAACTTAGTGCATTTGATTCGAAAAATCAAAGTTTCTTTCACATCATTTGATGAGTCCCCCAAATCCTTGTGCAACAGTGTTAATTGATAAAGGCACATACGTAATCAGTTTCGGCGGTTTTATCAAGCATACGCTTAACGATGTCGCTTATGTCGAGTACAGTTTGTGAAACCCTGCTTTAAGGTATGTAGAAATTTAAAGATCGACGTCTTGTATAGTCATTTTTAGGGTTTTGTAGGTATGACCAAAAAACCCTTATACCGTCATTTTGTCGTCTGTCTGTCTGTCTGTTCGGTAAAAATTGTAGCCAAACGGCTAAAGCTAGAGAGTTGAAATTTGGCATGCTTATACAACTCTTTGACCCGCACATAGGAAAAATACTAAAACATCTAAAAAACATATCCCCCGAAAAATATAAACAAATATGTGCTCATCGAAAAAAAAAATATTTTTTTAAAATTCTGAGTAGGATATCAAATGAAAGCCCTTGGTACGTGGATTAACGATCAATTTTTTATTTTTGCAAAATAAATTATTTTGAAGCGATTTTTGCAAAAAAATTTCTCCCACACCCTGTAGCCCAGATGGTTAAAACTAAAAATCTGAAAAAATTCTAAGTAATGTACATTGGTGTGAACCGAAATAGTACAACAGGAATTTTTGATCAGATTATGTTTTTGGAAAAAAAGCATTTTTTGTGTTTTTTTGCTAATAATGTTGAAAACTTATAGTTATATAACACACTAAACTGTAACTTGTATCTTGGTGCAATGGTTACGGTACTAGCGTTCTGCCCAAGAAAATGAGTTCGAATCCCACAAGAAGAGACAATATTATTTTTTATTTTATTTTTTTTGCATTTTTAAGTTGTTTAAATTATTTTTTCAAAAATCTAGTTATATTTTGGCAAATGTTGCATTTAATTTTTAAAAGCGTAAATTTAATAACCAGTGGAAATTGTTGAAATTATAATTTAATTCTGTTTGAATGTACACGAAATCAAAGGGAGGAGCTATGACTAGAAACAACCAATGAAGCCATAGGCGCAATTTTCAAAATCTTAATGAACCTTGCTATATAAAAAAAATACTGCACATATTAAGAAACCTAAATAATGGCACTCGAATTAAAATTAATATAAAAAAAATATTTTAACATAAAATTTGTTTTTAAAGCTCTTAGATTAAGAGATGATAAATTATTTTTAAAATATTGTTCATTTTACAGTGAATACAACAAAGCAAAATATGTCCTACACACTCAGCATTCCGCCTTCACTTAATATTTTTAGATTATATATCTATCTAAGAGGAATTTTTTCAAAATTTTATTGAACCTTGCTATATAAAAAAAAATACTGCAAAAAATTAAAATTAACAAAAAAAAAATATTTTAACATAAAATTTGTTTTGGCATTCCAAATAATCATTATTCACTTACTAAATACCTGCGAAACCCTGAAATGTGTGAAAATTCACACTTCACATAAATTTTTATTTTAACTGACGACGCACGCTGTAGTCGAAACATTGTTATAACAATGCATTTCATTATAACCTGTGTAGTCTGTTATGATAATCAAACTATAAACAATATCTACATAAGATATTATACAGGGTGCAACAATATAGAGAGAACTCGATTTTTCTGCATAAAAAAATAGGAGATTGTAGTTCTAAAACTGTTTATCTGATTCTGTTGTTTAGCTCTTGTACTATAGGGATTTGCAGCTAAGCACCCTACCATCTGGTGAGCGTTTCATGAACTTGTGTACATCAGATAACATTTCGTTTTGTGTATTGGTTTTGTATGAAGTTTGTTTTTAAAGTTTTATTATAATCATTGAAAAATGTATACATATACATTTGTTGTGTGCCTATGTGCAATTCATTGAAAAGAAGAAACCCGGAAATATCGTTTCATTTGTTTCCACTAATATCAGACACCGTACGGTTCTAAACAAAATTGGGAAAGCAAGAGGTTAGGAATCGACGCGATGTTTAGATAAACAATTTAAAAATTAGAAAAAAAGTGAGCCCTTATATCAAAGTTTGCTCATTACATTTTAATGATAGTGACTACAAAAAATATTTTCAATTTTGTATTTATTATCGCATATCTTGAAAATTCCTGTTATTGTGTGTGGGTTTGTAATGCACAAGTCTGTAGGCATAATGCATAAATCTTTATGAACTCTCTGTTTTTTTCAGTGACTCCACACAATATTATATGCCCAGCATTGTAGATTTCTACCCCTTGGTAAACAACACGGGAATTATTATTTCCCTAAATATAGTTAAAATAATCGACAATGGAAAACCGCCATAACTTAAAACCAGATCACAAAATGTAGTATTTTAGATGTTTACAAGTAATGTCACTTCACAAAATCAGAAAATCCCAAACAATTATTTATTTTTTGTCGTTTTTTGATACACTTTTCGCTATTATTTACTAGTAAATGTCAAGAGGTATCTGATTTAGAATGGTTTCAAAAAAATCCGCGTGGCGCTACGATCTTAAAATTTTTCCCCTATACCCACTGGTGTTTCTTATAGACCAGGGCTGCCCAACCAGTCGATCGCGATCTACCGGTTGATCGCGGCGTGATTTTAAGTAGATCTTTAGTTTCTCGTGCTTCCATGCACTTAAAAATACATTTTATAAATATAAAGTAAAAATTAAAACAAGCTTCTCGCTAGCCTTCGTTCAAATGTCGTATTGAAATGTTTAATAAACGTTGTATGTAAACGTTATATAATAGATTCTTATTTTTTCAATAACTTCATTGCCATGGGGGTGACCAGCAAAGAAATTCAAATCAAAATTACTAACGATAAAACGCGCGAAAAGTAATTGTCCGCACAATCGATCACGTTTGCTTGAGTGAGATAAGTAACTGGCAAGATGATTTAGCCTGTCGCAATGTAATGTATAATTTTCCTGAATTTTCCATAACGAAGACTGGTGATCGCACATCAAAAAGCTACAAATTTTTAAAAATACACCGAAAAAAAACCTTATCTTAACATATCCTAACCAACAAAACTTAAAAACAAAGAACCATTTTCTAATCATTTGCATAAAATTCGTTGGCAATCAAGAGTAGCCTTGGAGGGCCTATGAAAAATCTTCATAAACATTTTTTTGTAAATTTCGTTTAGCGAATTAGGTTATTTTTACATGAAAAACAGCTTTAAAATTGCAATATGTAATAAATTTTTTCAAAATCTTCTTTCCGAAGGAGGACCCCCCTTCGGAAGGGTACTATATAACGTCCCCCCTCCCAGTGGTCTGCTACGCGTTCTGGTCTATCATGGTAACAATATATATAAAAAAAGTAGATCCCAAATACAAAAAGGTTGAACAGCTCTGTTATACTATTAAAACTATACTAGCGTCGGCGAATCAACGCAGTTACGTCACACGACGTAACAAACGACTATATTGTCTGGAACAATGCATTCGTTTGTTACTTCGTGTGACGTAACTGCATTGATTCGCCGACGCTAGTATAGTATATTGTTCACTTGAACTATTATCTCCGTACACAACAAAGAAAAATCGTAATCCTTCTATCTTGTTACATTCTGTATATAAATATTTCATCATTGGTGCGATAGACAAAATGATCCATTTGAAATCAAAAAAGATAGATGTCCTTTTTTTGTGGTTGACATGTGTTCCCAGAAGGGTTAATCTAAAAGTCTGAAAAAGTTCAAGAGGATTTTTTTTATCAAATTATGTTTAGGAATTTAGATTTTTTTGTATTGACAAAATTTAATTGTTGTTCAAAATACGTGACAATATGTTAATATTATTGCTATTTTGTAATCGGATGTACTAATACAAAAAAAAAAACATTTTTTTTTTTATTGTATCTCGATTTTTTATAGTCGATATCCAGAAATCGAATTGAGATAAGAGATTGTCACTCTACTGTGAAGAAACCACAGAAACGAAGTAAACAAAGCAAGTAAAGTGACGTAAGTCGTGATCAGGGTGACCAGGTCTCAGGGTTTCACCCGGACTCTCACGGTTTCCGGCTGGAGTCTTAGGGCTCCAGGTTTTGTTATAAAATCTCCGAGTTTGTAGTTTGGCGGTGAGGACCTTTTTTTCTCATCCCTTTCATTTTGGAGGTAAAGACTTTTTTTTTGCTCATCACTGGTATTTTTTGGAGGTGAGCAAAATTGTATAAAATATACTGTATTTCCATTTTTTTTTTTTTTTCATTCTTAGGGTTTACTTCAACTGAAATCTTGTCACCCTGGTCCTGATAGACTTTCTTATCCGAGTTAGTAGAAAATACACTAGAACTATAATATGCATTGTTTATACGATAACGCATGACATTCATATAAGCTGATCTTAAACGTGAATTGGAAAGGTATAATTATTTTGTTGTCTACAAACTGATTAACTGGATTTATTAACTTTAGGCGCAAGCGGTAGAATCTAAATTTACTATCTTCCTGTTTTTATAAACCTGTTATTTGCGCAAATATATTTTTTACAAGATTTAATTAAATTATTTAAATATTTGAGTTTAAATGATTGAATTTATGGTAAATATTATAAGATTTACTCATTTTAAAATATGGTAAAATTACAAACGGCTACAACTACACTTGTATTTCATCTTTATTTATACAGTCGCCCTTAGATGTTCACGAGGAGTATCCGCGAATAATCCTAACCGTAAAATTTAGTTTCGTCGAAATATATATATCGCAGGAATAATATGACAAAGATAAGAAATATGTACTGGACTTACTATCAGAGCCGTAGCAACGCGCTGGCATCGGGGCAAGTGCCAGGAGCGTGAAATCTGAGGGGCGCCATCGTGCCTTTTGTTTTTGGTCATTACTCGTACTTGCGTTTTAGAAGTGAACCTTTTTTTGGTAATTACTTTTTATTTTAGAAGTTAGGACGTTTTTGTTTTTTGTCATCACTATTATTTTAGAAATGAAGACCTTTTTTGATTATCACTTGTATTTTAGAAATAACGAGTCAGTTTTTTTCAAGTCATCACTTGTATTTTCATCTGTCTATTAAAGTAAAAATGATGTCCTCCTTAAATAAAATGAAAAAAGATAAAAAAGACGCTGTCTTAGGTTAAATTAATTTACAAGTGTCTACTTAAAATATTTTCCGAGGGCGTTATTTTAAGTATTTGCCAAGGGCGCCAAAAACATTGCTATGTCTCTGCTTACTATGCTAATGTACATCTTATATGTACTATCTATTTGTATATATAAAATGCAACGTCTCTTTGTCGGTCTGTTTGTCAGTATGTGAGCTTTTCATTCGAAATCTGCTGATCCGATTTTCATGTGGTTGCTTTCTATCTGTAGCTACATTATCTGGTCAGGTTTTCGGATATGTTTTATTAAAATCGGTTCAGTAGTTTCAAAGTTATAATGATATTTGTGCATGCTGGTAAAACGAAATCCATGTTTTCCGTTCATATTTAGCGAATTGTCTTTCAGCGAGAAAATATGTTTTGTCGACGGTAACATAGGTTTCGTCAGCAGCAAAGTTGGTACACGATTTATACACTAATCAGAATTGAAAGAATTTTGAAAATCTGTTCAGTAGTTCCAAAGATATAATTATATTTGTGCACGCGGCTTTACGAAATCCATCTTTTAGGTTTATATTTAACGCATTACTCGAGAACTACTGATCTGATTTCCATGCGTTATTTTTTTCCTATCTATAGCTTTTTTACGATAATTGGTTCAGTAGTTCCAAAGTTATAATTAAATTTGTGAGCGCGGGTTAAATGAAATCCATGTTTTCCGTTCATATTTAACGCATTTTAATGAAATCATCAGCGACAACATAGGTTTCATCAGCGGCAAGATTGGTTCATGATTTATACTCATGAATTGACAGAATTTTAAACTCAGTTTAGAAGTAACAAACATATAATGATATTTTCGCGCAAGTGTATTACAAAATCTATATTTTCAGTTTATGTTTAATGCATTTTCTTGAAATTATCACTGACAACAAATAATTAATTAATGACAAAAAAATGAAAAATCGATCCAGTTGTTCCAAAGTTACGACAATTTTTTGGGTCAGTTTGGATCTCTCTCTTGTACTTACACGTCTGTCAAGATGGTTGTAGATGAGCTAGATGTCATTTACTATCCAGTTGAATTTCTGAATTTTCTTAACCCACTAGGATAAACCTCCTCAAGTTCTTATTTTGAATGTGGGTGCACCAATAATGTTGCAAAAGAAAATAAACCCGTCAAAATTATGTAATGGGACACGCTTACAGGTGAACAATTTAAGAGATTATGTAGTAGTATAGGTAACCATTATGGCTGGTTGCGGTACACGTGAAAAGGTGGTAACACCTCGAATACCGATGATTCCTACAATTTTGTTATATCAATTCAAACGCCTCCAATTTTCTGTTAAGGTTGAGAGCTGACGTTGATTTTTGGAGTCCATGCTTCTCGCATTGACAATTATATGCAACGTGTTCGCGTATCAATTCTAGCAATAACCTTTACCTGCTAGCGCCTAATTATTATTATTATTATTATTAAGATAAGAGCAGAAGCCAAGGGCTTGTTATGCTCAATATACATGACATATGTTATACTTACAAACTACTTAAATATTATTTTACAGTCTAAACAAATGTAACAAAAACAGTAAATTCAAAATTACAATAAAATTTAAATTATAATTATTATACTTAGATCTAACATTAAACAAATATTCAAAACTCAGGGGAAAAGGTAGCTTATCCTAGCTTTGAATGTGTTTATGGTTGGGGCAGACACAACTTCTTCTGGGAGAGAGTTCCACAAGTCGAAGACACGATTGCTTACGAAGAACTGCCTCGGCTGTCGTTTGTACTTCTCGTGTTTCAACTTGAGATGGTGACCGCGCAGTCTGTCATCAGTATTGAGATGGAACAGAGGTGACATACTGGTAGAAAACTTGTTTGTTGTAATCCTGTACATCTGGATTAAATCTCCACGTTTTCTGCGATCTACCAGAGGCTGAATGTTTAGAATTTTTAAGCGCTCTTCATATGCCATAAGACGGAGACTTCTTGGCAATCTGGTTGCGCGCCTCTGAACCCCTTCCAGGAGCTGAATATCCCTTTGTAAATAAGGCGACCAAACTACAAATGCAAATTCAAGAAGGGGTCGGATGTAGGATAGGTAGATTGTGCGAAATAGTGTGGGGGTGAGGTGGGGGAAGGATTTGAATATGAGATGAAGAATTTTGTTGGCTTTTTTTACAACTGTTATTACGTGAGGTGACCAGTCAAGAGTAGTTGTCACAGTTAGGCCGAGATCGACTACACAATCGACGTGCTGAATAGCGTGTCCGGCGATGCAATATGTATGCCTTGGATTTGTGGTGCCTAGGTGGAGTATATTGCATTTGGAGGTGTTTAGTGGTAAGAGCCACCTATTAGACCATTCGTAAATCGTACTGATATCAGCTTGTATGTGCGCTTGATTTTTAGATTTGTTGTATAATTTCAAATCATCGGCAAACATCTGATGCTCGGATACAAGATGGGCTACCAGATCAGAGACGAATAGTAAAAATAGAACTGGGCCGATCACACTGCCCTGGGGTACGCCGCTGGTAACGGGATAGCATCTCGAAAAGGACTTACTTATACGGACTTTAAAGGTTCTGTAGGAGAGGTAGGCGGTGATCCACTGTAGTAGTTTTCCGCGAATGCCATAATGGTCAAGCTTATTAAATAACCTTTGGAAAGCTACTCTGTCAAAAGCCTTGGAGAAATCAAAGTAAACGACATCTACGGGTTCTGAGTTGTCCAAATGTTGTGACCAGTAGTTTGTTGCAAGAAGCATATTTGATACAACTGATCGTCTAGGAATGAAGCCATGTTGTGAGTCCGGGATAACACGATTTTGAAGCAAAAACTTCATCAACTCGTCTACAATGATTTTCTCCATTATCTTTGCCGTAGTGGATACTAGGCTGATAGGTCGGTAGTTAGATGCTCGTAGTTTATCGCCATTTTTGTAGATGGGTACTATTATTGACATTAGCCAAGGTGCTGGTATTTTACCTGACTGAAGGGAGTGATTCATAATTATGGAGAGAGGGACGGCTAGGACATTATAACAATTTTTAAGGATGAAAGGGTGTATTTCGTCAGGGCCCGGAGCAGTTGTCACGCTTAGTTGCTTCAGTTTATCAGCTACATTTTCAGGAGTGAACGTAATATGTGCAATCGAGTCCACTAAAGGTGATCCATCCATGTTAGGCAAGTTACCCGGTGCTTCAGTAGTAAAATTTTTTAAAAACTGGCTAGCAAATACTTCGGCTACTTCAGTCTGATTAATACATAAACTGTTGGTGTTGTTGTGAATCAAGGGTATGGTGTTTTTGGTTTTAAGTTTTGACTTTGTATAAGCAAAGAAAGACTTTTGTCCTCGGGATAGAATTTCGATTTCGTAAGCTTCTCGTGCTTTCCTAGTTAGAGTCGTGGTTTTATTTGCCAGTTTTTTATATTCAGTGAAGTCGGTATCAGCCGTAGTTTCTTTATAGTGTCTCCACAGATGCCTCTTTCGAGATACTAGCTGTGCCAAATCCAGAGTCATCCAGGGTTTGCGAAAGTTTGTTCGGGCAGTGGTTAGAGGTGTATACCTGGATATATGCTTCTGGACTGTACTGCTGAAAGAAGACCATTGTTCGTCAATGTTTGGGTGGTTTAGCAGTGATTTCCAGCTGATACTAGTAAGTGCAGCTTCTATTTGTGATAAGTCAGCTTTCCATATATTAGATCTCTGAGTAAGTAGAGGACGATGTGTATTCGTAGGCACTTGTAGAGTTGCCAAGAGAGATACATGGTCGGAGATTCCTATCGGTGCTTCAAATTGTAGAGAAGTTAATAGGTTTGAATCCGAAAGCAGAATTAAATCAAGAGTTGAGGGGATTTGACCTTGGCGATATCTAGTAGGTTTCGTAATTATTTGTTCCAAGCTTGATGTTAGAATGGTGTTGACAAATAGGGAGTCAGCCTCGGGAGCAACTGGTATGTGCGTAAGTGGCCATTTTAGGGACGGGTAGTTGAAATCTCCAAAGACTATCAATCGGTGGTATTTTTCAGCCATATCATGGATAGTATCGCATAGTAGTCGGTCGCTGTCAATATCCGTTTTCGGTGGGCGATAGATGCAACCAATCAGAACACGAAAATTGAAGATCGTAATATCGAGCCATAGGTTGTCAATTCCCTGGATATTTGATGTTGAAGGCAGGATGTGTGTTTTTTGAAAAATCGACTTTTTGAGGTAAATACACACGCCGCCTCCCATCTTATTTAAACGATCAGATCTGTACAGAGTGTAACCTGGAATGTTTACAATGGAGTTTGGGATGTTGTTAGTTAGACAAGATTCTGATATTACTATTACTGAGTATGAATGGTTATTGATGTTTAGCATTAAATCGTCGAATTTTGCCGGGAGGGATGCGATGTTCGTGTAAAAAATCAGCAAATCAAGAAGATTTGTAGGATTATTTTCGAAACGATTGGGTATTAGGCTCCATAGTACATATCTCTGGAATACCTCGTTTATAACGTATAGTTATGTTATTCTCTCCATTTTCATTTCGACGTAATAGTTCTTCTCGTAAATTTTTAAGGTGAGTCAACTGTTTAGGGGTTTGATCGTTTTTAATTGAAACCTTACTGAAGTTAGTTTAGCCAAGAGCCCTTTTATTTCTGAGGATTGAACGAACCTGCGACTCAGATGATAGAGCTATTTTTAAGGGTCTAGATCTTCCATCGTTTCTTGGGTGGCCTAAGCGCCTTACCGATACGGGTGGGAGGTGTCCTGGGCCTTGCACAGCGTTCAGAATATCGGCTACAGAAGAAATGTCGCTTTTGTCACCAGCAGCCTGATTTTGTGTCTCAGGTAGGTTATACAAAACGATATTTTTCGAACGTTTCATTCTATCTAATGCCTCAGCTACAACTTCCTCGAACGAGGTTTGAGTTGGGATGTCAATTACCCTGGATAGAGAATTTTCAAGCGCTGTCAATCTTTCTTCGAATTTTTTCTCAAAATTCTGGAGTGTATTGGAGATAGACGATATTTTATCACTTAAATCGGAGCAATTATTGCAATATATTTTTAAAGATTTGAGTTTCATTCTAGTCAGTCTTGTTACGTCCTCCTTAGTAAGTCCAGCGCAGCTTGAGTGCATACGTAACTTGCACCCATCGCAGGTCACATTTGGCGTAGATTCGGTGACTTTTTCAGTGCAGTTTGGACAGTAAGTCATTGTGTAGCCGAGAGGGCGCCTGATAGGTATGCAAACTTAGACTCACAGGTGTATAGAGTGGACCTGATAGGTTATGCGGCTTATCAAGGGACACAGATAAGGAATGAAATTGCAAGTGTTGGTCGCTTACCAGGCTGAAGGTCGATACGGCTGAGGGCGATGACCCGGCAGGAGATGGATCTTCTATCACTTCTGGTACGCCAGTGGATGCTTCAAATTTAACCAGATTTTGGGAAAAATTTCAGTGGCACTAGTTGTACAGCTGTGGTGAATTTCAAAATTTTTCACTGCTTATGAACACGTCAAATTTGATAGATTGTCAGAAGACGAAAATATACGTTTGTACAGTACAAGAACAGATTTGAATGGTGAAAAGTTTTACCTAATGGTAAAACTAAAAACATTGTGTGTTAATTTCCAATAAAATGTAGGTCAATAATAACAAATCCTACTTATATATAAAAATCAATTTCTGTTTGATTGTTTGTTTGTCTTATCTTTATGCAAAGCCAAATGGATAGACCAATTTTCACCAAATTTAGTACAGGGGGGTAAAATAATCCGAGAAAGGTTTTAATAAGGGATCCAACTTTGCCCATGTCCCCCTAGGGAGCGTTATTGAGGGTAAACCATCAGTTTCGCACCCTCCGAGCAGTTTGAATTGATTACGTAGGCTAAACCTTAAGAAATATATTGACATAATGTAGACTAAAAATGTAGATTTTAACTAGATTTAAAAAAAAGAGGATATACCTATCATGCACCGATATCATGTATTGGCCAATTTTCTGTTTTTAAGCGTAATAGTTTTGTATTATTAAGTTAGTGGATACATAACATCAGACTTTTATAGTGATTTATCAATTATTTTAGAATAATAAATTAAAGTATTTCACACAGAATAATAAAATAATTTATATGATGCATCAAAAATTGATAATAATGGAGTTGTCATATAGTAAACAAATGCGCACACATGCACAGTAATGTTGAAAATTTTACATATAGTACATGTTTCTTTTTGGTGCAGAACTTCCATATATTAGGCGCTTTTCTTTTTCCACAACACTTAGCTTAGCTAAGTTAATCAAAGTCGTAAGAGCGATCCCTTTATAAAACTACAAAAGATTTTTTCCTCCTCCCTTACCCTTGCTAAGGCATTTTCGAACTTGTGAGCTTAGCTTACATTTTTACTTGTAAGAGGAAAGCACCTAATGCCAATAGTTGGCGCTGCTGGAGAATCCGTCGATACCATGTAGACCTATAGGTATAACCCAGTCAGGGCCGGCTCAAGGGTACGTGGCGCCCTGATGCAAAATTATGTCAGGCGCCCCAAAACAGAATATACATCTTTGGTATAGTTACAAAAAACATTGTTATAAAAAAATAACATATCGAAAGAAGCATTTTAGATTTTTATTTTTTCGCTAAATTTCCATGCATTAAGTGCTTTGCTGAAAGTGCCGCCCAGTAAAAAAAATAGTTTTTTTTTTCTAAATTTCCTTTTTTGCGCTCCCCCCTTTTACTAAAAGCCTGAAGTGCCACCCAGTAAAAAAAATATTTTTTTTCTAAATTTTCTTTTATGCCCCCCCCCCCTTACTGAAGCCTGAAGTGTTACCCAATAACAAAAGATATATTTTTTTTCTAAATTTCCTTGCATGGCGCCCGCTTTTACTAGAAGCCTGAAGTGCCGCCCAGTAAATAAAAGTAGTTTTTGCTAGATATAATTAAAGGTCATAATACTTATTACAAAAATGAATATTATATTAATTAAAGCTATTTTGATATTGTAATAGGCTATACATTTTTTTTTCGACTCGGCGCTCTTGATCGTGGTGCCCCTATGCGGCGCATCGCCTGCATACCGTCTTGAGCCGACCCTGAACCCAGTCGAGTTTTTAAACAGTATAATGGTGCTAGACTCCAAATATCATCTTTGAAGAACCATCCAGTGGCGCCGACTATATGAGGTGCAGGGTTTGCACTGCACATGGGAAGAATCCGGGTAATTTTTAATAAGTCAATAAAGGTCCATTTTTCGGCCGCGCATTTATTTTTGTACACAGCGCCGCAAACCCTAAGATCGGCCATGCTGACAGGTTGTGGTAGCGGGGAGAAATTATGCATACCAAGAATCTCATAGATTCCCTCTGATCTGTCATTCAATTTCCTATAAAAGTATGTTTTTCAATCACAATTAATAAATCACAAAGTCTTACGCTTCACTTGGCCGGTGTCGACTTGAGCGCTGAGAGTTTATTACATTGGCAACTGTGTGTGGCATTTTCCCCAATTAAGACAGTGGATTATGCCCTTGCTTAAATTATTTGTGGAAGAAGCACATTATTATAAAATGGAACAGTAAAATAAAAAAATCAGCTGTGATCACCACAGGACCGACCGCCATCACAAAGTATTTGTATAAAATACATTCTAGCAGCAGAGTAGAAATAACTTGGCCTAATATTTTCTAACAGAGATATTATTTATCATAACCATGGAAACGTTACATATAAGTATGAAAAAATAGATACTTATAAAAAATTTCGAAAATTTTTCAAAATTTTTTCGTTTTATCAAAAAATGTCTCAAATAAAAGTTATTAGTTATTGCATTTATAGCAACTTTTGTTAAATAAATTTTTAATAATTTAATTTTTTTTTTCGAAATATTTTTGTGTTGCTAAATATTCGCAAAAATCTTAAAATCGACACGAGTAAACTCCCATTTCTAGTCAACCGATTTTTACCAAAAGTTGATCAACTCGTGCACGGACAGACAGACTGACAGACGGACAGACATACGGACGGACGGACAGACAGACCGACAGACATCATGCTAAAAATAATCAAAACATTTTGTATGGCCCTCAATTCGTGGCGATCCATCGAAATCTCGAAATGTCAAAATCGGTATGATCACAATACCTGCCGGCGGTCGGTAAAAAATATACTTGGACCTTAGTAAAACGATTCGGACCAAACCTGATTAAAACCCATTCCGACATGGGCCTGGTTTAAAACCGCATTACGTATCAAGTCTTAATCTAGGGCACGCGAGCCAATGAGGACTAAAAAAAAAAATCACAGACTAATAACATAAAGAGTTGCCGTGGCTCCGTGGTAACACGGTTGTCTACGGAGCACAGGCACGCGAGTTCGAATCCCGCCTCCTTCTTCCGAAATTGTGCAGTCAGCTTTGAGGTCGACTCAGCCTCAAATATTTAATTTTTAAAATGAGTGCATGTTTATACAGGGATAATAGAATCGGTCGAAACATCACACTGGCCACGTGGCTTTCATATCTATGGCCGGAGTCTAAAAACGGAGAGCTTACCTTATCTTACCTTATTGTCAGTGTTGTAATTAGAGATGGGACTTTCGGCTCAGTTTGCGGAACCGGATCAGTGGAGGTCGTTCAGTTTGTTGAGCCGGTTCATTGATCCGGCTCAGTGATCCGGCTAAATAAACATGTTTCCGAGACACAGGTCGGTCGTTCGTTTGTTGGTAGAACGTCGCTTAGACCCGGCTCTTGCATTACATGAACTGTAAACATGTTTCTGAGACACAGGTCGGTCAGTTGTCGGTCGGTCGGTCGTTCGTTCATAGGTAGAACGTCGCTTAGCCCCGGCTCTTGCTGGTATGAACTGAAAACATGTTCCCGAGACACAGGTCGATCAGTTGTCGGTCGTTCGTTCAATACGGTTGTTGGTTTGCAATATTGTAGGTAGGTAAAACGTCGCTCAGCTGGCTCTTGCATTATATGAACAAGTTAAATAAATAAAAATCTATAGAAGTGATATGTATCTAACATTTTTGAAAAAAAAACAATTCACTTTTTGTAGCTACTGTATTTTAAATAGATGTGTTAAGTTTATGGCGATGTTTATTGCCCTTATAAATCGGACATCTGGGATTTGGGCAATTTTTTAATATTTTTATATAGGGTGCGTTTTGTTGTGTCTGTTATTCTGGTTTCGGTTTAATCAGAATAAGCGTTTTGTTGGGAAAATATTCTCATTCTATTCATTCTACTCATTCGATGATTTGAGGTCGAACGACTGGAATGAATAAGTGTGGTGGGGATGAAAAGTTATATGTATTTGAATGCAGTTGTTTTCATTTGGTTTTTAAATGTATTAGAATTAAATCTTGGTATTGCTGCTTCAAAATAATTTTCGCTTTTAGATATAATATATCCTAAATATATACCTATATAATTTTAATATAGTATTGTTAAATCTAAATTTAAAATGTGTGTAGGTACAATTCAATTATTCGTTCTCAGGGGCGCACACAAGGAGGGGTCCAAGGGGTCCGGACGCCCCCCCCCCCCGTACTGTGAGAAGTGAGGACTTTTTTTTTGTTCTTCACTTAAAATTTAGGAGGGAGGACCTTTTTCTTTTTGATCTTCACTTCACTTAAAATTTGAAATGAAATTTTGCCCTGTGTTTATAAAAATTATGTATAATTGGACCCCCCAAGCCAAAAATCTGTGTGCGCCCCTGTTCGTTCTAAAACATTACGTTCTAGAATATTTGCTTCAAAAAGTTTTTGTACTCTGAATTTATTATTTATATTATCCATTTAGGTAAAATATGTTCATTATTTGTTCTACAACCATATGACTTAACCTCCATGCAAATGTCATTCCATGTTTACTTCACGATCAGAATTGTCGTTTTCTTGCGCATCAGTTCTAGTACTTCTAACCAGCCACCAACAAAACGCACCCATTTTATGGTTGTAAGAAAATACAGACTAAGCCTATTAGTTTCAAATAAACTGCCCTACAAATTGATGACAAAATACACCCTATAATAATACATTACAAGCCGAGTTCTCGCGAAGTTCAACATGACATCGATCCAGATCCGGCTCACTCCGGTCACTGCTCTCAATCGCCCGACCAATCGTATCCTTGAAACTTGAAACTATACAGTGAGCCGTGAGCCGGCTCATTTCAATTTGGTGAACCGTGTAGTGACACTCAGTGTACTGAGCCGGCTCAGTGAGCCGGTTCGTTCATGAACAAGCCATCTCTAGTTGTAATGTATCTAGTTACAAATATTTAGGTTCAGTAAGTAGATACTTTTTCAAGTATTTAGATACAAATTAGATACTTTTTCAAATATGTATCTGTATCTAGATATTTAAATTTAAGTATCTTGTATCTGTATTTCAGATACTTTGATCGTTATATTATTTTTATACCATGAATCCGAGCTGATATAATAGTTTAATTATAAATTGTCCTTTTAAATATTTTATTTTTACTATAAACAAAATTCAGAAAACATTTGAAATTCTGACGTTTACAAATTAAATTTATTTTGAATGTCAAAAAAATATATATTCTCACTCGTTTTTCGTAGCTTTTGAATGGCTGTAAAAATAGTAGGCATTTAGGTTCCACAATAGTAGGTACCTACAACACTTAAGGAAAATGGATCATTATTAATGAAAACTAAGTTTTTGAATAACTATTGTTGCTATTTTGATGAGAAATATACTAAAAACATATGAAAAATATATCCACACAAGTGGTTTGGGAGTGGACCGTGGTTTTGTGAAGCCTTCGGCAACACAAATTAATGTCCTTCAAAAGTATCCAGTAATTGAAAATACAGTTTGATAATTTGTTTGATGTATTTCTTCACTTGAGGTCTGGCTCTAGTCCGCCTCACCCAAGGGCTGGCCATGCTAGTGTGGATATTAAGATCATTTCCTAATTGAAATCATTAAGATAAGTAGGTGTGTTTTCTAAAGGACGTAAAATTGAGGAAATTTTTAAACGTTCATATAAATTTAATTTGTAAGCGTGAGAATGTCAACTGAAATTTTGTTTATAAATTAAATTTGTAAGGAATGAGAAAAAAAATCACATATTTCTTATCAATAAATTTTTATTTGTGATCAAAAAGGATCGTGACAATACACGAATTCTACTTCAATTAGGGCTAAAATTTGATTGAAAGGGACATCCTCTTAACAAGAACTTAGCTGCGTATCTATAAGAGTAACATTTTTCTTATAGATAAGCAGCTCTTACGTCAGCACATATGGCTAACATAATACATACGTTATTTAGTACAAATTTATTCCATAGAATAGTGTTTTACCTTGAATTTAGTGGGATTTTTGTGACAATACCGATTAACATTCACTGTTTGTTTGGTAAAAAATATGGTATTTTAATTTTTCAGTGTTTTTTCAAAAGTATCTAGCTGTATCTACATACAAACATTTTTGGCATGTATCTGTATCTAGATATTTTTTATAATTCTGTATGTGTATCTGCTTCTAGATACAATTTTTCTTAGGTATCTGTATCTGTATCTAGATATTTTTTTAAATGTATCTAATAGATACATTTAAAAAAATAGCAATAAGTAGTGTTGTAATCAACAATGCTTATTGTTATTCACCCTCTATCGTATTTTATCACAAGGGACTCAGTACCCGGTACTGAATTTCAGAACAGACTTGTAGAATGATATTAAATTAATGAAATTTAGTATTTGTACTTCGAAGAATAGGAATCAGAAAATAAAATTGTAGAGAAAACAGTTTTTTCCATAAGAATATTATTACTAGTAAATATTAAACAATTTTAAACATCGCCCTTTAGTAACGTAACTGTCCACAGGAAGTGTCTTAGAATAGTGTGCGAGCTAATGACTGCTGCGCATTATTCCTTCATTTCCGATAATTTTTAAAACCTACGATCAAATTATAAACTGATATAAACATCAAACTTTGTGTTTGACAAAATTAGCAAGAGATAACATAAATGCATGAATGTGCATACACGCGATAGTGAGATGATACACGTACATCGAATACTAATAAGCAGAACTTCCGCTGGCGGCAGGTACGTTAAAATGGCGTAAATTTGAAAATGTAAAAGTTTTTCTTTTCCGGGTTCCAGTAATTTCCAGGTATCGAAAATATATTTCGTTACTAGATTTCTCCATTACGAAGTTTATTTACTCAAATACTAATTAACTATGTTGAAATTGTTGTTCCTCTTGCTTTGTGGTTATGGTAGTTGCATCTTTGGCAGTCCTGGATTATCCAATATCAATCAGCAATATGGGCCTATAGTACACATAGGCCTTAAGAGCCCTGAAAGGTCTTAATCCGGCACCTATCTTTGCCATTCTAGTTGGGTCCATTATTTCTATACTCTATTTCAAATTAGAAAAAAGTAATTAGTTAAGTTTATAGCGCTGCGAACCGAGTACGATTTACACAGGACAACTACAGTATAGCGGGAAATTTAAAATAAGTTACAACTAGGGCATGGACGTAGTAACAGGGTTAGCAAGTGTTTTTTAATTATTAACTTACGTTATTTATGCGACATAAATTCAGTATAATAGGAAAATTGGAAAAGTCAAAAAAATGTTAATTATTTAAAATTATGTATTATATAGTCTCATCGAGGCAGTCATAGCGTTCGGACGTGTTTCTCCGAGCTCTCTTATCAGTACTTAATTAGCAGATAATTAAGCACCTCATTAATTATCTAATCGGATTATTGTCACTGACCAAAACATAATTGGCTCATTGAAATAAAAATATTTATATCTGTACGCTTTTGCGTACAGATGTAATGGCTGAATCCAACGAAGCGCAAAACGCACAAATAGTGCAAAACGCGCAAAACTCCCAGAGTTCCACAATGGACGAAGACCCTTCGTGGACCCTAGTAGATTCGAGGAAAAGGTTAGCAAATCCACTATCACCTGAAACCAGACCTCAAGAAAAGCGAAACCGGCCAGCCACTACTGTTATACAAAATCGCTTCCAAACGCTGACCAATGTTCCAACAGAAGATGAGACTGTGGAAATTAAACCTCCACCAGTACTTATACCAGGTGTTACAAATTACCAAAATTTGACGGACCTTCTGGATACAGTTGCTAAAAGTGATTACAAGTGTAAACTTATTGGCAAAGACCAAGTGAAAGTGCAGTGTCAATCCTCAGACAGCTTCAGGAAAGTTGTCAACAAACTCCGTGAAGAGAAAACAGCGTTTCACACTTACCAATTGAAACAAGAACGGCGTTATAGAGTAGTTCTGCGCAATATTCACTACTCTGTTGACATTCTAGACCTTAAGGATGAAATACAAAAACACGGTCACACCGTAACGAACATCCATAATATCGAACATAGGGTCACTAGAACTCCACTATCTATGTTCTTTGTGGACTTGGCACCGGCGAGCAACAATAAAGAAGTGTACGATATAAAAACACTGTTGCACACCAGAGTTGTCTTTGAGCCCCCCCATACTAAACGACAAATTGTTCAGTGTATGAACAGCCAGAGGTACGGACACACAAAAACCTACTGCTTCCGGCCAGCAAGGTGTGTTAGGTGTGGAAAGAACCACGCAACAAAAGAATGCACTAAAGCAGCAGACGCTCCACCAACATGTGCCCTTTGCAGTGGCATACACACCGCCAACTATAAAGGTTGTACCGTCTACAAAGAGATGCAGAACCGGAAATATCCAACCTTGAGACCCAAGCAGGTAAATAATGCCCCACCCGCACCACGAAATAACTGGAGCCCTAGTCTGGGTCCATCCCCGTCCCTGGTGAAACCAGGAGTATCTTATAGCCAAATGGCACAAGCAGCCAGTCAGCAAAGGCAAGATGAAAACAACTCTCTCCAAAATACTACCCATCCCACCCCACCAAGCAACAAGCTAGAAAGCATGATGATAACTCTCATGCAGCGGATGGATACAATATTAAACTTGTTAACAACCCTAGTGTCTAAAATTGCCTAATGGAGCTTTCACTTAAAGTTGCATTATGGAATGCCAATGGCTTGGCTCTGCATAGCCAAGAGTTAAAATTCTTCATCTACAATCATGATCTGGATGTTATATTAATATCGGAAACACATTTTACAAGTAAGTCGTACTTCAATTTGGCGCAGTATTCAATCTATGCAACTAACCATCCAGATGGGAATGCCCATGGAGGAACAGCAATAATTGTAAGAAATAAAATAAAACATTATGAACTGGCAAAATATGACAAAAATTATCTTCAAGCAACCAGCATCATGATTGACGATGTAAGAGGTCCTTTTGCTATATCAGCAGTATATTGTCCTCCTAAACACAATATCACCGCAGAACATTTCCAAGATTTCTTTGATAGCCTGAGTAATAGATTTATAGCAGGCGGTGATTACAATGCTAAACACAACCATTGGGGTTCAAGAGTGATAACGCCACGCGGTCGTCAGTTATTGAAAACTATAAATCAAAATAATTTTTCTCACTTATCCACTGGCGAACCCACTTACTGGCCAACCGATAGGAAAAAAATACCCGATTTGTTAGATTTTTGTGTGGTCAAAGGTATAGCCCAATCATACTTAAACGCAAAATCTTGCTTCGATCTTTCATCTGATCACTCTCCTGTCCTTGTTTCCTACACTGCTAATTGCCAAAAAGCTGAAAAACTGCCAAGTTTGTTTAACCATCAGACAAACTGGGAAAAATTAGAGATATTTTAAACGACAAACTTAATCTAAATATGCCCTTAAAATCAAATTTAGATATTGACGAAGCAGTAGAACATTTGACATCCCTAATTCAAAAAGCTTCATGGACCGCAACTCCCGATATTGAAATTAAAGCAAGCACTAACTATTATCCTGAAGAAATCAAAAGAGCAATAGCGAATAAACGCAAACTTAGAAGAATATGGCAAAATAACAGGACACCTGTAAATAAAACCATATTAAATAAAGCTACGTCAGAATTAAAACGCATGATGTGGGAAACGAAAAATGAATTCTTTTCAAAATATCTTGAAAATTTGTCTGCTACTAAAAGTACTGATTATTCTCTTTGGAAAGCCACAAAAAAGCTAAAAAGACCTAAATTAACTATACCACCAATCAGAAAAGATGACGGTTGTTGGGCCAGAAGCGATAGAGAAAAGGCTGATACTTTTGCACAGCACCTGACAAAAGTATTCACACCCCTCCCCAGAGAAATTTCACCAGTAGAAGAAAAAGACATTCTTGAATATCTTGATACTCCATTACAACTATCCCCACAAATCAAACCAGTTAAAAGTAAAGAAATAAAAAAGCTTATATTCCAACAGTTAGATCCAAAGAAAGCTCCTGGATATGATCTCATAACAGGTAAAGTTCTCCGAGAATTGCCAAATCAGGGTTTTAAATTAATTACTATGATTTTTAACGCCATTTTTCGAACTGGGTACTTTCCAACACAGTGGAAACTTGCTCATATTATCCTCGTACCGAAGCTGGCCAAATCTCCGGAACTAGTTGCATCTTATAGACCTATTAGCCTTCTGCCAATTATGTCAAAATTATTTGAAAAAACACTACTTAAAAGGCTTCAACCGGTATTACATAAAAACGATTTAATACCAGACCACCAGTTCGGTTTCAGAAACAAACACGGTACAGTCGAGCAAGTACATCGGGTGGTTAGCATTATAAACGAAGCCCTTGAAACCAAAAAATATTGCTCATCAGCGTTTCTCGATATTTCTCAAGCCTTTGATAAAGTATGGCACATTGGGTTGCTATACAAACTTAAAAAGTACCTACCTGATACATATTATAGAATATTAAAATCGTATCTCTCTGAAAGACACTTTCAAGTAAAGTTTAGAAGTGAGCTTAGTAACCTCACCCCTATATTATCAGGTGTGCCCCAAGGAAGCGTACTCGGACCAATTCTTTATCTGATTTTCACTTCAGATTTGCCAGTGTCAAGTAAGACAATCATATCTACCTTCGCCGACGATACGGCAATACTTGCACTACACGAAAATCCAGTCCAAGCATCCCAATTCCTCCAAGAGTCCCTAAATGATACTCAAGCGTGGCTTAAAAGATGGAGAATTAAAGCTAATGAATCAAAATCTGTACACGTTACCTTTACTACCAAAAAAGAGACCTGCCCACCAGTCCAATTAAACAACCAAGATTTGCCAATCTCAGACTCCGCGAAATACCTCGGTATGCATTTAGACAAAAGACTTACATGGAAAGATCACATTTCTGCGAAAAGAAAACAATTAGCCTTAAAATTTAAGAGTTATTACTGGCTAATGGGGAAACATTCAAAACTTTCTTTGGATAACAAATTACTATTATATAAAGTAATTTTGAAACCAATCTGGACCTATGGTTTACAGCTTTGGGGTACTGCTAGTAAATCCAATATCAATAAAATTCAAAGATTCCAGTCGAAAACCCTACGGGCTATAACGAATGCACCTTGGTTTGTATCAAACGATATCATACACAGTGACCTCTTTATGCCAACAGTAACTGAAGAAATTTCACGATATAGCAAAAAATACATGAGTAGGTTGGAAAATCACCCCAACACTCTCGCGATATCACTCTTGGATAACAGTGAAGTTGTTAGGAGGTTACAAAGATACTCGCCGTTAGATTTAGTCGATAGGTTTTAGTTTGTTAAATCTTTAGTGTATAAGTTTATAGCCACGTTTATAATGGATACATAGCCCAGCCATAGCATAAAAACACAGTATACTGTTTGTTCTGTTTATTACAAACAGATGTTCAGTTCAGAGAAACCCTTGTGGAACCTATGGATATGTATATGCACTGGGTTGTGGAACTATTATAGACGAGGCCTAATTCTAAGCAATAATACAATTATATATTAAGTTACATTTAGGATATTGTTACTGAACAATAATCCACCCATGTTATACTACAATTAGTCAAACCATTTACTTATTGTTTGTATAAAACAGATTGTAAATATACTTGGAGATGAATAAAAAAAAAAAAAAAAAAAATGTATTATATATAAAAAGAGAGATTTAACAAAAAGAGTTTAAACAAAGCCATAAAACAAACAATATATCTTTAGAGCTAAAGTTTCTTATTTAAATATTCATTGTAATTAAAAATTAAAAATATATATGAACGTCTAAAAATTATATCAATATTTTTTTTTCTGGGCACTATCTGCTTGACTTACATTAGTATTTTGGCCTCACATTAGTCCTCTATCTTGATCTGTTAATTGTCAAGTGTCAAAAAATATTTATATGTCAGATAACCTAAAAAATATATAACTGCGTAAAAACAAATTACATGGAGAATTTTCTCCATAAAATCTACGCCAAGACTATAAATAAAAGTCTAAATATGTAAATAATAACAAAATATACGAAAAATATAAAATAAAATAAATAATATATATTTCCAATGTACGACACTGAACATCTGTCAACTTGGACTAAAAACAATATTTTAACATTGTAATAGAGATGGTATTCCAAACCAATCAGAAAGAAGGACAAACAGTTCCTATCTTCTTAAACACATTTTTCTAAGCTGACATAGAGCATACATGTTTCTTCGGGTTTAATTGGTATTACTTAATCATTTTGAAACAGAAATTCAAAATATCACAACACTCGAGAACAAGACGGTAGAAATTCAGAAAATCAAGTGAGGACACGGAGGTAGAAATTTAAAAACGGCTTGTGAAGACCGGGAGGGGGGATTCAAGTGAGGATCGGGGAATAGGGTTGCTACCTCTTCGTGTTCTGGTTTTAAATAAATTTAAATAAAAATCATGTGAGAACAGGGGGGGTAGAAATTCAAAAAATTCAACTGATGTCAGGGAGGTTGAAATACAAAAAATCAAATGAGGACGGACAAAACACTATTTAAACACGTAAAAAAATAATTAAAATGTAAATACCTAGATATTAGTGGGAGTAAAATAGGTGCGCGCCTTCTCCCTTGTACTACATAAAAATCGCATTTCGGAAATTATTTTTTTTGCTCATCTGGTTTTGCCAGATCATATTTCGCTTCCATATATTAGCCCGATGTCCACTGTTACTTTATAAAAGTATTACCCTTATTTCCAATTGTATTTTATTCTTTAGTGTTATTTTAACTCGCTGTTTCAGTAATTGAATTAGAAAACAACAATACGATAGTAAGGCCGATACTGACTTATTAGGTCGAAACTCGTACCAATGCTACTAAAACATATCAGCTACTGCGCACAACAGAGATGAAGACGCTTAAGACAATAATTCGGAAACCAAGACTAATGCAAAATTCAGGACATAATAAAATTTGCAAAAGGAAGAAGGGAATAATAGAATAACCATGTCATCGTAACGACCTCTTAATAACAAAAAAGAGATCGAGATAGACCCAAAAAGCGCTGGATGGAAAGTTAGGTTCATCATCCATATAAACGTCGTAACTGAGTTCGTAAAGAAAAAATGCCTATAGCCATTATAAAAGAAAAAGAAGAATATTCCCTACCTCCTAAGTGAGACATAGGGCAGACGCATATGAACTGGAGCATTATTTTAAATGATTATATAAAAAATTCCTAAAATAAATCGAGGGAGGTCTATATCCAGTTGCGGATAAATACAGGCTGTGAAAGAAGAAAGAAAGGTGAAGAAGAATTTTAAAAATGATAGTAGTATTTAACAATTTGACATTAAAATTCCTGACGGGCAAAAATTCTAGCTTCAATAATAATTCTGAGCACATACTGATTCATAGCAAGAAATTTCGGTTGATTGAAATTTCTTGCGATTCAGGTTTACAGTTTTTACATAATCATATGTGTCAGGTAACTATCGATAAATACATGATCTTGTTTAGTATACATGTTTGCAGTGCAAAGTAAAGGTGAGAATGTTAATAAATATATATGCCAGGCTCAAAGTGCGCCAGTGTTGTTAGAGTGACCGTCTAATCAACTTACCGGTATTCCTAAAAAAATAAAATAGAATTCGTTTAACATATTCTACATTCTTTATTGTAGAAAACAAGTTAATAATTGAATGATAATAAGAATTATTAAGTTCTAATAATTACAAAATATTAATAATAATAATAGTATATTGAAGTATATTGAAAAGTGTAAAAAGTGTATTAAAAATATGGTAAATATGTTTATAAAAGTTGTATATAAATACCATGCAAATATTGTGAATAATACTTTAATGCATTCAGGTGCGATTCTGTAATTTTCCGTAATTGTTCCGAAATATTTATAAAAAAATATTAGTACTTCAAATTTCATAATTTTAGCAATACTCTTCGAATAGTATTATTTTTACTCCAACCCAGATTAAACCAATTAACAAAGAAGAAACAAACCCATTTATCTCATTAAAAATAATATATCTAACCGTCTTAAAGAGTTTATAATTGTATTCCTTTTTAGAGTTCGTAGGTATGACCAAAAACCCTTATACCGTCACTCATGTGTCTGTCTGTCTCTTCGGTAGAATCTGTGCCTAAACGGCGAAACTTAGAGAGTTGAAATTTGGCATCCATATACAGTTCCTTGAGCCGCATATAGGAAAAATACTGAGACTTGAAATAAATTAATCGCGCAATATTTATACACAAGTAGCTATAAGAAAAAATAAAATTATCGTTCTGGAAGAGTGCATGGATTAACGAGAACAAGACGAATTTCACGCAATTTTCGCCAAAAATGTGTCCAAAAACTTTAGTTGCCGTAACACACGCCCTATTTCCCAAAGGGGAAGGTCTAAAAATCTGAAAAAAATCTCAATTGTGTATATTGGTGGCAATCTTTGATCAGATTAATTTTTCAATAAACATGACATTGTTTGTTCCGTTAAAAGTAATATAGTTTTTAAATTAATTGTGTGGTATCAAAATAAAGCTCTAAAAATGGATATTAAGGAACGAAAATTAGTAAAAGTTATTTATTTTAACACGATTTTGGCCAAAAATATGTTAATTTTTTTTTGTCTCACATGCTCTAACCTAGAGGGGTTATTTTAAAATTCTAAAAAAATCTAAATAATGCACATTGATATGAACCGGAATAGCTGAATAGGACAATTTGAATCAGATTTTTTTGTAAAGTTGAACTTACTTTCTCTACCCTTATGCGTCATCTAAAACAGATGTTAGTAATTCAAAATTAAAATATTACGTAGCTTTATAAAATGGATTTTATCAAATCAGGGGTCGCGATTTGTAAATAGGTCTCAAACTGTTTGCCATGGGTTTATTTTACAGATCATACAGATCTCGTGAAGATTCCGAAACATGTAGTGAATATTATAACTAGCCCCGAAGCAAAAATGTCTTCCATAAATAATGTTATGGAATCGCACTGTTGATTGCTTTTTAGTGATTAAAAAATAAAAATTTTAAAAATCTGTGCGCTATTTCTGTGGGTTTTAGATAGTTAATCTATTTTTATAGGGGTAAAGAAATAGCCTCTCCTAGGCTTTGTCTGTAAAAAATACACTTAGACATAGCCTGAAAGAGGTTAATTCAAATCCTGATATCTTCCGCTTCTAATTTAAACATGGACACCAAGATTACCAAGTGAAGAAAAGCAGAACCTCTGTATTTGTAAAATTCCACTTCTTGCCGGTAGGTGTCAGCAGTTATAATAATTTTAAAATAGTAAGCCATGTTTTTTATGAGGTTTTTAAAGAGTTGCCGAGGCACCGTGGTAAGACGGTTGTCTGCGAAGCACAGGGACACGGGTTTGAATCCCCCCACCTCCTTCGGATTTTTATCTTCCGAAATTGTGCAGTCAGCTCTAGGATCGACTCAGCCTCAAGTATTTAACAGGGATGAAATAACGTTTCAAATCGTTACGTTATTGTATAAGGTTATTTATTTTTTATTTCCGTTACATAAAGTTATAAATAACGTTAAAAAATTAATTATTATGTTATATAATGCTATATAACGTTACGTAAATAATTTTATATTACTTTATAAGAATAATTTTTAATTTGTAATTCTGCAATTACCTATATTAAGGAACTGTTTTGGTGGTGAATATCAAATTATACCTACTTGTCTTGTGTTTGAAAACTGTTTTTAGGAACTATAAAAGTGTCTACGAAAATGGAAACTTACTTGAAATCGCAATACATTTATTCTAATAAAAATAACTTTTTATGTACCGTTATATGTTATTATAACGTTATATAACGTTATAAAAATATCGCTACGTTATTGTATTAGAAATTGTAGTTGAATCGTTATTATAACGTTAACGGGTATCGTTACGTTACGTTATCCATCCCTGGTATTTAATACTTAAAATCAGTACCTGTATATACAGGGATAATAGGACCGGTTGAAATGTCACACTGACTACGTGGCTTTCACATCTATGGCCACCGGTCTAGAAACGGAGCTTACGTACCTCCTCTGCCCCTTGTACGCCTATCTAGGTGATGGAATCCTATTATTTTAATTTAAGGTTTGTCTTAGTTCTTACATTAATTTTATTGGGTACTAAGTGTAAGGTTTACATATATAACCTTACATTTGTAAACCTAATTTTTAGGGTTTTGTAGGTATGACCAAAAAACCCTTATACCGTCATTTTGTCGTCTGTCTGTCTGTCTGTTCGCTAAAACTTGTAGCCAAACGGCTAAACCTAGAGAGTTGAAATTTGGCATGCTTATACAACTCTTTGACCCGCACATAGGAAAATACTAAAACATCTAAAAAACATACCCCCCTAAAAATATAAACAAATATGTGCTCATCGAAAACTAATTTTTTTTTTAAATTCTGAGTAGGATGTCAAATGAAAGCCCTTAGTACGTGGATTAACGATCAAATTTTTATTTTTGCAAAATAAATTATTTTAATTGCGATTTTTGCCAAAATTGTGCAAAAAAAAATTTGTCCCACACCCTGTAGCCCAGATGGTTTAAACTAAAAATCTAAAAAAAGTAATGTATATTGGTGTGAACCGATATAGTACAACAGGAATTTTTGATCAGATTATGTTTTCGGAAAATAACGCATTTTTTGTGGTTTTTGGTTCACAAAGTACAAAAGTTATACCAATGTAAGACACTCACATACAAGGCGTGCGATAGCGTAACGGTTAGAGCACTGGTGTCGTAAGCTAAAATGCGCTGGAAACGAAGGGTTTCGAGTTCGAGTACGGAGTGAATTTTATTTTTTCTGTTTTTTTTTTGCATTTTTATTATGTTGAAATTATTTTGTCAAAATTCTAGTTATATTTAGACAAATGTTGCATTTAATTTTTAAGAGCGTAAATTTAATAACCAGTCTTATTATATGATTAACAGACGATAAATTATTTTAAAAATATCGTTCATTTTGCCGTGATTACTACAAAGTAAAATTTGTCCTACACACTCAGCATGCCGCCTTCACTTATTATATACCTGCAAAACTCTGAAAGGTGTGAACACTTCACATCAGTTTTTTAGTAATACCCTGCGTACACTTTAATGGTACTTCAAACATTGAAAAGAACTATTTAACTTAGAAACAAAGCCAGCGTAACTCATGGGCGACCGGGCAATTGCCCCGGGCCATTCACATGTTCGGGTCCTGCGCTCGTATAATATAAATAAATAAATAAATAAATAAATATTAATAGTTTCCCAACGCCTAGGTAGGCGTATAAGGAGCAGAGAAGGTAAGTTCTCCGTTACTAGCAGTAGCGGCTGGTGAGTAAAATATTTGGAGGGACACATTTTTTCCCATATATATCTATTAAAATATAGTTATACAAGAAAAAAGTAAATAAATAAAAAATACCTGAAAATATGTTCTGCAACTAGAAAAAGTGACAAATCTGGCACTTTTATTAAGATTTATGGTCAATATTATTATTATCATTTTTGTAGTTATTACTTCTATTATTATTATTATTATTATTATTAAAATTGCAATATTATTAGGACAATGCTTTGTAGTCAGAAACATAACATATTTGGTTATTAATTAAGCAGATACCTACACATATTCACATGTATTTAAATATTAGATTTAACCTTTTCGTTATGTTCTTTAATTGAACGTTTATACGCAGTATCAAGTTGAAATCGTATATTTACCGATCCCAGCATGGCAAATTTGACCGAATAATGCATATGTTTATGAGACACATTATGTTTAAGAACTTTATCTTTGAAATTTTTAATATCTTTAACACTATTTACTGTCCTTATTTCATATGCGTCTGATGAGCAAATCAAACACAGGAAACAAAAAAAAAAAACATTTTATTTATCACATCCACACAACCAACTTGTATTTAAATACTGTTTTTCACTAAACTTTCTATTAAATGTTCTATTTCCATTTTTATCCTGTTGGGAAATATTCAATTTTGGCCGATGAGGACCCATATTTTTACCGACCGCCAACATATATAAGGGAGGTATTTTGATCATACCGATTTCGAGATTTCAATGGATCTCCACGAATTGAGGTCCCTACATAACGTTTTGACTATTTTTAGCATGATGTCTGTCGGTCTGTCTGTCCGTCCGTCTGTCCATCTGTCCGTCCGTTTGTCCGTCCGTCCGCCTGTTTGTCTGTGTACACGTGTAGAGCAAATTCGGCTAAAAGGATTTTTATGAAACTTCATATTTAAACTTCTGCCTTCAATGGCACGAGTCGATCAACTTTTGGTAAAAATCGGTTGACTAAAAATGGGAGTTTACTCGTGTCGATTTTAAGATTTTTGCGAATATTTAGCAACAGAAAAATATTTCGAAAAAATTTATTTGACAAAAGTTGCTATAAATGCAATAACTAATAACTTTTATTTGAGATGTTTTTTGATGAAACGAAAAATATCGAAAAATTTGTCGTAAATTTTTGTAACATTTTTTTCAGTCTCAAATTTTCATACTTATATGTAACGTTTCCATGGTCATGATAAATAATATCTCTGTTAGAAAATATTAGGCCAAGTTATTTCTACTCTGCTGCTAGAATATATTTTATACAAGTACTTTATAATGGCGGTCGGTCCTGTGGTGACCACAGCTGATTTTTTATTAATAATTTTGTTTCATAGTTAAGCACGTTAGTTGTATTAAAATATACAGTATATTTTAATAAAACTAACGTGCTTCATTCGATTCATTTTCACGCTTAAGTACTTGTCACAAATCACAACGACCGAACTAAGCTACGGGACACCGGCCGTAATTCACTAATACATACAACACTAACCTTCGCCGCTGTTGCCGTTACTAGTAAATTTTTGCTAGACATGTAGATAAGAACATTAGATATTGCATGTGGCAACGCTGTATCTTGGGACACTCCGTGGAGTGTCCAACAACTGTTGCGGAAGGGGCCCTCGGAAGAGGTCCTTAGGTCCCAACCTCACACAGACCACGGACTAGCTCAGGAGCGGGGTCGTGATGCCTGATCTCGGCTTGAAGAGCCGCGACGTAACTAAAGCGTCTCTGAAATATAAAGTGGTGATGGGAGATGATAATGATGATTTTATAAAATAAAAGATCGATGGAAGTTAATTATTTATTACAAACATAAAATTTATAAGGCATTTATGATCACAGTTAAACAAACGGAAATAAAACAGATACAAGAATTGAACATACATAATGAGAAACACAACAATAGAGAATATAAGACAAGACAACAATGCAGAAATATATATATACAGTTTACGCTGGAGCTTTCAGAAGTCCAGATGTCTCCTCGTGAAGCGAGGAGGAATCTCGGGGTGTGGACTCTGAAGCGGACAGGAAGAAGAGGAATGTGATAGGAGAGGTTTGTGAACTGGGGGAGATGGCCACGCTGTCGTCGGTGTGGCGATAGTGTGCGCTGGAGACGAGAGCGGAGTATCCGTTATAGTCTCTCCCAGTAATTGAGTGATTTGGCGGCGTAAGTCCTGTAGGGTCTTCTCAGTCGGCGAGTTCGCGTTCGTTCTAATATAATAAAACGCCAATGGGGAATAGGGCGGTGTAGCGTGCGAGTTGTTATGTTGTTCCCGTCCTTCTGTTGATTTTCCGGGGGTTGGAGGCCGTGAAAATATAGAGGGGCGGCGTGATGTTGAGGGGGTTGACGGTGGCGTATCGGGACCGAAAAGCTCGGTGAAACGAGCCCGAATACGGCTTTTGCGAGTGGGGGCGGCAGCAGTCGACGGTCCTGGGGGCGGTCGGCTGATGTCGGCGGTGGTCTTACGAACAGCGCGTCGTGAGACTGCGTCACGCGTGTGACTTTTGGTGCTGGGGACGGCTGAGGGGCGGCGGACTTCAGGAAGTGCCGTCAGCGGCTCTGGTGATGGTGATGATGGCTTCGGTGTCGGCGGCGGCGCGATGAGACGTGCCCTGGGGTCGTTGGTGCGGTATAAATGGGGTTGAACGGACCGGGGGACGGCGACGTACGGTGTTGAGGTCTCCACCAGTCGGAGGCGGTGTCCGTAGATGGCCCTCGTAACGTATCGCGCGTATGCTTTCTTACCCCGTTTACGCGCCAGCGTTCAGCCGTGATGTTACTAGGCGGCGGCGGCGATGTCCGGGGGCGGCGGAATATAAGCGCGTGATTAGTTGAGGTACGTGGCGAACGATACGCACCGGTTGAACGCACAGCAACGAGCGTGGGTTCCGCGACGGTTGAAACGCACTTGTTGGTTTCACGAAGGTTGAAACGCACTGGTTGGTTTCGCGATGGTAGGATGGTTGCGAACCACCGGCGAAACGCACAGCAGAAAGCGTGGGTTTCGCGATGGTGGGATGGTTGAAAACCACCGGTGAAACGCACAGCAGAAAGCGTGGGTTTCGCGATGCCAGTGCGGTTGAAAACCACCGACGAAACTAACAACAAAAAGCGTGGGTTTCGTGGTGACGCGAAGGTTGAAAACCACCGACGAAACGCACAACAAAAAGCGTGGGTTTCGTGGTGACAGCGCGGTTGAAAACCACCGACGAAACGCACAATAAAAAGCGTGGGTTTCGTGGTGACGGCGCGGTTGAAAACCACCGACGAAACGCACAACAAAAATCGTGGGTTTCGTGGTGACGCGAAGGTTGAGAACCACCGACGAAACGCACAACAAAAAGCGTGGGTTTCGCAGTGGAACTGACGGCTGAAAACCACCGCAGCAAGCGTGATTTCAGTGTAATGCGATGATTGAAAAACACACAACAGAAAGCGTGAGTTTTTCAATAGAGCGAACTTTAATATTTGGAGATTTGTTTTTTAACGTAGAGATATTTTTGTTTTGAAGAGTGAATTTTGACGGTCGAAGGCTGAATTTGAACTGTGTATCATTGTAAAAATGACCCTTTTTAGGGTTTTGTAGGTATGACCAAAATACCCCTTATACCATCATTTTGTCGTCTGTCTGTCTGTCTGTCTGTCTGTCTGTCTGTTCGGTAAAAATTGTAGCCAAACGGCTAAACCTAGAGAGTTGAAATTTGGCATGCTTATACAACTCTTTGACCCGCACATAGGAAAAATACTAAAACATCTAAAAAACATATCCCTCTAAAAATATAAACAAATATGTGCTCATCGAAAAAAAATATATTTTTTTTAAATTCTGAGTAGGGTATCAAATTAAAGCCCTTAGTAGGTGGATTAACGATCAAAATTTCATTTTTGCAAAATAAATTATTTTGATGCTATTTTTGCCAAAATTGTGCAAAAAAAAATTTGTCCCACACCCTATAGCCCAGATGGTTTAAACTAAAAATCTGAAAAAATTCTAAGTAATGTACATTGGTGTGAACCGAAATAGTACAACAGGAATTTTTGATCAGATTATGTTTTCGGAAAATAACGCATTTTTTGTGTTTTTTGGTTGACGATGCATATAGCTTATACTCATATAACACGCTGAGTTATTAAGCGTGTGGTGGTCTAGAGGCTATGTTGCGCGCCAACTACACAGATTTTGTTATACACCACACAGGTTCGTTCCTGGCTTGTGGTGTCAATTTTTTTTTGTTTTTTTTTTTTAAATTTTATTTTGTTTAAATTAATTTGTTAAAATTCTAGTTATATCTTAGCAAATTTTGAATTTAGTTTTCAAGAGCGTAAATTTAATAACCAATTGGAATTATATTTTCATTCTATGTGTCATTTATACGAAACCAGAGGGGCGGAGCGTATGATTTAAGACAACCAATGAAAGCCATAGGCGCAATTTTCAAAATCTTAATAAACCTTGTTATATAAAAAAAATTCTGCACTTATTTAGAAACCTAAATAATGATATTAGGTATTCGAATTAAAATTAACAAAAAAATATTTTTACATAAAATTTATTTTTAAAGCTCTGACATTAACAGACGATAAATTATTTTAAAAACATCGTTCATTTTGCCGTGGTTACTACAAAGCAAAATTTGTCCTACACACTCAGCATGCCGCCTTCACTTATTATATACCTGCAAAACCCTGCAATGTGTGAAAATTCACACTTCACATCAATTTTTTTTTATATGATTTTTGGTGACGGAATGTGGTTTATGACTCTAGGGTTGTTTGTGATTGGTTGGAATTGATTAAAAACTAAGAATATTGATAAACATAATTGTATCGCGAATTATTTAGATTCGCGGTTATCACAAAATTGCTGAAGTCTCACGGAACCTGGCGATGTATGATATAAAAGGTAAAACTCGTGAGTGACGCGTGAAGTGACTTATAACGGCGAGGCTTGCTACGGCAACACAACGCTCGGAAGAGCGTTCCTGTCTTGATTTAAATTTTTTAAATCTAACATTTATATGAAAAATCTTTGAATAAGAAATAATAAAAATTAAAATATACAGATATATCTAGCTACTTTAATGCAATTTTAAAGAAGTATAAATAAAGTATTAAATTTAGCTTTTTTACTAAAAATTTTTAGGAGGTCACTGTCCCAGCGGCTCCCTGTCTCAGCCGCCACTGGTTACTAGACAGCCGGTCATAGATATGAAAGCCACGTGGTCAGTGTGACGTTTCAACTGGTCCTATTATCTCTGAATGCACAAGTTTATAAGTATTAAATACTTGAGGCTGAGTTGATCCCAGATCTATCTGCACAATATCGGAAGATAAAAATCCGAAGGAGGTGGGAGATAGCTCATACAATATACAAAACAAAATGTACAATACAAAATTTATTATTTCAAGATTAATGAAATACAGTCACATCTCATTTGGACAGGGCCTCGTAAAGTTTGTAGGGGGCTCTGCTTAGAAAGTAAAATTCTTAGAAGGTGATAATAAAACTATGTACAATGGCCCACCTTTAGTAAGCCTGCAGAGAATAGTTCACTCGCTTGGTCAATACTCGTTCAAAAATACAGTTCCATCAAAGTGTATCAATAACCCAAGAACAGTACAAGCGGCCTCCAGTCTTTTCATATTAGTTGTACATTTCACTTTTATGTTAAGACGACTAGTTCATAATGCCATTTATTTGCAATTAGCGAATTTAGTAACTTTCAAAAATGTCTTTCGAAAGTTGCAATATAAGTATCGACAGACCAGACTGAAGGGAAGTTATATTAAGGGTAGTAGAGTTAAGAGTAGTCAAGATAATTTAAATAGTAACTGCTGTTTGGCTGTTGCAAGTATCCAACAACAGACGAAGTAATGCTGAGTAAGTCAATATTGTAATTGTTTCCTTTGTATTTATAATTATTCGTTATTTACGTTTATTCGTTACTTTATTATTTTGTTTAATATATTCCGATAACTCAATTATGTACCTTTATTTAGTAGAACCATTATCGTTTATTTATGCGTAGAAATATGGCAAAATAAGAGGATCTTTTGCGTGACTTGCTTTGATAAAATAAGTGTGTTTCAAATGTTTTTTTTTTTTCTCAATCACATAGCTTCTGTTAGGTGTTAATAAGAAAATCACAATAATCCTCCACAGTGTCCTCGTCCAAGTTCTAAGTATCTCTATAAAACAATAAATACCCCTAAAAAACCCTTATTTTAAAAGATAAGACTTTTGACCTCGCATTAGTTAATATTAGTATACTTAAGTAGTATAAATTAAAGAGGCTTATCTCAGGCACACACCCAGATTTTGTTCTTGGGGGGGGGGGGGGGAAGCCTTTTTTTCTTAGTGTGCTCAGACTCCAATTTTTTTCGTGGGGAGGGGGCTTGTGTTTAATTACAAGAAAAATGTGTCCCTTAAGAATGTTTTTTTTATGATTAGGGGGGGGGTCAAGTTCATGCTCCCTGGTTGCGCGCCTGTCTAGTCTAATGCACTAATCAAATCAAAAGGGCCGGTGATAAGTTTGATTTTTCAAATGGCACCATGAATAAAAAGTATTATTATTTGATAAGAACAATAATTAACAAAAAAACATTTGTATAGGATTAGAAGTTTAAGATTGCAAAAATATTAGGAAAACAATTGAAGAGTGAAAATGGGAAAGGCTAAAAACATCATTTTTTTTAAGAATTTGGTTAAAGATTCCGGTTGGCCTTTTCAGGTTGGAAATAGTTTGAAATGGTTCTAATAAGTTGCGTACTGCATATCTGTGCTGTATATGTACCAGCCATTCTGATCTGCAGAAAAGTAAATGTTTTAATACTGAAAAATTTTGAAGTTGACACTTTCACCCTTTCCCATTTCCACTTTTCAATTGTTTTATGTTTAATATATTATGAACGCTTTTTAACAAAATAAGCGATAAAAACGATTCTGAAAATTATTATTATTGCTATTTTTATTAAATACGTGTGCAGTAAAACCGGCCTCCAACGCTTTTATATTAATTGTTAATTTCACGTTTCAGTATAAGTGACCAGTTCATTATAAGCGCATTATGTGGTTGCACATTTCTAATAGTCAAAATTGAAATTAAATTACTTGCCTTTAGGTAAAAATACCGTTAGTTTAAAATTAAGGATTATAACTTTCAAAAATTCCTTCCAAAATTTTCTGTAGAAGGGATAGACTAAGCAGTATACACAATATTTACAGACTACATAGATAGAACAGACTGCAGACCAACAGTGGTGGGATTATGACGAATAGAATTCTATTACTCGTAATCCCATCCCTGGCTCTCGATTTTACAGTTTAATTTTCATTTTCGACTGTTACAAGTTTCCAATCACGTAAGATGTAATGCTGAGTAAGTTATTTAATATTGTAATTGTTTTCTTTTGTATTTCATATTTTATTTTTCTTTGTTAACGTTTTTTATTTGTTATATCCTCGTTTTATTATTATTATTTTTAATGAAGAAGGAAGTTGTACGGGTTGCGGACAGTAATGAAAATCAATCAAATCAGCTGACAAGTTACGAATAAGATCTTATTCGAAACTTGTCAGCTGATTTGATTGGTTTTAATTACTGTCCGCAACCCGTACAACTTCCTTCTTCATATTTATCAACGGACACGACTATTCCACACACATTATTTTTAATAATAATATTTTCTTTGTAATATATTCCAATATCGGCTTTAACACGCAGGCCCATCTCGCGCGAATTTTCTGTAATGCTGCGTTTACAACCTCGAAATTAGAAAATAGAATTAGTACTTAGAATTAACGTAAATGTTTGATATACGTAACTGTACCTTATCGTTCACAACTTTCTAAATTAATACTTATACTTATAAATCAACATTTAGAGTTTGCTAACTACAAACCCTTACGTTAATTTATAATTGACGCATGCCCAGTATGCATTTGTCTTAACCTGAAAATTTCTATGACCATATTTTTTGTTTTTATCCATATCTATTTAATTTCTATGAGCTTATTATATAAATTTTCCCTCTATTTTAATTCTTTTCAAAACTATGAAATACTCAAAACCTTATTAGCAAATAAAAACAGCTGTCAAATGTCGATCATTAAAATAGAAATCGATAGAAATTTACCGATAAAACGCTGTCAGTGTCTTAATTTGCATTGTGAACACTAATAAATTTCTACGTACAAAGTTAATGTTAAGTACTAATTTAATATTAATTCTAATTTCTAATTTCGAGGTTGTGAACGCAGTATGAGTGTAAAAAAAAGTACACGGCAAAAGGTTGGAGTGTGTCTAGGCATGTAGACAATTCCTTGTGAACAACCTCTTGCGAGTTTGTTTAACACAACGCGCTTTACCACGTGACAATTTATACACCCATTCTGAAACAAATATGTTAAGTCTATTGGCAGTGTTAAAATTCAAGCTCAGTTTTGTTCTATTTTATAACACGCAAATCTGACCAGATTTCCAACATAACGTCGCTATTTATATATACATTTTGGTACAGAATAAGGGTATAGAAAAGTTACGGTTCATGAACCCAGCATGTTTATTGAAACAGCGGTATATTTCTAAAAACATCTTTTGTACCGTTAGCTATAGCAATAAAATAATATTCGTTTTGCAGCTGTGTAGTTCTGGGTAACACTACCCTTACAACGTGATAATTCTAAATTCTAATGCCGGGTTTACATTGGTAGAGTAAAGAGCTAGTAACTAGCGCAAGTACTAGGCGCTTTACTCTACTATCTTATTTTCAGGATAGTAGGTGTTCATACGCAATTGACATACATATCTTATTTTCTGGATAGTAAGTGTCAAAACACATTTGACATCTTCACTGTGATTTTGTAGTGAAATTATCTTTTTGCAAAAAATAGTTTATGAATGTGGATATACATCGTCGCCGGTGTGATGCCATTAAAGAAGTGGTATTTTGAATTACATCATTTCTTGTGTAGGAAATAATTGATTGCCGAAGTATTCGGTACAGAATATAAGCCTAAACAAAAATGGGTTAAAGAATGGATTGATAGAAGAACTACCCATGGCGCATCAGTACTTGTATTTCGTGAATTAGCCGTGGAAGATCAAAAAGAGTACAGACTGTGTTTAAGAATGACACCAGATGATTTTAATAGGCTATTAAATTTAGTTAGTCCATTAATACAACGAACTGATACACTAATAAGGGATGCGATTCCAGCAAAAATAAAATTGGAATTAACGCTTTATTTCCAAGCCACAGGAAATAGTTATTGTAGTCTACAACAGTGTTTCTCAACAGGTGGTCTGCGGACCACCAGTGGTCCCCAGAAAAATATAAGTGGTCCGCGAAAGTTTTTATATGTGTTTTTTGCAGTTTTATTTTTAATTTATTTTGCACATTTTTTATGTAAATAGTTTATATTTTGTTTATTTTCTGTAAACTTTCTGTGATTTTCTACAAATAAAATAAATGTGTTTAGTAGCACATTACATATAGTTGTTTTCATGCAAAAAATAAACCAACAATTATTATTAGTAGTCCGCGTTAGAAAATTATATATTATTCTGGTCCACGGTGCGTTTTTGGTCGAGAAACACTGGTCTACAACATCTTTTTCGTGTATCAAAGGCAGTTATTTTACAGATGATTTCAAAAATCATCAATTAATAAATCAATGTTACGCAATTTATGTAAATAAATTGTAACTTACATGATATGGGTTTTTTCTATTTGTTATGACAGGTTACCGCTTGCCGCCAATTTGAAATGAATCAATTTTGCGTAGTGGGGGAAAAGACAGTAGCTAGTAAATACGTCGACGAGCTAGCTGCTATCCTAGCCCAACTACTGGCAGCTAGTACTCTACTAGTCACAATGTCAACTGCTTACACAGGGATAGTAACTAGTTGCTAGTTACTTGCGCTAGTTACTAGCTCTTTTACTCTACCAATGTAAACCCATTGCATAACCATTGCGGAATATCGTACCTTTTGTATTGTTCTCCATTTAATCAGTGCCGGTTCGTGTAAATTTCTAATGGAGGTGCTGTAACAAGAAATATAATTGAGATTTTTTTTCCGGGAAAGTAAATCTATGTTGGTTAATTGTTAAACGCGAAGGTTTAATATATTATAGAAATTAACACGACCGTTTATTCACTAAATATTTATTCAATTAAATATACATTTCGAATGCTATGTATTCATCGTTAGTAAACATACTATATATAAAAAATTAAAACTATCCCTTATATATGAAAAAATCTACATTTTGAATTTTTATAACTTAATAAATATTGAGTAGGATTGGCCCTGTAGTAAAAATTAACCTGGAGGAAACTTGGGTTTTATGAGGTTTAACGAAATGTTATTTAAAGGGCTCAAATCGTTATTTATTAATGTGTTTTCATATTTTTTCATTTCTATAGACTCTAAAGCCGCATTCAGAGCTCTTAAATCAATAGACTGTAGATTACGGCTTGTAGTCTGTTGGTTGTCCTAACAAGTTTGTCATATGGTAACGCATTAAACCATTCAGACCTCTAAATTTAATACGTTGTTCTTTGTCGATTGTGGATAATTTTCTAAACTTATAGCTTGTGATTTGTTTTAATGAGACAGACATATAAACACATTGGCTATCACAGTCTATCAGTGACACCGTAGTTATCGTATGCCTTTGCATAATCTAACATAATGTCATCATTAACAAATCTTGCTCAAAATTACAAAGACGGACAGTAAATATGATTAATTTAGGTAATTAAGTTAGGTTTAGTTAGTTAAAATTTAAGACAACAGAATTATAAAAACGATAATGTATAGAATACATTTTACGAAGCCATGTAGTTGGGTTACACACAGATGTGTAACTATTCGTAACCCATTAATTTCTAACTGCTGTGAACGGTCCGTAGAACGTTAAAACAATGCATAAAAACATAACTTACAACGTGACAACGAACAGTCTACAACGTGTTAATTTAAAGAGCTCTGAATGCGGCTTAACATATCTAATTTTTTTGCGTTGCTTGGTTTAATCATTTTAGCATTATTTATATTGAAATTGTATCAAGTATTGTAGTTATGAAGTGCAAGAACAGACTTATCCCATAATTTATTTGTTACATATGTTCTAAATCCGGTAGTTACAGTATGTGATCTATATTCCTGAATTCAGAGCCGCAGTAAGGAAAACTTGCGCTAGGGGCAGAGCCGTGTTTTGGCGCCCTTAGCAAATAAAAAAAAGGTCCTCATCTCTCAAAATCCAAGTGACGAGCAAAAAAAAAAGGTCCTCACCTTTACAATGGCGCCCCTTAGTCAAGCCCGTCAGCGCCCTTTTCCTTAGTGCGCCCAGGGCCGTCGCCCCTCCACCCCCCACCCCCTTTCTGCGGCTCTTCCTGAATCCATAATTATTACATTCGATACTGTATATCCCATACTTTTCTAGACTGTTTACTTTGTCTAAAATATTACCCAGTAGATTATTAATTTTAATTTGTTGCTGAAGGCCGAAGTTAAATTGAATTTATTAAATAATTTTTTAATTTACATGCTGTATTGGGATGGTAGGTGGTTTCGCGGTAAGACGGTTGTCTACGGAGCACAGGAACGCGAGATTGAATCTCTCCACTTCCTTCGGATTTTTATTTTCCGATAATGGGTGCGTTTTGTTGATGGCTGGTTAGAAGTACTAGAAGTGATGCGCAAGAAAACGACAATTTTTATCGTGAAGTAAACATGGAATTACATTTGCATGGAGGTTAAGTCATATGGTCGTAGAATATCCAGACCCTAGACTGTGGCAGTGTTGCCAACACTTTGTGAAGAAAATTCCCACAGCAAGGTACAAAATTTCCTACTAACGGACAAAAATTCCCACAATGTAAAATTATGCAATTTTAAGTATAGCGCAACAAAGTGAATAGCAAAAAAAAGTCGCAACTATTTTGAAAGTTAAGAGGAAAAAATACGGTAATGAAAAAAATGAGTACAACACATTCTTTATTGGTATTGAGAACTGACACGCTCGAATACGCTGTCTGCTGGTCAAATATTGTACAAGACACTCTAGTACTGTTTGAACTTTTTACGTATGTTTTAGTGTTGAATTTTTGTTAGAATGTCGACAGAAGGTGTGAAGGTGTAAAAGCAGAATATATTGTAGTGTTTTTGGCTGTCATTCAAGGCAGGACAAAGTACATTGACAGCTGAGTACTAAAGCCAACAGCCATATTGCCTTGGACCAGAGCGCCGCTATCGGTAATGTCACTCCTCAATAAAGTGTGTGTGTGTCTTGTGAAAGTCTAGATGTCGGTGTCACACGAAATTTTGTGCAGTTAATATCTTTATCCCGGAAACTCAACCTAAAAACTAAAACTGCATTGAGAACTTTGTCGCCCATCCTGTTTCTTTTCTTTGTTTTGACGTCATTATTAATGAAAATATTACAACTAAATGTAAAGAAACAGGGGAAGTTCCAAAATATTGTATAAACAGTGTTACCATTAGAAAACACCTACACAGGGCTATATTACAAGTTATAAAAAAAGTTATACGACACAGAAATTTCATATATTTTTACCGACCGCCAACATAACATAAGGGAGGTATTGTGATAATACCGATTTTGACATTTCGATGGATCTCCACGAATTGAGGTCCCTACATAACGTTTTGACTATTTTTAGCATGATGTCTGTCGGTTCGTGTACACGTGCAGAGCAAATTCGGCTTAAAGGATTTTTATGAAACTTCATATTTAAGTTTCTAACATCAATGGCACAAATTTTCCAACTTTTGGTGAAAATCGGTTAACTAGAAATCGGAGTTTACTCGTGTCGGTTTTAAGATTTTTGCGAATATTTCACAACAGAAAAATATTTCGAAAAAATTTATTTAACAAAAGTTGCTGTAAAATCAAAAACTAACAACTTTTATTTGAGATATTTTTTGGTAAAGCAGCATAAATTAAACAAGTACTTTGTGAGTGCAGGCGGTCCTGTGGTGGCCATAGTTGATTTTTTTATTAATATCAGAGAAAATTCTGAAATTTCCCACGATTTTTAGATTTTTTATTTTTTTCCCCTTTTTCCCACAACACAAGAAATAGTGCCTATTTTTCCCTCATTTAACACTGGACTGTGGCTACGTGTGGAAACGAACGTATTTCATCTAAATAAATAGATAATCTAAATTCTAAATAATAAATGGAAGTGGAAAACTTGATATTTGAAGCAAATATTCTAGAACGAATAATTGAATTGTACATAGGTACATTTAACATACCTAAAAGTGAAAATTATTTTGAAGCAGTAATACCAAGATTTCAAACTAATACATTTAAAAACCAAATGAAAAAAACTATTCAAATATTACTTTTTATCCCCACCGCACTTATTCATTCCAGTCGTTCGAACTCAAATAATCGAATGAGTAGAATGAATAGAATGAGAATATTATCCCAAAAAAACGCGTATTCTGATTAAACCGAAACCAGAATTGGCACAACAAAACGCACCCACTGTAGGTGGGTTCGGGAAGCAAGCTCGGCGTGTTCCAAGTCACTCTGTTTAACTCCAGATCGTTCGAGAAAAGGCCTAAATGCGTATCCTCGAGAATTAAACAGAGTGACTCGGAACACTCCGAGCTTGCTTCCCGAACCCACTCTGTGCAGCCAGGTCTAGGGCGCCGCGACATATTTCATATTTTCGAAGAAAAACTATGACACTTTTTCTTTTTATTTAAATAATTTAAGACGCTTCAGTGTCCATAGAAGCTGAAGCGTTTTTAGCTTCTTTTAGCGTTTGTGTTTACATACATTTTGACAATATACATTCTTTTTTACACAGATTCTTTGTGTAATGAAATTGAGTATGTTTGTCATGGTGTTGTGCCATTTACGAGTACCAGTTTCATTATATTTGGGATGTTGTTTCTTAGTTTTTCTTGTAGGTATTTTGTGCAGTGTAGTACGATGTGTTCGACGGTGAGTGGTATGTTGCATGCGTCGCATGCTGGGTGGTGTGTTTTCTTGAATATGTGTTGATGGTAATAGGTTGTACCCAATTCTAAATCTTGTTAATGTGACGAGTGGTAGGATTACGACGAACAGAATTCTATCATTGCCTAACAATTTTGTAGAATAAATGGAATTTTATTACTCATAATCCTACCACTGGTATTTACTTCTGTGTGTAGGTGTCCGATCTTATCGTCAACACTACAGAAATGTGTTAAGTTTGCTGAGTTTGGCATTTCAGTACAGCCGCATAAGGCACTGAACTGCTCAAAAGGCGTCGTAACGGATCGTGACCTGGCGTACGTTACGGAGGAAGAGTTCGTGCAGGAAATGGCATCGCAAGGTGTCATTGAATGCAAGAAGCTCAACCCCCGGAACGGCAAGCCTTCGATCTCCATGGTGGTGTCCTTCGCTGGTACCAGGTGTCCAACATCGGTTAGGGTGGGGTATAACGTTTGTAACGTTCGCCCCTACTACCCAAACCCGATGCGATGCTACAAGTGTCAGCGTTATGGGCACACCTCAAGTCGTTGTGGTAAGCAGACCATCTGTGCCAACTGCGGACAGGATCAACATGAAGTTGAACCCTGTCCAAACGCGGCACACTGCGTGAACTGCAAAGGGGCGCATGCCTCTACTTCACGCCACTGCCCAACGTACTTGGAGGAGAAGGCAATACAGGTCATTAGAACGCAGGACAGGATACCGTATTTCGACGCCAAGAGGAAATACAAAGAAAGCGCGCCGGTTACTTTTGCGTGATCTTTCGCGCAAGTAGCTGCCAAGCGAACTGCAAGTGTGCAAACTCAGACAGAGATAGTGCCTCGTTCGACAACTGCAACACCTGTGACAGTTGCAACAAATACTAGTAGAGAAAAGGTGGTATTGGTCCCAGAGACCAAAATTCAGACCCCACAACCTGGGGGATCGGGTCTGAATAAATCCCCCTCCCCTAAAGGAGAACGCACTCAACCTCAGTTCTCCCAACCACCTAAGGAGAAGACCCCACAGTCTTCTCCACAAACGAGAAGCGATCAGAGAATGGTCGCTTCTACAAAGCCCTCATCAGTCACTCCTGAAAAGGAGACTGATAAGGGATCCGTTGGTTCTCACTGGATACCTGTGAGAACCAAACAATCAAAAAAGGAGTCCAGTGTGTCCATCAAAACACCTGGACTACCAAATGAAGGTGTAGCCGAGAAAATGGCTGTAGACCCGCAACCTAAGGGTAAACCAAAGATCATTAGGTTGCGGGGTAACTCCCCTAAGCAGAAATGAATGGTCCACTAATCCAGTGGAACTGTAACGGTGTATATCAGCGCTACGAAGAACTGCGACTTTTATTGTCAGATTTTGCGCCTTCGTGTGTTTGTCTGCAGGAAACAAACTTCAACGAAACCGACACATTCTCTCCTCGGGGATACTCCGTGTTTCGCACGGATTTCCTTACGGGGTTAAGAGCATGTGACGGCGTGGCAATTCTCGTTAGAGACACATTGTACCACGATCCTGTAGACATTGACACTGAGTTGCAGGTCGTAGCAGTTCGTGTTGCACTTCCCCTCCAGGTGACGATTTGTTCTATCTACCTTCCGCCTGGTGTTCGAACTGACATCCGAGATGTCGTGAACATCATCGATCAGCTCCCACCACCCTTCATACTACTAGGCGATTTTAACGCCTACAATGTGTGTTGGGGATCGGTGCGGAGCGATCGACGGGGACGTCACCTGGAAAATATGTTGAACGAATTGAATTTGAGCTTTCTGAACGACGGCAGACCCACGCACTTTTGTGCAGCAACGGGTACATTTAGTGCCATAGATCTTAGCGTCGTTTCAGGAGCCATCGCTCCGTTGTTCAAATGGGACGTGCATCACGACCTGTGCGGAAGTGATCACTTTCCAATCCTCTTAAGGCCTCTGTTCAATACTGTTACCGAATCCCGCTGGCCACAGTGGGTTCTTCGGAAAGCAGATTGGACCAAGTTCGCAGAATCATTCTCTCACGAGGATATTCCGAACTTGAGCGTAGACGAGGAGGTGAATCATTTCACGGATTCCATCACGAGCGCGGCTGAAAGCAGCATACCGCTGTCATCCACTCAGCCCCGTCGAGTTCCCGTTCCTTGGTGGAACGAGGAATGCGACTTGGCGCTACGTGAAAGGAGACACCTCTTCAATACATTCCGTCGTTGTCCAACAGAGGAAAACATGATAGCCTTCCAACGAGCGAAAGCTCATGCTAAGAGGATTGTGAAAGAAAGCAAGCGCGAATCATGGCGCAAATACGTATGCACCGTTACAGTTGCCACTCCAGTGGCCAAAGTTTGGGAGAAGGTCCGGAAAATCTCCGGTCTAAATACAGCTACAACCATTGCTGGTCTATCGGTAAATGGTAACGTAGTTACCTCAGCGGTCGAAATTGCTAACACTTTGGCATCTAATTTTGCGTTCAATTCTAGCTCTGAACATTATTCACCCGAGTTTTTAACTCGTAAAGCAGGCCTCGAATCTATACCTCTAAATTTCTTTTCTAGGAATGACGAGGTATACAATCTGCTTTTCTCTCGTGAAGAGCTAGATAGCGCGATGTCAAAGTGTAAGGATAGCTCTCCTGGTCCAGATGCGATACATTATCGTATGATTCGAAATCTTCCGGAATCATCAAAGTCTAGGCTTTTGAATGTCTATAATAGGATATGGACTGAGGGCAAGTGCCCGACCAAGTGGAAGGAATCTCATATAATTCCTATCCCCAAAGTCGGGAAAGATAAACACTTGCCCTCTAGCTATAGACCAATATCACTGACCAGTTGTCTCTGCAAGCTTATGGAGCGAATGATCAGCAAGCGTCTGATTTGGTTTTTAGAATCAAACGACTTGCTGGCCAACACACAGTGCGGCTTTCGCCGTCACCGCTCAACAGCAGATCATCTGGTCAGACTAGAGACAGCTATCAGGAATGCTTTCGTTGAAAACAAACACCTGGTAGCTGTGTTTTTCGATATTGAGAAAGCCTATGACACTGCATGGATTTATGGGATTCTCCGTACTCTGCATTCCTGGGGTCTCCGGGGACGCTTGATGTTCTTTATAAAAGACTTCATGTCGAACCGGCGCTTCAGGGTGCGGATCGGAAATACCTTGTCACAAATGTTCGCACTGGACAATGGGGTCCCACAGGGCTCCATACTGAGCGTTACGTTATTTTTAATTGCCATTAACGGTGCAGCTTCATGTATTCGATTACCTGTACAGAGTTCAATATTTGTCGACGACATTGGTATCTTTGTCGCCGGACAAAAGACTAGTACAATCGAACGTCAGCTTCAGCTGACTATCAATCGTCTCGATACATGGGCAACCGAAAATGGCTTTAAATTCTCGACCAGCAAAACTGTATGTGTCCATTTTAGTAGGAAAAGGGGTGTACATCCCAATCCTACACTCACACTAAATGGAGCACAGTTACCATTTGCCGATACTGCCAGATTTCTGGGTCTCGTTTTTGACAGTCGTCTAACTTGGCGGGCACATTTTTTGTCCGTCAAGAAAAAATGCCAAAAGTCGCTCAATTTGTTGCGGGTCCTCAGTCACAAGACATGGGGTGCAGACCGCACTGTCATGTTGCGTTTATATCGTTCTTTAGTGCGCTCTAAGCTGGACTATGGATGTCTAGCTTATGGGTCAGCTAAACACCAAGAGATACGAATTCTTGACACTGTACATCACACTGGGGTTAGATTGGCCACTGGTGCATTTCGCACCAGCCCAATACTAAGCCTGCTGTGTGAAGCAGGCGAACCGTCACTGTACAATCGTCGTAAAATTCTATCTCTGCGATATATGGCTGCACTTAGTGCCAAGCCAGATCATCCCGCGTATGACCCTATTCTACAAAATAGGCATACAGAGATTTATGACAGAAAACCAAGAGCCAATAGGCCTTTTGGTCTGAGAACTTTCGACATTTTGGGCGATATTGATTTTAATATGCCTGAAATGGCAAGTTTCGTTTTGTGTGCCGTTCCACCATGGACGCTGCCGCGTCCACTTGTGAACCTCACATTAACTAGGTTTGATAAAGATACTACGTTGCCTATCGAATACCAACATGAGTTACAAAGAACACTGGTCCCTAGGTTCGAGGATACTGTCATTTTTACTGACGGATCAAAATCCGGAACCAGGGTTGGGTGTGCGTTCGTTGTTTTGAATCCACGCCAACAGTTTCAGTACCGTCTGCACTCCATAACGAGTGTGTACACTGCTGAGCTGTACGCTATTTTCAAGGCCCTGTGTTTTGTTTCGTCAGAGCAAAGTCGGTCAAGTGTTATCTTGACGGACTCGCTGAGCGCTCTGAACAGTATCCAAGATCCAGATCCAGTACATCCTCTTGTACTAAAGATCCGGTTGCTACTCCACAACCTGAATGCTCAGAATGTGAGGGTAGAGCTGTTTTGGATACCGGGACATGTTGGTATTAAAGGCAACGAAGCGGCAGATGCAGCTGCAAAAGCCGCCTCTCACAGACCTATGATTGATGTGAGTTTCGTTTTTCCAGATGACGCAAAGAGTCATCTGACACATCTGGTTTTAGACATGTGGCAACATGAGTGGAGCCGCACACAGAACGTTAAGTTACGACAGATTAAGGGAGACGTTAAACCATGGGGTTCTTCCTGCAGGATTAACCGCAGGGAGGAAACCGCCATCACACGCCTCCGTATAGGTCACTGTTGGTGGACCCATGGACACCTCCTTCGAGGTGAAGAGTCCCCTGTCTGTGAGACGTGTAACACAGATTTGTCTGTGTTACACATTTTAACCGAATGTGTACAGTTCGAGGATGTCAGGGAGAGGTTAGGCCTGTGCTATGACCTGTCAGTTGCCTTAGGTGACGACAGAGTACTCATGGACAGGCTGATACTCTTCCTGAGAGAATCGAACTTACTATTTTATGTGTGAAGTCTTGCACCTTTTTTTTTTAATGTGTTTCTATTTATTGACTGTGATATTCGATGGTAATTGGCCCCTTTACAGCCTCTTACCATCACCCTGAGTCTGTTCAAATTTTCGAACAGACTTTTTATATTATTTATTTGTGTTTGTCAGTGCAAGACTTCTTTTATTGAGTATGCGTATTTTTAATGATTTTATTTATTTATTTATTTATTTATTTATTGTCTAAATTTTTATTTTTAATATATAGTCTAGTTATTTAGATGGGCTGCGTTAGGCGCAAATAGCCTTTGTTGCTGTGCGCCAAAAATTTCAACTAACTAACTAACATTAGGTAATTTCTCTTATATTTCTTAATTTGTTGGCAATGTTTATTGGTTCAATTGTCTATTATTCTTGCACTCTTCTTTGCTATTTTTATGTTATTTTGGTCTTCTTGTCCTATCAGTATTTTGTGTTCTTCATCTTGTATTGCTTGTTTTGCATTTTCGTCATGCACTTTTTCATGCCCTTTTATACCCAGAATGGGATCCACATAAGGGTGACTGTATTTTTGTAGTTTTTAATGCCATCGTGTTTGTTTTCTTGGCAATAAGTAACACTTTAAATGTCCTATTATTATTGAAATAGGTAGAAGAAGAAATTAAAAAAAAAAAATCACAAATTTACTCACTCAGCATTCTTGTGTTGTTGAACACTTGTACCTTATAAATTGAAATAACTAACTTTTTCGGCCTTGGTAGCGTAGAGGTAGCGATTTGTTTCTCATGCCAAAGGTCCCGGATTGGAATCCCGGTCAGCGCATGGATGTTTGTGAGCCAAAGAGTAATTGGGACTTAGGTCTTGTTCTGTGGTTAAAAAAAACTGATGTCTTGAAATTGGCTCTTGCACTGTTCTGCTCTTGTAAGACTTTTGACTATTACTATAACTGTTGAATATATTCCAATCCATTTACTTCAGTACTCATATCTTTGATCGGCAGTACTTTCGTACTGTCAGCGTCAAATATAATGTCACTATTTTCATCCGTTAACTTTGTTTTAAAACTACTAACATTAGTACCGTAATTACCAAATGGCTCAAAATGTTCACAATTATTTTTTAAACCAATACGTTTATCAATTTTATCTAAATTATTTGACACTATATTTGGTAACTCTACATTCGTTACTAATATTAGAGTGTTTTGATCTACATTCGTAACATTCTCAATTAAATCTAACCTTGATTGCTTTACTTTACTTGACGACTGTAATACATTAGGACAATTTCTTTTAAAATGGCCGTTTTCCCCACAATTAAAACACATAAGGTCTCTTATATCATATCTACATTTTTTACCTTTCTTCATAATATTTTTATTATTATTACTATTATTAAATTTGTTACTCGTCGAATATTTATTAAAATTTTGAATATTTTCATCAGACTGACTTTCTGGGCGCAATTTACACAATGCTTTTGAAACTTCTACCTCAATAACACTTTCTAAATTGAAATTTAATGAATTTACTGGATAATTCCTTATTTGATATTCTACATATTCTACTTGTTTTGCAAATTCGACTGCACTATCAAAGGTTTCTAATCTTTTAATCAATAAATCTTTCTTCAATTGTGGTAAAACGCCTTCAACAAATTGACTTAATAATCTTCTTTCAATTATTTGATCTATTATTACCTGTTTAAATTCTATTTCCGATCGTATAGATAATACCTAAATAAATACCTAATGTCCGCAATCGTAAAGCATAATCCTCAACCTTTTCGAAAACAGTCGCTCAGCAGTAAAACAATCTGGTATAGTACTTAATCTTTTTAATAACAATTTTTTAAATTCACTCCAATTTTCAGTCGTACTTAAAATTGGATGATTTTCCACAAAAAATCTTGCTTCGCCATCTAAATTAATTTTTGCCAACTCTTAACTTGTCAAAAGGATACTTAAAAATTTGGAAAATGTATTCTAAAGTTGATGTAAAATTTTCAACTGATTCACAGTTACCCGAAAAGCTAGGTAATCGGTCCCAGATACCTAATGTTTGCATTTTAAAAACGTGTCTTGTTTTCTGCTCTAAGACAATAAATTTAGATTAATAATACAAATTATCTTTATCTTGTATGGTAGCATAATAATGAGCGGCAAAACTACTGGTACTCGTATCCCAACCGCTGACAACCAGTTGTAAAAGTGCAAACCATTACGGAGTAAAGATAATAATTTATAATCACCATTTCTAACAATCAATCCCACCGCTGCCACCAGTTGTAAAAGAGCAGAAAATACGGGAAAGAGATAATATAAATAATCAATTACGTAATAACAATCCCACCGCTTCCACCAGTTGTAAAAGTGCAAAATTACGCTTTAAAGATAATAATTTATATAAACAATTTCAAACAATCAATCCCACCGTTGCCACCAAATTGTAACAAGTGAATTTAAGGGGTTTATTAAAAGTTTTAGAATTCTACTAATAGCTGCCACCACTGGTTTTAGATTTAAAAATAATGAAGATAAGTTAAACAAACTAAACCAGAAAATAAATCTGAGACTTCTATTGCTGAAAAGTTGTTCTTTGGGTCTTTTGGGAAGTAAATAGAATTACAACGGGATAAAGAATAAGTTTATATTGTAAAGTTAATAATAACAAAAATATACATAAAAATAATAAATATTTTAGACTTACTAATCATGTTCTTCATGCGACTTTCTTGGATCTACCTTTTAGCAACGTTCAAATATAAAAATTAATGACTTGCAGTTGCTCTTGAAAAAGATTTACAAACACTTTTGACTTTTCTTATGATTAACGTTTACGAACTGAGTAACTCTAGACTTACTGATGACTGTTGACCGATGACTGATAATTTACTATTATTTTATCTAGCTTATATACTCCCCTTTTTCAATAAGTGTTTATTTCATCTACTTCCAAGAATTTACTTTAAAAAATGAAAGTTAAAGAAAAAGGGTTTTAGTATTTTAAAATAAAGTTATTAGATAATAACTTTGAACAAATGTCTCCTTCAACAAAGAACCATTTAAAAAATATATTTCTAATTTTTATCTTATTATATGCATTTTAAAATATATCCTTGTAAAAAACCAAAACACGATGGCAACCCCTTTTCTAAGAAATTCTCGCGAAGGGTGGTTGTGAAAGTTTCTGATGGACTACTCGATTCGTTACATTACTCCCTCCTTTTAAAAAGTGCCTATCTATTTATATGGATGGACACCTTTTCTCAAGGGTCCTTCGAAGGTTTGGCTAAGCCTTCGAACCGGAGAAGAATCCAAAGAGGAGTAAATACTTAACCTTGGGGGGCGGGGATACCAATGGAAAGACCTGTAGGGGGAAGTCATGGCGGACCTGTTCATCCCTCTTGACCTGGTGGAAGTTGACCTCGCTGATGGTTGTAGAAGGATCTTAGATCAAATCCTGGTGCCGGTACCAATAGGTGGGTACCTGTTTGGATTGAAAATTTACTCTTGCTGTTTGATGCGCATCCATCTTGAACATCTCTTCGGACCACGGAAGTAGGAAAATTTCTTTTTCGTAACTGGCTCGATGTCTTCTGGAAGATGGCAAACTTGCAGCTCTTCTCCGTAGAATGTCTCATGGCTCGCAACGGCTTACATTTGAATCAAATTTCTCAATGTAGAAATTTTCGCATAAGTTTCTATCATATTGTTCTTCATACTTTATATGCAACATTTTCTCAGTATATTCTTCTTTAAGCTCTCTTCGATTTTCGCTTTCGTTTCGTTTTCGTTTCAATATTTCAATTTTACTTCTCGATTTCATTTTCATTTCGCGATTTCGTTTTTTCTTCGTGATTTCCTTTTTGTTTCGGGGGTGGCAAAGCAACGCATCTGTTTGGCCACACGCAGATAGTTTCAGCTGTTGTTTTGTAACGTGTGCAGTCTCAACTATCGCTCCACGCCCTAGTAACAACGTGAACGGGCGAAACAGATATTTGCGGTTCGCGCTACGGGCTGAATCGCCACAAATTTTACTAGTATCGTGCACGCAGACTGATTGTACAGTCGCCACGATTTCTCACTTTAATCGTCTCCGCAGACCGATTTGACAGTCGCTACGATTTTTCTCTTGGGTTAAGCGACTATAATCTACAACTCCTGACGAATTTTCGTTTCAACGGACGAATATGCGTAGGGCAACCCTTTTTGTTTGAGGCTCTACGTAGGCAAATTTCTTCTTCTATCCTTTTGTCTGGCCTGCAATACATATGGGCCTCATTCTTGAGAGGGATGGTATTCGTCTATTGAATCTGAGCGAATCAGGACCTAAGTGTTTGCTCAGGCGGGCTCGTCTTAAGGCCGAACGAGGACGCTGTCATCAGGGTGGCCATTGTAAATTAATGTGTGGTTAATCTTCCTAGCTAGGCGCTTAGACAACATGTCTATCAATATCATAACATAAATTTAACACATAATGTGGGTCCATTTCTCACAGCTCGCTTCTTGCGGCATGATTTTCTCGTTGAGTACTGCTTTGCTTCCAACCCCGAAATCACAACTCTTCTGCCTTCCTCTGCTTCACAAGTATAAAGTATGTCTCTTCTTCGATAATCAATCTTGCCACGAAATCGTGAACTGATTGACGTCGATTTCGCCTTTAATTGCCGTTGTAAGCTTCTGAGAGATTACTACGCTGGGGTCTTCATAACATCTTCTTCACGGGTCTGTTGTTCGAGCCTTCTTTCTTCGAGATACATCAGCTTGATTGCCGTACGTCGATCTACTGCAGGTCAGTTCCACTGATAAGGACTTCTGTGCGGTTGCTGACGGAATTAACTATTATGACGTACCGAGGTACGCGACGGAAGTAAACGGTAGCAGTCTTGAGAGACTCTGGTCGACACGCGGTGGCAAACTCGACATGATAGATTGTCGTTGGTAACAATACATAAAATACACATATCATAATGCAATTGTTGTATTAGTGATGCTAAAGCAGCTGATACTCCCTGATGCCGTAAAATTCAAAACAAATTTAGGAACTAGAAATACACTTGATCTTTTCCATTCATATACAAGGTGTCTCAAAAGAAATTTTATATTTATTTAGCTTACTGCGTGGACGCAACGTATCCGAGGGGCGCGGGGGTTATGTCAATCGGTAGCCTGACTCTTGGGAATTCAGTCGCTATGGAGCGTTTCTCGGGAGCAGACCGCGCGTTATGCGTGCGAGAGTTTTACAAAAACGGTGATTCGGCGACTGTAGCGCGTAGAAAATTCTGCAGTATTCGAGGTTTTCGCCACTTAAATGATGCGCCAAGCATTCCTCTCATTCGACATTGGGTTAAAAAGTTTGAAGAGCCTGATACAACGCTGGATAAATCAAAGTCCGGGCGACCTAGGTCATCAAGAACGGTAGAAAACGTGGAGAATGTTAATCAGTCTGTTCGTGACGACCCGAACCTTTCAATTCGGAAGCACGCAAGTGCTTTAAATGTGCATAGATCATCATTACATCGCATTATGCACAAAGACCTAAAGCTGCACTCCTACAAAATTCAATTGGTGCAAGAATTAAAGCCCCAAGATGCCAGTCAGAGGCTTAATTTCGTAAATCAGGTGATTGAGCGGTTTTCAACGTTTACCAACATTTTGTTTTCGGATGAAGCTCATTTTCATCTTAATGGTCACGTAAATAAGCAGAACTGCCGCTACTGGAGTGCAACGAATCCGAAACGCAAACATCAGAAACCCCTACATTCGCCTAAAGTGACCGTATGGGCTGCGATGTCGGCGCGAGGAAATATCGGCCCTTACTTTTTTGAAGACGAAAGGGGGCGTGCAGTTACAGTGAATTCAGAGCGTTAAGGATTCCACACAGCAAAGCGGCCGCGGTGGCGGCCACGGTGGCGATAATGGAGCGGCCTAACGCAACCTATACAATACAATGAGACCACGCACATACAAGCGTTCCGCTATCTGAGAACGGCGCCGAATGCAGCGTTCAGTCTGGCGATCACCAAACACTGGCGGCCAAACTCGACAAGTTGCGGTAGGCCGCGCGATATTCATTGTTTATATACCACAGAGTGAATATATTTAAGAAAATAATGTCGAAAATAGATAATTTAACAGAAAAAATCATAGATCAGTAAAGGATCATTTAATTTTGTATGACTTAGCACATCCTGATTACAAGAATATTAGGAAAATAAATAAAGTGTGGGACGAAATAGGAAAAGTTTTGGAAATTGATAGTAAAGTCTGTTCCAAACGATTAGGCGGAACTAGATTTTGCAATCTAGTTACTTTCATCGTTTAAATAATGCTTTTCAGCCGTTTTGTTTAAGCTTTGTAAATCATACTTGCAACAAACATTTTTTGGTTAAGGTTAATATCATTTTAAAATGTCATTTTCTTTATATTTTGATTTTTTGTGTCATTCTTAATACAAATATCCCATTTATTTATTTTTTGTCATTAAAATATGTAAGAAAATTAATTTAAGTTTGACATATGTCATTCGTTTCCATGGTTTCATTGTTGGAATTTTAAATTTTAACATTCCAAAGGGGAAAAATGAAATAACCCAAGCAAGGTCCAATATTATCATACAACTATATACCGTGATTCACTAACTGATCGCTACCGCTACCGCCACTCCCACCGCGTTAGTGTGAGGAGACCTGATCGCTACCGTGGCCGCCACCGTGGCCGCCACCGCGGCCGCTTTGGTGTGTGGAATCCTTTATGTGGAGATGTTACACAACTTCTTGGTACCTGAACTGCAAAACTTTCCTGGCTATAACCAAAGAACATGGTTCCAACAGGACGGAGCAACTTCACACACGTCCAATATGTCTCTACCACGTGTTCGTGAAATTTTCTCAGGCAAATTGATCTCCCGGAGAGGTGACATAAATTGGCCTCCACGCAGTCCAGATTTAACCCCTATGGACATTTTCCTATGGGGTTATCTTAAATCTAAAGTTTACGCCAATAAACCGACTTCACTGGCGCATTTGAAAGAAAATATCCGTCACGAAATGGCAGCCATCCCTGAGTCCACCTGCCGAGACGTCATAAGTAATTTTACTGTTCGATTAAATGAGTGCTGAGAACGCGAGGTCTACATTTAGACGATATTATTTTTAAGAAATAAATCCCCAAAAAGTGTATTTTAATAATTAATAAACATTTTTTCTATATACGGCTTACTTTTTTTTTTTAATCGATCCACTAAATATAAAATTTCTTTTGAGACACCTTGTACTTATACACATTTTTACGTTAAATCAGATTAATCCAATTAAATCCAATCAATCAAATTTCAAATAAATCAATTAACATTTGTGGTTTACTTCATTGTTTCGTATTAAACAAAAAGAACTAATAAATAAAAATTCTACGCACTATCATTTCTCCTTTTTTCAATTATTATTCTGAAAATATTTAATAATTTCATATCCTACAACACATTAGGTTTCTATCGCCTAGGTGGCGTATAGACAAGGAACGCTTCTAGATTGCTTGTATTCTTATGATAACTTCTGATTACTGAGTCAGTTAAGCGTTATTTTCTCTGTCTAAACTTGTACTTATGCAAAAAATTAAACTTAGGACTGAATTCAATATAAAGCTGATTGAACAGTATCGGATCATGAAAGTTTTCTTGGTTTTGCAGGACTCGAACTCGTGTCCAAGACATTACTAATTAATCAGTACGTTTATGAATTGTTAACATAAACCTTTTTTATGCATGTTAAGTAAAATTTACTAAACTCTGTATCACCTTTTACATCAATGGCTTATCTTCAAACAACCGCTAGCGAGTTGCTAGTCGTTAGTGTAGCATTATGTTAAAAAGTAAATAAAACTAAACTTTTATTTTAAAAAAATCGAGATTAATGTAATTTTGAAAATAATTAAGTGCAAGTTATCAAAGTAATCTTTGAATCTATGCTTCTAAATAACTACTATTCGAGATATGTTTAATAATGATAATATTTCTCATCACAAAACTGACAATGCATCTTGCTTATTCCTAGCTCGCTGTATGGTGTGTTACCATTTAAAAAATAAAATAAAACACTTATTATCAAATTCAGTATCCATAAAACAAATTAAATAAAAAGAAACTGGATTTTATTTTACTTTAGAAATAGATTTAGTAATTTCCATGTAGTCAACTTACAATTACTTCTCAGTTTTTCAACGTGTGTTTTCTGCTGGGTGAACACATACTAATGTAATAAAATTTACATATGTCATACTAACGCTTAAAATTAACTTCAAATAATTTCAAAAATCATGTAATATTAGGGACAAAATATTATAATACATTTAAAAACTTGTCTAAAACTTTTTCCAAACGTAAGAATTATTCTATTTAGTTTCAATAAAATGAGCTTTAGTTAATGAGGAAAATACCAGTGGCGGTTTCGTAAAAATCTTTAATGTAGGGCTGCAATCATAAACGTAAACAGCATTTATTTTTGACGGAAACATTACTAACGAAATAAAAAAACTATAATGCATGATATCTTTTAAAATCTTTAACATAAATCAACATAATTTTCAAAGTATTAATTATTTATATTTTTGTTCAAAGAGTACCTACATGTGTACAAAATCCGGAGAAATTAATAAGATATTTAAAAAAAATCGTTTGCATTAAAGGCAATCGGGCAAAAAACTATTAGATTCGAACTATTATTTGTGTAAACAATGATAATTTTTAAAACGAACGTGGCTGCGGTTATATAAGTTTTTAGTTAAAACTTAAATAAGTCTATAAAAAACAATAAGTATTTATATTACTAAGTAGCTCTAATCTTCTAATGACTGAAGTAGTGTACGTGTAAAACATTATTTTAAAACTCCCATTTTGAATTAGTAAAATTAATAATTACAAATTATTAGTTACAAATATCGCTTTATAGACTATTTGATTATTTTCTCAAATGTTAAATTGGTTTAACAAACAGTATAATTATTTTAGTAAATGTGGTACTTTCTATTGCTACCTGGGTTGGTCTAAACTTGCCTCGTTCCATGCGTCAAAGGTTGTTGTAAAACCTTTTTTTAGGTAAACGGACCCTTCGGAAAGTCGTCAATAATCATATTTATTTACGAGCTATAAAAATGTTATTAGTTCATTAAAATTTGTTCAAATTTTTAAAATCAAAATTCAAAGTGCATTGAATGAAGTGAATAAATAAATATAAATGCGATAGAGCAAATCTTCAATATAATAAATTTTAGTCGATTCTCAAGATGTCACTTAAAAAAAAAAACAAGATACTAGACATACGTATCTATTAATTTCATACATTCCTATCACATTCAAAATTTTAATGTTGCAACTTAATTGTATAAGTGTTCAGGGTTCTAATTGTTCCACCACCAGTAAACAAACAAAACTGTTATATAAGTATAATTAAAATTTTAAAAGTTAAAATACATATGTAATGATGCCTTGATGTCCTTTTCCAAAATATATAAGAACAACATTTTTGCTAATTATGAATTATTTTAATTTAACTTAATTACTATTTGACTATTGTAATTTTATTTAATATATACTTTGAAAAATATCTTCTTTAACTTTTAGCAATCTTTAACTTATCCTATCATACAATTCAAGTATTAGTTGTCCCTCATTTATGAATAACTATCATAAATTTTGTTCGCAGAATCTAAGCTGCATTCTAATGATTTATTATTTATATTATTTACAAATAAACCACAAAAGTTACCTGTTTTCTAGTAAATATTTTTGTTAAGTGTATTTCGTCAAAGGAATAATAAAGAATGGGATGTTTGGATAAATCATTTTAAAATCTCAGCTCAGTAAGTTAAATTACAGAAACAAATTGGAAAATTATAAACGTAAGGAAAGAATAATTTTTTCTACCACTTGAATATTTCGTATTCATCTCTTATTAATTATTATTCTCAATTAACTTAAATATATAAATCGTATATCACTCGAATTAATCTTAAATCCGTATCTTTTAACTTCATCTATTTCTTCTCTCACTAATCACTCTTGAAATACAGTAACATAAAACACGTGACAAAATCGGAATTGTCATTTCCCTCAATATACGCATTTAAATAATTATCTCACAAGTATCCCTACTCTCTAAGTTAACTAACTATAATTCAAAAAAACAAATATTCTTTCCGATATCATTCCAATATCAAAAAAAAAAAAAAAATTAAAGTCCGCTGCCACCATCCAAAGCTAAACTTTGGAAACTTAAAGAAATTATATTACGGCCAAAGAAAATATCGCAATATAAGAAATTATTACAAGATATCATATTTTGTCATCAAGTAGAATAATCTATCTCATGTCCAACATTTTGTCAAAAAATTAAGTAAATCCCACGGTAGGGTACCAAATTATGTAATGTGGTCCCTGTACGCGTCTTATAAATCGCACCGCTGCCAACAAATTTTGTTGCGAACCGGTAACGTTACTTTACAACGTACCATTTATTGTTCACTAGGTAGCGAGCCTGTGGTATAAAATTACGTCTAATCTCAAACTGAAGTGAGATTTCTGACTAAAGGAGTTCGGGTAGTAGGCGTGAGTGTTATCCAGGGTTTTTTTTTTTTTTTTTTAATTAGTATTTATTGGTCTTAGTTGCACTGACTATTAACCAGTGATGTATACAATAAAATAATATAGCAATAATAATATAAGTTACATATAAAATACATAATAATAGTTAATAACAATAAAATTACAATTACGACTTAGAATAGACATTAAAATACAAATATAAAATTTATTTATTCTTCTTCATTTTTATTTTTACCAAAATTTTTGTCCTTAAGAGACTATTAGCCAGAATATATTAGTATTAATGTTAAGTATAAATACAATTTTATTACACTTTAATTTTTTCTACTTTGATGTAGTCAAAGATTATATTATAAATTTTCATCGAGTTTGTGGCCAAAAGTGTTTGAATGTTTGTTGGAAATGGGATATTTTCTGAAATTAATTTATTTAAAAATTTTGTACGATTACCGAAATATAATGGACATTTAAAAAGTAAGTGGTTAACATCACCAATAGACTTGTCATCACATTGACAGTACGGGGTTGGTTTCAAGTTTATTCTATGCAGATGAGAAGGCGAGAGGTTATGATTAAATCTTAGTCGAATTATAGTACAGATGAAAGCCCTGTTTTGGTCTGACGAGAACCAGTGTTTTTTTGGTAGTGTTGTCTGGATTTCTCCATAATATGATGCTTTATGTTTAAGTGACTGTAGGAAATCATGTTGCCATTGATTTAGAACAATTTCTTTTAATTTTAAATTAATTTCATTGTTGCTAGGTGGTATTTGTAGCGGCATTCCTTTTAAAACGGCCTCCTTTGCTAGAATATCTACTTGATTATTAAATTTGGAGTTCGAGTGGCCCTTGATCCAGCATATTTTTATCGATTTATCTCTAAAGGTTAGATCTTGTACAGATTTTAATATATCATAAATTAAAGAGTTATTATCCTTAGAAAAGTTTGGATATTTTAGTTTCTGGACAGCGCTCTTATTATCACAAAGTATTACGAATTCATTATGAATATGGTTTCTTAAATAGTCTAAACTTAGTTTTATAGCGATCAATTCGGCATTGTATATAAACGTTTGGTCAGGGAGTTTGACTTGATGATTATGGTTGCACTGTGGATCTAAATAAGCGCAACCTACACCATCTTTCGATTTAGAACCATCAGTGTAAATATGGTGTGCATTTGGCCATTTTAGAGTAATTTTGTCTATGACAGATAAATTTTCCATATTATTCGGATTTGGATTTATAAAAAACGAATGATCGCTGAAGCAGAAATTATTCGGTAATGACAGATGGAATGGAGCTTCGAAACACGGTAATACCTGAGATACATTACGTACTGGGGAAATTTCTGTTAGTTGAAGATAACTTTCGACTAGTAGTGGAATAGTTTTATTTTTCCAATAACTTGACGTTAATACTTCAGCACAATATAGCCCTAATCGAATTGGACTTTTGGTTTGGATACGTGGAAGTAAAAATCGACCTGCAAGAATTTTTCTACGTAATTGTAAAGGCATAATGTTGGCTTCTGCCAATAATGCATTAGTAGGAGTTGAATGGAGGGCACCAATACAGCGTTTGATTGCCTTATTCTGAAGGCTATCCAAAGCCTTTAGAGAAGTCAGCGTTGCGTTGTTAAAAAATATTGAGCCATAATCTATGATAGATAAAATAAGATTTTTATATAGCATTAATGCTGTTTTGGGGTCGGAACCCCAAGAAAAACTGGTAGTAGCTCGGAGAATATTCAAGCGTTGTTCACATTTCTGAATTATATATGATATGTGTTTTTTCCAACTAAGTTTACTATCTAAGTATATTCCCAGAAATTTTACTACTGCAGAAACCTTGAACTGTATATTATTTAGAAATAAATGTTTGGGCAAATGTGTGGACCTATGTCGAGTGAACACAGACACAGTTGATTTATCTGGCACTATAGTAAATCCGTTTTGTAGATTCCAATTGCATAATTGTTTTGTGGCAATATTTAATTCAAATTCTGTATCGATGAATTTTTTTCCTGAGCAATATAGACATATATCATCTGCAAATTGTATAATTTTGACGTTAGGATTAAACAAATATTGCAAATCAGTAGTATAGATGTTAAACAGTATGGGAGATAACACACTTCCTTGCGGAAGTCCAATGTTGGAGTTACGTGGACCGATAAGTTTTCCTCGAGATCTTACGAAAAGGGTTCTTGTTTTAATTAGTTCAATAACATTATTTACAAATTGCATTGGCAGTCCGATAGTTATCATCTTCTTATGTAAAACAGAAATTGAGACATGGTCATAAGCGCCTTTGAGGTCTAAGAACAGTGCAGACAAATATGCATTTCTCGAATTACAAATTTCAATGTCAGCTATCAAAGTAGCTATACTGTCGTAGCAATTATGTCCTTTGCGAAAACCATGTTGAAAGTTCGGAAGGATTTTACTATTTTCTAACCACCATTCTAAACGAATTTTAATGAGACGTTCGTAGGTTTTACTTATACATGATGAGAGTGCAATCGGGCGGTAAGATTCAGGTTTATTCGGATCTTTATTAGGTTTTAATATAGGAATGAGTATCTGGGTGGACCAAGTTGCTGGTGATACGCCTTGAGCCCAAGCATGATTAAATACATTTAACAAAAGTTTTTTACAGAATTGACCTAAATTATTTAACATAGAATATTGGATGTCATCTATTCCTGGCGCTGTATTATTTGAATTCTTGAGAGCATGATTGAGCTCCACGAAAGAAAATGGATCTGTAAGTTTAGACTGGGTATGGGTTATATTTGTATGAAACATGAAAGATTCATTACATGATGATGGAGTGAAGTTATTTAAAAATTGGTCAATCCAGTTATTGTTAACAGGTGGAAATGAGCTAGATTTTTTGAATGAGTTATTTAGAACTTTGATCTTAGACCAAACGTCGGAAATATTAGATTGTTTGTTTAATGAAGTACAAAATTCTCTCCATGTGTTGCGTCTTTTAGATTTGAATAATTGTCGAGTTTTAGCAATGCTTCTTTTACAGTTAATGAAATTATCCCAGTTTGATAGTTCTTTATATTTAATAAAGGCTTCTTTGGACTCAGATAGATGAGATTTACAGTCAGTATCAAACCAGGATTTATGTTTAAACAAATTAACTTGTTTAGTTTGAAATTTTGGGATGCTTAATTCAGAAGCTTGATTTATTATATTGATTAATATGTCATATTTAGTGTTTAACGAGTAATTTGAATATGTGGTAAAAGAGTATTCTTGTGCCATATTATTTGTAGTTGAATAATAAAGACTCCAGTTAGCCTTTTTGGTATCCCATTTTCTAGAGGGAAAAATAGTTTTTTTATAATTGGTTGGTTCATGAAGTTCAATTAAAATAGCGAAATGATTCGAACCTAAGGTATTATCTAGACAATGCCAATCAAATTTGCATGATGAAGAAGGACTACAAATGGTTAAGTCAATAGCTGATTTTTTATTAAATGGATTTGGCAAAAGGGTAGGAGAGCCATCATTTAGAATACACATATTATTTTCATTAATGGAGTCAATCAAATTTTGCCCTGCCCTGTCTATATCTTCACATCCCCATGCTTGGTGGTGAGCATTAAAATCACCACCCAGTAAAAAGGGTTTTGTGAATTGACAAAAAATATTGTTCCAAGCGTCAAATTTTATGTTGCTTCCTGGACTACAATAAGCAGATCCTATTGTTAAATTTTTATTATTTATTAATGCAGTCACTGCACAAATTTGGAGATTGTTAATAGAATGATTAATATCAAGAGTAGCAAAAGGAATATGTTTTTTAAGAAGGATACAACTACCACCGTAGCCATCAACGCGATCTTGTCTAATGATATTATAACCTGATATTTTAAAAAATTCATTAGGTTTTAGCCAAGATTCTGAGATCAAGGCACAAGAAATTTTGTACATGTTAAGAGCTGATTCAATAAATACCTTATTTGCCTTAATTGATCTAGCATTCCACTGGATTATATTAAAACTGTCCATTATGATTATGAGTACTGAGAAAGTCGGAGAGGAGCTGTCTTATTTTAGAAGAATTTGGTATATGATTTCGTGAAAATTGTGAATAAATATTATTTATAAGAATGTCTAATACATCCTGTTCAGTATAGGTAGCGCCCGATTGATTTTTATTTGCATTAGAAGTCCTCATATGAGGCTGTGGTGGGTAGGGGTTGAAGCCAACAACACCGTTCCGTGTAGTGCTGTCGTTGCGACTAGATTGTTGATTTGATTCGTCTCTAAAGTGAGAATTAATATTAATAGACTGGCGAGGAATTGTTTGAATTTGATTCTTTCTAGAATTTCTGCCAGGATTTGGAAAGTGTTGCACCGAATACGGGGGGCTATTTTCAATGTCATTGTAAACAGTATCTAGGGGTTGAAACCTATTTGACGTGCAGAGAGGTGGGAAGTCCGTGTTATTATTAAAAAGAACCACATCGGAGAAGTTTCGATATTTTAATTTTGCCTCTCTGTAATTGACATTATGGAATGCCATATATTTTTTAATTAATTTTTGATTATTTAATTCTGGACATTGAGGATCATTACTTTTATGATTACCTTTACATGTTAAACATTTGGGTGCAAGATTGCACTCAGCAGAGTCATGATTATCACCACAATTGACACAGCGTGTAACACTTCGGCATTGTTTTGTACCATGTCCAAATCTACAACAGTTCTGACACTGTATTACGCGATAAATGTACGGCAAAACCGTACACCGAGCACCATAAATACTAATATATTCTGGAAGTGTTTGGCCTCTAAATGTAAGGATTAGTGTTCCTGTATTAATAAACGATACGTCGTTGTTTGATATAATTCGGCGCGTAATGCGTCTAATGTTAACTATTTCACCACTGCAGCAGATGACATTTTGAATTTCTTCGACAGGGATTTGTGTGTCCACATTTCGTACAACACCTTTTCTGTATATAATGGATTCAGGAATGTATGCTTGTAAATTATTATTAATAAAAAATTCCTGCGTATCCAAGATTTTATTGGCTGACACACGATTAGATAATTCGATTTTTATTCTATTAAGACCAGACGTAGAGATGTTTAAAATATTTTTAATTTCATCTTTAAAGTTATTAAAAATCATTTTGCCGACACTCATTTTATGTAATTTTCCAATATGTTTCGTTTTACTTTCCATAATTATAATGAATGGGCCGTTGTCTATGACACTGTACCTGTTATTTTTATTAAGTTCATATGCAGACTTGACGATTGTAGAATTCTCAGCTAAATGAATTATTTGTGTATCAGTGTTGACTTCATTAATTACTTGAGATGTAGCATTCGATCTTTTTGGGTCCGGTGCATTTGTTTGAGCTTGGCTACTTCTTTTATGAGGGTTTCTGGAAGAATTTTTAGAACTTGTGCCGTCAGATAAATATTCCCCAAAGTCTTGATTATTAATTTCATACAAGAATGGAGCTGCATTCACCACTTCCATAGCTTGTATGGCAGCCGAAATTGACGAAGACTCATAGATATCAGGGGGATCAGCACCTCCGCTGTCATCCGCCATGATGACAGCGGATACGGGAATGCACTTTATTAACTATTGGTTTATTTTACTTTATAGTAAATACTGAATTATCGTACACTTATTATTCACAATTCACTTTTTATTGCTAATAATTATTAATTATATTATTTTTAAATATAAATATCTAAATATTTTACACTGACAGCTGTACTTTTGTTTTTTTGTTGACAATCTGTATCCAGGGTTCATCATTACGATATGTGAATTAAATTATATGTATTGTTGTACTTACCAACCGACTGAACAGGCATCTTGTACTTAAGTCTGGATCTAAGTTGTTTCTAAGTTCTTAAAGGTGAAGGATTTACACACGTTAAGACGGTTTAAAATTAATGAATTAAATTTATTATAATAATATTTACAAATAGTTTAAATGATTAAAATGTATTTAAAATAAAGAATAAAATGTTAAAGAAACGGAATCGAGTTGACCACCAGAAATATCGACACAGTGCCTCAACGAATGCAACTACTTAGATATTACTACTAACAGGACCGAATACTATCTGATCTCCTCTCCAGAGAGAACAGAGTTTTTATAAAACATTTTTAGTCGTATTTCCAAGAAAAAGGGTAAAAGGTTGTTCAAGAAACTGCCAAAGTTATTAGATAATACCTTTGAACAAATGTCTCCTTGAACAAAGAACCATTTAAAAAATATATTTCTAATTTTTATCTTATCTGAATTTTAAAATATACCCTTGTAAAAAAACCAAAACACGATGGCAACCCCTTTTCTAAGAAATTCTCGCGACGGGTGGTTGTGAAAGTTCCTGACGAACTACTCGATTCGACATGTGACCGGCATAAGCGGGCGGCGTCTTCGTTATTTTCATGGAAGAGCGTCATCTCGCAGCTGTTTTCTGGAGAATATCTGATGGCTCGCATCGGCTTACAGGCCTTAATTTCTTGTACTCTATGTTTTTTTTAATTCTTCATACGCCATTTCTATGCACTTGATTTCATCGTATGATATTACCAGGTAAGGATAGGATGGGTTATGATGATCGCCGCTTGCGTTTGTATGGAAAAGTAAGGGAAAGGCTTCAGTTCAGAAAGATGGAAGAGACTGTCTTGTGTGGTTATGGGAATTTCAACAAATAGTCGGAATTTATCTTTCAGGAGGGCAGTTTTTACTTCAGCAGAGGTGTAAATGTTAGGCATGTCTGCAGGCTGGATGAGATAGACGAAATTGTATCCTGGCGGTAATTTCATTTGGACGGCTCCTAATATCTCGATGAATTCGGATACCGGTAGAAACCTTGAGCTAAGTCTGCCATGCTCCGTCTGATCTATAGTCAAGATCAGCTATTGCAATTCTCCTTCTAGAGCGGTGAGGAGCCCTTCCATTATTCTTATATTAGAGGATATGGTAAATAATCCCGAAATTTTGAAAAAGCACTTCTTTCTCCGTTACATCTGAGTTGACACGAATAAGTTCTTCTTGTATCTTCGTCATAGAAGACGTCATTTGTTGGATTGTTTTTTGTTGATGTTTGGCTATCGTGTGGGTGACGTTCAACATCGTGGCTTGTAACTTCATGGCGTGGAATGTCTCCTGGTTCTGAAGGTCGACTTGTTAAGTTCCTGGTTTAGCCTCATGATGTCATTGCTATCCGGAACATGAATTTTAAAATCTGTCCTCCCAAATCTACTAATTCTCTCCTTTGTTTCGGCGACACCGTGACTTTTAGAGCTTGAATCTCAGTTTCGAATTTCTTGATTCGGTGTTTTATATGCACCTGCTCATCCACTCTGAAGGTACGGAGCATCACTAAAGATGGATAGACGGTCAGCCAGTTGGGTGAGTTCTTGAACTCAGATGTTAATTTTCTTTTTCATCTCCAGATAATTTTCTACGTTGAAATCAATGACGAGAGTCCATACTTGATCCGTCAGCATTAACTCGCCGTGGTCGATTATGAGTACTCTATTCGGCGATTGCAATCCCCATGTTGGTAAGCAGCAAAGGATTATCACTAATAATCCTGTAAAATTATATTAAAAAAACCGTTTTTTTTTGTTTCGTAAGTCTTTTTGTTTTAAATTTTATTTGTCTCTCCGTTGCTTCTTGTAGATTTTTCTCTACATCTTGGAAGGCGTGTTGAAGTCGTAGGAGTAATTCGGTAGAATAATCTTGATCTACGTCATATCTGGTATGTCGCGGTGCAAATATATCACTGTAAGGCGCGTCCATGTCTCTTCCGTGTACTATAAAAAATGGAGTTTCTTTATTGGCTTCAAGTCGAGTGATAATTTGCATTGCAAAGACTTTAGCCATAGTGTTGGCTTTTTTGATCCGTTATAGGGACAGTTTCAACCCACTTTGTAAAATAATCCTGATAAGTAAAGAATTACTTATTCCCATTATTGGTTACTGGAAGCGGACCCACGATATCTATCGCTGCTCTTTCAAATGGCTTAGTAACGGATTGAAAATTCTGAAGCGGTGCTGGTCGGTTATTAGATACTTTCCTCAAGTTGCATGACTGACATTTCTCACAAAAAATTATAATATCGGTGCCGCCCATCTTAGGCCAGAAGAATCGTCGAGAGATGTTTTTTTTTATTGTTTTTTCTTGTCCTGAATGTCCATGAGCAGGGAGTTCGTGGAAGACTGATAATTTTTAATGTCAATGATTCCGGATCATAAATCCGATCAGTTCTCTGATTATTGTCGCAATTTCTGTAAATTATTCCATTATCGTCGCTAAAAAAACATATCTTGATCAAGTTTCTGTAGTAGGTTTTCTTTCTCATGTTCCTCTTTGATTAGATTTCGATTTATAATGGGTACGCAATATATGTGTATATATATATATATATTCAGTTAAGAAAGCTATTGGAATCCTAGAAATGGCATCTGAATTCCCATGTGTTGTATCTCAAAATCGTATTCGCTAATTAAAAGAGCCCATCTAGCCAATCTAGAGCTGGGGTATTTAAACTGGAGTAGCCATCTTAAGGGACGGTGGTCTGTAATAATTTGGAACTTCTATCCATACAGATAGATTCTGTAGTGCTTGATTGCCCAAATTACTGCTAAACATTCTTTTTCGGTGGTAGTGTAATTTCTCTCTGCCTTGTTTAAACTTCTACTAGCATCTGCTACTGGGTGTTTTTGATTTTCATAGAGCTGGCTTAACACTACGCCAATGGCCTCGTTGGAAGCGTCGGTTTCCAAGATAAACGGTTTATTTAAATCAGGATATTTTAAAACGGATTCATCACACAAAGATCTTCGTAAACTTTCGAACGCCTGGTGTTCCTTTTCTGTTCAGTTAAATGAATCTTCTATCTTTAATATTCCGGTAATGGTTTTGCTAGTTTTGAAAAATCCTTTATAAACTATCTATAGAATCCAACTAATCCTATGGATTTGATATCTCTTGCATTTTTTGGTGTTGGGTATTTTTCTATATTCGATATTTTAGATGGGTCCAGTTTTATTCCAGCATCGGTGATTATATGGCAAAGATAAGTAACCCTTTTTTGGAGAAATTGGTGGCTTTTGGACTGGCGGCGGCGGCGACGTCAGGCTTGTGAATAAACGGGCTCTGGGGTCGAAGCAGCTGTCTCTATACCGCTCGGGATACATCGGCGTACGGCTTGGACGCGTCGATGACTCGGAGGCGGCGTCGATAGGCACAGCGCTACTGGTAGCGCTTTAGTGAACCCTTGCCACGGCTGCGTCGCGGTGCCAGTGTGAGTCGTCGTGTATATGATAGGCGGTAGACGGTGACGGAATTCGGACGGCGGGCGTCGTGGATTCTACTCGCACACAGAATCGGCGTCGCGACGTCATGTCGTAGAGACGTCTTGCAGAGAATAGCAGGACGTCATGTTGTCTTGCAGAGAATAGCAGGACCAAAGAGGTTGTCTTGCAGGGAATAGGAGGACTGAACTGATCTCTCCGACAGTGAATAGCGGAGTGATGTTTTGAACAGGATTTATTCGGTAGAATTTAGGTCAAACTAGGAAGCGGCATATATTTTGGTAGTGGGAACAGAGCGCGACTTAGCCCGCGCCTAACCTCGCGGTAAATACGTGAATAAACATGATTAGACACGATTCGCGGTTCTCCATCGATGGTGTGGATCATGCGGAACACAACGGTGTGCGGTAGTGTGCGAGTTATCGCCGGTAACACTGTAAACAGTAAAGCCTTCATTTCTCGAGGCAATGGTGATCGTCCGTTGGATTCGAGCATAGCAGGACCTAATTGCTTGTTCTGGCGGGCTAATCTTTAGGTCTGATGAGTTGACGTTGATGATGAGTTGACGCTATCATCAGGGTGGCCATTGCGAACGGATGCATGGTTAATCCTATCGGCCGGGTTCTCAGATAACATGTTTATACATACATTTCGTGGATCCTTTTCTATTTTTTCTTGTCTAGCTTCTAGCGCCATCGTTTCTCTCGTTGACTGTTGCTTGAACTCCACCCTTGAAATTATAATTTTGTTTTCTTCTGACTTACGTATATGACCATTTAATGGATTATCCTCTCTTTGGGTAAACCTCCTTATTTTTTTCCACGGTCTGCGGAATCTCATTTTAATTTAAAAACTTTCAATTTCGAAGGTTCTTTTCTTCCAGGAGATACACATTATGTAATGTTATAGGATATACGTCCCAATTAATCCATCCGTAGGTAAGGCTACGGTAAGTTGCATACTGCAAAACTCCAGCCTTTTCTTATTGATCTTAGTTTTTTTTTTAACTTCCACTCGTCCATAAATAGGCAGCTTGCCTTCTTGAATGTCGGTCAGCATGTATTTCTTAACATGACCGTGTCTAATTTCCCTTAAGAGTCCCTTTTTTATGATAGACATTTCTGCACCTGAATCTAATAGGGTAATTGGTTGTTGTTTTAGTGTACCCTCTATTTCACATTTAGGTTCCTCGTGTAGTATGTCCTTTATCCGAGCGATTGTCGATATTATTGATGACTTCCACCGCGGGGGGGGGCGGAGAAGTTCGCCTGGAGTATAAAGGAGCTGAGACCGTTCTTCTCATTGAAGATGATGGACAGACTCTACTCATGTGTCTTCTTCCTCCGCAGGTGTAACAGGTCAGGGTTGAGTTGGGGTTTAGAGCTCTGTTTCTCGCTGATCCGGACGCAAATCCTTGTCTTCTTCTTTGCTGATTGTTATATACGAGTCACGGATGATTTCTTTGTGCTGATTCATTACTATCTCCTTGCAGTACGGACATTAATAGCGGGTGTCCTTGTCGCTAATTCGATACCTGGTTGCATTCGGCATCCTCGGCGATTTCTAGTGCTGTAGAAAGAGTATCTGGGCGGGCTAGTGCAACTATAGAACGATGCGGTTCCATGAGCCCATCCATGAAACGGACCAGTAAGTGTGCTTCATATTGTTACGTTGTAGCTTGATCTCTATTTCTGTTGTTGGCGTCTTGTGTCTTATTTCCTGCTATTTTAAGTCTTGCCAGGAAATCTCTAACTTTCTCATTTCGTCGTTGACTGCAGTTGTAAAATTCTCTGAGACATTGAGCCGGAATTTTCTTTACTACGAATTTCTCAATTAATTTCTTTTTGATTAATTTCCAGTCTTGAGGGGTCTTAAGTTCTGGTAAAATTACACAAAATACATATATCATAATGCACTTTTCGTATCAGTGATGCCAAAGCAGCTGATACTCCCTGGATGGTGATTCATTATATAATAACTAAGATGTAATCATAATTAGAAACTAGAAATGCACTTGAGAATTCCAACAATTATATTCACACATTAAATACATTTAAACACTTGGGATTTACCGAGACGGGATTACAAATTGGTAACACAAAATTAAGTTTAAAGTTTATTGAACAATTCACCAAAATTAAAGAAGTTAAAATTAAATATTAATAAAACAAAATATATGTAACGGGCCGAAATTACTAAAAGATCTTATTTGAAAATCCCACCGTTGGCCACCAGTTGTAACGGCCCGAAACTAACAGTTATTAATGGAGGGGAAAGACTTTAATTATAATAAAAAATTAAAATTCTAGGAAGGGTAGCAATAGCGGAGTTTTAAGGGATACCGTAATAACAATAAACGTGACTCCACTAAATATACATATGTATTTACAATTTGACAGATTGGAATATATACATATAATGTTACAAAATTAAAATGATTAAAATAAATGTACAAATGAATCAGTCTACTTACTCAGCATTATCAGCTCGTGGAACACTTATTCTTTATGGATAAAAATAAAATAACTTGAAGTACTCTTCTATCTGTGACTTTGATGTTGTGAACAGCTTTTATATACAGAGAATAGATTGACTACTGACTTAAGACTTCACTCCCTTAGACTTTCTCTCTTAGACTTTCGCTCTTAGACTTTCTCGACTTTACTACGCTTAGTTCCTTCCACCCTGGTCACTTTATATTACCCGTTATCAATATTTGTTAATAGTAAGGTTCACGAGGGTGACTCATGAACACTCAGGGTGGAAGCACCAAGTTATTATTGAGTGATAACCAAATTTAAGAATAGAATTCTTAAATGTTGTTATTATATTTATTTAAGTATAATTATAATGATTTGCGAAAACAAGAAATGACCTCAGGAACATTACAGTTACATAATTAACAAAACGTAATGGTTTTTCTTAAAAAGGGTTTTTAAGATTCAATCTTGCCGGGTAACTTGTACTGCTACAACTCCTCCCCCCTTTAAGATAAGTTATATTCGGATAATATAACTTAGCTTATAAGGTCTCGGCATGACGACATCGGACGTCGGTCAACAGCACTTGCTTCTATAGCGGTAGACATGTCTTGCCAGGATTTTTGTGCATCACGCATCTCAGGGCTTGACGTGGAATGGTGTCTTTAGGCAGTCGGTTTCCTCTTTGGTTATTCGAACGGTCCTATAGCTTGTGGTCAAAAGGTAACAAACATCGACTGATGTTTTCTGGATACATGTTGTTCACTATTGCAATGAACCATCGCACATCGACGCCTTCGACAGTTGACTTATTTTCCTGGATGGGAACCCATAGATTACTGGTTTTCATACTTCAGATGCTTAGGGCCGAGGTGTCATTATACCAAGTTGGAGCTGTAACACCACAAGGGCGGCAGTACACAAATCTTTCAAAAAATAAAAAATAAAATAAATAATAATAATAATAATAATAAAACAAAGAACACCACTTGAACTTTAGTTTAACTTATGGTAATAATAATATAATAATAATAATACTAAAAATAAAAATCATGACTAAAATTGAACTAAAAAAAAAAAAAAAACTTAAAATAAAATAAAAGAAAAACAAAACATAATTGACCTATTCTAGATTTCACCTAGGTTTTGGATGTGATTGGTGAAGGTGGGTTTGCTTCGAAAAGCGGTGCTTGCTCAGGATGTGCTTGCTCAGGATGTGCTTGAGTTGACGAGGTATCGTTACGAGAGGCAGGGTTAACTGATTCTAAAATATACCTAAAAGTTACCTGTCGCCATAATATCGTCGATTGGAAGTTCAAACTCGTGACCGTATAGGAGGAAAAACGGTGCCTCCCCTGTCGAATTATTCTTTGGTCGATTTCCTCAAATCTGTCCGGAAATTTGATATTCCTGGGAAATCAGGAGGTCTTCCGGAAATTCTCAGGAGGTGTCCATCCATCTTATGGTCTTTCTGGTCGATACTGTTCTTACTTATACTAACTTCATATTGTGGACCCTCTCTAACGTGGAGATCTCTCACCTTTTCTGCTTTTCCAGTCTCCGTCTTGGAGTTGTTTGGCTCTGTAATCCTTAATGGTAATTTCTCCGTTGTATCCTGAAAAATCTTAACACTACCAATATTACAAGATGGGACACTGGGTTCAGTGTCCTTTTTCTTTACTGTTTTCTTTACAGGTTCTTTCTGTCTAATCACTGTTTTATACTTTTTCACTAACTGCACTGTAACACAAGATGATTCAATTTTAATATCGTTATCTGTTATCAAATCTTCTTTTAAACGTACCTACTGGAAATCCACAATCTTTAGAGACATATTTTTCAATATTAGACGTAACTGGTTCAACTTCAACGCTGATGCTACAATTATCATTTTCACTCTCATTTGAATCTTTGATATTTGGACTCTTACACTCACTTAAAGTCTCTATATTTTCAATATACCTATTTTTCTCTGTAGTCTCCACATTTTTCTCTATCTCGTAATCTTGCACTTTAACTTCATTTCTCTGATTCGGAGCAGAGCAAATGGTATCGCGTTCTGGTATAAACTTGGAAATACCGAATCTTGGTCGGTCCTATTACGGTTTTCGCGCAATACCTCTGTTAGGCTCGTCGTCAGGAAATGAAATGAAAGCGTTAACCGCATTTTCACGATTTCAATCACAGCAAGTAGCTTTACGTTTTGGTATAATCTTGGAAATACCCGTTATAGGCATTGAGTCTTGGTCGACCCTACCACGTTTTTCCGTAGTACCATTGCTGGAACTCGCGTCGAAAAATGACGTGACAATGTTAACTGGTGATAATTGTAATACATTATCCTCTATCTTGATTATTTTATCAGTGTAACTTATCTCAGCATTGAACCTGTTTAAAAAATCTATACCAATTAAACCGTCTGTATTTTGTGGTAAGTGATCTTCTGCTACTACAAATTTGTGCATATAACTATCAGAGAATCTTTTTATTTTAAATTCTATATTTGTTTCGCCTATAATAGATAGATGTTGACCAGTAATACCTGTAATGATTCTATTCTCTAACATATTAACTTTTAACTTTGTCCCCATAATTACATGTCGCTTAATGACACTCACAGTGGCTCCAGTGTCAACCAAAAAGTCAAAATTTTTGTTATTAATTACTAGAATTATTTGACTGCATTTAAGAGAATCAAATAAATGTGAAATAACGGAAATTACTTCACGTTTTTCTTTTGTCGAATTTTGAATAATTACGCGACTTGTAAGATCGTGAGATTGGGGAACATCCACGACCGCTTCTAGTTTAAATTACTTTTTTCATTTGGTGTTTCTAAATGTTCAGGCCTTACTCTGCACTGTACTGTTTTATGTCCTGGCCTCTTACATCTTCCGCAGACATTGCTAATCTTTTGACGAGTGGAGGGACAATGTTTCGCCAAGTGACCATTATTTCCGCAACTGAAACACATTATATCTCTAATATCTGGTTTTCCAACATAATTTTGAAATGTGTTATTATGATATCTGCTTCTATTTGGCCTATAATTTTGTTGGGGATAGTAATTTTGCTGGGGGTAGTAATTTTGTTGGGGTCTATGATTTTGTTGAGGACTATAGCTTTGCTGGGGTTTACTATTTAATTTACTATTTTTTTTTCGAATCATTAAGCGCTTTGTAGAATACCGACTCTATTTGGCGTATAATATCTACCGAATTTAAATTACTAACTGGACTAGGCTCCATTTTAAATAAATTTGAATAATCTACTTCGGAATGTGAGAAAATTTTGAAAATGCGCTTGCAAAACGATTAATTTACTGGTAATTTCGAATCCGAGCGCTGCCACCAGTTGTAACGGGCCGAAATTACTAAAAGAGCTTATTTGAAAATCCCACCGCTGCCAACAGTTGTAATTGGCCGAAATTACTAAAAGATCTTATTTGATAATCCCACCGTTGCCCACCAGTTGTAACGGGCCGAAACTAACAATTATTAATGGAGGAGAAAGACTTTAAATATAATAAAAAATAAAAATTCTAGGAAGGATAGCAAGAGCAGAGTTTGAAGGGATAACGTAATAACAATAAACGTGACTCCACTAAATATACATATGTATTTACAATTTTACAGATTGGAATATATACATATAATGTTACAAAATTAAAATGAGTAAAATAAATGTACAAATGAATCAGTCTACTTACTCAGCATTATCAGCTCGTGAAACACTTATTCTTTATGTATGAAAATAAAATAACTTGAAGTACTCTTCTATCTGTGACTGTGATGTTGTGAACAGCTTTTATATACAGAGACTAGATTGACTACTGACTTAAGGCTTCACTCCCTTAGACTTTCTCTCTTAGACTTTCTCGACTTTACTACGCTTAGTTCCTTCCACCCTGGTCACTTTATATTACCCGTTATCAATATTTGTTAATAGTAAGGTTCACGAGGGTGACTCATGAATACTCAGGGTGAAAGCACCAAGTTATTATTGAGTGATAACAAAATTTAAGAATAGAATTCTTAAATGTTGTTATTATATTTATTTAAGTATAATTATTACGATTTGCGAAAACAAGAAATGACGTCAGGAACATTACAGTTACATAATTAACAAAACGTAATGGTTTTTCTTAAAAAGGGTTTTTAAGATTCAATATTGCCGGGTAGCTTGTACTGCTACATATAATTACATATAAAAATAAGTTTAGACTGATTCACGTGGAACACCAAATATCGTCACAGAATATGTCAAATCGAACTGTCGAACTGTCTCTAACAGGGGGCCTTGTATTTATACGGTAAAACGTCAATTCCTGGAAACAAGTTTATAAAGTTGTCCTAGGAATTGACGGTATTAAATTACTTTATTAAAAACAAACCTATTAGTCCAAAAATGCCCGTTTGGCTTAAAATTTTCTTATTTCTAATATTGCTGTTTTTTCTATTAGCAATTGAATTTCTTTATCTACTTGAAATATTTTGGGAATGTTAATGAATTTTTAATTTTTAATAATTCTTGTTAAAAATCTATTGTATTACGTGAAACGTTACAATTTCTCAAAGTGTCTGCATTTTCAGGTACACGTTCTTAGTCTTTCTAGTGATTCTGTCCTAGTCATATGTTTAAATTCATTGCAAGATTTATGCGATCGTGGATGCTCCTATTGACAACCAACAAGACGTATCCTGGAATCGTTTAGATTTCTAATCGTCAGTTATTTTCTTAAATGTTTCCTAATAATTGCTAAAATTGACCACGTTATACTATGAAACACTAGGCTTAGTGTCCTCTTTCTTAATTTTTTTCTTTACAAGTTCTACTTGTATTTCATCTTTATCTACTAGCGTAAATAGCCTTTGTTACTATGCGCCAAAAAATTTAACTAACTAACTAACTCTTTATCTACTTGCGGTAGTGTCCTACTTGCTTCACTGTCTAAGCACTTAGTTACCTCGAACTTTTGCGTAGAAATAATCATGGCAGGAATCTAACCTCCGTCTTTCATGCCGAGCTGATTCGGGTTACCTAGGCTTGAGACACGATCAATCAAGTTAACACTACTCGTATCCCGTGTAACGAGCCGGAAACCAGTGGTACCAATGTAGAAATATCGAAATATCGTTCAGACTGAAATAAGATTCCCGATTAAGGAGTTTGGGTATTAGGCGTGAGTTATATCCAGGGTTCAACAATATGATACGTTCATTCAAAGATATACTTTGGTACTCACCTACTAATGGCTTGGCCATTATGTCGTCCTCTCTCACGCGTCTCGAATCGAACTGTCTTATCTTTTACAATGGGCCGTGTTTTGATTTATAGGTTAAAAAGTCAATTTCTGGAAACAGATTTAAAAAGTTGTTCTTAAAAATTGCTTATTAAAAAGTAAAAAAAAGTGATTAGACAAAAATGCCCTTTTGGGCTAAAACTTTCTAATTTCTAATATTACTCTATTTTTTCTATAAATTTTGATTGAATTTCCTTATCTATTCTGAATTTAGTTAAAATATTATTGGAATGTTAATGAATTTACAATTTCAATAATTCTTGTTAAAAATCTATAGTTTCACGTAAACCATTACATCGCTTCCTCCTTTTAAAAATTGTTCATCCTTTTCTATGGATGCACACCTTTTCCAAGGATCCTTGTCAGATATTTTGAAACTTCAAGAAAGAGAAGGGTCTAATTTTGGATAAATACTTGACTTCGGCTGGATACCAATTGGGGGGGGGGTATTTGTAGAGGTAACATCTCGGTGAGGCAGTCTTCATCTCTCTCGACTACTGATGGATATCGACCTTGCAATTGTTTGCGGTAGAAGTAAACCCAAACGTAGATACCAGCGGTAGAACCTATTGTTAATAGTAGACTTCCGAAAATGCTGGCTAAGATTATAAGCCAGAGGGAATGAGATTTCTGGGCCTAGGCTAGTTGTCTGCCCCAGACAACTAGCCACAGACCGGTATAAGAGCCCCTCTTATACCGGTCTGCATCTAATCTTTCCATGGTGAGTAAATAGATCGGCATCCATTTAGTTTGCCTAGCGTCTCTTGTAAGTTTGGAAGCGGGAAGAAGTATCTCTTTCTAACGGCATTCAGGCCACGGTAATCAATACAAATTCTATTTTTTTTTTTCTGTACCATCTTCTTCTTTCTTCGTAACGATGACGACAAGACCAACCATGGCAAACTGGAGGGTTTTATTATGCCTTGATGTAGCATTTCACGGATGTGTTTCTCTAGAACTAATCTTTTCCGGTGTAGTACACGGAATGGCGCCGTCGCAATTGGCAGGCATTCTTCTGTCAGGATCCGATGATTCACTAGACTGGTGCATTTTAAATTATCCTCAATGTAAAATATATCTGCTAATATTGTTTTCGTCTTCCTATTCATTCTTGTTCTCATGTTTATTTTCGTTTTCGTGGGTGGTAAAGCAACACCTGTGTTTAGCAACAGGCAGTTAGATTCAGCTGTCGTTTACGTGCAGATTCAACCATCGCTCCACGCCCTAGTACCGCATAAATGGACGAAACAGATATTTTATCATTAACGCTGGCGGTTCGCACTACGGGCTCAACCGCCGCAAATTTATTAGTATCGTGTATGCGTACTGGATACACAGTCGCCACGATTTCTCCTTTCCCCATTTTAATGGGCTCCTCTGTCGGATTAATGAATATGATCTGCAACTCCTAATAATTTTTTTCCAACGGACGAGTATGCGTAGGGCAACCTTTTTTCGCAGGGATCCAAGTAAAAGAATTCACCTTCCATCCTTTCGTCTGGTCTGCAATAAGTAAGGGCCTCACTCCTCGGGGGAATGGTAATAGTTCGTTAGATTCGAACATAGCAGGACCTAACTGCTTGCTCAGGCAGGTTCATCTTTAGGTCTGATGAACTGGTGCTGTCATCTGGGTGGCCATTGCAAATTGATTTCGAATTGATTTTCCTGGTCCTCAGACAACTTATCTATACGTAAAATTTGCAGATCCATTTCTATTTTATCTCGGCTCGCTTCTAGCGGCATCGTTTTTCTCGTTGAGCATTGCTTTACCTCCACCCTCGAAATAAAATTATCATCTAATTCAAACTCAACAGTATGGTCATCTAAAAGATTGTCGTCCCTTTTGGTGAACCTTTCTAGTTTTCTTTCCACGGTGGGCTATATCTCATTTACATTTTTCATAAATTCAATTTATTTCTAAACCTTCAATTTAGACGCTCCATTTTTTCCCATGTAATATTCATTTTATGACGGTTCAAGAAATCCGCTCCAATTAATCCATCCGTAGGTTATGCTATATTTTTAGTACATATTGTAAAGTTCCAATGTTTTTTGTCGGTCCAAACTCTATGTTTAGTTTTGCTGCGTTAGGCGCAAATAGCCTTTGCTGCTGTGCGCCAAAAATTTTAACTAACTAACTAACTCTATGTTTAGTTTTGCTTGTCCATAGGTAGGCAGCTCACCTCCTTTAATATCGGTCAGTATGCATCTTTTTACAATACTGTATTTCATTCCTCTTAAGCATCCCCTTTTAATTATAGACACTGCTGCACATGAATCTAATAGAAAGGTAACTGGTTGTTGATTTAATATACCCTCTATGATACATTTAGGATCCTCGTACAGCTTGTTCGTAATCCGAGCGATTGTCGATATTAATGACGACTTACACCGCGGGGGGATGGGGAAGTCCGATTGGAGTTTAAATGAGCTGGGCTTGTTCTTCTCGCTGAAGGTGTCGGGCAGACTCTGCTCATGTGCCCTCTTCCTCCACAATTAAAGAACGTCATGGTTGGGTTCGGATTCGCTGCTCTATTTCTTGCTGAACCGGACGCGGTCTCTTGTCTTCTGCGTTGCCGATGGTTATGTACGGGTCACGGGTGAGGTCGTGGGGATGTGTCAGCACGATCTCTACTTTCTATATGAACTTCTTGCGCCTTGTTTTCTGATATTATTAGTCTTGCTAATAAATGTTTGTAACCAATGGTGTTACGGTTTGAAGAATACTATCTAACTTTATTTTGGTTTTCTCTATGTCATTTTTGATTACTCTACTAACAATGCAATCAATATCCTCTCTCAGGGTCCAGTCCATCTCTACACTCAATCGGTGGTTTATCGCTGATGTATTCTGCAATGCGGAGTCGAAGTTTGCCTATAAGTTGATGAGGCCTCCGAGCGGTATGTCCGTAGAGAAGAATCAGTTGTTTGCGATTGACAGGATTTTTTCATCTTCAGAAACACTAAGCCTTTGTCTGGCAGTGGGTCGCCAATGGTTGTACAGATTAGAGTCTAATATGTACAAGACTCAACTCTGATACTCTAGACTCTGGAATCTAGAGTATCAGATCTTGATGCTGAATTTTCTTCATGAACAGGTAGAGCCTGTTCAGCCGGCAATAGATTTCGTGGCGTTGGTGGTAGTTCAATTAGGTCTAAGATATTGTAAGGCTGTAGTTCTTCTGCCTTTTCTTCCTCATTCTCATTTTCCGGTTGTTGTTCTGCCAAGTCCGCCGAACAAAGTTTTAGCCGATTAACATGCACAACATTTCCCTTACCTGTTGTTCTGTCTTTAATCATAAAGTTGACTGGTGACGTCTGCTTGGCGATCAAGAACGATCCTGTCCAGGGTTTTATGAACTTCTGCGAGAACTCACCAGGTAGAGTAGAGTTATGTAGAAGTACCATGTTGCCGATTATTAATGTTACTGGTGCCGTTTTCTTATTGTAGTTCTTCTGGTTCCGATGTTATGAAGCTTCTAACTTCTGCCGAACTACGTTGTCAGCATCCCTGAGTTTCTCCCTGATGCTATTCTCCGACTCTTCCTCATCTGTTTTGTTGGTTGCGAGAATGTCATCAAATGGCAGCTCGAACTCATGACCGTATAGTAAAAAGAACGGCGTCTCTCCTATGGCATTGCTAGTGGAATTTATCAATGCCATTAATACACAGGGATTCCACTCATTCCAATCCCTCTGGTTTTCATGGACGTAGTGAAACAAACAAACAGCGAGTGTTCTATGGAATCGTTCAATCCCCCCATTACACATTGGATGGTAAGATTCGAACCTCTATCCGTAAGAAGCTACTTCGGTGCACCGTGTCTGAAAATAATTTCAGTCACGAATGCTCTCGCAATTGTTTCCGCCTTCTGGTCTGGCAGCGGTACAGCTTTTGGATAGCTAGTGTATGCATCTTGGAAAGCAAGAATGTATTTATTATCTCTCTTGCTTGTAGTGAGGGGACTAATGACATCCATAGAAACTCTCTCAAATGGCTTTAGGGTCTCTGGAAGCTGTGGAAGCTTTGGCTATATGATAAACACTTATCACAATAGTCTTTTATTTGGCTTGCCATACCCTTCCAATAAAATTTCCTTTGAATGTTATTAAAAATCATTTCGTAGCCTAGATGCCCTGCTTGTTGCAAATTATGGTAAATATTTGAAAGTTTATTCACCATATTAGTGGGTGCTACAACTCAGTCTTCTCGTTTATCTCTAAATCTTTCTTTAAAGAGTAGGCAGTCTTCATCCAAATAAAAGTCTTTGTGTAAGTCCAAGTTGTCTATCATTCGCCGTACATCCTCTTCTTTCCATTGCGCTTGTTTGTTATGGTCTCTGTCCCAGATGGGTTCCAGCTCGGTTATGTTTGCGATTGTTATTCGCGATAACGCATCAGCATTTCCATGCTACGTCCTGATCTGAGAATAATTTAGATTTCATACACACTCAAACTTAGTGCCCACCGAGCTAGCCTGGTACTTGGATCCTTTCCATCGTAAAGGCCGGTGATCAGTAATCACGCTAAATTTCCTGCCATATAGATAGCAATGGTACGCTTTTACTGCAGATATGACAGCGAGACACTCTTTCTCAATTGTAGAGTAATTTTGTTCAGCTGTATTTAAAGTCCTGCTGTAATAACATATCGGGTGTTGTTCGCTGTCAATATCCTGGCGCAATATAACTCCAATTGCTATATTTGAGGCATCAGTCTTGTAGCGTACCCTTGATACTCGTACTTTTAAATCACACCGCTACTACCAAATATGTAGCGAGCCGGTACTCAGTGGTACCTATGTAGACATATCGAAATGTTTACATATGTGATTTTGATAATTATGGCGATTTAACGTCCAATCCAGCCTCCAATGTGGTAACACCACACTATTGGCAGCCTTCGTGCCGGACGGAAGGGGTCGTTAAACCGGAAGCCAGTGTCCAAAGACAATTTTGTTATCAAAGCCAAAACTAGAATGTAAGAATAATGATATTCTCAAATTAAAATAGGATTCCTGATTAAGGAGTTTTGGTATTAGGCGTGAGTTATATCCAGGGTTCAACAATATGATACTTGTATTCAATGATACAATTTGGTACTCACCAACCGACGGCTCGGCCATCTTATAGTCGTATTAGGTTGCTAAACACTTGGGATTTAACGAGACGGGTTTACAAAATGTTAACACAGAATTAAGTTTAATGTTTATTAAACAATTCACCATAATTAAAGAAGTTAATTATGGTGAGTTAACTTCTATCAAATATTAATAAAACAAAATATAATTACATTTAATAATAAGTTTAAACCGATTAACGTGGAACACCAGATATCGCCACAGAACACCCCGGCGAATTCCCGATTATAGTTCGAACTGTGGAACTGTCTAACTGTCCACTATCTAAATGTCTACTGTCTCATCCCTAACAGGGGGCCGTGTATTTATACGAAAAAACATCAATTCCCGAAAACAAGTTTAAAAAGTTTTTCTAGGAATTGACGGTATTAATTTACTTTATTAAAAACAAATATATTAGTTGAAAAATGCGCGATTGGCTTAAAACTTTCTAATTACTATGTTATTTTCTATTATCAATTGAATGTCTTTATCTATTTTGAATCTAGTTGAAACATTTGGGGAATGTTAATGAATTTATAATTTTAATATTTTTTTGTTAAAAATCTAGTGTTTCACGTGGCCGTTACATTGTTTCCTCCTTTTAAAAAGTGTTCATCCTTTTCTATGGATGGACACCTTTTCCAAGGATCCTCAGATATTTAAGAACTTCATGTGAGTGAAGGGTCTAAAAGGGGGATAAATACTTGATGTCGGCTGAATACCAATTGGGGGGGGGGGGTAATTTGTAGGGGTCTTCATCTCGGTAAGTCTTCATCCCTCTTGACTGCTAATGGGAATCCCTCTTGCCTCTTGCGACTGCAGATGGGAATCGACATTGCAGATGCTTGCGGTAGAAGTGAACTCGAATGTGGATACCAGCGATAGAACCTATGGTTAATAGACTTCCCAAAATGCTGGATAAGACTATAAGCCAGAGAGAATGGGATCTGGGCCTGGGCTATCTGTCTGGTGCATCTATACTGGTCTGCGTCTAAGGTTTCCATTAGAGGAGTAGGTAGATCGGCCTCCATTTCTTGGAGATCGGACAGCCGATCGAAAATTAACTTCTGCTGGTTAGCAACATTAGCAACTTTAATCGGGGCCACGGTCAGGAGTGCTGTAATATCGGTGGTAGGTTTCTGTATAACTACTTCGAACCTCTCTTCGGATCGCGGGAGTAGTGTTATTCCTGTTGCATAGCCGTAACAGCCATCTGGTAGGGTTAATATTCCGTTACCCTTCATCGTCATGTCGGTCTATGGTTCTTTCTTCCTGTTGCACCGGAAAGTATTGTAGGTTGTGGAGAACTATATGCCCATTTATTGGTTTTAGGCACATGCTCAATCTCAAATTTCTTAATTCGGTGTTTTATATGCTCCTGCTCATCCACCGGGACTTTGAGGTACGGGGCATCACTAAAAATGGATAGACGGTCAGCCAGTTGGGTGAGTTCTTGAACTCGGATGTTAATCTGCAGATAATTTTCTACGTTAAAAACAATGACGAGTGTCTTCATACTTCATCCGTCAGCATTATCACGCCGTGGTCGATTCAGCGATGACAATCCCCATGTTGGTAAACAGCCAAGGATTATCACTAATAATCCTGTAAAATTATTAAAAAACATTATTTTTTTTTTGTTACGACTAGTAGTTTCGTTCCCGAATATAGTAAAGTTCTGGTGCTGGACCACGACTTTGAGTACGATGGGCAATTGGGTTGACTTCTATCTTCAGGTTCAGACTGTTCTTCATCTTCTTGCTCGTTTGGAACTTCTTGTTGTTTTTCTTCTAGATTATTTTAGAACCTATGGTTAATAGACTTCCCAAAATGCTGGATAAGACTATAAGCCAGAGAGAATGGGATTTCTGGGCCTGGGCTATCTGTCTGGTGCGTCTATATTGGTCTGCGTCTAAGGTTTCCATTAGAGGAGTAGGTAGATCGGCCTCCATTTCTTGGAGATCGGACAGCCGATCGAAAATTAACTTCTGCTGGTTAGCAACATTAGCAACTTTAATCGGGGCCACGGTCAGGAGTGCTGTAATATCGGTGGTAGGTTTCTGTATAACTACTTCGAACCTCTCTTCGGATCGCGGGAGTAGTGTTATTCCTGTTGCATAGCCGTAACAGCCATCTGGTAGGGTTAATATTCCGTTACCCTTCATCGTCATGTCGGTCTATGGTTCTTTCTTCCTGTTGCACCGGAAAGTATTGTAGGTTGTGGAGAACTATATGCCCATTTATTGGTTTTAGGCACATGCTCAATCTCAAATTTCTTAATTCGGTGTTTTATATGCTCCTGCTCATCCACCGGGACTTTGAGGTACGGGGCATCACTAAAAATGGATAGACGGTCAGCCAGTTGGGTGAGTTCTTGAACTCGGATGTTAATCTGCAGATAATTTTCTACGTTAAAAACAATGACGAGTGTCTTCATACTTCATCCGTCAGCATTATCACGCCGTGGTCGATTCGGCGATGGCAATCCCCATGTTGGTAAACAGCCAAGGATTATCACTAATAATCCTGTAAAATTATTATAAAACATTTTTTTTTTTTGTTACGACTAGTAGTTTCGTTCCCGAATATAGTAAAGTTCTGGTGCTGGACCACGACTTCGAGTACGATGGGCAATTGGGTTGACTTCTATCTTCAGGTTCAGACTGTTCTTCATCTTCTTGCTCGTTTGGAACTTCTTGTTGTTTTTCTTCTAGATTATTTTGAATCTGTTCCTCATTTGGTTCTTCTTCTTGTGTCCTATTTGTATGTATTTGTTTTTTTTTTGTTTTTTTCTTCTAGCACTGGCTTTTGCCGGTGCGGTACACGATATGGCGCGTTTGTAATTGGGGGGAATTCTTCCGTCAGGATCCTATGTATCACGAGGTTAGTAAATTTTAAATTATTCTCGGTATGGAATATATCTGCATGTTTTTCTATTAGTGGCCATAACTGCATGTGCGACGTCTGCACACATATTATCCAAATTAATATCTTTTCGTATTTTTTTCATTATATTATTCGTTTTCGTTTCGCTTTCCTTCTCGATTTTGCAATTTTCGTTTTCGGGGGTGGTCAAGCAACATCTTGGTTTTTCATTTATCGTTTCACGCTCTAATACCGCGTGAACTGGCAAACAAATATTTTATCATCGTCTACGCGTACTGGGTTAACAGTCGCCACGATTTCTCTTTTATCGTCTACGCGTACTGGGTTAACAGTCGCCACGAATTCTCTTTTATCGTCTACGCGTACTGGTTTAACAGTCGCCACGATTTCTCTTTTATCGTCTACGCGTACTGGGTTAACAGTCGCCACGATTTCTCTTTTATCGTCTACGCGTACTGGTTTAACAGTCGCCACTATTTCTCTTTGATCGTCTACGCGTACTGGGTTAACAGTCGCCACGAATTCTCTTTTATCGTCTACGCGTACTGGTTTAACAGTCGCCACGATTTCTCTTTTATCGTCTACGCGTACTGGGTTAACAGTCGCCACGATTTCTCTTTTATCGTCTACGCGTACTGGGTTAACAGTCGCCACGATTTCTCTTTTATCGTCTACGCGTACTGGTTTAACAGTCGCTACGATTTCTCTCTTATCGTCTACGCGTACTGGGTTAACAATCGCCACGAATTCACTTTTATCGTCTACGCGTACTGGTTTAACAGTCGCCACGATTTCTTTCTTCCCAATCATAATGGGTTCCTCTATTGGATTAATTAACATAATTTGCAATCCCTGGTGATTTTTTTCAATGGAGGAGTAGACGTAGGCAAACCTCTTGTGCAAGGTTCTACGTAGACAAATTCACCTTCTATCATTTCATCTGGCCTGCAGAAAGTAAGGGGCTCACTTCACGGAGAGTAGTGATCGTCCGTTGTATTCGAGTATAGCAGGACCTAACTGCTTGTTCGGGCGGGCTCATTTTTAGGTCTGATGAGTTGACGCTATCATCAGGGTGGCATTGCAACGCGTGGTTAATCCTACCTGCCGGATTCTATTTTTATCTTGTCTCGCTTCTAGCGGCGTCTTTTTGCTCGTTGACTGTTGCTTGAACTCCACCCTCGAAATTATAATTTTATTTTCTTCTGACTCTCGTATATGGCCATCTAATGGATTGTCCTCTCTTTGGGTAAACCTCCCTAATTTTCTTTCCACTGTGTGCGGAATCTGATTTAAATTTTTCATTTTAATTTCGAAATCTTCAATTTCGTCGTTGACTGCAATTATAAAATTCTCTGAGACATTGAACCGGAATCTTCTTTACTATGAATTCCTCAATTAATTTCTTTTTGATTAATTTCCAGTCTTGCATGGTCTGAAGTTCTGTTTCGGACTCGAGATAAATGCGTGCGTTCCCTCTCAATTTTATACGACATACATCAGCCTTCTGGATGGCAGTCCACTGATAGAGTCTTCATGTACTCTCGATGACTGATAAGAATTCCGTGATGTTTTCGTGCCCATCGTACTTGTCGATATTGTCTAATGCACCGGGATATACGATGGACGTTAACGGTTGAATTCCAGAGGTACTCTGGTTGACACCTGGTGATACACGTGGTCACGATGTCAAATCTATAAATAATTATGCCTATCGTAAATATTACATACCTAGGTTTTGGAAGAATGGAGCATATAAACCATACATAAGCTTTCGTTTCATTTTAAATTAACATAATTTGTTTTGTTTCCTTCCAAAACGTAGGTTGGCTACCTACGGACAGAAGAGCCAACCTTCTGAGTCTGTGCAAATCTATGACCTGGCATCCGTATTGAAATGTTTAAAATTATTAATTATTAGGCCACTAAAATTTGCAAAAAGAGATAGTGAAAACAAAACAGATTTCCGGTCCAGACTTTATAGGAATGGTCAGCATAGGAATTTCAGCGTTTGTCCGTGTTCCTAAATGTTTTCTGTTTTTACATGTACGACTAAATTTCAACCAAAGTATAAAGAGAACAATTAATACAAATACTAAGGTGGATACCCCTAACCCATAATTAATATACATTTTTTTCTGTTCACTGGCTCCTACATCTGCAACATGTTTGCGCCAAACTGCCACGTCAATGCCCTTTTTTCGTTCTCCCGTGTTTATATTATTTAAAATTTTGTGAATGTCGTCATTAGACTCCAAACTTTCCGAAAATCTACTAAAATTTGTGATGCTAACTTCTATTGGGGGAATTATTAAATCATTAAAAACTGAATCTACTTTTGAAAATTTAATGACAGGTTGTTCAATTAATTTGACTTATACTTACTAAACTAATTTCATATATGAGGTTTTCAAGGTAGCACAATTTTGAGAATGCTAATGATATCCTACAGAACGTGTCCTTCGAGAAGTCAATATTCCTGGGAAATCAGGAGGTCTTCCGGAGATTCGCAGGAGATATTCATCCATCTCATGGACTTTCTGGTCGATGTTGCTCCTACTTATAATATCTTCAAATAGCGGACCCTCTCTGACTGGGAGGTCTATCGTCTTTTCTGTTTCTCCTGTCTCCGTCCTGGAATCGTTTGCTTCTCTATATTTTGAATAGATTTTCTCCAATGTTCCCTGATTATTTCTAAAACTGATAATATTACGCGATGGGACACTGACTTCAGTGTCCTCTTTCTGTATAGGTTCTTTCTGCCTTAACGCTATATTATAATTTTGCTTTAATTTTACTGACTTGATCAAAATATCAGAATTTTGTACGGTTCCAATGAATTCTTTTCTAACTTTGACATCACCATGACTGTCTTTAACAATAACTAATTTGTTTTCTTTGACTACACTTTTGTCACTTGAAACTTTATTACTATTATCTAACTTAAAGTCATTAACCGTAGTATTATTAGCAATCGCCGAAACCAAACAAAATATGCCGTTTCCAGGCAAAACCTTGAAAATGCCCATAGAAGTTGAATCTTGGTCCATTTACTTCGCTATGTTTTTCAACGTCGTTCTTGTTTGTAATTTGATCTGATATTTTCACCTAGTTTTCCAGATTTCCCAAAATTATCTCATCTTTATCTACTTGAGATAAAGTCGTAATTACTGCACTGTATAAGCACTTGGGAACCACAAATTTTTCCGTGGAAATAGTCATGGCAGGGATCGGTTAAAAAATCTATTCCTAATAACCCATCGGTCCCTAGCTCCAAACCATCATCTGCCACTGCAAAATCATGACTGTAACTAGGCGAACTTGAAACGGTACACTAGCGTCACCTAAAATAGGCAAAGGTTGACCTGTTATTCCCGTTATAATTCTATTATTTACTTTCTGAATATGGACTCCCGCTATTACGCGTCGCTTAATTAAACTAATACTAGCTTCGGAATCTATTAAAAAATCTAATATTTTTCCAAAAATTAACAAATTTCTCTTTTTACATTTCGAAACACATTTAAAATTTGGAATCATAGAAATTAATTCCTTTCTTAAATTTTGACTGATTTTATTTATAATTTTAACGCGACTTTCTTGGTCGTATGAATGGGAAGCGTCCACAACCTTTGTTAGTTTAAAGACTGCTGCGGTGTAACATTAGACTCACGTTTGACACGGCAGTAGATAGTTTTATGCCCGGGTTTCTTACAGCGTTTACAAAATGTGTCCGAAGTTCGACGGGTATTGCACTCTTTTGCAAAATGTCCGTCTTTTCCGCAGTTGAAGCACATTATATCTTTACGATTTATACGAGGCCGGTCGGAATATTGCGAATATCTATTAAGTCTACCCTGTTCGCATTATTATGTTGTTGTAATCCGATGGATGTTGGGAACGAATGAAATACACTTGCTTCTACTAACTTATAGTTTTATTTAAAATTAAGTTATGTGATGTGATACTCCAAGTTACTATACGAGAACTGAACTTAAGAACTAATTTAACAGCGCTATTTAAATGAACAAATTTTACCTACGAGAGAATTGAGTCATTTGGAGGGTCTTAAGGGTTTATTGTTGGTTAACTGTGAGGTAATAAAAATGTAGTTATAACTAAATTTGGAAATCTACGACAATGAAAGCAATTTAGGGTAGTAAAGTAATATGACAAATAATATTTAGAACTAAATTGAAAAAGGTACCTTTTTTTACCTCCGGGTGACTCATCCTCATAAACTAAATGCATTTATAATATATAATTACTAAAGTGCAGAAAAGGTTGGCATACAACAATGTACGTATCGTGATTCATTAACATTTCCCGTTTTTGTGTGTCGTGTATCTGAATTTTAACTACTTAATGCTCTAGTTACTGCCAACTCGACCTGTTTAGCTAAATCTATAGCGTTTACCGAATTAATCGAATTTTGGTTTCCCCTGACCGTTTTATCAATCGTTTCTATAGATTTTGCATTTTCTATGGCCTCATCGAAGGTTTTAGGTCTACTCAGCAATAGATCCCTTTGTAAATTCGGCAGTATGCCTACCGAAAATTGCTGAATTAATCTTTTATTAATCATTTCGTCTATAATTCTTTGCGCTTGTTCATCTGCGCTAGGTTCCGCTAAATATCTGGCTAATGCTCGCAAACGACCAGCATAGTTTTCCACACCTTCCCCTAATCTTTGAATGCAAGAGACAAATTGTTGTTCGACCACATAGCAATCTCTATCTGGCCCAAATCTCTTCAGCAATAGTTTTTTAAATTCATCCCAGTTTTCTGTTGTTTTTAAAATTGGGTGAGTCTCGACAAAAAATCACGCGTCTTCTCTTAGGCTACTTTTCGCAAAAGTAGTACAAATAGAGGAAGGCCAATTGCCTACTCTACTACAATATTCAAATGTAGTTATGAAATCGTTCACTGATTCTCCTATTTTGCCTGCAAAATAGGGTAATCTACTACAAATGCCTACTGTAGACAAGGAAAAATCGTTTCCGTTTTCTTGGTTCATTTTAAAAAGAATTAAAAATTGGGAATTCAAAAAAAAATATTTAAACGAAAAAAAAAAAAAAGAAATGATTTGGTAACGGGCAAACGGCAAGTAACTGATAATTTCGTATCCTCACCGCTGGCGCCAATTTGTAACAGAGCAAACCATTACGGGGTAAAGATAATTTAAATAATCAATTAAGAACAATAAATTTACAATCCCAACCGCTGACAACCAATTTGTAACAAGTGAATTTAAGGGGTTTATTAAAAGATTTAGAATTCTACTGATAGCTGCCACCACTGGTTTTAGATATAAAAATAATGAAGCTAAGTTAAACAAACTAAACCAGAAAACAAATCTGAGACTTCTATTGCTGAAAAGATGTTCTTTGGGTCTTTCGGGAAGTAAATAGAATTACAACGGAATAAAGAATAAGTTTATATTGAAAAGTTAAAAATAAAAAATATACCTACATAAAAATAATAAATATTTCTGACTTACTATTCATGTTCTTCATGCGACTTTCTTGGATCTAATATAAAAATTAATGTCTTGCAGTTGCTCTTGAAAAAGGTTTTCAAACACTTTTGACTTTACTTCTGATTAACGTTTACGAACTGAGTAACTGCAAGTGTCTCGTTTTGATTTTTTAAACTTAATTTTGTTTTCTTTTCCTCTTAATTTATTTAAAAAATATCTTTGTTTAGATTAAAATGTTCTCGTTTCAGTTAAACTACAGACGTTGTATTTTTTTATCACGCCTCGTAACTATGAACACCGGGGTATAATAGCCCTCTTGTTACTTGATTTATGTTTTGTTTAGAAACCTTGAATTTTTTATAATAGGGTTGAGATTAGTTCGACATAGTATTAAGACGTATTCTGTTGATAATTATCCCAGAGCGTACACAGTGTAATGGTAATAATTATTCTACACAAAGTGTATATTACTTTTATTAAACAAATGGATTGACACAATATTAATATTACAACATTTTCTTGTTTTATCAACAACTTAACAATTATAACAAAATAATGTATATAAAAATGTTACTGTAGTAACGTGAACTGTCACTGTCATTAATATTGTCAATGTCAATGTCACTTTATTATTTCAACACGCCCCCTTAAAGTGACATTTTTACAGGGTCTGTTTATATACATTGTGTTTTATCCTCGGCAATACTTTTGTCAGTATGGCAGCAATCATTTCGTCAGTGGACAAATGTGTTAAATTAATTTTTACATTTTGTATCACTTCTCTGACAAAATGATGTCTGACGTCTATGTGCTTAGACCGAGCATGGTAAACTGGATTTTTGGTTAATTCCTGAGCACCTAAATTGTCATTAAATAAATTTATTTTACCAGTTTCCATTCCAATTTCTTGTAAGAGGGATTTTAGATAAATGGCTTCTTTGCATGCCTCCGACAAAGCGATGTATTCGGCTTCCATGCAGGATAGTGCTACTGTTTTCTATTTCTTGCTTTGCCAGCTTACAGAGTGTATCCTTTGGCCACTAGTCTGGCCTTTCTTCTTTCTATTTCCCCATTTACATTATACTTATTTCTCAATACTAGACGGTTGCCTATTATTTTTCGATTTTTGGGGCGATCCCTTAATTCCCAGATTTCATTCTTGATTGTTGCTAGATACTCCCTTTTTATAGTTTTTCTCCATTCAAGTGAGTTTGGCCCATCCATAGTTTTCTCTACTGTTATATTTTCTTCTATATTTGATAAATACGCAATTTCACATGAATCGTCTTCTTTTTCTTCATTTTCTCCTACATTTTCTTTATTTCCATGTTCGTTTTCTTCATTTCCATTATTATTATTTGTACTTGTTTCTTCATTTATGTCTTGAATTTCATTTCCATTGGTTTGAGGACTGTCACATGGAATACCAGTTTCCATAGAAACGAATTTCTTTCTTGGTCGCCCTGGTTTTCCTGTTCTCATTTTCTTAGGTCTTCCTCTTCCTTTTTTTATTTCTTCGGGATTTTTCATTTCTTCAGGAATTTTCATTGCTTCAGGATGTTTTATTTCCATGAAATTTTCATTGAGTGATTTTTCATTTGGTTTATTACATTCCAGATTTATTAAAATCCTTTTCCTTCATTTCTTTCTTTTACTTCTATATTTTCTTCTGGAAAGGAATTATTTTGAAAATTCAGATCTTCTTCTTCTAAAGTTGTAAATTTTTCAATAAATTTAACATCTCTAGAAACATAGACCTTTCTGGATTTAGGGTTCCAAATTCGATATGCTTTCGATTCTTCGGAATAACCAATGAAAATACCATCCATGCATCTTCTGTCGAACTTTCCTTTTGATGGATTTTTATCTAGTATTAGTGCTTTGCATCCAAATTGTTTGAAATGTTTGACAGTTGGTTTCCTTCCAAACCAAAGTTCATGAGGAATTTGATAATTCAGACTTCTGGAAGAACATCTGTTTCGAATGTAGTTTGCTGTGGATATTGCTTCGGCCCAAAATGCTTGAGGCAATTTTGAGTCTATTAGTAAACAACGAGACATGTCCAGTAGAGTTCTATTCTTTCTTTCTGCTATACCTTGCTGCTGAGGTGTATATGGGACTGTTAACCTTCTTTTTATGCCATTTCTTTCCAGGAAAATTTCAAATTCTTTATTCAGATATTCGGTGCCATTATCGGTCTGTAAATATTTTATTTTTCGGCCTGTTAAATTTTCTGAATATGCCTTAAATTTCTGGAAGGCATCAAATGCTTCATTTTTATTCCTTAGGAAGTAAACTGCACACCACCTTGAGCGGTCGTCAATAAAATTAATGAAGTATTTTTTTCTTCCTAATGATTCGGTCCTCATGGGGCCGCATATATCCGAATAAACAATTTCTAGTAATTAATTTGTCCTATTTAAATTTTCATTTTTAGGAAATGGTGATTGTGTCAATTTTCCATTCATGTATATTTGGCATGGCGGCATTTTTTCTTGTTTCGGGAAATTAATTCCGTAAACATTCTTTCTATGCATCATTTGCTTCAATGACTGCTCATTCAAATGCCCAAGTCTTTACATGCCATTCATATAATTTTGAAGTTGTCAAATTTTTTGACATTGTCAAATTATTTGACGTTGTCAAAATATTATAAATCGCCAGTTCTCTCGGCCATTGCAAGTGTTTTTCTATTTTTATCGGCAATTATAGCTTTATCTTTTTGAAATATTACCTGAAAATCAATTATTTTTGCTACAGACATTAAATTTGTGCGTAGATCAGGTACAAAAAGAGTATCTTTCAAATGTAGTGTTCTGTCACACCATTTATCTTCGACTGTATATTGCACTTCTCCTATTCCTTCTACATTTGTTGTGTTCTGATTTGCCAGGTTCAGAGTTCTTGAAGATGTTTCTAGATTTTTAAAATCATATCTTCTACAATACATATGAGAAGTGCAACCACTGTCTAAACACCATTTATTTTTTAGGTTTTCTTTTACAGAACTTAAAGCTATTTCTGTTGGAATTTCTGTTAAAATAAGATTTTGATCATCTTTCTTACCTTGCTTCTTTTTCCAACATTCATTGGACTTGTGACCAATTCTCTTGCAAAAATGGCATTTCCATTTAAATCTAGTTTCGCCAAAATTATTACCACTTTTACTAGCTGCGCTTTTGTTTCTGTTGTACTTATGGTTAATAAATTTTGCATCTTGTACATCAGTTTCTTTTGATTTTCTGGCAGCGTATTCTTCCGTTATTTTTATTTTTAATTGTTCGGGCGTCGGAAGTTCATCTCGAGATTCAATCGCTATTCGAAAATTTTCATAGCTATCAAGTAAACTGTAGACAAGCATGATAGCAAGTAAATCAGAGTTGATTTCAAGCTCCATTTCTTGTAATTTATCTACAGTTTCAAAAAAGTCTGATAAATACATATGGATGTCTTCTCCTTCTTTCATCTTATTCAAGGTCAGCCTTTTTAATAAAGTTGCCTTACGGGCAGGTCCCTTGGATTGAAAAACATTTTCTAGCTTTAACCATATTTATCGTGATGTTTTACAATGTTTGATTTGACGAAGTTCTGATGGACTAATAGTCAGAATTAAGTCAGATCTTGCTTTACCGTCTGCCGTCTCCCATTTTTCAATTTCTTCTGTTCTGGAAACATCTTCAGGTTTCTTTATGGTTCCTTTTACATATCCCCATAAATCATTCTTGGTTAAGACTGCCTCAGCCTGCAATTTCCAAGTATCGTAGTTGTCCTTTCTTAAAGATTCAATTTTAATTATTCCAGACATTTTCCCTACGATGCGTTGAAAGAGTAATTAACCAAATTAGTATTTTTTTATTTTTATACTATTATTCTGGGTCTGATTTATCTGGGCCCATAACCTGTTGATAATTATCCCAGAGCGTACACAGTGTAATGGTAATAATTATACTACACAAAGTGTATATTACTTTTATTAAAACGAATGGATTGACACAATAATATTATTACAACATGTTTTGTTTTATCAACAACTTAACAATCATAACAAAATAGTATATATAAAAATGTTACTGTAGTAACGTGAACTGTCACTAATATTGTCAATGTCAATGTCCTGTCACTGTCATTAATAATGTCAAGTGTTAATGTCACTTTATCATTTCAACACTAATTATCAACAGGTTATGGGCCCAGAGCGTACACAGTGTAATGGTAATAATTATTCTACACAAAGTGTATATTACTTTTATTAAACAAATGGATTGACACAATATTAATATTACAACATTTTCTTGTTTTATCAACAACTTAACAATTATAACAAAATAGTGTATATAAAAATGTTACCGTAGTAACGTGAACTATCACTGTCATTAATATTGTCAATGTCAATGTCACTTTATTATTTCAACATATTCCCCGCAGGGGAAGTTCATAATGGCCATAACACCTGGCCATTTGTAGAGCTTTCGGGCCTGATGATCCCGCGTACCCTCAATCACGCAAGGGAAGTTCATAATGGTCGCATCACCTGACCATATAGAGCTTTTGGGCCTGATGATCCCACGTACCCTGAATCACATATCATATCATTTGGGAGGAGACAGTTCAGAGAAGCCGATTGTAGGAATAGGCTTATCTGTTGTCTCTTTGATCTCCCACTTAAATTCCTACCCACGTGTTTGCCGTGCGTGGAGACCCGTAACGCCGGAGAAGAGGGTCCTGGTCGGTTGAGGGAGACTGCTGCCCGCGGACAGTACGATCCCAACACGCCTTCTTTGGCCTCGGATTCGGTAAAACGGGAGGCTGAGTCTGGTCAGCTCAGTCAATCGGCTGGTGTCACGGTTCATGAATAGAGTGGCTCCACTACTGGATCGTGGATGCCGGGGTAATGCCGTGCCACTAGACAAGTATTCGGGGGTCTGTGGGAGCGGATGCAGCTCGCACGGTTCCAGAGTTGGCGACTACTGGTTCTCGAGCGGGTCGAGCAGCCCGTGACTACTTCCTCCGATGCTATATCATCCTGACATGTCTGGCGCAATGAGCCGGTTTGCGGCCAACGTCCCCGGTGTGGGGCTCCCTGGTGGGTGGGCATGGCAGGGTGATGAAACCTATTATACGGGTATGGCGACTACCCGGAGGGATACAAATTTCTTAAATTCCGCCAAAGTTGAGAGTAAACTCCGTAAAAAATCAAACAAGAGACCTCGTCGTGATGCTCAGTCATCCGACGAGGGATGTGTTAGGCCAGCTGCCAAAAAGGCAGAAGGTAAAAAGAGTGTTGAGTATTGTGCACCAGTACCACGATTTCTCGTCGTGAAGGTTCAAGAAGAGGGTAAGTCTTTTAAGGAGATGTCCCCCTTCTTTGTTGCCCGAACGTTGAGAAATACGTGCTCTACTGGCATAAAGTCGGTTCGTAAGTTGTCGGACGGTACACTGCTAATAGAAGCAGATACTGAAGCGTCGTCAACACTACAGAAATGTGTTAAGTTTGCTGAGTTTGGCATTTCAGTACAGCCGCATAAGGCACTGAACTGCTCAAAAGGCGTCGTAACGGATCGTGACCTGGCGTACGTTACGGAGGAAGAGTTCGTGCAGGAAATGGCATCGCAAGGTGTCATTGAATGCAAGAAGCTCAACCCCCGGAACGGCAAGCCTTCGATCTCCATGGTGGTGTTCTTCGCTGGTACCAGGTGTCCAACATCGGTTAGGGTGGGGTATAACGTTTGTAACGTTCGCCCCTACTACCCAAACCCGATGCGATGCTACAAGTGTCAGCGTTATGGGCACACCTCAAGTCGTTGTGGTAAGCAGACCATCTGTGCCAACTGCGGACAGGATCAACATGAAGTTGAACCCTGTCCAAACGCGGCACACTGCGTGAACTGCAAAGGGGCGCATGCCTCTACTTCACGCCACTGCCCAACGTACTTGGAGGAGAAGGCAATACAGGTCATTAGAACGCAGGACAGGATACCGTATTTCGACGCCAAGAGGAAATACAAAGAAAGCGCGCCGGTTACTTTTGCGAGATCTTTCGCGCAAGTAGCTGCCAAGCGAACTGCAAGTGTGCAAACTCAGACAGAGATAGTGCCTCGTTCGACAACTGCAACACCTGTGACAGTTGCAACAAATACTAGTAGAGAAAAGGTGGTATTGGTCCCAGAGACCAAAATTCAGACCCCACAACCTGGGGGATCGGGTCTGAATAAATCCCCCTCCCCTAAAGGAGAACGCACTCAACCTCAGTTCCCCCAACCACCTAAGGAGAAGACCCCACAGTCTTCTCCACAAACGAGAAGCGATCAGAGAATGGTCGCTTCTACAAAGCCCTCATCAGTCACTCCTGAAAAGGAGACTGATAAGGGATCCGTTGGTTCTCACTGGATACCTGTGAGAACCAAACAATCAAAAAAGGAGTCCAGTGTGTCCATCAAAACACCTGGACTACCAAATGAAGGTGTAGCCGAGAAAATGGCTGTAGACCCGCAACCTAAGGGTAAACCAAAGATCATTAGGTTGCGGGGTAACTCCCCTAAGCAGAAATGAATGGTCCACTAATCCAGTGGAACTGTAACGGTGTATATCAGCGCTACGAAGAACTGCGACTTTTATTGTCAGATTTTGCGCCTTCGTGTGTTTGTCTGCAGGAAACAAACTTCAACGAAACCGACACATTCTCTCCTCGGGGATACTCCGTGTTTCGCACGGATTTCCTTACGGGGTTAAGAGCATGTGACGGCGTGGCAATTCTCGTTAGAGACACATTGTACCACGATCCTGTAGACATTGACACTGAGTTGCAGGTCGTAGCAGTTCGTGTTGCACTTCCCCTCCAGGTGACGATTTGTTCTATCTACCTTCCGCCTGGTGTTCGAACTGACATCCGAGATGTCGTGAACATCATCGATCAGCTCCCACCACCCTTCATACTACTAGGCGATTTTAACGCCTACAATGTGTGTTGGGGATCGGTGCGGAGCGATCGACGGGGACGTCACCTGGAAAATATGTTGAACGAATTGAATTTGAGCTTTCTGAACGACGGCAGACCCACGCACTTTTGTGCAGCAACGGGTACATTTAGTGCCATAGATCTTAGCGTCGTTTCAGGAGCCATCGCTCCGTTGTTCAAATGGGACGTGCATCACGACCTGTGCGGAAGTGATCACTTTCCAATCCTCTTAAGGCCTCTGTTCAATACTGTTACCGAATCCCGCTGGCCACAGTGGGTTCTTCGGAAAGCAGATTGGACCAAGTTCGCAGAATCATTCTCTCACGAGGATATTCCGAACTTGAGCGTAGACGAAGAGGTGAATCATTTCACGGATTCCATCACGAGCGCGGCTGAAAGCAGCATACCGCTGTCATCCACTCAGCCCCGTCGAGTTCCCGTTCCTTGGTGGAACGAGGAATGCGACTTGGCGCTACGTGAAAGGAGACACCTCTTCAATACATTCCGTCGTTGTCCAACAGAGGAAAACATGATAGCCTTCCAACGAGCGAAAGCTCATGCTAAGAGGATTGTGAAAGAAAGCAAGCGCGAATCATGGCGCAAATACGTATGCACCGTTACAGTTGCCACTCCAGTGGCCAAAGTTTGGGAGAAGGTCCGGAAAATCTCCGGTCTAAATACAGCTACAACCATTGCTGGTCTATCGGTAAATGGTAACGTAGTTACCTCAGCGGTCGAAATTGCTAACACTTTGGCATCTAATTTTGCGTTCAATTCTAGCTCTGAACATTATTCACCCGAGTTTTTAACTCGTAAAGCAGGCCTCGAATCTATACCTCTAAATTTCTTTTCTAGGAATGACGAGGTATACAATCTGCTTTTCTCTCGTGAAGAGCTAGATAGCGCGATGTCAAAGTGTAAGGATAGCTCTCCTGGTCCAGATGCGATACATTATCGTATGATTCGAAATCTTCCGGAATCATCAAAGTCTAGGCTTTTGAATGTCTATAATAGGATATGGACTGAGGGCAAGTGCCCGACCAAGTGGAAGGAATCTCATATAATTCCTATCCCCAAAGTCGGGAAAGATAAACACTTGCCCTCTAGCTATAGACCAATATCACTGACCAGTTGTCTCTGCAAGCTTATGGAGCGAATGATCAGCAAGCGTCTGATTTGGTTTTTAGAATCAAACGACTTGCTGGCCAACACACAGTGCGGCTTTCGCCGTCACCGCTCAACAGCAGATCATCTGGTCAGACTAGAGACAGCTATCAGGAATGCTTTCGTTGAAAACAAACACCTGGTAGCTGTGTTTTTCGATATTGAGAAAGCCTATGACACTGCATGGATTTATGGGATTCTCCGTACTCTGCATTCCTGGGGTCTCCGGGGACGCTTGATGTTCTTTATAAAAGACTTCATGTCGAACCGGCGCTTCAGGGTGCGGATCGGAAATACCTTGTCACAAATGTTCGCACTGGACAATGGGGTCCCACAGGGCTCCATACTGAGCGTTACGCTATTTTTAATTGCCATTAACGGTGCAGCTTCATGTATTCGATTACCTGTACAGAGTTCGATATTTGTCGACGACATTGGTATCTTTGTCGCCGGACAAAAGACTAGTACAATCGAACGTCAGCTTCAGCTGACTATCAATCGTCTCGATACATGGGCAACCGAAAATGGCTTTAAATTCTCGACCAGCAAAACTGTATGTGTCCATTTTAGTAGGAAAAGGGGTGTACATCCCAATCCTACACTCACACTAAATGGAGCACAGTTACCATTTGCCGATACTGCCAGATTTCTGGGTCTCGTTTTTGACAGTCGTCTAACTTGGCGGGCACATTTTTTGTCCGTCAAGAAAAAATGCCAAAAGTCGCTCAATTTGTTGCGGGTCCTCAGTCACAAGACATGGGGTGCAGACCGCACTGTCATGTTGCGTTTATATCGTTCTTTAGTGCGCTCTAAGCTGGACTATGGATGTCTAGCTTATGGGTCAGCTAAACACCAAGAGATACGAATTCTTGACACTGTACATCACACTGGGGTTAGATTGGCCACTGGTGCATTTCGCACCAGCCCAATACTAAGCCTGCTGTGTGAAGCAGGCGAACCGTCACTGTACAATCGTCGTAAAATTCTATCTCTGCGATATATGGCTGCACTTAGTGCCAAGCCAGATCATCCCGCGTATGACCCTATTCTACAAAATAGGCATACAGAGATTTATGACAGAAAACCAAGAGCCAATAGGCCTTTTGGTCTGAGGACTTTCGACATTTTGGGCGATATTGATTTTAATATGCCTGAAATGGCAAGTTTCGTTTTGTGTGCCGTTCCACCATGGACGCTGCCGCGTCCACTTGTGAACCTCACATTAACTAGGTTTGATAAAGATACTACGTTGCCTATCGAATACCAACATGAGTTACAAAGAACACTGGTCCCTAGGTTCGAGGATACTGTCATTTTTACTGACGGATCAAAATCCGGAACCAGGGTTGGGTGTGCGTTCGTTGTTTTGAATCCACGCCAACAGTTTCAGTACCGTCTGCACTCCATAACGAGTGTGTACACTGCTGAGCTGTACGCTATTTTCAAGGCCCTGTGTTTTGTTTCGTCAGAGCAAAGTCGGTCAAGTGTTATCTTGACGGACTCGCTGAGCGCTCTGAACAGTATCCAAGATCCAGATCCAGTGCATCCTCTTGTACTAAAGATCCGGTTGCTACTCCACAACCTGAATGCTCAGAATGTGAGGGTAGAGCTGTTTTGGATACCGGGACATGTTGGTATTAAAGGCAACGAAGCGGCAGATGCAGCTGCAAAAGCCGCCTCTCACAGACCTATGATTGATGTGAGTTTCGTTTTTCCAGATGACGCAAAGAGTCATCTGAAACATCTGGTTTTAGACTTGTGGCAACATGAGTGGAGCCGCACACAGAACGTTAAGTTGCGACAGATTAAGGGAGACGTTAAACCATGGGGTTCTTCCTGCAGGATTAACCGCAGGGAGGAAACCGCCATCACACGCCTCCGTATAGGTCACTGTTGGTGGACCCATGGACACCTCCTTCGAGGAGAAGAGTCCCCTATCTGTGAGACGTGTAACACAGATTTGTCTGTGTTACACTTTTTAACTGAGTGTGTACAGTTCGAGGATGTCAGGGAGAGGTTAGGCCTGTGCTATGACCTGTCAGTTGCTTTAGGTGACGACAGGGTACTCATGGACAGGCTGATACTCTTCCTGAGAGAATCGAACTTATTGTTTTATGTGTGAAGTCTTGCACCTTATTTTAATGTGTTTCTAGTTATTGACTGTGATATTCGATGGTAATTGGCCCCTTTACAGCCTCTTACCATCACCCTGAGTCTGTTCAAATTTTCGAACAGACTTTTTATATTATTTATTTGTGTCTGTCAGTGCAAGATTTCTTTTATTGAGTATGCGTGTTTTTAATGATTTTAGCTATTTATTTATTGTTTAATATATTGTTTTTAAAATATAGTCTAGTCATTTAAATGGGCTGCGTTAGGCGCAAATAGCCTTTGTTGCTGTGCGCCAAAAATTTTAACTAACTAACTAACTATTTCAACATATTCTCACACTCAAATATTACGTGCGTATCACGTCAGTTCGGTTGTACTAAACCTCTATATAAACTCTCGCAGTAATTATTATATTATTAAATATATAAATATATCTAGTGATTTTATCACATATCAAAGTGTCTGTGTGTGCTATTCAATTGCAAATGTTCTTTTGGTGTCATCTTGAAGTTTCCTCAGCATCTGGGTACCCAGAAGACAGCTATCCACGAGAACCAAGGTTAGTAATATTTTTTTATTGAATAATCACTGACACTATAGTCAAAACGTCCGTCGAGTCCACGATATTACATTATAACTCTGTATGGTGTGCTAAAAATTCCATACCAGTTAGAGGTTGCTTAGAGCCCCTACATTTTGGTCCTTCGAGCCGGATCCATTTTTGATCCATTTTGATCCATTTTGATCCATTTTGTTCCATCCACCACGGATGTAACCAAATCAGTTATTTGTTATAAAATTAGGTCTTTCGAGAATTATCCGTGAATGTAGGATTTTTGTTTGACTATTTTCGTTTCGCATGTCAAAACATGCTACTGGCTGTTGAGAGTTTATTTTGAACAATATTGCATTGTTAGACCTTTCGAGAAAGGTATTTGTTTAACACGGTTTACGATTAAATACGTGTTTCTGTCAAAATTGAACGGTGTTAATATTTTTTTAAATTTAATTGTAGCTATCACTATTGGCAGCCATTTGTATACATTTATTGTATGTACTAGCGTATTTCACTTGTTTTGTCACGCGCAGGGTCGGACTAAAATATTTTAAAATTCAAATATTATTTTTTACAACATTTTTATTGTTTCAAAATCATTTTTTGTTGTTGTGTTTGGATTACGCTGGCAATTATATACATCGCATATCGATATTTTATTTAAAAAATTGTCAGTAGGTACACATTTTAAATCCAATCAATCTTCAAAATGCCACCTAAGATGAATTTTAAACAACTAAAGTATCATCGTGCAGTCTGCATACGTGACTTGCAGACACTAAAAATATCTATGGAAGAAGCAATTGAAGATCATAGTCTTATTCCTCAGATCCGTGTAAAATTTGAAAATTTAAACGAGTCAGTTCAGGTAAAAGATGAAAAGGTTAATATTTCCAGTTCTTCTTCTGACATAGCTTCAGCGAAATTGCCAAAATTGGAATTAGCAACACTTAGTGGCGACATTGCCGAATGGTATTCTTTTTTAGATATTTTTATGAGTTCTGTCGACTCAAATACAAAGTTGCAAGATGTACAAAAATTTCAATACCTGAAAGCTTCTCTTTCAGGCGAGCCCCTGTCGTTGATTCGCAATATTCCATTGACATCGGACAACTACAAGGTAGCAATGGAAACTTTAACCCAACGCTATTTATTCTAAAAGACGATTGGTCTCATATTGCCACTTACAAGCCTTGCTTGAAATGCCTAAATTGAAGTCGCTTTCAAGTGAGCATGTAAGTAGATTTATATCAAATATAACGGAGCACACAGCTGCTCTGAGAGCCCGTGGCGAACCCATTAAAGAATGGGATGGAATCTTAACTTTTTGGCTCACTAACAAATTAGAAAATCACATACGTGAAAAATTCGAACATAAATTGTCGCACGACAGCTTACCTAAACTGTCTCAATTAATGTCTTTCTTAGACAAATATATCGTGTCCCATTCGGGAAAGCAAGCTGAAAAGACTTTTCATAAGTCAGACAGCAACTCGAGTAAGAATCAATCTTACAAGAACGATTATCGTTCAAAATCGTCAAGGTCTATTTCACTTGTCAATACAAGTCAAACAAACACCAGCATTGTGTGTAAGTGTTGCAGTCAACACCACCCATTATATCAATGCCCTTCGTTTATCGCGAAATCGCCTTACAACCGATTTCAATTCGTTAAGGACAAGCAATTGTATACCAATTGTCTAAGCTCCGCCCACAATTCGCGTACCTGTCCTTCGAACAGGACACGCCGCAATTGTCAAGCCAAACATCATTCTCTTTTACATTTTGGCGAAAATAAGTCTGCTAATCAGACAAAGAATGTTGCTTCGACTTCAACGACTTCTGATAAGACTGAAAATTCAGCGAAACCGGAAACCGCAACTAGCTTCTTTGCTAACTCACCACAGCCTCATTCAGCTGTATTGTTGCCTACTGCGTTAGCCCAGTTGGCAGATGTTCACGGCAATCGTAAGACCGTACGTCTTTTACTCGATTCCGCAAGCCAAATCTCCTTCATTACGGAGTCTTGCGTGCAAAGATTAAATCTGCCTCGTCGACAGAGCAATATTGAGTTATCTGGTCTTGGTAGTACACCATTGACCAAAGGACGTGGAAATACCTCTTGTATTATCTATCCTCGAGATAAGGTTAATCCATCGTTCCAACTTTCGCCCGTCATTATTTCAAAAATGTCGGGAAATCTGCCAAAACAATTGTGCAGGTTAGACTCATTAACCCACTTAAGAGGTTTAAAGTTGGCAGATCCAACGTACTACAAGCCTTCTAAAGTCGATATTTTAGTAGGTGCGGACCTATTCCCACAGATTATTCTGCCACGCAGGCGGGAAGGCCCATCTGGAACACCTACTGCCCTGGAATCTGTATTTGGATGGATTCTAATGGGACGCACATTTGTGCCCTCAACTCAAAGTGCAAATATATTTTTCACAGAGAGTGTTGAAACGCCCAACTTGCTAGATACAACCCTGAAAAGGTTTTTGGCACTTGAAGAGGTTAGCTCTAATATAGAGACTCGTGACCCAGAAGAGATCATTTGTGAGGAGAACTACAAGAAGACAACTTTTCGTTTAGAGTCAGGACGATTTAGTGTCGCTCTGCCTTTTAAGAAATATCCTCCAAATTTAGGAAATTCTCACCGATCAGCATATCAGTGTTTAAAATCCTTTCAACTTCGCTTGAATGCCAAACCTGACCTGAAACACGACTATATCGAGTTTATGCAGGACTACTTCGATGCTGGTCACATGTCCTTAACCCCGCAAGCTGAGTTGAACAAACCAGCTTACTACATACCACATCATTCCGTGGTGAAACCCGAGGCTGTTTCAACGAAACTCCGAGTAGTTTTCAACGCGTCGAAGAAAACTAGTCACAACGTCTCGCTTAACGACGTTTTGTATGCAGGCCCAGCTCTGCAAAAAGACGTCGTAGCCATTTTGTTGCGATGGAGAAGTTATAGATATGTTTTAACCGCTGATATTCGCCAGATGTACAGACAGATCGAGGTACATCCAGAACATCGATCCTTCCAACGTATCCTGTGGTCGTTTGACTTCAATCAAGAACCCCAGAGTTACGATTTAAATACCGTAACTTATGGAGTCAGATGTGCACCTTATCTCGCACTCAAAACTATCGAGACCCTCGCAGATCAAGAAAAAGAAACTTACCCTACGGCTTCGAAGACATAAGCGCAAGACACCTTTGTGGATGACATCATCACCGGTAGTGACTCTCTCTCTGCAGCGATAGAACTACAGACTGGCCTGGTCAAACTGTTAAAATTCGGTGGTTTCCGTCTCCATAAGTGGTCAACCAACGCTCCTAGCGTGCTGCAAAATGTTCATGACTCGGAGAAGCAAATCCATGGCTCTGATCTCAGTCTAGATCATGACCAATCTATTAAGATTCTAGGTCTACGATGGAAACCTGAAAAGAATTATTTCTTTTTCAAAACCAATATCGATATTAACGTTTGCACCAAACGAACCATCTTGTCGGAAATAGCTCGTATTTTCGACCCCTTAGGCTTTTTGTCTCCGCTGACCATGTTTGCGAAATCACTTATCCAAACATTGTGGCCACTTAATCTCGATTGGGATTATCGAGATATTACTATTAAATCATATATTTTATACAAAGCATACATTTTAATTACATAAACTTTTATGAACATTAACTGTCATCAAATATATAAAAATCAACTACAGCAACCTGTTACCTAGTAACAAGATATATCATTGTCCAATACTTATAAATATAGCATTGCAAGTAATATTTTTTAACACTCCCCCTCAATGCTATATTTCCCAATACCAAAAAGTTCAATGCATCGGCTATGTTTTAACTTGAAAAGAGATTTGGTTAAAACATCCGCTACCATTTGCTGCGTTGGTATGTAATTAATGTTTATTACTCCACGTTCATACACTTCCCTTGAAAAATGATATTGAATATCTATATGTTTTGAACGAGAGTGATAAACATTATTTTTTATCAATTTAATTGCACTTTGATTGTCTGTAAATATTTCAATTTTCTTGTCGGAACATAAATGAATTTCTTTTAAAAAATTTTTCAATTAGATTGCCTCTTTTGCTGCTTGTGTAATGGCCATATACTCTGCTTCGGTGCTTGATAGGGCTACCGATCTTTGTTTCCGAGCTTGCCAAGTAACTGCTCCCCCTGCAAGTAGGAAAACATATCCAGAGTATGATTTTCTGTCGTTAATGTCATTACCCCAATCTGCGTCTGTATACCCCTTCAGCGACTCTCCATTTGCTTCAAATTTCAAAACCAGATTAGCAGTTCCATTTAAATAACGTAGGACTCTTTTTGCTGCAACCAGATGCTCCTGTCTAGGGTCACTATTAAATTGACTAAGTGCACTTACAGCATACGATATATCCGGTCTTGTACTTGTCGTCAAATACATTAGTGATCCAATAATTGACTGATATAGTGTTCTGTTAACACAATTCTTTTTATCATCAATGCTACCACGAACTAATTTTATACTAGGGTCCAAAGGCGTTGTAACAGGATTACTTTGCGACATTTTAAATTTGTTTAAAATGTCAAAAATATATTTATTCTGATTCATGGTAACGCTTCCATTTTTTGATTGTTTAATTGAAATACCTAGGCAATAATGAATAGGTCCATCATCTTTCATCTTAAAACATTCTGTTAATTCTTTTTTTACTTTACTAATAACTTCTTCATTACTTCCAGCCAGAATTAAGTCGTCAACATATAGGGCAATTATAATAATTCCCATATTGCTTTGTCTTACATAGACACATTCATCTGTGAAACATCGTAGAAATTTCATTCCTTTTAATTTTGAATCTAATTTTCTGTTCCATTCCCGTCCTGATTGATGGAGACCGTAGAGGGATTTCTTAAGGCGACAAACTTTTTGTTCTGAATTCTTGTTAACAAAATATTCGGGTTGTTCCATGTAAATTTCTTCTGACAATTCTCCATTTAAATATGCTGTAGTAACATCCATCTGGTGTACTACTAATTTATATTCTGCTGCTAGTGCTAAAATTAATCGTACCGAACTCATGCGTACTACAGGAGCGTACGTTTCTATAAAATCTACACCTTCTTGCTGAGTGTATCCTTTAGCCACCAATCTCGCTTTATATTTTGATATTTTACCATTTTCACCATATTTTGTTTTTAGTACCCACTTGCATCCAATAATATTCTTGTCAGTTGGGGGGTCTACTAACTCCCACGTTCCATTTTCCAGAATTGAATCATATTCATTTTTCATTGCTTCTATCCAATTCTTACTGTTTTTACTAGACAGTGCTTCATTTACAGTTTCAGGATCAGGTTCATTTTCAATGTTTATTATGTTTATTTTTTCCATGTTATATTTCTTTTTAGGTCTTCCTTTTTCGCCAGTTCTGATTATGTGTGGTCTTCCTTTTCCTCTTTTCATTATCTGATCATTAATAGTTTTTTCAGAATTTTCATTTCCTGACATATCTGTGTTTTCAATTTGTTCTATATTATCTTCTTTGTAGTTTCGTAATTCATTTCCATATTCTTCATTTACTTGATTTTTATTTTCTTGCATTACATTTTCCAGATTTAAATTTGAACTTCGCTCATTGTTCTGCTCTTTTTCTATACTCTTAAAATTAAACCAAATAAAAGAATTGTTATTTATTTCTTCTCGATCTTCTCGATTACTGTCACCACAATTTTCTGATACGTCTTTTTCAAAATTCTCACAGAATTTGACATCTCTAGAAATTATTACTCTATTTTTCTTTGTATCCCACAAACGATAGGCTTTAGACTGTTGTGTATATCCCAGAAACTTACACTCGTAAGATCTTGGCTCGAATTTTCTTTTATTTGGATTTTTATTTAAGACAACCAAACGTTTTAAAGAAACTTACATTCGGTTTTCTTTTATTCCAAACTTCAAAAGGTGTTTTGTCTTTTATTATTTTGGTTGGACACCTATTTCTTATAAATGCTGCAGTTAAAACTGCTTCAGCCCAAAATTTAGATGACATATTCGCGTGTAATAGCATACATCTTGCACTTTCTACTAAAGTTCTGTTTGCTCGTTCTGCCACGCCATTTTGCCGAGGCGTGTAAGGTGCAGTCAGCTGGTGTTTTATACCATTTGCTACCAAAAATTGTTTAAAAATAAGACTGCAATATTCTCCTCCATTGTCAGTTCTCAGAACTTTTATTTTCTGACCTGTTTCATTTTCAGCAAACCTTTTGAACTGTTTAAATGCATCTAATACGTCACTTTTCTGTTTTAGAAAATATACATCTATTTTTCTAGATTTGTCATCAATAAATGTGACAAAATATCTTGAACCACCATGCGAAGTTGTCTCCATTGGACCACAAATGTCACTATTATTTATTCCATTATTATTATTTCCAATAAATTGCTACTTCTTGACTCTGATTCTTTTGGAAATTTTGTTGCAGCTTGTTTTCCTTTCAAACACGTGTCGCAATTTACGTCTATATCTTTGTTTATAAATTTTAACCCATTAACAATGTTGGACATTTTTAAATACTTCAATGACTTGAAGTTTAAATGCCCAAATCGTTCGTGCCATCTGATCAAACTGCTGTCATTATTTGTTATTAAATTGATTATTTCTATTCTTCCATTTAATGTGTACAGGTCATTTTTCTTAATTGCTCTTAATATAATTTCTCCATTCTTTGAAGTAACTTGGGCATACTTTCCATAAAATTTGACTATATAACCTTTCTCTGCTATTTTTGGGATCGAAAGTAAATTTCCACGAATTTTCGGGACATATAGTACATCTTCCAATGTAATACGTTGTATTTCATTTCTAACCTTAAACGACATTTTTATCCTTCCTATTCCTTCTATACATGCTTTATCTTCAGTTGCCAATTTCACATAGTTGTCTTTTACATCCGTAAACTGTGTAAAAAATGTCTTGTCATTGCATATGTGTGACGTCGCTCCGCTGTCCATACACCAAGTTCCACTGTTCAAACTATTTTTGATTGTACAGAAAGTTGACTCGTACGTTACTGTCATGGATTTGTCATTTCCATAATTTCTATCATTTTTATAATTTGTTAAGTTGGACTTTTTCTTTCTACACTGGTGTGCCAAATGACCTCTCAAGCCACAATTAATACAGGTTACTTGCTTTCTTTGTGTAAATTTCTTGCCTTTTGTAACTAAAGCAATTGTTCTACCTGTACCTTCTTCTACTCTTTCTCTGTGTTCAGATTCCTCTAATATTTTTATTTTTAAATTATCCAAACTTGGGAGAGAATCACGTGTCTCTACAGCTATTCTAAAATTTTCGAAACTTTCCGGAAGACTACATAGCAATAAAATACTTGTTAGCTCTTCTGGAATAACCATGTCTAATTCTTTGATTTTGTCGAAGGTTTCAAAAAATTCTTCAACATGTTTTCGTAAACGGCTCAAATCGTCACATTTCATCTTAACCAATTTTTTAATCAGTGCCACTTTTCTGCTAGGCGCTTTTGGTTGATGGATTTCTTTTAATTTATTCCAGACATCTGCTGAAGACTTACAATACTTGATATGAAGAAGCTGGGAAGGCTTTAAGGACAATATAATGCATGCCTTCGCCTTTCTGTCAGACAAGTCCCATCTAGCTTGTTCAGGAGCTTCTGCTGGCTGTATACTGGTTCCAATTCATGATCCCAGTAATCATTTTGAATTAAAAAACTTTCCATTAAAATTTTCCAACTATCATAATTTGACCCATCAAGTTTTTCAATATTAAAATTATTATTCATCTCGGATTTTTAATTTTTTTTTTAAACTAATTCTTTACAGCGTAATGCCTGGGCCATAACCTATCGAGATATTACTATTAAATCACATATTTTATACAAAGCATACATTTTAATTACATAAACTTTTATGAACATTAACTGTCATCAAATATATAAAAATCAACTACAGCAACCTGTTACCTAGTAACAAGATATATCATTGTCCAATACTTATAAATATAGCATTGCAAGTAATATTTTTTAACAGGGATGACACTCCTCCTCCGGACGTGTTGTCACGTTGGAATCGATTTCGTTCGGAACTGAGTGACTTACAATCACAAAGGATTCCTCGCCGTGTTGCAAGCTCCGATTGTATCGAATTGATCGGATTCGCGGATGCTTCGCAGATCGGTTATGCCCCGGTTGTTTATGGCCGGTGTCCTATCACTGGAACAACTACACTGTTTTGCGCAAAGGGGAAAGTCGCACACATTAAAGCGTGTAATACTTCCACGATTGGAATTGTGTGCCGCAATGATTTTATCTCGTTTGTTGAGTTATGTTGCGAAGACTATTCAACGTAAACTCTCAAAAATCGTCGCTTTTTCGGACTCTCAAGTCGCTTTGGCCTGGATCCAAAGCTCTCCACATAGATGGAACACTTTCGTCAGTAACAGAGTTGCTGAAATACAGTCTAATATCGCTTCGCCTCTTTGGCACTATGTCAAATCAGCTGACAATGCAGATGATCCTGCTTCGCGCGGTTTATCTCCCACAGAATTAATCAATTGCGACATCTGGTGGCAGGGACCCGCATGGTTGTCTCAACCAATCGAATCTTGGCCTATCCAAGACAAACCCAACACTCAAGATCAACTCGAAGTTGATTTGATCAATTCTGAAGCTCCCAAAGTTGTCTTGATAGTACTTCAAGATAACTCATTCAGTATGTTAGACAACTTCTCGTCATTTTGGAAATTACAGCGAGTTACCGCCTACATATTTCGTTTCTATAACGCCCTTCGCAACAAGAACCTCTCGACGACAGAGTTCTTAACTTCACTCGAGCTTCAGAATGCCACATCCGCGTGGATAAAAATCGAACAATCGAAGTTCTTCGGCAATGAACTCATTGCACTGCGATCCAACAAACCCTGTTCTCGGTGGTTACAGAAGCTTAACCCGTTTATCGATGAACACGGACTGTTACGAGTAGGTGACCGCGTGCGTCACTCAGACTTAACCTTTGATAGGAAACACCCTATACTGCCGCCTTCGTATAGCAGACTCACTCACCTTCTCATCGACTACTATCATGGAAAGTATTTTCATCCTGGACCATTGGCCTTACAAGCCATATTGTCTCAAAAATACTGGATAGTATCTGCTCGCAATGTCCTTAGACATCGCTTAAGCCTCTGTCATATTGGAAACATCCCTTCATGGCTGATTTACCAGCACACCGAGTCACCCAACTCAAGCCATTCTTGGCTACCGGCGTTGACTTCGGTGGCCCGTTCTTCCTAATGCCCATTCGCAGTCGTGGAGCTAAGAAACATAAGGCTTATCTTTGCCTGTTCGCGACAATGGAACCAACTTCGTCGGGGCCAATCGCCATTTATCAGAACTGATGAGAAAGCGTGACCCACCAACGTTTAAGGAAGAGATTTCGGCACAATTAGCTCAAGAAGGCGTAGAATGGCACTTCAACCCCCCTTCAGCCCCACACTTTGGCGGACTTTGGGAAGCGGGTATTAAATCCGTCAAGAAGCATTTATCTCGTGTCATGGGAGACCAAATCCTTTCTTATGAAGAGTTCAACACTCTTATGGTTCAGATTAAAGCCATCTTGAATTCACGTCCCATCATTCCCTTGACCTCCGATGCCAATGATCTCACGGCTCTTACCCCAGGTCATTTTTTGTTGCATGAACCTCCAGTCCTATTGCCGGACTCCGACTATTCGGATACGCCCATCAATCGCCTCACACGCTGGCAGTTGATCCAAAAGCAACAACAGCATTTTTGGCAGCGTTGGCATTCCAAGTATCTAAATACCTTGCGACAAAGAAGCAAGTGGAATACTGAATCGAATCCGATAAGGCTGAATACTATTGTTATCATCCGCGATGATAATCTCCCTCCATCTAAATGGAGCCTCGCCCGAGTCATTGAAGTCCACCCGGGTAAGGACAATCGCATCCGTGTCGTCACGGTTCGCACTGCCTCCGGTAACCTGATTAGACCGGTAGTCAAGCTATGTCCATTGCTTATGGCATAGTATCGTTCGTTCATTAGATTTGCTTAGAATATATGTTCATATATTGCAGGCGGGAATGTCTCGTTTTGATTTTTTAAACTTAATTTTGTTTTCTTTTCATCTTAGTTTATTTAAAAAATATCTTTGTTTAGATTAAAATGTTCTCGTTTCAGTTAAACTACAGACGTTGTATTTTTTTATCACGCCTCGTAACTATGAACACCGGGGTATAATAGCCCTCTTGTTACTTGATTTATGTTTTGTTTAGAAACCTTGAATTTTTTATAATAGGGTTGAGATTAGTTCGACATAGTATTAAGACGTATTCTCACACTCAAATATTACGTGCGTATCACGTCAGTTCGGTTGTACTAAACCTCTATATAAACTCTCGCAGTAATTATTATATTATTAAATATATAAATATATCTAGTGATTTTATCACATATCAAAGTGTCTGTGTGTGCTATTCAATTGCAAATGTTCTTTTGGTGTCATCTTGAAGTTTCCTCAGCATCTGGGTACCCAGAAGACAGCTATCCACGAGAACCAAGGTTAGTAATATTTGTTTATTGAATAATCACTGACACTATAGTCAAAACGTCCGTCGAGTCCACGATATTACATTATAGCTCTGTATGGTGTGCTAAAAATTCCATACCAGTTAGAGGTTTGCTTAGAGCCCCTACAGCAAGACTGACTGATGACTGTTGACTTATTACTGATAACTGATTACTGATTACTGACTAACTTATTACTGTTTACTAATGACTGATAATTTACAAAAATTTTTATCTAGCTTATATACTTTTTAAAAAATGAAAGTTAAAGAAAAAGGGTTTTTTTCAATGTCATTTATGCTGTTTACTGAATTAATTCCAAGAAAGTGCCATTAGGGTATTGATAAAAATACGATTCTAAATTTGTGAAAGTTGCATTCCTTGCACTTAAATATAAAAAAACATTTTAAATTTACAATTGTACTGCGTCTTGACGCTGTTACAATAACATACAGTTACATATAACAAACATTTATGTTAATTCTAAGTACTAATTCTAATTCATAATTTGGAGCTTCTGAACGAAGATTAATTACTGGTTAATTTTGAATCCAACCGCTGGCACTAAACCTTTTTATTACCATATGTGTCTAATTTTACTTCTGTATTTCTTTTCATTTTGTATGATTTTTAATACTCTTTGATGGAACTGCACGGATGAAAGTCTAAAAAAGGGGGGAATATTACATTTATGGTAACTTAAGCAAAATTGTTAAGATACTAGTAATTTCGAAGCTGACTGCTGGCACAAATTTTGCAACAGCCACTGAGGTCATATATACCAAGGATCAAAATTAGTACTTAAATGTGAAATTTTATCTAACTCTTAGGCTGTCACATCTAGTTTTTAGTTTAAAACTAGAAAATATAATGGAATCAGCAAAAAGAGAGAAGGTGTTACACATAAACAAACGCAAATGGTTATACTAAATATATTTAATTAAGTGATTGGAATATATTATAAACAAATTAAATAATAAAATTTAAAAAAAACAGATGTTAACGGAGAAAAAATTATGAAACAATTGCAATATTAACTTACTCAGCATTACTTCGTATGCTGTTGGGCACTTGCAACAGCCATATATAAAATCGAAACTCAAACTCACGACTTTAACTTGACTCAACTTTTGATTCTAACTCTCCTTCCATCTAGATAGAAAGTTAACTTCCTTTCTATCTGCCTTTTCGATACTTGTAGTAACTGATAAAAGAAATTTTCGAAACATTAATGTGTACTCATCACTTGTCACACTAAAACATCATACATCTGACAGATTCGTTGAATTATTTCTACTATTATTATCATTAACTAGCTTAAGCAGTTCTGTAACAATTAAGACTAGCATCTCTAGTTTTCCAAATCTACGACTCAGTGCAATCACAGCTTTTTCATAATTTTCTTCGAAATGTGGATTACTGCAGATATTGAAATCAGTCTGCGGCAGATGTGGGGTCTTTTTTCAGCTACCTATAAATTATGCACCAACTTGAGCACTAGTACTGGGCTTTAGTAATAATATTTTCAGCTCTTATTTGAATAACTCTATACTTGTTATGGTACTCTTCAATTACAGCAAATTCTTTATCCTGCGTATCATCTGATAGGTTATTGTTCGATTTTCTATCTACAAAGTCGATTAATGAAGAGCTACAAGAGAAGCCAATGAGATATCTTACAGGTAGTTCCAGACCAGACCCAGATTTACCTTGGATTAGTGAAAGAATATTATTTACGTTATTTGTTTTAGTTAAATCCATTTTATTTTAGCGATTTTAATTTTCGATTAACACCCAAGGGCTGACGAACACACATACTTTTTTTTGACAAGAGACTCGTATTCTTCAGGATCTTAAGTACTTGGAAGGATACATGAACACAATTAATCAATTCGATCAACTCTTGGAAAAAACTGTCAAATTGGATCATATAGTTGGCCAATAAACGGGTTCGAGGTAAAAAACCAACAAAAACTATATTGTATAGCATATAAGCTATTGGGTAGCTTAAATTGGTTAATACCACTCGGATGCCAGGTCATAAATGTTTGTTATGTACCCAGGAAGTTGGCCCTCCTGTCCATTGGCAGCCAACCTATGTTTTGGATAGAACAAGTTAACTCGATGAGCGAGTTACAATTACTGATGTAAATTTTAGTGAAACTTCTTATATTTATCCAAAACCTAGGTGATTTCTAGAATAGGTTAATAATAATGTATTATTCTTTTTTATTTTATTTTATTTATTTATTTATTTTTGATTAGGTTCAATGATTTTTGAAAATTTAAATGTCGAAAAAAAATTGTGTAAGGCCGCGTTTGTGGTGTTACAGCTATAACTTTGTATGATGACACTCCGGCAATAAACATCCGAATGACGAAAGCAAGCAACAAAACGAACAGCAGACAAAAGTCAATGGACGTCATCCAGGCAAACAAGTTAATAATTGAAGACGTCGCTGTCTATGTTCGATGATCCTTCGTAAAGGCGATCCAGTGGCGTAGCTTCAAGTTTCACAATATCCCCCGCATATTGTTACACCACAATACAATATACTTAATTTTTTATAACGGGCCCCAAAACTTCTCGGATCCCTCCGCACCAAGGGGTCTTTGGGGCATTAGCTACTGTGGGAGCGGTAATTTGAGAAATAAAATATCATTTTTTCTCATAATTTTTTTTTTCTATATATTTTTTTTTTTTGAAAGAAAAAAATATATATACTTAATAATAATCACCATGGACTATAGAAGCATGAGGATATTCTTGCCGGCCGTCAGAAGAGAGCCAGTTCTAGCTATCTGAATAAGGAAGCTGGGAGAAATGATTAAGATGCTACAGGCTATAAGAACATATGAGCCTAATCAACACTCGGAGCATCAGTGTAGGGTTGAGGAGCTGGCGGTGGTGATTGACTGGCTTACGTTGGAAAAAGAAAGAATGGAAAAAGAGGTGGATGACTGGCAGTAGAAGAATAAAAACCAATAATAAAAATAATAATAACAAATAAATATCTGTTAAGTGTAGTGGAAAACAAAAATTTTAAAATTGTGTGCGACAAAAGTGTTTATCGTAAAGTAGTTTAAGGACAAGTTAAAGTGGAATTCAACAGATTTCACCAAGCGAAACGGGAGGTAAAATAAAAGTTAACGAGAAGAGTACAATATTTGTTATTTAAAAATTCGGTAAAGTCAGTTTAGAAAAATTTCCTAGTAGAGTGAAAATTCTCGTTAACTTAGAGTATGAATTCCAGCTTAACAATTGTTAATATTACTGTTTTATGTTTTTTTATTATTTGTGTGTTTTTCTTTTAGTGTCTTATAGTTTAAAATTATAGGGTTATTGTTTTATTGTAATTTCTAATAACGATTAGTTGTATGTGATAAGTAATTTTAAATTAGTCTTAAAGTACGTAAGGGGGAATTTTGAGTTATAAGAATAACAGTATTTTTTTTTTGTGGGTTTGCGAGATATATGAATAAACTTGATAAAATTTCTTGTCATATCAACAATCTTATTGTGTTAGCTATGTAAAGTAGTGTTATGATATAATTTTCTCTTTTTTGCTTCATTTTTTTTTTATTTTGTGTTAAATATATCTATAATTTAAAAATATTATTGTCTTGTTTCAAATAACCAAAAAATAATCACACTCTCTTAAAGTCATGTCTGATAATGGAGCTGATATCACGGAATCGGAAGTTTAAATAGTTACAAAATTCTCTTAATATTATTTATTTATTTTTCATTTTTCTCTTTCAAAAGTTAGATCATAAAATATACGAACAGGGGTTAAAAGGGTTGCTTCAAAAGTGGATTGTTTAATAAAAATTTATTCTAAATAAATAATCATTCAGAAATAAAATTGACTAATCTATTTGGTAAGATCAACAATTTTTGAAAAAGGGAAACTAATGTGGGAGCTGCAATTTCAGAAATAAAATTTCATTGTAAAATAAAATTAATCAATTAGTTAAAAATATAAAAAATAATCTATTTTAAGATAAACATCCTCAGAGATTAGTTGAGTTATCAGCGACGGTATTTTTTTAGTTAAATGTACAAAGACGGGGTACAATTTACGACCGTATATTATATAATTTGTTGAAATGTTGTCCCCACGTATTTCTCGAATGTTTATACAGATGTTGATATATGATCATATATTTTCAGTTATATGGACTTATTACGTAGGTAATTAGAGTCAAAATTAATTATTAGGGTTTATGAATTATTGGATGTAGAAATATGTCTTCAAGATAAGTTCAAAGATTTCTGTAGTAAATTGGAGAGCTGATTATTTTTACAACGACAAAAAATGGGGTCCTGAGATCAAATTATTAGTATTAAGAAGAGGGCTGGGGAACTCTTGTGAGAGACAAAAGGAGTCGTGAGTAAGCCGTGACCGTAGTCGGACAAACCTCCCAAACGTTTTGGTGTTTTCTTAACCAAAACGTTTGGGAGGTATCGCGTAGTGGGTAAACCAGAAGTAGTCGGAAATTATTGAAACTAGTTAAATGAAGTAAAACGAAACTCGACAACGGGTTTTAACACGGTGAGTTTTGTGAGGCGTTTAAGCGCAATTGTGAGGTATTCAAGATGCTTATGTGGTGTACGGTGATTATAAGATTTTTGTCTCTAATGGGATTTCGTAGCCATAATTTAATTGTAAGTTCTAGTGTATTATCTAATTTAAATCTTATCTAAACATTAAACGTAATTTAAGTAAAATGCGGATTTTGATTCAAACACCCTTATTCCTGTCATGTCAGCGGATATTTTTAGGGTTTCATACTTGATCCGCTCGCAAGTTGGGAAACCTACTATGCGGAAGAGCCTTTCAAAGTAAGTACCAGGAAGTACAAATGAAAATACTTAATTTCAATTAGCCAACCTTGACGTTTCGACCGATGCTACAAGGACTCCCATACTAAGACGTTGCGACGATCATGAAGCCATCGCAAAAAATAGTAGGTGTTTTGGGGACAGAGACGTCCTAATGACCGTTTCAGTGGATTGAGAGAAGACCGACTGCCAAAAATGTAAACCTGATGAAAGTTCTAAGATGAATAATGTCCCAAAAATCTAGATATACGTGTCCTCCGCTAGAAAAACCAAGCGTTGTTGGGCGTCATTATACCAAGACCGTTGAGCTAAGTTATATTCGGAAATTATAACTTATTTAACTCTAGCGTCTTTTATTGTTAATTTCACTTCAAAAATGATTTCATTATGAATGCATTATGTGGTTGCATATTTCTAATAGCCAAATTTATATGGAATTCCTTGCATTAAGTAAAAAATAGCGTTTGTTTGAAATTATGGGAATTTCGTAACTTTCAAAAATATTTTATATATATATGTTAGCATCTAGCCTTCCACGAAGCCCTGTTACGTCACCATAAAATTTTATCAAGATGCAATCCGTAATCTGGACCCACTAATGATAACGACTCATTAACGATAATGATGACTGCTCATTACACTAATTGGTTTTTATAAAACACACGTAGAATTTGATAGAGAGATCAGATGTTTTCATACGTTGTAAGAGTGAATACCTAGAATAAAATAGTCTGTGAACAAATGGAGTTTTATTTAAGCAATAAATCCCTTATTTGTTTACATATATGCGATGTAAGTTACTACAAATCAGGCAGAAAATATACATTACACAGAATATGCAGATTACATAGACAGAATAGACCAGGGTTTTCCAAACTGTGCTCCGCGAGCAGATTAGACAGAAAAGTAAATAAAATAAATGTGACCAGATGTGAAAATAGTGTTTGTTTTTTCGATTCACTCAGAAATAATACGCTACTGAGGATAACAAAAGCCAGTACAATGATATTTTATTGCGCCTAATAACTGTTAATAAAGACACTCTAATATCAATAGTTCAACTGGTCATTGAAACAGTTTTAACCATTATTAAATATAAATATACAGCTGAGTGACTGTTCTATTACAGGGCTGATATATTTCAAGAGCGGCATATAATACAGTACAAATTCCTTAAAAACTTTTATGAAACTTCATTTTTAAGCTTCTCACACCAATGGCATCTGTTAATCAATTTTTGGTAAAAAGCGGTCATCTAGAAATGGAAGATTTTTGGCGGTCAGTCCTGTGGCCACCGCTGATTAAAAAAATATATATATTTTTACGTTATTTTTACTTTATTTTTATTATAGTAATAATACTATTTAAGTATTTATTTTGTCACATGTATATGTAATGTTTCCACTGCTATGGTAAATAATTTCTGTGCTAGAGAATATTTTGTTTAAGTACCTATTTTGTGATGGCGTTCGGTCTTGTAGTGGCCATAGCTGATTTTTTATTAATATTTTTGCTTTTAAATAAGAGATATATTTTAGTGGATCTTGATGTGTGATATGTTCTGGAAATAAATTTCTCAGTTAATCCATACAGGATGTATCATCAATTGTTTTATGCGGATTTTGAAAAGTAATTCAAAATATTGTTAATATCGGTCAAAGGATATAGCAGGGTCTAGGGTTTTATTGTTTATGCCTACGAAATCCTAGACATTTCTGTAAACAATTATATTTGTAGATTCTTAGAAAATAAATCTGCAAAATATTGTTCATATCAGTCAACAGAAACTCTAGACACTGCTATATGTTATTTTATCCACAGATTCTTAGAAAATAAATCTGCAAAATATTTTTCATATCAATCATAGGATATAGGAGTGTCTAGAATTTCTTGTTTATGCCTACGAAACCCTAGACATTTCAATACGATATTTTATCCGCAGATTCTTCGAAAATAAATCTGCAAAATATTTTTCATATCGATCGTAGGATATAGGAGTGTCTAGAGTTTCTTGTTTATGCCTACGAAACCCTAGACATTTCTATATGTTATTTTATCCGCAAATTTTTAGAAAATAAATCTGCAAAATATTTTTCTTATCAGTCAAATCATATAGGAGTATCTAGAGTTTCTTGTTTATGCCTGCGAAATCCTACACATTTCTATATGTGATTATATTCGTAGATTCTTAGAGAATAAATCTGTAAAATACCTGTCAATCAAGAGACCCCAGTTAGCCAATCACGAGAACCTTAGGAAAAAATGACGTCACAATGTTACCCAGATCACATACACACACTTGCTAATTATATACAATTATGTGTGTAAAAATAGCAGTATCATATAATATAATAAGCCAGTTCCACAGTTCTGTCCGAAACGGATCGTCTAACCTCGGAACGGATTGCCTAACCTCGGTTTTTTTTTTAAGACTAGAGTCACTGAGTGTTTAATATTAATTAATGTAAGCATCTCTTTCTTTCTTTCTGTTTTTTTGTTTATGATTTATTTTATTTATATTTTCACATGTTAAGATTAAACTAAAATTTTATTAACATTTATAAAATCATCCCTATAATATAAAAAACTTAATCCTGTCTGTTCGTCACGGTCGGAATAATTTGGGATGATTCGTCTGAATTCGGAGACATAAACAAGAAATTCTAGACACCACTACATACTTCGACTGACATGAATAATATTTTGCAGGTTTCTTCTCTAAGAAAGTGCGAATAAAATAACATATAGAAATGTTTGGGGTTTCGTGGGCATAAACGAGAAACTCTAAACTGTCCTGTATCCTTTGAACAATATGAACAATATTTTCCAGATTTATTCTCTAAGAATCTACGAATATAATTATGTACAGAAATGTCTAGGATTTCGTAGGCATAAACGCAAAAATTCTGGACACTCCTATAGTCTTTGACCGATATGAACAATATTTTGCAGATTAATTCTGTAGGAATCTACGAATATAATTACATATAGAAATATCTAGGATTTCGTAGGCATATACAAGTAACACTAGACGCTTAAATATATTACAGACTTATTATATTTACGATAAATGTAATGCAACTACATAAATAAATAACTTTAAATAAAATAAATACAATTTTACCATTTGCATTAAACCACTGCTATTTTTACGCACATGACTGTATGTACGATGTTAATTAAAAACTAAAATGTATAAATTTCAAAATTATTTCCTCCTCTAAAATTCTGCCCACAAGAATTTTATAGCTGCTCAGTCAAATGTTTTAGCGCCCAGTGCCTATTCCGGATTAGAGGGAACATTGCTCTTAAGACGTTAGATTAAGGAACAAAATGTAGTTTTAATTTTTTTTTTTTGTTTTAATTTTGTTACGATTTTTTCCAAATATCCCATTTCCAAACATCCAATTGCCCAAAGGGGTTAAACTAAAAATCTGATAAAATTGTAAGTAATGTATATTAATCTAAACCAGAAACTTACGAGAGGAATTTAACACACACACACACCCCCCACCCTGTCTAATTACATACGCAATTTTTTAAATTTTATGGTAGTGTGATTGCATCAGTAAGGGAACGTTTAAGACATTTACTTACGTTGTTTTCTTCACCAAAATGTTATTTAAGATATTTACCATATTTTATCGAGAATCCTTAAAATGTTATTGTTTTATTTTGATGCAAGTGGAACTAAAAGAATAACTTAGAGAAATAAAAACATTACACAACAAAAATAAAAACATTAAACAACTTTATTTATAAAAATCACAAAATCGCCAGTAAAGGAACACTTACTCCTAATAAAGGAACTATCTTATTACCAGTAAAGGAACATACAAAAATACTATATATCATATAGTCATTTTTTAACAATAAATTTATAAAAAAAAATATTAAAAAAACATTCGTTGGTATTATTTTTTGGTTTAGTTTTAACCTTTTTCTTTGGTTTGGTTTAAATTGCAATATTAACTATTATATTTAAACAATGAAACTCAAAATGAAAAACACCTAAAATGAAACACAAAAGGGCTAAAGAAATATTATATTACAGAATTGAATAACAGAATAAATAAAAAATATATATATTTAATGACAAAAAAAATGGGATATTTGAACAACAAATAATAAATATTTTGGTATTTTAATAATACATTATATAATCACTTTAACGGAATGGAAAATTAAATAAATTGATCTTTTCTGGCTTTTAACTATGAGAATTCGTTAATTAAGTGTTCATAATTTAATTACTGCGATAGAGTACTTTCTATTGATATTAAAGCAAAATTTGACAATCTATCTTGGCCCATTGCACAATAGAACGCAAATAATTTTTTATTAACTTTAATTTAGGAGCGTTAAAAATATGCGCGCGCTGCATAATGCCAATATAAGGGTAGATTGATTAGATTAGATTAGATTTATTGAAACATTAGATATATAATATGAACATAATTCCAGTCAGACCAAAAAAAAAAAATAAATAATAATAATAATAATAATAATAAAAATATATAATATTCGTACAATATAATATTACAATACATAGTATAAATACAAAACTATATTACACCATCTAAATTATGGTTCATATATTCTTGTAGACTATAGAACGCATTATCGAGGAGGTAAGCTCTCATGGTAGACCTGAACTTACGCACATTGTAGTTCCTTACTTCTAACGGTAATTTGTTAAATATGTCTATACCTACATTGTTACAAAAACATCTGTTACACATTAGGGCGTATCTTTGTGTTTATATTTTATTTATTAAATTTTTAAATACAGCAATTTACTTAAGAGCCGAATGCAGCCACCTCCAAAGACCATTGTTGCACGCGGGGTGCGGTGGCGAGAAGTCTTAATACGTCATTGGGGGAGTGACCACAGTCGAAGTAGCTTGCAGGGAGAGGGAAAAGTGCTAATATTTATAAATCAACCTGTATTTTTGGGAATCATAAAATATAGACTAAATATATTCGAATGCCCCAATGCTCCCCAATGCCCCCCCCCCGCTACGTCTCTGACCCTCATTGTAGACCGGTGGTTCTCAACATGTTTTCTTTTTATAGATATTTTAAAAAGACACTTATGTGGCAGAAAGTAATGTTATAACTCAACAAACACAGGAAATAACGACGGGATGTATAATTGATCCCAATAGTAGATTCACCCCTTTAGGGGTTGATTAGGACAAAATCCTGAAATAAGTATTTCGCCATATGTAAGAGTAATCTTTGTAAGTAAAAATCAAGTCGATATCTCATTGGTCCTAAGATATATTAAGGAATCCCTGAATTCACATTTCACCCCTTTTCACCCATAATGGGATGCAATTTTAAAAAACTGTCAAAAGCATTTCGAAATATTTTAAAGAGACACTTATGTACCAAAAAGAATTTTTTTAACTCAACAAACACAGGAAATACGACGGGATATATAATTCACCCCAATTTTAGATTCACCATTTTAGGGGTTGATTAGGACGAAATCGTGAAATGAGTTTTTTGGCATTTGTATGGGTAATCTTTATAAGCAAAAACTAAGTCGATATCCCATCGGCCATAAGAGATATTAAGGAATCCGTGAAATCACATTTCACCCCTTTTCGCCCCTTAGGGGTTGAATTTCGAAAAATCTCTTCTTAGTGGGTGCTTACGTTATGGAGGAAATATACTCTCCAAATTTCAAGTTTTTAGACCCAGGGGTTCGGGCTGGACGGTGATGAGTCAGTCAGTCAGGACATTGTCTTTTATATATATATATATATATATATATATATAGTAAAGTTATTGGGAATAGCGGTGGAGGAAAAAGTAAACTCAATATTTACATGTACCCGATATTTCGACTTGACTTTTCAAATCTTTTTCAAGGGAAGTAAAATTTAAGAGTTGCCTCTGTTGTAACACATTAAAAGAATAAATAAATTAGAGTTAAAATAGAACATTACAATTAATATCACATTGAAAAATTACACTTTAAAATTGTTATCACAGATCTGTATATTGACTAAAATAGTATTAAATAAATAAATCTACTTGTATTAAAATTAGAAAGTTCTTCTTATTATCACCTAGAATATCTATATTCTAGGTGATAATAAGAAGAACTGGATGATGAAGACTTGTGTGTGATGTTATTTATGTTGTATGCAAGTTATTTATACATCAAACACTTTATTATTCAGTAAAAACTGAGGTTAGGTGTTCTGCGTCAACGTTCAACGGCGTCAAAAGTTGGAAATTGACGAACATTCAGTATCAACGGCGGTCGAACGTCGTAGGACGTTGTCCATTCTGTGCACTTGCGTACGACAGTTTGGGTTTAACTTTCTCCTGACAGATAGCGCCGTACGAACGGCGTCAACGCGCCGTCAAACTCGTTGCATTCTGTTTCCCACTTTACTAAATATTTTAAATAGAAACCTATATACCAAAATGAAATTTTATAAAAAATATGAATACAATGATTTCTATAATTCTACCCAAATGTGGATTCATCCCTTTAGGGGTTGATTAGGGCAAAATCCTGAATTTCTGTTTTAAATATTTGTATGGGTAACCTTTGTATGTAAAAACCAAGTCGATGTCTGATTGGTTCTAAGAGGTTCAAGATTGGTTCAAAATCATATTTCACCCCCTTTTTACCCCCTTAAAGGTCAACTTTCGAAAAATCTCTTCTTAGTGGAATATATTTTGCGAATTTCATGTATCTATGTCCAAGAAACGTTCTATCGAATAAAAAATACCCATTTACCCCTTTAAGGGTGAATTTTAAAAAAACTGTCAAAATTATTTCGAGATATTTAAAAAAGGCACCTATGTGCAAAAAATGGTAATATGACTCAACAAACACAAGAAATACGACGGGATGTATAATTCACCCCGAATGTAGATTCACCCCTTTAGGGGTTGATTAGTATAAAATCCTGAAATAAGTTTTTGGCGTTTGTATGGGTAATATTTATAAGCAAAAATCATATCGATATTTTATTGGTCCTAGGAGATATAAAAGAATTGTTGAAATCACATTTCACCCTTTAGGGGTGCAATTTTAAAACATTGTCAAAACCATTTAGAGATATTTTAAAAAGACAACCATCAGCTAAAAAGAAATGTTATGACTCAGCAAATACAGGAAATGCGACAGGATGTATAATTAAGTCCGAATGTAGATTCGCCCTTTTAGGGGTTGATTAGGACAAAATCCTGAAATAAGTTTTTCGGCATTTGTATGAGTAATCCTTATAAGAAAAAACCAAGTCGACATCTTATTGGTCCTAGGAGATATTAAGAAATCCTTCAATTCACATTTCACCCCTTTTCACCCTTAATTGATGCAATTTTAAAACACTGTCAATATAATTTCGAGATATTTTAAAGTCAATTATGTGCCAAAAAGATATTTTATAACACAACAAATTCAGGAAATACGACGACATGTATAATTCACCCAGATTGTAGATTCACCCTTTTAGGGGTTGATTGGGATAAAATCCTGAAATAAGTTTTTCGGCATTTGTATGAGTAATCTCTGGAGGCAAAAACCAAGTCGGTATCTTATTGGTCCTAAGAGATATTAAGGAATCCTCGAATTCACATTTCCCCCCTTTTCACCCTTTAGGGATGCAATTTTAAAATACTGTCAATAGCATTTCGAGATATTATAAAAATACACTTATGTGCCAAAATGAAATTTTATAGCACAACAAACACAGGAAATACGACGGGATGTTATAATTCACCCCGTTTGTAGATTCAGCCCTTTAGGAGTAGATTAGGACAAAATCGTGAAATGAGTTTTTCAGCATTTATATAAGTAATCTTTGTAAGCAAAAATCAAGTCTGTATCTTATTGGTCCTAAGAGATATTAAGGAATCCTTGAATTCACATTTCACCCCTTTTCACCCTTTAGGGATGAAATTTAAAAAAAACTGTCAATACCATTTCGAGATACAGTCGATTCCGCTTAATTGGGACACATCGGGACTTAGGCATTTTGGCCCAATTAAGCGGCTGCCCCAATTAAGCGAATTTCACATAAAATTAAACTATGCATATTTTTCTTTCAATAATTTTATTTTATAAACTCTGGGACAACACTATAAATTACATATAACCAAAAAATATAAACTTCTAAGAAAAAATAATAATAAATTCCAAAATAAAATAATAAATACAGTCTGTTCCAAACGGTTAGGCGGAACTAAATGGGAATTTCGTTCTTTTAGGTTGTCACGAGAAGGGACCTTGCTTGGGTTATTTCATTTTTCACGCTGGAATGTCAAAATTTAAAATTCCAACAAAGATACCATGGAAACGAATGACATGTCAAAATTAAATTATTTTTTTTACATATTACATATTACATATTACATATTACATATTACATATTACATATTACAAAAAAATAAATAAATGGGAAATTTGTATTAAGAATGACACAAAAAATCTAAATATAAAGAAAATGACATTTTAAAATGATATTAACCTTAACCAAAAAATGTTTATTGTAAGTAAGATTTACAAAGCTTAAACAAAACGGCCGAAAAGCACTATTTAAACGATGAAAGTAACTAGATTCCAAAATCTAGTTCCGCCTAACTGTTTGGAACAGACTTTAGGTACATACAATTTAATTCAATGCCAAAATGCGTCAAGTGTAGTCTGTCTTTTGTTTTTGTAACATTTCACTTCTACAAAATCAGCACAGGTATTCAGTGCGGATATAGGGCTCCTTTCATTTCCTTCCTGCATAAAATAACGCTGTAATATTAAATTCTTTGTACATTTTCTTGAGAATATGTGCAACATAATATATACTGTGATCTTAACTGTCCCAATTAAGCGAAATGTTGTCCCAATTAAACATGTAAATTTACTGTTGGTTCCTTGGTTTGGTTTCTGTTCTTTGATATTTGTCCCAAATAAGCGGCTGCCCCAATTAAGCGGTGGCGCAATTAAGCGGAATCGTCTGCATTTTAAAAAGATACTTATGTGCCAAAAAGAAATTTTGTAACTCAACAAACACAGGAAATACGACGGGATGTATAATTCACCCCAATTGTAGATTCACCCCTTTAGGGGTTCATTAGGAGAAAATCCCGAAATAAGTTTTTCGGCATTTGCATGGGTAATCTTTATAAGCAAAAACTAAGTCGATACCCCATCGGCCATAAGAGATATTAAGGAATCCGTGAAATCACATTACACCCCTTTTCGCCCCTTGGGGGTTAAATTTAAAAAAATCCCTTCTTAGTGGGTACTTACGTCATATAGGGAATATACTCTCCAAATTTCAAGTTTATAGACCCAGAAGTTTAAGCTGGGCGGTGATGAGTGAATGAGTCAGTCAGTCAGTCAGTCAGGACATTGCCATTTATATATATAGATAGAAGATAGATAGATAGATAGATAGATAGATGTAGGTAATTCAGTTCGTTTTAAGTGTAATTTTATTTGAGTTTACAACTAAGGGCCGGTGTCTGAAAGCTTAGCCGAGTTTAACTATTTGGTTAAACTCGATTACAGTACAACAATTCCATACGTAACCATAGCAACCATGTTCTGACCATTTGGTTATAGTTAACTAAGCTTTCAGAAGCCGGCCATAATAGGGGATACGCATAAAATTTATATTTCCTTAAAACTACATTTTTTTGATATTTTAATGTTAGTTATGTCACCTAACACAACAAAAATCACATTTTAATTAATATTATAGCCAAATTTTTTAATTAAAATATTGTAAATTTGAAATAGGCCGACCACGCCGCGAAGGTTGCCAAGTAGATACGACTGAGACTGTAAGGGTTTGACGTCACAGATACAGACAAAACATAATGTTTACGTGTTTTTATTGTATTGTTTGAGAGTTTTGTATTTGTTTTTAAACAATTTTTCACGCATTTATTATTAAAATAATTTATAAAATATATATGTACTCACATTAAAATGGTCTTCACAAACATAAAGTTTACTTTTTTATGAAATATCGGTTTTATTTCGCCTCATAGCTCTTCTGTTGTTTTTCGTCATCAGGTAATGATATAAATTATTTTTTTGGATTTCTAATTGAACTATTTGTGCACATTGGTACTAAACAATATTTTCGACTATGTTTCGAAGTACTGGGGCCTAGATCTTCCATATTTTATATATTTTAATATAAAATTTAATTCGGTAAACATGTATAAATTGTTTTTATAGAATTAAACTTTATTTTAATTAAAATCACTCTAACTTTACATAACCTATAAAAGTTATACAAACAAATAAGTTCACAACAGACTATGTACGCTGGGTAGACTAGTAGTGTCATGTGTCAGTTAGAAGGGTATGACGTCACACGTCGTTTTCGCGCGCTACATACATTTATGATTTTTTTAAGCCTTCAAATTAAAAAAAACATTAAAAACTGTTTTTTATGTTTATATGCAACAAGAGGAATATAATAAATTTTTTTTAAAAAATCATGCCTATCCCCTATTATTTAACTTAATTTTTGGGACCATTTTTTGTGTCAATATGAATTTGTATTCTACCACGGAAATAACATAAAAAAAAATCAAATTGATCCGACAACATTTGGTTCAAATTCTTTGGCCCTTCCAAATGCCCGTTTCCGTTGCGCGTAACCCAGGTACATTACGTTCAGGTTGCCATATGACCCAATACACAAGATATATGTTTACATAGGCGTGCACTAATGCACTGCAATTGGAAATAATATAGTTTGAATTTACTTTTCTTAACTAAAAAGTTTCTAAAAAAAGATTTTTTTAAAGTATATTATTTTATGAAATCAATTTTTTGTTGATTATAGTTTATTAATATAATAACTTAGGTAACTTAGTACTTAGACGTCGAAGTCCCACTGACAAAGTCAGAAGATGATGGCGCGGTGCGCGATTAGGTAATATCGATGCAATAGAAAAAAGCACCAAATTGAACCGAAGGTCAAATGCTCGGTATGCCTCGGTGTAATGTCGGGGAGAATTTATTATTATAAAATAAAGTCAGGTTCTAAGCGCAAAAAATGTTTTGGGATCGCTAACATGTTGGGAAAAATTTAAGGTTGCCAGGTATAATCAAAAAGTATAATAAAAAAAAATTGATGTGAAGTGTGAATTTTCACACATTTCAGGGTTTTGCAGGTATTTAGTAAGTGAATGATGATTATTTTGGATACGAAAACAAATTTTATATTAAAATATTTTTTTTTAATTTTAATTCGAACGCTTAATACCATTATTTAGGTTTCTAAATATGTGCAGTATTTTTTTTTATATACCAAGGTTCATTAAGAATTTTAAAAATTGCGCCTATGGCTTCCATTGGTTGTTATAAGTTCCGCCCCTCTGATTTCGTGTACATTGAAACAGAATTAAATTATAATTTAAACAATTTCCACTGGCTATTAAATTTACGCTTTTAAAAATTAAATGCAACATTTGCCAAAATATAACTAGAATTTTGAAAAAATAATTTAAACAATATAAAAATTTAAAAAAAAAAACAAAAAATAATTTAGTCTCTTCTCACAGGGTTCGATCCCTTTCGGATCGGGTTACTTGGATGAAAAATCAGCGTGAAATACCACTAGACCAGCACACACGTTCTAGTGTGGCGTGTTACAAAGCTATAACTTGTGTACATTATTAGCCAAAAATCACAAAAAATGCGTTTTTTTCCAAAAACCTAATCTGATTAAAAATTCCTGTTGAACTATTCCGGTTCACACCAATGTACATTACTTAGAATTTTTTCAGATTTTTAGTTTAAACCATCTGGGCTACAGATGGGCTAAATTATGGGCTAAATAATTTATTTTGCAAAAATAAAAATTTGATCGTTAATCCACGTACCAAGGGCTTTCATTTGATACCCTACACATAATTATAAAAAAATATTTTTTTTTTCGATGAGCACATATTTGTTTATATTTTTAGAGGGATATGTTTTTGAGATCTTTTAGTATTTTTCCTATGTGCGGGTCAAAGAGTTGTATAAGCATGCCAAATTTCAACTCTCTAGGTTTAGCCGTTTGGCTACAATTTTTACCGAACAGACAGACAGACAGACAGACGACAAAATGACGGTATAAGGGTTTTTTGGTCATACCTACAAAACCCTAAAAATGGTTGGAAAAAAAAAACTTTATACACCTATAATTGTTGCAAACAGCAACAATTAATATCGGTAAACGCGGTAGATAATAATATAAATTAAACTGTAAATTAATCTCAAATAAACTTTATTTACATGTTAATTCTAAATTTAATCAATAATTTGTATTAAATTTCTATTAAAAATTGGTGAATTTAAATGATTTCTCAACGTAAAATGTTGAGAAATGGGTAAGAATCTACTAAATAACTTTAAAACAAATATATTAATTTAAAATTAACAAAGAAAAATATTCTATTTCAACAAACGGTTTCGAAAGGTTTACACGCGTTCGTAGGTGAACTGCAGCGACTTATGACGTCACTCAACAAATAATTAAAAAAATGAATAAAATGTGATAAAATACAATTTTTTAATAATAAAATTTATAAAATATTGAATAAACTTACTCTGTTTGGTCTCACAAAATTGCAGGTAATTAATTACTAGGTTTTAAACACAAACCTGAATCTGGAGGAAAATCTTCAGATCAAAAATAGTTTTTTTAACAAAATACAAGGTAGGTAATTAATATGCGAATGTATATTAATTAAAAATTGAACACAAAGCAGGGGATCCTGAATCAAATATAATACTCACTGATTTTAAACGGTTTTATAACATTTTATAATAAAAAGGCACATGTGCTTACCTCGATAGAAAAATATTAATTCGTAATTAAAATACGAAATGTAGATTAACTAAAATTGCAGATTAATCAGCGGATACTGATAATACACACTGAAAGTGGCGTTTTTTAACACTGTAAAAATAACTAAAACTCTAGGTGTTGTTAGTTCCGGAAACAAAATTAATAATGAAATGAAATATGATTGAATTTTGTGGTCGCTTGCGTAACTTGGACAAAATTTTGCAAGTCTTTTACCAGCGGCTCTAAACAAGTTTTATTTAAATAAAATTTAAATAAACCAAAAAATATGTTTAAATTAATACAGTATTATTGTATTCAGTGGCGGATCTATATACGGGCTAATAGGGCTTAAGCCCTGGGCCCCACACCCACAAGGGGCCCCCAACCTCTCGGACATATATAGTCTGTCTCATTTTGTAATACGAAACTAGATCTGGTTACTTTGGTGACTGTTGTGGTGTAAATAGACTTTTATGGAAACATGTGAACTTGTAAATCTGGCTTTTAAAAGTTTGGTTAAGTTTTATTATATTGAGGTTATATTCACTCAAAAACTACATATGTCAGATAACAAATTGACATGTCAAAATTGCGATTGACATGTCAAAATTGTGATAGTCATGTCAAATATTTTGAAAGGTGCCACTTCAGAATTACCACCCTAAGGTGATATTTTAAATATACAACATAAAAAATTATATTTCCCTCTTAGTTTCGTATTACAAAATGAGACAGATAATATTATATATACCAAGCACGGCTTATAAGATAAAAGATCAAAACAAAATATTACTTTAAAAAACAACACAAAAATATTAATTAAAAACACAAATTTACTAATATTTATTAAAAATCAACATAAGTGAAGCGCCAGCTAATAAAAAAATAATATCCAACATTAATAAAAATGTAATAAATAATAATTAACCTTTAATACTGTCTTTTATTTTTTAAACATGTTTTTTTGAAACATGTGTAGGGCCCTTGGTATTTTTAAGCCCTGCGCCCCCAAAAAACTAGATCCGCCACTGATTGTATTCTAGTAAATTATATAATATTATACAAAATATTATAGTAAAAGTATAGTATTATAGCAATACTGTAGTAAAGTATATATTTTAGGAATAAAATATAACGTGGTAACATTCCGCCGTGCTTCTAAACATGTTTTTTTCTATAAAAATAATATTTATATAATTTAAATTGAAATGATTAAACTAAATTAATATATATTTTAATTATATATTTATATAATAATAATAATAATAATAATAATATTTATTGTTAGCAGGGCCATGCCCTTTACAATAGAGTTTGAGAAGACAGAAACTAAATAATAATTACAAAAAAATACATTTAAATACATTTAAACAGTATACAATATTTTTCCTGCAGCACGCAACTAAGAGGGATATTTCATTTTATGTTTTATTTTTATAATATCATCTTATGGTGGTAATTCTGAAATAGCACCTTTTAAAATATTTGACAATAATGACAATCGAGCATATACGTATGTATATTTTTTTTAAAATGATCGTGACCGCACTTATTTTCACATACTTCTATAAGGTCTATTTACAACACAACAAAGTCATCATATTTAGTAAGTATTACAAAATAAAGCATACTATACAAGTAGTACTACAAATTAATACAATTTACACAAGTCTACAAGTATAGACCATTCACTAAATATTCAAAAATATACAGTAACCTAGTAATTATTTGTCTTTGTTCCAACAATTTTATAAAGAGTTATGAAATGTGTCAAATGACAAATGGTAATTAAGTACATGTTGTCAGATTTATTGTAGACATCTTTATCAAAATATATTTAATTTTATAAATTAAAATATATTTTAATTATTATATTTACTATTTATTTATTTTATTAATTTTGTCTGACAACACTGTTCAAGGAACTCACCTGTCATACACATATACATATGTCCGTGTCAACTGATGTACTTTTAAATTGTGAATGGTATATAATTTACAAAATGGTACAGTAATAAAGTTTACAGATTGATACAGTCAATAAAAAACATGTGACCACCAATAACACAGTGTGTACTGCACCGATGCGCAAACTGTGTTATTCGTTAAGCACGAAGGAACGTATTTTTAAGGCCTCTACAAAGTAGTAAAAGATTTTTGACATAATTTCGGGAGACTTCATGCTAAGAATATACAGAATTTTCTCATTTGTTGTATCTTGTATTAGATCAGCAAGATAAAACTGCCTTATGGAATTGTAGATAGGACAACTAACCATAAAATGATTGTTACGAACACAAGAAAATATTCACGTGTGTTTCGGTTAATTAGTTGGAAAATTACTTTTTTTTATTTAAACACAAAATTTTGCTATATTTTACAATGACATTAAAGTGAATCACTCTTTTTATATATTTGTTTTTTAACATCAACATTTCACTTGTTTTTTCCTTGACAACTATTTGTGACGTCAACTCTATAATTTATATTTAATTTCTTTTTCTTAAAAAAGAAGGCGCTAATGCAACATTCTCCCACCTTTAGAGTTGACTTCACATTACAAAATTACTCATTTAACATTAATCTAAAAATTTTCTTGGCAACTTCGTTACTCGACCACTCCTTGTCTTGAACGGTTTCTTCATTTTAATGTCTTCGAAGACTTCGTTATCGAGTTCGTGTCCAATTCTAATACTTTCATTAGATTCGGTTTCTTTGCAATCTTTGTCAACCGCAGTGTGCAGTTCTAATCGATACAGTCTTTGTATAGGTCTCAAAACCTCACCTTTATGAGTTTTTAATTTTACTAATCTGCATTGACCATCTTTTCCTGGAAAAAGTTCGATTACTTTAGCGAGAGGCCAATCTAACCTTTTCTTATCACTTCCAATGAGTACAACTTCGCCAATTTTCAACTCTGCACAATTTTTGACATATTTTATTCTTTGTGTCAAACATCCCAAATACTCACTGCGAAATCGTTGCATCAAGTGTTTTCTTATTTTCTGTAGATAACGTGCTCGATTATTTAAACTGATTTCATCAATACTGTCCAGGTCTGGTACTCCAACTTCTATCAAATCATGTAGGAACATATTTGGTGTAAGAGGTGAAACGCTTGGATCTCCATCCATCATATAGGTAATTGGACGAGAGTTCACGATTGCCTCACATTCGTTCAATAGAGTTAACATTTCTTCATATGTGACACATGTTTTGCCTAGTACACGTTTTAGTAAATCTTTAACGATCCTGATTAACCTTTCCCCCCAACCTCCCCACCTCGGTGCAGTTGGGGGATTGAACTTCCATTCAATACGATGTACAGTTGCAAATTCTTCTATTTTATTCCAATCGATGGTTGCCAGTAAATTTTGTGTGCCAATAAAATTCGTTCCATTATCGCTGTATATTTTCCGTGGTCTTCCACGTCTTGCAACAAATCGTCTCAATGCTTGTAAAAAACATTCCGTCGACAAAGAGGAAATTAATTCTAAATGGATAGCTCTATAGACTGCACATGTGAATAAACAGATCCAGGCTTTCACATTTCCTCGCAAGTGTACAGGCCCAGCACAATCTATTCCGATAACTTCAAAAACTCTTGCATCTCTTACTCTGTTTTTAGGTAACGGACATGGTGGTAACTCAATATTTTTGGCTTCATGTCTTCTGCAAACTGAACATTGCTTCAATACTTTTCGGACTGATCTTCTACCTCGAGTGATCCAAAAATCATTCCGTAAGTCGTTTAAGAGTATTTGAACTCCTGCATGTTTCATCTTCTTATGTCGATTCATAATCAATGACTTCACAACTTGATGTTGATCTAGCAAAACAATAGGATATTTAAAATTCTCTGTATCATTTCTTAACGTAGTTTGAGTTTTAACTCGTATAATTCCTTCTTGGTCTCGAAATGCGCTTAACGAAGATAATTTTTAATTCGATATTTTCTTGTCCGAAACATTCTTGTTGAATGAATTTTAAAATTTGTTTTTCTGCATTCTTTATTTCTTCTATAGTTAAACTATTTCGCTTTCTATCTTCTTTTCGAATTCTGCAATTATTTATGAAACGAGTAATCCATGCAACCAATCTTATGATTTTTTCATAATCTGAAAAATACTTGTAGTACCAGGAACAACCAGCTGCTAAATTTATTGATGCCGTACTTTTCTTTATTTCACAAATGATTTCATCTTCCTTGTTTGGTGCTTGTGATTTGAACCACTTATCAGGATGTAATTTCAGCCATGCAGGTCCCTCCCACCATTTCTGTTCTAACAGCTGACGAATACTGCAACCTCGAGAGGGTAAATCTGCTAGATTATGCTCACCTGGCACGTATCTCCAATTTTCTATTTTCGTTAATTTTCGAATTTCTTGTACTCTATTCTTCACGAATACTTCCCACTTTTCATTCCGTTTGATCCATGCCAAAACTGTCATTGAATCAGTCCAATACGTAACCGTTGTAGATTCAGTAACTTCCAATTGCTTCATAATTTCTGCTGTCAGTCGAGCTCCCACCGTGGCAGCCATAAGTTCCAATCGTGGTATTGTTATTTGCTTTAATGGTGCAATTCGTGATTTCGCCTGGATAAGCTGTACGTTGACCCAACCATTATCTTCTACTCTTACGAAAGAAGCAGCTGCATACGCCACCTTACTAGCATCGCAAAATGTATGAATGCTTACGTTTGTTTTCTGACTTTGCTTCCCAGTTAGCCATCTTGGGATCTTGACTTGAACCAAGTTGTACAATTCATGATACCACTTCAGAAATTTTATCTTCGTTTCTTCATCCACCTCGGTATCCCAGCCTAGACTGTTTTTCCAGGTTTGCTGCAACAGTAACTTAGGGTATATAGTTATCGGACAAATAAACCCAATCGGATCGAACAACTTGTGAGCCACCGACAAAATAAGCCTTTTCGTTACACACTCAGTGTTAACCATTTTCAGAACGTCCATGTTTATTTCTAACGTGTCAGTGTGTTTATTCCATTTAAGTCCTAACACCATTGCTGTATCATTGCTATCTCTATTGTCATCCGATGTGTATTCCCAACCTCTGAGATCGAAACGTGCTCGTGACTTTACTATTTTTGATTCCTTAATAAACTGGTTAAGTTCTTCATGATTACTCACACTAGTTACACAGTTATCTACATAAAAACTAGTGAGTAATTTTTTCACAGTTTCTTTTGAAACTGTTATGTCACTTTCTTTTAGTTCGTTCAATTTATTTAAAGTGTTCTTTAAATGATGATCTATGACAGCTGCTAACAAAAATGGACTGCTCGAGACTCCGAACACTACACGTGTATGTCTGTACTCCATTATATTATCGTGTTCGTCCCACCACAAGAACTTGAGATACTTGCGATCCATATTCGCAATATTTATTTGCAGAAAAGCTCGTTTTATATCTGAGATTACACCAATTTTATTCATACGGAAACGTAACAAAATTGTTGGTATGAGTTCGATTAAATTTGGTCCTACCTCCAGACATTCGTTCAATGAAGAGTTCATTTTAGATTTAGCGGACGCATCAAAAACAGGTCTTAACCGTGTAGTACTATTTTCTTTTATTACGTGCCTGTGTGGTAAGTAATGTCCACTATATCTGTCTGCTTCCTCAACTTTTTCTATTATTCCTTCTTTGCACCATTCTTTCAGTGTATTGTCATATTCTTCAAAATTATTCTCTGATTTCAATTTCTTTGTAAGTGGATACAACCGTTTTTCAGCTATTTCATAATTTGAAGGAACTTCAGGTTTGTCGGTAGTCCATGGTAATTTTATTTCATACCTGCCATCTTCATTAACACAAACGCTCTCCAAGAAACGCTGTTGAACCTCCAGATCCTTTTCATGTTTGCACTTCGTTTCAAAAGGATCTTTGATACCCAATACATCTAATTCCCATAAATCGCAGATCTTTGCATTTTTAACCAACATAGAAATCATATTTGTTACATTGCATTGGCTTCTAAAATTCTTCTCTTGTACCGGTACTTTTCCCATTAAAGTCCATCCAAGTTTTGTCTCGAGTGCTACCAACCCACAAGGTAATAGTTTCTGTCGACTTGTAAATAATGTTCTGGCTATATCTGCTCCGATTAACAATTGTATAGGTCCTCGGGTCTTTCCTATATCAGTAAGTTTTATTCTAAATTTCTGGAGCTCTTGTATCCAAACTCCTTCTTTAATGTGTGACACTTCATTAACGATAACTTGTTGCCCCAACACATCAAAGTTACTAGAGAATTTGTCATCAAGTGAACTCATACATATCTTGTAACATTTATGTTCTTGTGTAATGGTTTCCACTCCTGCGAACAGTGAATGTATCAATAATTCTCTACCGTTACATATACATTCTATTTTCTTCGCTGTATCTTCAAGAACATATGACTTTTGAGATCCTGTATCAATCAGTGCTCTTACTAGACGCGTCCCATTATCACCTTTTATCCTAACTACCAGTGTTTGCAAAAATACTTCCGGATTGATAGAAGAACTAGCTAAATTAGTTGCAGACTTCATTACATACTTATTCGCTTCCAGAGTTTTCTTCTCGTCCACGTTTTCCTGCTCTGTATTTCTTTCTTGTTGTGCTTTTAGTTTAGGACACATTAATACTACATGTCGACTTTCGCAAATAGTACATTTTATAAACGCTCTACATTTTCTGGCAAAATGATTAGTCTTCAAACAATAGTAACAGCATCTTCTGTCATTGATTATCTTCCTTTTGTCTTCCAATGACATTCTTTTTGCCTTAAAACAATCTGCGCTATTATGTTTCTTTTCACAAAAAATGCAGTTATTGTTGCTGTTTTTTACTTCTTTTATACTAACAAGACTAGCCGCAGTTGATACATTTTTATCATAGTAATGTCTTCTTTTTTCTTTCCTTTTGTTCATTTGTCAGACTGAATCCTGATGTGGCTAGCTGTATTCTTTCTTCATTCTGAACTTCAGACTGTAAAAATAACATCAATTTCTTTAAACGTTTACTTGTAGTTAATGATGTAGTATTTTTTGGTTTGGATTCTTCTTCGGTCAACTCTATAGGTTCTTCAGTAATGGAAGATGTTCGCTGCCATGTTCTTAACAAGTCTTCGGGCAAACAGGATTCTACTAAAGGAAATAGCATAGCAGCACACGTCTCACTTGTAACACCCAATGATTCCAGAGACCTTAAGTGACTTTCCAACTTATCGTAGAGTGAGAAAAGTGGTAGCATTTCATTTTTATTAACTACCCTTTTAAGAACTATTGTTAATAATTCTCTTACATAAACTTCAACCAGTAAATCTTCCCGACCAAATCTATTTTTCAGACCATCAACAGCTTTTTTATAATTGTTTGCGCTAGGTGGAAAACTGTTCACATAATCATACGCACGGCTACCCTCTACTGTCGCTTGTATCAAGTACTGGAATTTATCTTCAGCTGCTAATTCCGCATCTTCATCGATTTTTTGAAATTGTCCCCAAAATTGTAACCAGTCTCTCAGGTTGCCATCGAATTTCTTTAGTTCAATTTTTGGAAGCTTACATTTTCGACGTGAACCTCGTATCGACCTTGAATGCACGGAATTTGCATTCTCCTCGAATCCATCATGTACAGATGCGGTATCTACTATTTTTAGGACATTTAGTACATCTATTTCTAAAATTTGTACTTACGCGCGTATTCATCGGCAACAGCAGTCTCTTGATCAAATTCTGCCGTGTCTACATTACTGTCCAACATGTGACCAAAAATTAATTTATCCAGCCTGTCTAATTCATTTATCCGCTTTTCAAGTAAAGACATATTGGCTTCAATTTCTACTTTATCTTGTTGTTCTTTACTCAGTTCTAATACAACCTTTTCATGCAATTTCGTAAATGCACGTCTTTCTATTGCCCTTGCTTTCTTGTCTCGTTCTATGACTTGTGTTTTCGCTCGTTCTATATTCCCAACTTCTTAACACTTAACGTTAAATTTACAACACGTTTACCCGTCCTGTCACGGTCGCCACTTGTGTTACGAACACAAGAAAATATTCACGTGTGTTTCGGTTAATTAGTTGGAAAATTACTTTTTTTTATTTAAACACAAAATTTTGCTATATTTTAAAATGACATAAAACTGAATCACTCTTTTTATATATTTGTTTTTTAACATCAACATTTCACTTGTTTTTTCCTTGACAACTATTTGTGACGTCAACTCTATAATTTATATTTAATTTCTTTTTCTTAAAAAAGAAGGCGCTAATGCAACAATGATACAGTGATTCATTTTCTTGTGTGTTACATATAGAACATGCGTTTTCCGCATCCAATTTAAAGGAATCTCCTTTATAATAGATTTGTAAGGCTTTCTTACTTGACAGTCTAATCTGCGCTGCGATTCTTTTCATATGTATGGAGGCTCTCAGCATTAGATATGGTGCACAAGTAGTGTAATCTTCTCTAAGAACTGGATAGTACAAACTAAACGAAGATTGACTTAAGGTTACAATGTCCTTATTTTGGAGCCAGGCTAAGTAGCAACTCGAGATGTCAGCAATTCTTGATTTTAAGAGCGTAGCACTTTGAGCTTCCCAAATGTTTGAAAGGTTTTGCAGTTCCAAAAATGTTCTTAAATTAGATACCCAGCTGTTGTGGCGAGCAAAAAGAGGGGATTTATCTATTGCTAACATTTTATTGTAGAGAGCTCTTAGGATATTTGATTCAGGTAAGGTAAGTAACTTGTACCACCACTTAAGTGTCGTCTTCCAAATTCTTCCAGCAGTATGGTATCTGCCTGTCTCGAGACGAACCATGTAATTTGGAGTATTGCGTGGACATTGCAAGATACGTTTGAAGTACCCCAACTGAACCACTTCCAGTTTATCCAGATAATCCAGACCCCATATTTCTGCTGAGTAAAGAGACCCCATATTTCTGCTAGAGTAGCCTTTACAATGGAATCGAATAGAACATTTACAGATTCCCAAGAGTTAGACTTAGTTGCTGCTAGTATTTTTTGCGTACTACCTACTGCCATATTAGCCTTGCGGACAGCAAATTTTGTTTGTTCTAAAAATTTTCCAGAAGAGGAAAATGTTACACCCAGGTAGGAGTATGATGAAACAAGATCTAGCTTGCTATTGTTATATATGAAAGTCCTTTGTCTGGCTAATCTTCCGCGATGGAAAGGCAGAATCTTAGTTTTTGTGACATTTACAGTTAGGCCATTCAAAGAACAATATTTTAATAATATGTTTAATTTATTCTGGACGTCTACCTGTGATTTAGCCAAGATTACTAAGTCATCCGCATACAACAAACCTAAGAGTTCTGTAGAATCATTTATGTTAATGCCATTAGAACCATTCTCATAAAAATATTTTATAATGTCGGCAATAAAAAGGGCAAAAAGTAGAGGACTGAGAACATCGCCCTGTAATACACCCTCTGTAATTTCTACTCGCTTTATCTCATCATCGATATTGAACAATATGGCAGCGTTATTGTAAAAATTATGAAGTGTTCTTATACATTTTGAACTGATACCAAAATGAAAAAGTTTGTTCCATAAAAGTCCATGATGTATTGAGTCAAAAGCTCTTTTAAAATCTATAAATATTGCGTAGAGTGTATTTTTTGTTAAACTTTATGCTTAAATTTACAGTTAATGCGAGGGCAAATATGCCGTCCGTCGTACCTCTATTTCTTCTAAATCCAAATTGTTCTTCCGGTAAAAGTTCAGTTTCCTCTACCCATTGGTACAATCTGTTGTACAAAATTCTTGTGAACAACTTCGTTATATTATTTAAAAGAGCAATGGGTCTATAGTTTTCAGGGCTACGCGTGTCCCCTTTTTTATAAAGAAAAAACGTATGTATGTGTGACCAGGAAGTTGGAAGACTTTCCTTTTCTAAAATGGTATTAAATAAATTTTGTAAATAGTGCGTCCATTCTGGGGTAAGATTTTTATAGAATTCATTAGATATGCCATCCGGTCCTGGGGTTTTGTTAGTTTTCAGGGTATCAATGCAAATTTGAAGTTCTTCTAAAGTGATATGTGCATCTAATATAGGGTGTCTCGTATCTAGGTATTTTGCTTGTATTTCTACTCTAGAAGGGTATAGTAGAGTATAAAAATTGAACCATTCTTCAGGGCTTACATTATTTATTTTAAGCGGATTTCGGAAAGAATTAACAGTTTTCCAGAACTCAGTAGTGTTTTTCACGTTGGCGATTTTTATTGACAAATTTTTAAAAAAGTTTCTCTTACAAACTTTTAACATGTTCCTATATTTCTTTTTGTTTTCATGGTATAGTATGAGAGAGTTGTCCGAAACTGCCGTTTTTTTGCAGTGTTTTAAATTTTGTTTTACTGTAGTTTGGAGATTTTTGCAGTCAAGATTAAACCACGGTTTGTCCTTTTTTCTGTGTGTGGGATAGCTTGAAAAAGTATGGATCATATTAGAATGTTCGGCAGCTGTTGTTATTGCATTAACAAGGTTTTCGTAGAGTTCTACAGGGCATTCGCTATGAAAATATAATTTGTTTAACGAATTAAGGTTATGTTGAAATACGGAAGCCATTTCTGTATTCCAGTGTAGTTTAATTATGTTTTTAATCTGAGGTTTGGTAGTACTATTTTCTCTGAAAGTTGGGTTATTACTGATTTTAAAATTTAATTTACAAATACCATGATTTGAGAAAATTGTATGGGTTATTTCGAAGTTTAATAGAAAATGAAAAGCTTCCAAATTTCCCCAGACTAAATCTACAGTGCTCTTACCAGTCTCCCCCAGGAAGCTGAATGAACCTCGCTCGTCTGTATGTGACCTTCCGTTGACAACGGCGAAACCATACTCTTCCATCAAATCCGTGAGAAGTATACCTCGTTTGTTGACTGTTTTGTCCATAGATAATCTTGTTTCAAAGAAATTTGTATTACAAAATGTGTTTCTTCGTGCTGGTTCAGCAGACCTATTCTAGCATTAAAGTCTCCTAAAATTATAATAGGTATAGTAGGATTTGTATTGACAATTTCGATCAGAATATTTTTTAGCATATCTATACAGCATTTGTCGTCTAAATTTGGCCTTAAATATAACGTTCCTAAAACAAAAACATAGTTATCTATAGTAATATGTAAAAATATCCAAAGGTAAGAAGTATTAATATGTTTGACAGATATATTTTTTGACGATTTTACAAAAGAATTTTTATAAAAAATTAAAATGCCTCCACTAGCTCTACCCCTATTTTTTTCTTTGCAAGCCATACTGTCTAAGTATGAAAAATCTTTCAAAAAGTTTGGTAATATAAAGTTATGAGTTGTGAGCCAAGTTTCGCATATACATAAAAGTGATACTTTACTTAAAAAGTCTTCAGTGTCTTTATCGAGATGGTGGAGAGTGTTGAATCCTGAAACGTTCCAGAATGCTATACAGGGGTCCTCGTCTGCGATCTCAGAAATAATTTCCTTAGTGGTGATTTTTGAGTTTTTGAGTTTTTTGAAGAGACTGCCTGCTTCCGTGTGTTCTTTTGTCGTTTGACTGGAGTATGTTGGAATGTACTTGGTTTAGCATACACTGGTTTCGGAAGTGCTAGGGGTACTTGTACTGCATTGGCGTTATTTCATTTAAATAGCTCATCACCCTGTGATAATTCTTCAGATTCAATATCAGTTATTTCAGCCTCTGCGAATAAAACTTCTGCATCCTGTTTGTTTTCATTTTCTGTCGTTGAAAATTTTTCATCTAATTGTTTCAAGGTGTACAGAGTTCCGTCTATTTTTAAACGTTGGCCTATTACAGTAACTTCAATTTTTTCTTCTTTCAATTGCCTATAGTAATGGATAATGCCTTTTCTCGTTTCAAGTTCATCTTTTGTGAGGTCATCGGATATATAAATGTTTGTACCCCTTAGTTTAGCTCTGTTGGACATGATCTCCTTTTTTTTGTTCCAGGTAAATAGAGATAATAGCACGGCTCTTGTTTTATTTTGTTGCGGGACACCCAATCTCTTCACAAAGTTAATGTGGTCTTGGTGAATGTGTATTTTCATGACATGGGATATTGTTTCTATAACTTTGCTATAAAGATCTGTAACTGATATTTCGTTATCTTCTTTTATCCCAGTTATTACCAAATTGTTTTTCTTGTTTTGTCGTTCCAATTCTTCAATTCTAGATCTTTGTTGCCTAATTATTTCCCTTAATTCTCTTTGTTCTAATTGAATTTTGACTATATTTTCAGAGTTTTCCGTTATTTTAATATCTGATTCTGAGAGTTGTTCTTTAATTTGTTTAATATCTGTTGCAGTTTGACTGGTATCGTCCTTAATTGACTTGAACATCTCTATAATAGTTGCGTTAAACGGGTGTGTACCCTCGATAAATTCGTCTTGATTTGCCATGGTTCGATTAACAGAGGAATTTATTGTGCAGTACGATTTAACACTACAACGATTTTATCAATAGAGCTTATTTATTTATTGTTTAATTAAATTATGAATTAAATTGTTTGGTTACCGCTGGATTTATTTCATTAATTGCATGCAAGCGCATGCGTTAATGACTTAAGTTTATCAGCGATAACAAGATTTACTGTGTATTTTTTAATTTTATGTTTAATTTTGAATTATTTGTTATTGAATTTGTTGTATAATTGTTAATAATAATAATTTAAAACTTAGATTTATCAAATCACTTACGTTTTATAATTTTTTCTTCGTATTATGCTATAAAATTAATTTAATTTAGGGAGATAACTTTATCAGCGACCACACCTTATCACAGAGGTACTCAAAACTCAAACTAAATTAATAGAAAATATATTGATGGAAAATAAAAAATAACAGGTGGTAAGCGCCTAAGCGGGCGCTTCATACTTAAATACACATTTTCTTGCTAGATGGGTGCATTATTTTTTCAAAGAATTTTATGAAATTTTTAAAACAAATTTATTTTTATTTTGTATGAGGCATTAAATAACATACAAGAAAATGTGTATTTAAGTATGAAGCGCCCGCCCGAGTCGTATATATATATATATATATATATATTTGTTTTACCGCTTATGCAAGCCAATTCTATGTACTCAATGGACGGTGTCAAACCAAAATTGACGTTTTCAGACCAGGGGAATGGTCTGAAAACGTTTTTCATGTTTTTTGGAGCTCTTGCACCCTGATTATATAGCAGCGATGACAGAGAAAATTTCACAAATGGTCTGAATACGAGGGTAGATCGTATATTTATATACAAATTTAGTTCACTGATTTGTCGTGAAGAGCGCGCGCCAGTAGTTTTTGTATATAACTTTTTATACAAAAAATGTACGATTCCGACTTTGTCAGACCAGCACAATTCAGTCGACGTTGTCAAGCCTTAAATCTGGCAACACTGTATAGAATGAGCTAGATAAACATTCCAGTCATGATAATTTTAGTTCATTGTAAGAACTTAAATATTTTCTTTCAATTTGTCTTACAGAAAAACTTTAAACTCAAATTTAGTTTTGGCAGACTCGTAGATACTTGAAAACAATGCATATAACCGATTTGTATCAAATTTGTTCAAATTAAAATTTTGGTATTTGCACCATGAAATTCTTCTTTTTTTTCCAATTTAGAAATAATTACATTTTTATAGTTTATAGATTTTTTAAAGCGTGCTGAATGTTACTGCTTCAAATGAGACGTTAAATTTATTTAATATTTTTATTAGAATCCCAAATAAATGTACATTTTAATAAGTTTGAACTTTGTTCATATATTTCACAGAAAATTAATCTAATACGGACATCAATGTCCATAATTTATTCTTAATTCCAAAGAAGAACACAAAAGGTTTCAAATTACAAATAACTCGTTTGAACAATTACTTTTCTTAATTGTAAAAAATTAAAATAATTGTAAAAAACAAAAGTTCCCATTTCATTTTGAGTATTGAACATTTATGTGTACGTTTAAGAGCGTACTGTACCTGGGTTACGCTCAACGGATACGTGCATTTGATAGGGCCAAAGAATTTAAACCAAATGTTGTCGGATCAATTTGATTTTTTTTTTAATTTGAAGATAAAGATTGGCTCCGTTGGATTTAAGAGTTAAAATTTGGTTTTATTTTTAATTTTCAGTTTTACAATGTCCTAAACTTTGTCTAACTTCACATCACTGTTCCTCCGTAAATCAATAACAATTGCAAATTCCATAGCTAGAATCCTATAGATTGTACTTTTATCTTTAAAATGAGCCTTTATTTATGAAAATTAATTAATATTTAGCACCAATTCTTTGGCCCACACCGAAACACTATTTATATGAAATACTGGCATTTACAAGCATCGAGAGATGTATCCATCTGGTAACGTGGTTTTAAACTAATCTAATCATAGTAGAGGGAGTCTTAAGCTCCGCCTTCGTTTCCTACACATATCTTTGAATTCGGTTGAAATGGGTAACAGAAGATCTTTGGAATAAAACAGTTTGTGACGTCAAATTTACCTGTTTTATTTTAGACTTTCCGTAGTAGAATACAAATTCATATTGACACAAAAAAATGGTCCCAAAAATTAAGTTAAATAATTATGGCCGGCTTCTGAAAGCTTAGTTAACTATAACCAAATGGTCAGAACATGGTTGTTATGGTAACGTATTGGATTGTTATACTGTAATCGAGTTTAACCAAAAGGTTAAATCAACCCCTAAAGGGGTGAATCTATGATTATTAACATAATTTTTTGATGATAAAAACAAACTATTATTTCTACAAAATTATCTGTAAAATCAGAATTGGTAATAAATATTAATCACTTTTCACATACAAGAGCTTATTTTAAAGATAAAATTACAATATAGAGTGGTTAAGTGTTAACATTTGTAATTTTTATTCATTTACTGAGTAACAGTCATGTGAAATTGAAAAAAGTATAGCACTGTAAAATTGAAAATTAAAAATAAATCAAAATACAAATTTAAACTTATGAAAATATTTAATTTATTTACTTTATTTTTTATTAAAATTTATTTACTTATTTACTTTGATATTTTGATATTTTCTTTCATATCTTGAAATTAAAAAAAAAAACAAATTGATTCGAATATATTTAATCTATATTTTATGATTCCCAAAAATACAGGTTGATTTATAAATATTAGCACTTTTCCCTCTCCCTGTAAGCTACTTCCACTTTGGTTACTCCCCCAATGACGTAATACGACTTCTCGCCACCGTACCCCGCGTGCAACGATGGACTTTGGAGGTGGCTACATTCGCCTCTTAACCTGGTTTCACTCTGTCCTGACATTAAATTACGAGAAAATATATATAGCTCTTGTTTTTTGAATGTCAGATAAATAAACCCATAGAAAAAAAGCATATCAGACAGACAGAGAGATTTTTTTTTTTGTGAATTTTGTCTTACTTTCACTTGGAACATGTAGAAACGAAAAATGGGTACCAAGAAAAAATTATATGAAGTGTGAATTTTCACACGTTTCAGGGTTTCGCAGGTATTTAGTGAATGATGATTATTTGGGAAGCCAAAACAAATTTTATGTTAAAATATTTTTTTATTAATTTTAATTCGAATGCCTAATACCATTATTTGGGTTTCTAAAAATTTGCAGTTTTTTTTTTTTTATATAGCAAGGTTCATTAATATTTTTAAAATTGCGCCTCGGCTTCCATTGGTTGTTTAAGCCATAAACTCCGCCCCTCTGATTTCGTATACATTCAAACATAGAATTAAATTATAATATCAACACTTCCCACTGGTTATTAAATTACCGCTTTTAAAAATTAAATGCGACATTTGCCAAAATATAACTAGAATTTTGACAAAATAATTTAAACAAAATAAAAATGCAAAAAAAAACAGAAAAAATAAAAATTGACGGGAGTTGAACAGTAGTTTGCAACTTACGAAGCGAGAACGTTACCACTGATCTACGAACGTTCACTCCTTTACTGTGTTAAATAGCGGATTAAATATTTTACATATTTTAGTTAAAAACACAAAAAATGCGATATTTTCCGAAAACATAATCTGATCAAAAATTCCTGTTTTACTATTCCGGTTCACACCAAAGTACATTACTTAGATTTTTTTCAGATTTTTGGTTTAAACCATCTGGGCTACAGGGTGTGGGACAAAATTTTGCACAATTCTCGCAAAAATCGCGTCAAAATAATTTATTTTGCAAAAATAAAATTTTGATCGTTAATTCATGTTTCAAGGGCTTTCATTTGATACCATACACAGAATTGTAATTTTTTTTTTTTTTTTTCGAAGATCATTTATTTGCTTATATTTTTAGGGGAATATGTTTTTTAGATGTTTTAGTATTTTTCCTATGTGCGGGTCAAAGAGTTGTATAAGCATGTCAAATTTCAACTCTCTAGGTTTAGCCGTTTGGCTACAATTTTTACCGAACAGACAGACAGACAGACGACAAAATGACGGTATAAGGGTTTTACAAAACCCTAAAAAAGAACAGATTTAACCTCCAATTTTATTTATATATGTAAATTGTAAATTTCACTTAGAAGATAAAAGGTTGTTAAATGATGCTTGTTGTTACGTTTCACAGATTAGTTCACTGACTGTAGTTTCGGCTCACCGTAAATTTGAGAATTGCCAGAGCTGAAACTGCACTCAAAAAAAAAAAAAAAAAAAAACAGTGAGATATAACAAAAAGGTCTAATTAAACAACCTTTTACAAATATTATTTTTTTCTCGTTTATGATCCACCTGACACGCATACTTCTTTTTGGTGTATAGAATTTCGTTTATCGGTGATTCTAAGGATCTTGCTTAATTTTACTTATCACAAGCAAGCCTGTGGCTGCCAGCAATAAATCGTTTGTGCTTGCCGTTGACCGCTCGCAAGTAGATAATAATTAAATTGTTAAAATAATTTGTGTAAAAAATATTTAGACAAATTACGGGCTCTGCTTAGCAACCGGCTATAAGCTGTACGGGCATTTCTGTGTGCGCTAAAAAATAGACGTAATCCTGTCTATATTACTCCTACATGTACACAGATTGAAAATGTGGTCACAAAACTTGAAATCAAGAGATCTAGACTCATCTCGCGCTGTCGCGTCAATGATGATGATGACTTCTCTTTATTTTTCATATGAGAAATATAATTGTAAATATTACCTTTTATTATCACGACAGTAATAGTTTACTGAATTTATACAGTAATAAATGTCCTTAATAACAAAATACGTAAATAATACGCCAATATAATTAAAACCAAGATACAATTTGTAAAAATATATTTTAATGCGCAGTACAACCTAGTGGCTGTGCTTTTCGGCTCAGGTATGCGACAGTATTGACTAATATTTCTTCATTTTATTGAGTAACAAAATTATTTAATTTGAAGTGTAATCATTTTCAAAAACGCGTGAAAAAAACAGCACAGGAGGATCCCCCGAATATATTTTATGTATAAAATAATAATCGGCATATATTAAATGTAATTACTAACTTATGATCAAAAAGTCTTTCAGTCTCAGATGGCTTATGTATTATAAATCGCAGATCTTCTTTTGTTAATTGAGTATTCATAATGTACGTGTCATTTGTCGAAAAAAAAGGAGATTTTCTTATATAAAACATAGCCGCCCGAAGAAAGGACATTTTGATCCACATGTTACATTGCAAATACGTATATGAATTATCAAGTGTTTTTTCACATATAATATTATTATTATTTATTTAAAATGCACTCTTGAGTGTAAACATACTCCTGAACAGTAGGACTGAATGAGTCGGTTTGAATGTTTTCAACTTTACAAATCATATTATACACTATGATAAAATTGGCAACGTCGCAAGGCCTGACAATGTCGATTGAACAACACTATTTTATACAGGTGATACTGAAAAAGCGGTTCCATATACTGGGTCTAATAATGTTTATTAAACATAGCGAATTTTTTTTTTGAGATTTTCTTACCCAGTGTGCCCTGAGAGTTATAACTGGTAGATTCTATATCTGGCATATATACACGCGAAATCCTTTAAATAACGGTAGGTCTTAGGTCGCCTGTTGGATATCATTGGTCTAACCACGTCGGTTGTATCAATATATATATATATATATATATATATATATATTTATCTGACCGACGTTGTCAAGCCATGTACATGCAACAGACAACCACAGACCCACCGAATCTAATGGGATTTCAGGAGTATATGTATCAAAAATAGAAAGAGCGCACTTTGCACTCCTGGAGCAACCTTCAAGGGGTAAAGAATTACGAAAAAAAAATTTTTGCTATATTTGATAACCGGTATTAAACCCCATACATGTTTACGTCGTAATCAGGTCATTTGTGTATAATTTGTATATGCTGACGACGTACGCAATCCCGTACAGTGTTGTCGGTACTTACATCGTTTCTGTAAACAAATATCCTCATGTTGACCTGCATTTGACGATTGTCTAGCGATAGTAATAAAATTTACGTATATTTCAATATGACATAATTTTTATTTTAGGATTAATAGTTCATTTATAAGGTTTCTCGGTTAATCTAATGTTTACTATTGACATTCAATGAATGTCAATAACAATCAATAGTATTTAAAAGTTTATATGAGGCTCAAAAATTTCATTTTTGATCGGTTCCAGTGGTAATAATAAAATAATTTTTTTACTAGCATTCCGCTACATCCTCAGAACTGTCTTTGTACTTCCTATGATTCTTTTCACTTACGAATTTTTAAAATTATTTAACTTGAACTTCGAAACTATTTTTCAAGAATGAAAGTGAATCTAATTTTTCTATTTCTTGATACGTTTTTCTATGTACGCCATAAAAATTATAGTATAATAAAACAATGATTCAAAACATTTTACTGTACGACCAACACAGAGCGTGTCATGGTCGTTTTTTTTTGTATATGTATAATAATAATTTTATTTATGGGTGCTCCAACATCTATACTCTACCTCAGGAAGACTAATAGTAATAAATCATTTTGTCAGGCAGGTACCAGTGGCGTGCACATTTTAAACACGTTTAAATTGGTTTTGTGTATTTCTATATTACTATTTATCATTTTATTAAACGCACGCCTGTGACTATATTAATCATATCATTAAACACACCCCTGTGACCATATTTTTCTTTAAAATTTTAGGGTAAATTTTTTATGATCTATTGTGTTTAACCCTAGTTCGTATTCCCATATAATATGTGCGGCACACTCGGTGGTTTTTAACAATATTTCGTTTCGAACTATTCATATTTCGTCGCTTTTGTTTTCGCGCTTCTGTTGTATAATACAATAACTTTTTACAAATAATAAATTTTATTACTATCAGTCTTTCTGAGATAAAGTATAGGTTATTAGCACCCTGTTACATTAAGGAATTTTACATTGTACATTTCATATTTAAATTTACCATTGACCAACCGTCTTTTTTATTTAAAGACGATGTCTTAGTAATTTGGGAAAAAAATTATGGTAACCCGAGTCTGCCCAAAGAATCGAATTATAGTATTGAAATTTTCCGGAATAAACCGGAAATATTGGATATCAAGGACAACTTTGATTTTTTAAATGGTAACGTATGCCGAGTTGGACAGTCTCTCGGGACGCCTATTTGTCCCGGTTTTGTGTATTTTAATAATTTATTAAGTCAGTCAGGAGGCGCCGCGGGAACGCACATCATTGGAACGAATTTAAATTTGTCCGACGGTAAAGAAAGTAAAGCGCCAAAAACTCTATTAAAGTTTTTTAATGACCCATTAAGTGAGGCATACTTCTGGTTCGTTCATAGCCAGGCCGAATCGGTCAATTTGAAAATATTACAAATTGAGGGAAAAAACAAATCTATAATGGAAGTTTTCGGTGTATTAAAAGATACAGCAGCTATGTTGAAGAAAGATACAGACAGTGTTTTTACCAAAACATGTAGAAACAATTTTGAAAGAACGTGAAGAATCTGGGGAAGAATACTAAAAATGAAATTAATAATTTTAAAATGGAAGTTACTAATTTCTATGAAACATTTATTGTATATTTAAATAAGTGGATAAAACCTCTTGAACATTTTTCAATATTTTCATGGATGGTTTTAAAAGAAAAATCAGAATGGAAAAATGTACAACAAACATTAAATTACTTCAACAATAAGAATATTGAAATAAATGAGAGTTATTAATTCAACCAAATATTACTTAAATTATGAATAAGGTTCTAAATTTCAAGTGATGATCTAAACCAAAAAAGTTCGGAAATACAAAGTGATGATCTAAAACAAAAAAGGTCCTCACTTCTAAAATACAAGTGATGACCTAAAAAAAAGTTCCTCGCTTCGGAAATATAAAGTGATGACCTAAAAAAAGGGTTCTCACTTGTAAAATACAAGTGACGACCGGAAAAAAAGATCCTCATCTCTGTTTAAAAATTTTCTATTGCGTTTGTGTGTTTTTATTTTTATTTCCTTCCTTCTTAGGGGGAGGGGGGGCTCCCCTGGGTGCGCCACTGGTAGAGGCTATTCTACAGTGCGTGGTAAATTTTGATTTTAGTTGTAATGACGTTTTAAAAGAAGGTGAATTGTTAAAAAGAGCTAAATTCAACCAAAAGTATTTATAAAATGCTTTTGTATGGATTTTATTTGCAAATAATTTATTGCAGTGCTTTTTTGTCATAGAACTCGCCGGAACGACATACAGACACCTATTTTCGACGGGTATTTAAAAGTATTAAAATTAATTTGAAAATTATTATATCAACTATTGAACAAGAATTTGCTGTGAACTTGTAATCTAAATACTTTAAATTTCATATAAGTTATGATCTGGATATCATTTTTTTAAATAAAAAGCGCTGATTTATTGTAATAATTTCTTAATTATTTATTGTAATTGTATAGAAATTTATTTTTATTTCTGTTAATTATTCGTAATTTTAATGTTTGTGTTATAAATAAAACAATAATAATTGTAATATAAAATCTAATTAATTCCTCCCGATTAGTTAAAAAATTTCGCATACAGCATCAAGCCCCCCTCACCCTGTCACTCCGTCCCGGTTTGCTCTGTCGACAATCTGAGAGCCCTAGGATTAGTTCAACAGGAATTTTTTATCTGACAAGTTTTTCGAAAATATCGATTTTTTGTGTCGTTGAAAAGTGTAATTATTTAAAGAAAAAATTATTGTGATATCAAAAGAAAGTTCTTAAATAATTACACGGGTCAGGGGCCCTGATAAAATAGGGTTCCTAAAATGGTCTGCCATAAAATTAAAATTAACATAACAGTTTCGAAAAACGGATTACATTTGTTATTGAATAATTACGGAATAACATTCCTGAATGAAAATATATATTCACAGGAAAAATATTTTGTTTGTAGTGATATAAAATATTTTTTTCACTGTCCGTTACAAAACAGATCACAGAAATAATATTGTTCTAAAACGGTAATGTAATAAAATAAATATATAACACCCAGCAATGATGAAAAGTTGAATACGTAAGACCCACAGATGCAAAAGTTTAATCTTAACAATTTACATATAAATGAAAGAATTGTATTAATGGTTTATCAGTCAGCGAGTTGAACTGTTAATGAGAGCGGCCCAAGTTCCTAAAGATGCGCGCGGGTGGCCAAAATATGTTAGGGGGCTCAAAATAAGTTAGGGGGCCCAAAATATATTAGGGGTCCCAAAATATGTTAAGGGGCCCAACTATAAAATCTTACCCAGGGCCAGAAAAAAGGTAGTTACGGCACTGTTTATCACTATTAAGAAAGTGCTATTTTATTTGTAAATATTTCACTACTATAAATGTTTTTTGTTTATTTCAAAAAAGATATACACTACCTTAGTCAAAAAAAACCATAACAGTATTAGCGATAATTTCGCCATGCATTAAAAAAATAATTAATTTAGTCAAAAACATCAAAACTGCAATATTTTTCAGAAACGAATTCTGATTCAAAAATTTCTCTTGACCGTTTCCGGTTAAGAGTTATGTACATTACTTAGAATTTGTTTAATTTTTTTTAGTTTAACCCCTTTTGATTAAAGGGGAAAACTTTCTACGAGGAAATATGGCTATAGCTATAGTCCCGATAAAATCCTTAGAACCTTCATTAGATTAATAAGAAATATATTATATAAGGCTTCATTTATTTCTATTTATCAGTATTTATAAATGGCATAATTTTTCTCAATTTCAGAAACGTATTTCTCACTATTAAAAATGTGTTATTTGTTTTATAAGTATTTCATTACTAAAAAAGATTTATTCCTCTTTGATACCTTAAAAATAAAAGGTTGAATCACAACGTATAATAGTATAATAGTGTAATTAACGTATATATATATTTTTTTATATTTTTAATTTCAAGAAAAGGCACACTATCTTAGCCTTAATACAAACAATTCATACATTATTATCCATAATTTAGCCACGAATTAAAAAATAATAATTAATTTTGTCAAAAACACAAATACTGCAATAATTTTCAAAAACGCAATCTGGTCAAAAAATCCTATCGTACGTTCCCGGTTCACATTAATGTAAATTACCTATAATATTTACAGATTTTTAGTTTAACCCCTTTGGGTAAAAGGGGGCGGGAAAAAATCTTTTTTAGCACATTTTTGCAGAATTTTTACAGAATTTTAGATCAACCGCTCTGAGGGATAAAGTGGGGGACAAAAATCTCTTGATATATTTTTGGCAAATATCCCATAAAAAAAAAGATTTTTCAAAAATAAAACTTTGCTTATTGATCCAAAATGTGGGACAAAGAGTTGAATAAGCATGTCAAATTTGAACTTTATATTTTAAGCCGTTTGGCTACAATTTCTATCGTACAAACACATGAGTGACGTTATAAGAGTTTTTTTGGAGGTCATATCCACCCTAAAAAAGGAAAACGGATCGAAAAAAAAAAATTTCTTTAGTCTAAAATAACAAAGATTGTGTAGGTGTCGTGAGTATATATAATATCTGATAGCCATATTACTTTTACAGACCCGGTATGTATCTTGACAGACCCAAACAGTGTTGCCAAGTTTCGGGTCTGTGAAGGTATATAGTGTATAGCGGGTCTGTATAAGTCGTATCAATTACAAATATTTTATACAAGCCCGACACGCGCACCACCTTCACAGAAATTTCGTGAACTAAATTTGTATAAAAAAACACGTTCTACCGCTTTCCCAGACCCACCTGAAACTCATTGCTAAAGATTGTTTGAGGCCTAATTCGTACTTCTAGCATAGAAAACGTTGTCAGACCCGATGCCGGGTCTGAGCTTGTCACTTTTGGTCTGGTAACGCCTGCAAAGTATAGCGAGTTGGGTCTGTATAAGCGGTGAAACAAATATATATATATATATATATATATATATATATATATAAATATATACGACACACTTTTTTAACTTCGAATTGACTACGTGGTGATCTTATTTTATCTGATTGACTGACTGAAGATGTGCATACTACCCATGCACGAAACGTTTCATATTTTATAAATTCACAAGAACATTTTAATAAACTGACGAATAAAAGAGAACCTGCGTTTTATTTTATATATATATATATATATATATTGACTCAAATCACAATAAAAAATATTAAAGAATAAATTGTTGTTATTTTAGATAGCTATGAAATCCTGAAAAGTGTAATAATTCACACTTTCCATTACTAGAGCCCTGCAAATTCGCGGATATCCGCCATATTTCTGAGGATGCGGATAAATTATCATTTACATCGTGCGGATGCGGATTATATATCATATCCGCAATATCCGCGTGAACATAAAATCTTCGGTTGGATGCCTCTTCCTACGGTAGACGCGTTTAAGGCGGCGCATAACCCTATAGATTTTTAGTTTCCTATACAAGACTAACATACCTGAAATAAAATTAGTACTAATTATACATCAATTTTTGCAGCAATTTTTTCTCTATCTAATAGGATATTTTTAATTTCAAACAAATTCGAAATAAAAATTTTATCGCTCAATAACTTAATTATAAGCATGAGGTAACAAGTTTCTGTAATTTTTTAAATATATTAGTGAGCTTCAAATAACTCTTAAATTTAGATGTCTAGATGGAGAAATGTGTAAACAATACGTCAATATTTTTTTCGATATGATTGTTTATTTTATATTCGAATAATGTATATGAAACTCATAGTTTATATCTTACCAATGTTATTTTTTAGTTCGAGTTTATACCACAGATGGTGCTGCGACCGATATTTAGTGAAGTCAGAATTTTTTGTACGTAGTAATATATTGTAACCGCCCACTAGTTTACCATCCTTTTCTAATTCATTGATGTAACCCTACCTACATTTTTTCTTACAGTTCCAAACATCGGTAAGGATATGTAAATGAAATACTGTTTTTCTGACATTTTGTTTAGTTTTATTCATAATTAGTTTCTTTAAATTTATTCTACAATTTTAAAGGAAATTAGTTAGATGTATATTAATTAATTATTTATTTTTTTTTTTTTATTAATAAGATAAATCTTGGTTTAGTACTAAAATATTATACCAATATTATAAAAGAATTCAATTATAATTATAATACACGAAATAAAAATTCTTTTACATTAAATCTAAAAAATACTACAGCAGCACAGAATTATTTATTTTTTAAGGTAATTTATAATAAGTTACTTTAGTATAAGAGAAATAGGTAGAATAAGACAATTTAAATTTAAATTAAAAAACTATTATTTAGAAAAATAATAAAAATTAATTTTTTACTATTAATTGGACGTTGTAACTGCATCTTTTAGAATAAGATTGATCATATAATTTGTTCAGAATTATTTTTAAATATTTTATATGAAATCTATACCTAATGGATTTACATTGTATTATTTATTCTGTTTATTTAGCAAATTCTAAATAAAGTTTAATCTAATCTAATATATTTTCAGAATTTTTATTAATTGTAATGAATTTCAATTATTATTATGCACAATATTATTGTTAGCTATATGAAAGAAGTATTGACGTAAATATAATTTGAATATACGGGTTTACAAAAAATTAAATAAAAAAAAAAAAAATGAATACTTCTACAAAAAAAATATTTGAATCTGAAAATTACAGAACATTAATCTCTGATATCTTATTATTAAAAAATTATTAATATTTTCCACTACCGTTAAATTAAAAAAAAAACCTTTGTTGTTTATAATTAGTTATAAGTCTATTCGCCATTTTCCGTATGTACCATGAATTCAAAAAGAAATTATATAAGGGTTGGCTATGGAAAAATAAAAAAAATATCTACTGCAAGCTTTATAAAACAATATAAACTTATGACAACAACAACAGTGATGACAGTTAATTAATTCTAAAGTTTGCTGTTGACATTACTTTTATTTTCCACAGCCCTTATGTAATTTCTTTTTGAACTCATGGTATATTCGGGACTTAGCAATTTTTATCAAATATCCGGTTAGAAAGGATATCCGAAGAAAAGATATAAAATATAGGTACTTTGTTTGAATTTCTCGGCGCTTGGTCCTCGTAAACGATATGTGAGTAAAAAAGACCTAATTTAATAAAAATTGGGAACTATAACTTGTTTAACAATTTACAAACAATAATAAGTTGTTTATTTATTATGATTGTGAAAGATGATATTTTTATAAGTAACAATATTATAAATAAACAGTTACCTTATGCATAGAAAAATATTTATATTTGAAAACTTCAACAGCCGTAATTACTTCTGTCAACAATTGATTTTTATTATGAGCATCAAGATAAGAGAATTTCAAATACATTGTTTATTTTTAATACATTGTTTGTCTTCAGTTGTGAAGTAAAATACCTGTAGAATTTTTCCGTTTCACATCAGTGTGCATTACGAGAAATAATGCAAAAATATTTGACATAATCCCGACAAAATGGCGTTTTTTTTTTTTTTTTCAATAATATCTAGGTACCTATATTCTTTTCGCGTAATTTTAGAATTTTCAATATTTTTCTTACATGGGAATCATAGAATGAAATTAAATATAAATGTATACAAATAAAAATAATATATAAATGTATATGTACTAAATTAAGTAAAATGTAGGAAATTCATTTAATTTAAAATATTTATTATGTTATATTCTATCGATCTTGACTTTAAGCAATCATTGTCACGTTCCAGATAAAAGAAGTAAAGGTTTATAATCATTTCAGGTTTATAATCAAGTTTTACCAGATACTATTTAACTACTCAGTAGCATTCAGCTTAGATGCAAGCAATATAGATATAGAGTTGCCATCTTTTCAAAACAAACAAATATCACAACAGATATTTTAAAATATTCTATTGTGACGTAATATTACTCTTATTGGTTGATGTACTTATGAATGAAATATAGACACTCCCATTTGACCTCGATCCTAACTACATCTATCGGACTAGAAACAGATGTGTCACCCACTTGCCTCCCCTTAAAACTCCAAAAATGTATCGCTGGCATTTGTATTGTTCTTATGGCAAGAGTGAAATAATGATACGATGCGGCACTTTTTACTTTTTTTACGCTTACTTAAATAGTTATAATAAAGTTTATATAATAGTCGTAGATACAACAATTTCTTTGGATTTATTGCGCTTATTAATTTAAAAACAATTATGTGTCGCCTTATTTTGCATTTTTGGAAATATTACTAAAAATTAACCATGATAATTTGCCACATTTAAAAACATAAAAGCTCAGATCAAATTTAAAAAATAAAAATATCTTAAAATTCTTGAAATCGTCATATAACTTTAATCTTTTAATAATAGGATGAATTTAAGAATTTAGTTTTATTATTAAGAAATTATTTTATTTAATTTGCTGATCTTATAGGGCTTTCCTAGTTATTTATTGGTCATAAATGTGATAAAGTAATCTCTTTAATTATTTCTAAATATCGCTGCTCTAAATTAATAGTGAGATATCTTAAAAAACTAAGTTTTTGAGATATTACTGTTTAAAGTTTTACATTTTATATAAACTTGGTTTAAGAGTCGAATAATTATAATTGAGGCGCCCGCACCGTTCCGGTTCGAAAGAGAAAGGTGCCGGACGTCAACATGGACAACGAAAAGGATTCGTGTGACCCCCCCCCCGCACGTGACGGGAATTAAAGAACTGTACAGGAGGCGTAAGGTGGCTGTAGACGCACCGAAAGACTCAGACAAATGAGAGAGCTGGCTAAAAACAGGCGAGTTACTCCAGTGCAGATCGCGAACGCAAAAAGGGAGACAGATAGGTAGAGACGTACTTCACTTCAAGGGGTTTTTCTCGAAGACTTACACAAGTTGGAATTGGTTCACCCTCGGAACATATAGGTTGAAACGTTGAGGCCCACAGTGTGAATAAGGAGGAATAAACGACCACCAACCTCTCCTCTTGAGTCCCTAAACAAACGAGGAACCTACGGACTGCACTTGAGAAACCGGAGAATTTATTGAAAAAATTTTACAAACAAAAATTAAATTAGGAAAAGTATTGAATTTATTTTAGCCAGTCTCACTCGAAAATTATCTGAAAAGGCGTGATAGAGAAAATAATTTACAGAAATTAATGGATCAGCCGGTAGACGTGTGATATAAATTCTACAATTTTAAAAGTGCGAATTGTAGGCGAAGCATACATAAATTTCTTGGCGTTTGATAGTTTCTGCCCGACACAACCAAATTACATTGGGGTGAGCAACTTAAGACACAAAAATTATCCTCAATTGTATAAAAAGTTATAAATATACAGTGTACAAAAATATGCACTAAACTGGTACATGTGAGCGAACCAACAGTTTGTATATGACAAAGAAATTATTAAATAATTAAATTTGAACAATTAAACCCTAAAAAACAAGAAATATGCTAATATATACAAACTGTTGACTAGCTGATACCTAGAATGGCATTAGTAACAAATAAATTAACCCCCAATTGCAAATACAACAATAAATTACAATAATTGGTCAGTTAACTAAATGTAAACAATTAGTAAAAAATTATCTTAACAAAGGTAATTATATAGGACGCCACTGGAGTTTACAATGTCTACCAATGGGTAAAATCGGTTGTTCTAAGCGATAATAACACATTCATTCGACAATAATAAATATATAAACAAGCGTCGTAAATGCTTAATAAATAATTATTGTTTAAACAATTCCTATATGTGAATGTAAAACGCATTTGCAACTTCGAATGCATGAATAAGATGCCGTAAAACCGGGCAATCTGGTTGAGTGTATCAGATACACACACACATTCAGATAATTTAGGGGTTGTAAGCTCCAAAATTCGTAAATGATAACTAACAATTGTTCCAAACACGTGGTTTGGGCAACAAAGGAAGTTATATAATAAGTGAGAAAAATGTAATTTTCTACTTATTAATCGACAAGTTAATCTTTTTTGTACAAAAGATTATAAGGGATACTTATGAGACAGCTGGGTGTATCGGTATGCCCTGGGGACGCTTGAGTTCTGGAAGAACCTGAATCTGGAACCAATGGACGCTGGGGTCCTGGAAAACTTCGGGAGCTGGTCCGAAGTTCTTCTTGTTCGCTGTCAGGAACTTGATAATCCCTCGGATTATTGAGAAGTCAGAGATCCGCAATTCTTCTGGCTTGATTTGGCGCTGATGGCCCACAACGTTCGATTTAAGAACGTGAAAACTCACAAAAACAAAACTTGGAAATTAACACTGACAAGTTTGCTGCAATAATGAATGTTTTTGCAGGAGAAATCGCCGCATAGCGGTGACTGACCGGTACAAACCTACGATGTGTAGGAACTGTTCGGTCTCAAATTAATATAAAAAATTATATACTGGGTGTTTCGAAAAAAGCACACAATATTTTCCACCCAGGTAATAATATTTTTGTTTTGCGCTCGACGGGCGCAACAATAATTTCCATCTTTATTTTTTAATCTATATAATCTCAGTATGACGTTAGATAGAAAACATATTTTTGGACCAAGTAATATTAATGTGATAAAATTTATAAAATTTAGTAGTGTTTTAAAACAGCGATATGCCAAATAAGGCCTAACCTGTTAGATATTTCCAAACAGACAGCAAATCCTATGCGGATTGTGCGGATATTTTTGTGGATGCGGATCGGATGCGGATTTTATATTTACAAATGCTGCGGATGCGGATCGGATACGGACCGGTCTATGCAGATGCGGATACAGAAAAACGTATCCGCGCAGGGGTTCTATCCATTACATCAATTTACTTTTATAAGGCCGCCTTTTACTAGAATCAGGCAATAGTAAACCTCCAACGGTTGTTGAGGGTGATAGACAATCACCGAACAGTTGTTGAAAGGGGTGATACTCAATGCCGAAAAACTGAATACGTGCCTGACTAGAATTTACTCTAAATGTCACACTCTTGATGCGAACCGTCTTCGTTCGAAGCACACCCTGCAAAAAGGCACCTATCGGTTCTTATCATACGTTTCTTCTCAAACGATCCGGAGCACCTAATACAGGTGGGCCTCGATTTAAGCCGGTGTTACGTACCGGCGCAAAATAAAGCGGCGCAAATCAAAGCAAAGAATGTTCATTCCAGAGACGGATTAACATTCTATTCGAATTAATATTTTTGTTTTTTTTAAATTATTTTTGTTTTTTCTTTATTTATTACTTATATATACAGAAAATTATAATATTATTACAGAACATACAATACAATGCAACAATACGATACAAATAAACAAAAATTAAAACAGAAATCAAAATTATAACCAAAAATAAAAGCAAAACCTTTGAAAGAATATTAAAAATTTATTTTTCTTTATTTTTTCTTTCACGCTTATGTGCTCAAGGTTCCATAGATGTTTTGATATTTTTTATTATAGTTGAACTGCGTTCGCAATCATGATCTGTCTTACAAATGTCTTAATTTTTTAATTTTATCTGCATTTTTCAATATTGTAGTCACCGTTGATGGAGGTAAGTTTAGGCATCCACAAATCTTCGGACGAGTTTCACCATTCTCTATTCTTTTAATAACTTCAATTTTTTTCTCAATCGAAATAGACCTACGTTGTTTTCTATCGTGTTTTGTAGATATATCTTCCATTGGTATTAATGAAAATTATAATTATTACTCAATAATTTTAAATTAAATTTTAAAAGTAAGTTAATAAAAATAATATAGAAAAATTAAAAATTATTAAATTTAGATTATATAAAATATTAGATTTAGATTTATTTAAATTTAAATATGTACATATCATAAAGCAGACACTCCTAAGCGAGTTAAATTTATTTTACAACTGAATACGTCTCAGTAGTGCGATTACTGCGACTGCGTAAACCACGAGACATCCCCGCTTCGACCACTGAACCGTCGACACCCGACTCCGACGTTCAACTGTTTCAAAGCGGCGTTATTTTAAGGTCGCTGCCAACCGGCGTAAAATAAAGCGGCGTAAAATAAGGCCCACCTGTATTTATTCGCAAAATCAACGGGGTAAACAAGCATGGCGCAGTACGCCATGTATTCCAGAAATGTACTATCGACTGACCATATAAATTTAAAAAAAGTCTCTGACTGGCTGCGGACAAAAATAAGTATGTGTTTTATTGCTCCATATATTCAGGTGACCATACGTCCCGGATTTGCCGGCACAGTCCTGAATTTTCGCCTTGTGTTCAGAATTTATTCAGAGGCAATATTTGTCCCGAATTCGAGCTTTTTGTTCCCAATTTTCCCAAATTTTAGAAAAGATACTTATTTTCAATTTTTATTTTTAATATATTTTGACTAAAATTATTTTTACAAAACTTGAACTAAAAAAAAATCTCCCGAAAGGGTATTGCCTTGACGAACAACTTTTGGACAAGTGACAAGAGTCAACTTGATGTAGACGCAAATATTACTGATTAAAAAATTAAATTATGAAGAAAACTGTGAGGATTTTTATGAAAGCTTCCAAGCAAAAAAGACCTACTCAAAAAGATCCATAGTTCGGAAAAATATAAAAAGTTTTCTACTGAGTAATTTTAATGAATGAATTTTGAATTCATTAGAAAATACTGTGATTTTAATAATGTTCCTCTTATGTCGGGTTGCTAACGTAAGAGTTTTCTTTAACTCAAGTTAAAATCATTTGTTTTTATATGTTCCAACATACAAAAACAAATGATTTTAACTTGAGTTAGGGATAATTCTTACTTTGGCAACTGGCCATTAATAATATAATTAAATCTGTGGTTGGATTTCTTTATTTATTATAAATTATAATTATTTGTTTTATATAATTTGTATTAAAAACATGAATCAAACAATCATGCTTTAATAATTAACCCCCTCCCCCCGTCAATGAACTCCCGTCTCGAATTTTGAACTTAAAAATATGGCATTAAATATGCGTGAGAAATGCAAACTACATAAATAATTGCAAACCTCAAAATGTATAGCATAGTGACATATGCTCAAAATTTTCATGGGCAACGCTTTTAGGGTTTTGTTGGTAAGACCAGCAAAAAACCCTTATAACGTCACTTGCGTCACAAAATACAAAGAGTTCAAAAAAACATATCCCAAGATAAATATAAACAAATATGTATTTAATGAAAAAATAAATATATCGGATCAACAGCCAAATTTTAATTTTTGTAAAATCATTTTAGATCAGATTAGTTTTTCAAACCAGTGGCGAAGGGAGACCTCCGCTAGACTTACCCTCCCATAAAGAAAATAATAATAATAAAAAAAATACATATTTTTTTTTTAATTTAAATAAATATTTAGGTAAATCTTCAAAAATACATCAAATTATGTCCTATACAATTTTTTGTCCAAGGCTTGGTTTACTAGTTACGAATTTTTAAAAATTTTAAAGTTTAATAACTTCCGTTTCCGGTTTCGGATTTTAATAAAAAACAATATGGTTCTTCCCAATTATTATGAGAATTTTTTAGTACCAGAACGAACCCTTTAAGTTAAACCGTTTTTGAGTTATCGTGTATACACACAGACACACAGACACACACACAGACACACACACATACGGACGGCACTTCGAAAATAGGTTTTTTGGATTCCCTGGACCATGAAACGTGGTCATCAGTCAAAATCTTGACATCGAAAATTTTCGCGATTACAATACTTGCCCCTTATATATTAAGGTCGGGCAAGTAAAAAGTTTGTGTCGTTGAAAATATATTTTATTTTTTTAAATTTATTGTGTGCTATCAAAAGAAAGCTCTTAGATGTAGATTAAGGAACAAAAAGTAGTTTTTTTAAATTCGTTTCTTTTAACACGATTTTAGATAAAAAAGTGCTAAAAAAGATTTTGTTCTGCACCCTTTTACCCAGAAAGTTTGGGTTGGGGTTTAACTCAAAAACTGAAAAAATTATAAGTAATGTACATTGTTCTGAGCCGGACACGTACGAAAGAAATTTTTGATCAGATTGCGTTTTTATATACATCTAAATTATGGCTAATAATGTTATAATTTTTTTGTATTTATAGCTTAGAAGTATATGTCTGCTTTTGAAATTAAAAATATAATAACATTTTTTTATCAGCTGAGAATCAACTTCATGTGTGTAAGGAGTCTATAGGCAGAACACCTACTGTTATGCGCCATGATTCAATCCATTATGAATTAGTTTAGTTTTTTGTTTTTAAGGTATCGAACAAGAATAAATAATTTTTAGTAGTGAAATACTTATAAAACAAATAACACATTGTTAATAACGAAAATAAGTTTTTAAAATAGAAAAAAAAAATTATACCATTTATCAATATATTTTTTATTAATTTAATGAAGACTTAGACACGAAGCAAATGCAGAAAAAAAAATTTAAATGTAAGTTTTAACGTGAAGAAATTTTTGCAAATTATTTAAATTTAGTTTAAAAAAATAAATGGAAGATTTTAGTATTCAAATAACGAATAAAAATTATTATCGAAAAACATCCAGCATTCTGTTAACTTTTTACACTTATCACACGATGTATGTAAGAACTTTGACAAGACACACAAATGCAAGACATTTTTCACACGTAAAACATACATTTTTTTTTAATAATAATAAATCATAAAATTTATTATTTAAATTTTATAACCACATTATCATCGATATTTTTAAGCAAGGAAAAGAACACTAACAAACTATTATTGCAAATTAATATTAAACTATACTCTTATTCTTGTTCATATTTGCCTTGGCCCCGTGGTAAGAAGGTTGCCTACGCACAAGGACCCTGGTTCGAAACCCCCCACCTCCTTCGGATTTTTATCTACCGATATTGTGCAGTCAACTCTGAGGTCGACTCAGCCTCAATTGTTTAATACTTAAAATGAGTACTTGTTTATTCAGTGACAATAGGACAGGTCGAAACGTCACACTGGCTTTCATATCTATGGCCGTCGGTCTAGAAACGCAGAACTTACCCTCTTTGCTCCTATGCGCCTATCTAGGCGTTTGGAAACTTATCGTTTTTTTTTTTTTTTATTATTCTTGTTCAAAAATTGTGCTGCAGTCAAGGTAAAATTTTCCTTGATAAAAAGGAGTACTAATCAGGGCCGGCGCGAGGGTCGTTGGCGAGACTTAATTCAGCGCCCCTAGGCAGGGCTGGAACTAGCTTTTTTCGAGCTATGGACAAAATTTTATAATTGGTCCCTCTTCACATTATATATAATGATAAGCTAAAAAAAAAAATGGTCCTCACATCTAAAATACAAGTGATGACCAAAAAAAAGGTCCTCACTACAAAATTACGTTACGCTCTCCGGATATTTTTAGTTTTGACGCGTTAGAGTTAATTTTTCTTCTTATTGATTATTATTTTTATTTTAATTTGGCATTCACTTGCCTCACCCTCAATCCGGCTCTGATGCTAATTTTGGCTATTGAAACACTCATAAATAAATTTTTTTAAAAGTCGTTTAATGTTATTAGTGAAGCTGAGGAAGTGTCAGTTGGTGTGCGAAATAAATATACAATTTTAGAAATGTTAAAACATAATTATAATAATGAAAGGTGTTAATTTGTGAGTGAGTTATTTAGAGATAGTAAATTATGATTGTATGTTGATAAATATATTTCGTTGTTGATTATTGTTTGTTTAATAATAATAATAATAACAGTAGGTTTTCATTATTAGCCGCTTCACATCAATGTGAAGTATTAATATGAAGTTCATCAGATTTTTAAATCAACTCCTCTGAGAGATAACGTTAGGGACAAAAGTTATTTGTCACATTTTTTGGCAAAAATCGCATCGAAGTAAACTACTACTACTACTACTACTAAAACTACTTTTAAAAAATAAATTTTGTCCGATAAAATATGATTACTTAGTTTCTTTTATTTGATAACACGCATTCAATTTAAAAAATATACCATTTTTCGAACATTTTAAAAAATTCGAATACTTCTGAGCGTGATACTGCGATTCACATCAATTTACAATATCCAATTTTTTTTAAATTTTTAAACCAATTCCTCTGATAAATAGGGTGGAAACAAAAATTATTTTCAAATTTTTCAAAAAATTGCATCTAAATAGATGTAATTTTAAAAACTAATAATTGTTAGTGGTCAAGACTTTTCATATGATGCCTCACCCGATTTTTTTTTTTTTTTCGAAAAATGAATACGTATGTATATCTACATACATATTACGTTTTTATTTTTTAATGGATGTGTTTTTTCGAAGTCTTAGTATTTTTCTTATGAGTCAAAGAGCTGTATATACATATCAAATTTCATCTCTCTAGGTTGAGTCGTTTTATCAAATTCATATATACTATATTTATTAATAAAAAATAAAAAAAAATTAAATTTTGCCGAAATTCGTTCGGTGTCATTAACTAGGTACGAAGTAATATTAGTTGAAATTCTTTCACTACTTGTCGGGAGATGCCACGAAAGGATATCTGTTAAGCCCATTTCACTAGAGAAAGTGGTGGGACATTGTGAATTTCTCATATAATACTAGACAGCCGTATTATCATCGTGATCAATATCAAAGAGTCTTCAACCGAAGAGCAAAGGTACGCAGTTAGTGAAAGTGATCAGTGTATTTCTAATATTGTTGAGAATATTGTTAGAGGTAATATTGACCATTAGGTCTGGGAAGCAAGATGATAACGGATATTTTTTAATATATTCTATATTTTTTCATGTTATCAACGTTTATTATATTCTTGCTCTTCGTCAAAAAGTTACATTTTCTTAATAAACTTTTTAGTACGTTTTCAAGAATAAATATATTTTATAAAAACATAAATATAAATAATTTTAGAATAGTGAATATATATAAACTACTTTCATTTGACTATTTTATTTATAACTAGCTGGGGTACTTGTATTTCGTACGATTTTTGTTAAATACATCTTTGCTCTAATGTAAATAATAAATGAGTTATTTTATCTTCAAGTGGAACAGAAAATAATCGTTTCTTTATTCTAAACCACTCTTTTGTATATATTTCCAATGTTAAGTAAATAATAAGGGAGATATTTTTTAATATTATTAACCCCGAGCCCCACCTTATAAAATAAAAATTTTGAGATACCTTATAGCATATGTTCGAGTCCTGGTTTTACTCATACCAAATTACGTGATAATATGTCCTGCCGTGTTTGAGTGAATCTCGGACAGACAGACAAAAGTTGTTTTTTTGTGGATATTGTCTTAAAATCGTAACGCCCCAAATATACATCCAGTTGAAAAAATGTATAAACCAAAAGAATTGTTACTAGATATATTATTCCCCTACTGATATTTCAAGTTTTTTAGTTGGTGCTCAACCGACCAACTGAAAATTTTAAGATTTCATATAACCTATTTTCCTATTCCGTTTGTGTTCATTTTAATTTGTCTAATATTGCTATATCTAGAACTATAAGAGCTACTTGTTTGGTTAAATTAGACGAAATTTTGCTTATTCGATGCAGTACTGTATTCTAAATTGAATAATATAAATAAGTCATAGCCTTAATCTGAGTTCAGAGCTCTTAAATTAGTTGACTGTTCACTGTGCGTTGTGGATAAGTTTAGTAGATAGTTTTAACGTTTAAGGAAGCGTTCACAGCTATGGAAATTAGTGCGTCAAGAATAGTGCGACATCTATGTGTCTGTAAACCAACTACGACGGATTCTTAAAATGTTTATTATCTATTATCGTTTTCCTAATTCAGCTGTCCTAGATTTTTACTAACTAAACCTAACCTAACTAAACAAAAAAAAATTACCTAACCTAATTAGGTTAGGTAAATTGATCATATTTACTTTGTTATTTTGGGCGAGATTTGTAATAATTGGCGCGATGACATTTTGTTAGGTTATGCAAAGGCATACAATGTAAACGTGCTCTACGATGTAGACTGAGACAGCCAATGCGTTTATATATCTGTTTAATTAAAACAATTCACTAACTCCAAAGTTTGGAAAACTGTCTACAATCGACAACGTATAACGCATTAAATTTAGAGATCTGAACGATTGCTCGCGTTACCATATGACAAACTTGTTAGTGACAATCAACAGTGTATAAGTCATAGTCTATAGTCGTCTAATTTAAGAGTCTGAACGCAGCTTTACACGATAAGATAATTGTAATAAATGCAATTTTAATTTATATTATATTTTTTTTGAAATCTCGTTTTAACAAGAGTTCAGTGAATAGTAACTGATAACCGGGTCTATTCTGTATCTTTTGTGGTTAAAAAGATTAGGTTAAAAATGATGGTTAAAAAGTAACATTTTAACTAGGCGTTAAAATTTTAACCTTGTTTCTTATTCTGTATCTCAGGTTATAACCCAAGCGTTAAGTTCTAACTTTTTAACCTTATGGTTAAAATTGTGTTGTGAAATTATCTACAAGTGAAGGTATTTGGCTTGTGTAAGTGTGGATTTAATGTAAACATGTATTATGGTTGAATCGTGAATCAACAACGATCAAATATAATAAATCTATATTGCGCAAATGTACAATATTTGTGCGTTTTTATTTTTTTTTATACAAATTACATGACCAATTCCAGCTGACACTACACAAAATACATTCACACACAGAAACACAACACTCAAATGTAATACAAGATACACTAACAGATAAACACTTTTACACAGTATAAAATATGTCATATCATTGAACTCAGTCAGTCAGTTATTCTCTTAGTCAGATACATGTCAGTTGTCACTAGTTAATTTTACATGAAATATCATTTACTTGTATTGTACTCTAAATAAATTGTTTTTTAAAAACTGATTCAACGATTGAAGTTATATTTCTGGCGCAGTCGGTAGGATACGCGAAACGGTTTTAGTGAACATATTACCGGTTTGTTTCTACAATTTATTCGTGTACCTGAACTTTCGAACTTTGAACTTGAATCAGAACTGTGAGTGAGAAGTGAATCGATGAAAACGAAACCATCACATCCCAGCAGCTCCAAGTCAAAGAATACGACCAGGAAGACCAAGGGCTCACCACAACCTCAGCCGTACCAGTTAGCCAAGCAGTTCTCCAGCGCATATGGACAAGTGGATTGCTCTAGCTCTGTAAGTGCTAAATATCTTTTTAGAGGCAAAAATTCTTTTGATAATAACGATTCTTCGGACGAATCGATAACTGATTCTGACTCTGACTCAATCCAAAATTTAAAATCCCTTATCACAATGGCTACCCCAAATCTTCCCTTTTTAAAAAAGGAGTACCTAAACATGGTACCGGAATTTTCCGGACAAAAAGAACTCCTACCACGATTTCTCGAGATTTGCGAGAAACTCGTAAATAAATTTTATAATGCTACGGACGCAGGCGACTTTCAGAATGAATATCTGATGGCGAGCATCCGCGCAAAAATAAAAGGCGAAGCAGAAACTAATATTTCTAGTAGCATTAACACATGGTTAGATTTAAAAACCGCCCTTATTAATTGTTATTCAGATAAAAGGGATTGTTACACCCTTCAAATAGAATTAACTGAACTCAAACAATTACCGAACGAATCACCGTTCGAATTCTTTAATAAAATACAAAAATTATTAAATCTTCAAACAACATATGTTAGTACACATTATTATGAACAATCTTCAGTTCTTTCCACATATCTTAGACAATACGCTCTAAGAGTATTATTAAGAGGTTTGAGAGACCCTATAGGCCCTCTCATGCGTACTAAAAACCCTACAGACTTAACCTAAGCTTTAAATATGCTCACTAACGATTTTCAGTTAGAAATAAAATCTAAAGTACCTTATAATTCAAATAATATACAAAATAAATCAACACGAAATTCTAACTATAATATAGCACCGTTTAAAAACCCATTTAATTCTCAACCTAAACAATTTTTAAATCAATCGAGACCAATGTTCAATAATCAATTGAACCAATTTCCTAGTCAAAATAGACAGCTCACTGTCCAATGACAAACAAATAACCCTTTCCCTAATAGAAATCCCCAACCAAGTAAAATCCAATCTCGTCAAAACGCACCCTATAAACCTACACCCATGAGTATTTCTACAAGAAATACTTTTCAAAGACCATTTGCTCAACAAAATTACAATTTTAGACCGAATGAACCCAAATTTATATCAGAGGAATTATTTAATATTGAGGAACAAAATTTAGAATCAAATGCAGATAAATACGAGATAGAACCTCCAGATGATTATTTAGAATATAATCAAGATGTTCAATATGACGTAGAAACCGATCAAAACTGTTTTTTAGAGGAAACAGCCTCGGACCCGAATTTGAATTGTTAAACTTAAATTTAATCAACAGAAAAAATTAATTACCCTACATTATATTTCCACAACATAACTTGAAAGTACTTATTGACACCGGAAGTACTAAATCTTTCATAAATCCAGATATTGCGAAAAAATATTTTCAAAATTCTATAATTGAAGACCCCTTTCAGATAACTTCGGCGCATGGAACGTCAACTCAACAGTATAGTATGACCATGACATGTCCTAAAATCTTTAAAACAAAAAATTTACCATTAAAATTTCACCTATTTAATTTTCATAAGCGATTTGACTGTCTTTTAGGCTTAGACAATCTCAAATTACTTAATTCAAATATCGATTTAGTAAATAACAAGTTGATCACTCCTAAAATTTCCATAAAACTCAATTTTCTAAACTTCCATGTTTCAAATAATTCAAACCCATTTTCAAATAACATCCATGTTTTCAACACAAACAAAATTAAATCTAACGTCGCAAAAACAAGGAAAAATCACAAAAACTATAAAGAAAAACAAAAAATGACTAAATTATTTAATAAACATTCTGATTTGCCACATTTAGATAACAAACCCCTAACTTGCACAATTAAAGTCAATAATAAAATTAGATCAGAAAATAAAACCCCGATTAATTCACAATGTTATAAAAAACCGGAATTTCATCCAGCCAAAATCAACAAACAAGTTAGATCAAGATCCAAAGACACGTTTGAACAAGAAAATAGAAATTACACACCCCTAACAGAATATCAAAACTATTTAGAATACAGGAAAAATAATTTATTAAATACGAATAACAAAATAATTTTAGAAGTTGAAGGTAATCTTTTGCATGCCCCACTTGAAAATAGTTTGGCCCATTGCGTTAGCAAAGATTTGAAAATGTCCCGTGGATTGGCAAAACTATTTAAAAATAAATTTCAAAATGTCGAGACTTTACACAGACAAGATCCAAAACTTTTCGACATAGTTTATTTAAAATTTAAAGACCGCTATATAATATATCTCATCACAAAAATTAATTATTATGATAAACCCACCTATCAGGACTTATTTTACTCTCTAATTAATCTTAGAAACTCTTGTCAAAAAAATAAAATAAAAAATTTAAACATACCAAAATTAGGCTGTGGAGAAGATAAATTAAACTGGTTGGATGTTAAACATATGATACAATACGTATTTAGAAATTCAAACACTATTTTAACTGTTTTCAAATTACCTGAAATAGAATTAAACATTAACGAGACTAACGGATATGAGAACTTTCTTGAATACATGAACGATTTCAATAAAAATTTCAAAGATAACGAAAATCCTCAAAATTCCAAAGATCCTGATCAACAATCTCTAATTGTTGAAATTGATGATAGCGAATCAGAAATAATTAATATAGACGAGACCTGATGATCAAACGGTACATTCAAATATCGAAAACCCAATTGTAGGTATACCTATTATTGATATTCCAGTAAACTACGGGATGAATCAAGTAATAGTATCCGAAATCAACTTTGATCCACCTATCCCATCAATCACAAAACTATTTGACAAAAAGCAAAGAATTTCCCTACAAATATCAAAAAATAATTTTCAAAACGACATAATTAATTTCATTAAACAATACATAGTCCCTAAAGTAAAATACCATTTTTATTTCGAACACGACCCTTTGTATGAAACATTTAGTAGAATCTTTCAAAAATATTTTAAAAATTCAGAGTTAAATTTTGTTAAATGCACGGAAAAATTAATTGTAATTGAAACAGAAGACAACAAATTTTGGCAACAATTAGAAATTATCACGAAAGCAAAACTAATCATCGTGGACTTGATGAAACCGAAAACAAAATCAAAATTAAATATTATTGGCCCAATCAGAGGAGATCTATCCAGACTTTCATTAATAATTGCGACATATGTCAAAAAACAAAATATGAAAGATCACCTCTCAAATTAAAATTTAATATTACACCCATTCCTATCAGACCTTTCCAAATATTGCATATAGATAGTATAAGCCTAGAAAAGGTAAAATTCCTAACCATTATTGATTCTTTTTCTAAATACGCCCAAGCATACAAGCTCAATTCCGCACAAGGCATCGAAATTGTTAATAATCTAGTTAAATTCTTCACACATCACGGAATACCTGAACAGATCGTATCAGATAACGCCCTAGAATTCAAAAATTCACTTGTCAAAGAACTCTTGCAAACCCACAAAATTGAAATCCATTTGAAGTTCCCAACACCCCGAATCCAACGGTTTAATAGAAAGATTCCACTCCACTTTAATCGAACATATCAGGTTACTTAATAATCAAAAAGAATATAGTAAAGATACAATCGAAATAAAAATTAACTACGCACTACTTGCTTATAATAATTCGATACATTCAGCCACTAAATTAACACCGCAAGAAATAATATCAGGACATCTAAATACAGAATCACCTTTTAATATTGAAATAGATCAGAAATTAATAAACGATTATATCGAGAAACATAAAAACAAAATTAAAATATTATATAACAAAATTAATGAAACACTATCTAAAAATAAAGAATTAAAAGTCAACGAAAATCGAAAAGAATTACCTCCTAAAATACCTGCTAATGTTTACGTAAAAAATAAACAGAAACAGAGTAAAACAAAAAATAAATTTAAAATAGAAAAAATTGAAACCATTAACCCTCAACTTAAAACCGCTAAAATAGAACCCACACACGGTAATACAACAAATAAAATTCACCTTTCTAATATTAAACCGCCCCGGAAATAAACATATAATTTTAAAAATTTTCCAGGCTCATCAGCGGCACCCTCGCCACTGAAATAAAAGATGTCACCCATAACATCGGGATTCTTCCAATAAATCTTGGCCCAGCTGAATTACAAAAAACTCAACATACATTCGTACATTATTATAATTTAAAACCATTAATCATAGAAAATGCTTATTAAACGCACAATATAAAAAACTCAAAATCGGATTAAACAATACAAAATTAAACGGAGAACTTGACAACTATGATAAAATAATAAAGTTTTTACAATAGTCTTTAAACGAAAAATTTAATAATATTAACGCCCAATCTAATAAAAGGACTAAACGAGGAATAATAAATGGACTTGGATCAATTATAAAGTCAATAACCGGAAATTTAGATGCTGAAGACGGTAAAACATATGATAAGATAATAAACCATATACAGCTTACGAGCAAACTATCGCTGATCTTCACAATACCGTCGAACTAAGCACAATTGATAGAACGAATCAACATAATGAAATAAAAAAACTACAGTCATTAATCTCGACCGCAACACCTAAGCCAAAACGCCCTTCTTCTTCTCTGCACAACTCTAATGTCACAAGAAAACGGAGGATCCTAATGGTAGCTGACAGTCAAGGGCGCCATTGCGGCTCAATTCTTCAAGATGCGTTGGACAAACGTTCCTTTGAATCGCTTGTTTATGCGCTCCCCAATGCTGATTTTGAAAAAGTTGCCAACACCGCACATGAATTAAGTCATGACTTTGATAAAGATGATTTTGTGATCTTACTAGCAGGTTCGAACAATGCACTTCAAAATAGTACTATCTCCACTGACTTCCTAACATCTTTCAAATCTATGACAACAAACACAAATTTAATTATAATCACAACACCGTTCTGGAAAAATCGACATAGCTTCAATTCTTTAGTACTCCAGAACAACCTCACTCTGTACGCAGCTTTCAAGAAATCGGCAGAATTAATTAATACCTGCTCCATCCTTAACCAAACCGACTTTACAAGTCATGGTCTTCACCTTAATCTAAAAGGAAAAGAAAAGATTATTAATTTTATCAAGTACAGATTTTTAATACCGTTCTTAACATCAAATCACACTGAAGCTGAGACCTCGCCAAACAATCAAAAATCCGTTTTGAACATTAAGGATACAGCACTCATACCAGCATCTATGCCGATTGCAGAGTCTCAAACCACACAGTTTTTTCGTGTCTGAAGAAGAAGAAGAAAAAACAAGCCACAATAAATTCAAGCTATTGTGTCTCAATATTCAGTCCATTAGGAAAAAGAACAATGTATTAGAAGCCCTTCTTATTCATGAAAACGTAGATATAGTTTGTCTCAGCGAACATTGGTTGAACGAGATTGAAATGGATGAATTCTGTGTAACTAACTATACACTCGCATCTTGTTATGCCAGAAAATGCATGATACACGGTGGAGTCTTAATAGTAGTGAAAAATAATTTTTTGTTCCAACCACTTTTAAACATAAATAAATTTAACATCGAGTTCCATTGCGAAATATCAGCCGTCCTCATAAAGGAAGGCGATATTATAATAGTAAATTTATATCGTTACCCTAATGGAGATTTAGACATTTTTCTAAATAACCTACAATTAATTTTAAATAATATTAACTTTAAGAGAAATGTCATCATCTGCGGTGACTTTAACGTCCATTTCAATCTTGAAACACCAGAAGCTTCCAAAGTTACGGATTTGTTCAAAACATTTAATTTTTTAACCTGTGTAGATTTCAACACTAGGGGCAATAATAGACTAGATAATGTATTTTATAAATTTAAAACAACTGATTCTGTAGCATCTGCTAGCAAGGTGATAACAATCTTTTCGGACCATGATGGTATTTATTTTAATTTTTCGTTTCCAAATTTACCCTTAAAAAATAACTATCTTGACACTAAAACTGTAAGACCTATTACTATGCAAGGAAAATACGACTTGCATAAAATTCTTGATTCTGTAGACTGGACTGTGTTAAATAACGTCAATGACGGAAACAAAGCTTTCAGCATATTTTTCGACATGTTTTTAAAAGCTTATGAAAAAAGTTTCCCAGTAAGAACTCTAAAACCCACAAAACACAATGAATATGGTCTAAAAATAAACTGGTTTAACAATAATATTAAATTAATGAGAGACAAACTCATACGCCTAGAAAACTGCTACAGACTAACTCCTAATGAAACAACCCGTACCTGCAGAAACATGTTTCGTGCCGAATATCGTCTAACCATAAAATCAGCTAAAATTAATGCCAACTCCCATTATATATCTTCATCAACAAATACATCAAAAGCAACGTGGCAAGTCCTAAACAGTAATAGATGTGCTAGGGTCTCTAGGATTAATACCTCTTTATCAGCGAATGATTTCAATACTTACTTTACCAGTATTGCCAATGAACTGGTTGATTCTTTGCCGCCTTCAAATATTCTACCTCTTACTTTTTTAAATGATTTTACATATACATCTATTTTTACTTTCACTGAGGTGAGTTATAATACAGTTAGAAATATCATTGATTCCTTGAAAAATAGCAAGTCAAAAGATACCTACGGAATAAATGTTGATGTTGTGAAATCAATAAAAAACACAATTATAATACCCCTCACAAATGTTTTAAATTGCTGTATTAAATCTAACACTTTTCCGAATACTCTAAAAGTAGCTTCAGTAATACCCATACATAAAAATGGTGATCAACATGAATTAAATAATTACAGACCAATATCCCTTTTGCCAATTTTCTCCAAAATATTAGAAAAAATCATGTCCAATCAAGTCATTACTCATTTTGAAAAACACAAACTATTTAATGAGTCACAGTTTGGTTTCCTCCCTAACTTATCGACAGGCGATGCAATTCTTAACTTAATTGCCGAAGCTACTAAAAGTTTAGAGGCTGGTGAATACTGTCTTTCGACTTTCCTAGATTTATCGAAAGCCTTTGACTGTGTTTCCCATCCTATCCTTTTAAATAAGTTGGAAAGATATGGTTTTGATGAAGGCAGTTGCGCTTTCGTAAAATCTTATCGCTCTAACAGAAAACAGTATGTAGCTATTAATAATATAAAATCCGATCCTCTTCCAGTAAATATCGGTGTTCCTCAGGGTTCCGTTCTAGGCCCGTTATTATTTCTAATTTTTATTAATGATTTTCCCCTATCAATAAAGAGCAAAAGCATCCTCTACGCTGATGATACTACATTAATTGTTAGATCTAACGACCTAGATAAAGCACTGTGTAGGAGTAACGAATTTCTAAGTCAAGCCAAAATGTGGTTTAATGCAAATGGACTATTACTCAATGAAAATAAAACTCAGCAGCTAGTAACAACCTTTAAACATCACAATTTCAATAACCCACTTTCCGTTAAATTCTTAGGTATCCATGTTGATCCCACTCTCCAATGGGATCAGCATGTAACCCATCTGTCCAATAAATTATGTAGTATCATATATCTATTTAGAAATTTAGCGAATTCGGTATCTGAACATGTTATGCGGATAGTTTATTTCTCACTTTTCCAGTCTCAGATCGCTTATGCACTATTAGCATGGGTCCATTCGCCCGCTGCAGAAAGAATTTTCTCCTTGCAACGCAGAGCGCTCAGAGTCATTGCTGGTTTATCATATAGAGCCGACTGCAGGTCATACTTCACAAAATTAAAAATCATGACTTTACCCTCACTATATATATATTATTGCCTCTTGTTAGCTTTTAAAAACTTAACCGAATGTGATACTTTTGAACAAATCCATAATTATAATACAAGAAATAAAAATAATATTTATCCACCATTTTTAAGATTGACTAAATCTAAAAATAGCACGAACTATTATTCTTATAAATTTATTAACGTATTGCCAGACTCCTTCAAATCCAATAGTTTTAACTCTTTTAAAAATACCATCAAAATTTTCCTTATCAACCATGCTTTTTATTCTATAAATGAATTTTTACAACATAAATTCTAAATTATTTTTATTGCTTTTAAAATTGTAGTTGATGCTATTTTGAATTATTTTGTCTAATTCTTTATTTTATTTTTATTTTCATTCCCTAAGTACACAATTTCTACCAAACAAAATGTTTCATATTGTATATGTACATATTGTTTGCCATATTGTTTCCTGTACATTTTATTAAATATTACATTCACGATTGTACTGACTGACTTAAAACAAATATTATTGTAATTTTGTCAATAAACAATTATTATTATTATTATTATTATGCAAGGTAACATGAGAAGCCTGCAAGATCAGCTTGAAATGCAGTACACTGTTAACGAGAAAGTTATTCAAAATTTTAATTCAACTATTAAAGACGTTGAACATAATGCTTTACTTCTCAGATCAAAAATTATTCAACTTAACAATATTATTCAAAATAATATCCAACAACAAGATATATTGTTTACAAAAGATATCTTCAATCAACTTATAATTTTGTACAACTCCGTCCTGAATGTTTTGCAGGATGTCGAAAACTCGATCACATTTTGTAAGTTACAAACTCTGCATCCGAGTATTATAAAAACTACCGATTTATTTCATGAGTTACAAAAAATTTCCAAATTTTACAAAGACCAATTACCTTTTGAATTAAATTATGAGAATATTTTAAACTTCGCATCTGTTATAAAAATTAACTGTAAATTAGAATCAGAACAAATAATTTATTTTCTATCCATTCCAATAAATTTTAAAGAGAATTATGACCTTTATTACCTAAAATCAATTCCTACAACATACAAGTCAGAACATGTTACGATCGTTCCAAATACTAAATATTTACTTAAATTTGAAAACAAAATTACACCTCTAAGAGATATTTGCATGAAGAGCGTAATTTTCCAATGTCCAAATCCCCTCAAAAGCAGATACAACGCCAGCTGTGAAAAAGAAATCCTGCTCCATAGGAACCCCGAACACTGCCAATATACAAGATTGAATATCGAGGACAACCAACTGGACTTCATTTTCGAAACCAATCAATACCTAGGAGTATTTCCGAAGAAAGAAAAAATAATTTCAGAATGTGAAGGCCAAACCGAGACTCAAAATTTGAATGGCATCTTCCTTATCAAAAATAATAACTGCAAATTAACTATCAATAACGAGGAGATAAATTACAACGCAAGAAGTTATGGAACGCCACTAATTATCAATGGCATCCAATTCAAAATTAAAGAATCGAAAAAAACGAATTTCACAGTCGATTTAAAAAACCTGAAATTAGAAGAAATCCAAAACATGAACATCAAAAGAATTCATTCAGATGCACTCCAGCCAAAGGTCCAAATTCAACCAAGTTTGTGGACAATCATCATTTACATTGTTGCAACAATCATCGCCGGGTTCCTGTTCGTTAGAAGCAGAAGATCCAGACAATCCAAAATCTCCGAGGAAGAAATGCAGGAAGGAAGTCCAACCAAAACACCAAGACTTCCGGAGGAAGCCTCATTCTAGGGGGGAGGAATTACATGACCAATTCCAGCTGACACTACACAAAATACATTCACACACAGAAACACAACACTCAAATGTAATACAAGATACACTAACAGATAAACACTTTTACACAGTATAAAATATGTCATATCATTGAACTCAGTCAGTCAGTTATTCTCTTAGTCAGATACATGTCAGTTGTCACTAGTTAATTTTACATGAAATGTCATTTACTTGTATTGTACTCTAAATAAATTGTTTTTTAAAAACTGATTCAACGATTGAAGTTATATTTCTTACATAAATAATTATGGGTGCAGAAAGTAAATAATATAATATTACCATAACATGCAAATGTATCAATATTTTTTATCTCTTTTATTTCTTCTGTATTAAGATACTTTTATTTTCAGGTTATGATTACCTTATTTTTATTTTTAAAGAAACAGAGAAATCAAAATTTATAAATGTATCATAATTTTAAAGTTTTAAATATTTACTTGCAATATATTGGGAAATCTTTTGGGTCTTCTCGGATTTTCAAACAACATTTGTAAAATGAGATATTCCGTACAAGTTTCAGACAAATGAAAATATTTTAAAATGTTTCTTCAGGTAAATTAAAAGGGTCACTCATATCACGCAGTTGCCTTTGTTTAATTCGAACTGATCTCCTAAAAAGCATTTTTATATTTTTTTTATTCACCTATATTAATTTTTTACTTATTAACCTCTTGATGTTTAATTTGTTCTAGTAATAATTGGTTTAAAATAAACAGAATTGCCATGATTAATTCTAAAAATGCATTTTTTCTGGCTATTTAATGTTTAGAGGTTAAAATTACAGCTGGTTAAAAGTTAACGCCATGTATTTGGCTGGAGTTAAAATTCCGATTATAACCTAAACGTCATAGAGTTACAGAATAACAAAATATTGTAAAGCGTGGTTAAATTTTTTTAACTTAGACCTTGAGCACAGTATAACACAGTAGGCCGACTTGCGTCGGTAGCTTTGATCTCGGCGTACCATATTTTCGTGACCTCGAGCTGCCTCGTCCTAACCAGGTTTCTAAAGAACGATACAGACTATTACGCGTATAGATACGGACGAAGCTTTATACGACAACTGACGAATTGGGTGAAAGTTATCTCTATGGTGACGGCAAATAAGTGTAAAGATTAAATTAGGTTATAAATGAAATAATTGAAAATTATGAAGATTTGCACTAAACAGGGAATTAGTTACAAAATGAAATTTAATTTTAAACTGTCAAAATTAAGAATTTTGCATTTTATGACTCTAAAATGAATTTTAAAAATATTATACAAAAACTATTGAAAGTAGTATAATAATAAAGTAGGAAAATTACTTAAATATAAAATAATATTTAATATTTTTTAATTTATTCACTTTGCAAAACTGCGCGTCCTAACCAGGAGTCACACATGCGCATGAAAAATCTGGTACAGAAAAACGGTCGAGTGAAACTACTGTGTATACTGTGCCTTGAGGCTAATTTTGTAAATAAATGGTCGCCATTTTGAAATGGTTAACATAAAAATATGACTTTTTGGTGTCATTGTAAAGCTAATTTAATGTACTTTTAGGAAAAAAATATAAAATTATCGATTCCCTATGCTAGAGCAAAAGTTGACATCATTTCCGGTAAAACCGGAAGTGCCTCAGAATTCTTATAGTAACCTTTAGATGGACCTTTTTGTCTAGTTTAACTTTTGTTCTGAAGATTTTTTATATCTTTACAAATAAAGGAGATTTTCGGGGTGCCCCGTTTCAAACAAACCCCCTGTATATTCCGCTGTGTTTAATTAAATATTACGTGTATATTGCTGCCTTAAAATTGTGAATATGATTGTGGTGCAATCGTCCAAAGCAATAACTGTCTTGAAATGTGTCTACAAATCAAAGTCAAAAGCTGCATTAATTGGGTGAACCCATGAAGAGATAACTTTTTAATGAGGTGGGTTATTTCATATTTTATTTCGTATCATAATTTTATTCATTATCGTTGGCGACTAAATATCATTTAAATTGTTTTTCTGTTGAATCGATGGTAGAAATGAGTTTAAAAAATGCCAAATTTTACATTTTAAAACTACGGCTATGAAGACAAATCTAGTTCAAAACATAATTATGTCCTAACTCAACTGGGAACAACTGCACATTCTTATTTTGTTTCATTAATTGTGACTGTTGTGATTCACATGGGCAGATTTATTATTAATTCAAGAGGGTGATTTAATTTATAATCCATCCCCTACTTACCGTTCACAAGGAATTAATATTTTATTTTTCTATAAAATAATATAAGTAGTCAATAAATAATACATTTTTATATTTTCGTAAAAAAAATATGTATATATTACATATTTTTCACCGGGGAGATATTTTGTTGTGTACAAGTCTAGATGTATATTTATTTATTTATTGATTTATTTTTTCTAAGTTTATAATATTCTACCCATAAAGATGGGCTGTGTTAGGCGCAAATATCCATCGTTGCTGTGCGCCAAAAATCTTAACTTATTATCTCAACGGAGGGATCGCCTCCATCGCTCCTCTCTGGATTTGCTCATGGTGAGTCTGTAATATTATTTGTTGTTTATTATAAAAACCTTTTTGTTTTGACATGATTTTTGTCTAAAATATAACTCACGATTATTGGAAATATCGAAATCGTGTGTATTGTAGGAAATTATTTAGCGGGGGTCCGGGGGCTCCCAAAAATTACTCTGGTCCCCAGTTGGCCGCCCTAGAATTGCTGGGAGAAAATGTATTTTAGAAGTGAGGATTTTTTTAGATCATCAATGATTTCAAATATTTCCTGGCCCCTCCAAATTTTACTCAAAACTAAATTGAAGGAAACTTGTAGTGGGACCTGTCTTGAATGACTTGCCTGATTTTTCTTTGTGCTATGGTTTATGTTTTCAAACTGTACTGCTTCGGCGATGCTTTCTTGCCACGTTTTCATGAGTCTTTCTCTTGGAAGTTTTTCTGTACATCTTGCTTCGAAGGTCCTTCTTGTATTTCCTCTGCTTATCTTACTACGTGGCCGTAGCATCTTTTCGTAAATATGTTTCAGATTTTGTATTCAGTTCTCCTCGGTAGACACTATTTTTGATTTTTCCAGCCTTATTTTATTTACTTATTTATTTATTTATTTTTTTTCTTAGGAATCTAATCTCTATACTTTGAAAGATGCTTTTTAGCCTTCGAGTTAGAGTCCATAATTTTCTAGAATATGTTAAGAATATGGTAGAAATTCCGTTTTGTATACTTCCACCTTGATTGATTCTAGGTTTTGTCGTATGTTCGAACAAAAATTCTAAAATTTTGCTTTGAGTGCATTGAATACTTTCCCGGTATTGTTCCATCTCTTTTTAATCTCGAGGTGCAGGTTTCTGTTATTTGAAAAATGGCTACCTAAATATTTTAAGTTTTGTATTTGCTCTAATTTCACGTCCTCTGTGTATAGACCGGGAGCTCATGACAGTTTTTGGTCTCCGATTTCATACAGCATGCCTTTTGGAGGAGAGAATAATTACCCTGTGACAACAAAAAAGGGATGGTACTAAACCCCTGCACGCTTTCCGGTCATAGGGAAAATTGCATTTCCACTTAAACACAAAATTTTTGTGCTTTTCTCTGATTTAATATCGCTTGCCCTTTTGTCAAAAAAAAGTTATAACAAATTTAAAGTCTTTTAAATATATGCATGCGATTCGGAGGGTCCCAAAGGGCTCAAACGGTCATGTGATCTTGTAATAAAAAAATATGATTTTCCGCGTTTTCATACAGCATGCCTATAATTAAAAGACTTTAAATTTGTTATAACTTTCTTTTGACAAAAAGGCAAGCAATATTAAATCAGAGAAAAACACAAAAATTTTGTGCAAGTGGAAATGCAATTTTCCCTATGACCGGAAAGAGTGCAGGGGTTTAGTACCATCCTTTTTTTGTTGTCACAGGGTAAATATTCTCTCCTCCAAAAGGCATGCTGTATGAAATCGGAGACAAAAAATGTCATGAGCTCCCCTCGGTCTAGTACAATTAATGTTTAACGTTGCTTTTGTCAACTACCATTGTCTTAGTTTTCGATTTATTTACTGACATCCCAATCTTTTCTAGTTCTTTATTAAAGGCTTCACTTCGTCTTTCGGGCAGGCTTTTGGATAGTCTTCCTGAGGGAATCGAACTTACTATTCTATGTGTGAAGCCTTGCACTTAATTTGAATATGTTACTTCTTATGACTGTCTGTGATATCCGATTGTTACCACTGTGTTACAACTGTATTGAGAAAGCCTATAGCTCTGCATGGGCATATGGTACTCTCTGTACTCTGCATTCTTGGGATCTCCGGGGATGCTTGATGTTCTTCATAAAAGAGTTTATGTTGAACCAGCGCTTCAAGGCGCAGAACGGAAATACCCTGTCACAAATGTTCGCACTAGACAATGGGGTCCCATAAGACTCCAAACTCAGCGTTACACTATTTTTTCATAAATTAATTTTATATTCATGTATTCGATCCTGTGCTGACTGATAATTTTGTTTTCTCAACAAAAAAACGACAGATTTAAATACAGTACCTACTTAATTAAAAATAATAATAATAATAATAATAATGTGCGAAGTTTGATAAAAAAATTTACCAAGGACCACTGACAAAGTCAGAAAGAAAATGGCGCGGTTAGGGTAATATCGAGGCAACAGACAAGGAAATGCACCAAGTTGATCCGAAGGTCAAAAGACTCGGTGTGCCCTGGTGCTATTTCGGAATGATGTTAATATTGTTTGCAACTGAGAGTCGGTTTCTAAGCGCAGTGCGTTGCCATTCAAATTAGACTATAAAAAATTCTTTAGTGAATTGCTTATATATTGGGAAAATTTTACAAAGAGAATTAATACTTAAATAATTGAAAAGCGTTACCAGGAATAATAGAAACATATTATAAAATTACAGTTGAAAAAATGTAAACAATTAATTAAAAAAAAACAATTCAAACCTAATACAATTGTTGCAATCTGCAACAATTAATATCGGTAAACACAGTAGTGATAAAAGGAAATGACTGTACATTAATCCCATAATACAACAATAAATAATATTAGATTTCCACTAAAAAATATGAATTTCAATAATGTCTTAACACGTAAATATTGATAAATAGATACCGTTCTTCAAATAAATTTATAACCAAAAAATATTACGTTAAATTAAAATGTTAAAAGAAAAATATTCTAAGTTGACGAAGTTACGAACGGTTGAACACGCGTTCGGCGAGGTATCGGCTAGTTACGACGTCACACGACAAAAATAAATACGTAGCAATTTAAAAAAAATCAGCTGTGGCCACCACAGGACCGACCGCCATCACAAAGTACTTGTTTAATTTATACTGCTTTATCAAAAAATGTGTCAAATTTGTTGTTAGTTATTGCTTTTATCGCAACTTTTGTTAAATAATTTTTTTTTCGAAATATTTCTCTGTCGTGAAATATTCGCAAAAATCTTAGAACCGACACGAGTAAACTCCCATTTCTAGTTAACCGATTTTTACCAAAAGTTGATCAACTCGTGCCATTGAAGTCAAAAGCTTAAATATGAAGTTTCATAAAAATCCTTTTAGCCGAATTTGCTCTGCACGTGTACACGGACCGAAAGACAGTCAGACAGACAGACAGACAGACAGACAGACAGACAGACAGACAGACAGACAGACAGACAGACAGACAGACATCATGCTAAAAATAGTCAACACGTTATGTAGGGACCTCAATTCGTGGAGATCCATCGAAATCCCGAAATGTCAAAATCGGTATGATCAGAATACCTCCCTTATATATGTTGGCGGTCGGTAATAAAAATCTATGGAAATTACACGTAAAATTGAAATATATTTGTGAAATTTACACTGATTGGCCTCACAATAGTGCACACGGAATTATATTACCTCTACTCGGACCTCAGACCTGAATCTGGAGGGACCTCCAGAATAAAGTTGTTTCTGGGTTGGATAAGTTCCTTAAGAGCTGATTTCCTCTCAGGATACAGTACAAGATACTATAAAATAACTGAACTTCGAGGATTCACTATTCACTGTAAGGACCTCTCGCACCGGGCGACTAACCAAAAAAAGTGTTTATTTCTCATATTCGACCAACCAACCTTGGTTGCTCACGTAAATTTTTGCATTATATCGAAAATTTAAAAAGATTGCCTTAAAAAATATATTAATACCTATGGTATTAAATTTAATTGCTTCTATTTAATATAATACTTATAATTAAAGCACGAGATTATATGCAACAAAAAAGTACAAAATATACGCATATATATATATTAATAAAAAAGGTATTTTATGAATAATAAGACATGATTTTATTGATCAACTAATACGTCTCACACATCATATGATATATTTTATACTATTCTATTTACATAAAACAATATGCCTTGGCAACGATATAGCACCCTACGATCGTTAATAAGTGTAAATGTTGCATAATTATATTTTCGCTAACACGGCCAGACTGACATGCGGAACGTTCTCGGGACGCAACTGTATTCTTCACACCATTAACAGCATTGTTGTTATCAGCAACAGCAACCTGCATCTTGCGTACCAGTAACAGCATCCTGCATACCAGGAACTCCATTCTTGAGCTGGTCCACCATTCATCTTCTACTTCATCTTGAAAGTCTTCACCTAATTCATAATCTGTAAATAGAGCAAAATTGGGCGCAGAATTGATCTTTCACAAAATCAATCATGCACCAATGTCAATTAATAAAAGTAAATATTTATTTAAAACAGAACTCTCCAGGAATACGCTAACTTATGATCTGAAAGCTTAGAGACTATACGTTAACATTTCATTTATCTACCACGAACTCAGTGACTAGATCAACAAGCTCAGATACTCAATAACTATCTATTAGTTTCCTTCATTACAGATTGTCTACAGTACAACAAGCTCAGAGGCCGTTTATTCATTTCTGCACACACAGTGCTCAGCTCAGAGAGCATCTATTCGTTTCTGCACACACAGTGCTTTATCATCATCATCAGCCCGTCGCCATAGCTCACCATCTGCCACCATGGTTACAGAGCTATTACCGGACTGATGCCACTGGCAGCGGCATGTCTTGCGGTACTCGACAAGCTTTCAACTCTCAACTCATTATCTATTATATTTCTCAGTTTATTTTGCCATTCCGATCCCAGTGATCTGTCATTTGTCTTTTCCAATAAACGTTCAACTTTAAAACTCAAATCTCGAAACTCAGATCTTAATTATCAAATCTCAAATATCATAACTCAGATATTAAATCTCAAATATAAAAACAAAATCTCATATTTTGATGTCTGAAGTCTTAAAACTCAATTATTAAAATCTCAAATGTTAAATCTCAAATCTAAATTTTACTCATTATGGCTAACACGTGCCATATGATTTGACAAAACAATAAAATGCCTCTTACCATTTTAGTCGTCATCTATCTAACCAGTTACCTTCGTACAATGTGTCTGTTAATGACAAAACAACGCTCGTTCATCCTGACAAATTTTAAGGATCTGCTTTGGATAATTAATCCTGGCGTTCTCAGCTAAAACACGCGTCAATTCGTCATCAGGGGGACAACATGACAACAGGACAACGTCATGATGGGACAACATACCAACTAAAACTCTTTGGAGTTGAGCTATTACTGTTAAGGTTTTCAAAAGTCATAAAACAAAAAATATATATTTAGTAAATCAATCAACAAGCACCAACATTTTTAGCAATAGCTAAAAATAAAAAATATTTATTTGCGTGGGACCTCAGATCAAGAAACAAATCCAAAATGTGTAGTAATAGTTGCACCCTATTATTTATTTAATCATTTACTGCCTTATTCTGTAAAATAAATCACAATGATTAGACAATATAACATCTCTCGTGGACTCAACCTTTATCGAACTCTTGCAACGAAACCAGAGAAAATGGCATTTTCCAAAAATGCTCGTCACATCCTGAGCTTGGCCTTCTGGCGTAACGAAAATCAACGTTCGCATTTGAATATCGGCAATACTTCATTGCTCGCAACTATATTAACTTTTAAATTTAATAGTTGTTAACACTCCCATGCAAACTACAATTAGTGATGAGCACGTAAATTACATGATGTAATTTACCTCACTGTTGAAGCGTAAACATTTGTAAAGTAAACAACAAAACTTGTGTAAACAATGTAAACAATGATTTGCACATGCGCAATTATTTGAATTACAGAAACCCATTATCAATACATTTTGTCAAATTTCAATGCTGTATACGTCAAACTTGAAAATTTCTGATTGATATCAATATTAAACTAAAAGATAAACTCGCCAATTAATATTAGCTTTGAAGTATTAAATATGCAAAAACAATGAACAATTTTTTTAATTTTTTTTTTTTTTTTTAGTTATTTGTAAGTTAATTTTTCATCACATATTTTTATTATTTATATATCCAAAATGTAAATGATACTAACTAAATCATTTTAAATCAAATTACAAATCAAATGGTTAATCTAGAGCTAAGAACAATTAATCCATTTAAATACTTTCAAAATCCTCCTCCTTTTATACTATATGTTTCCAAATTAATCATTATTCCACAACTGTTTAATTCACGGTATTTACAACTGTTAAAATAAATATTAATCATGTAACTAATATTGTGTTTACGTTTTTATGAACACTGGGTTGATGCACAAGTTCGCAGCAAAAATATCAAAATATCATTTCCATCCATCACATACGCTAAGCATAACGACACATTCCTCTTTTCGTTAAATATGACAGTTCCAACGAAAATATTTAACGTTTCTGGTTAAACAACAAGTTTTAGAGAATTGCTCCATTTCGAAATTCATTGCAATAACGAAAATGCAATACAACGGATCGCTGCTGCTCTACTATCGCTTACAGAATAGATCTGTCTGCCTATGTGCCAAAATCGTTACAAGATTTTAAAATTTCCTTTAAAACATAGAAAACATTCATAAACATAGAATATTATACTACAATAAATGGCTGAAATCAAGCAAGGCAGTAAAACTGCACCTCTGTCACGCTTTACAAAGTCGGCGATTAGCCTCGTTGCAGAAATAGGCCGATGTAAAATAAATAAATAACGCTTTACAAAGAATTCCTTGGCCGATAACTAAAAATTCACATTTATTTTATAATTGTTTTAAATATTGTTCTCCCGCATTATCCACTCAACTACTAGTGTTAAATGTTGATTTAGGGTCATACAACTCCAATAAATCATTCAATTTTATTAACGACTGTTTTCTAGGTCGTAATTGTTTGGCATGACGTATCCAAACTTCATTTCCATTTGACACTATATATTACATTTCCTAATTTTGCAATTAGAGATTTGATTTAAATCAAGAATTATAAAAATTCAAAACAGTCACGGAAATTCCACATCACAGCTGTCATTCGCTATGAAATTTCTATATGGATGCTCTAAACATAAACAAACGTGATGTTTATAAGCCATTTAAATTTATTAATTTTGCAATAGACAGTGCGAACGAAATTCTCACTCCACCCGAAACCACGAAAGGTACCAAGAAATGTAGTATTACATTTAAAAATTTATTACACCTGCATTTTTCAAAGAAATGTCATTTAAAATTTATTCCAAAAAGTGCCATTTCCATAGATACTAATTTTAATGTCTAGGAACCATGTAATCCATAATACTTTATGGAGACATCAACATGCAGAGATATCATTAAATAAATAAAAATCGTAAGCAAAAATAACAGAAAGTATTACTTCTATCTTTCTTCCCTCTTTTTTTTTTTGACAAAATAACTGCAAATTCAACTAATATAAATTAACTGACTTAAATTTACTAGAATTATTTCAAAACTACATATTTTGCCCATTAAATGAATTTTGATTTTATTTTAATTAATTTAAGCTGGTTTCAAATTCGTTAAAGGAATAGTTTGTTCTAATTTATTATTTTACTGCGATAAATTTTGACATTAAAGTAATCGGTCGCCAAGTAATCTAAACGTCAAATGAATAAATAAAATAAAAGAAACAATATCTTTCAATTTTTGAAAAACTACAAAACCAATTTTAGTTGTCTGAAATTACAAAAACTATCCTTTAATCATATTCACAATAATCAGAACTCTATAGAAATCACCTTATTAACAATACTCCAAAAATTTTAAATTACTATTAAACAAATCAGAAATACTATACCTTAAAATTCGGCATCTATTATCTAGCTCATAGTTCATACTACCTTTATATGATTCTCAATCATCACCTTTAACTTAAACCTTTACATTAGCCTTTGCAATATTATACGACAATTTCTTTACACCAATGTATTGTTGCATTAAAAAAATATTTTTAATATTGCACTTATAGTCTTCTATTTTAATTTTCTTGTGGGTGATAGGCCAATCACACTTCTGATATTAATAAAAAAGGTATTTTATGAATAATAAGACATGATTTTATTGATCAACTAATACGTCTCACACATCATATGATATATTTTATACTATTCTATTTACATAAAACAATATGCCTTGGCAACGATATAGCACCCTACGATCGTTAATAAGTGTAAATGTTGCATAATTATATTTTCGCTAACATATATATACAGCAAAAAAAGTATATATATGCAGGCAGTTATTCAAAATATGCAGACACATGCAACTAAAATTATCAGTAAAAAATCGTAAAAATTAATAAAAATATATAATAACAATAATAATAGTACTATATTTATTTATGAAATATATACATCATGAAATGTATACAATATATCATGAGACAACATTTATTTCACATCAGCTTACAAACTTGAATAAAGTAATTACAATTATAACAATAATTTACAATACAGAATTATATGCTGATTTACTTGAAATTTTTTTGTTACTTGTAATATAAATGAAATTATTAATTATTATTGTCAAAATGATTAAACAAAAAAGGCAATGAAACTTGCAATTTTACTCCATGGCCTACAGAAAACTGGGCCTTGATCTAAAATAAGTTCTGGATGATCCTTTGTCCATGTGTGGAGCAAACTGTTAGTTTTAGACATAGAATAAAAAGACACAGGAAGGAGGGTGTTGTCTAGAATCACAATTCTACCGTCTGACCAAAACCCCCACGCCTAAAATCTACAATTTGACACATATAAATAAATATACATCCGCCAATAAGACGCATCTTATGCAAAGACGGATGTCAAGACACGTGGATTATATTGAAAGAGTGCGTCAGATATTTTAAAATGGTTGGTTGTAAAGTTTTTAGCCGTTCAACTTTCCTCCCCTACCAAGAGCTCTCTATTCCCTTCAAGATCGCGTAAAGGTTTTAGGCATATTTTTTTAGATTATGTTCACTTTACACTTAAAATTTATTTACGAAACTCTTCAAATTGTAAATGATCATTTCACTACATTTGTGCATGTGTTTTATGAAACGCATATGCAGCAAAATTAATGAAAAACGTATTATCCGAATCTATGACTCAAAAAAGAAATTGGATATCGACTGAAAATTATGGATATATTTAATTCTGGCACAAAAAAATAAAAAGAATAAATAAATTATGTAAAATATGCATTTATATGGAATTAATTTAATTATATGCAAAAAATTGTGAAAATATGTAAAATATGCAAAATAAAAAACATATCAAATAACGTAATTTTATTAGATTCGCAAAAATATGAAAGAATTTTTTGGAAAATGCATTTAGTTCAGAAAATGCATTTGCATAAAATCCGTGTTTTACTTATAATTTATAATATTTATTATTAACATATATTTATTTCTTGAGTACAAAATACATCTATTATATTATGATGATTATTAAGAAATTATCTTTGGTACATCTTTATTACATTAAATAGTATCACAACAAACTAAATTTAAATGTTAACAAAAAAAAAAAAAAAAAAATGTGAAGTTTGTATTTTCACACATTTCAGGATTTTGTAGGTTTAATATGTATAAAATGCCAATAAAATGCTGTATAATTAGGACAATATTTTTTTCTATAATCACACTAAAATCAATAGTTTTTTAAAATCATACTTATTCTGTAATTTGAGTATTAAGAGCTTTCATTTCATTTTTAGGTTTTTGTAGATACTACCACCAAAAAAACCCTTATACTGTCACTTATGTGTCTGTCTGTAAGTTGAAATTGCTGGGAAGATAAAATTCACTTTTTTCTTTCTAAATTTTCCAGTTCAGAATTAAGTTTTAAGAATATATAATTCCATAAACCTTTGGATTTCAAATCCACTAATTGAAGGTGATAAATGTAATTGCTACATATTTACTTCAATTGGTTTTGTCAAAAAATCTAGTGTAGCTTTATATTTTCTAAACTCTTTAAATTTATCTCGAAAAGCTTCTTTCATGTTAACAATAGTTTGTGCAAAAAAAAAAAAATGCATTAACATGTTTTTGTAAATTAATAACATGTAAAAATGTTTTTGCACGTAAATCATTCACAAATACAGATAACTTTTTTTCGAAACAAATAACTTCTTCTAAAAGGGAATATGCAGTAACTCGGGGAATTACCGGGCGCGAATTGCACCGTAAAACATTCTGAAAAATACAAAACCTGTATAGTACAGGCAGAAAGTTGAAAATTAAAAAATAGATTATATTAAAATAAAAACCAGCCAATTTTCAAAGAGCTACAAAATTTTCTAAAAGAGCCGCAGGTTGCCGACCCCTGTTCTAGGTCTTTTGTAGTATATTAAATAATAAAAGTCCGGTAAATTTATAAATTTTCTTCACCTCCGGTGAAGAAAACTTCTAACAACCTAAATTATATTTTATATAAGGTAAACTAACCAGGATTTAAACTATCCTGAGGGGGGGGGGCAAATGCCCCCTAGCCCCCCCCTTGCTACGTCCCTGGAAACAATTACTTATTTTAAATTTTAAATACATAAGACAAACAGACCAATTCTGTAACTCAGTTACTATGATCATTGTAACTAAATTTGTCGCTATGAGCAAGGTCAGTTACTATCATGAATGAAAGTCATTAAACTTTTTATAATATTTTATCTTGTAGTAACGTTACTACACAGTAATTTTTTACAGAATTGATCTGTGAGTCGATCCCTGAGTCGACTGCATAATATCGAAATATAGAAATTCCAAAGAGGTATTTGAGATTCAAACTTACGTGCGCCGAAGGCAACAATTTTACCGCGAAACCTTATTACTGGTTATGTTATTAGAATATAAAAATTAATTTCTATTTTCATCAACCAAAATTTATAATAAAAATTTATGATTGAAGGGTAAATTTTCACAAATTTCGATTTCGCACGTATCTAGTAAATAACATTTCTTGAGCACATTTTTGACTGCAGTCATGATAATATCATTATTTTTTTTTAATATATACGTTTATTAATTTTGGTATTTAACGAAATTTAATGCCGGCGCTTACATTTTTTATAATAAATATCTACTTAATAATTTCACTTTTATTACCATTGAAAGTTGTTATATTATCTGCATTCTTTCGGTTAAATAAATGTTGAATAATCAGAAATCGATAATATAAAATATTAGTTGAGAAGACAGATGGTGATTTTCACTACTACCGCATACATGCGACAGATGAAGAGCAACTGTTCAAACATTTACTACGAGTAAACTCTCAATTTCTATCCGTTTATTGCGCGCAGATAATGCTAACCATCATAATTTCAGTAGTTTCTATTTCTTTTAATGTCTTTGTGAAATAAATATGAATTTTAATTAATGAATTGATTATATCAACAATTTTTATGCAACTAACCAGCATGTATTGAAGTTGTGGTAGAAAATCTAATTGTCGAAGTAAGAAGTAATTTAGTTTAGTTTATATGAATTTATGAATTGAATTCACATTTCAATTTATGAATTCATACGAATTATACAAATTTCACGCATCACTGCCTTTCAGGGCTATATCCAAAGAAGGGGGGGGGCAATGACGTGAACCCCCATGGATTAAAAGTATGTATTATATAAAAATTCTTGCGAAAATATAAAAATGATTTAAGTATTGACTACCTATATTATTTGTAGAAAACAAAATATTAATTTTTGGGAATATTATTTGATTATTGCAAAATGCCATTTTGCTAATGATCAAATCCTGGTTTTGCTCTGTCTAATGTCGACCTCGGAAATACGTAACTGCATATAAACTTGGCTGTGCGCTAAACCAATCAGAAAATTACGTTAAATAGTTCATTTTTTACACACCGCATTTTAATTGAAATGAACTATAATTTAAGATTTATTGTATGATCCATAAATATTATATATATTCAAGGATACGTCTGTCTGTATGTTTGTTACTTTAAAACTCAACAACGGTTGAATAGATTTTGTTACTATTTTCGCCAGCGTATTGGAAATTAGTCTAGAAAGATTTTAATTTAGATATCATTGCGATATGAGACCAGGCTTCTGAACAATTAAGAAATATATTGGAATAAGTGGAAAAATATTGCTTGCGATACAATAAAATTGTTACGGCAGTTAAACTATAAAAGATGCATGTTAAAAATATATACAGTAATACCCCGCCACTCGACATTAACTCGTTCAGAAAAAGCGTCGAATAGCGATTTAATCGAGTGGCGAGTCGAATTTCCCCATAAGAAATAAAGGGAATAATATGTACATATATACATATACATATAAGGAAATACATATATGTATATGTTTTCCTTTTAACTATGCTTGCATATCTAGCCTTCTTTAGACCCATAATTATAAATATAAATCACTTATTTTAGCAAAAAACAAAAAGTTCATAGCAGCACTAATTCTGAGTTATTTTCGACAAGATATCTAGGCGCGAACTGCTGGCCATGCGTTCATTTCGCTTTGTTTACCAAAATATGTATCACGTGATTGGTATTCGATTACGCGTCGGATAGTGATGCTTTCGTCGACTCTCACTCTAGACATTTACGTCGAATGGCAAAAACGTGCAGCTAAAAGGCAGTCGAGTGGCGGGGTATTACTGTATGACATACTATTAGGCTTTAATATTGATACAAAATTGCCCCGTGGATATGTATCCCAGATGTCCCAGATCAATAGATAACTCACAATAAGCATTTATCATTTATAAGTTTTCATTTTCGACGCAAAATATAATGTTAAGTTGACCATTAATATCATAGTGAACTCTAAAGCTGTACGAAGTATAATGTGGTAAGAGCAGTGGTAAGAGCATTTACTAACGGAAAAAAGTTCTTTGACCTCTATACGTACGATTTATAGATCAAGAGTAATCACGAAGAAATTATAAAAAATATTATAAAAATCATAATAAATAATTTCATCAAGTACAAAATCAAATGTTTAGCGTGGCTGGCATCGAGTGTTTCTCACATGGGCAATTGTATGTGGCATTTTCCCAAGTTACCACAACGGAACACATACAGTGGTACCTCGCTTTTCGTTGACTTCGGTTATCATCGGTTTCGGTTTTCGTCGATTTTTTCGCGAAAAAATTGGCTCGGTTTTCGTCGGTTTCGGATTTCAACAATTGTTTTCGGACGGATTATCGACGAAAATCGAGGTACCACTGTATATGTGTTGTTACCAAGTGACTGTAATATTAATGTTTATGAAGAAGTCTTTACTTAAATTATTTGTCTAATAAGTACATATTAATACAATGGTAGATTAAGACAAAAAAATATACTTGAACTTTCCTAAACTGATTCGCACCAAGCCAATCTTGAACCCATTCCTGACATGAACCCCGGTCTAAGTCGGCTACGATTACTTTTTTTCCGGTAGCGAATCATCGGGTACATTGCTAGTACTATATAAGGCCGTATATGTAAAATTAAAAATCATTTTTTTTTATTAAATCTCTAAAAGTAAAAAAAAAAAAAAAAATTAAAGACATGATTTTTTCTTTACCTGACATTCTTTCTTTGTAATATGCTGTATTTTTAAAATAATATAATGACTTATAGCAAAGCATCATCTTTTTGTCAATGAGTAACATTAAGTTGTTTTTTTAGGGGTATGTTTCGACAAGCTGTTGTGGCGGTTAGTATTGCAGGTAAGAAATAACATTATAAAAGCACGTACGATTAGTTTTTAACCGTAAGGTGGTTGCGGTTTAATACTATCTTGAATGTATTCAATCATTGTCTTCAGTGAGTTCACGCTCATTGCAGACAAATAGTTGGTGAATATGTATTCCCCACCCCCAAGAAAAAAAAAAAAAAAAAGATGGAAAGGAAACGTGTGATTTTTTACTTACGTGTTAAGGGAGTATATATGACGTTATAAAAAAAGACGTCACGACGGAAAACGGAAAGGAAGTAAATTTATACTCGAGCCACACCACCGCAGCGTACTATGAGGTATCAAAATCATAGACGTGTATATGCCTGAGGGGCATCCCATGTCAATCCCCCCGCCAAACACGGCGTCGCGTTCGGTAAACGCGCGCAGTATTTGTTTTACAAAAAACAAACTAACAACACATAAGGAAAGTTACAATCACATCATATCAAATATAAAATACCGAAACAAATATGATATGCATATTATCCCTCCTACTGACATACTGCTGCCTCTTCTGGGGATCGGTACGTGCTGGTCGTGGTGTCGGGTACTAATTGTCGTGCATCCTAGATTCGTCGTACTCGGCATTCAGTAATACCTCCCGACCGCTCCCAACTGGCTCTATAACAGACGTCCTTCGTCTCGACCACGTCGTTCACCTCCCAGTTGAGGTCCCTCAGAATCGCAATCCTTCATGCCATACGGGGACATCCTATAAACTCCAGATCCAAGTCTTGCCACGATCTACCTCGGTCCAGACCAATGGCTCAGCGTGTCGCCAGTCCCGCGCATATCCCTTTTCCTCTGCTGGAAAATGAGTGATTTGTAGTGCACACCCACTGACCGGATTCCATCTCGTCAGATTCGTTAGACCACCCCGTGATCCGACCGTAATACTATCTTGTGTTAGAAACTGCTAGCTCAACACGCTTGGCAGCCTTTCCGTTACCACTTGATTTCCATTCATGAATTTGTCGCCTACAGCGTGTTCTCCAGGTATGTCGCCACACCCACCGCTCATGGTCGCATTGGTATCCTTCGTAGTCAACTCCAAATCTGGCGGTCGCTTCATGTTCCTGCCCTATAACAGGTGTTGTCCTGGTGAACTCATTCACTCGGTCTAGTAGACAGAACAAAATACATGCAAGTGTCATGTTTCTGCCAACGACTACTTGTGTGGATCCGTTATAACTTCTTGAACTCTTAGTTCCTGCACTTGTTCGCCCGCGGCAAATATATTGGTGTCGTCCAGATCTCGACACCCCAATGGTCATATACGTCGATGATGACGTTTGACTAATGTTGCGCACCATTATCCACTAACACTCGCTGTAGTAGTCCGTGCTGCGAAAATATCTCAGTTTCTAAGTGTGCCACAATCGCGTCCGCTGTGACGTTATCAAGTGGGATAGCTTCCACCCACATTGTTAACAAATCCGTCATTGTCAACAGCTACCGGCAGGGTGACCAGGTCTCAGGTTTTCATCTGGAGTCTCAGGGTTCCGGGTTTTGTTATAAAATCTTCGGGTTTGTAGTTTAGAGATGAGGACCTTTTTTTGCTCATCATTTATATTTTGGAGGTGAAGACCTTTTTTTTGCTCATCATTTGTATTTTTTGGAGGTGAGCAAAATTGAATAAAATATACTGTATTTCCATTTTTTTTTTTCAATCTTAGTGTTTACCTCAACTGAAATCTGGTCACCCTGGCTACCGGTGACTGTCTTCCGTGAGTGAGTACGGTCCCGTAAAGTCAAGTGATAGACACTCGAAATACTCGAAAGGGACTCGTGCACTTAGTTCCATATTCACTCGCCTTTTCACAGGTATACACAGAGCGCACAACCGACACGAATTCACACCCTGTCGAATATCTAAGCCATTCTCAGCTATGCGAACCGACGCTTCACATTTACAATCATCATCATCATCATCATCATCATCAAGCCTTGTCCACCATCGGGTTGTTTGTACTGCCTCTAAAATAAATATAGGTTGTCAATAATTTGTTTACAATAGTCTGTTTAATACCCGGATATCCCGAATACCGATAATCGTGAAAAGTCCCTCCGCGCATCACACTAGGTACGTACATTCGTAACACAGTCCCTCTGGATCCAATATTTTCAAGTACATAAGTCTACCTTTAGTCACATACTGATGAACACCTATGTATTCGAGTGCTAGCTTTGACAGTGAACACATCGGTTAATATTAGTGTGATAGTGAGTTACATTAAACACCCAGAGTGACCGTGTGTCTGTGCGTGCAGGAACACAGCAGTGACTTGCAGTGCGACGATAATTTAGACAGAAATGTATAAATGCAAAATAACACACATCAAGTGGAAAAAACGACCTTACAATGGGTCGATCCCCTTTCTATACCATCAACATCACAGACACAGAAGAGGACAGCAGCGTCATAAGAAACACCCCAATAGGCAGTATGCAATACCAACTAGTAACTATTTCGAGAGCCTCAGTGATGAAGATGACTCCTGAAGAAGAAAACGAAAGACAAAGTATACAACCCAGTCGATTCAACAAAATACCTGCAATAGTAATGTACAACTACATCGCTACAAAGAGACCTCAACGAAGAAATTCATTTGAAATACAGAGGAAAAGAATAATAATTTTCGCAAAAAACTTAAGCGATTATAATCAAACTAATGCACCTGTTGCCAACTGTGTTGGCAAACAAATCATTACCTTAATGTGGATCTTGCTCGACACCTCAGACTTTTTTCTCTAGCCATACGCGTAACTTCATCCAATTCAAATTGAATCAACTCTTCGCCGATTATTAAAAACTGGACAAATAATGAGCATTATTCCGAATTATTAATTCATTAACTTTTTAAGATGGGAAAACGATTCATTTTCACTCAGTGCATTATATTTATAATGTTAAAACTAAAAATGATTTGAGACGTTAAATTTAAAATATATTTATTAAAATTAATTTTCCATTTTCTTATATAATATAAAAATACGCACACGGAAAAAACGCACACGGATTAATACGCACACGGAAAAAAGCACACATGAAAAAATACACACACGGCAAAAAGGGCACACGGAAAAAAGCGTACACTATATCTCAAATCAGGGGGTAGATTTACAATATCCCACTGAACACTGCGCATGCGTCACACACACGTCATTTGTTCAATATACAGAGATTCTAAACAGGTGGGACTGTGCAGAACTTTTAAAACACAATTTATTTTTAGGTGGTTTATAAAAAAAAATAAATAAACAGTTATCAACCATAACCTAAGATAGTGCTTTTAAGATGAATCACTGTCCCTGGCCCTGCACAGAACAGTTAAAATACAATTTATTTTTAGGTGGTTTATAAAAAATAAACAGTTATCAACCATAACCTAAGATAGTGCTTTTAAGGTGAATCACTGTCCCTAGCCCTGCACAGAACAGTTAAAATACAATTTATTTTTAGGTGGTTTATAAAAAAAAAAAAAAAACAGTTATCAACCATAACCTAAGATAGTGCTTTTAAGGTGAATCACTGTCCCTAGCCCTGCACAGAACAGTTAAAATACAATTTATTTTTAGGTGGTTTATAAAAAAAGAAATAAAATAAACAGTTATTATCTGTCTCATTTTGTAATACGGAACTAACAGGTAAAGTTCATTTTTAGGGTTTTGTAGGTATGACCAAAAAACCCTTATACCGTCATTTTGTCGTCTGTCTGTCTGTCTGTCTGTCTGTCTGTCTGTCTGTTCGGTAAAAATTGTAGCCAAACGGCTAAACCTAGAGAGTTGAAATTTAGCATGCTTATACAACTCTTTGACCCGCACATAGGAAAAATACTAAAACATCTAAAAAACATACCCCCCTAAAAATATAAATAAATATGTGCTCATCGAAAACAAAAATATTTTTTTTTAAATTCTGAGTATGGTATCAAATGAAAGCCCTTAGTACGTGGATTAACGATCAAATTTTTATTTTTGCAAAATAAATTATTTTGATGCGATTTTTGCCAAAATTGTGCAAAAAAAATTTTGTCCCACACTCTGTAGCCCAGATGGTTTAATCTAAAAATCTAAAAAAATTCTAAGTAATGTATATTGGGGTGAACCGAAATAGTACAACAGGAATTTTTGATCAGATTATGTTTTCGGAAAATAATTTTTTGTGGTTTTTGGTTCACAAAGTACAAAAGTTCTACCAATGTAAGACACTCACATGCAAGGCGTGCGATAGCTTAATGGGTTAGAGCATTGGTGTCGTAAGCTGGAAAACGAAGGGTTTCGAGTTCGAGTACGGAGCGAATTTTATTTTTTCTGTTTTTTTTTGCATTTTTATTATGTTGAAATTATTTTGTCAAAATGCTAGTTATATTTTGACAAATGTTGTATTTAATTTTTAAGAGCGTAAATTTAATACCAGTCTTATTATATGATTAACAGACGATAAATTATTTTAAAAATATCGTTCATTTTGCCGTGATTACTACAAAGTAAAATTTGTCCTACACACTCAGCATACCGCCTTCACTTATTATATACCTGCGAAACCCTGAAATGTGTGAATATTCACACTTCACATCAATTTTTTATGTTGTATATTGACAATACATTTATAATATTATCATAGTATTGGTTCACATGGATACGCCAAAGTCTGTTTACACCACAACAGTCACCAAAGTAACCAGATTTAGTTTCGTATTACAAATTGAGACGGCTTATATCAACCATAACCTAAGATAGTGCTTTTAAGGTGAATCTAACCTAAACTAAAAGGTAAATGATATTTTAATGTGATAAATAAACAGAAACCATTGTTTTAGAGCCACTGATAATTCTTGAATTATTTAGTGTAGTCGTTATGTGCTGCCATCTGTATAGAGTTTGCAGTGGGATATTGTAAATCTTGTCCTATAAATCGTAGAAATAAAAAAATAATAAAGCATTGAAAAAATAATAATAAAGAAAAAAAGTCACATTTTTCTTACTTTCATCAAAACCAAATATCTTTTAAAATAATTATTTTTCTGCTAATAATAATTTTAATCAAAAATGTCGAATATCACGGAAGGATAACGTTTTTCTGTGTTTTGTTTCGTAAAAAAACCGATCCGTGTATTTCACAACTAAATTAATAATTGTGAAGTGATTTTTTAATGAAAAACACAACTGTCATTTTTCAACGTTTGAGTGTACAGAACGTGCTCGGAACGCTCGGAGCGTCAAATCGAATGTACTCACTGGGTACATTCGATTTGACGCTCCGAGCTCCATTTGACGCTCGAGCTCCATTTGACGCTCGAATGTACCCACTGGGTATATTCGATTTGACGCTCCGAGCGTTCCGAGCACGATCTGTACACTCAAACGTGTTCGATTTGACGCTCAGAGTACACTCAATTGCATTCGTTTTGCGATCGAGCGAGCATTTAGCTCTATGTGTTCGGGGTTTTAAGACCGAGTATATGGAGTATGACGTTAAAAAGTGGGGGAACGGCGGGAAAGAAATAAAAGTTTAAAATTAAATTATAAATAAAATAAAAACAATAGCCTTAGACAAATAACAATAGACAAATAATATTGTTATTTGTCTATGGCTACAGAGTACGGCCATTTTATGTATTTGTGACGTTCTGTAAACAGCAAACAAATTATTGAAATACACCGTGCATAAAATTAAAATGGAAAAAATTCATTAAATTAATTCATTAATTATTATTTAATTTTTAATTCATTTTATTTCTTCATCATTGAAAAAAAATCATAAAACCGAGGTATATAATTTTGATTCATGATTGACGTGAACTAATCTGACAGTAAAAACGCCGCCTAAAATTGTAGGGTTAGATTTTATAAACATTACGTCACAAGAACGCTCGCTCCGTTAGTGCTCTATTCATGACGTCACCATCAACTGTTCGCTCAGCGCTCGCTCTACTCTGTACAACTTGAATGCACCCTAAAAGTGTTCGTAGAATATTCACTATTATTGCATCTTATAATAATTATAAAAAGTGGTCGTAGAAAATTCACTATTATTGCATCAACAATATATTTTAAACAATTTTGACATAAATAATTAACATATGCGCGCCTCTATCGGGGAATGAAGAAACGACCGGTCGAACATACAAACCTCTATGATACGAACATACAAACAGGCGTATTATACAAGGTGTCTCAAAAGAAATTTTATATTTATTTAGCTTACTGCGTGAACGCAATGTATCCGAGGGACGCGGGGGTTATGTCAATCGGTAGCCTGGCTTTTGGGAATTTTAGTCGCTATGGAGCGTTTCTCGGGAGCAGACCGCGCGTCGTGCGTGCGAGAGTTTTACAAAAACGGTGATTCGGCGACTGTAGCACGTAGAAAATTCTGCAGTATTCGAGGTTTTCGCCACTTAAATGATGCGCCAAGCATTCTTCTCATTCGACATTGGGTTAAAAAGTTTGAAGAGACTGGTACAACGCTGGATAAATCAAAATCCGGGCGACCTAGGTCATCAAGAACGGTAGAAAACGTGGAGAATGTTAATCAGTCTGTTCGTGACGACCCGAACCTTTCAATTCGGAAGCGCGCAAGTGCTTTAAATGTGCATAGATCATCATTACATCGCATTATGCACAAAGACCTAAAGCTGCACCCCTACAAAATTCAATTGGTGCAAGAATTTAAGCCCCAAGATGCCAGTCAGAGGCTTAATTTCGTAAATCAGGTGATTGAGCGATTTTCAACGTTTACCAACATTTTGTTTTCGGATGAAGCTCATTTTCATCTTAATGGCCACGTAAATAAGCAGAACTGCCGCTACTGGAGTGCAACGAATCCGAAACGCAAACATCAGAAACCCCTACTTTCGCCTAAAGTGACCGTATGGGCTGCGATGTCGGCGCGAGGAATTATCAGCCCTTACTTTTTTGAAGACGAAAGGGGGCGTGCAGTTACAGTGAATTCAGAGCGTTATGTGGAGATGTTAGACAACTTCTTGGTACCTGAACTGCAAAACTTTCCTGGCTATAACCAAAGGCTATTCCAACAGGACGGAGCAACTTCACACACGTCCAATATGTCTCTGCCACGTGTTCGTGAAATTTTCTCAGGCAAATTGATCTCCCGGAGAGGTGACATAAATTGGCCTCCACGCAGTCCAGATTTAACCCCTATGGACTTTTTCCTATGGGGTTATCTTAAATCTAAAGTTTACGCCAATAAACCGACTTCACTGGCGCATTTGAAAGAAAATATCCGTCACGAAATGGCAGCCATCCCTGAGTCCACCTGCCGAGACGTCATAAGTAATTTTACTGTTCGATTAAATGAGTGCCGAGAACGCGAGGGTCTACATTTAGACGATATTATTTTTAAGAAATAAATCCCCAAAAAGTGTATTTTAATAATTAATAAACATTTTTTCTATATACGGCTTACTTTTTTTTTAATCGATCCACTAAATATAAAATTTCTTTTGAGACACCTTGTATTATAGGATAAAAAAGGACCTAGATGAAGCTCAAATACAATATACCACGAAAGCCCCACTATGCGAACGGGAAGTCAAATTAGTTATTAAAAAACTCCCACCCAATATAAAATTAGAAATAGAAGAGGATTTAAAAAGGAAAAATCTTCCTGTTAAAAAAGTTACATAAATAGCTAAGAAAGAAAACATCGTGATCACCCATGCATATCCGTTTTTCATAGTCACCGTTGAAAAAAGTAGAGATATGACACAGTTCAACAACACAATAAGGTATGTTATTGCATTATTAATACCTAAGACAATCGTGATAAAAAAAAATATATTATTTCCCTCTTTCTTGGGGGGGGGGGCAGCCTTCCCCTGGGTGCGCCACTGGACAGTGCCATAGTGAAATCCTTAAAGTTTTAACCCTAAATTTTAAAGACGCAGCAACTAAAACATAAACACCATGTCATGTGGGTTTCAACTTGTTGTTCCTAGCTTAATATAAAATGTAAAACTGTTTAGTAATTAAGTTATGTAATTATGGATAACAGATATATGTACAGTAATGATTCATGAAAAAATAATTTCGATAGAGTTTTCTTTCTCCGTGTCACTTGTCACTCCGTGGTATCCTTCAGACTGCTGGTATTAACGTCCTCTGCACTATCTGGTGATCTTGACAGCGCACCATCAACCAGATTCAGTTTGCCTGCTCGGTGTAAAATCATCGGTTCGTAGAGAACCAAACGTAACTCCTGAATTTCCTAACATCCCGTACATTCTTGAGAGTGGGGAACTCCTCCACGATTTGAAGGTTTTTCTTACTCGTACCTATTCAGTTACACGTGAATCTGTATCGTAATAGCCTTTCTAATACCCTATGTACGTGCTCCAGGCGTTCGTTCTAGGTCTTACTAGAGATGACCTCGTCATCCAGGTAAACGTATACAAAATCTCCTATGTAACTTCACAGCAAAGTGTCCATCAAACTTTGGAAAACAGCTGGTGAATTCCACAGTTCAAACGGAAAACCGTTAGCCGTCGGCTGTTCTCCGTATCATCTGCCAAAAACCAGAGCGTTAGTCGTGAGTAGTATACGCACCTGCCATCTCCACTAGCGTAATTTTAAGCTATATAGCGGAAATTTATACAGAAACGGAAGGTGTCATTAGACTTCTTACCCAAGATTACTGGTGATGAATACGTACAATCAGTAGTCTCAATGATTCCCTGTTCAATTTCTTCCAGCACTGATCTCAAACAAACATACGGTTACAACTTAAATATTGCAGGGTCCGACAAACTTATACGGTATTGCACCGTCTGTGTTTATCCCAACGGTTCTGCAAAAATGCTTGCAAAAGCTCACTCAGTTCTCTAGCCTCCATATCTGTCTTCTTAATGTCCGTATCTTTTAACCATTCACCACACGCCGCCATGGGTTTGTGCGTCTCTACCGTGGATGCGTCACCTTCACTCCCACTGAACTGTCCGTCAACCCGTTCAAAAAGTTCACTACATGGATTCGTAACTTGTGAATTCATTGGATCACGCCACGAAAACATCATTCGCCTCTTTTTCCCGAACGTCACCTTACCGGCCTCCAAGTCTATCACTGCACCACACTGTTTTAGGAACAGCATCCTTAACAAAACTGAACACGTAAAATCCTTTCACGCCGCCGCCTCGATACTATAAGTTTCTCCACCGGCGCCGATGTTCAATTCACACTTCTGTATCACTAAGCGCATCTCAGAACGCACCGCTATCATAACAACTACTGACTTACTCACATTATCCCCCGGTTCTACACGTTTCTGACCGTGTATTATTTCATGTGTTCATACCTGGAAAATCGCTTCTCACATGTCCGCAGTGTACACATCCGTCCTTCATGTTGTTTTCCGCTCGTCTCTTAGTAGGTCTTCACTGCTGCTGCATCGGAGTATTGCGCCAATTGATCTCCGTACCGCATTTTTCTGACCCGTTGTTGCCGACATCATGCTGTATGGTCTTATCCCTCCATAACAATTCGTCCATCGTCGTTGCGGCTGGACATCGTAAATGTGCCAGCACCCGTGACAACATAAAACCCAATGTTTCTTTAAGAAAAATTCGCTTATACATGAGCCGCTTCTTGGCTATGAGCTCCATCGCGTCCTCGTTAGTCCGTTGAGTTTTGCCAAAGAGCCTGGCACGGACTCGTTCCTTAGGTCCACTTTAAACTCGGTCCAGTTCATGGAAATAAACCGCCTATGGCGTTACCAATCTTGGTTTTCCCACTAAGATTTCCCGCCATGATCCGTACTTCAGTTTCATGAGGTAACTCAGCGTCTGTCGAAGCCGCTACCGCTTGCGCAAAAAAAAAAAAAAACACCAGGTCCTCATAATATTCTTCCCCATAATACTCCGGGAATATGTATTTCAGTAACTTATAATATGGCACCAGATAGTAATAAGCTGATCTGTAACCATGCGCCGCCATTTTAACAAAAGGATCCTATTTTGCTGGCATTGACTTCTTTTCTTCCTTTACCAAACTCAGGTGTCCGTCCCGCAAACATCAAAAGACCACTCTTGGCCCCTCACCGGCCATTACACTCGCACTGTGCGCATCATGCCCGGGTTTCACTCAGTGCTGTATTGGTAAAATTAGCAGAAGGTATACGGTCCATTCATCGTAAAAATCAGCAGGTATACGCTATAAACGGGGGGAGGGTGGATAAAAATGGCCAAATTTTAATTTGAATTAAAACGTAGAACACAGTTTTATAACTTACTGTTGGTGAGATTTACTTGTACCGATCTAAAAAACAAAGGGCAAATTCGTTCGTTCAAAATAGGCACAAGCTTAGTAAATTCTTCTGAATTACTGTCCTGATCGTTGGCCTCCTGGTGTCCTCATCAAGCCGTTTACGTTTTTTCGTAAACTAACCAACAGAACTCAACGACCTCAGGCATTCTAAACATGTTAAAAATCTGTCTGTTTATTATCAGAACGTCAGAGGCTTGAGATCTAAAACACATAGTTTATCTCTGGCAGTATTGATCAACAGTTATGATATCTTAGCACTCACTGAAACTTGGCTACATCCCTGGATAGTGTCTGGTATTCGATGCCAGATATTTGGTATATAAATGTGATCGGTCGGCTACTACTAATTCCAGAACTAGAGGAGGTGGTACACTCTTAAAACCCCATTAAAACCATCTTTTCTTCCTCCCACGTTTTAGTACCAGAGGTACCTGGTATGGAACAAGTATGGATACTCATGAAGCTTACACACTTATCTATCCTTTTCGCTTCTGTTTACATTTCTCCTAAATCTACGCCTGAAATATACGAGCACTTTTCAGATATAGTCAATTCACTAGCTGATCGCTACCCTGAAGCACAAATATGCATCATGGGTGATTTCAACTTGCCCAAATTAACATGGACTCCTAGCTCTGAAGATAATGTGTTGGTCCCTAGTGCACTGAATGATAAATCTGCGGAAATATTGACTTAACTTATAGCAGTGTAATTGTACCAGAACAGCATGGATTCTTCAAAGGTAGATCGACAACGTCCAACTAAATTATAAGGATTATATAATATCTGTGTTTGAAGAGGGACTTGAAGTTCACGCGGTTTACACAGACTTCCAGAAGGCCTTCGACCGGGTTGATATCGAAATCCGCTTAGAAAAACTCAAGTCATATGGGATTTCTGGAAAGCTATTAACATGGTTTGAATCGTACTTATCGGATTGTGTTCAGTTTGTCTTCATAGATGGCTTCATCTCGGATGTTATCGAGGTTACCTCTGGAGTTCCGCAAGGATCGCATATCAGACCAAAATTATTCTTGTTGTTCGTGAATGACATCGGAAGAAACCTTAAGTTTTGTTTTAATCTTCTCTTTGCAGACGACCTCAAACTTTTTCGTAAAATAACGTCAGCAACCGACATAACACTATTTCAAGAAGACCTTAACACACTGGTTGAATGGTGTGCCACAAACTGCCTTCATCTCAACCCAAAGAAGTGTAAAAGCATCGTTTTCTTACGGAAAAAAATCCTGGGGTAGTGCAGTATCACTTAAGTGAAGTGAACATTGTGCAAGTTAAGGAAATGACTGATCCAGGCATTTTATTTAGCAGTGATCTCTCTTTTGCGAAACATATTGGTATTATATCCAATAAATCGCTGAAAATGCTTGGTTTTGTTAAACGCAAGACTAATGCATTTACTGATATTAATTCTATAAAAATTTTATACTTCTCATTAGTTAGGAGCCATTTGGAATATGCGTCAACTATCTGGAATCCTTTGCAAAAGTCCCAAATTGAACGTGTCGAGTATGTACAAAATAAATTTTGTAATTACACACTGTTCAAACTTGGTATAAACTACAACATTCTCACTTATCCTGAAAAGTGCTATGTGCTGAACATAGCCTCACTTACTTCTAGACGGTCTTTAGCCGACATGTGTTTTCTATACAAAGTTATGAACAGTGTCATATTTGTACTAGATATTTTATTTAAGTTCAATATCCATCAGTGGCGTACCCAGGTATTTTTGCTGAAGGGGGGGGCGGAAGCCAAAATTATTTAAATTATGAAAATATAAAGTGATGACCTTATACAAAGGTCCTCCCTCTCTTCTAAAATACAAGTGACGACTTAAAAAAAAGGTCCTCATCCCTATTTTTAAAATTTTCTAGTGTGTTTGTGTTTTTATTTCCTTCCTTCATAGGGGTGGGGCGGGTCCCCGGGTCCCCTCCCTGGGTGCGCCAGTGATATCCATGTACCTGCGAGAGAGACTCGTTCCCAGTCGTTATTTTATTGCAGAAGACATGCGACTAATTATGGGTTTAATACTTGCGTTGATAGACTGTCTAGAACATATAATTCATTAAATAACAGCAATACCCTAGATCTGTTCAATATGTCTTTTAACGCATTTATTAACCATATAAAATCACTTATTTTTGCCTGAATTATTATGTATTTTTTTACTATGTTTTTTTTTCTACTATGTATTTTGTTTTATGCTATATTTTTTATTTGCTATTTGGATTTTTATCTGTAAGCAAATTTCGTAAATAAATAAATAAATAAATAAATCAGACTTACAGGGCTTGGTGAGATAAATCAGCACTAGTTTCACTCGAACACACTTTCGACTGCGTCTCTATTAGAGGTGGGAATTTCGGCTCAGTTTGCGGAACCGGATCAGTGGAGGTCGTTCAGTTTGTTGAGCCGGTTCATTGATCTGGCTCAGTGATCCGGTTAAGTAAACATGTTTCCGAGACACAGGTCGGTCGTTAGTTCGTAGGTAGAACGTCGCTTAGAGCCGGTTTTTGCAATATATGAACTGTAAACATGATCCCGAGACACAGGTCGGTCAGTCGTTCGGTCGTAGGTAGAACGTCGCTTAGAGCCGGCTCTTGCTTACACCCGGTCAGTTGTCGGTCGTTCGCTCGTAGGTAGAACGTCGCTTAGACCCGGTCAGTTGTCGGTCGTTCGCTCGTAGGTAGAACGTCGCTTAGCCCCGATTCTTATCTAACATTTTTGAAACAAACAATTCACTTTATGTAGCTACCGTATTTTAAACCAGATGTGTTAAGTTTATGGCGATGTTTATTGCCCTTATAAATCGGACATCTGGGATTTGGGCAATATTTTTAATATTTTTATATAGCACGGTTGTAAGAAAATACAGACTAAGCCTATTAGTTTCAAATAAACTACCCTACAAATTGATGACAATAAATAATACACTTTATGATAATACATTACAAACCGAGTTCTCGCGAAGTTCAACATGACATCGATCCAGATCCGGATCACTCCGGTCACTGCTCACAATCGCCCGACCAATCTTAATTGAAACTTGAAACTATACAGTGAGCCGTGGAGCCGGCTCATTTCAATTTGGTGAACCGTGTCACTTTGGTCAGTGTACTGAGTCGGCTCAGTGAGCCGGTTCGTTCATGAACGACCCATCTCTAGTCTCTATTGCTGAGCGGTGGTTTACTAACCAAGATCGTACATATTTTTTTGGTTGAAACTTTTCAACTGGAGGTCCATTAGCATTAATGAACATTAGATTATGATATTATTCATTAAGCTGAAACCGCGTTCACACTCGGCTGTCGAACAAGGTAAAGTTGATACTGCTGTTAAAAGAGGTTTAAATTTCTCCGGCACAGATTCTGTATTTTCTATAAAATCTATATATATCAGTGTATATATTAATTGGATTTAAAGCAGAAATATCCTTAAGAAATTGTACATTTTCAGTATTTGAATCAGAACAAAGTCTTGATTTCATCCTATCAACCATGCTTTGAATAAATTGGTTTTTATTAATCGGTATAATTTTGGTATTGCGAACCAAAGGTATATTTTTAAATGTTAATTCCGTGTTTGCTATTAAAGTTAGTTGTGTTTTTTCGCCAGGATTTTCTTTGAAACTCTCTATAATTCGTATGGTTCTTTTTTTAAATGTTCAGCTCTTGGTAGTGTTGTTGTTAATACTGTAGTTCGACTGTAGTTCTGTAGATAATACTGACAATTCTTGAAGGATGTCATACATGAGCCCTAAATCTAATAGAAATTCAAGACTTTCAAGTTTTTTCTTTAAACCCAGAAATGTAGTTTTAGAATTTTGATCTTCACATGAGTTTTTGATGTGGCAGTGTAACGCTTCATATGAATCCCATATACGTAGATCGCACTGTTTTAAAACTACTCGCTACCCATCGAATTCCAAGAATTCATCCTACCTTTTTAAATTTTAGTCATAGCATATACACTCTAACGCATGAGAATTTTTAGGATACTGGCTATATAACATATATAGTTTATCTAGAAAAGATTTAAAATGGTTCATGCCACGTACATCTTTTATAGCATCCTACAACGCTGATAATTCGAGTCTTTAAGTATTTGAAAATTTAATATCTTCGTATGTTTAGATTTTTCAATAAGCCCAGGGTATACGCTATTCGTTAAGATCAAACCACAGGGTATACGCCATATACCCTACAATACAGCCCCGGTTTCACTGTCTCCGCATTGAGATTGGCTCCGCTGGTCGCATTCCAGCCTTGGCTCACCTCATCGTGTCACCTGTTACTCACTGTCGGTTTGCACTGACAAATTTCTACTGAGAGCAAGCGACAATTGTGCATTTGCCAAAATAGCAAGGAATAAATGAACAAGTTTGACAAAATAGCATCAATAAAAGAATAAGTGCAATAGAACAAGTGCGTTAAAATAATTATCAAGATAGCTTTTTAAGCTTAATTCTAGCCGTTTCTGGGATTCTTCTGTTACTAACACTTCACCAGTGGTGTCTGCCCCTGTGGACCAGATTCCCGGTATGCTCTATGACCAGAACCTGATAATTTAATAATCTAGTTTTTAGGTGTACAGTATTTTTAATTCAGTATTTGTAGCAAGCATCAGAACAAAATGTCGAATTTTTTAAAATAGACTCTAAAAATAGTAATATTCTTATACTTTTATATATTTATAATTTAACAGTGTCATAATATCTACAAAATAAATAGGTTAATAAATTTAAAATATATTGTTATGTGAAATAAATTTATGTTGTATTTTTTAAAAATTAAACTAAAATTTAAAAAAATTATTATAAATTATGCACATCATTGGAATCAGAAAAAAATATCTTCTTTTCATTTTAATAATAAAAAGCCATAAGTTCCATAAGAAAAAAATAAGTTAATACTAAAAAATGATCATTACATTACTGGAAAGCAACCAACAAATTGTCTAGGAAATGTCTTGTCTTAGAAAATTTTAGTTAAAAATGTATTATTATTTTGAATAAAAAAGTTATAGGGGAAAATTAAATTTGGCGAATTTAATTGTTTTGCTTATATATACAGGATGATGTTAAACCTATATCATTAGGCGTTTACATTTAATCAGTTAGATTAAACCGAGCGATCCGAGTGCTCCCGATCCGTTCGTAAAGTCAGTCGGAATTCGAGTACACATTAGCTTATTTTTAGTCAATCCGATAGATGCGCCGGAGCAATCCGAGCGTTTCCAAGCAATCCGATGATCTGGCAGGATTGCTGGGATTAATGGATTGCTGGTGGTGGGGGTTAGCGCGGGTAAATTGAATCTTACAGCCAATTGGAATGTGTTGAAAACATAACTTAACATAATATGCGAAATAAGTGTCATTTGTGATAGAATTCTATTATTAGTAATAAACTCATATTTATAAAACAAAATGCGGTAGCAGTTGTAATCAACGACAGAAATTTGACAGTTGCAGTTAGTGCTTAGTTAGTACTTAACTTCAGACAAATATTGCGTACGAAAATGTTAACAAAATCCGAGCAATCCGACAGATCTTGTGACCAGTTCAATCTGAGCAATCTTGTGGATTGAATAAACGCCTATTATATAATAGCCATCATATGTTCCGCTACAAAATATGCTGAACTGCAAAACCATGAGCTAGCAATTTGAACTGCCAATATTTGTTTATGTTATGATCTTTTTAAATTGCTTGCATTTGTTTTCAAAAATAATTAATAATTGTTTTGAGTATTAATTATTAGTAAGTTGAAGTTAGTAAATTCGTTTCTTAACTTCGTGGGAAAGAATTAAAAATGAATTTTTAATTCTTTTAATTTGTCACGAGCTCACTCTTTTTCGATTGAAGTGGGATTTTGTTAAACAAAATAATCAAAAACTTCAATTAATCGTTAAAAGCTACTAGATGTTAAAAACTAGTTTCGCACGATGCTAAGAAATGAAGAATATATTTTTAATGATTTTGTAAAATATAAATGTGACCCCCCCCCTGTGAGCTAACCTGTTTGTAACTGATATTATTTAGTACATATTATTTATATATTTTCACCTTTATTTCTTATTTAATTTTGCTGTAACATTTTAGTTTTAGTTTTTGCGTACGTGTTATGCCAGCCCATTAATTCGAAGACATACCATCGTGCCAAGAGATGGATAGACTACCCTAATTTAACATTCACTTTCGACTGTTCAAATCGAGCCGTAGGATTCTATGCGGACACTGAACACCGTTGTCAAATATTTCATATGTGCGATGAAGAGGGCAAAAGAATACCGTACATTTGTGCAAATGAAACAAGTTTCAATCAAGAATTCAGAATTTGTGACTGGGAACATAATGTTAACTGTGCCGATGCAGAAAAATGGTAATTTTGCTAAAATAAATCTCATAAATGTGTACATACGTACAAAATTTAATAATAATAACAACAACAAAAAGGACTAGCGTCATCAAACTTTATTTATTTATTAAGAACAGGCTGTACAACAGGACGTACTCATAGAGCCGCCCCAATTACTGTACAATACAGATTACAATTTATTAATAACATTATTTTACATTTAAATTATTACCTTTGAAATACTGTTCTTAAGCGCCTACACATCTCTTTCAAGGTCTTTTCAACTTCTGGGAACACATTTTCTAGCCACTTTTTGGTGTAATTTTTTTTTCTGTTTTTTTTCAAATTTTTTCAATCGTCGTCAAATATTTAGTTTTGGTAACAGATAAAGTTTCACGAGGCGAAGTCAGGTGAGTATGGTAGATGAGGAACCACAGTGACTTTGTTCTTTACCAAAAACTGCTGAAATACAAGGGAAGTGTGAGCTAGTGAGGTGTTGTGATTGTTGACATTGGTCAAAATGTCTTGACAAGGCCCATATGATACGAAGACTACCTTTTAAGTTTTTACAAATACTAAGAAAGACATTTTTTTTTGGACAAACTGATTTATTGTTTTTCAAAATATTCGCTTTAAAGATTTATACACTTATGCATGCGTTCAAACCAATTCTCGAAACATTTTTTCCACTCTGAAGTTGGGATCTCAAAAACATGGGTTTCGAAGACTGCAACATCTTCTTGAGGTGAGGAAAATCGCTGTCCACGCATTTTTTGTTTGAAATTTGGGAACAAAAAAAAGTCGTTAGAGGATAAATCAGGTGAATACGGGCAATCAGACATGTTAATTCGATGTTTTTCTCCTTCCAATAATCAATTGTTTGACGTGCTGTGTGGGAGCTTGCATTGTCATGATGCGACGTTTTTTGTTGTTTTTCTGATTTTGTCGATGACTTCTGGCAAACAAATTGTTGTATACCATTCAGCATTAATTGTTCTCCGATCCTCTAAAGCAATGGTTGTGACATGTCCAGATCAACCAAAGAAACAAACGATCATTTTCTTGGAAGTGTTTCGTGAACGAACAATTTTTGTGGGTTTCGGTTCATCTTGGAAGACCCAAACAGTGGATTGTTGCGTAGTTTCCGGTTCATATGAATAAATCCAAGTTTTGTCACCTGTAACGTTGTTGTATACGGATTTTGCAGTGCCTAGGTTGATTTTTTTAGCATTCCCTTACACCAATCAACACGAGTCTTTTTTTTTAGCTTCGGTCAAATTATGCGGAATCCATCGGGAACAGATCTTTTTCGCAGCTAAATGTTCATGCAAAATTGAATGTATTGCAGTCTACGATATGCCAAAGGATGCCTCTATCTGACGGTAATTCACATGCCGATCTTCTTCAATCATTTTGCGCACAGCATCGATGTTTTTTGAATCACAACCGATTTTGTTCGACCTTCTCGAGATTCATCACTGACGGACGCACACCACGATGAAAGTCTACAAACCAATTGTAAACAGTCTTTTCTGATGGTGCTTTATTACCAAAAGTTGAACGAAGCGAATCTATGCATTGTTGTTGAGTTAGGCCTTTACTAAAATCGTAACAAATCATTTAACGAAAACCTTCACGAATAATATCCATTTTTTCACAAACTTGTTTTTTAAACGCTTACCGTCAACAAACTACTCGGTCAATTTATAAGCTCCCACCGATTTCACAATAACAAATGTCAAATTTTACGAATATAGTAATGACACATTTCAATATTGCCATCTAGTGGTCGTTTGTAAAAATATAAAAGGTAACCCTCGTATTCCTATCTCTTCTCCAAACTATCTAACAGTCAATCGTTGAGCGATATGGATTAATTCGCGAACTAGGAAAACCTTTTCATCGGGTTTATAAATTAAACGTCTACCCGATTTCTCATCATCTTTGGTTGAATCTGCATCATCTTAAAAACGTACGAACAACTTAAAACATTGAAATCGACTCAGAACAACTTCTCCAAAACCTGATTATAAAAGTTCAAATATTTCTGTTGCCATCTTGCTAAGTTATAAATAAAATTTCACACAGACATGCTGCTCTTGGATCAGATTCTTCTTAAAACTCGCCGGGGTAAAGAAAATTGCATTACAAAACCAACTATAAGATTCGAACGTAATAACTTACCAAAACAAACTCAACGGCTGTAAACTCACAAATGACATTTGTATCATATCAAGTACCTATTTCTCTTCTAGACTTATGTACTAGGTATTGCGCAAAACACTCAGTTAACGTGTTTTTTTATCCAAGCTCGTACTAGAGCTGGTAATATTTGACATAAAGTATTTGAAAAAGTATTTCAATTACTTTCTGGTATTTGAAATTTTGTATTTCAAATACTTCAAAAAAATGCTCTTGGTATTTGGATTTGCAAATACTTTCTCTGTGGTATTTGTTTTTGATATTTGTTGTCTGAAAATGTCGGTATTTCAAATACTTTAGAATTATTTCCTAGTATTTCAAATATTTCCTTATATTTCAAATATATCTTAATATTTCAAATATTTCCCTAGTACATATTTCGAATATTTTCTAGTATTTCAAATATTTTCTTAGTATTTCAAATAATAGCTAATATTTCAAATATTTCTTTAGTATTTCAAATATTTCCTAATATTTCAAATATTTCTCTAGTATTTCAAATATTTCTCTAGTGTTTTAAATATTTCCTAGTATTTCAAATATTTCCCCAATATTTCAAATATATTCCTAGTATTTCAAATATTTCCTAATATTTTAAATGTATCTTAATATTTCAAATATTTCCCTAGTACAAATTTCGAATATTTTCTAGTATTTCAAATATTTCTCTATTATTTTAAATATTGCCCTAGTGTTTCAAATATGTCCTAGTATTTCAAATACCTTTAAATTATTTCAAATAAATTATATCAAATACTTTTTAAAATTATTTAATATTTCAAATACTTTTTATCTGTGAGGACTAATAGTATTTGTTATTTCAAATACTTTGATGGGTATTTGGTATTTGAAATACTTCTACTGAGTATCTGGCACAGCCCTGTTGTACACATATCACTAAAAGGATTTTAACAACGAGACCGAGGCTTCCACCTTTCCGAAAATCCGTCACTGTATACTCACTTGACCTGGTTCCGTGTGACTTTTACGTTTTCCATAAATTCTAAGATTATTTCATCTATTAAGTGTGTGCAAAAGTTTTAGTCTTTCTTTTCGCTTTAATATAACATGAAAATAACGTATCGTCATAACATAAAATACAATTCAATCAGAGCTGGCATTTCTTGGTTAATTTTCGAAACCCAGCGCGAGAAAAGATCGGTTTGGATGCAGTGCAATTGGTAATCCATTTTCTGTCTAGCTGAAAAATTTGCATCAACTTGATTAAATGACAAACCAAAGGGGCCAAATCTGGCGAATACAACGTGTGTAGTAGAACTTCCCAGCGCAAGTTAAAGATGGTTTACCAAGTAGTAAGAGCAACATACGACTAGCCTTGTCGTGCAGCAAACTGATCTTCCAACTTCCAGTACATGATCTTTTTTGTTCCCTTTCGTTGGCCAGGATGCAGCTGACGACGTTGATAACGTTCGACAGTATCCTTTTCACCCAGTTAGAGGAGTTCGTAAAAGAGCACATCATTAGGTTCCGTTAGATTCACATAAGGACCTTTTTGACATATATTCATGTATATTCGGTTTTGCCGTTGATATTGATAACCAACTGGTTTTAGATGAAAAAACTAAAATGTTGCACACACTTAATAATTGATAAATTTATGTTAAAAAACATTTTCTTAATTAAATCGCGTATCAATGTATAAATTTTATTATATATATTTTCTTATTATTTCAGGTACTATTTAAATGAACTAACATATGCAATAGATTCTCCAAAAGATAAGCCAGATATAAAGGAGGAAATAGTATGAGGCATCTGGATTTGCATAATGACAGCATAAAACAGAACAATAAGTCTTCAGCTACCAACAGTTTGGTGTAAACTTCGGTAGCCTATCTCTGAGCAGCATTACCAAGATACAAATATTTATTCAAATATGTATATTGAATTATCGACAATTTTTATTACTTTGATACTTGTGAAACTCACTTATAGGTAAAATGTTATTAAATGAGACTTTTTTGTTAATAATAAATAAATAAATAATAAATAATAGGTTTCTAACACCTAGATAGGCGTATAAGGGGCAGAGAAGGTAAGTTCTCCGTTTCTAGACCACCGGCCATAGATATAAAAGCCACTTGGTCAGTGTGACATTTCGACCGGTCCTATTATCTCTGTGTAAACAAGTACTCATTTTTAGTAAATAAATACTTGAGGCTGAGTCCACCCCAGAGCTGACTCCAGCGGGAGTTGTACATGTTGGTGATTTCTGGTGTTAGGGCGTCTTTAAGCTCTAAACTAAATTTAATATGTCTTCATAGGCATATTTAAAAAAAAATTAACATTTAAATTTTAAAATTATTTTATCATCGATTTTCAAAAATAAAATAAATATATTCAATCGCCAACGATAATGATTAAAATAATGATAAGAAATCAATTAATCTTATTTCATTAAAAAAATATCTCTGTATAATTTCAACTAATTAGTAAAGCTTTTCACTTGGATTTGTAGACACATTTCAAGACAATTCCTTCTTGACAATTGTACCACAATCATATTCACATCTTTATGGAAGCGATATACACATGCATAATTAAACACATTAGAATATATTTGCCGCTTGAATGTTTTTAGCATACTTCAAAGAAAGACTTATTTTGTCCGTTCACTAGTGGTTTCACTGGAAATATTTACGATTTTTGTATGTGTGTGAATCTCGTGCTTTTCTTGCAAATTTAACATCAGTTCTTTTCTACTATTTTTTTATTATTTTTTTACTTAAAAGAGTTCTCAATTTAGTTTCACTCGCCCCACCACTAACAACCTCCTTTCTCAATTGAATCGTTTATTTCAGAAACCACCTAACGACCAAAATCGGCAAAATTGAGTTTATTCTATATCTATAATATAATTTTAAATAAATTAAAATGTTCTGGTAAGTCTGGTCATGTCCTTTTATCGTGTCTTGTTTTTATTTTGTTCATGTATGATATGTCACAGTTGTAGTAATTTTACAAAAGTGCAATTTTTAAAACCATGCTCTCTACATTTTGCAAAAATTGTCACATGAAAAAATTGTGGGCTCAGAAGAGGCCACTAATTATTTTTTTTTTGGGTTAGGCTCACTCTCATTTTAAGAAAAATGCGTTCCTCAATAACGTGTTTTTAGAATGTTTGGGGCGGTCAAGTCCGTGTGCCCGCCCCCATATGCGCGCGCGGACAATAGGCCCGCATTTTTTTTGCAGTAATTACGTCAAAATGAATGATGTTTTAAAACATCATTTATTGTCTGTTAATCTATGCACTTGGAGCTTTTATTTAAGATCCTACATGAAATTTTAAAATATTTTTTCCAAAATATAAAGCTTATTATCTTTCGTAAAATAAATCTGATCAAATATTCCTGTGCAACTATTCCAGTTCTTTCAACGTGCATTATAAAAAAAAAAAAAAATCAAAGTATAAGATTAATCCTCCTAAGTAACAATGTGTGGAACACAAATTTTTACAAGTTACAGAATAGACCCCCTGCTCAAAAATTCCTGTTGGACTATTACCGATTCCCAGTAATGTACATTACTGACATTTATTCCAGGTTTTTAGATCAAGCCCTCTGGGAAATAAGGTGGAGGACAAAACTGGTGTACTAGAGTTTTAACATTTTTCATATTTCAAAAACAAAATTTTGTTGTTTTAAATATGAAAAATTTCATTTGATAACCCACTCAAAATTTATAATAATATTTATAGGAATATCTGAGAATAGTTTTGTAATTGATAAAATCTTTCTTTTACGAAATTTGGACAAATAAGGTAATTGAAAACATCAATTTCATTTTTTTCTGCACGATTTTCTATAGGAGTATCTTTCCTTCCTAAGTATTAGGTCGTCAAGGATGAAATTTGTAGAAAAAAAGGCAAAGTTGGTTGATAACTTACAAATATAAGGGATTATTTTGTTCATAAAAAAAAAACAACGGTAAAATATTAAGCCAATGTCAAATAATAAGCTATTAAATACCCGTAAGTTATATATTATTAACTACAAATTTCATCCTTGACGACCTGATATATATACTTATATGCTATTACAAACGATTAAGCGGAACCAATTTTCATTTTTTCAATTTGTCACGAACTCACTTTTTAACGATTGAAGTTTTGCTAAACAAAATGTTCAAAAGCTTCACGCAATCGTTAAAATTTATTAGAATTCAAACTCAAGTTCCGCTTAAACCAAAGACACCAACTATAACTTACTTTTATAACAAATTCTTATAGACGGGACAAATTCAAAATTAGTATTTATTTCCATGTCATTAGCAATTTATTTTGCTGAACACATCTATTGGAAGCCGCCCCCCAGTACATTGCGCCTTCAGGAAAGCGCCTCTTCGCCTAGGCGCTAACGCCGGGCCTAATGTAGTGGATTGTTTGTGACTTACGTTATTATTCTGTAGTACTGAACTTAGATGTTTTATCATTTTACTTACCTGATAAATTTTATATTCTATTTCGTAACAGAAATACGTAGTGATATAATGTTTACATTTATGCTAGTTTTTCATCTTGTTAATATTAATTAAAATGCTGTTGGTATTTTACTTATTAACTAATAACAAGGTTATATTGTTGATGTCAGGATTTGTATATAAATAGGTAAATCTAATACATGTTATACGTTCTTTATTTACTAGAACCAAATTTGTGCGAACTATTTACAAAATGAAATAAGTGAACACAAGAAAATGTTATAAAATAAAGATATTCCTCCTTATTATACAAAATGTGCGAAATATTGGCTACATACTGGAAACTATTGGCGTCAGAGCAAAAAAACATTAATTATGTTTCTTTTGAAAATATTGTCTCTATATAAACTGTGTTCGTTTGGGTAAAAATTAAGCTAGTGGAAGCAATATTCAAGTTAATAAATAAATACAATAGTTAAAATATCTTTATAGTTCTACTTTTTTTAAATAAGTTGTAGTACACTGCAACTGAATGGAATAATTACCCATAATAATAAAATACATATCCATTCGGTAATAGTTTTCGCTACAACTTTTTAAACAATTTTATTAATAATTATAGATTTAAGTTTTTATACAAAATTATCTTGAAATGAATATGTTTTTCTTTAAATATACATACATTATCGAAAATGTTTGTTAAATTATATTAATTAAATAATACAACCAGAAGAAAAGAAATAGTATCCGACTGATCCACAAATAGAATTTTAGTACAATTTAAAACAGTTATACCTATTATATACATGAGGGGTATCAGTTTTATGTTATTAAAGGACTATATCGCTCACTTTATGTAAGTTGTGAGAGAGTGAAAAAATTAAAGCAAAAATAAATTGCAACACTGCATTTTAAAATTTCCAATTTATATTTGGGCTTCAATTAATTTAATTATGTTTTTGAAACTATGTAAGTTGACTTTGTAATCATTTAATTTTGAAAATCATTCAAAACTAATTAATTGTTACAATAACCCACGATACAATTTAACTAAATTCTATTCTATTTTATAGTTTGTAGGCTTCAATTCAATCAACGCAGCCCGTCAGCGCTTAGCGTTTCTTCGTTATCTTTTATAATTATATTGTTGCTGTTTATAGAAACTGTATTATAGTGGTGTGAATCAAGGATCCCCAACCTACGACCCGTAGATATTTGTTTTTTTATAAAATAAGGATATTAAGACAGCAAGAACTAGAAAATAATCAAAAAAACATAAAATAAAAAATAATGATAACTAAATAATATCAATTTTATAAAATTATTATTTTTCTTATTTATAATATTGCCTTTATTATAATGCCGTTAATAAATATCTGTATATAAAGTCTGTTCCAGATGTTTAAGAGGAACTAAATGGAATTTTAATTTTAAGATGTCACGAGCCTACTGTTTAACGATTGAAATGGTCTTTTGCTACACAAAATGATCAAAAGCCTCATTCAATCGTTAAATTTTACTAGATTTCAAAATCTAGTTCCGCTTAAACCAAAGATACGCTATAGATTATTTAATTCCCTCTTTCATGTTAGCCTTTGAATACCACTTTGAATGTATTGTCAAACATGCTTTTTTGAAGTTTATATTTTCCGGCCTGCCATTTATTTTAAAAAAATAGCTGACGAGGCACTCTTCCTAAAAAGTTTGGAGACCCCTGGTGTAAAAGCAAATAATTTCATAGCTAGGGGAGCATAATTTAACAATATTTGATTAGCAAAATAATACAATATAGTGTGGTGAGACTGATTCGCTAATTTGATTCGACACTATTCCCACACAGCAAAACGTTTTGAATCAGTGAGTCAACTCAGTGAATTGGCATGAATCATCTGGGTTTCAATCACTCAATAACGGTTTGATTATGAATAGTGTTACGACGTATTTAGGATTGGAACTAAATTTAATATTTCTTCATACGCGTAGTTTTAAAGGTAAAATTTGGCATTTCTTTTAATTCAATTTATCAAAAAAAAAAAAAATCAATCGGCAACGATGATGGTTAAAATAATGATACGAAATAACTAAATCCTATCTCAATAAAAAAAATTGTCCCTGCATAGATTCAAACAATTAGTAAAGCTTCTTACTTTGTTTTGTAGACATATTTGAAGACAATTACTTGTTTGGACCACAATCATATTCACAATTTTAACGAAATGATATACCTATACATAATATTAAACACATCAGAATATATTTTCCGCTTAATATAAATGTTTTTAGCATATTTTTTAGAAAGACCTTTTTATCCGTTGACTAATTATGAGTAACTGAAACTCAACAGTGTTCAGTGTGGTTCATCGGTAAAAGAACGATTTGACTCACTCATTCACATAGTTGATTCGATTCACTGACTCAATACGCCAATCTAGGTACTAACAGCTAAAGTACTAATGGGTAATACTGACAACATTTTTGTCTAACCCTGTGTACATAATCGTTTTACCGTTATCATATTTACTTGGATTAAATAGTAATAAAGTGTAGAATTTTCAGATTTTACTTAGAAGTATCAATTTTCTAATATGATATTTACCTGACATATAAAATATATAAAATTGTTTCAAATTAAATTGTATGATAACATACTTACTAAAATTGATTCCATTATGTTATTTTATTCATGTAATAAGTCATGAAAAACTTTTATAATACACGGATATCACTGTATTAAACAAACATTTTTGTAAAAAATTATATTTAAAAAAATCCTGTTAATTTCAGTGTCTAAATTGGTAACACTGATCGATTTGAGTAACCTGTTACTTACTGATTATTATTATTTTCTTGCAACGGCGGCTATTGTAACAACTCTAATAGTGTTATTCTGAACATAACTTGTTAACTTTAACAGCGCTGTAAACTTCCAAGGTTGAACGATGTTACAAAAAAATGCTATTCCGTAGCTTGTATGTTATCATTCATTGCTGTACTCATTTAACAGTGTGAGGTAATGTACATCCATGTTAAATTAACATTTGTTACGACCATTTGTTCAGAATAGCACCATAAGTTAGTAAACCACCTTGTGCCATTTAAAAGATAATTTTTGAATGAAAAAAATTCTGAAAGCCACAGGTCATATTTTACAGGTATATTAGAAGATGAAATAAAATGTTAGTTGTATTCAGATATGTTTATCAGATACAAAGGCACAAAGTAAGTTGTTGTTGTTTTTTATTATTATATGTACAACATTATCACATTTTTTTAAAACTTTTCATTTCAAGATAATTCGTATACATAACATTTTCTATATAAATAAACAGATTTACGTTAAGAATGTTACAAATTAATATCTGTAAGAACAATTTTTTAAACAAATGCAAGAGTAGTTTAAAAGATACGAAAAATGTTCACACAACAGTTAAAATATAATTAAAGATATCTAAAATTATATACACTTATTTCTTATAATATTTAAACAAATATACAAGAATTGCATTGCACTTCGTCTGCATGGTTTTATCTGCACGGACCAATCATAAGAAACCCATGTCGAGAGCATTGTATAAGGCTGCTGTATCACTATGACTTGATATTCGCCAGAAAGGAAAGTTTAACGCCTTTGCAGCTGTTTCTTCGTCTTGCCCATCTCCAATCACAACATATGTACATTTTTTCCCGAATCTTGTTACAATTCGCTCGAAACAGCTTTCTTTACCTGTAAATAAAAAGTCATAATTAGAAACAATTTTGAATGAATCAAGTTTCTAAATAATAACAATGTAACATTATTTTATGGTTTTGATGTAATGCGTTCAGTAAAAAATATTTTTATCTTTTTTAAACCACGGGACACACAGATGTAGAGTGACCAACCAACTGATACGAATTTCGCGCGGCACGCCGATTTTGGATTTTTATAGAAGTGCCTCGAAAGAACCCCAGGCGGAAATCCATTTGTCCCGATTTTCTACAAAATTTAAAATAAATAATAAAACTATAATAATAGATTAGAATTTTGAGCAAGAACTGGCACACTATATTCAGGTTAGAGTTACTAATGGGCCATTCTAGTCACTTATTTATTATTAAGCGCTAAATTTCTTTTAACTTTACAAGAACTTTACTTTATTTGAATCTGTGCGTTAACCTAAATACGGGTGAGCTGAATCGCGTTTTCTAAATTCTTTAAATTTGACAGTTAAGAAGCTTTTAACCTTTAATGCCCAATTCCACAATCGCTGAAGAAATGGTCCTATAACTATTCAATGAATAAAATTTATTCACTGAATCCTATTATTACTATATATATATATATATATATATATATATATGAAAATTAAAAAGTTATTAAGGCTTGATTGTTAATATTTATTTCATCTCAATGTAATAGGTGGCTATGAAACATTGAAATTATAACGGTTTTACTTGGATTTTACATTTTTAATCCAGTCTTAATAACTTAGTATAATACTGGGTTTAGACCCAGAGCGCCCTTATGATTTACTGAAGAAAAATAAATTTTATTTGCCATAGATTAAAAAAATACAGACATTCTACTTAAAAAAACTGTATTTTTGTAGTACCTCGTTAAAGAAATTTACACGAAGATTTCAATAATTTTAAGAATCATTATTTATTAATGTGAAAAAGAAAAGAAATTAGACACAATTAAAACAAAACTTATAAGAGATGTTCAAAAAGGCCTCATTCCTGTGCTAAGCAGTATCCCAGACAGATAGAAAGACTTTCCCCACCAATATGAAACATTTCAGTTTAACTGACTCTGTAGCTTTGATAATTTTTGCTTGAAGTTCATTAAAATTTTGATCCCGTTTTGCTTCATGGTGGTAAATGTAATTTTTAATCTAAACTATATAAACCTACTTTTCAGATGCGCTTATCAATTCTAGGTAATAAGTATAATTGTAAATAAAAAGAAAATATTGTTGGTAAGGCACGCATTTCAAACAGATACTAACGAGACATCACCAAACAGTGACATATAATCAACAAGGCAAAAGGAGAAGAGGACGATCCAAGAAAACACGACGTTCATCAACACGATCAGTCATATGGTCTAGTGCCTACGTCGAAAGATTCTGCACTTGATAATAATGGAATGCCATTTGGCACACGTGTTCTTTATAAAAATAAATCATTTTAACCCGCAGCACCTATTTGTGAAAGGAGTCAGTTTCAAGAGGGCGGCGAAAATAGCGCGCCAATTACGATAACGAATATTTAATTTTTTATGATAGAGCGAAACAGCTAAATACAAATTTGTAGAATGAACCTTTAGCTACAATTTGCCGCGTCGTACGCGAATATCCTTTACTTAGTTTACGGTCCATAATGCATTCTCAGACGCAAAAAAGTGATTTCCGAAATGGCTAACGAACTTCGTATGATATGGCTCGCTTCTTATTAATTTAATGTCGTAGATTACGAATCTGTTATCAAAATGGCGAAAATTTTAAATTTTGATAGATTTTTTTCCCAAATTCGAGACATGCTGATATACTCTATCACTGCAAATCTGCATATATTAACATTTTGTTTCAATTCTTCCTAAATCTGTAGGACATATCCTTGGCTACAAGAATATGTGCGGAATTTTTTTCTGGGGGGCGCCGAAATTAAGATAACGGCCAAAATATGTAAAGTTTCAACTTCGTATTATTTTGACACTTTTTATATCGCTCTCGATCAAATCGGATCTGTAAATTACAAAAATTAAATAAAAAAAGGCATATGACTTGTTATTATTTGGGTTTTGCCCGAAATAAAATAAAACAATTTACATATGCGGGCGGAACTGCTGTAAATTATAACATTTAAGTAAGATGCTCCATGCATATACGGAATGCATCTATTTGCTTAGGTTTGTCCGCAGCACCAGTTCTCAAATGAAGCCGTATTCGAAATAACGCTCGAAAATTGAACTTTGCTATTTACATCAAATTTGTTGAGTTGTCTAACGAAATCTACGACTTCTATATAGTCGAAATTGCTATACAACTTAACAAAATTGATGTAAGGGTGTTAAAATAAATTTCCAGTTGTACTTTTTTTCATTCTTGTGAGATTATAATGTCAAGATGTCCTTCATAATATATAATAACCAAGTAGTGATATTTATATTAATATTATAAAGGGGTCTGCAAACTTACGTACTAATGAAAAGCTGTTTCGTCGCTACTTCTAAAAAACCGGTCGTCCGGACTAGCTCTAAAGGTTTATAGTTATACCTACAAATCCTAAAAACGTAAAGAACAGAGAATATAACTTACCAATTTTTGTAGCAGAATAAATATTATCTATAGGGAACACACCGCCCAATCCAAAAAGTAATACTTTAGCGAGAGCAGGAACCAACTGCGTTGTCGTAACTAACACATTCACACAATTACTTCGGGAATTAATGAGCGTAAGGCATTTGTTTGCTAATGTAAGCCAATTATCTGTAACAGCTTCTATCTCAGATCTCAACTGGAGCCACTGGTCGCGTTTTGAAGGTCCCAATAAACCGCCAACACTAAAAGAAAAATAATAAATTAATAAAAGATCACTGTTCGTTTCATAGTGAGATCTATTATTTGCTTCTATTAATACAAAAAACGATAAACAACAGTAATCATATGTTCACGTTTCATACAGTTAAATAAATTATCCCATAATATTTGAGGATGTAGGTTATAGCGGGCAGAAAATGTCGTAGTATATTTTCTATGAATATGAAAACTGAATTTGTTTTGTCTGTTTGTTGTTACAAATAAACGTGATGTTATTGTAAATTGTTTTATTAAAAATGTATACACCTATAGTCTGTTTCTGTGGCTTTAAGCGGTACTGTATTTTAAAATTTAGTAATATTTAACGATTGAGTGGGGTTTTTGATCATTTTGTTTAGCAAAAGTCGACTTCAATCGTTAAAAAGTGAGCTCGTAACAACTTAATAAAATAACAATTCCATTTAGTTCCCCTTAAACATTTTTAATAGACTTTAAGGCCCGATTTCTCAATATTGGTTTAATCTTATTGTTAGATATTATCTGTCTCATTTTGTAATACGGAACTAACAGGAAAAGTACATTTTTTATGTTGTATATTGACAATACATTTATAATATTATCATAGTATTGGTTCACATGGATACGCCAAAGTCTGTTTACACCACAACAGTCACCAAAGTAACCAGATCTAGTTTCGTATTACAAATTGAGACAGATTATAATCTATACCTTCCAGTTAAACTAATCATTAAACCCAAGAACATTTCTGAATACAAATAAATCTATTGGTTCCGTAATCTTATTCTTGGGGCATGCGCATATTACCTAAACGTATGTCTTACATAAACTCTGAGCGCTGACCGCACCGTCGGGCATGCGCCTTTAGCTGTCACGTACGTCAAATTTGTAAACAACTTAACCTATATCCACCTTATTTACAAATAGTAGAAACTAATTTATCATGAAATCATGAGGGCAGATATATTCTTTGCGGAACGGTAAGATTTATAATGAGACACTTAAATTTATTTTCCAAAAACTGAACTTTATTTGTAGCGAAATAGCGACTTTTACAATGTTGTCGGCAGTAATAAAGTTTAGGTTACAAAAGTAAAAATTGTTGTTCCAAGATTTATTTACCTGTTTTTCACAAAATAATGTTATTTTACTACTAATATGGAACCAAACTACTTCTAAAACTAATGATTTATACAGATTTTATTTATTTTAAACTGAGCTAGTAATATAATCGAGACATAAACGGTACCTGCGGTGACGGTTAAGTTTATCTTAAGATTACTAGAGGTTCAGCTCCAACTGGAGATTGAGAAATACAATCATGTGATAATCTTTAGTTTAACCTTTACTTCTAGTTTAAACTGATATTGAGAAATTGGCCCTAATAGTCTCACAAGCACTGTAGTTTTCATATATATTAAACGAAAACAACAAATGGTCATAGGGGGAGATTAATAAATATAGAAAACATGTAAATAAGAAGACATTTATATTATGTAAGTAAACATACGAAAAATTAAATAAATAAAAATTATAAATACAGGATTTATCACAAACAAAAATCACAAGTGAACAAGTTGTGCAAGTGAACTACAAATTTGTATAATTATGATATAAATTTATAATTCTTCTCCCTCTAACTAATTAAAATAATTTTATAAGCACCACCTTTTTACGAACTTAAAAATTCAGATAAGAAACTTTATGTGATGAATGTGAACTTGTAATAAATGATCAAAAGGAAGGTAAAGACTTTACGGAGGACTGAAGGACATCTACGGTAATAAGAGGACTGTCCTCCCAAAAAGAGGACAATTGGCAACCCTAGTTTCAAAGCCTATGTGAAGGCAAATGGCTATTTTCAATAATTACTTTGTATTATTATTACACAAAAAAAAAGAAACTGTGTAACTTATGAGACTACTAGGTATTTATATACATATATTTTTAAATTACATGTAATATTTTTAAAAAATAAATAAAAATATAAAATACCTATTTCTGTAGTTGTTGTACGTATCTTTTATTTTTCTGTATCTAAATGCTAATTTTCTCATCCAGTCTACACCACCTCTGACTCCTGTGGCTAGACAGAGGTTGCCACTACTTGCTGCGGCTGCATGGAAACCATCTGCTCCAAAGTTATACGATGAAAGATCTTGCCCATTGTCATCCGATGAAACATCGTCTATATGTACTTGATCACAGTCCTGAAAAGAAATTAAAATTCATTTAAAACGAAATTTAATTATTTGTTTACGTATATGTCAAATATTTATTTAAATGTTTAAATCACCTAAAATTCACGGATGATATGGTTTTAATATCAGACGACCTAAAGCTGCAGGATTTAATAAAATATACAGAGAAGGTAGATCTCAAGATGAACACCAATAAAACAAAGCTCATGACTAACTAACCTAGTACTGAGTGAACAACTCAAAATATGTATTGAATAAACCCATCACCATCAGTCGAGATATCTAAACTATCAAATTATAGACGAATTGGTCAAGGATGGCCAGCGTCTAGAAAATTTAGATGTCTATTTGCTTTAAAATAAAAATATTTGATCGATATGTGCTGCCAGTTATTACATATGGGACGGAAACTCTTCTATTATCATTAAAATCAGCAAAGAAGCTATTTGTTACACAAAGGTCCATGGAAAGGACAATTTGAGTTATTTATCTTCCATATCACAAAACAAATTTATCAATAAGAAAATGAATAGGTATCCGTGACTTAATAATAAGTAGCAAACCTGAAATTCTAATAGGTCCGTAATGTCAGTAGACCGGTTTATTATAGGTAGACAAGGAAAATTCTCGAATGGACATTGTAAGATTCTGTGATGAGTAGAGGTAGACCGCCTACCAGATGTACAAACAATATTAAGAAAACTGCCGGAAACTGCTTATTGTTAGCTCAAGTAAAAAAGGTTTAGAGAAGTAATGGGTAAATCTATGATCGGTAGTGGATGAACTCAGCTAGTAAATTAGAGATTCAGCTAGTGTATTAAAGATAACGATGAAGATTTCTCGGTGTTTCAAAACACACATAGCAAGTGGAACTTGAAACAGCAATATTTTGTCAATAATTAAAAACGAGTGTGGTTGATGAGAGGTTATTATATATGTTGCAGATATATACACATATTGAGATACCTATTGAGATAATATATTCAGTTAAATATGTTGAATTTTACAATGAATAACACATTCCTAAACACCGTTAGACAAACACAAAACGCAGAATAATGCCTAGCAATGGCTATGATGTCAACAAAAACAGTTTGCTATTCAATTCAACATTCTGTAAACAAATGACAGGGTCAATTTTTGTTTGCATTTTGAGGTAATTTATTTTTCCAAAATAAATTGTTACTAATTAGATAATGGCCGAAAACCATTTTACTACAATTATTTTCAAGTATTTCGATAATGCAATAGAAAAAATATTTCTAACATATAGTAAAATACAAGAAAATATGTACTATACAGTAAAAAAATAATATTTAGTTACCTCAACATCGTTGAAGAAGAAATGGGTATCGGCTAAATTAAATACCATTTCTTCCATTCGAAAACCTAACTGAACAACAGTGTGTGTATCTTTACTATATTTAGTTGCAAAAGTTCCAGTAAGAAGAGTATGGAAAATAATAATAGTTTCATCTAAGTCCCAAATAAAGACTCGTTCTGTTGTAGATTCTGGAGTTGTGGGTGAAACTGTGTTATGACGTCTCCCTCTTCCTCGGGTGCCTCTTGTCTCCGTGCTGCTGCCAGAGTCTCGGGATCTTCTCGCACTGCCTTCAGGCTTAAGCGGTGAGTTTGGTGGGTCGGTAAGGGACAAGCCATTGGATGGACTATCTATAAATATTAAAACAGCTAAATAAATTATTTCTTTATGTAGTTATCTACATATTATGAATATTCCTAAAATATTTTACCCTCATCTTCAGATGATGTATCACTATAATCACAAATCATGACATTTCGTTAATATAAACTATTTAAAAGTATTTTATTAAAACTATAATACTGTTAACAATATTCTGAACAATAACATTAACTGCTGAGATTAACAATGTGATGAAACATTTAAAAAATAAATAGTCTATGAAGTTAATAAAAGGATTTATGCATTTTTAATTATTCTATAACAATTGTAACTAATCTAAAAACTTTTACAATGATTATAAAATGATTGTAATGTGTAGAATTTAGAGGTTATGTTTACGATAATTTTGACGTGAGCAAACACTTCACTGTGAACACAAAAATGTTTCTTGAATGTCAGGACATTGTAAAGAATAATTTCAGATTGGGGTCATGTTACTAAATGTGATATATTAAAAAATTACAATCTTTAATATAATTTTAACCTCATTAGGTACAGTTAGTGAAAACACGTAATAACAATATTAACTTCTATTACTTACTATCCTAACAATAATAGCAGTGGCGGCGGTAGCGGGGGGTCCGCCGACCCCCAGTTGGCCCCCCAGAATTTTTTGGAGAAAAATGTATTATAGAAGTTAGGACCTTTTTTTAGGTCATCACTTGTATTGGGCCCCGCCAAATTTTACTAAAAAATTTCCTGCCCCCCCCCCAGATTTTGAGAGCTAGCGCCGCCACTGAATAATAGCTACTAGATGCTTTCCAGTTAGGTGTGAAACACTCCGAACTACTCTGAACTGTTCTACTCCGAACTGTTCTGAAATTATTACACTCGGAATACCGTCTAGTCCAGATAGGCGCGATTTGAATGTGATTTGAATTTAACTGTTAACCCCCACTCCAATCGAACTCGACGTTTTGAAATTTAGGTAGGTTCTTCAGGGGAAGAGGGAAGGTAGTTCTAGCGTAGTTTGGGAGCGTGGAGTAGTTTAACTTGGAAAAATAACGAACTGTTCGGAGTAACTCCGAGTTACTCTTTACAGCAACCTGGAAAGCGTCTACTATTTAATGGAAACATGGTGTGCGAGCAGTGCCCCCCTACAACATGCGCCGAAGCAGTGGGGGCGACGGATCTTCTGTAGTTGTCAGATCGAAGCAGGGCCTTCGCGTGGGTGTCATCCGCCCAAGTGCAAACATTCATAAATCCGGCCTTTACTACAGGTAGAATCAAACCCAAATGCCGCCCGTGTGCAATCTTTCATAAGAGAGCCTTCCCCTAGTAGACGACAATTATATTAGAAACGACCCAAAATGATCCGCTCTTGTGCGGTGCACATCTTAAATAGCTGCACGCGGCGGCCCTGGATCGAAGATATCGCATAGAACACTACCAAAAGGGCCGTTCAAATGTCTCGCTCGAGGCGCCAGGTTGACTTGTCACAACACTGCCTAGTAATTACATTTTTCGGCAATTGTATGACAAAAAGTTATAATATAAAAAAAGCTATATATAGTAAATATTATTTTTATATTGGAAAATGGCCTTATCAGGCCCTTGCATCCTTGGCTATCCTTGATTAATATTGATGAATAGAACAGTCGATTGCATTTTACCAAAAAGTATATGTATTTGGGTATAAACAACTATATCGTATTTATTTTTACGTCGAGTTTTAATTAAAATGAAAATAAACAGAACCTACTATATAACAGAAACTACTAAAACGAGCAAGGGAGCTACATTGTAAAAATAGTCACAATTTTAACGGTGAAAAAAAACAAGATTTTTTTTAAAGATTGGGCTGCAAATTCGATAATTAAAATGGTCTTCAAGTCTAGAAAATAGCCGAATATTTCTACAGTTCACAATTAACGACTGCTTAAATCACACTCTACCAACTGGTTTCTGCAACCCCAGAATACATGCTAAATACCTATATTTCTCTGTACATTTTTGATGCTGTTCACCAACCTTGTCTACTTAAAATGTATTATGACAGAATAGGTAAATATTTTAATTTATATTAAGATAAACACAATTGTATCTATTTTACTGTATTTTCCAGGACCTGATGAAGCTAAAACGTTTTAGCGAAACGTTGTGTTGCTAAAATAAATACACTGTCTAAAAAGCAGAATGACTTTTATTTTTTCATGTATTTCACTGGACGTTAATTTCACTATATACATTATTAATAATATAATTAATAAAAATATAGAGGGCCGGTGTATAATTTTGCAGGGCCGGATCAAACATAAAAAAATCCAAATGAAGTCGGATCAAAGTGATGAGCAAAAAAAAAAAATCTATAACAATGCGGGCCGCTAAATCCGCTGGGCCGGGAGATCATTTTGAATCCACCTCGCGCCAGCTTTGCAAATACATATTGTTGTAGTGGAAAGCGAGTTGTGATGCTTGGTGATACATACGAGTATATTTTTTTTAAAATGAAAATTTATTTAAAAAAAAAGAAAATGTTTTATTTATTGTATCCACAAACAATAAAATATTCTTGCAAACATCAAAGAATGTTTCGAACCTTATATGCAGAATTAATATCTTTATCAACAGGGGCATCGAAATCTGACCCGGGCCCTTGTAAAATAATAATTCCGGACCCAAGCCGCGGGACTACAATAATTCCGTCCGCCACCGCACTCCGGAAAACGATAATTACGGACCCGATGATAGGCAAAAAAAAAAAAAAATTGTGTTGGATAGAATTTAGTCTTTTTTTCTGTAATATAATTAAATAAAATATGTTTACATAACGTGACCATTGTCCTCACAGAAGCTACCGACAGAAATGCCACAAAAGGACCCAAAATACTGAAAACCGATTACAGTTAAATACATAAACTAAAATACAAAAAGTGTGCACTCAAGTCGGGTCTGGGGTCCGGACCTATAAACATTATTGGCCAACGGAGTGGCCGAGCGCATTAAGTCGTGCGGTTTGTACTGGTGGAACAGTCTGGACTGTCCGGTCGGTGGTTCGAGCCTCCTTCGTTGGTGATATTATTCGGGCGAGAATGATATGTTTACATTACTCAAATTTTCACAATCATTCACCCCTCATCCAGATGTAGGAGCTCGCCCCCTGGCATCTGCGATTAGCCTCGTTGCAGAAATAGGCCGATGTAAAATAAATAAATAAATAAAAAAATAAATAAAAAATATAAACATTATTATTACGTATTAGTAAGTTGCAATTATTATTACGTATTACGTATTACAATTAGCGACAAAGAAAGTGAAGAAATTATGCCACAAAATCACAATAAACTCAATAGTGATTTATAAAAATAATAATCCAGTCCCGGGCCCCGGAAATTTGTACGGGCTTCCCCAGTCTCTCAGGCTCCTGTTTATCAATACTAAAATAAATTTAAAATTGCTTACTTTAAGTTTCACTTTTTGAAAATTTACGAATATCTGCGGCTGCTTATTTTTTTAATTTTTTTTTTTTTTATAGGGAGTTACTGGAAAGGCGTTTTGTTCGAGAAAGATTCTTGACCTCTGCCTTAATATATACCACTTAATATTCAGCTATAGATATCAAAGTAAATGGTTTGACATTTTACTTAGATAATTTATGTATTTTTTATTATTTATTATAAAGTCATGTATTATGAAACTAACCTGGTAAAGATGTTGCTGTAAGCTGATAACTCGATGTTCCAATACTTCCACTCGAACTTGGAGAACTAACATATGGAGAATAGCTTTGAGCTGCATAATATCCAGTGCTTGGATATTGGGCCACGGATTGTGCATCAGCGTAAGACGCACCATACCCACTGTAATCTACAGTCTAACAAATAAAAATATTGATTTAGTATACGTGAAAATAAAGCCATGTTTTTAGTTGGTAGAGAAAGATAGTTATACCTACAGTCGAATGTCGGCAGATACTATTTTTTGGGTTCCAAATTCGCCAATTGACAATTGGCGAAATAGTGTCTTTCTCAATACGATTAATGTAATATAGAAATATTACAGTTTCGTAGAGCAATACATGGTTTTGTACAGAACTGATATTCTATTCCTTAAAAGGTTAACATAAGTAGAAAGCAGGATCGACTTCAGAAAAAACTACAGGCACGATTTAATCTTTTAAATCAGGGAACCGGTGTCCCGTGGGACAAATGCAGTCTGCCGAACTTTTTTATATACGCTACTTTAGACTTCTTACGCACTAGGCGTATTAACACCGACGTTTATACGTGTAAACCAGCGTAATAGGAACTTAAGATTGTAAAAGCCGGTCACCATGGCGTAGTGGTTAGTGTAGCGATGCACTGGCTTCTAGACCATGAGGGCTCGGGTTCAAATCCCGGTTATGGCATGGAAATTTTCTCAAATAAAAAATTGTCCTGGCTAATTGCCAAAGTAGCAAAGGCCATTAAATTAAAAAAAAAAGATTGTAAAAAATATAAATAACAAAAGAAAGAACAGCCGGCTAGATAAAAAAAAAAATATTACTAAATACGACATGACACAAAATTTAAAAAAAAAATACAGAATACGGCCCGCGACTTAAAAAAGTTTGCCGACCACTGGGTCAAATGATTTAAATGACAACTTAATAGTTAATTTTACTTAATATAAATCAGCCTTTATCTTAAAAATCTTTTTCATATAAAAAATATCTTCTTAAGAAATGTACAAATTTTGCTGATTTTTATAACACTGATGTAAATTGAAGAGAACTCTACGATGAAATTTGTGATTGTAGAATGTTGGTTTCAAGACGAACTGACGAAATTACATTCTTACGTCAGTAATACTTTCATACGGTGAAGCGCTAGCTCTTAAAATCTGGGGGGGGGGGCAAAAAAATGTCGAGTAAAATTTGGGTGGGTCAGGAAATATTTTTTTATCGTTTACATATGAAAATACAAGTAATGACCTAAACAAAAGGTCCTCACTTCTAAAATATATTTTTTTCCAAGCAATTCTAGGGGGGTCAACTGGGTATCAAAGCAACTTTTATGGGGGCTCCCCCCCGGAGCCGCTGCTAGCGCCGCCACTGCAGTGAAGCCGAATTTTAGAATTCACGAATTGTAGTAAATTAAAATTAATTTTGTCATTCCTGCGAGCATCAATGCTTTTGAATCGATCAACCGATTTAATACTTCTTAGTAGTGAACGAGACACATTAGATCAAACCGACCTACAACAGAGTTCCATATTTCTTGAAGACGAACAAGCGTCAAGAACTTGTTTCAACTGCTATATTATTCATCATTTTTGGTTAAAATTCACGGAAAGACATTTGAAATTAATAGAATCTTCCAAAAATTATATGATTCATTCAATTTAAGTTGATATTTGACTTTTCTCAAGAGTTTTGTAAAAAGTTTTGTAAAAAAACACAATAAAATAGGTATGGGCGAACACATGCTTTTGGGCTTGTATATTTATAATTGTATCATTGTACTCGTATTAATATAAGTATATGTTATATTATTGGAATGGGAATTAGAAAATTACCTGTGCAGCGAATCCTTGTCCAAAGCCGCTACTGCTGCCAGCAGCTGCGCAACTATATCCTCCATAAGGACTGGCATACTGACTCGCGATGGTCCCGGGTGCTTGAGCGACATGCGCTGCTGTGCCTGACGGAGTGAAAGGTGATCCTGGCGAGCCATAGGGTGTTGCGAGGTAACCGCCGCTACCCGCTGAAACGGCTGAAGCCGCCTTGCAAGCACTTGAATTCAAGGGGTTCGTTCTTGACGATATAGGGTAGGAACCGTACGATGATGTGTTGTAGAAATTTGAGTTCATATAGGAAGATGGATTTGATGTGTTGTAGACTTGTTGCATTCTGCAATAAAGCATAAAAAAATAATTTATAAGTTATATTTTAGATAACTTACAGTAAATTTATTTTAAAAATATCCGTCAAACATAAAGATTCCGATTTAAAATTTCAATTCTCAAAATATAATTGTCTGATAAAAATATTCAATGCACAAACATGCGAAATAAAATTTTGAATAGACAGTTAACCCCTGAAAAATAGAGGGGTCGGAGGCGCCGATCCCAGCGATGTCGAAAATCCGTATATTAGTTTTGACTTCCGAAAACCTACTAATAACCTACTTTTGACCAGGAGCCTAAAAGATTAACACATATTTTGTATGTTATATGTAGTAATGTAGCCGTAAAACCTGTAGAGGCTATATACTGTACATATATCATAAAAACCAAAGGGTATACGGTATACGGTTTTTAATAATCTTGTTTATCGTATCAAGATTTAAAATGCACAGGGTATACGCTATTCATTCGAAACAAAGCAGAAGGTATAAGCCGTATATCATCCACTATAGCCCTGGTTATATGTATTTTTGCACTATATTCTTACAATAAGTAAGCTAGAGAAAAGAAAAAGTTATTAAGAAACATATAAAGAAGAGAATATGCATACATTTAGTACTGTACAGCATTTATAAATAGTGTAAAAGTGTAAAGCCTGGTTTATAATAGGTATGTTATGGATATATAAACATAAAAATTACACTACTTTCTTTGTTCTGTTTACAGATGTTAACAGATGTTTTGAAGGGTCAAACCCATTGTTCTATAGATATGCGTTATGTTATGGAGTTATTATTACGCCGTCTGATCAAAATATTAATCGAAATGGAAATTCATATTTATTTACAGGCATTTATTCATGACTTTTTTCAAATTGTCGTAAATCTTTAAAAAAGTTTACAAAACAGTTATAGGAAAAAAAATCCCATATAAGTGGACCCGCGCTGTTAAAACCCATGTTGTTCAAGTAATTGTCAATCCAAGTCAATTGTACTTGGATTCATTCATAGGCAAAACACATTCGAGGCAAATTTATAGGCAAAAAATAATTCTTGATTTATTATTATAAAGTGGTTTGGGCAGAGGCGGATTTAACGGCGGGACCACCGGGCACGCGCCTTGGGCCCCGACTTCTAAAGGGCCCCACAAATCCCCAACTTTTTTCTAATGACACCAAGTTTTCTTTTTAAATCTATTTATTTGGTCTTAGTGACTATGGCCATTAACCAGGATACATGTGTCTCTATTTAATGATACAATTATAAACCTTACGAACTACAAATACAAATACAACATCGATGCCATCACCGGCATTCGAACCCGAGCCATCCTGGTCTAACAGTTAACACCAACACCAAGTTTGGTTTCATATGTGTTATTTTAATTACGTACAAGTTTACAATCGGCGGTAAAACCTGATGGTATGTTTATATTGGCTTATTTTCATTATTTCATTACTACGCTGCATAATATAAACATACTACGTTGCATAGACCCCGCGCGGCTGCGCTACCGCTCATCGGACCAATAGGATCATATTTGCTACTTTGTACTTAAGGTTCTCCTGCAAAGCAGACTTATGATACACGCAAATACGCAGGGATGTAATTAGAAGAAAGTCCATTAGAAAATATTGAAACGCAAACGAAAAGTACTCCATTCGAAAATACACTAAAATATATTGCTCTATGGCTTAACGTTTTATCTTATGAAATGATTAATTTTCTAATTTCAAATAAACCAAAAATATAGGCGATAAAACTACACTTAAATCAGTCTAGAAACGGTGATCGCATTCACTACACAGGTTTGTGTAAAGAATATTTTTACAGAAAAATTTCTAATGGTGAAAAGTTGGTTAACATGTATTTTTATTTTCCCTGTCTCTCTTTTTTTTAAGGAGTCCAATAATTACACCTGCGCCCGGGGCCTCAACCGAATTTAATCCGCCTCTGGGTTTGGGGGTAATATGCTAAAATAATATTTAGAAACTGAATGGCGATCATAATTTACAATATTTACTGTAATTAAAATAAAAACTATAAGTAAACAAATAAAAATGAAGTATTGAGAAATGTACAAATATATAGAAAAGATTTAAAGAAAAGACGAAGCCAAATTGTTATTAAATAATTCAATAGGGAAATAAGATGTTCAACAAATAAAATATCACAATGTTAATGCCTGCAGTTTGCATATATATTCGATCAGATCGAAAACGAAAGCAACACTAACTGTGCTTGGAATAACAATATATTGACCCAACGGAAAACTCTCGTTATCCCGCCGTCCAAGTCTGGTACTAACTACGCCTATGCAGTTTTCATTTAAATCGCTACAGTGGCAGCTCGTGCTTTAGAAATGTGGGGGTTGCAACTATGTACCAGTTGATACATGTTATATAAATTGCTAACTAAACATATTTTATAGATAAACATTTATTTTTGTACAAGAGTACTTATAATGAAATGAATATGAACTAACTTTCAGACTCACCAATATTCTGCCTTATTCCTCTCCTCCAAATAACAAACAAGGGAAACAAAAAAGTGCATTTTTTACATCACATCCACAAAGCCACGTATTTTTATTATAAATATTCGAGTTAAATGTTCTATTAAAGATTCGTTTTTTTACTGGAGACGGATTGCTTTATGTTTAAATTCGGAGTAGGTCTCTCAAGTATTTTTATTTCAGCCTTATCGGTGAAAGCTCGGCTAAAAAATGACTCTGTTATTAAACTTTCACAGAATTCATTTTTACGAAAATAAAAACTTTGTTAACACACATTAACACGATGGCTAAAACTAAGTTTTTAATGGCCATGCAACCTGCTGGTTCATATGGTAATAGTCTTTATCTGTGTTGGCGACTCGCTAATGCGTAGGCGTTCAGTGTAAACAGAGTGTTTGCATTCAGAATGCAAAGTAAAGCCTGGTAGCATATATTACGGTAGGAATTTAAGAAAAAAGGCACGGTGTTTTTGGTAAATTGTATATTATAATGAATATATTACGTTTTTTAATATTTTTTTCGTTGTCTTTTTTTGGGGGTTACGCAAATCTACAAACCAAAGCAAAAGCCGCCACTGGCTATTCAGCTAAAAACGTCCAGGTCTTGACAATGACTAGTTGTGATAATATTAATAAATCTACGATTTGTTTAATTATTTCAAAAATCATAAAATCCATTATTATTCTTATAGATGCATTATTTCAGTTTTATTTGCACCGTTTGGTACAGCTTCTGTCGATGCAAGATGACTTACACTGATATAATAACGCAGTTTTGCTTAGAAGAGCAAGAAGAAATTAAAAATGGACTTACGAGTTGTAGTATTGTGCAGTAGTGTAAGCTTGGTGCTGATAATCTTTGGCAGCGTCATATACTGAGCCGAGTAGGTCACTAGTACTGGATAAGCCGGTGCCGTAGAGAGAGCTGGGATCCGCTTGACCTAGGCCTGTCATATCGTTCTCCACCAGTCCAGGACTTCTAACTTCACTTTTTACACCTAGAAAATAAATATTTACAAATAACATTATTTTATAAATAAACGATAGGTACACATTATAATAATACGATCGTGAGCAAAGGCGGCTTTTATGTAAAGTTAAATGGGCAATGCCCCCCCCCCAAGAAATATGTTTCTTTACATAATTTTAAATCTTGATATTTTTAAATTTTATTTAATAATAATAATAATAATAATAATAACCCATTTATTATAATTCCAAAAATATAAAGATGTTAAGATTCTTATTTCATTTTTAATTTAAATCTTTAAAATCTTTAAATCTTAACAGCCTGTTTATTTAATACACTGCGCTCATTTTGACTTCTTGCGATTGTGCGAATAGCAGCGCTGCCAGTTTTCGGGCACGCAACTATTTTGTCCCAGATATTGCCTATATCTCTATGTAAACTCCCTTTGCGTCATACCATAACGAATACCCTAGTTCTATATTCTTCGTAAAAATACGTTGGGGAATTAAAAGATGTGAAATTAGCTACACAATGATACCGACATCTTGCGAGTATGCGCCAATTACTGAAATATGAATAATATCACAGTATTTACATTTGTTTAGTAAGTTAAATTGTTATTATTATAAAATAATAATAAGTGAAAATCTAAATAAGGGTAAAAGTGAAGATATAGATTTACATATTTTGGGTTATATAAGTAAAAATATAAAAATTAAATATAAGCAATTTTAACTTATTTAATCTTAATCAAATTTATATATTAAATATGTTTGTTATATACTGCGTTAAACTTAAAATTGTTACAAAGTGTGGTTTATAATTAAAAGTTCAGTGTCACTGTCGGTTTTAATTTTAACATTACAACTGATTTCGACCACAAAACTGTATAGTTAGTTAACATTTCTGACGTACTGCATCAAAAGTTGCTCTGGCCCCTAGTTGGCCCCCCCAGTATTGGTTGGAGAAAAATATATTTTAGAAGTAAGGACCTTTTTTTTATAGGTCACCACTTGTATTTTCATGTGTAAACGATAAAAAAATATTTCCTGCCCCCCCCCCCCAATTAAACTAAATTACCCCCCCCCCAGATTTTAAGTGTTATCGCCGCCACTGTTCTCCATGAAATCTAAATCGTGTTTCTACGAAAGCATTTTAGTTTGAATAAGTTGTTAAACATTACGAAATTTTATAGGAATTACGAGAATTTTTGTTTTCAATACAATGGTAAAAATTAATTATCGGACACCCTAGGCAGACCCTTGTCGTGTACTCTTCGCTGTGCCACTGCGTAGCCGACATTTTTCATACAAAGTTTTCCAGTGAAATTTAAAAGTAAGTGCAAACTAGATAACAGGAACAATTTGAATTAGATAAAAGTGTTATCAACGTATAGTAAAATTAATGAATAACGAATTATAGCAACAAAAAACGAAAAATGCTTTACAACATTCAGAGCTATACTACAATTTTTAAAAGGTGTCCGATCATATGACTGATATTATAATTAACGTAAGATTTGTTTCTCTTACTCATTTAAGCAGCGTAGTAAAAGAATTACAAGTGCGTAGTTTTTCTATCAACTTAGTTCATTGTTTAAGCATAGCTACAACAAACGAGCATATTCACTGTTCGTGTTTGTGAGAATTCACTGTGTGTGAGTTTGTCTGAGATTCTATCGTTAATCTAACTGAATCAATGGCGTGTAACCTGATAAGCGTGGCTAAACTCATCCAATTCACAACTGACCTTGATTGGACTTTTTTTTAAATTGTAGTATAGCACCCACGACTTGTTTTTATCTGATAAGAGGTTGCGGTTTATTATCGCATTGAATAGATAACATAGTATCTGGGCAAACTTATTGTATACGTAATAAGTATGCGCCGTCGACCGGTTGTTTTACAGCTGTAGTTTTTTTATCCGCATTGAACAGAACACATTATCTACAATGAACATGTACGAACAACCGGTTATTTGCCACTACGGCCAAAAATCAGCACGGTTAAAAAAATATCATATTTTTCACAAATGTATGTATTTACTCCTGACTGACAGACATAAATCAGTAGTGTCCAGTAAAGTATAATTTACAAACGACTCGTGCGAGATTTCTGACCTCCTCTGTCCTAAAGCAGTATTCAAGTGATTTTTGTATATCTGCCCTCCGATACAACTCAATTCGGTCCGTGAAGCGTATCTATCATTAAATATGGCCTAAGTATGGAAAAAAGCTGGACGCACTGCTATATAAGAAATTAATATTAGTATAACAAGTTAGACAGCCATGTGCTACATAGTTGTGATGTTGGTCATCTAACTTGATAAGTAACGAATATAGTCAGCTTAGTGCCTTTGTAGGCACTCATCGGGTATAACCATCGAATGCAACAAACACACACATGTTGGTGAGCAGATGATGCGGTACACGCAGAGTGAGCGTTTTGAAGTAAAAAAGATTATAAAAGGTCCACACGACTTGCTATGAAAACGAAAAACGTTCGCCCAACAGCAATTAAAATGTAATTATGACACTTAAGTCCTAGATGAGTCCTGGCCTTCAACGCTGCTTTCCAATTTTCCCTATCCCTTGCAACTTATGGTCATTTTCCGTTCTCCTTGCCTTCTCAGATCTTTTTTAATGTCATCAGTGAATCGTTCTTTGGTCTTCATGTTCTTCTTTTTTCTAAAGGAACTCTTTTGAATACGTTTTTTTGTTGGTTTGTTCTTTGACACGTTTTACATGGGCAGTCCATCGTAGATGGTTAAGTAGTTGATTGACAGATTGCACAATTCAAAATTGAAACGTTTGCGCCATATTCCCTGTTCGTATACACGTTTATAGATTATATGCGGTACTTTCCGTTCAAAACAGTCCAAAGCTGATTCGTCAGATGTTTTCATCTGATTTCATTGCTTTCAGTTAGCCGTATAGCAGAATTGGCTTTGTGATAACTGAGTACAGTTTAAATTTAGTGTTTCTTGATACCCTTTGCAATAAAAGATAATTAACTATTTATAATTAATCTTCAAAGCAGTATATGCATGCCATATTTTAAGTTTCTACGTCCAGCCGTTTGGCCGCAATGTTTTCGACAACAGATAGACATACAGAGAGAGAGTGACAGTGACACATGAGTGACGGTATACGGGCCTTAGTCATACCTACGAAAACCCTAAAAATGATTACATTACTTATACCTGTATAAAAAAAAATACTGGTTTAGACTTCAGTCTTCTATCTGCATGTGGTTTATTTGTACGTATAATTCTTATGAAGTTGAACTATCAACCTATTATGCTTATATTCGATGTGTAGGTTATGAATGCCATTTCATCTGCCTTATTCAATATGATTACATCACAAGAGTATATAATATACAAAAGTTTAACACAACGTAAAGCGAAAAAAAATCTAAAAACTGTGTATCCTCCACGTATAAGTCTATTGTCCAATAACAAAACTAAATATACCACCAACACTGAACAAAAAGACAGAGGACAGCGTACCCTCGTGCTTACTCTCGCCTAGTTTAATGTCCGGGAGGGGGGGGGGGGTATAAACTCAGCACTCTTCTCATGTATTTCATAAGCAAAATCCCGAAGAATAATTTTGCGTAATGATAAATAAAATCTTGATAATAATAATATATAACAAACTTTTTGAATAAAAAAAAGGATCGCTTATTTTTTAGCTTGTTTTAAGATAAAGCTTATTCAAATGGACTAAAATGAAAGTAAAATAATACCCTTGATTGTCACTTTTAATAATTTGGAAAATTGTACTCAATCGGTTAACCAGAAAGTACAGTTTACTTGGATAACATTAACTTAATAGTGAACATTAACAACTAACAATAGGCGTTATAGTATGACTTTTATAAGCATAAATGTCCATAAGAGTACAGTTCGATTATCTAAAGTAGTCCAGTCAAGGTCATATTCAAATTATGTAAGTACGTTTATCGTAGAAACGGAAAACCATTTTTAAAAAAACATTATTTTGATCCGATTTTTGTGTATTACTTAAAAGGGTTGGACTTACCTTACAGATAAACAACAAATTTTGACATGCTTCATTTGTATTTCTGGTACTATTTTGCCAATGTGAGTGAGAGAGAAACACATCAGTACGTTAATTATTATTTCAGTCATATGACCTTGACTGGACTTCTCTGGATAATCGAACTTTATATATATTTGTTGTGTTACATTGGAAAATGTAATTTGTTATATTTGATGAAATAATTATAAAATATAAAGAACTATGTCCTTAAATGAATAGCTTTACAAACAGGTTGCGAATTAAGTTTCTTAATTTTTGCGCCTACAAACTTTTTATACGAAACTGAAACAAATTTATTTTAGCTGTAATACAAACCTGCGGGCGTATCGGCGAGCAGGGACCACGTAGAAGGCAAGTGGAGGGCGGCTGCTGTGTTGATATCCAGGGAGAGGCCATGACTGGCGGCGGCGCTCGATGCGATCGGTAAAACATTTCCGCCGCTGGAGGTTTGTTCGTTAGAGTTGGCGGATGACACTGTTCCGACTGCTGTAGACGCCGCCCCGACGGGGCTGCCGCATGAACTTTCTCCAGACACGCCGCCTCCGCCGCCCCCACTACAGGGGCTACTCGATACTGATTCACTAACCACCAATCTGAAAATGGAACAGTTTCACGTTAGTATTTCAACTTTTATGGACAGGAATCCAATAGAAAACTTTAATAAAAAAATCTTTATATTTTTATTATATACTTTTCTCAGAAAACTAATTTGATGTTCAGCTTATTCCAATATATTAGAGTAGAGTTTTCTTTTTTTAGGGTTTTGTAGGTATGACCAAAAAACCCTTATACCGTCATTTTGTCGTCTGTCTGTCTGTCTGTCTGTCTGTCTGTCTGTCTGTCTGTCTGTCTGTCTGTCTGTCTGTCTGTCTGTCTGTCTGTCTGTCTGTCTGTCTGTCTGTTCGGTCAAAATTGTAGCCAAACGGCTAAACCTAGAGAGTTGAAATTTGGCATGCTTATACAACTCGTTGACCCGCACGTAGGAAAAATACTAAAACATCTAAAAAACATATCCCTCTAAAAATATAAACAAATATGTGCTCAAAGAAAAAAAAAATATTTTTTTTAAATTCTGAGTAGGGTATCAAATGAAAGCCCTTAGTACGTGGATTAACGATCAAAATTTTATTTTTGCAAAATAAATTATTTTGATGCGATTTTTGCCAAAATTATATTTGGTAAATAATGCATTTAATTTTTAAAAGCGTAAATTTAATAACCAGTGGAAAGTGTTGAAATTATAATGTAATTCTATGTTTGACGAAATCAAAGGGCGGGACTTATGATGTAAGCAACCAATGGAAGCCATAGGTGCAATTTTCAAATTTTAATGAACTTTGCTATATAAAAAAAATACTGCATATATTTAGAAACTCAAATAATGGTATTAGGCATTCGAATTAAAATTCATAAAAAAATATTTTGACATAAAATTTGTTTTGGCATCCCAAATAATCATCGTTCAGTTACTAAATACCTGCAAAACCCAGAAATGTGTGAAAATTCACACTTCACATCAATTTTTTTTATATAGGTTGACTTTTATTCTTATAAAACCTTATCTTTGCCTACAACACGAAGCTGTTAAACACGAATGTAATAAAGAAATAACACAAATATTCGGTTGGTTCCACTAAGTTTTATTCGATCAAGTATTTCGACAGTTATGCCATTGTCAAGAGTTTATCAACACTTTTTTTTCAACAAATTATTAGTATCGAGTAAAATAGAATAAAACTGAATGAAATCAATATTTATGACTATTATTCTTTATAATAGTCATAAATGACTTGAATAATAAGTTAAGGATTTATATATTGTAAAGAGGGTAGTATCAATATGATCGAGAACAAAAGTCGTCTAGATAGCTATGGAATTTATTTATTTTTAAATAAGGTTGGCAATATTACTCTCCAGTAACATTTAACTGACATTTGACTTCCGAGTTTGAGGTAATATTCAAAACAATCATATATTTGTTGAAAGATATACTTGTGTTATAATTTATAATTATTAAAAAATCTATAATGAACACAAACAACGAAAGTAAATCCTCAAAAAACGATAAACAGCATATAATTTCCAACGTAACATTTCTAAAAATAAAATTCAGTGCCTACTATTATAGCCTGTTTCTTTGGTTTAAGTGGAACTAGATATTTATTTCTTGTAACTTTTACTGATTAAAGGAGGCTTTTGATAATATTGTTTAACAAAAGCTGACTCAATCCTTAGTAAGAAAGCTCTTGACAACTTAGAAAAATGAAAATTCTAGTTAGTTCCGCTTAAATGTTTGGAATAGCCGTATAGACGATTTTTATATCGATCATATTGTATAAAGAGAACATTAATTTCATTATTGTTTTTCTTACTAAAAGCTTTTGTTTTAAATTACTTTACTTTAAGCTTGTACTGCAATATGTTTCTATCATTTCGGTTCATATCCATGTGTATTACCTTCAAAATTTTCAGATTTTTAGACCAACGCTTAATACACAAAAATCGCATCAAAATAAAGTTTTTTTAAAAATGTTTTGTTTCTTAATCTAAGAGTTTTTATTTGACGCCCCACGATAATTAAAAATATTAATATTTTTAATGGACCAAAAAACGACATTTTTCGAAAAAATAATTTGATCAAAAATTCTTGTACTATTTTAGTTCACTTCAGTATGCAATTTTCATGTTATTGAAGCGTCACTAAATAAAGATTTAAAAAAAAAAATACTTTTCATTCTTTAATCTAGGCTTTTAAAACACTGAAATTTTTTAATTTATTTTTATACACAAATACATTTCAAGTGAATTACTTTTTACGGTTTTGGTACTATTTTTGAATAAGGGTCAAAAAACTGTATTATCAAACATCCAAATTAAACTCCAATCTAATTTTTAAATGTATTTAAAATATTATTTAAAATATAATAAAATATTGTATTTAAAATTGGTCATTCAGATATGGCCAACTAACCAGTTGAATCAGTGTAAATTAAGTCAAAATTTAGATGTATAACCTCACTTTCTGCAAAATAGTTTATAGTCTCTACAGTCATTATCTAGATCTATTTTTGTAGTTTTTAAAATCATAACCGAAGTTGTAAAGGCAGCAATTCCGCACATATAGGCTATTCCAAGCCTTTAAGCGGAACTAAATGGAACGTAAATTTTCTTAAGTTGTCACTTGCTAACTTTTCATACATAGAAGTTGGCTTTCTTAAACAAAATGATCAAAAGCTTCAATCAATCGGTAAAAGTTACTAGATTTGAAAATCTAGTTCCGCTTAAACCAAAGACACCGCCTATACATCTCTCCATAATCAGAAAATATTCAAAACATAGCTGTCAATCAAAATTAACAATTTCTTCCAGGCTTGTGATTGGTCTAAATTAGTAGTTTGAACTATTATAAAATATATAGGCTATTCCAAACGTTTAGGCGGAACTAACTGGAATTTTCATTTTTGTAAGTTGTCATGTGGTCTTCTTTTATGGTTTGAAGTAGGCTTTTCCTAAACCAAATGATCAAAAGGTTCAATCAATCGGTAAAAGTTACTAGATTTGAAAATATAGTTCCGCCTAAACCAAAGAAACCACCTATATGTGATATACATAAAATTATGAAACTTATTAAAAATATTAAAACCAAGTACATTATAACCGCACATTAATTTGTTATACAGAATGCTTCTATGCTTTTCCAAGGCACATAAGTTGAATAATTTGAAACTAAAAAAATTAAAACCGATTGGAGCTTAATTTAGAATTCTGAATAAGTCTTTATTATAACATTAAAACTGTGTTATTTAAATAAAGTTCTAAGTGATAAATACGTATATACTGACTTGATTTCTCGGAGAAGACGTACCTGCAGAGCTAGAAAAGTTATTAATTGATGCCGAACAAAACTTTCCTACTATTTAACCACATAAATGTTATTATACATGTTAACCACAAATATATATATATAAAAGGTATGTCTGTATATATATATATATATAGTGCGGAATATTCTTGATGTCTCTACCGATTAAAACAAACTTCTTAGAATCCAAAAGAAAACTAAAAATAATATAGTTAAAATATCCTTTTATACTGTGGTAAAGGGGGTTCACTTCCACCCCACTACATTTAGTTCGCGTAAGAACCCTACAAATATTTCTGTATAAAGGAGGATATTTAATATACGCGCCCTTCGCATTCAACTTCTAGGTTTGGCCAGCATAATTTCCTCAAAATATGACAAACCGTAACAAACAATTATTTCACAAAACCATGCAATAAACAGGCATGCTGATCAGTTAAATTATCTACATTAATTAAATATATATATATATATATATATATATATATATATATATATATATATATATATATATATATATATATATATATATATATATATATATATATATATATATATAATTGTAACTGAGAACAAATTCAAACACTTTGAATTAATTTTTGTGTATGTTCTTATGTTATGTATTTGCTTATTTTTGCTCACAAAGTTGTAAAATAAAATTGTGTTTCTTGATATTTGGCTAGTGGTCTCAGGTAGATCATTATACCTTTAAAATAGATCAAAAAGTGGGAAATATTCAAATAGCGAAATGTGCACAGTTCTCTATTAAAACTAAATAAACTTGAATAACATTTTTGCTTAAAGCATGCATTATTTATAAGCAATGAGACTGAAGAAAGAAATTAAAAATATGATTTTAAATATGATGGATCTTGTTCCACATTGAAAAACTGTATTTAAAACTTGGTTTGTGCAAATGAATCGTTATAAAGAAGTTAATGGAGAATATTTTCAAAAAAAAAAATTAATAATAATATTAATTTATAATTTAATAAAAATTTGTTTTCACCCTCTGTGACCCTCTTACATATTTATAAATATACATAAACAAATACACAGACATACATCAATCTAAAACAATATGAAAAACTGCCAATATCTCTCCATCAAAATTTCATTCCAAAAAATAGTAATAACCAGTTGTTATTGTTTCTAGATTTAACTATTTACTTTACTATCCTAAAACAATTAATAGTACTTAAATATTCTGATCATGTCATTTGGAAAATAAACTAAATAAATACATAAAGGAAGTACTGAAATACAAACAGTACAAACATGTGGGTAAATACTAAATCAAAACTCATTTTCATATTTTTATTGTCCAAATTTAAATAATAAAGAGAATAAAAGCAAAAATGAAAAAATAAAGACTAAAATTATATTTACTTAACAAAGATGAGTAGTATGTATGTAGTCATTTCACAATACATGACAATATTAGTAAACAAAACATAAATTACTTCACAAATTAACAGTCAGAGTAGTAGTGTAGGATGTTTGGCAATCCTCCAAGTTCACAAGCAAGGAAGACAAGATGTCACCGCGCTAGAGTAACATCTTCAAATTAATCAGTTGGCCGTGGAATGTCAGGAGAACGTGGATAAACTGACAACTCAAAGTCTAAATGCGAAAACGAATGTGTATGGTAGAAGTAGAAGGTCTAGAATTCGTGGAAGTGAGCGAGGGTGTACCGTACGGTACGGTATGGTGCGGTGCATGTGTGTTCAGGTCAGAGTTGCCTGTTGGGTGTGACTCTCTGTGGTGACTGCTGACATACGTCCTGTCATGTCGACCATAACTTTTAATTCACCGACCTGTCTTCATGGATGACTCGTTAAACAAGAGCATCATGTGCTGTTCGAAATGAAATAAGAACGAAGTGCAAAAGGGAGATTTAGTGCGGATCACATTTAACGACATCTTCAAATTGCTTTCCCATATCAGAAATACGTATTTAAATTACTTACGATTATTAGTATTAGTCAGACATTACTCTAGAAAACATATTTGAAACCCTAGTAAGTGAAGAAAACACCACACTTAAGGATAATTTTGCTTCAACATTAAAACAGCAATTACTCGAGCGTGGAGTAAAGTAAACCCCAAGAATAGAAAATATCAGCCATAAGATAGGAGATAAACAGCAATGTGGGCAGGCTTGTGAAATCTCGCTCCTCTGCAACTTCTTCCTGATATGGATAATACGATTGGTCTAAAGTCAGACTGATCACGTGGCTCTCATATAAGTTCGGAGGCGAATCCTTTGATTATTAATAAATTTACACCTGTTTATACAGTGCAAAGTAAGATTATATTAACGTACCGACATATAAGCCATAACAGTGTGCTACTCAGTCTACTTCTGTCAGCTTTTTAATCGCAAATACGCATGATATTTTCTGTGTTCTTCTTTAACTGTGTTTAATTGAGTACATTAGCTTAATTAAATCTTAAACTTATAAATGTTAAGCAAGGCCTGTATACAGATAAAAATACTGCTATAGAATACAAATGAAAAAAAAAGTGACATTAATCCATACAATACAAAATATTAACTTCATGTCATACCTAGTCGATGTACAATTTTGAATTAATGATTCGAAATGCCCTTGAACGTACTATTTCACAATGTTCTAGTTCATTCATTCATTTTCGGTACTGACGACTTGTTTTAAGATATCTTTATATTTTTAAATTCAATATTTGAAATGCGATTTAAGGGATTACTTCACAATATTCTATAATTGCAAAATTCTCTGCAGAACAGTTTTTCTTAAACTTTTGGGTTCATGGCGCCTCTAAATCCAAACACATTCGCGGTACCCTTGAATAAGAAAATATATATTATATATATGTGCGAATTACAAACATCGTTCCCACATTGCTAAAGGCAACTTTTTTTTAGATACTCCATTAATACTTTTTCAAAAATAATGTTTTTATTTAATTTAAACTTAGTAAAAAAATATGTGAAAAATTTAGTAACTTGCAATTTTACAAACACTTACTAAAATTAATAGCAACTGCCGATATAGTCTAGCAAGATTTTCTTTGCAGGTGCTGTGGAAGTAGGCAATAGGTGGAGATGAAATACCGCACAGAAGTTCACGAACTACTTTTTGGACGAATGTTCGTGATATCACGAATACGCAAATGAAATTCGTTCTAGCCTACTCGTACGCAATCATTCTTTAGAATGAAATCCTCTCAAGAGATACCGTCATTTGCGCATTCGGGACGTCTGGTCACGTGACCCAGCGCCGCAGTAAGGCGGGGACGAAGGGGGCTGAGCCGGGCGCACCATGCTGAAGGTGCCGATGGATCTACTATTTTATGAAAAAAAGTATCGTAATATTCGTAATAATAAGTACATATAGGCGACAAAGACGCAAAAAAGCAATTTCACCATGGCAAGCATTGTGCTATTATACATTATTATACATTATGTAAAGTTATTTAAATATTATTATTATTATTATTTTTCAGTTGTTTGTGTTGAATAAATATCTTAGATAAAAGAAAAAACTTGTATCATATATTTTTTATTTCCTGGGGGGGGGGGGGGGCACATTTGAAGTTTCGCCTTAGGCGCAAGATTTCCTTACTGCGGCTCTGACCTTACCACAATGCCTAAATTATTATTACCGTCCTTGATAAATGCTTGGAGCGTTTGTATTACGATATACATTTTTAGGATATTCGGTAATTTACTGTAAAAATACATGAAATTCTTGATTATAGATATTAATTAATTACGTGAAAATGGTGTTCTTGGCAAATGGTGTTGGTTTATTGCAAATGAATGTATAATAGCATAAAAGCATTACATAGGATAATTATAAACCTTTGCAGATGATAATCAAAAGTTTATTGAAAATAACAAATTACAGTATGTAACTTACTTTTACATTTCTTTGAAAAATCCTTTCCTCGTAAATTTACTGCACGACTACTAGCGCCGTCAGCAATTAACCATGCCAGAACCGGAGCCGGTTCAAAATAAGAACCGGTTCTGATTTTTCCCGTTTTCAAATACCCGAGCCTAGAACCAGGCATTGGAACCAATTATTCGGAACTGATTATACGGAACCGGATATTCTGAACCGGGTATCAGTCAAATTCAAGTGAAGCGAAAACAAAATTTAAAAAAAAGTAAAACGGGTCTTAATCCAAGTGATGCGCAAAAAAAAAGGAAAATGGATCTAAATTCTATCCGAAACCGGATATCCAAAATTGAGTATCCTTGTACATTTTCTTCCTCGAAAATGTCTGCTTCCTCATATGCTCATTGTTAATTAATATTAAGAAGGTCACGATCATTTAATTGTTCTTGATATTTGGCTAGTGGTCTCAGGTAGATCACTATACCTTTAAAATAGATCAAAAAGTGGGAAATATTCAAATAGCGAAATGTGCACAGTTCTCTATTAAAACTAAATAAACTCTAAAAAACTTGACTAACATTTTTGCTTAAAGAAAAGAAAAAATGCTGTCACATGCATTATTTATAAGTAATGAGACTGAAGAAAGAATCTAAAAATGTGATTTTAAATATGATGGATCTTGTTCCACATTTTTCTTGCTACAATTCACCGGCACGCCTAGCCTAGATCTGTTCCAATATTTATTATTTTATCAATAACAGACTGAATGCCACGCTAATGTAAATTTTGATTCGCACTAATTGAAATTTGGGCTACCAAATTTCGTTAGCTATAATAATAAACGGCGATAATTTAAATACTGCTTTAAACGAACTCGCACTAATCAAGTGATTGCTGCACCTTTTTTCGGTTTTCCCAAACTGTTATCAGTTCTAGAGTGCTTTTCTTACGAGAACTGGCCAGTGTTGTCATAGTATATGCGCCAAATCGTTACGTCAAACCAATATAAATGCGACTTGCAGGCGGTTCTACCTCTGTTGCTTAGCAACACTTCGTCTTCGTCTTCGTTTCGTTGGTTAGCAAGCGATTATACGAATTCTGGTTTCTGGGCCTGTGATGTCACTGGCCATTTCTCGTGAGAAGAACCCTCTATTAAGAACGGTATTTAATAATCAATATTTAAATTAATACTTTAATTTCTTTTCTTTTTTTTAGTAAACTACGTAGTAATTTTTTAAAAGCCCGGTACGAGTTTGTGGAATTTTTGAAATCTCCAGCACTGGTGGGCGAAGATGATGTCACAGCCAGGATACGGTATACGGTGGTACAGTGCGAGGAAGATCTGATACAGTTATCAGCATACATCGCGAGCAACATATTACTTGCCAACGTAAATATAATGTTATTATTTAAATTACTTACTATGCATACTGCATTTTAGGTTATATAAGTGCATCTGGATTTTATGGTGGATACTATTCACAATATCACTATAAATACTTGTGGTATGGTATGTTTACAATATTTAAAGTCACTTGTGATGAGAATATGTACGTGTTTGAAACGCAGAGTCCAGGATATCCATAAAATGTATATACAAGGTTTGTTATAAGAAAAGTACGCGAACTGAGCGCGTTGCATAATACCTAATAAGCGAACAGGGAACAGCGACTTGATGCCTGAACTACAGCAGTTATTTGTGAGCTGACTATTGTTGCGTTTGATTTACTATTTAAAAATATAATGACAATTTAAAAAGTTATTTCGTTCGAATTTTAAGGCGGTTTTTGTAAATAGATTTTCTTTATGGAGGCGATATTTAAGACGGATCTGATTGAACAGCCAGATAGACCAGTGTGAAATATTGTTTCAAACTTGACAAAACGGCGACAGAAACACTTAAACTTAAAATCATCTTCGAACTGCGTGTTTTAAGTGGCTCATCACTACAACGCTCACAATTACCTTATAGTTTGACAGTTTTTGGCGAAGAAAAAAATCACTCTCGTTCTTCATCTATCGTACTTATCTGTTTTGGCCCTTTATTAATAAAGTTTTTTGACGCTACAATTTTTTTTGAAATAATCCTTGTATAGAATGAAGTACTTATATATTATACAAGACTGAAGATAAAGTAATACTTTTTTGGTAAAAAAATTTTCTGTCAAATATTACTAAATGATTAATATACTTCGAACAAAACTACATCATTTCTTTAAGATTTTAGTTAGTTATAGAAATAGCATATTTTTACTGTGATTATATCAAAAACTTATTTTTCTTCTTGTGGTACATCAAAACGCCGCAGCACACCGGATAAGAATTACGGATCAACAATAAAACTTTTGTTTGAGAATCGATTTTAAGTGCATTGCTGCTTTCCTATTCAAGATATTAGCAGCTTATGGTCTCGCCATTTATCATTAATATGGTTGGGACCAAAAATTTGGCGTATTACCAATGATGGCTTGTGGAAACATGGAGGTACTACAACCAGTGGCGTAGCTTCAAATTTAACCCCCCCCCCTCGCAAATTAATGTTCCGCAACACAAATATACATTAATTTTTATAACAATATTTTTTAACTACATAGACGTTTACAAATAAAATCATATGAAATAGAGAAAAATTACGCTTTAAGTTTTAATATCTATTAAGTCTACTAAGTATGTAAAAGAAAATTAACTTTTTATGTGCTGCGTAGAACATGCAGTATCCTGCATTCTTATTTCTCATTTGTTATAAATTATAAATATTAAAAATACAAACATACTTGTAGTCAAACGTCCACTTCGCAAGCTTTTAACTGCAAACGTCTGCAGCTCCAAAATTAGGTATTCTGCAGTTATTAAATTTAGAGAGGGGGGAGAGAGAGAGAGAGAGAGAGAGAGAGAGAGAGCGAGAGAGCGAGAGAGCGAGAGAGCGAGAGAGAGAGAGAGAGAGAGAGAGAGAGAGAGAAAGAGAGAGAAAGAGAGAGAAAGAGAGAGAGAGAGAGAGAGAGAGAGAGAGAGAGAGAGAGAGAGAGAGAGAGAGAGCGAAATAAATAATAAACGTCTGTAATGTTTAAATCAGGGATGAAATAACGTTTCAAAGCATTACATTATTGTATATCGTTATTTATTTTTTGTTTTCGTTACATAACGTCATAAATAACGTTAAGAAAATGAATTGTTCTGTTATATAACGTTACGTAATTAATGTTATATAACGTTATAATAATTTGTATTTATATTTGTAACTCTGAAATTACCTATAATTGGGATCTGTTTTGGTGGTAAATATCAAATTATACCTACTTGTCTTGTAGTTGACTGTTTTTAAACTGTTTTTAGGAAATATAAAAGTGGTTACGAAAATGGAAACTTACTTGGAATCGCAATACGTTTATTCAATACAAATGAAACATATAAAAATATTTTTATAACGTTATTAAAATAACGTTACAAAATAACTTTTTATGAACCTTTTTATGTTATTATAACGTTATATAACGTTATAAAAATATCGTTACGTTATTGTATTATAAATTGTAGTTGAATCGTTATTATAACGTTATCGGGTATCGTTACGTTACGTTATCCGTCCCTGGTTTAAATTCATTTAATTTTGAGCTCTGCAGCTCTTATGTACCAGCCCACTGCGTAGTTATTTGTTTCGGAAGTATTGTGTAATATGGAGTATTGAGCTATACATAAACATGGGACATAATATTATTTTGAAGAGATGGCGAAATGTGAAGTAAGACGAATTAACAGCTTTAATTCTGATTTTAATTTTTTGTTGTTGAATCAAATTCCCCGATTTATCATATTAGCCAGATATTTGAAGGTACAAACACTCAAGATACTGTCTGTCCGAGAACATTTTTCTCAAAACTGAATTTTCAAATAAATATTGCAGTATAGGTAGGGTACATAGCAAAAATATCGTTAAGCAATAAATGCTCCTGCAGTAGTTCGGTCTGTTTTAAAATGTCAGTATGTTTCATTATGTAAACATATTTCAATTTTTAGTTATTCTCATAAAAACATTTTTTTGAAAATCCATACAATTCAGCCAATTATAATAGTAAACCCTTCCGCATTTCTTGAAAGGGTTAGTATTGTGATACAATCACTAAACCATATACCCTTTCTACTAATATTTTTATATACATTTCCCACGAAAACTGCAAATTTACACGTAATTACAAAAGAATTATATTTTAACCTACTTCCTTAAAATTGTAACACAATTTGAAAAGCATTTTAAATATTGAAAAAAGGGTTATATAGGGTTATTTTTATTTATAGGGTCGAGTAATTTTTAAAATATGGGTTTGACATTCATGAATTAACATTCTCACCCTGTTCTGATCCGTAAGAAAACCCTTATAGCACCTTTTTACCTGCAAAATTGAAATGAGCGTTACTGGTATGTGGGTAGTATTCCTTTAAAAAGTAGGTAGAAAATATGTACATACATAATAATAATTAATAATTAAATTATAACATATACCTACGAGTAGCAATTTTAAATAAGGTTAGACAGAGAAAATACATATGTAAGTTATAGATATAAATTACATTCCTAATTTAAAATAATTGAGGAATATTGAAAAAGAGACTTGAAATGTAGACATTAATCTAGAAAATGGTCATCTATTCGATTCCGCAGAATAATATATTTGTTTATTTACTTTAAAAGTATTTATTTGCATATGTTGTACACCTTATTATTTTGTTATTCATAATATATATATTTTTTTGCTTATTGTTGATATTTTATGTATATATATTTATTTTATTTTATTTTTTCTACATGTGTAGATTCTATTGTGTATACTTAATGTAGGGACACTTTTGGGACTTTAAAGTCTGTTGTATCCCCTATTTCTCAATAAATTAAATTAAATTAAATTAAATATAAGTAAAACTAAAGTGAAAATCACCCAAGATAAAAATTTAGACAAAGCGGTCCAAGAACGCAGCACGCAAGTAGAAGAACTACAGCACTGTTAAATAGTATATTGTGGAAGTATATCGAAGGAAAAATAAGACAAAATCTGTAACACCATTTTTCAGCACAAAGCCACACAGTATATGAAGTTTGATAAAAAAAAAAAAAAAAACGTGGACTATAATTTTCGTCATATAATATCAAAATTATCAATTAATTTGAGATTTTTCGACTCGAAAAAATCATTTTCTTTTTACACAAATTCATTATTTATGTATAACAGACCCGACAAGAGGCTGGGGGGTAGCCGGGGTAAATTCCCGGGACCTACGGGTGTTTGGGGTCCCGGAGTCATGGGCAGAACCCTAGGAACGGCTTGGCATTGGGGCAAGTTCCAGGGGCGCGTGGGCGTCACTCACTTGTATTTTGGAAGTGAGGACCTTTTTTTTTGCTCATCACTTGTATTTTTGGAAGTGAGGACCTTTTTTGTGCTCATCACTTGTTTTTTGTACGTGAGGACCTTTTTTTTTAGGTCATCAGTTTTATTTTCACCTGTATTATAATAAAAATTTCCGAATATAGAATTGATCATTACCCGGGGCCCGCAAAGAAAGTTTCTCCCCGGGGCCCCAGAAGTCTCTCGGCGGCCCTGTGTCTAAACTGACTTATCCTACACATTTTTATTTTTCTTTCTGTGGCATAAGAAATAAGATAAAAATAACAAAAATAAGAAATTCATTAATAAATAACAAAACTATCTGCAGGATCAAATAAAAAATCTGTAACTCAAAAAATGTAATTAAAAATATTAAAATAATTAGCCAAAAAGATGCCCACGATTCACAAGTGACTGCGAAATTCCGTTCGATTAAAATATAATTATCCATGTGCAGAGCTGGCGATATTTCTTTGGCGCCTAGGACAAGACCAGCAAAAATGCGACCTTTTATTAGAATGGGTCCTTCCCTGTGTTCTGGCGACCCTCACAACTGGCGTCCTGGGCCTGTAGTCCTGTCGCCATTACCGTTCGCCGGTTCTTACCGTATGAGAGACGAACCTGCGAAAATTTGCCAAAATAAATTAAATACAAAATTATTTGACAGTTAAATTATCACCGTCAAAATTCTGTCCTTCTGCGGCTACTTATCGCTGCCAGCAATATTATCCATTTAACACATTTTGTAGGCACTTTTTGGAATCGCTTTTAGATGAGTTTATGGTATTTTTTATCTCTTCAATCCTTTAAAAACGACATCACCAGAAACTACCTTTTTGCCGGAAATGCCGAAAATATAAGGGAAGTGTGAGTTTTTGCGTTGCAATCACTGACGTATGTAAACGATAAAAAAATATTTCCTGGCCCCCCCAAATTTTACTCAAAATTGTTTTGCCCCCCCCATATTTTAAGAGCTAGCGCCGCCACTGGAAAGATGTAAGGAAAGATAACACATGTAAGAGAAATACTGTGACTTCAAAAATACATCCCACGAAAATTGTAAATAAATATGTATTTATCGAAAAGAAAAAAGAATTTTGAGGGATATCGAATGAAAGTTTTTGATTCATGGATTAACAATCACATTCAAACAAATAGAAGGGAATAATAATCAACTCATTTAGGTCGCGGTCAAATGATAAGCAGTGCAATTTTCAATTATCCCGGAGGGCTCCTTGAAATTTTTTTAACCAGAAAATAGAGAAGAGTGTATATTTGAAATTTTTAAATATATTTTTATCCTAAATAAACTCAAGTTTTTTTTTTTCATTAACGCTTCAGGGGGCACAAAAAAATAATGTTGCGGGTCATATGCGGCCCGCGAGCCGACAGCCCCGTCTTACTGATAATATCATAAGTGCACCTCCTCACCATGAGTCCTGTATACGCCACTGGTTTCAACATTCATGATCCATTTTTCCAATCATCCTAGCTACAGAGAAACAGGCAGTTTCTTCCTTATTGACGTAATCGGTTCAGAACCCCAAGATATAAATGTTTATTTACTGTTTCACCTGTAGGTACCCATCCACGGTTAATAATCTCTTGAGAATCAAAGAATGTGACACACATTAGACTAGATTTTTGAGAACTTGAACAACTTGGTTGTTTTCAATTGCAATGACTGACATTTTATTTCCACGCCACACCATAATCCAACTTTCACACCTGTGATGATGTTATCTACAATATATCGATCCTTGAGTTATTTATAATTATATTAATATTAATTATTAAATAATAATAAAAATTATAAATTAAAATAAACAACACAGTTTTCCAATATGTAAATCAATTCGTACATCAATCGCCTAAAAAAATCTAAATTCAGAGTTCATTAAAATACGTGCTTCTTTTTTACTATCAATAACATAATTGGAAGCATGAAAATAGAGCGGTTTTAATTGCATAAATTAAACGCTTCATATCTATTACGATTTTTTTTTTATATTTACAATTACAATATGATCATTTTATAATGTTAATTAATAATTAATGAATGTACTAACAACTGTTTAAATATTGAGTACAAATAAATATTGCCGTTGTTTTTCAAATTCTTTAAAATAATACTGTCAGGATTTTGTGGTGTATATTTTCAATTTTATTTTCAAACGATGTCAGTCAAACATATTTGTTATCACATCAAAATAATCAATACTTGAAAATAATTTTTAATTTGTTAATGTATATATTTTCATTTAATACCCTAGTTGAAATAAAAAAAAACAGCAAAAAAATTTTCAGCAACAAAAAAATCGATATTTTTTGTAATACAAATTGCTAAAAAATTTAGTATTTAATAATAAGATAAAACAGATAAATTGGACAGAAGTGGAGTTAATGAATTAGATTGATTTTCTCGCAATTCTTCGTATATAGGACAAATAGGAAATCATTTAACACTAGGATTTCCGAAAGTATTTTTAAAAATTAATACCGATTCTACCTTTGCTGTATATCTCATCAATGAAAATCATACAGCTACCTTCAAACCAGTAATTCTAGATTTTAGCAGAAAATACCTTAAGCTAATCTATTAGAAGTCCACGAGATTAATAAATATAAGATTAACTATGGTTCTCCTTCGGGCAGGACAGTTTTTTTTTTCAACAATCTTGCTCTGCTTAACTTATATCGTGGGTTTACTGCGAAAAATGACCAAGTTCAAATTTTACAATTTTGGGATTTTTTAACCAAGTCAGTGCAAATTATCACATCCATAATAGGAAAAATTTAGACCCTTAAAAATTTCTAAATAATAATATACCTACAGAATTAACAAATTTATATAAATGACTCTTGCATTTTTAAACAAAAAAGCAAATTTGGTAAATGCTATGTAAAACTGGCGTGATACCTCCAGAATATCATGGATGGTACAATTCACTTTCTGTCGATAAACTGTATAGGAACGCTATTTCCGAACCAGCATTCAGAAACTGAATAAGAAAATGAGGTGGAGTAGTTTAATTTTTTTTTTTTTTTTACTGAAGTGATTAATACATATTTTGCATTTCGCTATTCTTTTTAACTTTTGACTAAGTGGTTGAACATTACTAATGCCCGGTTTCACAATCGACTGTTAACGGTCACTGTCAAACTTAGCTTCCAGTTAGTGAAAATTATTGTATTACAATTTTCAGTTAACAGTCATTTTAAAGTGCAGCCTGTATTTCGTTTTGAGATGACATACATATATACACAAAGGATTGACAAAACTGCAAACATAATTTAATAAAAAATATACAATATAATATATAATTTGTGATATATTATTTTTTAAAGATGATACGTGATAATTAAATATTGTTCTCATATGACACTGCAAATTAATCGTATTTGTAAAGTTTAAATATAATCGTATGTAAAATGTTTGTTGAAACGAGTTAGTGGTAGTGCTATGTGGATGTACGGCGTATGTTGATTAAACGAGTGTGGTGTATGATTTGAATTCTTTTGGTATTTAACCATTTATCCGTGTCAACATCTTTTGGGGAGAATTTTAAGCACATTTAGTTACCAGTGAACATAAAACCGTGGTACTACTCTCACTAATTCGTACGTTCACTATTCGCTCGCCATTTACACAAATGTCGACAATCACGCTCATTACTTTCATACATACACTTTCATTATGGTTCGGCATTCTTTGGCGAAGAACAAAATCACTCTCGTCCCCATCCACCATGCTCTCCTGGTTTGGTCCTGTGTGACTTTTTTTATTTTCTAATTAGCAAGTCTTACCCGAAGGAGACGCAGGGGAAGACTGTAAATGAGATGGGATGATGATATCAAGCGACATGCTGGATTTGCATGGTATAGATTGGCCCACAACAGAGAAGAGTGGAAAAAATGGGGGAGGCCTATGTTCAAAATTGGATAAATGAAGGCTCATGAAAAAAAAAAGAAGTAGGTAATATACAGTATAATTCTACCCCTATTCTGAGCAAAATATGTTAACTATAATGGCGGTGTAAAAATTCAAAGTCAAAATGTACCCTCTGTTCAGAATAGGAGTGTTAGACAATTTGCGAAAACCTCGTAACTAGGAATAACGATTGGTACCCGGGTACCCGCTACCCGATCTGTTTTGATTGTTCCCGGTTCTGTTTTTGATTACCTGCTACCCGTCTTCTATCCAATACCCGTTAACTATTACCGGGTAGCGGACAATTAACAGGGTAATTGTGAGGTATTTTGAGTATTTCTGTATATCTATTCTCATAATTGAAAAAATTAAGAAATGGAAGCGGGCCGCAGTAGCTCTTTGGCCCTCTTTCATCTTTAATTACCGGGTAGCGAGTACTTAACGGGTAACGGGTAGGAATTTTTTAATTCTCGTCATTCCTACTTGTAACATGTAACGTAAGGCACGTAAAATCAAAGAAAAGTGAAAATATCATATTATTTTCACGTACGAAATAAATATAATTGGTTTGCTCTGAGATTTAATTTTGACATATGTCAGTTTTTTTTTTTTTTTTGTATTTATTAAGTGATAACAACTTGTGGGTATATATTAAAAGTCTTTAATGTCGATAACTTTTGAAATAAAAATCACGTGCCTTCATCTAGAGTCGTACAAGCGTACCACTGCAGCAGCTATACAGTTCTCCAGTAGGTCAGATAAATATTGTAAGCACGATGTTGTAAAAATATCTATTTGATTAGCTGAATTATTCCGGTTCACACCAATGTGCATTATATACTAAAAAAAAAATTCAGAATTTTTGATTAACCCCTCTGGCGTACAGAGTAGAAGAAAAAAATGTCTTTATGTTTTTGGAAAAATTCGTCTTAAAACACTATTAATCTGAACATCAAGAGGTTTAATTTGAAAACCTACTCAATTATTTTAAAGAATATTTATTTATTCGTTAATATTCGTTAATTATATTTTTCGGGCAATATATTTTTTTGAAGTTTTTTTCTTATATGGGTATCAAATAACTGATTACGCATGCAAAATTTTATCTCGCTAGGACTAGCTGTTTCGCCACAATTTCTATCGTACAGACAGACAGACACATGAGTGACGGTATAAGGGTTTTTTAGTCATACCTACAAAACCCTAAAACTAGTTTTTCTGAGAATAATTTGCGTTACAAGTTTGTCACCAAAAAATGAAATAACCAATTAGTTCCGATATGGTTTAAAGCCAACATTTTAGTACTTCTGCTAAATCAGTCCGTGACGTGAACGTATGGAGCTGCCACAGGTTCCAAACAACAAGTGTCAACTGTGTGAAGTTAATGTGAATGCAACCAGTCCAACTAACCACCGTACAACTGGTTGAACAAAGATGAATCTATGCCGACTGGATCAGAGCGAGAGAAAGAAAGGAAGAATGCGGACCATTTGGTTTGCACATGTTCATCTCTCGGGAAGAAGAATACTCGTTAAATTTTTATTTTCTTTGCCTAGTCGATGCTGAGTTTTTAGTTTAGGAAGTTCATTTAGTAGAACAAACATTATGGTAATGATGATGGTGCAGCGTTGACAGAAATATTATATTGAGTTTCGAGATTGTTTTATGAATGGGGATGAAAAACTTTATGATTAATATTTAAATATGAAATTGGTTTCTAAATATCTTTCTAAAATAAGCGAAGAACCTGTCTGTTATAATACATATATAACTCAGAAAAAATGTATTTCAAATTACTATTTGTATTCGTATTTGTATCAGGTCCGGACACACCCAGAAACGAAAAACATAACTAAATAACTAAGCAAGTGCATATAATAATCACTTTAATTTAATATTATCAAAATCAAATTATTAGTCAAAGGCTTACTGCCAAAAGTGACCAAGTCATATACCGACAAAGTTGAGAAAATCGCATTAGATCTCTATGTATTTGTCAACAATATAAAAATAATGTCAAAGTAATTTTGTAGGATTTAAACAGTATTCTTTATTAGTTTCGTTAAAGAATGTAAAATATAAAAAGCAAATATGCCATTTGTTGTTGTTTTTTAACCAAAAAAATAGTACTTGGTTATTTTTTGTTGTCAAATAATACATGTTAAACTACTTGGTCAAAAGTTAAAAACACTAGTAAAATAACTAAGCACATTTTACTCTAAATTCTGGTCATTATTTACTATTATTGTTATTAGTTTTATTTATTTACTTTTTTTTGCTCTTTTATATAATTTTTTTTTAATTTTCCCTAATGCATAAATGCACGTATGATTGTAATTTGCTATATTCTAATTGCTTAAAATTGTACATGTAAGGTAATTAAGTCATGAAAAATGTTAACTTTTCGATACTAAATTATGAATATTAATTATTAATTACATCTGTAAAATAAATTATTCATTTAAATAAAGTATAATAATAATAATAAACACAATTTATTATTATTATTTTACTTATTTTACATCGGCCTGTTTCTGCAACGAGGCTAATCGCCGATGCCAGGAGGTGAGTTCCTACACCTGGATAAGGGGTGAATGATTGTGAAAATGGGAGTAATGTAAACATATTATTCTCTCCCGAATAATATCACCAACGGAGAATCGAACCAGCAACGTCACAATTCAGACTGTTTTCACCAGTTCGAACTGCACGATTTAACGAACTCGGCCACTCCGTTGGCTAATAAACAATAATGTTATGCAAAGTATTTATAAATCAATTCAGTAACTCACATTAACGATAATTATAATTAACAAGTTTTGAGGAAATAATTATCATAAAAAAAAACAAAAAGGTACTACTCCACCCAGAGGCGGATCGAAGTAACGGGCGATCGGGCATCGCCCGAGGGGCCGATGGCTTTTTGGGCTGTCCACTCAAAATACCTTTGATCAATTCCAAGATATTATTTTAGAAATCACTTACATTTTTTCATTATTTTAGAGACTGTATTTTTTTCGATATTTATATTAAAAATATAAATTAAATAAGTTTGATTAAATATACTTTGGTCTTTTTTTATTCCCGGGGACTCGGGCCTCTTAAAACATGCCTTAGAAATGGTCAACAAGTCCCGTGAGCTTGGGCCGAATCATCCAAATCGCCCGGGCCGATTCGATACCTCGATCCGCCCCTGACTCCACCTCATTTTCTGTTAAGTCGTAGTTCGGGAATAGTGTTCCTCTACACCAGCGGTCGGCATCTTTTTGTCAATAAGGGCGCAATATAAATTCAAATGTTATTGAGGGCGCATAAAAACGTAAAATATACGTAACACTCGTGGTTCGCAAGGTCGTCTAATCTAGCGCTGATCGCTCAAGTCGAATTACCAATAGATGCGATGTGGATATTGAGCTCAGTATGTATGTGTCTGGATAGCGAGGGCGCATAAAAATCTCACCGAGGGCGCCGTGTTGCCGACCCCTGCTCTACAGTTTATCAAAGTAAATTTTACCATCCATGGAGGTATCGGGTCGGTTTTACATAATTTTACATACATTTTTTTTTCAGAATTAAGCAATAGTCCTTTATATAAATTTGTTAATTCTGTAAGGGTATTATTATTTAAAGGTCTACCTGTTACATTTTTAAAGGTCTAAAATTTTTCTGTTATATATGCGAAAATTTGCATTGACTTGGTCAAAAAAATCCAAAATCTTAAATATGTCTTTGGTCGCAGTCGGCCCACGATATAAAAACAATAATAAATCTTTATTATCCTTACTCGGAAATTCAGACCATTTTTCTGTGTGCGCGCCTGATTCCGATCCTGATCCTGATCAAATATATAAAAGAATTATTAAACATACTCCTTTTATAGTAACCGATAGTTGTGAGTTTTTATGAAACTTCTGAGAAAGTTTTTAATGAAAAAGTTGGAAAGTTTCAGTGAAGGTAAAAAGCAATATGAATACGAATTTCAGTCAATTATCACGGAACCACAGCAATTTATCCACTGTAATCGTCTTTCTTATATTGTCCTGTGTGATACGATTTGCGACTTCTTTCATAATTCAGAAACGTTCATATTTCGGAAACATACCTAAGTATGAGGCGAACTATAGTTTGCATCTTAGTATTTCTTGCCACCTTTGTTTTGATCGAGTTCAAAGTAAGATGAATTAGCAGCTTGAATTCATGTTTTGATTTTCTGCCCAGTTTTAATGAATTGCACTGTTCACCGCAAATAATGCAAAAAGTCAGTTACGGGTATCTCGGTTAATCAGGCGTTAACGCCATTCCAGTGGCGACTGAAATTGCAGCCCCTCCAAAATTAAATGAATGTATTAAAAACGAATATTTTTCTTTAAACTTGTTTAATTTTTAACTAAAATCTACTGCAATGGATTTTATCTTCTAGTTGCAATCAGAGCCGGTGCTAGCTCTATTGGCGCCCGGGGCAAAGCTAGCCAAAATGCGCCCTTTTATTAGAATGTGCAGTGGCGTACCGAAGAGTGAAGTTGAAAACAGGTGCCATCCCCCCTCCCGCCCTTCGAAGTTGTTCGAAGACAGCTACATAAATTTGTAAAATTTTATTGCACAGGTATTTTCAGTAAATTTTCCGGTTTTATTATAAATTTAACAATATAAACGTAGAAACGCTTGAAATTTATTTTATTTATGAGCTTGTTATGGCGCCCCTAACACCGGTGCGCCTTGGGCCTGTGTCCATCTCGCCCCTACCTTTCACCGGTGCTGGTGCATTGAAACCATACCCGTCGAGAAGGGGTGGAGAGGAGGTAGAATTCCTGGGCCCGTGGTTCTTAGAGCTGAGTCCCAAATAGCTCTTTTATTAATTTTATGGACCTATTGTGCCTGCGGGCGGCGCATCTCGAATCTGTTAGTGTAAAATATATTAAGCGACAATAAAAAATAGGATAAAGCTGCATTCAGAGCTCTGTAAATCAACACGTTGTACGCTATGGATAAATTTAAAACGAGGTCATTTGGTATGATCGGACATGCTCGTGCTTTGTCGTTGCTATACTACTGTTGAGCGATATAGTACGAGCTTGTCCGATCATACCAATTGCACTCGTTTAAAAACTATCCATAACGCACAGCGTGTTAATTTACTGAGCTCTGAATGCAGCTTAACGCGTGATTCAGCTATTGAATGGATTAAAAATACAAAAATGACGGGATGAAAAAATATTTAGCGGACCGGTACCAGTACTGGGACCGGCGATTAGTGGGACACTGATCTAAACCATGCCATCATGTTAAAAGTAGTCGACATATACAGTATATTTACAATCGTCTTAAAAGATTAGGCAATTTCAAGCCTCTAGCAAATTTATTGGCGAACATTTAAAATTAGAAATTAATTTGAGAAATGATGTTTATAGCAAAAAAACCCAATAAACATTACATAAAGATCCGCACAGTAACAAATTTTCTTCAGAACCATATTTTGCAATAGCAAAACTCATTCGTCAAAAACATGGTATCAGTTACGACGAGTTGGGATTTCGGATTTTATAAGTCTTAGCGATTAATGTGTACAATTAAAACAGTCATGGATACTGTAAAGTTGTGTGATGCAGTTAGCAGAAGATGTGGTAATGCCTTCCAGTGAAATATTATATGCAAAGGTATTTAAGTTATTAGATAGAAGGTGGAGAGATTTACTAAATGATGGGCAATGCAAAAATATTTACAACACTTCTTATTTTTAAGCATTTAACAATAACAATCTTCTATATAAATATAATTGGAGGCTGCATCTGATATTTTAGTTTTCGTCCTCATACTATGTTTCTACACGTTACAAATTGTAGTAAGAAATTCAAGCAAAATGGATATATTTTCTTGTAATTTGGTAAAGTGACGAAACAAAACTGAGATTCGAAAATAGGATCTATAAATAGGTAAGAAATCTTAATTCTAATGAAAGTATCGGGGCGCTACCTATAAACTTGAAATATATCACTTATTGTTTACGTTACGTTTACATACAGGGTGTTTTTGGGACCTGTTTAAGCATTTCAAACGTCTTTATTATAAGAAATACGAAAAATATTAAATTAGGAAAGATCGAGTATTCTACTCTGAAACTAAAAATATTAAAATGGAAAAACAATTAGTTAATTTAAAAAAATAATATTTTTTAAATGGAATTACACTGTAATTTTTATAATAAATTATTATGGCATTACGGATCTAAACCCAGTATTATAACTAGAGTCCGGCAAAAATATGCAACGGTACTTTAGTTAGGTGTTTTTCGATAAAAAGCGGCACATGTGTTATCTGTAGAAATAAAATGTGATTATATATATATTTGTAATGTGCCCTGCTGACAAATAGTGTAGCGTATAAAAATTTAATATCTTATCAAAAACTGACCAATGGCAAAAGAGGGACCGGAATTACCTATCTCGGATATAATCCCAAAATAATGAGGTGTCGTTATTAAGATAAGAATTCATTGCGGTACAAGTGTTTTATTGATTTGTTTTTTGTTGTTTTTTTTTGTTAAAATAAAGTTAAATAGCACGCCTATGGCAAAAGTACCGTTGCATATTTTTATCGGTCTCTAATTATAACAGTCATTATGACTTGATTATAAAAGTAAAACCTTAGTAATACAATTATAATGCAAATGTTTCATAGCCACATATTACATTGACATGAAATTAATGTTAAAATCAAATCTTGATACTTATTATTACTAAATAATAACTACAGATAAATAAAAATAAAAAAGTTATGAAGACTTGATTTTTAACATTTATTTCATCTCATTAAAATATATGGAAAAGGGAAAAACAATCGCAGGGCAATATTATACTGCTTTATTGGATCGATTAAACGATGAATTAATGAAAAAACGGGCCCATTTGGCGAAGAAAAACTTTCTGTCTCACCATAACAATGCACCAGCTCACTCGTCCGAAATTGCTAAGGCCAAATTGGCCGACCTGCGCTACGAACTGCTCCCTCGTCCACCCTATTCTCCAGACTTGCCTCTCTACGACTCCTTTCTATTTGAAAACATGAAAAAAAGGTCGGATAGTGCTTTCTATCAAAAAACATGCAATTCTATTTTTTAGATTTTTTTCCGTATATTTTTTGTGGCTATGAAACACCGGAATTATACCTGTTTTACTTGTGATTTATTTGTTTTTAATCAAGTCTTAATAACTTTTTAATACTGGGTATGGACTCACAGTGTCATGATGATTCATTAAAAAGTTTGTAAGCAGTAGGCTAAAAAAATATAGGGGTCCTATTTAAAAAAAATATTTTTTCGAAATAACTCGCCTATTTGATGTTCAATTGTTTTTCCAATTTAATATTCTTAGTTCCAGAATGTCTTATAAAACAGAAGTTCTCAAAAACGCATGAAAAAACAGTATATCAAAAAAACGCATGAAATACGGACACGTCAGCTAGTGTTATAAAATTAGGCTAAAATGTTAATTTAACATTTAATAATAACATTTGAATAATTTTCATATAGTACCAGGAGAATGTGTTTTTAAAAGTCTTCCTATTTTCTTTTAAAGGAACATGTTAACACAGAACACCTGTTATGTTAAACGTCAGGGGCGAGTAGACTCAACTGTGTTTCCCCGGTAAATCTTATTTTAACTACCACAAGTCACTCAGAGACACGATTGTCAGAGAACTCACTATTGCAATCATTAAGATCAAAAAGGTTCGATAGTAATTTCTAACAAAAAGTCGCATTTCTATTTTTTAGATTTCCCCCCCTATATTTCTCGTTTAATCAATTTTTCGCAACCTATATTACGAGAGGTGTTTGATAAGAGATGGCGTTCAGATCATCAGTGTCATTTTTTGTACACATACACACAAAGTTTTATGTAGATCTGTGAAATAGTATATTTTTAACAGCGTTCGGAAACGGATAAGTTAGTGTTTATTTGCTGCAATGAAAACAGGTATATACCGTGTATTGATAACGTACTACTTTTTACGTGAAAAAATCAAAAAGGAAACTGAGGCAAAACTAAAAAAGTATTATGGGAACTCTGCTCCGTCGCATGGAATGGTTAACAAGTGGTTCACTTTCATTGTGGTCGTATGAGCATGATGATGCTAAGCGGCCAGAATATATGAATGAGGTCACAATTGACGTGATGGTCAATAAAATTCATAATATCGTGTTGAACGATCGCCGAGTGAAGATACGAGAGAGAGTCAAGATGGTAAACATCTCAGACGAACGTGTGTTTCACATCCTGCATGAACATTTGCGCATGACAAAGATATCGGCAAGACGTGGCACCCCCACGTCTGCTCACAGCGGATCAAAAATCGAATCGCGTGACCATTTCGAAGCAATGTTGGACATGTACAAGGGCAATCGAAGTGAGTTTTGGAGGCGTTTCATACCGGTTGATTAACCATGACTATACATCACTACAAACCAGAAATAAAAGAACAGTCAAAACAGATTTTTTCTGACAAACGTGCTCCGAAGTAGGCAATAAGGGGTCCCTCGGTCGGAAAAGTCATGGCGACGATTTTTTGGGATTCGCAAAGCATAATCTTCATCGAATAAATGGAAAAGGGAAAAACAAACGAAGGATAATATTATAGCGCTTTATTGAAACGATTAAAGGCTGAATTAATGAAAAAAGCATTTGGCGAAGAAAAACGTTCGGTCCCACGTCCCACCATAACATTGCATCAGCTCACTCGTCCGCAATTGCTAGGGCCAAATTGACCGAACTGCGCTACGAAAAGCTCCCTCACCCACCCTATTCTTCAGATTTGCCTCCCTACGACTCCTTTCTATTTGCAAACATGAAAAAAAGGTCGGATAGTAATTTCTAACAAAAAAGTCGCATTTCTATTTTTTAGATATTATCCCCTCTATTTTTCTATTTTTCCCCGTATATTTCTTGTGGCAATCAGATCAATTCTGTAAAAAGTTACTGTGTAATAACGTTACTACAAGATAAAATATTATAAAAAGTATCATGCCTTTCATTCATGATAGTAACTGACCTTGCTCATAGTGACATATTTAGTTACTACTTTCATAGTAACTGAGTTACAGAATTGGTCTGCATGAAACACCGGAATGATATCTGTTTTGCTTTTAATTTATATGTTTTTAATCTAGTCATAATAACTTTTAAAAAATAAAGAATGGCCAACATTTACAAAACAAAAAGAAAACTGGAGAAACTTGGGGGAGGCCTTTATCCATCAATGGGACGTATATACGCTATAATTATTTATTTTAACACAGCTTTTTGTTGTATATTTTTTACAATGTTAAATATAATTTTTAGATATATAAAATTTATTAATGCCAAATATTGTTCTTGCCAAATCTCGTTAATTTTTAATGCTAATGAAAAAATAGAAATTGCGTAATATAGGATTTAAAAGTATGCCCAGCAAATGTTTATTGGTCAAATAAAAGTAAACATTATAATTTGAGATAAATTATCATGGTAATTATAATGTTTTTAAGGGATTTTCTTAAAATATTTGATTTTAGAATATCTTGTTGTTTGGGATATCATAAGCTATAAGAGATACAAGGTTGGTTCAGTTAGACAAAAATTACCTTTTTAAAAAGGAAAATTTAAAAAGACTACTATACAGGGGTGTTTACGGTCTTCTTATTTCTTTTTTAATGGATGATATTACAGGTCAAAAGAAGGCGAAAAACCTTAAAACACCTTAGTAAAAGTTTTATAATAAAAGAGATATTAAATTTTTAAGTTTTTAATTTTTGGGGTTTTTCCGCCCTAACTCTCTAAATATTTATCCAATAAAAAAAAAATCATTTAGATAAAAGATTTGGCTTCTTATTCTTAACAATATTTGTTATATAAATTTTTGCTGTTAAGTCAATAATAAGGGAGTAATTTAAATTTTTAATTTATAACCCCCAAAAATTAAAAATTTAAATTACTAATTATTATATTTTAACGTAAGTTTATTCTTTATCTTGTTTTATTTCAATAATTTATCAACCAATACCTTTTTGATATAAAAAAAAATCACTGGCTAACCCAGTTACTACACCCATGCCCTAGTAGTAACTTTTTTTAAATTTACCGATTATGTCCTATTATAATCGTACTTGGTTCGCAGCGCTATATACTCACTTCTCATTTGAAACAGACTATAGAAGTAACATGTCCGTCTGCTAAGCAGCCTTCAACAGTAGCAAGTGACAAATATTTAACGATTACATTGTACAAGCGCCCATTCTATTGCGCATGTCTAAAAATCTTACATCTTGTATTGCTATAAAAATACAGTTGGAAGCAACATTTCACTGTTATTATTTGATATAGCTTGTATATAAATAATAATACGAAGGGAACAATTATATGTAAATAGTTTGTGTTAATAATGTACATTTATTATTAATATTATTAGTAGGTATGTACCTTAATAGTAAATTCGCACTTACAAATTACATCAACTAGACAACAAAGATTCGAATCTGAAATTTAGGTAACATAAAATATACAAGCTCAGTATCGGAAAGTGAAATAAATATCCGATGTTATATAGGGGATTTGAAAAGCGTCTCTGTGCTCCATAGACAACTGTCTTACCACGAAGCTACGGCAAGTAATAATTTAATACTAAAAGAATACATTAATAAAAAAATACCCTTATTTCTGTAAAATTTCGCTTTGTTGTAATACGTTGTTATATAATATCTAAAAATATATCGTGAAATAAAAACATTTTTCGTGCAATATGGACGCATACTTGTAGAAAGTCGTTAACGGGTTCCGTTCTTGATCTTTTCCAACATAAAACATAAGAGAGAACAACAATTAAAGGCAGGAAACGTTACTAAAACAAAGTGGGCAATAAAAATAATAAGTAAATGTAAGTGCACTTAAATCTGTTGTAAAGAGCGGTAGACAAAATGGAGTAAAAACTGGAAAGTTAAAATGGTATGTGTAAAGATTGTGTAGATAGGTACCAAATTTAGATAGTAATACAAATGCATATATGTGTGTATTTTAAATATTATTAGTTCAACAAAAATTAAAAGTCAACACACATTTTCACGGAGGTACTATAATAGTTAAAACAATTATTGTCCTGAAAGTGTGAGGAACTGCTTTCATGAATTTGAAATGTATAGCAAACGTAAAATTAAAAGGAAATCATATGCGCAGGACCGTATTTACAATGGACCTTGTTTACAATGCCTCGTTAGGCGCATGAGGCAATAGCATGGGGCTCCTCTTGTCTTAAAATTATATTATTAACTTAAAATATTATTATTCTATCAGTATAACGAATCCAAATAATAAATAAGTCTATTGAATAATTAAGTAATAAACCTTAAATATGTGTGCTATATATTCATAATATTGGAGGCTATATCTGATTTTTTTTTTCGGTCTTGTATTTGATTTCTATACGTCCCAGAGGATTATAAGACAATATACGCAAAAAAACTCAATTTCTGTCTGCCTGACACAAAAAGGGCTGGACATATTTTCACGCAATTATTTGGTATGATAATACAGTAAATCCTAAATTCGAAGGCAATATGGCATCTCAAAATTTTTATTCGAAGGGGTGCTTCGGGATTAAAACTGTTTACTAAATAATTTAAAACAGCTCCTTTATTATTAACAATAAAATTTGTTTAAAATGGGAAAACAATTTTGTTCAATGCATATTTTCGACTGGATGAATATTTGGGAAGTTATGGTGGGATACCTTAAACCAAAATTTTGAAATATCTCACTTAATATTGACTTAACAGAAAAAACGTATAAATCAAAATATTTTTATAGTAAGAAAACACTTTTTTTTGTTATACTTTTTCGATTCGATAAATATTTGGGGAGTTACGAGAATACATCCTAAAATTAAAATAAAATATTATTTACTTTACATAAAAAATGTATACAGTGAACCCTCGATCTAATGGACCCCGATTTAACAGACTTCGGATTTATCGGACAAAATTTTCAGATCTCAAAAATTATTTTTTTTTCTTAACTCGTTATTTCCAATAAGGCGAAAGGACGATATAGTGTTACAGTGGTTGGAAGAAGACGAGGGTGATACTGGTTATCAAATAAAAAAAATCAGAAAATCTCTCTAATACCCTTTTCACACTAGATCTTTAAGATCGGATGTTTAAGTGAATGGATCTTTAACCGCTAATGTGAAACCGTACGGCCTCGTCTAAACACGACCGATGTTTAAGACAGAGATCTGCGTCTTAAACTTCGCCCGCATTGCCAACTTAATTCCCATTATAAAAAAATACTCCTTGAATTTGTGCTTCTCTTCTTTTATCTATGTTCAGCTGTTATCATTTTATATATCGAAGTTATGAGAAGATTATTTGCGTTATTATTTAAATAAATATAAAAAATAAACTTCTCCTAACCTCGATATACAAAATAATGACAGAATAAATTCAAACGATATGAAATTATGTTGGCAATACATACTAGCTTTACATGGAGATTTCTTCTTCAAATTAAACATCAAGTGTGAAAGCAAACCGATATTAAACATCGATGAAGTTTAAGTTCAATCGTCTTAAAGATCTAGTGTGAAAAGGGTATAACAAACTTCAGCTCCTTTACGACACTCTGTCTACTTGGATAACAAAAAACAAATTAAAAATGAACACTTCTAAATCAGTATTTACTATCTTCCAAACAAGTCGTTCACCTGGTATTCAAGAAGTAACAAGTGTGTTAAAGGAGGCTATCAAAGGATACTATCAAATTGTTGGGTCTGCACTTAAACTGCAATCTCAAATGGGATGTTCATATTTCCAACTTATGTAGGAAACTTAATAAAGCACTCTATGGAATCAGAATCATGTCCCAAAAATGCCGAAATTATATCTTAAAAACTTAATATTTTGCTAATTTTCATTCACTGCTACGATACGGTACTATGCATTGGGGCTCCTCCTCTGATTACAGTAGAGTGTTTACCATTCAGAAGCGAGCAATAAGAGTCTTGGCTAACTTACAAGGACGCGACTCTTGTCGCGACGCTTTTAAAAATCTTGGTATCCTAACTGTTCCAAGCGTTTACATTTTAGAATTACTAATTTTTACATTCAAGCATCATATTGCAATAAATACCCAAAGTCAACGTCAAAGGAACAAAGCTCTTATAAAACAAGACAAACATAGACTTACACTGTACGAGAAAAGCTCAAAATATAATGCAATTAAAACGTTCAATGCCCTGCCCGATGACATCAAAAAAATTAATAACGTCACCTCGTTCAAAAGAACAATAAAAAATCTTCTACTTCATTTAAACAAAAATACTTGTAAATAGCTTGTAAATATTTTGAAAAATAAATTTATTATTATTATTATTATTATTATTATAAGACATTGTACTTTCATTCGTCATTTGTAATGTTTTACTTGTAATTATCTATTATTATCAATTTTATAATTCTGTAATTTTGTAACATTGACTATGCAAGCTCATTATTAATGTACTTGTTCAAAAATAATAATAATAATAATAATAATGTCGGAAAGTGAGATAGCTGAAGAAGTTATGAGTCAAAATATAACGGACGACAGGAGCGATGAAGAAGAAGAGCCAGCAATTAAAAAAAATAAACTGAGCCAAGTAAGGAGTCATCTTGACGATTTAATCTCGTTTATTGACTCATCGACAGACCCAGACGTGCAGCCATATTACTCTCATTTTCGCAAATTTAGGGAAATTATTGTTACTAAACAACAATCTTGGAAAATGTAATTAAAATTGGACGCATTCTTCAAGCGAATTAAACAAAAATTTCCTCAACCTAGCACGTCGTCTGCAAATCTTCCGTTATCAGATTCCGAATAAATTTTTTATTGAATTATTCATGTTATGTATAGTTAATATTGTACAGATAAATTCTTATGTTATACTTTGTTCATAAATAAATATTACTTTGTTATTGTTCTAACTCATTGTATAGCAAAAATATCGCGAAATTCGCTATAAAAAAATATATGGTTTGTAATTTAATTTATGTACTTTTAATTTAATACATATAGACACCATTTTCGAATATTCGGATTTAACGGACAATCGCATTTAACGGACACCCCTTCCCCCGAGTAGTCCGTTAGATCAAGGGTTCATTGTATGAGAAAATATGTATAAAATGAAGAAATATTTCTTTTTTGTTCAATGCAGTTTTTAATAATAAAATTATTTAGGGGGCTAACGGGAGTGTTACTTATAAAGTTGAAATGTCATTTATCATTTATTTAACAGCAAAAATAAATATAAGAAAAGTTTTTAAAAATTCTCCGTTTGATACATTTTTTAATAAGATATTTTTGGGGAGCTATGGGGAGCGCTACCTACCAACTTCTTATTAACTTAACAGCAAAACTGTATATAAGAACATTTGTTTGGAATGAGGAATCGGTTCTTTTATGTTCAAGACTGTTTTCCTAAGATTAATATTTGGAGGGTTCTGGGTATTTGGAAGGCTGTGAGTGTTACCTATCAACGAAGTACTTCACTTATTATTTACTTAGCATTAAAGTTTATCAACTTAACAAAATAAATGAATTTTTTTGTCCAACCATTCTTTTAAATTACTTTATTAACTAGGACAGAGGGCCTCAGAAAACATTTGATGAAACGTCAATAACGAAGAAACGGCCTGATAGCTCAAAAACTGTGAAAAATGTCTCGCTTTATTAAAATCAATGTTTCGAAGGCACTGCCAAAGTACCTATATATAAGTATTGGATGGTACTATAGTTTAGTAGATAGTATTGGAGTTTCGTTTCGAAGAGAAGACCGAGTGCAAAATGCGCATTAGTAGCTCGATTTCCTGATATATCAGATTCACTTGATTTATATGGGGCCTGGTATTTGAAAGAATAAACGTTCCTAATTAGTTACTGTTATTGTTAACATATTTGTTATTTAGCATAATCTGTTTACTTCAGCTAACAGAAGTTGTGAAAAAGAATTTGTGATATTTCTGTATAGACAGAAGATCACATCTGATAAATTAAAAAGATAATCTTCCACCTACAACATAAAAAAATCGCCATAAAAATTCTTCAAAAATCCATTGATATAAATAAAAATTTTATTCAATTATTTTTTAAAAGTAAAAATGTCTTGTCACATATAATGTAACCGTATGAGCGAAGGAACATAGCACTCGTAGTAAAGTAATAATTTACATCAAATTTACAGCCATAAAATGTTCAGAGATCGACCACGTAGGTACGTAGCTCTCACAATAATTTGTCACTTCACTGCTGTACTTCTCTCCTTGTCTTACCATCACAGATTTGTCAGTATCTTATATGCCTGTCTTTATCGTACTTATTACTCAGGTAGGAAGATGGTCTTGGATATAAATTCTAGCTAGCATTGATTGTGATTTGATAAAATATAAGAAATGGTGCTTTAGATGACAGATAGTCGTGTTAGGTAACTTTTTTTTGTTGTTTAGGTGTTGTTATGACTGAGAAAGAAATTGTGATTAAATTATGTTGGATTGTGTTAATTCCTTAAATACTTTGTTTTTTTATTGGGCATAGTTTTAGAGGTCCATTAATTTATAACGATTAAAAGATAATGTATCAATATATTTTAAAAGTTTTTTTTTTAGTCTTAACAGGCAGGCAAAGAAGTATTTAATTATATGTTTGCTAGAATTTATATAGAATAAGTACATGGATTAAGCTAATTAGGTTAACCTATTTTTTACTGATTTGGTGATCAACGACAAAGATAATAACTAAACGACGTGGGGCATACTTTCAGGCAGAAAAACCAAAATTTCTTAATACTTACCTGTATTCTTTTACTACTATATTAGCTAGCTTGCCCGTTGTCTCTCCCAACCGTCATATCTTCCTCTGCCTGTCCACTTCTCGTGCCAATCAACGCCCTGTTTACAGAGCGCTTGCTGATTTTTAATTTGTTTATAAAAATTATGATGTTTTAAGGCATAAAAATAAGACTTTAGCCTGCACAAACAAGTTCTGAACAAGTCGGTACAAAAAAAAAATTACGTAGGATAAATAGGTACAGAGTTCTTAGCATTTATGTTTTCGGGAATTTATTCCCATATATATTTTAACGTTTTCGCTTGATTATAATTATTTAAAAATGTTCAGGAACCCTGAGTGTTATAACATGTTTATTGTAAACGATGTCATGAACACGCTGGTGTATTTTTTTAAATCAGTGGACTCCTTCTATAGTTTTGAGATAACATACATACATAAATACATACGTACAAACGTATAAACTTATATATTGGTATAGATTGCGATATAATTTGTTGTAGCGGCCGATGGTTTTCATGAATTAGTGAATGAAAATCCGTTGCACACAAGAGAAATTCGCGGAACAGCTAGGCTTGATCGAGGAACAGTTCCGAGGTGAGTACATGAGATGGAAAAAATTCAGAACTTCAGAAGTACCACATGACCTCTCCGAATAGATTATTGTCATTTGGCGCAACCCACGTAAGTCGTTGCTTGCCAGACAACTTAAGAAGAATGTTTCTTGAAAAATTGTCACCGACGACGAAAAATTGATTGATGCAACATTCTTAAACGCACACAGTCATGAGTAGACCCTAGCCAGACATCATCGGTAACACCGAACAACCATGCAAAAAAATTCTTCTATGCATCTGGTGGGATATGATATAGTCGCCAACTGAATCATTTGGCAAACAAAATAGAACAGAAAAAATCATTAGTCGAGGAAGCCAGAAAGTTATTTTGCTGTTGCTACTCAGCAAACGGTCTTTAATTTGGATTCGGAAGTTCTCCGTTAAGTAGCGTATTTTGCTTACTCGGTTTATCATTTATTTAGGGCGATGCAGAATTCTTTCGCTGGATGGTGTTTTCGAGATATGGCTAAGATACGAAAATGGGTGGACGATTTAACTGCTTCCAAACCGATACCTTTTCCAAGCAGGAATTCGAAATTTACCCGAAAGACAGCAGAGGATCAGAAATCGCAGACAAATATTTTAATGATTAAATTGTATATTATATATTATGAAAAAAGGTGAAAACTTGCGGGAAAAATGGTAAAACCTTCGTACACACTAATAGATACTGAACTTATTTGAAGAATATCGACTGATCCGTGTGCATAAATTAATAAAATGAAGACAATCCGATAGACAGACAAACGAAATTATTTAACGGCTTTCAATGTTTAATTTGCTACCAAGGTTGTTATGCTAGAAAAAACTTACAACTACCGATAATTTTGACCATTACGTAACTTTACAGGTAATATGTGAAAGTGATAGCCAACACGTAATTTGTGTAATGTACTTTTGCAAAATCTCTTTCTCTTCTTGGGCTCTGTCAGATTGACTTTTGGTTCAACTCACACAAATCTTCCATCTTGAACTGTTAAGTATCAGGTCTTTCTTGGCATATTGTACGCCAATACTTGCTGGATATTTTGTCAGATGTTCTCTCCATTTCTTACAGGGTCTTCTCATTGGTTGATAGATGGTCATTCTTTATTAAAAGTTCTTCACTACCATTCTGTTCTATTTCTTTATCGTCCACTGTCATTATCCGCGTATCATATTTGCATAAACTATAAGGCTGTGAAGTAAAGCTTTTTTTCTGTTGTTTTAGATTTAAAAGGTGATTTAAGCATGCTGAATCCTAATAAAAAATCTTTCCGTGTCATGTCAAAATACAAATTTTACAAATAGCAAAATTATTATTATTTTTTTTAAAATTAAAATCTCAAAGAAGATATAGAGTAGGTATAGAAACGATGTACAAATTTTACCATCATAAGTTCAGAAATAGTTAGGAATGCTGTAAAATGAAATACAAATCGACTAAAAGAAAAAATGCTCTCAGTAAGAAACGTGCAAGTCTAATTTGAAATTGTAATATTTTTAATTATTATTTTTTATTATTATTATTATTAAAGGGGGGGGGGTTGGTGTCTTGCCAGTACCGTCCGTATTATTATTATTATGCTCCGGGCTACAGAGAGCTCACGAAGCAGGATGCGAAAGTGTTCAAATCGAAATGGAGGGCACTATGAACACTTAAATAAAAACATATCAGTTTCAAGCAGTGCTGCCAGAAATCGATTTTGATAAAACCAAGCCTGGTTTAAAAAAAACGGTCCCGGGTTTACGGGTTTGCCGGATATCTGACCCTAGAATCCGGAACCGGAATTCGGATTCGAGTATCCGGAACCGAATTAAAACATAAGTGATAAGCAAAAAAGAAAGTGGTCTAAATCCAAGTGACGAGCAAAAAAAAAAAAACGGGTCTAATTCCACCTGAAAAAAAAAGATCTAAATCAAAATGATAAACAAAAAAAAAACGTTTATCAGAAAAACCAGTTAGAGAATATGAATTTTTCGTAAACTTTAAAAGATATTAAAAAAATGGTTTAAGTAACAGTTGTTTCTTTTTCTATTGAACGTGTCAGTGATTTGTTAAGAGCTCCTACATTTTTGTTAGAAATATCTATGTATTCACAAAATTAAATTATTTATATAATATGTTTATCTTTCATATTCAACATAAATTGGAAATACTGAGTAAGAAATCATAAAATAGCTACATTAACGTCTGTATTCTGTAATTTATTTTTATTGTTCAACTGACAATAAGGGTTAATATTGTCTGCCATTGATCAGGTGATTAATAAACAGCTGATCAAGTACAAACAAACCATTAACCAGATCTAAACAAGTTAATTGACACAAGCATAGTACAAATGGTCCTGTGGTTTTAGTAAAGGCTTTCCAATCACAGAGTTGGTGGTTCGACACCTGCCAGATCCTATATAATTTTATTATTATTATTATTATTTTTTTTTAGTATCTTAATCTTCTGGGCAATTAAAAATAATAATAAAACAGTTTTGCAAATACATTATTTTTCATTATTATTTGTTATTATTATATAAAGATTTCTTACTGTAACTTTGTAAACTCCTAATCCTTTGTTTCGATAACCATTAATCCTATTTCCACCCGTGGTTCTCATGTATGTCTTATGAAAGTCCTCTTGATGAACCGTAAGAGGTGAAGTGTGTGTCCCCGTCTTACACGTTATTTTACATTTACTGATATCTATTTATTGTACTTATTTATTTATTTTTATTTATTTTTATTTTATTTATTATTTATTTTTTAACTTCTGAAAGACTTTAAATTAAATATTTTAAATATTTTAAATCATTGACAAATATTTTCATAATTTTCCTATTTTTTATATATTTTTTTAACACTTTTTTTAAAATTTGATCTATATTTATTTTAATTTTTCTTGACAGCCCTAATAGCTTATAAAAAACCAAATATAATAATACACTGACAAAATGCAGTCGAATGCCGAATTGAAACTAGAAGACTTACAACAACGTCTCAACAATAAGGGTGTCTTTACAAAAAACCTGAGGAAATCGTACCTAACCATTCTCCTGCAACAAATGGACAAAGGAAATATAAAATTTCACAACCGTGAACTCTCTGATGAAATTATTTCCCTACAAGAAAAAAATGACGTACTACATGAAGAAATCGGCATACTACAGCAAGAAATCAAAAACAAAGATATGGCCATTAAGCGTCTGAAACGGAGTTCCGAAAGCTATCAGACACTAGCTGTAGATGCGGATGAAGCCGCAAATAGTAAAATTATTGAACAACTTGAGCTGATAAATACATTAAAAGCCGAAATAACTAGCTTAAAATTCCAGGCGTCCTCTTGCGACAACTGTGAAATACTACAGGAACACATTGCTGCCATACAAAATTCAACCCAACTGAAAAATATTGAGATTATGGACCTAGAAGAAAAGATGAAAACCTTAAAAAATCAAATTTATAACCTGGAAGATCATATGAATAAAAACAAAACAAACAAGATATTAAATAGAGTCATTGAGAATAATTTTTTGAGAATGCCTGAAACTAAGAGCAAAATCTTGTTATTATCGGATAGCCAAGGTAGGAATTATGGGAAAATCATGAGGGAAGTTTTTGATAAAAAATATTTCGACTCACTTTGCATCATGAAACCGAATGCATGTTATGAACAAGTAGTGGAGGATGCTACTAAACTTTGTAAAAACTACTCTAAATCTGATTATGTTATAATTTTAGCTGGCTCAAATAATGCCATAGGTACCAAGTACATCGATAAGTGTTTTTTAAATATTCTAGGTGAGTCATTAAGTCACACTAATATTATCGTTGTTTTGACTCCCTTCTGGCATAATCAAATTCATTTTAATAGCGTTGTCACACAAAACAACATCAACATTATATCTACCCTAAAGAACTCTGCTCTTCTTGTTGACCCAAATAAAATAATATCTAAATCTGATTTTACCCGCCAAGGACTACATCTAAACGTCAACGGTAAAATGAAATTGCTAACATATCTAGCAACATGCCTAAAAAACCAGAGTAGATATTCCACCAATCAAGGGTTATATCATGATAGGACGACACCGTTAAAAAACCAATCCACTTCTCTAAATCATGATAGCATCCAGTCATCCTCAGGTCATCAAAATCGGGACAGTTCATCAACAACTTTTTTTCGTCCCCCAAGAAGAAATGATTGAAAGAAATATAGTTAAGTCTAATACTTATAAGCTGCTATGCTTAAACACACAGTCAATCAGAAATAAAATTAATGCAATGGAAGCATTCTTACAAGAAAAACAATTTAATATTCTTTGTCTATCCGAACACTGGCTGCGCGAATATGAAATTCTGGAATTCTCGCTGCATAATTATATTCTTGCACATCACTCTACCAGAAAACTTAAGCGTGGTGGCGGTGTTATGACCTTAATTCAAGAAAATCTTAGCTACAACCCTTTAACTTTAATCAATGATTTCAATGTCGAAAACTAATGCGAAATATCGGCCATTCTTGTCAATAATGTAAACACCATAATTATAAACCTGTATCGTCCACCTTCAGGGGACTTCTCTATCTTTATACGAATCATAAATAATATGTTATCTTCCTGCAGAATTTCTAAAAATGTCATCCTCTGCGGAGATTTTAATGTACATTTCAATCAAGTCACACAACAAACTGCGCAATTGGTTGATTTACTTAATTCATTTGGTTTTATTTCCTGTGTGAACTTCAATACAAGAGGTAGTAACAGACTAGACAATGTTTACTACAGACTACAAAACGTTGACCTTACCAGTATTAATGCTAGTAGAGAGAGTTTTCTGTCAGATCACAGCGGAATCAATTTCTCATTTAAGTTCAATGAGACTGATTGCGCTGTGAAACCCCATATACCTGTCTTAGTGAGACCCATTACAGAGGGTGGAATGAATGCAATGTACAACATCCTGGACCAACAAAATTGGTCTTTTCTGGAGAACATAACAGATGGCAACGAAGCTTTTAATACATTCTCAGCTATATTCACAAAAGCTTTTGAATCTAGTTTCCCGCTGAAAAGATTCCGCGCTAAACAGCTAAAACGTGCTCCTTGGTTTAGCGAAAATCTTAAAAGAATGCGACAATACCTTACTGAACTTGACAGACACTACAAAGACCATCCCTCCCCAGCATCCAAGTCTCGTCGAAATACTTTTAGAAATCAATACCGACAAGAAATTTGCAAAGCTAAACTGACAGCCAACTCTCACCTTATAAGAACTTCCAAAAATATTTCGAAAACTTCCTGGGAAGTAATAAACTCCAACAGACCAAAACATCATTCCCCTCTATCATCATCATCATCACTAACAGCCAATGACTTTAATATTTTCTTTACCAATACACCTCATGACATCTTGAATAAGATAACCCCATCTAATACCAATCCCATAGATCTAATGCTTTTTCCAAATTTAGAATCAATCTTTTCCTTTACCCGTGTGTCCTGCATAGCGGTCAGGGATGCAATTGATGGTCTTAATAATAGCAAAGCAAAAGATTATCTTGGAATTAATACCCAGGTACTAAAATCGGTAAAGGATACTATTATTAGACCCTTAACAAAAATCATTAATTGCGGTATTTCCTCCAATAAATTCCCTGATGCACTAAAAATAGCCACTATTACCCCTATCCATAAAAAAGGTGATAATAATGATCCGGGAAATTATCGGCCCATATCCTTATTATCCGTGTTCTCAAAAATTTTTGAAAAAATCCTGTCCAAACAAATTTTCTCCTATTTTGAAAATAATAGCCTATTCCACGACAGACAGTACGGATTCAGATCCAACAGGTCTACTACTTGCGCCATTCTATCTTTTCTTGATGAAATATCAAACGGTATCGAATCTGGTGAGTTTTGTTTGTCAACTTTTTTAGACCTAACGAAAGCTTTCGACTGTGTATCTCACCAGATTCTATTAAAAAAACTTGCATATTATGGCTTTGATGATCGCAGTTGCAAACTAGTAGAATCCTACCTACGGGAAAGGAAACAGCAAGTGTTAGCTAAAGACCATAAATCAGATCTCCTGACCGTTAATATAGGGGTCCCACAGGGTTCCATTCTTGGTCCCTTACTGTTCCTCATATATATCAACGACTTCCCGACTTATACGGATCAAACCAGTATACTCTATGCCGACGACACAACGTTGGTTTTCAAATCACGCTCCCTGACTAACGCCCTGTCACGCAGTGTATCTACGTTAGATAAAGCTAAATACTGGTTTGATACCAATAAACTATCACTAAACCTAGATAAGACCCAACAAATATTAATAACACTACGCAGAAATGATTTCGCTAACCAGGACCACGTAAAATTCCTAGGTTTGCATGTTGATCCCAACCTAACTTGGCATCAGTATGTAACCTGCTTATCGAGCAGACTGTGCTCAGTAATATTCCTATTCCGAAACTTAGTACAGTCTGTAACAAGGGATGTTCTAATGGTGGCGTATTATGCATTATTTCACTCTCACATATCCTACGCACTCTTAGCATGGGGACATTCTCCAGCTGCTGACAGAATATTTGCTCTACAAAGGCGAGCCATTAGAGTTCTGACTTCGACTCCTTACAGAACAGACTGTCGACACCAATTTAAAATACTTAATATTATGACGCTACCATCTTTATATATTTATAACTCTCTGCTACATATGCACAAAAAACAAATAAGCAATCTTCCCACTTACAGTAGTGTTCATAACTATCACACAAGAAATAATTCCAACATAAATCCGAATTTTTTAAGACTGAGTAAATCAAGAAATTGTGAGAACTATTTCGGAATTAAATTTATGAATAAACTTCCAAGCAATATAAAGAATTTAGATTACATCAATTTTAAATCTACAATAAAAAAATTCTTTGCTGAAATTGCATTTTACTCCACAGAGGAATTTCTTATGTATCAATTCTGATATTATTTGTAACTATAATCCTGTATGACTGACCTAAAACATGATATACTATGTAATTTAGTCAATAAACTTATTATTATTATTATTATTATTATTAAAAGCTATACCCAAAACGACAAAGTTCCCATTTAAAAATCATTATTGCCCTTGATATCCTGTACTTCCGGTTTGTTCCGGTAAATTGCCATTGCTGATAGTACTAGGCTAAAATAGTACAATATAATGAGTATTAGTATCAAAAAGATATAATACTTTTATGAGTTATATAAAATATATTTGGACGTTTCGGAAACTGCTCAACAACCTGTTTTCGAAACGTCCGAATATATTTTATATAACTCATGAAGTATTATATCTTTTTGATACTAATACTCATTTTATCGTACTGTTCATCATATTGTACTATTCTTGCCTAGTACTATCAGCAATGGCAAACGTCCAAAATAACGGTGTCCGCATTAATATTAGACCATTGCAAAATAATTTCAAAGGTAAATTTCAATGTTACCATTCGATTCTTTAGTCACCAACATTTTTTCCAGCTCACATACTGCGTTATCGAGAAAAATCATGTTCCCTCTATCTTGTTACATCTTGTCGAACGCAACCAATACAGGATTTCATAATATCCACAAAATATTAAATTATATAGGATTAGGTATATATGACAAGGCAAAAACAAACCTATACAGCACAATCTGTTTTGTCAGGTATTAACTAAATTTACCAAAATATCAAAACCTTCACAGGTCTGTGCTATCTTTATATAATACACAGAAAACAGTTATAATATGAATGTTCTTATACGTATAAAAAAGATGGCTAACCGTGAAGCGCCAGTTGAGTGCAGCAGCCAGATGACTCAAAATTGCCACACACGAGTTAATCCGTCCAATATTGTGCAAATGTTTACGGTATAAACAAAAGATGCTAACTTAAAATGGTCTATATGTGCTAAGTTGTAAATCAGTCGCACTAAAAGGTAGTTAAACACTCGAAACACTCGCCATCGCAAAGTGCTTTTAACTTCAGCAAGAAAAGTCTCACTTCACAATATTACTCACAATTAGTACTTTTTACTTGCAGAGGAGAAGCTTGAGACACTTTATGTTCTCACACTGTACCAAACATGTAACGATTATTAATGTGTCTTCAAGGTGTTGACAACATCTAGAATAATAATGTCATAAGTGTGGCAATAGAAAATAAACTATTTATGTTTATACAGAATTATCAGTCCCTTTGAGACTAGGTCTTGAAGAGACATATTTTAGGTCAGCGGTCCCTAACCTTTTTTGTACCAGAGAGCAGACTTTTCAAATTTTCTGTGTCCGCGGCCCGTTCTTTTTAGGTCTAATCCATGCGTACCCAGGGGCGGATCGACCTATCGGGCGATCGGGCATCGCCCGATGGGCCGATAGCTTTTTGGGCCGAAGCGACTGCCGCTATCCACTCAAATACCTACATAAGACCAAAACTATGACATTATTTTAGAATTCACTCACATTTTTTGTTTGTTTTTCTAACATTTTTTCATTATTTTAGAGCCTGTATTTTTATTTTCGGTATTAATATTAAAAATATAAATTAAATAAGTCTATTTAAATATACTTTAATCTTTATTTCTTCTCGGGGACTCGGGCCTCTTAAAACATTACCTATAAATGGCCAAAAAGTCCCGTGAGCCCGGACTGATTCATCCAAATCGCCCGGGCCGATTCATCCTAATAGCCCGGGCCGATTCATCCAAATAGCCCGGGCCGATTCAATCCTTCGATCCGCCCCTGTGCGTACCTATATTATTGTGATTAAATCAAATAACAGTTTTAAAACATAGAGAACAGAGATCAGATACATTTCTTTATTTATAGATTGAATTAATAAGAAAAACACATTAACAAAAATAATATTTCAAAACAAATAATAGTTATTATACAATTTAATCCCTTATTTTTAAGAGGGACTAAGTATCATTTTGCAGTTTCGAGATAATGCAAAATAACTGTCTGCACTCTACATTTTTTGAGTTTTTGGAATGAAATTGAGCTAACACAATGATAACAGAATGATAACAAGCTATTACAAAAAAGATATTTGCAATATAGTAAAAAAATGATTTGCAAATGAGTCAGATAGGTCCTTAATAATAAACAAAAATATTTCATACAAATATTAAAAATACTCATTTATTATTTTAGCTAAATTTTTACTGTGCCATTTAACAAACTGTATAATACAATAATAATTCAAATTTTCTTTTTCTTTTTATTTTTCGTTTCCCAGTTATTTATTAACTGAATATAAAATTTTCGATGTTCCTCTGGTATCCATTAGAGAGTTTTTTAAGGTGGTCGATTTTGGTTTCCAATACAGGAATGTTATTGTTATGATCAGGACAGTGGCGCAGCCAAGGGGGAGCCGACGGGCCTGGGCCCCTCCCAGGACCAGCAGATTACACGGCGCTGCTCGGGTAGTTGATGATATAATTTGTTAACCACAACAGTAGTTAATTTTTAAATTACTTCATTGTAAACAATATTGGCATTTTTTTTTTTTTTTGTATAAATAAACATTTTTTTAAGATTGCCTACTCTTGATAAAGTGACATAATTATTGTTCAAGTGAAAATACATCACTTTCCAAATATGTTCCAACGAATTATATGAAGGAGAGCGTTGATCCTTTTTCCCCCTGACACATCGACTAAAACATTCGCCCAGTCAAGTGATAAGACTGTTTTAAACAACTAATTACTCGATTCAGATAAGGTAAAGTGGAAATCTGACTTCGGTATAACCTTCAGAACGTAATTTTAAAATGACACCTCAAACGTGAATTAGAGTAGAAATACCATGCGATCATAATTTCTTCTCAGTTACATAACAGTAAACAATGAGTTTAAAAATATCAAAACAGTGTTCTAATCCACAGCTGAAAATCCCAATTTAACAAAGAACCAATCAGATTACTTCGTTTGTCCGAACTCACCCGAGAAACAACGAAAATATGTGTTCCTAACTTAATACCTGTTATCAACTCATTGGCGTGTGGAGAAAAATAGTGTTCATTTAATAATCAATTCGTATAAGGTAATAAAAATAGAATGTACGCCTATGTGCACATGTCCTTGGAAATAAGTTTGATAACTAAATGTTTCTGTCAAGTATCAAAAATATATCCCGCGAAAATAAATATGTATTTATCGAAGAAAAAATCAAGTGAAAGTTTTTGATACATGGATTAACAATTAAATTTTTTTATCAACAAATAATGGAATTATTATTTGATATAAACATCAATATCCAACAGCAGGGGTGTCGAACTGATTTGGGTTGCAGTCTATTTTACATACAAAATGATAAGCAGTGACGGAACTTGAAATATCCCGAAGGGTTTTTTGACATTTTTTTATAAACAGAAAAGGGGAAGAGAGTATATTTTACATTTTTAAATATATTTTTCCCCTAAAGAAGTTCAAGTGATTTTGATTACCGCTTCAGGGGCCACAAAGAATGAGGTTGAGGGCCGTATACGGCCCGCATGCCCTCGAAATTTCCTCCCCAACACAAAATCCTGGCTGCGCCACTGGATCAGGATATGCCAGATTGCCATTGTGCCTGATTTATTGGGAAGTGTCAATTTAAAATGGTACCATAATAGTCCATTTACAGATTCAGAAGCTTTGATACATCCCAGATATTTTTATTGTGCACGATATGGTGCATTTTATTGATGCAGAATAGTATATTGTGCAACTAGCGCGGAATATGTATTCTGCGCGTGTTGCTCACTATGCTTTTCCTCCGATTACCATTTTTCAATAAATAAATAGTCAAGAAAATACAGTATAAATATGGTTAACAGCCATAAATGCGCGTGAAGCCAGTACGGGAATGAAAATTCTCGGAAAATGCACATGCGCATTGCTGCTAATTTATTCTTTCCCGCACAACGCACATGCGCATTGGGACGCATTTATATTTGTAAAGTGCGAAATTAAGCTATCTCTTTTTTTTGCGATTCATTAGGTATGACTAGATATGATTTTTTTAAATACATTTTTGGCCATCAATCTTTCTTCAGAATAATTTTTAACACCCTTAATTTTTTTAATTCCCAGTCAGATAACTGCCCCTTCATCAAAATGTATATTTTCACAGGACAAAATGCCACATATACGAGGGTAAGTCAATAAGTCCTTACAAAACAATACAAAAACACATTATCTTGGAGTGATTTATTTTTATTTCTCAACATAGTCTCCTTTTAGCTCGATACACTTCGCCCAGTATTTCTCCAACTTTTTCAAGCCATCCAAAAAGTAAGATTCAGGAAGGCCCTCAAAATAGACATCTGTTTCGGCAATGACCTCCTCGTTCGACGTGAATCTTTTTCCGGCGAATCATTTCTTTATGTTTGGAAACAGCAAGAAGTCGCGGGGGGGCAAATTTGGTGAATACGGTGGCTGCGGCAACAATTCGAAGCGTAATTCATGCATTTTCGCAATTGAAACTGCACAAGTGTGCACAAGTGCATTGTCTTGATGGATGAGCACTTTCTTCTTGGCCAAATGTGAGCGTTTTTTCTTGATTTCTTCGCTCATGCAGTCCAATAACAACGCATAATACTCATAAACTCATTTATCGTTCGTACTTTTTCCAAGTAGTCAATGTGTCACCTTGCCGGCCGATTTCACCGTCTTTGCTTTCTTTCAAAGCATATAGGAGTATCTAGAGTTTTTTGTTTATGCCTAGGAAACATTTCTAATGTTATTTTATTAAATTCATATAAATTAAATACCAGCCGCTGAAAAATACCAAAATGTGTTTAGTCAAGTTATAGCTGATGACACTTTGGTAAGCTTCGGAATATTTCGTTACAATTCGGAATCTCGCTTCAAATTTGTTTTGACGTCATAGCACGCACTCAGCCACCCAGAGACACACGTTGGCGTATTATATTATAGATTTTTCTTATGTACGTTTTTGCTGTTAAGTCAATAATAAAGGACATATTTCAAAAGTTTAGCTTTAGGGTATCCCCCCGTAACTCCCATAATATTCATCTAAATGAAAAAATTCATAGAAATAAAATATTTGTTTTCTCATTATAAACTATTTTTGTTACTTATGAATTTGCTGTTAAGTCAATAATATGGGAGATGTATGTAGATTTTATTTTTAGCCCCCCCCCCCCCCCGTAACTCCTCAAATATTCATCTAATTGAAAAAATGCATTGAACAAAAAAGATTTGTTTTCTTATTATAAACAATTTTTATTATATCCATTTTTCTGTTAAGTCAATAATAAGGGAGGTATTTCGTTTTTTAATAAACAGTTTTTAACCCCGAATCACCACTCTAGTGTACAAATTTTAAAATGCCTTATGACACGAAAAACACGAAATGCGAAACTAAATGCGCCCCCATTACTACTTTTCTGTTAGTCCAACATGCATCTAAATTTTGTACACCACGGCTCGCTGGTTGAGTTATAGAAACCAAATATGAGGCCGAAAAAATTAGGAAAACAGGTATAGCCTTAAATTTTATTAATATAGAAGACAGATAAGTCAACTGTCCAAAGGGGCTGTCCCCGCTCTCCTATTAAGTATTAAAATTATGAAATTTCAAGTGAAATCTTGTCGCAGCCCGTATTTCAATATTACTGCCGTGGACCACATTCAGGACTGCCGGTAGCATGGTGGTTACTATCAGTGCCAGCTCCACAATGGATGCAAAGGATGTGTCGCATCGGGGCGCAACGATCAAGGAGCGCCATCGCGAGGGACGATTGAGCGACGCCGTTTTTAGACTAGCGAGCTAAAAGAAAAAGGTCTGATTTTTTTTTACACAAAGAATTTAAAAAAATTTAAAACGGGGCGTCATTTTTATTTTTGTATCGGGGCGCCAGGTACCTATTCGCATAAAACTAGTGCTTATTCGTATAGCTTGAGTGACGCATAAAACTCAGAAGTCAGTTGCATAAAATCAGTGAATTAGTTCAAATCAATTCCTACTATATATCGATGGTGATTTGCTAATATGGCGTATCTAGAACCCCGGCGACAGGCCTTATGAGCGGAAAATATTGGCAAATAGGGGCGGGAGAGAAAATTCGGGAGACTTTCTTTAAAAAAAAAAAACTTTTAGTTGACTTCTTTTTTTTTAGAGAACAAACAAATATCTGGTCAACTTCCTTTTTTTTATGCCAAATTTATGAGACAATTTTAAGAAAATAATATTCACACATTCTTATTTTTTATTTATAATTACAATAACTTGTACCAGCAACTATCAGTTCATCTTTAGTCTCTGTACTACCACTCGACTCGTTAATGTTACTGTTGTATTATTTTCGTCTAACCTATTGTTGTTAGTCTCTTTAAAAACTAAGTCATCTTCAGTACTATCCAACGCATTACTTATAAGGCATAAGTTATGTCGCAAGACTTTATAATCGTGTCTTCTTTTACAGCTTTTCGTGAAATTTTTACCCAGATACATTCTTCTCAAATTATGTATCGACTGTTTTATACGTCTTCTTGCTGTTGCGATTAACATTGTCGCAAGTAACATTGCGATTTGGCTTTGTCGTCCATTTGTTCTACTCTTTCCGCATAACATTTTTAAATAGTTTATTAATCGACACATCCAAGGGTTGTAATTGACTTTTAACACAACCAGGAATGCAGCTTTTTAGTTGATTTTGTTTAATGCCCTCTGAATTAAGATTTCTTCGGACCATAGGACGCACTCCAATTTTAAGTCGATTTTTCTAAGTAAAAAGGTGCGTCTTTTGGTACGAAAATTACGGTAATCTATATATTTTCTCTTATGTGTGGTATTATAAATTATTTCTGTAGTTGTTTTTCCCATCTTGCTTTTCCATCCCAAATCTGGTGTTTCATGAAATCTCTGTAGACATTTTAATATATATTTTAAGTACAGTAGAACCTCGATTATCCGGACCTCGATTATCCGGACCTCGATTATCCGAATTTTCGATTATCCGGATTCTTTTATACAAGGAAATTGTTTAACGAATTCGCCGTGTTACGCCGTTTTGTACCGGTTTTCACGTCATGACGTGTCTGGACGTGCGATTTAAATATTTTCTTTTAATATTACCGATATGTCATCGAAAATAAAACGTGTTGTACTATCTTTAAAAGGCAAATTAGATATCATCAATGCATTGAAATTAGGTGACTCATGACGTTATTGGTCTGATAATATGGCGTCGGCACTTCCACAATATCGGATATAAAAAAGCAAAGTGAAAAAAATACAGTTTACTGAACGTATATACATATATCAAAAAGATTCATGTACGTAATTTTTCTTTCCTATTTCTCCTCCCTTTTTTTCTATTATCCGGATTTTTAGTTATCCGGACTACCTTCATCCCCGGCCTAGTCCGGATATTCGAGGTTCTACTGTATTAGAATTATTATCATTTTGAAATATATTTTTATTAAACAATATGTTTCATATATTGTGCCCAATGTATATTTTAGTTAACATAGTTAAACTTTAGTAATGTCCTACTTAATTTTTAGTATAGGTTAAGTTTTACTGCTTTTTTTGTGTATAAATATATTGAGAAACAAGGATTCATCTACAATAAAAGAAGCGGCCGCCACTTATTAAACTGGAAAACATTATTTGGTCACATATTTTCTTAGAACAACTTTAGTTGATTAATTTGCTAACTGGTTGTTAAATTTTTAGAATGCTACTCAACTTGAAATGAACTAAAGCAAATGAACTATTATGTTATATACCAACGTGCATTAATTAGAGTACGTAAGTTTTCATTGAAATTTCTGTATGATTGCAACCATATGGATTTCAGAAAAATTTTATTGCCTAATACTAATTAAATTTTTTTGTCCTATGCACTAGAATAGTTAGTTGGTTTTGTTTCCACGTTAACTTTCTGTCTAAGTGCAGACCGATGTATTTTGCACTTTCTAATACGGGCTCTAGTACGTGATCAAATTTGATTTGACTAGTGGACAAGATTATCTTTTTGTTGTAGAGCAGCGTTTCCCAAACTGTGCGCCGTGGCTGGGCTACAGGGGGCCGCGACGACCCAGGATCATTTTTCGGTGATCACTTTGTAGTTTAGAAGTGAGGACATTTTTTTTTTTCATCACTTTGTATTTTAGAAGTGAATACTTTTTTTTTAGGTCATCACTTTGTAATTTAGAAGTGAAGAACTTTTTTTTAAGATCCATTTATATTTTCATATTTTCACCTGTCTAATAAAATAAAATGAAAAATGATATAGACGAATGTATTGACTTGGGGCGCCGCGGAAAAATTTTAATACATTAAGGGCGCCCAGAACCGGAAAAAGAGAACCACTGTTGTAAAGGTTACATGGAGTAATTTCTTGTAGAAGCTGGGAAGCTCCAGTAGGGTTTTCATTTGATGCCAAAACTGGCTTTTTCTTCAAATGTTGACAGGAATTAACATAGTTAAAGTGAAAATTAGTTTAATTGTTCTTCTTCGAGTAATAAGCTGATTTTTCAGCCAAGATGTTTTCCATCTTCTAGGTTTATATTTACCTTTTATCTTGCCTTGCATTATAAGTTACAAAAGCCGATAACGGATATGTAGCATGATACGAAGTATTGTAGCTTTCCTTTTTTTAGCACTATTTCCGTATTTTCCTATTATCTTCAGTAATTGCTCATTTGTCACTTTGTCCGTCCACGATGTCTTCAACAATCTGCTATACGTCAATCTTTTCAAACGCCTCCAGCTTAGTACAGTTCAGTTGCGTAATTTGTTCAGCTTTTGATAATGAAAGAAAATGTTTTTGAGAGGTATTTATAAAATTATAATCCGGTCCTGTAATATGTCGTAAATATTATAAAAATACAGATTTTATCCTGGTCCGTTAATAAAACACTTTGTTTTATCACCTATGTTTTAGTTAATAAACTGTCCGGTAGGGGCAGGAGAGGTGTTGTGGTCTCCTCTTCTACTGTCACCTCACTCTTAATATTTATAGTTCTTTATTATATGTATTTACGAAAGGTATGTAAATATGAGTATTAATGATTCTATGAATTAAACTTTATTATAACAATGTAAATACTAATAAAATGTATTCATGTCTTCATAAAAATGTCTAAAAAATTCTTCTTTTAAAAGTACATAATTTAAAAAAGTTAGTATGAAGAGGTTTAGTCCATAATAAATTTGTGTTTTTAAATTGTTCTTATGTGCTGAATCATTGTTTTAATATGTAATCGTGTAATAACTTTATTCATGGGTGTTTTTTACAAATTAGATTACCACAGGCTTGCGCAATATTTATTTTATTGTTCACGGATGAAATAGTTACTGTTTCTGACAAGATTTTTGTTATTCGCGGCAACCTTCAGGCAATTACGTAATCTCTTCATGGCAAGCTAATCGTCTTTGTAGGTTAATGCAAAAAGTCCTAGTCAGAACATACGCGTTGATAGTTAGTTGAATTTAATTAATAAACTGAGTTCTTCTACTTAAATTTACTACACCGTGATTACAATCTTATCAGTCAGACATTATCTTACCAATTTAGCATTCGCGGTGACAAGAATATCTAATTCATGATCTTGTTCCTTAGCTGTTGGTATGTTAAAAAAATTTGCTGTTTGAAGAATATATTTTACATACATCTTCCTAAAAAAGTTAATGGCAAATATAACGAATATTGAAAGGCAATTACCGTGTGATCAAAGATGGGTTTGTTTTTTATTTTTTCTAAATTCTTCTCCACAATTTTTAAAAATTATTGAATACATTTTCTCTATTCCACATGAAAATGCATCATGTGAAAGGATTTTGACGAGTGCTTGGCGTAAAGATAGAAATAGGTTGATTCTAAAAAATTTGGAGGCCCAGTTGATGATACAACAGAATTTCGGAATAAATTGTTCGGAATTCCATTTTTATTATTTTTTTTTTATTTTACTGCTGGTTTGTCATTCTTAATAAAATGAATATTGAATAACTTTTAGGATAAATAGTATAAATAAAAATTTAACTTAATTATTTTTGTTGTTTTCTTTCTTAGATATATTTTTAAATGGCCAAAATGAAGTTTAGAAATTAAAAATGATATGTCAAAACCGTAAATTGTGAAAAAATCGCCCTAATTATTTTCATTTTTGTCCCGCGAGATTTAATTTGAAATCTGGTAACCCTGCTTATACTACTTCTACTCTCCGGGGCAGAGAGAATAGAATAGAAATTGCAAAAAACTGGACTTGTTAGAAGTCTTAGAAATACCAGAATGATGAATGACCAGACGAAAGTTTATGTCATCATTAATCAGCAAGTAAAGTGTTTCACTGAACTGTCAATTTTTCTAAAATTTTAAGGTGTATTTGCTTTAGGACGGTCAACTGTAAAATAATATAATTTTTTGTTTGATTAGCTTATGATAAACTTTTGATACCGTCAAAAAATCAAGTGAGATCGAATGAAACTTGATGAAATTTACCGAATATTTGTATTATTTCTTAATTAGAAACTGCATAAAAACTAATTCTATAATACATGTTTACTTGATATTTAATCTTGAATAATGTAAAGAGTTGTTTAATTATTGTTTTGAAATATTTGAGACTTCAGCACAGTTCGCAACATTTAACACTGATGACAGATGTTAACTTTGAGATATCTTTTCCCATTATACTCCTGTACATTATCATTATTCATTTAATCAATGAAGAAGAAATTTATGAAGAAATGGTGAAAACAAATGGCCCTGCGTGTTCAACACATGTCCACAATTCAATTCGGAACTCGCGTGCTAGTAATACAATACTTTCGGAACGGACGAACGGACGTACAGACGGACATCAGAACAGGGCCACACACTGCTGGGCCACACACCCTGTAATCTAGTGGCGGGGACACAAAACTAAAGACCCGTGAACGGATCTGATCGAGATCTAAGAAGACGGGTTCTAATTGTTCACTGGACCGAACCTCTAAATTTACGGAGCTGGAAAGATGACATCGGCTATTTGGTGGGTATAAACAGAAGTCTTAGGTTAGTTGTTGTTCCGTTGAAAAGGAGTTGACGGTGAAAATTAAGAAGCAATGACTGGAAACTTTAAATTTTGGATGCTTTCAACTATAAACTAGATTAGTAAGATGTTTGATCAAGCTTCAAATTAATAATATGAACAAATTTAAAATACAATCCATAGAAGTAGAAATTACACCTCATTAAGTTTCAGTACGTCAATGCTTCTATCTGTTATAATAGATTACGTGCTACTATGGAATATATCCGAGGAGTCCGTTTATATCGCGACTCACCAGATATTCTTGCGAGGTAATAAATCCAAATGAATAAAGAGATCGAGGTGAGAAAAGTAGAATTTTTCTGATTTTCAGAAGGAATCCTACACCATTTGCAAATAACAGTAAGCATAATAGATCAGCCTAAGTAATCTCGTCATGTGGTTTCATATCGTAAAGGAATAACATTAATGTTTTCCTATGCTTTGTTATGTTATATTCGCTAATTGTGCAGTTATATTACAAGCTTATATCAGGTCGTCAAGGATGAAATTTGTAGTTAATAATATTGCCAACTTTAACAGCTTATTATTTGACATTGGCTTAATATTTTACCGTTCTGTTTTTCTTGTTGGAAAGCCTGTTTAAAGAAATCATAAGTTTAATTTCGATAATGTCAAAATATTATTTGTTCAACCTAAGAAAAATTTAATAAATGAACAACTTGAGTTAATAAGGTCTCCGCTTCTAACACCCTTTTAATCTTTTAGGTTTTTCCTAATAATGTTTCCTAATCGTGTGTGTGGGTGAGTCTGTGTGTGTGTGTGTGTATATATACATGATAACCCAAGACCGGTTTAACTTAGAGTTCGTTCTGGTTCTAAAAAATTCTCCTAATAATTGGGAAGAACCCTATTGTTTTTTTATAAAGATCCGAAACCGGAAACGGAAGTTATTAAACTTTAAAATTTTAAAAAATTCATAACTAGTAAACCAAGCCTTGGACAAAAATTTTTAGAAAACCTAATTTGATGTATTTTTGACGGTTTACCTAAACCTTTTTTTTAAATTATTTCTTTTTTTTTTATTATTATTTTTTTTTTGTTATTATTTTTTTATGTGAGGGCAAGTCTAGCGGAGGCCTACCTTCGCCACTGGTTGTAAGTTGTCATGAGCTCTTCTTTTCTGGTTTGAAGTAGGCTTTTGCTAAACAAAATTATCAAAAGCCTCACTTAATCTGTAAAAGTAATCACTTGGCCTTGAGTACAGTTCTCGGATATCTTTGTTCTTACGGATTCTTCATTCACAATTAATTTGAATGGGACCAAAGATTATGCGTAATATTTTATTTTCGAAAACTATGAGGTATTGTTGATCTCGCTTTGTTACATAAGTACGGGACGTACTATAACTTGGTATAACTTGATCTTGGTGCTCCTCGACAAGAGTTTCGTTTTGAAGAGGGGACAAGTGCAAAATACGATGCATTAGCAGCGTTAATTCCATTCGTAATTTCCTGCTGTATCATATTCACCTGATTTATCACGGTGCCCAGGTATTTGAAAGTAGAAACTTTCTCAAAAGTGTTGTCATTCATTTTTAAGTCGGTCGTGTTCTCATGACTGTGTCTACTAACAATGAGATACTTGTTTTTTTCCTTACTGATGATGATTCCTACTTTACGAGCTTCAATATCAATAAGGTTAGTAAGGTATATTACATCTTTAACCTAAAGTAACTAAAAAGTAACTAGATTTGAAAATCTACTTCCGCCTAAACCAAAGAAACAGACTTTAAGTTATTGTGATTATCATCTAAAATATTATATTATAAACTAACCAACTAAAATATTAAATAATTTGGAAATGAATGAAATCCATAATAAATATAGAACACAAACTACACATTTGCTTCAATATCAAAATTGAGCATATATACATACTTTCACATGACATTTGTTTTAATATTTTAATACGATACGATGTCTGAGAGAAAAGTTGGCTCCGCCAACGTTCATTTTAAAACACACTGGTGGGTTTACTTAATTAGATAACCTTGCTCTTTACGCAAAACTTGAAAATGGGATGAGTCGTACATAAACGCCCGTTCAATTTTTATCAGTGAAAAAAAAAAATCCAAAAGGGGTTATATATACAGGATGTAAAGTATAAACTAGTTTTTCATCGTCATTTCTGGTGCTACAGCCTCATGGAAGGTCTGAGCCTCCTTCAACATTGTCTTCCATTTTTCCTTATATTTTGCCAACTCTGTCCAGTTGTGTATTTTGAGCATTTTTATCTCTGTATCTCAATGTCATCTAAGCTGACAAAATTTTAGAGGGGGTGATACTAGTATGACTATTATAATTAATAGTTCTGGTTAAAGAACCCAAGATCGCCAATGATTTCTTGCGAGGCTAGATAACATATTTTGGAAAGAGTAACTATGAGATGTAGTTGTTGCTCAAGTGCCCTGCGTTTCTAAGGTCTTGGGTTCGAAAGCTGTTCAGATATAGAATTTTCATTACGAAAAATGAAAATTTTCCTGGCTAGTTGCCTTATGCCTCATTTTCATGCGGGTGTTGGAAGTGTGGAACAAAAAATTCAACCAATAGGATCGCTTTATTTTGAAAAAACCCGTACCATGGTATCGTAGGCGCGGTGTTACAAGCGCGGTGTCGCAAGTTCAGAAATTTCAACTCTAGCGCCGGCCGCACCGGCGAAACCATAGAAACAGATATATTTTTTCGGAATGGTGAGATCTTTAGCGAGACACTTATATTAATTTCATAAAAAAAAAACAGTGGCGAAGGGACACCTCCGCTAGACTTGCCCTCCCATAAAAAAAATAATTATAAAAAAAATACATAAAAAAAATTTAAATTTAAAAGAAGATTTAGGTAAATCTTCAAAAATACATCAAATGTCCTATACAAATTTTTGTCTAAGGTTAGGTTTACTAGTTACGAATTTTTTAAAATTTTAAAGTTTAATAACTTCTGTTTCCGGGTTCGGATTTTAATAAAAAAACAATAGGGTTCTTCCCAATTATTAGGAGAATTTGCATAAAAAATAGCTAGACGTCTCCTTCGATTTGACGACATATTTAATGCAATTGAATAACCGTTTACTCCAAACACTTGTATAAACTTTTAGGTTAAATTTGGGTTATATACAAATGTCAAAACCGAAAACGCGCCCTTGTCACGCCTTCAACCCCTCCATGAAATTCGAACTTGTAAATATAACACCACGCCTCTCACCCCTGTCACGCCTTTGACACTATCATGAAAATGAGGCATTAGTTACAAAGGAAATAAACGTGAATTCAGAGATGGGGAGTCGGAGTCGGAATCGGGAGTTTTTCCTTAATGTTCTCCATTTCAAAATGTGATTAATACAACTCGTATCGACAGATTAATGCAATGAGGCAGTAAAAATTTTTGTTCTTAGTTATACCCATTTTATCTTTTCTGTATACTCTGTTTATTATGTCTACGCGAAACTTAACTGGATTTTTGTTTTCTCAAGTTGCAAGCGTGTTTTTTCCTAATTTAATTTAATTTTTAACATATCTCGCTCATCGCTAAATTTCGTTTATCGGTACAGTATCCGGAATGGGCCTTCCAGTGAACTTCTTCTTTCTTCTACACCGTCTACTTTTGACGGTTGATTATCATCATAGCTATTTTGACTTTCAATGTAGTAGCTCGGTGCGGCCACGGACGCGTGGCTTAGGCCACTAGGCCTGTGTAAAGGTAAATAGCGACCGTGTTTAACAATTGCTTTGTATATAATTTCATAATAATCGACCAATAAAATCGAGTTGAAAATTTTTTAAAATCCCTTATTTTTTTTTATATCAAAACAAAATTGTGTAACAGAACATACAGGACTACTATGAGGTACCTACTGAAGTAAATGAGAACGAATCATACGAATTAAAATCTTGAAATGTGACCCAACAACTGAGATTAAATTTAGAATCAATGTTTAACCACAAACTCTATGTTGTGGGAGAAAAAATAACAATTGCTGTTTATTTATTCCTGAATTCTGTAGTTTTTTAGGAGTATGAGATAACTCAAAGTTTCCAAAATCCAATTAAACAGCAAACAATTTAAATGTCAATCGCGAGTGTTTTCCAACCTCCTGTCATTTTCTGTCTCCTCTCCTGAGCGAATCCAGAATTATCTACTGTGCATATGGTTCATTTCTCGTAGCTGTGATTTATTTCTGTGTTGTGTCCGCAATGAGGAGGGACGTGTGCGGTGAAGAGGCATGTTGTCAGCTCCTCAACAGACAACACGCACACAGTTTACCTGTCACGACGATTGAACGCTCAAAGGAACATGATTTATTTTTGTGAATACAGGATTTTATAACCTCTTTACATTAACAGACACAAAACACGCGGCATAGTTTACTAAACATTAGGTTTTTTTCACGGGAGTTAAGTAATTATTAGTAGAACGCTTTATGTCATTATCACGGCAAAGTAATGTTGTATGAGTACAAAACGTAATGCAGAAAAATAAATTTATCTTCTGATGATAATACGTTATGTATCTATTGATTAATAAATTCATGAATTAACAATTATTTTGTTAATATTATCCAGAAAGCATATACTAACAATCAAAGGCATTGAGAGCTAATGCTGGGCCCGGGCAAAAGATTCTTACCAGGCTCCAAAATAAATAAAAGAACAAAATATTTGGGCAATGCCTGGACCCTTAAGAACCACACCCTTAAGACACTTAAGAGCTCGGGGAATACTACTCCCTCACTGCACCCAGTATAATTTCTTTATCGGTAATTATAATACGTAAAAATAATTAAATTAACAGTTATTATCGGTCCAGGTCCCAAACCCGATTTGACTACATATTTTGTTTATGTATTTAGCTGTTCTCAATTATAGAATTTCCAAAATGAAATGGCCACTCTTGTGACGAAGGTTAACAATGCGGTAATGAGTTTATGGCAGTAATCCTAAGACTTGTTGCTGTAAAAAGAATATGACAGGTATTAAGGGAATTTTAAATTTAAATTGAATAGTTCAATTGAAGTTTCTTAAAAACCATTAAGGATATTTTCTAAATTTATAATCCTCTTGTTTGTAAATTTTACGGGTTTTTATACACATAATATATAATACTTGTTTGTTAGTTAATTTTCAACGATCATAGCGTGCATACATTAACAACATGGCTCTTTGGCGACCATTTGATTTTGAAGAAATTCCTAATTTCTGTAATGAAAATAGTGAATCTGTGCAAGGTAATTTGGAGTGCGAAAATGCGGACGTTGACGTGGAATGCGAAAATGTGAATGTGGCTACTAAAAAGTCATTTGTCAGAAGATTCTTTTTATCAAGTTCTGATACTGAACGTTTATAAAAAGTTAGTTTCGGAAGGTAATGACAAACCTATACTTAGAACTGGGGAATTAACTAGTTTTCCAAACAGAACAGTTCAACGTATCATTGATATCACAACGATAATAGTGATAATGATTAATATTTTAATAATTTTAAATTACCATAAATTGACAAGTTCAAAAAAATAATGATTTTTGTTTGAGCAAATTTGGAGTATTTAATATAGACTATAAAGACTTTAAAATAAAACGATTTTTAAACATGCCTATATTTGATTCACGGTAAGTTCATCGAAAATCAATTAATCGAAAATCAATTCATCGAAAATCAATTCATCGAATATCAATTCATCGAAAATCAATTCATCGAAAATCAATTCATCGAAAATCAATTCATCGAAAATCAATTCATCGAATGATCAATTCATCGAATGATCAATTCATCGAATGATCAATTCATCGAAAAAAAATATATTTTGTAAATATTTGAGAGGAATGCCGAGGGGATCGGAAAGCCAAAAAAGCAGTGGTCAATAAAAGTTGACAGACTACACTTATTAAATAACTAACATACTTGGTCTATTAATAATTATTTAATTTTCCATTCAGAAAATACGCCAGGTAAAAGATACCTGTTGGATTATTTTGAAATCGAACAGGGCTCTTTAGATCAGAAAAACCCGGTTAATGGGATCATAAATGTACTTAATACACCCATTCTTAAAGGATCATAAAAATGGTATTTCCCCATCTGTTACGTCTTAAGGGTTTTATGTTATGTACATAGTTTTACTATTCATATTTACTATACCACACATGATTTGTTCAATGTACGGTGATTCTAAACAGGTGGCATTGTTATGTTAGTGTGAGTTTGTTTTGTCATTAAACTAGATGATGGGTAGCTCGCTTCGCTCGGCTTCTTCTAACCAAACCCTTACTAACCTAACCTAACCTAAGATAGTGTTTTGACATTAAACTAGAAGATGGGTAGCTCGCTTCGCTCGGCTTCTTCTAACAAAACCCTTACTAACCTAACCTAACTTAAAATAGTGCTTTGTCCTTAAACTAGAAGATGGGTAACTCGCTCCGCTCGGTTTTAGACTTTTACTAACTAAACCTAACCTAATTACCTTGTTTTTAGGCGCATAGTACTTTATTTTCCCCCATATTAGCCCAATTAAAATGCATATCATTATGTATGAATTTATAAAAATTATTTACGTGCAATTGCCCATAACCTGTCTTATTAAATCTTAAAAACAAAACATTTATTTCTTTTATTATATAAGTTTTCTTATTATATTTCTTTATTTATATTCAAACATTATGTCACTTTATTTACCTTTTTTTAAACTATATAAAAAAATGTACGCAATTATTTCTTAGTCTGTCTACTTTTATTGACCACTGCTCTTTTGACTTTCCGATCCCCTAGGCATTCCTCTCAAATATTTACAAAATATTTTTTTTCGATGAATTGATCATTCGATGAATTGATCATTCGATGAATTGATTTTCGATGAATTGATTTTCGATGAATTGATTTTCGATGAATTGATTTTCGATGAATTGATTTTCGATGAACTCGTCGGTTACCCTATATTTATATGTAATTCAAATATAGCCAGTCCTAAGCCTGATAAAAATGTGAAGGAATGTCATGTGAGTATATACAGTTCATTATAAATAACATGCAAGAAAACACGTTAATTTTAAATAATTATTACGGTCCTGGCAAGTTTATTATCTGTCATCGGGTCTGTAGTTATCATTTTCCGGAGGGTAGGGAGGAAGTATTTCCGAGATCCGGGGCACAAACCCGCTCTCGACGGTCCTGCTAACAATATAATTAATATAACTAAAGGTTGATTTTTAAAGGTTATTATTACATTATTTTCTACCAACAACTAAAAGTTGTAATCTGAATTGCACGACGCTAACGAATCGCTACAGTTATCTATACGTATAAACTGAACTAAAAATGAACTGCGGACACCATTACTTTATAATGATATATACCAATATCCTAGCTTAAATGCGGAACAGAATGCAACTAGTTCTACGACGCGTTGACGGCGTTTGGACTGCGCTATCTGTCAGTGCGAAGTTAAAATCGAACTGTAGTAGGCAAGTGCACAGAATGAGCAACGTCTGAACGGCGTTCCACGCCGTTGATATTGAATGTTCGTCAACTTCCTACTTTTGACGCCGTTGAACGTTGACGTAGAACCCTTAACCTCAGTTTTTACTGAATGGTAAAGTGTTTGTATGTATAAATAACTTGCATACAACATAAATAACATCACACACAAGTCTTCATCATCCATGATAATTTTAATAACATAAAGCGCACGTATAAACACAGATATAGGTTGTCACGTGCCACTTTCACGGCGTTAAAAATTATTGCATTGTGTGCAGACGAAAATTCAACGCCGGTCTCAACGGCGCAAATGAGGGCGTGCTGACGGTGCGCCGCTAGCGCGCTGTGCATTCTGTTCCAGGCTTTGGGCTAGTGTACGGACTAATTTATGGCTAATAATGCAATGGATTCTGGCTAGGGTAGAGATTTTTTTTTAAATTAAAATAATCCAAATGGCCTAGTATCGACCCACCAGTATATTTTAGGTGTCATGCGGGTTGCAGTTCTGCTTCAAGTGCAGGAATGCCACCTAGTTTTCAGGAGCTTTCACAGAGGGAAACACATTATTTTCATTCTTTGGAGATTTTCAACATTCTTGACATGATCTCTCCATAGCATCCTCAATATTCTACGATAAAGATCTCAAATGCTTCCACTTGAACTTGAACGTTTTTACTTGTTGCCTCCATCAGGGTTAATGATTCTACACCATAAAAGAGAACAGAGAACGTAACAGAGCAATAAACAACTATAAAGTTAGATTATTTTATTTATTATTATTATTATTATTATTTTTTTTTTTTTCGCAATTTCATCACTTTATTCGCGGACCACTAAAGACTTTCTAGTAATGAATTTAAAATAGATCGTTTTAAACAAATTAATCAGGATCGCATTAATTATTTAGCAAATAATTATGAAGAAAATACTAAAAAACTTTCAGTAATTAACATCAGTTTTTCTTAACAACCAATTAAGTTCTACTGGACGTCAGTGGCGGCTCGTGGAAGATTTTTGTGGGAGGGCTGAAAAAAATTATAATAAAAAATAAGTACGAGTTGAAAAAAAGTGCATTTTTATTGACATACCACATTTATTTAAACATATTTTAGCTTCATATAAATTCCGTAATTAAATTTTCGGTGATAATTATTTAAACGACTTTGTGACACTTGACAAATATTTAAATCTGGTGTTAACCGTCTCAAAGATTTAATTTAAGTTTTTGAGGTGTAATTAAAATTAAATATAGTCTTTAACTACAAAAATCTTACCTAAAATTTGTTAAACATAATAAGACACAATAGGGGATAGGCATGATTTCATTTTAATTTTTTATTATATTCCTCTTGTTGCATATAAACATAAAAAACAGTTTCGCATTTTTTTTTTTTTAATTTGAAGGCTTAAAAAATCATAAATGTATGTAGCGCGCGAAAACGACGTGTGACGTCATACCCCTTCTAAGTGACGCAGAACACGACTAGCCTACCCAGTGTACTGCGTACAGCCTACCCAGTGTACAGCGTGCAACCTACACAGTCGTGAACTTATTTTCTTGTATAACTTTTATAGGTTATGTAAAGTTAGAGTGATTTTAATTAAAATAAAGTTTAATTCTATAAAAACAATTTATACATGTTTACCGAATTAAATTTTATATTAAAGTATATAAAATATGGAAGATCCAGGCCCCAGTACTTCGAAACATAGTCGAAAATATTGTTTAGTACCGATGTGCACAAATAGTTCAAATAGAAATCCAAAAAACCAATTTATATCATTACCTGATGGCGAAAAACAACAGAAAAGGCGAAATTTGTGGCTGAAAGCTATGAGGCGAAATAAAACCGATATTTCAGAAAAAAGTAAACTTTATGTTGTGTGCATAAATGCATCAATGTTGGGTAAATTGTCACTCTGAGCCCTAATAAAATCTTTATCTGCCATTTTAATAATAAATGCGTGAAAAATTGTTTAAAAACAAATACAAAACTATCGAACAATACAATATAAACTCCATTTACCGTAACTCTGAAATGACGTCACAGTTGAAAAACTCACCTTGTTGCCAATTCGTAAAGTGTCAAAAAAAGTTAGGTTATATAGAACAACTTGTAAAAATATATTGAAAACCAATATTTCCTATGGAGGAAAAGAATTAATGTAAATTATGATGCACAGCAGTTCTTTCTAACCGATTTGTCGCGAAATTTATGGTTTATATTATATTAAGTGTGTAATGTAGTATTTTAAAAAAAATAAATAAATTTCAGTGTATAAGAATCATCAGAAATATTTGATTTTAGAAATGTGTCGTGTTCTTTTAATACAATTTACTTTATTTTTTCGCCTGGTGTCACATTGACACAGCGGGTTCGGGAAGCAAACGTGGAGTGTTACGAGTCACACTTTTTAACTCCAGACCGCTCAAATAAACGCGTTTAGACCTTTTCTCGAACGCTCCGAGCTTGCTTTCTACACTCACTAAATGATATCGGAAAGCAATGATAAAGAGTCAAATTTTTTATTATTCGGATAGAAATTTTTGAATTTCAGATGTTAGATACAATTTTGTTTCGAATAATGAATATTCAAATATTATTTCCAGTCGAACAGTTTATTGCCACTAGCTGCAAGTGTAAATTTCATGAGTATGCTAAAATTATTTTTCGATGATAATAAACCGTTCTACGTAACAGACCTGTAGGTTAAAATTACAAAAAAAAAAGAACGTAACAAATGTAAATAGAATATATTTTATTAATCATATATAATATTTGTTTATCGACCAAGATACAAAATTAAATATTGTTTTTGTTCACTTACATTACAAATTATAAAACCTTTTAAAATATACAAACACAATATACAGATAAAAGTACGTAATAGAAATATCACCCATCATATTTGATATCTATTACTCTTTTATGAGTTTTAAAAACCCTTAAAGTTTGGTCTGAATCGCTCTGTAAGAAATGGTAGTTACTAAGGTACCATTGCAGTTTTAAAAAATTAACTCTACCAATATCTCGAAAACTATTGCTATGATCAAGCTAAAATTTGATATCTAATACTCTTTTATGAGTTTTAAAAAACCCTTAAATTTTGGTTTCAATCGCTCTGTTAGAAATGGTAGTTTACTAAGGTACCACTGCAATTTTTAAAAATTTACTCGACCAATATCTTGAAAACTGTTGGTACGATTAAGCTAAAATTTGATATCTACAACTCTTTTATGAGTTTTAAAAAACACTTAAATTTTGGTTTCAATCGCTCTGTTAGAAATGGTAGTTTACTAAGGTACCATTGCAATTTTTAAAATTTAACTCGACCAATATCTCGAAAACTATTGCTATGATCAAGCTAAAATTTGATATCTAATACTCTTTTATGAGTTTTAAAAAACCCTTAAATTTTGGTTTCAATCGCTCTGTTAGAAATGGTAGTTTACTAAGGTACCACTGCAATTTTTAAAAATTTACTCGACCAATATCTTGAAAACTGTTGGTACGATTAAGCTAAAATTTGATATCTACAACTCTTTTATGAGTTTTAAAAAACACTTAAATTTTGGTTTCAATCGCTCTGTTAGAAATGGTAGTTTACTAAGGTACCATTGCAATTTTTAAAATTTAACTCGACCAATATCTTGAAAACTGTTGGTACGATTAAGCTAAAATTTGATATCTACAACTCTTTTATGAGTTTTAAAAAACACTTAAATTTTGGTTTCAATCGCTCTGTTAGAAATGGTAGTTTACTAAGGTACCACTGCAATTTTTAAAAATTTACTCGACCAATATCTTGAAAACTGTTGGTACGATTAAGCTAAAATTTGATATCTACAACTCTTTTATGAGTTTTAAAAAACACTTAAATTTTGGTTTCAATCGCTCTGTTAGAAATGGTAGTTTCCTAAGGTACCATTGCAATTTTTAAAATTTAACTTGACCAATATCTCGAAAACTGTTGCTACAATCAAGCTAAAATTTGATATTGATTGAACGATTTGGGAAGGTTCCATTAGACCACGTCTTGGATCGTCCTTTTTATATTTAAAACCTATATTTCTTAAAATCTTCCAAAGGGAAGTCTTTCCACCATCATACAGTCTCCTTTCATGTAATTTTATATTAATAGTGTCGACAGTAACATGCTCCCCTAAAATCAAATTAATTTATTAAGAGGCCTCACGTAGAGATGTTGTATCCTTACTATTACGGTACATCTCATAAATTACATTACGTATCCCAACTGTTGTAAAATTGTCTAATTCTACAACAGATTTAGTATGTGTTCGATTCTTTTTCGGGCTACTGACAGTTTCATTTCTCGCTTGTTGTAATACCATCTTATTTACTTTAGAAATACTGACATATAAAGCAGCTGCAACTCTAAAAAGTTAATTAACAATTATTTGTAGAAATATATTCAAGTGAAAAGACCATAGATATAAACTTATTTTTATATTTACTCACATCTCTGACACATTTCACATCCATTAAAGGTCCACCATTGTCTCGCTCTCTTTCAAAATAATTAATAAGAGACAAAACCATCCTTTGAGCACGGCTACTAAGAGCTTTGGGCATTTTTACTTTTAAATTACAAATATATTTAAAAAGTATAAAATATAACCTCACTTAATTTCTCACTAAACGTCAACCTGACGTCAAAATAACGATTGAATTATCCAATTTAAAACCGACAACATTGTATAAAATTACCAACATAAAATAAATAAATGTACTAACTGAGTTATGGATTGATGTTGATTAAAACATATCATAACGTTGGTACTTAAATAAACCAAGTGTGACGTCATCTCACGTTTATTGTGAATCAGGGGGGTGTTAATAGATAGGGAAAATTGGCAACACGAGTGACAAAGAGAGGTATATCGGACCTCTGCGGATCGGGCGGCGCAGAAGTCGAATTTTAGTCTTGTCATTTTAAAAATAATTATAACCTTACATTTCGTTCAAACGTTCGTAACGGTCAGTTGTGATATTTTTAAAATATTGTTTTGTAAGTGTTATAAACTGTGTTTAGACTAATAATGGTACTATCTGGACGTACAAAACATGGCTGTTGTGTGCCCGAATGTAACAATATGAATTTTCATAACGTTATTGATGGTGACTATACTAACAAACATTTTTTTGTATGCCCAAAAGTGCTGAAAGATAAAGTCTTTTGTTAAAGTCTTTTGAAAACATTAAGTCCTCGTAAACAATTATGTTACAATATAAATCGCAATCAGTGATCACAAATATGTAAGTTACGGCAAACTATTAAGAAAATGAAAACATCACATGTGGGTAAGTTAATGGAGACGAAAGCATTTCAGAATTTAATAAATTGTCTGAGCCCTACAGTTGCTTCATTTATAGAGTCTCAATTTAAAAATGCTGCTAAAAAATTACTATCATATTCTTTAAAAGATGAAGCATTTTACCTAGCACTTCATAAAAAATAGCCCAAAATGCTACAAATTTCTTCAAAATTTTATTATCATGCCATCCAAATCCACTATTATAAAATCTTTGCATAATATACCTTTTAATTTTGGCATTAATAAATTATTTTTTGATAAATTATCTACTAGGCATAACTCAATAATTTATTTAATTTGCCTAATTTATTTAAATTAATTTAATTAAGTATGCTTTTTATGCCTGCGTCTGCGATTTCCGACATGTCATCATGTAATATCAGGATACATCGCACTGATGAGAACCAAATAGTTCGAAACGCTTGCATAAATTGTTAAATACCGATTTGAAATTCCCGCCACGAGCGACAAATGCAATTTAGTACTGCCTGACGCTACCATGTCGCTCGCGCTCGTGTTGCCAATTTCTAACATGGGACTAACACCTCTGATACTGTACTCTGTGTTGTGAATGTAGTTTACACACGTAAAGATAATGTTGTAGCTGTATCTGTGACGTCAAACCCCAGTCGTTTGACGTCATATTCAGTCGTATTTACTCGGCAACTTTCGCGCCGTGGTCGGCTTATTTCAAATTTACAATATTTTAATTAAAAAATTTGGCTATAATATTAATTAAAATGTGATTTTTTTTTGTTAGGTGGCATAACTAACATTAACATATAAAAAAAATGTAATTTTTAGGAAATATAAATTTTATGCGTATCCCCTATTATAAATAAAATACGTAGTGCGGACTGCAATGTTCGCAGGCCACCATAAACATATCACAAAAACATATATCAGGCGTTCCCCCACCTCCACAATACACTCACTGTGCGGTTTGACCCGGCCTGCACAGACTGCAGTCCTGTCTTGGCATTCACATCGATTCATACAATACACACATACAGAGCACACACATCTCGAGGTACCTACAATGCATAAATAAATATGCTATGAATGAACAAAATATGTTTTTGTATAATAATTGTATAGTAATGTAATAGCTATAATAAATTTAAAATGTTTTCATTTTAGTGGGAGGTCTGCAGCACTGCAGCCCTTATGGGCGAGCCGCCACTGCTGGACGTATTGTTAATGTGAATATTAATACAACAACATAAAATTTAATTTTTTAGAGCAGCGTTTCCCAAATGACAGTTGCCGATAGATTCTGAAATATTTTGCGCGGCCCACCCAAATACAAATATAATAAAATATGATTTAAAATTAATAATCAATAATAATAGGTTCCCAAACGCCTAGAGAGGCGCATAGGGGCAGAGAAGGTAAGTTCTCCGTTTCTAGAGTGCCGGTCATAGATATTAAAGCCACGTGGTCAGTGTGACGTTTCGACCGGTCCTATTATCCCTGAATAAACAGGTATTCATTTTAAATATTAAGTACTTCAGGCTGAGTCGACCCCAGAGCTGACTGCACAATATTGGAAGATAAAAATCCGAAGGAGGTGGGGACAGTTATTGAACTCAACAAAGTTGCAAATTATAATATAAAATAAAAAATGTATTTACTTATGAAAAAAATAAATAAAAATGAACAAAATGAAGACTGGAAAGAAGAGATAATTTTTTACATGTTAACTTGAAGGATGATGTTGTTGGCCATCACATAACTGTAAATCTGGAGGAAATGAAGTTAATTTTAGGCTCAAATCTGGCTCGACATCTAATCTGTTTCTATAGTTATTTTTTAAAGAAACCAAAGTAGAGAATCCTATTTCGCACATATACGTTTTAACAAAAGACATTCAACATTTTCTCACATAAATCCGGATAATCTTCTTAACAACTTAACTAAAAGTCTTTAAGGTGACATTCTCAAAATTTTGTTTCATAGCAGTGTCGCATGGATGTTCAATTAAATTATCTATTCCTGTTTCATTTAACTGAAATATTTCTTAATTTTTTATTTTGGCACTGAATTTACCTCTTATTCAAATTTTGTTGGCATTAATCAATATGTGTTAGTAAATTATTGATGCAGAAAATGTATCTAATTGTAAGTTGATTTCCAAATGATTTTCTACAAATTTAGATAATGTTTCAAAAGAATCAAAATTTCTTTTTCGAACCTTGTTTCCACAAAATTATTGTTTTAATTGTTGCTTCCACTTTCTCACGTACTTTGAAAATATGTATGGTGCCCTGTAAATTTAAATTTAATTCATTTAGGACACAAAATATGTCGCTTAAGTAAGCCATCCGTACTAACCAATCAAATTCAACAAATCTACGTTTAAATTCTAATATGGTATCTTTTCCGCACTCAGGCCGACTGAATGAACCCAATTTCGTACACATGTTCAGTTGTTATTTACACAATTACATGAATGAAAAAAAATATATTTTTATTTCATAGGACGATTATTCTAAGATTTTCTGAGGGCGTTTTTTTTTTTTTTTCAGCGAATGGATACCGGACCGCAGGTCATAATTTGGAAAACGCTGCTTTAGAGTAATTCCAGTAAATTCAGGTAAATAGTTTACCGTATTTTTATTGAGATTCTGGAATTAAAAACATATTTAATAATTTACAACGTAAATAAAAATTAATATAAAAAAGTGCTTCGCTTTAATTTCATGTTCATTTAAAATTTTAAAAATTTCTTTACAAATAAACCGTTTTATATTCGCCCCCTGCTAGGCTGGCTCCCCGCTGTGAAAGACAGCGGTACCCCGTTGGCGCCACCCTAGGCAACATTATTATTATCTAGGACCCCTATCGAAAATAAGCTTCCTGAACTCTGCTACTGAACTTGTCCTGCAGTTAGTCTTTTAAAGTATTATTTGCATCACTTTTAATTTAATTATATCGTATATAGTAGAACGACTATGTTGACGACAGCACTTCGGTACTAAAAGAAAAATTATCTCACAAACTTCGAAAAGAATAAGTTCGTTCATGACTAAATAGACCAGTGTTGGATATATATGGACTATAATTCTGCAGTATCTTTCCATATCTGAGTACAATAACCTAATATTGGAGTTACTTATAACGTATCCAACACATAGCAACTGAGTTTGGTGCCACATGGCTTCAATATTGACGATATCAGTTTTAGCCACTATTTCTATATTCGGAACATACTCTTGCTATTTGATTTTTAATTCATCCTAAGACACCTTTGGTAGAATCTTTATGGACATTTTATATGGTTCCTATAAAAACACCAAGATTCATTAGTGTAAGTACTACAAGAAATCCAGGTACTTTTAAATATATAATTATAATTTCGACAAGACTATTTGTTCGCCACTTCGAATAGATTGTTTGATAAATATTTTCAACCATCTAAATTAAGCGAATTAATACTTAGGCTATTATTTTTTACTATTACCAGAAAAGTACATAATACAGAAATGTAACTCAATGTAACAGGGAGTAAATAAAAAACAGTGTACCCCTCTATTCTCCAATAACAAAACTAAATATACCACCAACACGTTAATAAACAAAGTCAAAAGACTGATAACAAAATACCCCCATCACACAAGTGCTCTTTGTTTAATTACTCCCGCTGACTTCTACACTCTTCTCGACCTTAGTAGAGGATGTTACAAGATTACAATAAGAAATTGAGCCTGTCAATTTTCATTATTCTTATATTCTTACACAGATTCATGATTTCATATGTAATGTAGGCAAGGATAATTCTATGACCTAATATCTTTTAATGAAATTTGTATAAAGAGTTGCCGTACGACGGTTTCCTACGGAGCACAGGAACGCCCCCCATCTTCTTCGGATTTGTATCTTCCGATACTGTGCAGTCAGCTCTGGGGTCGACTCAGCCTCAAGTATTTAATACTTATAATAAGTACCTGTTTATACAGGGATAATTGGATCGTTCGAAACCGCACACTTACCTTCTCTGTCCCGATACGTCTATCTAGGCGTTGGGAACCTATTATTATTTTTTTTACGAAGACTATAGTTTTATAATAAATAAGAAATCAAAAATTTGTTCCCAACACCTAGCTGCAGTATAAGTGCAGAGAAGATAAGTTCTCCTTTGCTAGACCTTTGTCAGATAAATGAAAGCCACGTGGTCAGTGTGACGTTTCGACCGGTACTATTGTCTTTGTATAAACAGGTACTCATTTTAAGTGTTTTAAATACTAAGGTTGAGTCGATCCCAGAGTTAACTGCACAATATCGGAACATAAAAATTCCGAAGGAGGTGGATTCGGACCTGCGCCCTGTGCTCCGTAGACAACAGCCTTATCACGGAGCCACGGCAAGTCTACTACAATAGTTTTATAATGCTATTGATTTTGGGTTTCATGTTTCCAATGAAAGGGACAGTTTATAGTTTTAACTTCTTCATACACATCGACCTTTCTAGAACAGAGTTTCATCAGATGAACCAGAATTTTCTATTTGTGGACTAATGGTTACACTTTCGTCTGTAGAATTGTCTGTCTATTAACGGTCTCTCTCTAAAAAATTAGAGATTTCGGATGTTAAACCGTCTTATATTAATAATTTCATGGACAAAGCACGATCTAACTAAAAAAATATATAAACTTTAAAAAGAGGCAGAAATACTATTTACGTTAAAAACTCGAATATTTCGGAGGTATAATAAGAAACAGTGAAATACATAGCCTCCTGCAGTTTATATTATAAGGTTTTCCTTATTTATATCTGGTCAATATCTGGTTTGCAAACTTACCCTGTTGGTTTTCATCTACCACAACTTTTTCGAACTTTTTCGTGCAGTTGTGAACTAGATTAATATTGCCAACATTGGTGGCATTGGTGCCAACATCTAAATTGGATAAGCACTATTATACTTCTTATGTTACTATGCTGATGGATGTTAGCTATCATTAGGGCTATTTGTATCTGACGGCTGAACGGAATGATAAAGTTGTATTTTTCCCATACTAAATAATCACGTAGAATTTTTTTAGCCCAGTTTTTTTCTTTCTTTCCCGTTTCCTTTTACTCTCTATCTTGCTTTATCAGTTGTAACAGTTAATAACGGTTGTGGCGCATGATACGTCCGAAGTATTGCAGCTCTCTTTTTTTTTGTTCTTATTTCCGAAGATTTTCCTGTCCTCCTCAGTACCTCCCCATTTGTTACTTTATCCACCCCCGGAAGACTTCAAGAAGAAGAATTAACATTATTAAAGTCTTTCATATTTACTATAAATCCTTCGTTCAAATTTACAAGGGAGAACCACAAGTAAAGAAAAAAACAACCGTCGGTGCCATTTTGTGACTTCAGTGTGACCCTGGCTGTAAAAGAGTTTCTGGAAGAACTTTCACATAACCAAGCTTACGTTTAGTACATTTTCATTGATTTTCATCCTGAACATCTTACTGAAATCCCGCCGCATGTGAAGTACGTTCAGTAATTCATTTACTTCACGAGCATACGTTCAGCCAGTTGAAATTCACTGTTATATTGTGAGCAAATGTAATAAATTATCTTCAGTGGTAACGTTGGCGAAGAACATTACTGCCTTAACTCAAGCTGAGTTGAACGAATTTCACTAGGACATTTTTCTGCATCCACCGTACAGACTCGATATGCTTATAAATGGGGAATAAATGATTACCCCAATTCAAAGACTTTCTTGGTAGTTAGAGAGCACCATAAGACTTTTCTAATAATAAGCAGGCCATACACTTCCGAAACTTTCAATTACGTAAAATTTTAGAAGAGGAAGGATTGAAATAGAAATTAAAAATGTGTTGTGTTCAATGAAATGCATAATTTATTTCTTATCTTGCCCAATCATTTGTCAACACTAGCCCTTTCTGGCCCATTTATTGGCTCGCATTCTTATATAATGTTATTTAGTTCATAGTTCTAATGCTATTAATTTACTTTGATTGTGTGAACAAATGACTTTAATAAACTCCCAATTCAAGTGTGGATACTTATAATATAGAGGTATTATAGCTAAAAAAAGGAGGGAAAATCCCACCAGAGCATCCCCTTGGATTCAACACTGGATCGGCTGGTTCATACAACAGTACACAATCTTTGGGCGAAATCTCAAACTATTTTCTGCCTGAAAATGCAATTTCAACCTTTAGCAAGTTGTGGCCCATGGAATATTCAATCGATTTCGCAAAACAAATGAAAATTGATATTTCTGGTACTATCGCATTTGCACTCTTCAAATGTTAATTACTTTCTGGACGAGCCGCGAGTATTTTAACCTGAGAGTTTATGTATTGATCACATGGAATTGTTCTTTGGTTCATTGGAAAAGAATGTTAAATTTTTCAAATAGATTGGAATTAAACGTGCTGACCATCGTATATGTCACTGATCTACTAGTTTAAATTAACGATGAAAACAGTTGTCATAGATCACGCGTGGAGAGCAGTGTATTTCTTCTAGTGTGAAGAGTAGCCCATAAATCCCGAGAGCCGTGCCTCATACACCTGATGGTTTACAGTGCCGGTGGTCTTGTGTCTTTCCACATAATGAAGATCTGACCGATATGCTGCACGGAGCTTGTTCGTTTTGTCACATAAACAAAATATTCTCAACGGGAGTGCAACATACCTATAGCTATAGCCTATACAATTTACATGACATTCAACATACGTATCAACACGATAATTTTTATTTAATTCTCTTGACGTTTAAAATGTAATATTCTTATGGAACGACACAATAGTTTTAAAACCAAATTAACAATTTGAGTGATTATTTGATCAAAAAAAGGTTAGCAAAGAGGTTATTATATGATACAGAAATAAATATATTGAACTTAAATTTGAAGAGATAATGGAGATCAGTTAGAAGCAGGGACCTGAAGCTGAATTTATTTAGGTGCAGGTTTGGGTTCAAATTAAATTTGTTAATTTTGGTTCAGTTTCAGGTTCAGGTTCAATAACATAATTTTTTTCTGGTTCCGGTTTGGGTTTAATGAAAACACAACCAAGTTATAATTTGTTGTCAGTAAATAAAAATGTATTATGAAAAACAAAAATGTACAAATATCTCTAAATATATTCTATATAAGGTTTAAGCGGATTTTGATATCTAGTAATTTTAACGAGTGAATCGGGTTTTTGGTCATTTTGTACTTACATTGAATATTCTAAGTTGATGTCTCATTATTATATAAATGTCATTTTCATTATATTTTGAATTTTTTTTTTGTCAGTCTTAATACAAATTTTCAATTTCTTTTTTTCTGCCAAAAATGTAAAAATGGATTATATATTTTATTTTTTATAAGTCACTGGTTTATTTTCGCATTTTAATTTCTTTCTGCTAACATGAAACATGAAATAATCTAGGTAAACTCAGTTTTCGTAACAATTTAGGAAACTGAAACTCCCGTTTCATTGTACTGATTTCTGCCTCCCCGGTTACTTAAAAAGTACTGAATTAGTCTTCAGAAAATTTAATCAGGTTAATTATAAAGTGTATGGGATTCTAACAAAAGTAATATTGACTCATTTTGGATTATATAGATTCATATAGATTTCATCAGAATTATCACACATTCCAGAGTTAGTAGGTATCTAAGCCCATAAAATTTAAAATAAATAATATATTACTTAAAAAATACTAAAATTGTATGTTTCGAAAAATAAACTAAGCAAAAATTATTTCGCTTCACGCCAATGTGCATTAGTACGAATTTATTCAGATTTTTATATCAACTGAGCGATTTTCGGAAAAATTCTGTTAAATAATTTCTCAAAAAATATTTCTCGTTCGTCATTCGAAAAATCGGAAGTTATCGTTTGATACCCCACTTCTAGACCCCCATTTCTTTTTTCGAAAAATTAATTTATGCATTTATTTTTCGAGCAATTTTTTTATATAAAGATTTGTTCTAAATATGGATAAAAAATTGTATATGCATACTTAATTTTGACTCTCTAAGTCTAACCGCTTGGTCACAATTTATATCGTACAGACAGAGACGGCAGACAGACAGACATACATATAAGGGACGGTTTCCCTAAAAATAATTTAAATCATGTGTTAGCTACATCAAATTTTTAATTAATATGTACCTGTATTAGAATTATAGATAAAAAAGACTACATGATATATTCAAGTTGAACTGTGGAGGGTGTCCTTATTAACGCGTTTCAAATGATATTTTATTTAATTTACCCCTAACTGTTATAAAATTATGTTATTCATTCATGTTACAAACACAGGATTTACAAAAATTTACAACTGAATGATAAACGTGACATTTTTCTAGACCCTAACATATTTCTAAATAATACTAAAGAATTTTAAGGGAAAGAGGTGTTAGCGCGGCTGAAGCCGAAGACACTCAGCTATTTAGAGCAACTGAAGTAGGTATAAATCTGTGAGTGGTAGCTGTTGATCTATTGTGCCCGTTTGTGAGTCTGTCATAAGAGGATTACTGGACAGGACACATGCTGGCTATGACATAATTACAGCAGCTACAGATCACATCCCACTCAACAGAGATGGATTTAAAAATATTTGTTAACACTGCTCTACGAATAAAAAGAAATCTCTAGTGTGAGTGTAAGAGTTATCGATGTGAGTTATGAAAAATAGGCCGGACAGAAAACATACGTAAGAATAACTAAAATTATAGTGTAAAACTATAATTATCTGTATTTTTAAATAGTAAATTTTCATCAGTAAAAGTTTTACAGCGTAAAACTCATATTGCTAAATTGCCTATCAGTTTTAATCAAATTTTAGATCTAGACCAGGGATCGGGGAACCGGGGTAAATTATCCCAAATGGTTAGAGCCCTGTAAATGCGCAGGTATCCGTGGATTATCCGCGGATATCCGAAACTTTTTTGCGGATGCGGATAAATTATCATTTAAACCATGCGGAAGCGAATCGGATGCGGATAAAATTTCATATCCGCTTATCCGCAATATCATTAAATCTTCAGTTACTTTCGGAGAAACACGCGATTGTGTTTCTGACTGACTACGCAGTCCTCGGTTACCTTCGGTTGTCTGTATACACATGTGATATTTTGTAGCATTCTATCTCACTCTATATTATTGTTATTAAGACAACTGTCCATGATCGAGATTGTGTTGAGACAATCAACATAACTTTTTTTTTATTATTGTATAAGTATAGATAATAATATTTTGGACAAAAGTTGCTTGGTACACTTTCGATGTAATTCTTCCTACTTCTGCTCTAATTCTGGCTTTTAAATCTAATAAACGCTTTTTTTATCATACATAAAACTGATTAGCAAGTTTTATTTAAATACCAAAATTTACCTATATACATTTTTCTCGAAAATTTTATTATGTAACCTGCCATTGGTTTTATACTACATGAAGTAAAAAGTCTTGCTGATTCCAAAAATTGAAACTGACAAAAATTGAAAACTGACACATGTTGCTATTTGAAAAAATATTAAGCACCTTCTACCAAGTAGCTTTTTTTTATTATTATTATTTTTTTTTATTTCAATAATAAAAATATGTATATAGCCACATTGCATTACTTTTCCTCGCCTTGGAAAAGGTAAAACTGACGTGAGATGCTAGTTGACATTAATATGATACTTGACAGTACTATCAACACGTATTTCACGCCACCTGCTTCCTACGAAAAAGAACGCTTAGGCCCCCCAAAATTTTTGTCTCTCTCTAGGTTTTAAAATTATTAGCGCATCTAGACCCCAAAACTTTTGGCGTCCCTTAGGTTAGTTTAAATTTAAATCCAAAAATTTTCAGTAGTGTTTTAGAGCAGCGATTACCAAATAAGGCGAAACATGTTAGTTCTTTTCAAACTGACAGCAAAATCTGTTGTGTGGATATTTTTGCGGATGCGGTTTTATTATTTACAAAAGCTGCGGATGCGGATTATGGATATGCGGATGCGGATACCGAAAACATTATCCGCGCAGGGCTCTACAAATGGAGTAAACAAAAGTGTATTACTTAATAAGGGAGACTAATTATAAAAGTTATATGTTAGTAGATACTTATTTCATGCTGTTAATTTTTCATTCGATTATTTTGTCAATTTTGATTAATTTTTAAAGTTGCTTACTTTTTAGCTTGTATGACTGAATTCTTATACAAAAACACACACACGTTTAACTGTGAAATAGATATATATATATATATATATATATATATATATATATATATATATATATATATATATATATATATATATATATATATATATATATTTGTTTATCGGTTCTCTGTCAGCATTATATGCAGATTTTTTTTATTGATCCTTTAGCTCGAACCAAAACTCTAGCTTAGGGTGCTAGGAAAATTAAATGATAAAATTTATTTAATGAAAAGGTACCCGATGTGTATTGTATACTAAAAGTAAGATGTATTCACTTGCATACTTTTGCAAGAAATTGTATTTCGTGAACTCAAAAAATTGTTTTGCATTAATTTTTAAAACTTTTTTATTTGACTTATATTCTTTTCTCTGCCAGCCTGAAAAATATCGAGTACGATCTTCAATAGCTAAATCCTATTGTATCATATGATATTTACTTAAAACATGTAGTAAAAAGGAATTAAAAAATGGCTCGTGTAGTTTTGGCTAAACTTTGCATAACTATGAAAAACTGAAAGTTATTGAACAATGGGAGTTGCCGAGGCAAGATGATTGCCTACGACCATATGAACGTGGGTTTAAATCTTGGACACCATTTTGTAATTTGTACCTTCCGATACTGCGTAGACTGCTTAGGAGACGATTCAGCCTAGAACTTATATTATCTGTCCCTATGCACCACCTCTGCATTAGGAATCTATTATGATACTTTGTTGCAGTATAGATAATAACACTCGAAGAACTCGTTTAAAGTAGGAGAACTGAGGTGAGTATGGTGGGTGGAAGGACATCAAAAATTACCGAATCAGAAAGCAAATGTGAGTTGTCGTGATTTTACATACATGATTCATTTTGGCAACTTTCAAGCCTTTTTTCTCACCTACTCCTGTAATCACTGTCATTTTGTTTTCAAAACTTACGAGCTCATCAACACTTTGACTGAAAAGCCCACATCGAAAATTCACTTCACCGGGAGCAAAGAAAAAAATCTGCCTTGTTTTAGAGTAGGTATGTAAGTATGACACCATTTTAATATTCAGATGTAGACAATTTCTGATAAAAAAAATTCTTAATTAATGTTAAACCGGCTTTAGAAATTAATTGTCATCAAATAGAGGAGACACAACCACAAACTATTACAAATATTGTAACCAATATTTAGTGATAAAGTCTGTAATGAAAAAGCCACATCACCAAATATCACACCGTTTTCAAACAACTGAAGAGACAAAAGAAAATTGGGTGATTACTCTAACAGAGATTCTCAAAGCGACTATAAGTGCTTCCAAAAACGGAAGAAGTGTTGATAGCAGTGTGTAGCTATGCATGGAACTAATTCGATGGGAGGCATTTTAATTTATAATAATTATTAATACTAATAAAATTTTAGGACGCTGTCCTGCTGTTTTTGGTTAAACCTCGTATTTTTACAAACATGCATAAGGTCAAGGAGGGTAATAAGGCCCGGGCGGAAATAAGGCCCACTTTTGAATTTGGCGCCTTAGCAGTGAAATTCAGAATTCACATGTTCACAGTATATTAGTATGTGCTATTGCTATATATTAACAGGTGGCAGTACTTTGTTTGTTTTTAATGTATAGAGATATACACATGTAAACAACAACAGCGCGGTGTTTGCTTCTCTACTGTAAGTGAATTTAACTGTAAGTATGTTTTTTACTTATATGCCATTATTTAAATATCATGCATGTTTATTGCAATAACTTGCTAGTACATAATAGTACATTCTATATTATTTTATTTTTCATAACCTACAAATTAGTCAATAAAACTATGGTCTAAACATTTAACCGCCAAGCTGATAATAAGGCCCACAGTGTAAAATCGTTGGGCCGACATGCGTTGCTGCATAAATTGCCGTCTTTGGGTCCACGAAGACTGTGTTGGACTGACGAAGGAGGACAAAGATGAATTTATTTGTCCAAATTGCATGAATTAAATAATTGTTTGTCTTATTTTTATTTGTCCATTATTTAATAATTTTTGTTGTCTAATTTTCAATTTATTTGCCCTAATTGCATGAATTAAATAATTGTTTTGCCATAATTTTTCAAAATAATTTAAAAATAAAACAATCAGACCAATATTCCGGTGTTTTATACGCTTTTTTATACCCTAATTTATATTTGCTATATGGGCCTTAATTAACGACTTTTCTATAAATAAGGCCCGATGCAGACATTTTTTTAATTACATAACTTAGTGATTCGTCTATCAAATACATATGTAATAAATTATTATATTATAAAAATATGTTCAAATTATTATTTAAAAATAAATTTATAACAAAATTGTTATTGTATAAATTTTAAAATAATAAAAAGTGTTAGGTGGGCCTTATTACCCTCCTTGACCTTATGTATATAGTGTTTTGACATAATTATACATTAAACTATTATTTTAATTTAACATTTATAACAGATGAAATTTACCAAATGGATTCGAATAAAATTTGAAAAATATGTTTTTAAAAATGAAAATAGGTTTCAAAAATAGGAACAGGACACTGAACCGTAACCACTGATCCACTAATATAACTACAATGCAGTAAAATTAAACTTATCTCTTAGTTATTTATAATACGCACATATGTTCCATGATAAATGATAACTACTACGAACATTTGTTGTGACGAATTGTGTATTATTTTTATGTAGATGAATATTATTTTACATAGCTTATCTGGCATTACAATTACCTTAGTCATCACATAAGTTGAACGTATGTGCTTACGCTTATCAGCACGAGAAAGATGCAGGAAGGTTATTTGTTGCAGAAATGCTTATCATTAACTTGTTAAAAAAACATCGCTAGAATAAAAATATTATTAAAAGTAGTTGTGATAAAAGTGTATAATAATATGCTTATCAGTTTAATTTATGGGACGTAATTTCAAGTTGGACAACAAACATTTTAAACACACTACCAAATTGTATAAAATAAATATCATATACATAATAACAATAATGATAACCACTGCCAATTCGTCAACTGCTAAACATTTCTCTTAATATCAGTCCTAATTAAATTCGAAAATAAATTGTTGTAAATTTTAATGTTACTTAAAATTATATTAATAGTTGGCCAGAACAACATGAGCCACAGTCCAAATATTGAAGGAATAATTCTGAAACAATCATACCTTAAATACAGGCAACTCTTTTAACAACTTGCTATTGCGGCAACTTTACATTAGCACCATATCTGGGAGATGCGCGGAGCTATAGCGACTGTATTCTAGTGCAGTGTTTCTCAACCAAAAACGCACCGCGGACCAGTAAAATATATAATTTTCTAACGCGGACCACTAATAATAATTTTTTATTCATTTATTGCAAGAAAACAAATACATTTAATGTGCTACTAAATACATTTATTTTATTTGTAGAAAATCACTGAAAGTTTACAGAAAATAAACAAAATATAAATTATTTACATAAAATATGCATAAAAAATAGCAAAAATACCGCAAAAAAACATATACAAAAACTTTCGCGAACCACTAAAATTTTTCTGCGGACCACTGGTGGTCCGCGAACCACCTGTTGAGTAACACTGTTCTAGTGTGTGAATTTCTTAAAATTAGGACTAAAGCAGGGGTCGGCAACATCGCGCCCGCGGACGCCGTTGCGCCCTTGGTGAGATTTTTATGCGCCCTCACTATCGAGACACACACATACTGAGCCCAATATCCACATCACATCTATTGGTGATTCGACTTGAGCGATCAGCGCTAGATTAGATGACCTTGCGAACCACGAGTGTTTACATATTTTACGTTTTTATGCGCCCTCAATAACATTTGAATTTATATTGCGCCCTTATTGACAAAAAGGTTGCCGACCCCTGGTCTAAAGTGTTTATTTTAGTTACAAATACCTCATTTTGTATTTTGTATTTTGTCATTTTGTGTCAACACTTGTATTGTGATGTGTAAAGGATAAAAAAATTATTTGAAATATTTCCTAGCTCCCCAAATTTGACTCAAAAATTTCGTGCCTTCCCCCAGATTTTAAGAGCTAGCGCCGCCGCTGCATACACCTATAAGTGAAAAAAGCCCATGTTTCGAATAGTGGAATTTTTTGGTAAACATAAGTATACGCTTATTAAACCTGGGCTACAAAAGAGACGCACAAAAGTAAGATAAGGAGCACGAATATGATATTCCTGAGGAAAATAGAAGACTAGATAAGTATGGATAAAATTAGGAACGAAGTTATTGAACAAAACCTACAAATAAAATAAGTATTTCCGTTTATACGGAAAATAAACCGTCTACTGTTGCCGTTTACCGCTAGCAAGGGTGTGGATGTTACGGTGTGTGCGTACGTTAAAAAATAGACGTAATATTGACTATATTACTCCTGAATATACACGGATTGAAAAAATGGTTACGAAACCTGGAAACAGGAGACCTAGGCCCATCTCAGGCTGTCGCGCCAATTATGATGATTAATTTAAACAGTAAATGGAACATGTCTGAAGCTACTGAAAAATTGGTTAAAATTTTTGGCGCACAACGAAGGTTATTTGGGCCAAGCTACTGAAAAGAAAGTCCAAGCTTTTCAAATATGGATCTATAGGCGTATACTCAGATTTTTCTAGATCAACCGAGTCGGTAACATTTAAGTTATAGTGAGTATGTTGCCACCTTAAAAAAAATTAATATCATAGATATTTGATGATGAATGAGCAAATATACCGCATTTCACAAAATATTATGTAGAGAAAGGTTGAAAAGGGAAGAGGTCTTGGTTTGGCTCCGGATGACAGTGAATATAGTGCGGATTGCTATGACGATACCCATGTTCGCAACGGATGAAGTAGGAGAAGAAGAAAAAGAAGAAGAGTGGCACGTCGTCACTTATTATATACATGAAGCTGATATAATTTGGCACCTGTGCACAAAGAGGTTCGTCACCTCTGACGTAGATGGACTGATAGATGAAGTCAAAGCAGTTTCAAAACGAAGAAACATTACATGGAGGGATATAAGAAACAATACGACGGACAGGATGCAGTAGAGAGAACTCTGGAATTTCCAAGCTAAAACCCACCCTTATACGGAAAGGTAGAAAGGCTTGAGATAAAGTAAGTTAATTATAATTTTAGCTACCAACACTAATTTTATTAAACTTAAATTATATTTATAATATTTTATTTGTTCGGTTAAGAGTAACAAAAAAATACGGAGTCTTCTTTTAAACGTATCTAAAATTAGATATCAATTTCTATCATTAATCCTTTTCAACAGAGATTTAACGATGCTAGGGTGAAAAAATGATAAATAGATAGAGGTACTGATAATAGACACAAAAACATGAATGAATTTCATAACTAAATATAAACACACGATTCGTCACAATAATTTATATCGCGAGCAAAAAACCAACAGCATTCTTTCAAATGTAAAAAAAAGAACAAAAAAAGTAAACCACCATACGATTTAATGTGAATGTCGTACAACTTTATGGTGTTTTTAAACACGAGATCCTGAGAATCAGTGTTAAAATTAAATACTATACTAACCATAGTGTTAGAGTGAGAAGTATTGGTAAAGCGGTTGTAGGTATGTATGGACAGACGGACATGCATTCCTGGGGAGATAGCATCTGTTGATCTTGATGGACTCATGTTCACGAACGCCTATGACCACAGCTGTTGGCGTAGATAAATCGCTTGGAGATTTTCGAGGACAAAAAATATTTTATTTACTAGAACTTCACTACTCAGAATAAATACCCGTACTCCCGAAATTCAATATGATTATAATAGTTATTTATGTAACAAGAGAATACAGTAGTATTTTACTCCTGTGTGATGATTTTAGAGCACGAAACGTAGCCGAGGGCGATAATCATCGCGAGGGAGTAAGATCCTACTTTATTCACGCGTTTCTAGAAATATTTTCTTCTGTGTGCTCTAATTATGTTCTTTATAAACCCCGCTTTTTTGAGAATTTGAAAGATTGATACCAAAGTTTGTGAAACGTCCTTGACATAACCTGAAAACAGTATTGAACACGATGAGCAATGAAAATCTGTGTATTCGACACTGTATTTTGTACCAGCAAGGCAAAAAAAAAAACTCTTACTGACCGAATCAACTTGATTTGTTCTTGCTGAAGGTGCGTCTCATAAGTCTTGCAGTTTTTGTTTTTGAAGCCTTAAAATAGGCAATTTTGAAGTAGTGACATTCTCTGGTCATGGGTGGATCCCATTTTTCGACAAAAATTTTCAACGGGGTAATTAAAATCAAATGGCGATCGCCATCATCCCACCGCCTTGAAATTTTGAAATCACATCAGTATTTTTCGTGTTTAATTGGCTTTTGATTCTATTTATGTATCCATTTTGATATTTATTTTAATGTTTGCCTTTTGTATTTTTTTTTTTTTTCAGTTGATACTAATATTTGAATAATTAATTCAAATGATAAAATATTTGAGTGATTATATTGATCGCATGGTTTAAAATTGCCAATAATTTTTTTCATGTGTTTAACAAACATATTGGTTTGGTTTTGAATCTTTGCTGAAATGTAAATTGGTGGAAATATTGCGTCACTTATCGAAGAATCGAAATTATGCTCAAAAGTTACAGCACATTTCAATGGTTAATTCTTGAATGGCTTAGAAAAATGACTGCAATTACAGTTTATGTAGACAGATGTACATAAGTATATTAGTAAGTTAATTCTGTACGTTAATTGCTAGAAATTTGTTTCAAATCCGGAATGTTACCATGGAGTAAGTGATTATATACGTTCGATAAAAAATATACCAACTGCGCGCATTTCTCAATATGTAGTAAGTGGAGAAGAGGAATAGCGGCTTGATTTGATTCAGCTCTAATTTGTGAGTTGACTGTCGTTTAGTTTGTTTCGCTAACCTACTCCGTTTGATTTTTGTAGTGGTTTAGTAATTTGATTTTTTTTACCCCGATGATTTTTATGATGGATTTTCCGAAAGAACGTGTCTGTGTGAAATTTTATTTCAAACTTGGAAAGGCGACAACAGAACAATTTATCTTTTCGGCGATTGACTATAGATATGTTGGTATAGGAATATTAACACACGAGTCATGTAAAGGCATTTTGACCAATGTCGGCAATCACATAAAGATCTGTCAAGTACTGACAAACAAAATATATGGAAAGACCTGGAGCTAAATACATCAAGATGGCGGACTTATGTGAGTGAGGATAAAAGTAAATCCAACTGACAGTAACCAAGAAAAGATAGATGGATAGATAGACAGTATGGATAGATAGAGAGTGGGGATATGGAGATTTTATTATGAGTTCAGTAATCATAATTGCATCAACATACTCATAATCAAAACCATTTTTAAGATAAATATTACATTTATATTTAAAAATATGGAAAGTAGGCAACGAGTCCAGAATTTTTAACGTCTATTGTATTCAACTGACTGTTTGGATTAAAGACTGTTTCGCATGGTTATTTAATATTTAATTTATGAGGAAACTCTGTTAAATAGTGAGAAATATTAATAAAAAGAATACGTGGAAAATGTTAGTTCTTTTAATATTCTTATATCCAGGGCCGTATTTACTTTCATGGAGGCCCGATGCACAAACGGTTCTGAGGCCCTCTACGGTAATTTATGAAACAATTAAAAAAAAAAGAATAAAAAAGGCGTTTGTGTTTTGCAAAAATTTTTTATTTTACTTAAAAAATTTGTTCAAAAAGTGTTGGTATTAATAACACCGAAATTATCGGTAGAATTCATAGAGGATTACAGAGGCGAGAATGTACTCATTTTTTAGCCCCTTTAAGAGGGCGTAATAAGACGACGAATGAGTCGCACCGCTTCCACGGGTACTTCCACTTTTGTACACATTTAATATTTTGTTAATCGGTTTTTCAAAAATGTGATAACCATGATGATACCATGGGATAACCACAGTTTGTAAATAAACGTAAATAATCAAAATTTAAAAAGAATAGATGGAGTAGCCACAGCAGCCGCACTGCAATAGACTTTTCCTGTACTACAAGCTGGCGTGGCCGTACTTCGCATTTAACAGAGAAGAATCGTTTCTTCATTCTAAACAACCGTTAAATAATAAATGAAATATTTAACTTTATAGGTAACTCTCACCTTAGCCCCCTAAATAATCTTATTAAAAGCTGTATTGAACAGAAAAGAAATCTTCATTCTAAGTGAAAATATACGTAAAATAATAAGTGAAATAATTCAAGATTTTAGTTTTAGGGTAGGGGGCACCCCAAATATTTATCGAATCGAAAAGGTGCATGAAACAAAAAATTGTTTTCTTATTATAAACAATTTTTGTCATATAGGATTTTGCTGTTAAATCAATAATAAGGGAGATATATATATTTTTTTAGTAAACAGTATTAACCCCAAAACACCTTCTTTTTGAAAATTTTGAAATGCCATATCAGCACCTCAGAGGTAACTTGTATTAAGTCACAAATGATAAACAGCTCAGAAAAGACGATTTAAGATTGTTTACTTCCTTGCGTTGATCGACTTGATATAGTTTTAAAGCAACGTATATTGAAACTGGCTAGAGCTATAGTTCCAAATTATTTTCCAATCGACGGACTATAAAGTATTTAGTCACTTGGCACTAAAATGTCATTTCTGATACAAATGTGACTTGATACAGTTTACCTCTAAGGTGCTGATATAGCCTATGTTTGAATTCTGGTTTATTCTATCATACCAAATTACGTTAAATATGTCCAGCCGTTTTTGTGAGTCTTGGACAAAGAGAAAAACAGACAGACATAAACTGATCTTTTTGGAGAATATTATCTGAAAGGTGCAGAAACCAAATAATAATTTTAAAAAAAGATATAGCTTCCAATTTTATTAATATAGATTTAAGATTTATTATTTAATTATTTAATCGACTTCTTTATTAATTGGTTTCGTTATACTGGCGAAAATATTTAAGCTATAATCAAATCTGTATTTAAACAAACATTTTAACGATAGGGGAACATGAAGCCCCCTGTCAAGAGGGGCTCCCAGCTATCACCTCATGAGCCTAATGGTAAAAATACAACCCTGCCTATAAGAGCAACAACTCAAAATATTTAAGAAACTTTATATCGAGTAAAACTATCAATATTAATATGGTAAAACATAAACTTTAAATATTTATAGCTGAAATTAAACAATAATAATTAAGGTTTGTTGTGGAAATACCACACTGAGTTTTACAAATTAGTAAAGCAATTTCAATTTGCCATTTCTCCCACGCACGAACCATGATGTAAATGGGTTAATTCCCCGAAGTAAGCTGCGGATTTTTAAAATTTTATGGCCAAAACCGGCGTTCTTAATCGATTGAGCTGCGAGTCCGGCATTACCGCATTTGACCACTCGGCTCTTGGTCCAGTTGTATGTGGACGTGGACACAAGTAATAATATTTTCGCCATAGAAAATGAGCGTGTCTGAACACAGTTCGTGACTGTTGCCCTGTTACCCGTCCGACGGCAGGTATTACTTGTTTGTTTGTTTCGTTTATGTGTATGTGTGAGATACGCTGTGTTGAGTCTACTCCTGGATAAGAAGGCATTGCATGAATTTTTGTTGCGCTAACACTGCTGATAATGCTTCGAGTATTGAACGATTAATTATTATTACAAATTAAACTCTTTTACTTGTCGACACAAACAAATTTACTAAAGAAATTCTCAGAATAAAATAGATTTGAATAGCACTATACAAATTTTATTTAAATACAGTGATGACAAACTGTCGTCAACTGACCAAAGAAGAGTCATCCAATACTTTTGCCACGTACCCGAAATAATAACGTTGATAAGCTTGTTTACAAAGGAAAGAGGAGGGAAAACGTAGTAGAGGTAGACCTCCTGAAACATGGTTAGACCAGATGCGCGAACTAACTGGTTGTACCCTGGAAGAAACCCTGCGCAATGCCGAAGATTGTATGAAATGACGTTCCATTGTGCACAAAATAAGAGATACGTATAGGTACCTCAACCAACGACCCATGGCCGATGAGAGAAGATCTGCGCAGAGAGATAATGCGGCCGAGAAAAACACAAAATACGTAACTAAATGCGCCCCACTACGACTTTTCTGTTAGTTCCACACACATCCAAATTTTGTACGCCACAACTCGCTAGTTGAGTTATATTTATCTTTCTCTAATGGTGTTATGCTGAACACAACTTGTTCACTTTAATAGCACTGTAATCTTCCAAGGTCGAACGATGTTATAAAAATGTTATTTTGGAATCTTACCTGTCAACCTCTGTTGCTGTAGGTCAGTGATGGCGAACCTTTTGAGCTCGGTGTGTCAAAATCAAAAAAAAAAAAAAAACTAGTTTAACTCGGGTGCCGTGTCACGTCTAGAAATATCCATAATTTTGCGATATTTGCAGCCCAAGTAAAAAAATAGTTGTATATTTGATATATTTATTTGTTAAAAAGCAAAAACATATAATTCGTAACATAAGTGACTTTTTTGTTGCTGAAATGCATTTGCTAAATCTTCAATTGAAGGTTGTTATTTCGTGCACTTCAAGCCCAAGCAAGCGCTACTAACTTCATCTGTCAGTCGGTTTCTTTTATGGGTTTCAATATTATTTAACGCCGAGAATAAGGTCTCACAAAATTACGTAGAGGGAAAAATCGTGAATAAAGCCATCACTAGATTTTTCAAAGTGCTAAAAGTGTCCGGTAATCGTTTCCAATCACTCCAAATTTATTGTTCGTAGGGCACTCTTTGTCATTCTCCAAACGATTTCTTTCCAGATTCTCAAGTTTGGATCTCAAGTCTACAAACACTTGAGCCCAGATGCGGTTACTATTCTTGGCCGAAGACCGTCCGTAAATGATGCGTGTCACTCAAAATGTCTTAGCGTGTCACCCGTGACACGCGTGACATAGTTTTTCCATCACTGCTGTAGGTCAACATTATCGCTGTTACCCTAACACCCGACACAACCGTCGGCATTTGCATTGCGTTATTTACATCGCTATTGAATAAACAACTCGTACGACCATTTGTGCAGAATATTACCATTAAGCCTCATTTATAATAAATCCATAGCACATGCATAACATAGGAATCACAGTTCAACATTTGTTCTATTTATTATAAACATATGTTGAGAACAATCACACCCCTTTGTATCACACCTCATTTATAATAGATCCATAGTATATTGTCTGCTTATTATAAACAGATGTTCGTACTATAAGCAGAACAGTGATACACCATTGATTCGCCTTATGCACATACGATGCGTTTATGTTATGGATCTATTATAAACGAGGCTTTAATCTCATCTTAGCAATAAGCTTCAGTAAAAATAGCTAACGAAGATACAAAATTATTTCTTATAATCTGAGCTTTGGGTTTTACATATAATATTAATTCGAATAATAATTACATAAAACAGCTATTGTAAAACAGTCTTAAATGATTTTGATAACCAATAGATTTTTTATGAAAATACGTTCGATCTTTATTTAAGGGGGCGCACAATCGTATAGTTCTCGTATGTTTCTTATACACAACTAACAATTTTTGTCTATCTAATAGGATATATTTAATTGTAAAAAAGGCATGCAACTGTAAAAAAACAAATTGCATTATAGACGATATTTGCGTATATATTTACATACGTTGTGGCAAACTGTAGCTAAAGCTTCTACAAATATGTTTCTAGCTATTTTATTCTATTTTGCAAACTACTTATAGTTATTTACTTGGTGTTCTATTTTTGTCGCCATCTTGAATCTGCAGCGGTTCTTAATATAGGTGCTGCGGGCAAAAATCATTTAATATTCTAAAAGAACAAGTGTACCAAGTGGCATTCCATTATGATCAAGTATAGAATTGTTCAACGAAGGTTCTAAACTATAAACAATCATGTCAAAAAAAATATTGACGTATTATTTGAACTTTTCTACAGAAAACTATATAAATATAAAAATTATTTGAACCCACAAATATATTTAAAAAATTAGAGAGCATTATTGTCTGATAACTTAAAAGCAGCGTTTCCCAAACTTTTCAGTCAAAGGACCGGGTTGGTTTATAATATTTTTCGCGGCCCACCCTAATACATATATTAAAATAAGGTTGACAAGTACGGTTACATTTAGCACCTAACTCTGATCCGAAGAAAACAAGAAGTTGAATATTACAAAAAATCACTTTACGAACGAACGGCAGAAATTCGGAAAATCACTTGAAGAACGATGGGGCGCAATTCCAAATATCACTTAAAGAGCAGGATGCAGAAATTCAGAAAGTCACTTGAATTAAATACTTAAAGGAAATATAAAAAAAAAAAATGTCTCACATTTAATCGCACGATCCAAAAAATAATGACACAAGAACAACCTAGAACCCGGGCACAAGCTTTCAAAATCTATATCCGGGTCAAACCTGAAGAGATGGCGACCCAATTTACATGCAATAATAATAACCCTACTTTCAAATTCAATTTATCGGGGATAAATAACAGGAAATTAAATAGAATAAAATAATAAAATATTACACTGTTTTTAACATTTAATTTTTATTTATTATGTTTTACGGCGCACACGAATTTCTTTATTGCAATGTTAGATCAAAATCATTTAGAAATTTTTAACTAACTAATTAGTCAAATTAAAATATTCTTTACTTCACATATTATTTTATTGTCACTAGCCGTACGTTTCGATTACAACTTAGCTGTCGCTAGTAGCTAAATAAAACTGAGGCATCGTAACTTATGATATGAAGTCTCAGATTTTGCTAGCTACAAGATTTTTGATAATTTTCTTTTATAAAACGGTTATTATAATATTTTCTGAGGACCGGTATATTTTTCTTGGGGACCGGTACCGGGTCACGGACCACAGTTTGGGAAACGCTGTATTTGAGTATTAATTTATTAAGCGATAACATTTTTACAACAACATTTTCTGCAGTTAAAAATATCCTATTAGAAATTCGGTGCAAATTTTGATGTCTAGATTGTTACTAATTTTATTTCAGATTGTTAGTTTTATATAACAAACTTACAACCTTTCAGGGTTATACGTACCATTAAAGGGAAAGCAACATTTATAGCGTTCACCCGAGTTCTATGATCATTACTATCTTTTTATGCTTGAATCACAAACAAAATAATTTGAAGAATCAACAAAGAATAAAGTAGCTTTGTTGCAAAAATATATAGCTTTTTTAAAAAGCATGTGGATTTTATAAATGCATATCACAAAATATTTTTCATTAAATTTGCCGGATTGGATAAGCCCGACATATATTATATGTGAATAATGTTGCAATTATAACAAAAACATTTTTATTTTACAATATGCAGGTTTAATCAGATTATGTAGCGTCATAAAACTTTATTGATAAGAAATGATTTTACATTTAAATTATCACCTTGGATATACTGTCCTTCTGCGGTTACACATCGCTGCCAGCGACTTTTCCACTTCTGGAAACATATCTTGTATCACATGTTGTAATCGCTCTTGGATCAATTTCCGATTATATATTTTTTTAATATCTTTAGTTGTTTAAAAACGTAAAAAAAACTCACAAGTCAGGTGAGTGTGGTGAATGCGCAATGAGTGTGATTAGTTTTTCGCCAAAGACTGTCGAAACGTACGTCAAATATTATCGACTTTGATCAAAATGTCTTGGCGAGAACCATATCAAATTCTTCTGCAACCTCTCTACCAGATAATCGTCAAATGGTATGGGTTAATTCGCGAACCTGGATAACCTTTTTGTCGGTTTTAGAAATTGAAAGCCTACCTAATCTATCATCATCATTGATTAAATGTTTACCATCTTTCAAAGTGTGTCATCACTTATCACACAGTTTGAAACGAAATTTCACAAAAACCACTATAAAATTTGAAATAACGTAGCGAAACAAGCACAACGGCTGTCAACTCACAATTGGCAGCTGCATCATATCATATCGCAATTTTTTTCTGGGCTTACTGGGTATTACGAAGGCGCGCGGTTTTCTTATTTTTTTATCAAACCTCGTAAATCCGAAATATATGTTAATTTAAAGTAATATGTTGTTCATAAAATGTTCGTCATTTTTCACTTTTTATTTAAAATAGTAACAGGTTGTAAAGATCATTAATTCCAGCCTTAAGTAATAGAAATTGTTTGAAAATAATCTTAACTAATTTATCATAACTGATATAACGCCAAATTAATTAGCAAATATACAAGATACAGAAGAAACCTTTATGCTGGCGATCTGACGCACAGCCGGAGCCAATAAAAATTATAGAAGAACAGAGTTTCCCAAACTTTTTAGTCAGGGAATGCTTTTCCTCTCACAATTTATTGCGAAACACATATTAAGTCCGTTTTACATTATACTTTTTTGCGAAGCAGTACAGATTTTTTGCGTAGTATTGACGTAAAAAGTATAATGTGAAACACAATTCTTCCTTTCAACTTTCGATGCTACACTACAAACTACACTATTTCCAAAACTACCTCCGGTCAAATTTTTGGATGACAGTTGTATACTTCTCAGTCATACCAACTACCAACTTTTTAGTTTTTGTTTACAACTTATCTTTTAGAAATTTATTAAGTTGATAAGAAGTTTATTTAGAACACATAATTCAATATAAACTTAGCACAATTAAACAATATATATATATATAACTTGGTTTCTAGAATTGGTTCTATAACCAAACTGTTATCTGTCACCTGAACCTAGAATTTTTTAAGTTGGCAGTGAAGAGTATCACAAAGTAATAAAAGATGGAAGGTATCGCTGTCTCTCATTTCCCCCCCCCCCCACTATATTCTGTAGTATCAAATGTTGAAATGACGTCAGAGTTGGATAGTATTGAAAAAAGTATCATGTAGAGCGGACTTTACAAGATATCCACTAAGAATATATATTCTTCGTGTTTATTTGTTTTCTGCATGTATATTTTAAAAAAATTGGACAATGTTCAAAGAACTTTTCTTCACGAAATCCAACGAAACACTACTATTCCGTGAAACATAATTTGAGTTTACAAATAACTTAATAAAAAAAATCGTCAGAGTAAACCATTGAAAAGAAATAAAGCAATATAAGGCATGTTCGTGATTATCGAGCAACAACAAAAACAAAAACTATTTATTACTGTCATTTTTCACAATTTAACTAGTTACAAGAATTTGTGTTTAATCATTTAGATCAATTAACAGAAGAATCAGGATCTTTATTGATGAAGGCGGTGATCACATATCTCATCTTGTTTACTTTATATTGTTTACTTTATATCTTGTTTATTATTTTATTTGAGGTCTTTTATTTAAGTGTTTATGTCCATTTTTACATGCTATTTTATAAAAAGCTAATTAAGTAAATAAACAAGAATTATTTTTAAGAAAAACTAACTGTTTAACTCAATATTTAAATTTTATGAATAGCTCTGTAGTGTCAAAGGTTATGTGAGTATAGGCTATTCCAAACGTTTAAGCGGAACTAACTGGAATTTTCATTATTCTAAGTTGTCATGAGCTATCTTTACAACGTTTGAAGTGGGTTTTTCCTAAACAAAATTATCAAAAGCCTCACTTAATCTGTAAAAATTACTTGAATTGTAAAACTAGTTCCGCTTAAACCAAAGAAACAGATTATATGTTATATTTTTTACAATAAATGGCTTAAATAGAACTAAATAATTTCATAAACCATGTAAAAATAAATGTTTCCATGATTTCATGGTAGAAATTTTGATTTTTCACATGCCAATATGAAACATGAAATAAACTAAGAAAATCCCCTTCTTGTAACAACCTAAAAGAACGAAATTCCCCGTTAGTTCCGCTTAAACCAAAGAAACAGTCTACAGATGTAATGTTCCAGATTTATTCGAAATCATAGATAATTTTTTTTTCGGCCAACTCTGGCCTTTTTTTGTTTTGTTTTTGTATCACTCGTTATTGCAGATAAAGACTATGATATGCTTACCTGTCTCTGTCAGAAGTTTCTGGTCCTGCATCAGTACGAGAACGTTTCACCTAAAATAAAGATTATCCTTATTAGTTAAATTCAGAAAAGAAAAAGAAAATCTTAAAAACCTCAATTTCGATCTGACCAGTGTTGCACAAAGGAGGGGGGCTGTCCCCCCCACGAGAAAGAGGGATTTTTTTTTATTACCATGGTCTTCGGTAAATATATGTATTTAAAAATAGAGATGAAGACCTTTAGGTCATCACTCTTTTTTTTTAGGTCATCACTTGTATTTCAAAAGTGAGGACCTTTTTAGGGTTTTGTAGGTATGGCCAAAAAACCCTTATACCGTCATTTTGTCGTCTGTCTGTCTGTCTGCCTGTTCGGTAAAAATTGTAGCCAAATGGCTAAACCTGGAGAGTTGAAATTTGGCATGCTTATACAACACTTTGACCCGCACATACGAAAAATACTAAAACATCTAAAAGACATGTCCCCATAAAAATATAACAAATATGTGCTCATCGAAAAAAAATAAAATAAATTCTGAGTAGAGGAGTATCAAATGAAAGCCCTTAGTACGTGGATTAACGATCAAAATTTTATTTTTGCAAAATAAATTATTTTGAGAAAATTGTGCAAAAAAACTTTATCCTTACAGGCTGTGGGATGGTTTAAACTAAAAATCTAAAAAATTTCTAAGTAATGTACATTGCTGTGAACCGGAATAGTACAACAGGAATCAGATTATGTTTTCGGAAAATAACGCATTTTTTATGTTTTTAACTAAAATATGTAAATTATTTAATTCTTTATGTAACACAGTAAATGAGTAAACGTCCGTAGTCTAATGGTTAGCGTTCTCACTTCCTAAGTTGCAAACTACGGTTCACTTCCTATCCAATTTTATTTTTTCTGCATTTTAATTTTGTTTAAATTATTTTGTCAAAATTCTAGTTATATTTCGACAAATATTGCATTTAATATTTAAAAGCGTAAATTTAATAACCAGTGGGAAGTGTTGAAATTATAATTTAATTCTATGTTTCAATGTATACGAAATCAGAGGGGCGGAATGACTTAAAACAACCAATGAAGCCATAGGCGCAATTTTCAAAATCTTAATGAACCTTGCTATATAAAAAAAAAATACTGCATATATTTATAAACCTTAATAATGGTATTAGGCATTCAAATTAAAATTAACAAAAAAATATTTTAATATAAAATTTGTTTTGGCATCCCAAATAATCATCATTCACTTACTAAATACCTGCGAAACCCTGCAATGTGTGAAAATTCACACTTCACATCAATTATTTTTTAGATCTTCATTCGAAACTTCGGGTCATTTTTAAACGAACTATAGTTAAAAGTATTAATTAATGAAACTACTTAAATGTAGTTAAATGTAATAGAGATCTACGTTAAAAAACGTGTTGGCGATAAAATTATTTCCGCACAATAAATAAGATTTAACTAACACAGCACACAAAAGTTCATGTATAAATAATGTTTTAATGTCCTTATCTATTATTTTATTTTTATGTATGTTTAATAGACAAACAGCCTTGCGGCAAAAGATACACAAATACAAACATAACAATATAAACAATAAAAATTACACAAAGATTTTTGAAGTTTTTAGTTTAAAATAATAGGTAGGAGTGACTATCGATTTACAAGATATCAGTAGTTGGACATCGAAAGTAACTTCGGATGTCTTACATTGATATTGAAAAAATATCGGAAAAACACAACATCCATATTTCTATAAAAATGTTGTTACTGATATACGTATAACCCGCAGTGATGCGTCTTTACAGTAAAAAATAATAATTTATTACATTTTTACGTAAATAATAGGTAAAGAATGTAAAAAAAACGTAAACAATGTAAACAATGCGTAAAAAATGTAAATAATTAAAAATGTGAGACTTGTCAGTTGAATGAGTTTACATAGTACGTTTACACACTACGTTTTAAAAAGAATTTTTAATAATCAACATTAGTTGTAGTTTTTACTTCAGGTCTGCCCAGATGGGAGGGGTGCAAGAGGTATAAGGCGTGTAAGTTGTACAGGAGCACAAGAAAAAAGTCTGTCTGCCGCTCTCCAAGTATTCGAGAACGATTTTTTTTTTTTTTTGTAAAAGTTAGTCTCTTTAATTGTTGAGAAATTGTTTGAGCCCCAAAAATTGCTTAGTACACCCGAAACTCTTTATGAAATAGCCCTGATTCGCTTTATGGCCGGAAGGAAACCAAACAATCGGATTTTTGACGAACTTGCGTTCAGTGTTGTCAAAACAGATAAAAAATAATAATTTATAAATAAATAATTTTAAAATTAATTACGTTTACGTTTTTTACAGTTTTCCACGCAAATAGCTCATGTAAAGAATACACTTTTTACACATAGAAAATTAAGTGAAAACTACGCGTAAAGTGTACCACACATCACTGGAAAAAAACATTGCTTTACATAGTTTGTATTAAATTTTAGAAGTTCTGAAGAGGGAAGATGATTTTGTTCCGAACGTGTTAATAAAATCATTATGAGATAAAATGAAAATATGATGAAACGAAAAAATTAAGAGGTTCGTTACTACACAAAATGACAGATATTATTCAGTATTTGGTAAATTTGTTACAAAGCAAAGGTCACGATCGTCTGATGGGGCTGATGAAGTTTCATTCTAAAAATGATAAATAAAAATTAATTAAAGTATTATTTCGATAATCAAACGAATAATATTTGAATTTGTTTTTGTATTAACTTTTAATTTTACGATGAAAATATTTAAATGAGATTGAAAACCATAATACATTCTGCGAAGTATTTAAACCCGGATTATATACAAATTATTATATACAAATATTCTCTGTTTTAAAAGATGCTCTGTTTGTTAACTGTTACTATTCGTCATTATTATATTAACAAAAGATTATTTTGGAAATTCCCGAAAAATGCGATCTCCCGTTCTCGATTTTTAAAGGTTTAAACAATGTTAATACAATAAGAAATAGAGCAATGTTCCCAACTTGTGTTCCGCGGAACACAATTAAAATAAAACAATAAAATTAGTTTTTGAGCTCAAAATACTAGAACTAATAAAATAAGTTACTTAGTTAAAATTTTTGGCGCACAGCAACGATGGTTATTTGCGCCGCTAATAAAATAACTATTAGGGTTTCAATATTTTACTAAAAACAAAAAAAAAAAACTATTTACTTCAGACTCTGCAAATCTCATGGACCTGACTGATTTCAAACAACCAGATGTTTAACTTAATTAAATTTCGTTAAATGAGTTTTGGTGTTAAAAGAAGAATATCAAAATTTATTCAAAAAGGCACTTCGTTGCTTGTTATCCTTTAGTGTCATTTGTGTGAAAGTGCATTTTCGGTCTACACTGCGGCAAAAACCAAATACAGAAATAAGTTTGATGTCACTCCTGATATTAAAATTCAGCTGTCCACAATTAAATCAAATTTTGAAAGAATATTGAAAAAAAAAAGAAGTTTAATTCTTCACATTAACTATCAATTTGAATGAATAATATTTGTTTTTCCATAATTAATCTGTTAACATTTCTGTTTGCTTTTTTGATTTATTGTTTAATACTTTCAATCAGTAAAAATTGTCAAAAATTGTTGGGCACAAAACCAGTAGAAGAAGTAATAGAAGAAGGCCAATTGAAATGGTATGATCATATCCAAAGGATGGATGAAGGTAGAAATACGAAGAAGGTATATGAACTCAGGGTTTGTAAAAGAAGACGCGATAGAAGTCCTAACAAAGGAAAATGGAGTGACGAAATTAGAAAAGCGGTACAGAGAAGATAAATTCCCTGACACAAGACAGAAATGAATGGAAAAAACTATGGTAACGTTCCCCCGTGAAAGAAGAAAATAAATAAAAGAATAGTATTTACAATACGAAATGGCCGGTCTTGTTAAGATGTTTAACAATGCGATAATGGGTTTATGGCAGTAATCCTAGGACTTATTGCAGTAAAACGAATATAAGGGGTATTAAGGGAATTTTTAATTTAAATCGAATAGATGTAATAGTAGTTCAACTGAAGTTTCTTAAAAACCATTAAGGATATATTCCAAATTTATAATCCTATTGTTTCTAACTTTTAGAGGTTGTTATACTTGTTTGTTAGTTAATTTTCAACGTTCATACGTGCATATATTAACAACATTTAACAAAAAGTTAGTTTCGGAAGGTAATGACAAACCTATACCTAAAACTGCGGAATTAACTACTGTTCCATACAGAACAATTCAACGTATCATTGTTCGTGGCAAAAATCAGCAGCGAAAACGACCCGATTTACAAGTTTTCAAGAAAATAGATAGTTTTATGTCTAAAACAATAATAAATAAAATATACGACTTTTATTCGAAAAATATAGTGCCGACTGTGCATCTTTTAATAAAAAAGTTTTGAAGAAGACGGAATAGAATTTACATACAAAGTTAGCCATATGTAACTAATATGGAACAAATTAAAAGGTAATGTGCGCCGGAAAAATACAACACCGACAGAAAGTGACATTGTCTTACAATTAATTGAAGATGAAACAAGTGCAATAAGTAGTGATTTGTGGAAAAAATGTGTAGAACATGTAAAGACAATTGAAATTTTTTTTTTTTTTATAAATCTACCTAATAAATCTTCAATAATTATTAATTTAAATGACAGTGGTAGTGATACAAACTCTGATAGTGATATAAACAATGATAATAGTGATAATGATTAATATTTTAATAATTTTAAATTACCATAAATTGACAAGTTCAAAAAAAGAATGATTTTTGTTTAAAACACGATTATTTTAAATAATTATTACTGTCCAGTCAACAACTATTAAGAGAACCATAAACTCAGCAGGTATAATGGTTATACTGTCAGTCATTATTGGAATCAATAAGTTAGGGTGGCCATTTCGTATTGTAAGTACTATAAAATTCTAACTTAAACAAAGCCTGACACCAGAGATGAAAAATGCGCTCGACGATTACGGGAGTAAGTAAAAATTGTCAGGGTTCCACAATTTTTTTTTTTTTATTAAGGTTTATAATTATAAAATTGCCGTTTGCAAATAAAACTTTTATGAACTATAAATAATGGTGCGTGCGCTAAGATAAATAAAAATTTTGCCCTTATTAAGATAAATTTAAGTGATTAAATCAAGTTAATTAATATAAATTTAACGTATTAAACAAACTATAAACTAATTAATTAAGATAATTAAAAATTTAATAACAATCAAATCGACACTATTTCCCTATAATAAATGTCACCATATATCACTGACATACCAAGTTTTTTCTCAGAATATCCATTAGTTATGAAACTGGAGATTTGACAGATGCAAAGACGAAAAAAAATTGGACCTAACCTCTATGGACAGACCGGGAAAAATTTAACCGCCCAACTCATGTGCATGCCAAAACTTGTAAAAAATAACATTTCAGAGTTAAAAATTTGTTAATTAATACTGAAAACGAAATAAGTTGTCACTAGTAAAACGGGAAACACTTTTGAAATCACACTTTTTAAAATTTCAAAAAACTAAGGTCTATTTTAAAGAATATGAAAAAACTGAAATGTACAAATACATTTTTGACAACAAGAAGCTTATTTACACACTCTGTCTTGAAAATATATATTAAAAAACTTGTTTGTTTCTATAGTCTTTCAGAAAAATATTAATACTATTTTAATCTGCAGAAATTGCGGACATGTTTATGTGCTATAGAACTAAGTTTCTTAGATATTAAACTCAAAGACGAAAATAAGTAAAAATATTCGAGAAAAACTAAGTTAAAGAATATACAAGTAAAAAAATACAAGTAACGAATAATTTGAAATGGACATGGCAGGCAGGCCATGTCGCACGACTAAATGACAACCGTTGGACGACACAAACAATAGAATGGCTTCATTTGGGAAACAAAAGAAGCAAAAGAAGAAAGAGAAAAATATGGGAAAGATAATATTTTCCAAGAAGTTGAAAGAACGAACAAGGAATGCCTATAGGGCCTATGATAATAATATTTATTCATGTTAATAAAATTTAAGTTTTTTACATTCGTCATAATATAAAATATTAGTACAATTTACAATAAAATAAAACATATTAAAATATAAAAAATATTATTACAATTTACAATAAAATAAGACATAATAAAATAACAAATTAAAAATTGCGAGACATATAAGTGAAAAAGCTGCAGTATCATGTCGAGCAGTGTTTCTCAACCAAAAACGCACCGCGGACCAGTATAATATATAATTTTCTAACGCGGACCACTAATAATAATTGTTGGTCCATTTTTTGCAAGAAAACAAATATATTTGATGTGCTACTAAATACTTTTATTTTATTTGTAGAAAATCACAAAAGTTTACAGAAAATAAATAAAATATATTTTTTTTACATAAAAATGTGCATAAAATATTTTAAAAAACTGCAAAAAACACATATAAAAGAGATGTCGAGAGTTTGTTAAAATTGTCCGCTAGGATTAGGAAGGATTTTAGTTTGATTTTGAATAATTTCATAGGTAATTTTTTTATTTCACAAGGGAGAACATTATAAAATTTAGTGGCATAATAGTTCAACGAGTATCTACTTGAGGCCAGTCTTGTATAAACAGGCCTGATTAATTCTTTGCCACGGGTATTGTAGCTGTGAACATCTTTTTGCAGTTTTTTATCTTTAAAATTAAAGTAGACATGCGTCAAGCAGCAATAAATGTACAAACAGGGAAACGTCAGAATACCTAAATTGACAAAAGAACTTCTGCAATCGTCTCTGTATGCTAAACCGCTAACAATTCTAACAACACGTCGTTGCAAACCAAAAATTCTTTCGGCATGAGAGAAATGCCCCCAGGCTAATAAGGCATAGACGACATGAGATTGAAATAATGCATAGTATGCTGTTAATAGAACATTTTGAGTAACCTCTTGTTTTAAATTCCTGATTCAATATATGGACTTACAAAACTTTGCTGATGTTGCTTTTATATGTTTCTCCCAATTGAGATTAGCACATATGACAACACCCAAAAACTTTACTGAGTCGTTGTTAACAGGGTCGGTAGCCCTCAGAAAAAAACAGATGTTGTGTTTTAGCTACATTAATACTTAACATATTAGCTCTGAACCACTCTTTACTACGTTCCAGCCTTAACTGGCTTTGATCTATAAGCTGTTCATAATTAGAATCATTATTCAAAATTGTAGTATCATCTGCATACAATATAGTTTTGACTTTATTCATATATAATGGCAGATCATTAATATAAATTATGAACAGCAGTGGTGCTAAAATTGAACCCTGCGGTACCCCAGAATATGCCCAAAAGTGGCCCTAACATACCACTAATATGGAATTAGATGTACTTTTTGAATCGACAAAACTAAAGCCGTGATTCTGAACGGGGTCATATGGCTTCCCAGGGAGCAATGGCGTATTTCCTGAGGACCGCGAATAAAAATCATAATATTGAGGGACCACGGAATCTTTTGAGTGGGCCACGAAAATATACTTCTCCGCGATTATTTTATTCAAATTTTCTTTTGTGCGCTGCGCATATAATGAGAAATTTGGTAGAGCAGATAAAATGACAAAATTCATCTTTGTTTAAGACCCTGACACGCAATTCGTTTGAATAACTTGGATCATTTAGTGGAAAATATTCCCAATTCAAAGACAGGTTAAAATTGCACAAATGTAATTAATCCGTACACAATGCAAAAAATGTCAAGATAGCTTATGTACATATAACTTGGTTCCTTCCATAAAAAATAATGCATAGTAATATTGTTTTCTAATAAAAAATTCAATTACAAAGTTCCTAAGAACATCATTCAGAGCCTAGCGTAACCATACTATTACAGATCATAACATTGAAATAAAATAATAATAAAAATCATTTATTTTGCATGGTCTAGAGCAGCGTTTCCCAACCTTTTTTCATAGCGGACCGGCAAGTTTAGAAAGTAATGAGTATCGCAAAAGTTTTATATTTTTTATTTTACTGATTACAAACACAAAAAAACAACAAGTACAAAATCACATATAATTAGTGAAAAAAGAAATAAATTATTACTTAAGCATTTAACAGATTAAGGACCGAGATTTTCATCTCAAAATTAAGTGGGCTATAACTTATTAGGCGAATAGTTGCATAGTAAAAAAAAATTCGTGGACCGGCGGTTGGGAAACACTGGTCTACAGCAGTACTACTCCACCTTTTAAAAGCGCGATCGAATTGCATAGTTGGTAGTCCTTTGTGACCAACCAAAAAATTTTAAATAAAAGATGATAACTTACACTATTTGAAAAAAATCTGTTTAGTTTTAGGATTTTGTAGGTATGACCAAAAAGCCCTTATACCATCATGTGTCTGTCTATTTTAATCCTAGTTGTATGTATTTATCCCTGTAAGATTTCTTTTATTTCTACGTATATTTTTAACAAACTAACAACTCCGTCTGTTCGATAAAAGATTGTGGACAAGCGGTTATACCTAGAGCAGTGTTTCTCAATCTTTTTACTCTCGTGGCACATTTTCCAAAGAAGAAAAATTTCGCGACACACCTACGTAGTTACAGAAGACATTTTGAATACAGACTCCCCTGTATTCAGAATATGTCGATTTCAATTCGTTATAAAAAATCCTTGTTGTACTTTATTCTTTTTAATGGTATTGTACGTATATTCGAACAATGATGTTATAATAATCACCACGTTAGATTATTTAAGAATTCGCGGCACATTTGGAAAATTTTGCGGCACACTAATATGCCGCGGCACACCCTTTGGGGAACACTGAACTAGAGGATTAAAAAATTGATGTAAATTTCAGTTCTTTGACCCGCATATAGGAAAAACACAGCGACTACGAAAAAAAAAAGAAAAAATTGCGCAAAACTGTTTAAAAAAAAATTATATAAAGAAAAAAATAAATATTATAAATTCAATTTTTAGTGGAGCACCAAATAAAACCTAATGATGTTTAGTGATTGACCATCTGAGACTTCTGTCACGGGTCTGGCTGTGGAAGGGACCTGGCCCGTTTGATTAACAATAAATTTTGAATTGATAGAAGAAAAAAAACAAATTAACCTTTAAAGCCCAGTTTTCGGGGTAGCGAGTGTAAACTGAATACGACGTCGCGTTTTCGGAGCAGTATTTTGTATTTATTCAATGTATATCAATATTAAATATTTACCATGAATCTTTTCGCATTCACACGAATCTCAACTTGAAACTATATTTTCGTAGGTATAACCAAGAAACACTATACGGTTACTCGTGTGTCTATCTGTATGTTCGGTAAAAATTGTGGCCAAGTAGGTCCAGCCTCTTGGCCACAAAGTTGAAATATGGCATACCTGTACAACAGTACCGTATATAGGAAAACTATAGAAAATTCCAAAAAATACATCGCTTTTTTATACCGGTAGAAGTTTTTTTAGGTAGAGTGCCCGGCTCGATTTCGGGCTCGTAGCAGACGAGTGGTCCGCTTGTCACAAGCCCGAAAATTTCTTTCGGTGACCCTGTTTGCACCCAACTGTATTTCGATAAAGCTTCAAGTATGTACCCAACAAATTTTCGGCTGCACAATCCCAATTCAGACAGTTCTACGATCCACTTTTGGGGTCGCGACTCATCAGTTGAGAAGCACTGGTCCAAATAAATAATAATTAAAAACTGAGTAAAACTGAATACATGTATTTCACGATTTCGTAGACATTTAGTATGAGACAATCTTTTTTGCATCACAATGAAGAATATTTAAAAATAATTTTTTGTCCAGTGAAATTCAGACCAATTAGATGCCATATCTGGTACAGCTATCAGCAACCACGGACAGGGGCTGACTTTGGCCTAGGAAAAATAGGCAACTGCCTAGGGCCCGTAATTTTTTGGGGCCAGCAAGACGGTATTATTATACATTTTTACTATTATTTTATGATTTTTTTAACTAGTAAGGCCCGCAATGAGAACTTTGCCTAGGGCCCCAATTTTCCTTAGTCCGTTACTGACCACGGAACGCCTTCTCTATCGTTTAAAAAGGTCACTATTTCTTTTAAAGAAAATTCTGCATCTTTTATGATATTTGAGATAATTATTTCTCTTCTTCTACCTCGTTGTCTTTTTCGTTCTCATTTTTTAATGTTCGTTCAGCGCATAGTATGATCAGAACACGTTAATTGCAGTGACGTGCGATAGATCTGGTACTAAGGTGTGCAGGTCTTATGAGAAATAATATTTACTATACAACTATATATGTATAAAAAAGAGGCATCTTTGTCAAGAAAAAGAAAATTATACATTAAGAACCAAATGTGATATAAAAAAATAGCCAAAATATAGGCTATTCCAAACTTTTAAGCGGAACTAAATGGCAGTTTAATTTTTGTAAGTTGTCACGAGAAACTTTTTAACGATTGAAGTTGGCTTTTGCTAAACAAAATAATAAAAAATCTCATTTAAACGTTAAAAGTTACTAGTTTTCAAAATCTAGTTCCGCTTAAATCAAAGAAACCGACTATATTAATTTGTCATTTAAATCTAATCGCCTTTCATTTAAATATAAATAATAATTATAATTATAATTTTCTATTACGTTATCATAAAAGTTGGATGTTGAAAGCAAGGCTTCGAACCGTTAATTTTTGGGTTTCGGTTTTTGTTCCGGATCAATTAAAAAAAAAATCTGTTCGGTTCCTAATAAAAATAACGTTTTTTTCGGTTATCAGTTCAGTTTCGAGTGATAAATTTTGAAATGCTTTTATTTGTATTAGAAATTTATTTTCTACTATAATTTAGAAGAACATTTTATTCCTTATTTTGTAATAATCATACCAAGGCCGCTGCCAGGTGGGGGCGGTTCTGGGCCATCACCCCCCCCCCCCCCACCTACATAATAGAAGCGCATTTTTTTTTTTTTTTTACTTATTAGTTTAAAAAAATATTTTTTTTTCTGCTCATCAGAGTAAAATTTAAAGATAAGCTCCGGTTTTCGTTTCGACAAAAATAACGTTTTTTTTTTGGTTTTCGGTTCAGTTCCGGTTCGAAGCCCTGGTTGAAAGCCAGTCAAATACTTAACAATATTGTAGTGTGTGTATATAGGTATACACACACTACCAACAAGAAAAGCTAGAATAATAATTTTAAAAAAATCCAGTACTCTACAATCTACACATACGTATAATATTGAATTTTAGACAACAGAATACTGAAGAGTGAATTTTAAAAAATTCATTTTCAACTGCTTCAATATTTTACAGCAAAATGTTGCTGTTTTCGACGTTAATTAAAAAGTAAACTTACTAGTTTTAAGTTATAGCATAAGCTGCGACAACGTGACAGTTGCTTTGTTTCTAGCGCATACAAGTACTTACTCAATCGGCCTGTATTCGGGTTAATTTGTGTGCCAAATGTTCAGGTAATATTTCTGCCACGGTTATTCTGTGTTACCGTCTCGTTCTGTTTTATGTGGTTTAACGCAAAGCAAGGCATAGAGATTCACAGTAAATTACTCGCTAGCTGAGTTAATTCTTATAGAGAAAATTCCAGCATTAAAATAAAATACTCCTTAAATATTGAATTACATAATAAATTGATAATGAACAGTTTCAATTATTTTAATCAATAGCTTTCATTTTATTTTTTCCATTAATTTTAAAATTAAAAAAAAAAAACATACTTATGAAAATTATATTTTCCAACGATGTGTTTTTCGAAGTCTTAGTATGTTTCCTATTTGCGAGTACAAGAACTCTATATACAATGCAAATTTTAACGCATTAGATTCAGCTGTTTCGTCACAATTTCTACCGTTCAGATAGAAAAACACATGGCAGTAAAATAGAACCTTGGTTACACCTACGGAACCCTAAAAATGAGTACAAGTTTCCTGTTATACACGAAAAACAAATTCAGTCAAAACGTAATAACAATAACGTGGATTTCATAAATAGCCAGATATCCTAAACAATTAGGGATCAAGAAATGGAAGCTTGTTATTACATTGCGTTACATTATTATTAATTTTACTTTATTATTTTTGTACTCCGATTACAATGTGTAAGATATGAGGTAAGAACATTCATATTTTTGTCTGTGATAAGACATGCTAAAGTACTTTGAAATAGGTTTAGTATTTCAAGTTAATGTTTGTGCATCACAAGTTCTCGATTTTCGTTAAATTATGCATTTATAAGTCTGCAAAAGATAACTATATTTCATATTACAGCTATAATATTAATAACAAAAATAAATGTATGATTTTTTTATAAACTAAGTTTTTTATGAACCACAATAGACAACCCAGCAAACATTGAACTAACGGCCGAACGCCGGCAAACTGCTTTTACGCTGGTACATTGCTGGCACCAGAAGTAAGTGCAACGCCAGTATTAATAATGTACTTCACATTTGTATTTCGCACTCTGCCTATACGAAGTACTTTACCAGCATTTTATAAGCATTCCTTATTTGTATTAATCCAAGGTTATTTCTAGCGGGCCAGTGCTTATGTTTATAACTTTTTTTGAATGTAATAATTTGAAAAGTCTGACCGTTCTTAGTCATAAAACACCCTAATGGCGTGGCCTTCGAGGGTCGGTACAAGTGATATTCTGTTAGTTCAAGTTGGGACGTGTTGGTGAACAGTTTATGTGTATTTGAATAGTTATTGATTGTGAGCATTATACAGTTTTTTATTGTGATTTGTGTGTGTTTTGTTAGATTTAAGGACGTAGTTTACACAAACTATTTCATATTAAATTGTTTAATTTTTAGTTTAGTTCAATCATAGTTTTTTCATGTAATAAAATTTTCAATTATTAATAAATCTGATACAAGATTATAAATATGTCATTTAAAAAATATAATTTGTCATATTTCATTTTGAATAGTGACATCTTAAATATTTTGTAAATATAATACTAACCTAAAATAATACAAACTTAATCCAAAACTGTAAAGCTTTTTTTACAATATAACCAAGTTTCTAAAAGTCAGTAATACACTATAAAAATCACCAAAATAACCAGATCTAGTTTGTTCTTACAAAAGTGAACAGCTTATAGCATTAATGCTTATAAAATTTGTTTATTGAATTTATTTTAACAAGTATGATTTCTTTAGGTTGGCACTCTTCAAGTCAGGGGGAAAAGTTGTGGTAGATAATACAAGACGAATATTGGCGAAAATTATTAGTCACCCCTTATCTTTAGGATGAAATTGGTTTGACCGAAATGGCAGAAAACCATTTTCTTAAAATTCTTCATTAAATTAATAAATTAAAGAAACTAATTCCTGTTATTCCTGAAATTATATTTATTTAATATTTATAAATAAATCAATAAATTATAACTGTTAATTCAATTTACAATCGGCTAGTTTTACCATCGTTGAATAAATTTATTTAACAACTTAAGTTAACAATATCGCATCATTCTATTGACAGCAATGTTAATTTCTTCATTAATAGTTTAAAACCGATGCGATATTGTCAACTTTACTTGTTAAATAAATTTATTCAACGATGGTGAAAATGGCCAAATGAGTATTTATTTTGCACCTAACCATTAATTTATTTTAATACTGGGTAAGTACACATATATTACATTTGAAACACTAGAGAGTGGGTATAATATAAGCACTAGTCTGTCAGAAATAAATCTTGCAACTAATGCGATTATTTTGCACTTTACCGTTGCTGGGCCAGCAACTAATACATCAATGGGCCAGCTAACGGCCACGGGGACACCGGGGTACTGGCCCAGTGCAAAATGCCAGCACTGGACCAATGCGAAATGCCAGCACTGGCCCAGTGCGAAATGCCAGCACTGGCCCATTACTTTCAATGCACTTTACCGTTGCTGGGCCAGCAACTGATACATCAATGGACCAGCTAAGGGCCACGGGACACCGGGGTACTGGCCCAGTACGAAATGCCAGCACTGGCCCATTACTTTCAATGCCGGCGAGTATGTGCTTTACCAGTACTGGTCCGGATAAAAATGTTTGCTGGGAACTTAATTCTTTTCGAGATATTTCAAATATAGCTAAATTTCTTCTTATATTTATGGCTAAATTCGGACGCAAGGTAGAACTAGAAAAAAACCTACAAATGACTATTAAGACTCATCAGCCCAAAGAACTTATTTCTGCCTTTCTATTGACTGATTTCGTAATTGTGCCCATTGTCGTTTGCCTAGTCACCCCTACGAAATAAGAGTTCCCCTACAACAGACGTCCTCTTTTCACTGGACACATCCTCTTTTTCAAGACAAATGTCCCAGTCCGGTATTTTTGTTTTTAATCATCATGTTCTCTTTTTTATGCTAAATTATTTTTCATTCTTAAATTTTTGATATTTTGCGATAGCTCGGGAATAAAATATGAATTAAAATAGTTTTACATTTGACATTACAATATTGGTAACAGTGGTATAGGGGGACTTCCACTGTAATTTAGAAATTTTGTTAATTGTTTTTTGATCATAAAATCAATACGAAAAGAGTATTTTCACTAATGAATACCCAGTCGAGAGATGAAAGAAACAAATTAAACACATTCTTATGAGTATTCTAATGACTCAATATCATTTTAATCATTTTTCATGCAAAGAATATCATAATTATTTGTTAAGTAATAAAACTATTCTAAATCAAATCGGTGGATCAGAAAAATATTAATATTAATATAAAATAGTTACTTTATTATCAAATCTGCAATTATTAAAAATATGATTTTGTTTAACATTGCCAAATTATGGTTTGTTTATGTTATGAGAGCGATGTATATAGTCATTATATTGATGTGATATTTTTAATTTAAATGTGTTTTTTATATTATAAATATATATGTTATAATATATTTAATTTTAATGTAATTTTTTGTATATATATATTAAAATCAGGATTTGTAATGGAAAATTACACAAACCGGAAAGTTTTTTGCTTTTTCACAATTATTGTGCGACTCAACAGTATAACAACATTTTCAATAATTTCACGAACCGTTTCCGGTTTGCCCCGGTACATTTCGAGTCATGAGTAAAATAGATACTCATAAAAATGTGCCCTCTTTTCTAATGACCAGAATATGGTATCCCTGCGTATAGCAAAATTTGCTCCTTGTAATCGGTGCTTAACATAATCCTCACAGAAATTTCTCGTTCTTGGCGCAATTTAATTCTGAAGTGATTTATAGTGCGGTTAATTTTCGAATATGTTTGCTTATTAATATGTTTTGAAGGAATTTGCTTGAATGTATTGCAAGGAAATCACTCTTATCTTCATATCTGCGGATTATGTCATACATGGTCGAATTGGTAATAGGTAAAAACACCAAATTAATTTGAGCTGAAAGTAAGTAATTCAAGGAGTTTACCTACGTCCTAATATGACCAGTACAATGCTCCTTTTATTTGGGCACTGTGTTCTGTTTTTAAAGATATTAAATTTCTGTTTTTGAAAATATTAATATTTTTCGATCATTAAAAGGTAGCCTGCCAGGGTTCCAAGAAGCTTTTAAGTTGTGGGTCCGTCAACCCGTAGTAAAATTCGTTGTAACTGATATATCCCTCCCTATATCTATGATATTATAATTTCATTTATTTTATTATTAATAATTATTCTTATTAGTTACATTATAATATTATTTAGGGTTTGTCAGGTCTTGACACGCGTCCACTAATCGCAAACTTCCGCAACTTTTTGAGCCGCGTCATACTAGAGACTAGTGGAGCTAAATACACACGGCTGTATCCCAAACCCTGGCGATATGCAGACGAGGATATTACGCCAGATCTAGTGTCCGCACAATGCGGAGTGACCCGAGCAGCATTGCTTCTGATTAAAGAGGTGGCAGAAGATCTGCAGGCGGGCATGGTCTCGATTTTACTTCGATAGAAGGCTTTCATACCACCAAAAACACCAACTATCAGGACTACAAGCTTAACTTTATACCTTGGATACGCTTTCTAAGCTCGGACAAGAGATCCATATACTTGGACCTTTTTTCCTCGTCCTTGAGAGAGATATTATCCTCAGCTGGACTTGAGAATTCAATCACAAACATCTGTTTGGTCTCGATATCCAGGAGCGCTATGTCCGGCTTAATGGCTGTCAGTAACCTCGAGGTGGAGAAGAAATAATTCCAATAAATGCGGCACTTGGAATTTTCCACCACCGATTCTATGTCAAAAGGTACGGTATAACCGGTTTCGGTCAATACCATTGGCATGTCTAAGACGGTAGTAGAGCACGCGGAGAGCAGCATTATGTCGAGACACGTAGTTCGACGCTGCAAGAGATATATTTAATAATAATAATTATTATTATTATTACACTGATGGCCAGTGGCTTGTTGGAATCAATGATTCAACACATATACAGAGCGGTCATAATTTCTTGTCAGTTATGCAATAGTTGACAAAAATATTTTGTTATCAAATTTATTTCCAAGGACATGCACGCAGACGTATATTCGATTTTTATATTGGGTTATGTATGTTCAATATTTCACTTACCTCTAAGAGCTAACCTCGATCAACAATCGTCTTCCAATTACAATCTTAATAACAATAATATCAACAACAACAAGAATAACGAAAAAAACAATAATATATCTTAACAAAAACCTATTAATTATGAAATGAACGCTACTTTTTCTCTACACGCCAATGAGTTAACGAACAACATGAAGTTATCAATACAATATCGTTACTGCTCGGGTGAGATCGGACAAACGAAGAAATCTGATTGGTTCTTTGTTAAATGGAAAATGGAATTTTTAGATATGAGATAGAATACAGTTTTGATATTTTTAAGCTCATTGTTTACTGTTATGTAACTGACAAGAAATTATGATCACACGGTACATACATTAATATTCAAAGAAATCACAATTGACAATGTTACAATACAGAATATACACTGGGAAACAAAAGAGGTAACATCAATATATACAATAATTAAATACTTAATTATTTTATTAATAATTAAGTTAGCTTCTTAAATTGTTTTATGTTTTAATTACTAAAGAAGTCTTTTCTAGACCTCTGGCTCTATTTACATGAAAGCCACGTGGTCACCGTGACGTTTTGACGGTCTAAAGTATTAAATACCTTTCGTGAGCTGTCTGCGCAGTATCGGAAGGTCAAAAATTCAAAAGTGGTATCCGGGAATTGAACCCACGTCCCTGTTCTCTGTTGGCAACCGTCTTAGTGCACAAAGCCACGGCAATTCTTCGTAAAGTATATTTTACAAATATTTATGTATTACACTATTAATACATTTGAGTATTATAAATATGAATTTAATTGAAACATAAAAAAAATTGATTGAATAGATTATAATTGATATTAGAAAACAAGTTTATTATTACCTATTTCTTTCTAAATATATATTGTGGATTGTGGGGAGCGAACATAACTTAATTAAGAAATTTTGTTTTTTTATATGTTTAACTATTTTCAATTTTTTTCAAATTATTACTTACATTTTCTTCGACTGGTTGCATTTCTTGTTACTTGCTACTTATTTTGTCCAACTACAAGTCACTGAAAGTTGTGTCACATTCACATAAGTTTGTGCTTTCGTTAAGTTACACTGTGACCGCTCAGGTCTTGATGTTCGCGGTGAAACTCCGAACTAACCCGAGCGAGTGTTGTTCGCACTAAATTTTAAATTTGCGCCACCTAATCTGAGGTGCTACTGAATATGCGAACAATGCGGTTCTTCATGTTGCACTGCTTGGCTGTGGACATGTGTAACCAACGAATCAGCTGCACTGAGTAAGGTGGCTTAAATAGTGGGATTTAACTACTTAGATAAGAAGTTGTACATATGGATAAAACAAAAACAATTCACTATCTACTGTTATTCGTGAGACCCATCAGGGTTCATTACTGGAAACACTTTGTTATTTCCAAAGCTTTAATAAAAATAAATAAAAATTAGATGGTAGCTTGTCGATTGCAAGGACAAAATTCGCCGTTACCGCTACGTACCTATAATCCCCAGAGATTATAAGTTTCTTATATAAAACTAACAATTTGAAATAAAATTAGTAACAATCTATACATCAAATTTTGCACCGATTTTTTCTCAAATAGGATATTTTAATTTTAGAAAAAATCGTTGTATATATTTTATTGCACAATAACTTAATAAAATATCAGAACAATATTCTATGATTTTTTTAAAATATTTCTGGGTTTCAAATAATTTTTATATTTATACAGTTTTGTGTACAAATGTTCAACCTTTTTTCGAAATGTTTATAGTTTAGAACCTCCGTAGAAAAATATTATAATACTACATGATAATGGAATGCCACTTGGTACACGCGTTCTTTACCAAAATTAAAGCATTATTACCCGCAGAACCTATATTGAGAACCGCGGCAGGTTCAAGATGTCGGCAAAAATAGAATACCAATTACAATAACTAGAAGTAGTTTTTACAATAAAACAAAATAGTTACAAATATATTTCTAAAATGAAGCTATAATTCGCAGCCTCGTTCGCAAATATGTGTAGATGGTTTACAATGTGGCGCATATAATGTAATTTAGTTATTTACAACTACATAACAGGCCTATTAATTAGATAAAAATTCTCTGCAAATTTTGATGCATAGATTGTTATTAATTTTATTTCAGATTGTTAGTTTTGTATAAGAAACTTATAATCTCTGGGGGTTATACGTAGCGGTAGTAGCGAATCTTGCCCATAAGAATCTAATGAGAACTATATGGTTGTCCCCCTTTAAGCGTTAAAATACACCAATTCTGGTGAAAAAATCACTAAGAGCGCATGCATTGCCGGTCCACAATTACTTTATGAGCAGAATACAATAGTTGAACTGTTCTAGTAATTACTCATTCTTGTGTATTGTATTTTCTTATTTTTTATTGTTTTTAATTTTTAAGTCTTAATATTGTTAATTATGTTCCTGTCCAATTTTGGCTATGCTTTTGGGACAGATGTATTAAATAAATAAATAAATTAAATAAATAAGTTTATCATAAATTAACAAAAGTATGAGGCAGAAAGTAAGTTCATTTTATTATAATGGAAAATTTCTCGTTCTCGAAAATCTTTATGCAAACTTATGATTGTAAAATCTACATACTTATTACTCCAGATAGCCACCACCATTGTTGACTCACCTGTTGTAGCGTAGAACGAGATTCTGTAACCCGATATCATAGAATTTAGTCACCTAAGCCTTCGTACAAGACTGTACGGCGCTTTGGCCTCAACATCATCCTCAAAATGCTGAACCACAAAGAAAAACGGCACCTGGAGGAAGAGGAGGAAATCGCTGAGCACCAGATCCGGGCTATATCAATCTGGGTAATCAAATTGTTCCCACCCAAATTATGAGATGGTGTTTTGCAATTTGGTATTTTAACAAACCGACCAGCCGTTATAAAGCCCGGATCTGTCGCCAAACGATTTCCACCTTTTTCTGCATATACCATAACTCTCTGCATATGTTGGAATACAGTTTATAAAATATAACTTCTGATAGGCGTCTTTTTCTTTGCGAATTTAAAACATACGTAACTAAAATAGTATTATTTTTTCTGTAATAAAAGATAAATGCAAAATCGTTAAAAGATTTGTGCAGTCCTTTTTGCGTTGATGTATAGGGACATGACTAGTGCTAAATAACTTTTCCCGTATAAGCATGACTGTAAACGCAGTCACATTTTACAGTTAAAGATACATAGTTTGAAAATTGTTGCCCCAGTATATCACACATAATTATGGGGCAGTGTAGTACAGTAAAATATTACGCCGAATATTTAGTCCCATTAAAATTATTGATACACAAAATCGAGTATCACACAAGAACTAAGAGGTAGACAATTACAGTGGATATGACATATGATGAGGCTGAAGGAGGACCTTCAGCCTCATCACTAACCTTTTCCTTTACAGAATGGTAAAAGAAGACATGGGAAGGAAAATTGAAAACCCATCGACCAGTGGGACAACCTCGCAAAAGATGAACAGATAAGCTAACCGAAAATCAAACAAGTATTAGTATACATGACACATGGAAAAACCTGACAATTAACAGATCGCGATGGAGGACTTATGTGAGTGAGATCGAAATTCAACCCGAATGGTAGTGCCCAAAGTAGGAAAAATCATAAAACAAAAAAGGTTCATTAATATTTTGAAAATTGCGCCTATGGCTTCCATTGGTTGTTTTAAATCATAAGCTCTGCCCCTCTGATTTCGTGTACATTGAAACATAGAATTAAATTATAATTTCAACAATTTCCACTGGTTATTTAATTTACGCTTTTAAAAATTAAATGCAACATTTGCCAAAATATAACTAGAATTCTGAGAAAATAATTTAAACAAAAAAAAAAAAAAAAAATGCATATAAAAACAGAAAAAATAAAATTGTCTCCAGACGGGAAGCGAACCCTAGCTTGCAACTTAGTGCACGAGAGGGCTAATCAATACACTATGAAAGCGTACTGGTTTACTAAATATTTTATATCGTCAGCCAAAAAACACAACAAATGCGTTATTTTCGAAAACATAACGTGATCAAAAAATTCTGTTGTAGTATTCCGGTTCACACCAATGTACATTACTTAGAATTTTTTCAGATTTTTAGTTTAAACCATCTGCACAATTTTGGCCAAAATCGCGTCTAAATAATTTATTTTGCAAAAATAAAATTTTGATCGTTAATCCACGTACTAAGGGCTTTCATTTGATACCCTATTCAGAATTTTAAAAAAAATATTTTTTTTTTTTCGATGAGCACATATTTGTTTATATTTTTAGGGGTATATGTTTTTTCAGACAGACAGATAGACAGACAGACAGACAGACAGACAGACAGACAGACAGACAGACAGACAGACAGACAGACAGACAGACAGACAGACAGACAGACAGACAGACAGACAGACAGACAGACAGACAGACAGACAGACAGACAGACAGACAGACAGACAGACAGACAGACAGACAGACAGACAGACAGACAGACAGACAGACAGACAGACAGACAGACAGACAGACAGACAGACAGACAGACAGACAGACAGACAGACAGACAGACAGACAGACAGACAGACAGACAGACAGACGACAAAATGACGGTATATGGGGTTTTTGGTCATAGCTACAAAACCCTAAAAACTTGCTTAAGAGAGATTAATATTTTAGACCGATAGTAGATAATATATGTACATAGCAGAAGCCTCTTTAATCTGCGTATCCCAAAAAAAATGCATTATATTTGGAATATAAATATTTATATATAATAACAACATATTGATAAATATAAAACATACGCGGATGTATTAATGATACGAGATTAGCATTTACAAATACAACGAATATACCTATAGATCAAATATCCTGGTATCATGAATAAGCTCATCTTTCGCAATAACTTGTACCTTATGTGACGTGGCCAAACATCCTGCTATCAACAGTAATCTGTTAAAAAAATGAAGCGAATTATTTTAATTTAATTAATAATGCAGAAGTTTAGGTAAATTTTTATACATCGTATTTTGTCTGTCGCAGTTCTACTTTTTATTAAGTCCTCGTGGAACAAAAAATTTTATTTTATTTGATAATGTTCATAATTAATTATTCAGAAATATAATTATCTGAGTCTGATCATATGAATAAAACCCATTTTCGGAATCATATTTATAAAATGCATTGTGGATCGGAACTTGTGTCGTACTTCCAATATTTTCCTGACTCATAAAAGGAAACAATTCATTCCAAATAGTAAACATACGACACATGTCAGGTGCCTAAAAGTAGTTTAACTGGAATAAAAATGCTTAGTCCGGCACACAATGAACAGAAGTCGGCAATGGATGTACTGTCACTTCTAAACAATGGTGGATTAAGGAATCGTTGACGGTGGAGTAAGACTAGCTCAAGGACCTTTTGCTAAATATCAGGTTGTGGATTGATTTTTACCGACCACCAACAACTCAATCTCCACGAATTGAGGTCCCTACATAACATTAGACTATTTTTAGCATGATGTCTGTCTGTCTCTCTGTCCGTCCGTCCGCCTGTCTGTCTGTGTACACGTGCAGAGAAAATTCGGCTAAAAGGATTTTTATGAAACTTCATATTTAAGCTTTTAACATCAATGGCACGATTAACTTTTGATAAAAATCGGTTGACTAGAAATGGGAATTTCGATTTTAAGATTTTTGCGAATATTTAACAACATAAAAATATTTCGAAAAAATTTATTTAACAAAAGTTGCTATAAAAGCATTAACTAACAACTTTTATTGGAGACATTTTTTGATAAAACGAAAAAATGATTACAAAGTTAAAACGTGCTAAATATAAAATATTTTAATATAACAGTAATCAATGATCAATAATCAACGGAAATCCTGTTATTGAACTATTGGTTTTAAGCACTTGTTATTTTCAAATTTATTTCACAATATTTACAAATTCGAATTAAATGAACACAATATGGTCATGTTATACACGAGCATGAACTATGCAAAAAAAGAATACACAACAATTTCTCATGAAGGATGTCTAGAAATAGCAACTCAACAAAAAATTATCTTACTCTGTAGAAAATATTTCTTACCTACTTCGTTTTAAAATATAATATAATTGTAACATTCTAACAATTATTGTATCTAAATACAAATAAACCAATTACCAATGTGCCCAAATATTTTAAAATACAAAATAAAACTAAAGGAAAAATATTTTAATCAAGAGAAAAATTCGAAACACGAAATATTCCGAATATTTTTTATACGACATTTTGCGTAATTTTTATAAAAAATTATTTTTCGGATTTCGTCTTAGAACCAAGAAACCTTTATATCTCCATCCACGCGTTGTATATCTGTACGGTAGAAATTCCGGCCAAAGGGCTGGACCAAAAAAACTGATATTTGGCATGAATGTAAGGTTCTTTGACCCGCATATAGGAACTATACGAGTTAGAAATTTGACATTTTGCACCCTTTTCAGGGCATATGTCTCCCATAAATCCTTCTATTCCGTTGAAACACTGGCATAAGGTCAACCAGTAGTCTTGTCCACAGAGAACCAGAATATTCTTTGGTATATTACACCCCCAATATGTGAATAGCCGACAGAAACCCAATACGTTCTAAGTTAGGTAATTTATAGAGTTTAGTTTGTGTGTACAGTAATACCTCGCTTAACGTTACCTCCGTTAACAATACCTCGCTATAACGTCATTTCTGGGCGACAGTAGGACTCAATTTAGAAGAAGAATCGGAACTTGCTAATGAAATCCAGAATGAACTTGTTGAAATGGAACACCAATTACATTTCAATGAAGTTGACGCTGATGATATTCAACAATTCCTATAGGATAACAACGACAATCCGCTAACAAATGAAGAATTGCAAGAACTGACAGAAGAAAATTTGGTAAGAGAAGATGTCAATTCTGACATTGATATGGAAGAGCCGCCGGTTAAAGTTTTAACAACAAAAATATTGTCCGATTGCCTGAGTCAAGTGTCTCATTCGGTAGATATTTTGTCCGAAAATGATCCAGATTTTTCACGAAGTTGTGCTGTAAAAAGAAATGTATTAAATTCTTTAACATGTTACAGTGAGCTATTACGAGAAAAGAAGAGACAAGCAACGCAATCGACCCTTGATTCATTCTAGTCAAATAATTAAAATGTCACAACTTGTCAGTTTATTTACATATAACCGCTAATTTTGTAATACATACATGCATACTAATTTTATACTTTAAATTTTGTCAAGAAAAGCTGTTTTCAGTTGTTCCTATCTATTAATTAAAAAATTAAAAATAAATGTATTAAATAATGTTTTTTTTTTTTTTCAATTTAGTAACCTATCCCTATCCTTCGCGTGTTATTTCTTCCTCCGTTAACGTTGATTCGGTTAACGTAGTGTTACTTGAGGAACGCATCCCTAATGTTAAACGAGGTATTACTGTATATATAATTTCAAATCTGTAATTTCTCTTAGTTTTATTCAAGTACTGAAGATGGCTACTTCGTAGCCGAAATGTACGTATAGTGAAAATAAAATAATTTGTGAAGTAAAGAATCTCTTTAAGTTTACCATATTCTTTGGTATCGTCAGACCACCTTTTTCTTTTACCTCTTATTCGCTTTCGGTTTAATGGTATCCAGTGGTATCAAGTACCTTAGTTCAGTGTTTATATATGTTTCTACACACTTATCCGGCCCAACTTCACATCTGTTTGAAACAGAAACGTTGATATCGGTGGTTTTAATTATTTCTTTAAGTTTCATACTTAACATACTTCTTTCTCTGAGTTACACTTAATTTTTTTGTTATAGTTAGAACTGAAATATATTGTTCGAGGTAAACGATTTTTCCCGCATTATCTTGCTACTCCTTATTTCTACCGTTAATAATCTTGGACCAATAGTTAGGATTTCTGATTAATTGCTACTTAACTGTAAGCCTATGTTTTTAGAAACGTTTATAAAGACCTGTTACATTCTTCTCAATATATCTAATATATATAACTGGCTGATAATATCATCAGTAAATCATCAGCTAGTGAGATTCATCTCATTTATTCAATGCCTCCGGGTCTCAATTAAACTTCCGGAAAGCATATTCTAGTGCGTTTACGAATAATCATGGAGATAATTGGTGTACTGCTTTCTGAATATTAAATGGCGAACCTGATTTTTCAAGCATTACGACGGCGGTTTTACTCCTGCATAAATCTTTTACAATATTTATATATTTGTTATTTATTCCATGTTAGTATAAAGCTTGAAAAGATTGGCTAAAGTCTATGAAAGCTAAGTATATTTTTAGATTGTATTCGGTAGTCTTTTCATTTTATTGTTTGACAATTCAAGGGTTCTTTGTGCTTTTACCAAATCAAGTTTGTTCGACAGGCTGCTGTAAATCTAAAATGGGTGTTAACGGTAGCTTTAATACTACAGATTACAAGTTTGTCATACAAAACTAATAATCTAAATAAAACTAATCTAAAAAATACATCAATATTTGCAGAAAATTTTTATCTAACAGAATATTTTTAATTGTATAAAAATTGTTGTAAATATGTTCTCACTCAATAACTTCTAATAATATGTATCAGATAACAACGTTCTATATTTCTTTTCAAAATAACAACTTTTATATTTAAATAGTTTTGTGCAGAAATGTTCAAATAATGCGTCAACATTTTTTTTTTTTTTTAAGATTGTTTATAATTTATAACCTTCATCGAAAAATACTTCATGATATGTGCCGCTTAATCACGTGTATTTCTAGAAAATTCAGTCAAAAAAAAATCAAATCATTATTTAGCCGCAGCACTTATTTGTGAACAGCGGCAGATTCAAGGTGCCAGTAAAAATATACCACCAAGCACAATAACCATAAGATATATTCACAATAGAACAAAATAACTAGGAATATATTTGTAGAATGAAGCTTTAGCTATAATGTTTCGCGTCGTACACAAATATGCGTAGAATAGTTTACAAAATGCCGTCAATAATTCAATTTGTTTATTTACAATTACAAATATCCTATTAGATAGATATCAGATAATTATTTTTGTATAAAAACTTGTAAGAACTGTAGTGATTATCGTACCCTTAAACGAGGTAGCAATGTTAAACACATTGCAAAGATCTTGTATAAAGTCAAAATTACATTAACTGGTCTGTAATTTTCGATATTGTCCCTCTATCCTATTTATGAAGAATTAACTATGATTTTTTGGTTTTGATTTTAGTATTTCGTTTAATAGATGAAATACTTGACATAATAATTAAAATTATGTCAAATATTTCATCTCAAATCAGAAATGAAATCAAAATAAGTTATATTAAATTAATTTTCGTGGAGTAGTCTTCCAAATATTAAAATATTTGAAGTAAATGTAAGTTTTCTAGTGAAGTTAAGGTATTTAATTTAACGAAGAAATGTAAAAATTATAAAATATATGTAACGCATTATGCACTATGTGAAATACAAGAAATCATCGTCAGCAAACATAAATGTGCGCAACACATTGTAACTGCTTCGTTTTGTCTAGTGACCGTAAAACAGAAAATTCAGAACTCTGCTAGAATATTCAACTCTAGTGGATATAAGACTGGTATAAGCGACTGTAAACAGAACGTGTATAGATGGTCTTGATGAAATAAATAATCACGACGTCATTTTTAATTAATGCGAAATAAGCAGTTTATTATGTTATGTTTAAATTCACTACTAATTAATTTGTTTTAATTTGTGTTTGTATGTTTTTGTTTCGATACTGGAATAATGTGGAGGTAATTTATGACTGCCAACTTCGTTATGAAGTTACTCTCCCCCGCACATGAAAGTTTGGACGGAAGGTAAAATTACAGAATAACCTACAAATTATAATGACGAGTCATCTGTCCAAATAACTTATTTTTGCTCTTCTATTTACCAATTTCGATGCAACTGTTAACGATACAACGGTTTTCGTAAAGCAATTCGGCCATTCAGATTTGATTCTTGAAATATGCGCAGTCCTCAAAGAAATTTCTTGTTCACATCACAACTTAAATTCTGATGTGATTTCTGGTGCGGTTATTCTCAATTACGTTTACTTATTAATATTAATCGATGATCTTTAACGTTCGAGATAATTCGCGATTGTCCAGGACGCACTCGCTTTTCGAAATCACCAATAGTATAAATCACAAAATATTCTAAAATAATGTTTTTATATATTAGAAACTGCATAACAATCTTAAAATAATATTTTGCAGTATTTTTGTCTACTCGAAATTGTTGTACGACGATTAGTTACTCAAATAATCTCACCCAAGCAGAGGCGGATTTAGCTTGCTGTGGGTCCCTGGTGGTAAAATTTTATAAGACTGCATCAGAAATTCTACTGAGGACGGGGTGGGAAATTTCAAACTTTCCAACAGGTCAAGAAGGGTGCGGGGTAGAAATTCATACGGAGGCCCCTTTAAACTCAAGCATCCGTTAAGTCCCGTCTGTACCCAAAAAGACTTCATTAATAAAATAGCAATGTTAAATAAATAGTCTACTTTAGTAGCAATAAATTGTTGCCAATATATTTTTCACTTTTGGGAGAACTTCTAGTAGGTACTTCTGGAGAGGAATATCTCCTAGATCAGTGTTGTAAATTCCTTTTATGTCTTCAATCTTTTTAAAACGACATACTTTGAACAAAAGAGTCAGGTGTGTTTGATGATTGAAGAATGGGGGTAACTTTGTTCGTTGTCAAAAACTACAGCAGAGTTAGTTCGTTGACGCAATGCAACATACATGATTATTTTTTCCAGATTTTTGATCGTTGTTTTTCACACCAACAACACGGAACCGCTGTTTTTTTTTATTGCCTAAACTGTCCTCGCTAAAAAGACGGCCAAACGATTGAAGACAAAAGAAAATTCAAAGGTTGATATAAAAGGAAATATCAAAACTGCCTACAAGAGGTCGAAAGGGCAAAAGAAGAGTTGAGAGACTGACAAGGAGATATATCGTAGAGATAGGAGAGAATGATTGCCGGAAAATATAGGCTGTATCGATGATCTTATCAGATGGCGGCATTTCGGAACCATAGGAGCCCCCTTTTTTTATTAGAACCCGCGTTTCCTGTGTCTTTTGAGGAGTTCTCGATAGTATTTTCACAAAAAGTTTGTTTACATACCTCTGCTTAATATTTCGTTGTTCCATGTTTTGTAAAAAATTAACTCGTGTAACTTGTTGCAGAACTGCACGTATTAACGTTACCGAGTTACAATTTTTCAGCACAAGTTCAATAACATAAAGGAGGGATGCACGTCTAGGTTGGTGTAGTTTCGTCCCTACAGTCTTGCCAGTTCCAGAGAATCGAACTCTTATTACTTTATTACACAGCTCATATATAAAATTATAGCTGGCTATAGATATAATCTTGAGCTGTACCTTCGCGAATATGCAGAAGTTGCAAAAGTAGAAGTTATAGCGACTCTATTACAAAATAAATAATCCACCAAAACAAACTTTCACTTTATTAGAACTAAACCTTTTTTAATAATTCTTAAAAAGGATCATTAATATTTTTCTATTGTCATGAAAAGGTTAATAAATAATGAAAAGTTAGCCGACATTTTTATTAGTTTTGAACTAACCAGAATCAGTATTTGAAACTGGTTAAAAGCAATATTTGATATTTATATTAAAACATTGAACGTGATCGAAAACTTTGGCAATGTTCTAGTACATAAAAAGTATTTATTATCTACTACTTTTTTGAAAATTTTTGCGAATCACAAATTTAAATACAATATTATTTTTTAAATATTTAGTAATATCTTTGAAATTATTTTGCAATGGTCCAATATTAATGCAGACACCGTTATTTTGGACGTTTGCCATTGCTGATAGTACTAGGCTAGAATAGTACAATATAATGAGTATTAGTATCAAAAAGATATAATACTTCAAGAGTAATATAAAAAATTTCGGACGTTTCGGAAACTGCTCAACAATCTGTTTCCGTCTTCAGCGATCACGAGAAGTGATAAACATTTCAGTTTTCTTCGAGTTTTTATACCTAGTATTGTAAGAGTGGGAGCAGGTTATAGGTGCGTTACTATTGGTTGGGTGGTTGGGATCAGGTATGGGTAGGGACGCGACTACCTGCTGAGGATTAACGACAGGATTAAGGTTGTTTGTCACATTATTGTGTGGTAATGAGTTGTTTGTTACTGGATTAGTGACTTGAGGATTAAGAGGATTGTTTTGAATAATGGAAAGCCAGAGTTGAGGAAATTCTATGCTGGCTTGGCTGACAGCATCTCCAGAGTTTTCGATCAAAGCAGACTCTTTCAATTTTCTCTTGAACTTGTTTTCCTCATACATTAAGGGTTTAGCATCTTTCCATTGGAAATGGTGTTCATTTTCCCAAGCATGTTCAGCCAGTTTGGAACTGTAAATTTCGCCCTGTTGAACTTTCTTCTTATGCTCGTTTACCCTAACATGTAGAGGTCTGCAAGTCTCGCCAATATATTGTTTCCCGCACTGGCAGGGAATAGAGTAGATACAGTTTTTGTTTAGGACAGATTTGGGTTTTGTACATGATAGGATAGATCTTAAAGTCGAACTCGATTTGAAGGCTACTTGGATATTATGCTTCTTTAGTATCTTGCCAATTTTCTCAGATACTCCTTTATAATAGGGCATAGAGACATATCTCACTTCGTCAGTTCTAGGTGTGTCATTTTTCTTATGATTGATAGCATCAGTAATAATTTTATGACTGTAGCCATTATCCTGTAAGGTGGAACGGATGTTCTTCAATTCAACTTTAAGAAGCTTTTTAGAAGAACAAATTACTTTAGCTCTATTAACTAGACTCAGTGCAACAGCTCTCATAGTGCTATTATGGTGGAATGAGTTTTCTGTAGACCGTGGTTGCTAGACCCCCTTGCCATTTCTGATTATCAATACATCTAGGAAAGGCAGTTGATTGCTAACTTCCAGTTCAACAGTAAACTTAATGTTAGTTTGTACTGAATTTAGGTATTGATGGAATTCGTGGAGTTTATCTTTACCATGTGGCCATATGACAAAAGTATCATCGACGTATCTTAACCATTTATTCGGTTTGTACTTGGCTTCTTTTAAAGCTTTCGCTTCAAAATGTTCCATGTATACAGCCTTGTTCATATGTATGGAGCACCCTTGGAACATCTAATAAATAAATGCAATTTATGCGAATTTTATTTAGGAAACCAAATTAAAATACTTTTACACATTGTTTTTAATTATATTTCATAGAAAAATGTTTCGTTTGCAGCTTTGAACATGTCCGTAACCTTTTAAACATTGTAGTTTGCAAGTTAATATTCATTTATATGCGTTAGGTACATAAATGTTTTAGATTAGAATGAGACTTGGGCAAGAATAGAGTGATTTTTTTTTTCATTTAGTTCAGTTACTTCCACTTACTAATTATGAGTGTGAATACAAAAACTTTGAGTGAAGTTAAACGTGCACAAATTGTAAGTCTTAGTCAAAAGGGATGGAGTCAAGAGAAAAATTTTCAGAAAGTAAATTGCTCCAGGAAAACGGTCCAAAATGCTATAAAACGGTTCGCTACGACTAGTTTTCATAAAGATAGGCCAAAATCTGGAAGAAATCGTAAGACATCAGAGAGAGAAGATAGAAACTTAATTCGACTATCACTGAAAAATAGAAAGAGAACATCGTCTGAATTGGCTACAGAGTTTAATACTCTTGCGAATATGAAAATTTTGGCACCAACCGTTAAAAGAAGACTACTAGAACATGGTTTGAGAGGCCGCAAAGCGCGGAAAAAACCCTGGCTTTCAGAGAAAAATAAAAAAAGAAGGCTTCATTGGGCGAAAATTCACAAAAACTGGAAACATGATGAATGGGCAAAGGTACTTTGGTCAGATGAGACAAATATTCAGGTAATTTTGAAGCATATTTATTGCTGCTTAATGAAAAAATTTAAATCGTAAAAAAATGTTATTGTGAAAAAAAAAATCATCAGTTAATACTGAGACTTAAATTGGTATTATTGTTTATAGCTTTTTGGCACCCCTGGGGTGGTTTATGTAAAACGAAGGACTGGAGAAGAGTTTCACCCTGACTGTGTGGTCCCTACAGTTAAATTTGGTGGGTGTATTGTAATAATGTGGGGCTGCATGGCAGCGTCAAGCGTGGGACAAGGGTTTGTGTGTGAGGGAAGGATGAATTCTTCTACTTATATCAAAATGTTATCGACTGTTTTAAGACCTTCTGTATATAAAATTTCCACGAACGATGACCAATCAACATATTTATTCCAACAAGATAACGCACCATGCTATGCAGCTGCCACTTCTCGAGAATGGTTTCCAAGACATCAAATTTCCGTTTTGGATTGGCCGGCACAGTCTCCCGACTTAAATCCAATTGAGCATTTATGGCCAATTTTGAAGAAAAATGTTGCTCAACACAAGGTTCAATCAAAACTGGAACTAGTTAAGAAAATAAAGGAGGAATGGGGTAAAATTTCTGCAAATACATGCAAGAAATTATTTGCCAATATGCCACAAAGGATAGCTGCTGTTATAAATGCAAGGGGGGGAGTGACAAAATATTAAATATATCAATGTTCATAATTATTTTGAATAATAAAATAGTTTTCATTATTTAATTGTCTTATTCTTCCAAAAAAATCACAAATATTTAGGGTGCTCCATACATATGAACAAGGCTGTATATTAGCAATAATAGGTGACAGTGGAGAATAGGTCACCTATTATTGCTAATATATACATGGAACAAACTGGATGAACATGCTTGGGAAAATGAACACCATTTCCAATGGAAAGATGCTAAACCCTTAATGTATGAGGAAAACAAGTTCAAGAGAAAATTGAAAGAGTCTGCTTTGATCGAAAACTCTGGAGATGCTGTCAGCCAAGCCAGCATAGAATTTCCTCAACTCTGGCTTTCCATTATTCAAAACAATCCTCTTAATCCTCAAGTCACTAATCCAGTAACAAACAACTCATTACCACACAATAATGTGACAAACAACCTTAATCCTGTCGTTAATCCTCAGCAGGTAGTCGCGTCCCTACCCATACCTGATCCCAACCACCCAACCAATAGTAACGCACCTATAACCTGCTCCCACTCTTACAATACTAGGTATAAAAACTCGAAGAAAACTGAAATGTTTATCACTTCTCGTGATCGCTGAAGACGGAAACAGATTGTTGAGCAGTTTCCGAAACGTCCGAATTTTTTATATTACTCTTGAAGTATTATATCTTTTTGATACTAATACTCATTATATTGTACTATTCTAGCCTAGTACTATCAGCAATGGCAAACGTCCAAAATAAAGGTGTCTGCATTAAATATTTAGATTAAACAATAACTAATACTGAAATAATCTTTAAAATTGAATTTAAAAAACTTAACTGTTCACAGTAGGCTTTGATACAGATATTCTGGAAGCAACCTATTTTTTATATATATTTTAAAAATTATCTTTTAAAACGCAAATCATTTAAACTAGGGGTCAATCTCATGGAATGCGGGCCATTTTCCATACAAATGAAACTTACGCGAGCCAGACACTACTTACATATTTTACCATTGTTAATCCTTAACACGTTAACTGCCCAAATGGAACAAACGTAATAGTAACCGCAGGCCGAAATTAGTTTTTTGTTTTTAAAAATACGTTTTACATTTGAAATCTCATTTCAATATTCAAATAAAATATATGAACAAAACAAACCCTTAAAAATTATTCTCAAAATGATGTGCAATCATTAATGATATGCGTTTGAAATTAGCTCGTTAGTAATTTTCAAATCACAAAGTTTGTACCGTAGCTGTACATGACGCTTTTGATCATAAACGTTGATACGGATATTATATGACATTTACAGTTGTCTGACATTGACAATTTCCAGTTTATTTATTATCAGAAAAGACTTTTTTTGCCATTTTTATACATTATTTCATTGGTAAGCAAAAAACAGCCACATAAACAATGCAAATACATGTTATTAATTAATTGCTTTGTAAATAATTCTTTGATTTACCTTTGTATGTTTTCCCATGTGCTTCACTGGTAAGTACCAACCTATAAAATGAATGAGAGAGAAAGTCAAACGTCTATCACTCATTTATGAACGCTCTGTGTATAAGTTATCAATCCAATAAACTAAATATGCTCTTGAAGAAGTTTTATCCAAAGATGGTCGCAATATGTCGTTTGTTATGAAACAATTAGCCAGATTGAGGAAAATTTACACATTTATAAGAAAACCAAATATTCGTGTAAACAATGTCAAAAATATTATTGCTTATCCTGTTTTTTAACGTACTTGATTGTTATATGTAAAACTGTGAACTAAATAATTTTCTACTATGTAATTATATGTTTTCAATTCTAAGTTACCAGTAAAATAAAACATTAATATCTACACACGTTGCAGTCATTATAGACCAGGCCCTCAACTAAAAACCGTAAGCTCCAATGTATTCTGAAACCTATGTGCAGGCTTTTAAGCGTTTGATTGGATTGAAGCCCAGATTTGGGCCTCAGGACTCAGTGGGCCCTACGTCCTGAAAACCAAATACAGGGTTACATGGCGGTTAACGTGTTAAGCAGTGGCAGAATTTCAAATTTTTAATAAACAAAAGAGAAAGATCATTTCCCTTTTTTATTCTCAATATATTTTTATCCTAAAGAAGCTAAAAAAATAAATAATAATAATAAAAAACACATTTTTATGAAGACATTACGGTCTACCAAAATATCGTGCACCGTTTTGGTGCCATTGGACATTTAAAATATAACCCAGTGGCTCCCAAACTTTTGTTCATGACATCCCTAGAATCTCAAAAATTTTGGCGGCGGCCTTGAGTAAAAATGTAGTATATCCCGGCGCCCCTATGAGACCACTGCGGCTTACCAGGGCGCCAAAGCACGCAATTTAGGAACCACTGATATAACTGATAAAATATATGCAAACTATTCGAGTTTTTTCTTTGTGTAAAAATGTATTAAACTATTAAATCCTATGATTATTTGTTATAATTGTATATAGACATACCCTACTTTGCGCCGCTGTTCACCGACGCTTCGCTCAATCGATATGTTTAAATTATAGATAGAGGAAGAAATTAAAATGTGAATTAAAGTCACAATGAATTTAAACCAGGCTCTGCATAAAATCATAATAAACAATAGAGAAATTAGAAACACCACAAAACTCCTAACATAGAAAACAATCTATCAGCCCGCATTAAATTATGGGTGCGAATCATGATTACTCTCCGATCGGCTCAAGAACGAAGTATGTATATACTGTACAGCAGCAGAAATTTAATTTCTAAGAAAAGTTAAAAATGACACAAAAATGGTTAGAATAAAAAGTGAATCAATACGAGAAGAGCTACAGATTGAATTAGTTGAATATGTAATAAAAAGACAAAAATTAAGATGATATGGACCATGGCCGAGTCTAGGGTGAAGTGAAGAGGCACTCGCCTCAGATTAACTACTAGGAGGGCGAATTTTCTCAATCACAGCCCTCCCCCACAATGTTGAAGTGATGTCTAAGTACATGTATTAGGTCGTCAAGGATGAAATTTGTAGAAAAAAAAGGCAAAGTTGGTTGATAACTTACAAATGTAAGGAATTATTTTATTCATCAAAGTATGCACCCATATTGTCTATACACTTTTGCCATTTAAGCGGCAGGTTGTTCAGGCCGGTGGTATAAAACCCTGGCGGACGAGAGTCAAAGAATTCCTGGAAGGCCAGTTTTACAGCATTGTCGGAATTAAACTGTTTTCCTATTCAAAAAGTTGTTTAAATTGCGGAAGAAGTGGTAGTCAGTGGGGGTAGCTAGGTCCTGGTGAGTATGGAGGAACCATCCTTCATCAGAAGAAGTTCCAAATCCAATTCCTGTAGTTTTGCCACAGTCATTTGTGCAGTGTGTGGTCTAGCGTTATCATGCAATAAGATAGGAGTCGATCTGTTGACAAATCTAGGCTGTTTTTCATCATTTCGTCGCAGTATATTTCTGCTGTGATCGATGAGCCAGTTTTTTTCTTTTTTTGTTTTTAAGCTATCTGTACGAAATTTGGCGAACCAATTTGATATTGTCTGCTGCGTAGTAACACTAGAGCCAAATACACTATTAATGTTTCGCGCGGTCTGCGATTCCGTAGTTCCACGTAAAAACTCATACTTCATAATAGTACTAATTTCCGACCGTTCCATTTTCAACAAAATTAATTTTTAAAAAAAGTGTTTGATATTTTTTAGATCATACAATGTTTTCTTTAAACAGGAGAGATGTGTAACTCTCCAAAAAAAAAAAAAAACAACGGTAAAATATTAAGCCAATATCAAATAATAAGCTAATAAGCTGCTAAAGTTGGTAATATTATTAACTACAAATTTCATCCTTGGCGCACATTTATTTTTTAGCGTCAGTTGACGAAATATGTAGGCACGGTTTTCCATACTAAGGCTAGCCTGTCCAGATGTTCCTTCACCTGAGGCTAAAGAAATATGTTCGCCCCTATATACATATAATAAAAAATAAAAATATAATAGGTTCCCAACTCCTAGATAGGCGTATAGGGACAGAGAAGGTAAGTTGTCTGTTTCTAGATCCGGTCATAGATATGAAAGCCACGTGTCAGAGTAGAGTTTCGACCGGTCCTATTCATATCTGTCATATCATCCCTGTGTAAACAGGTACTCATTTTAAGTAATAAATACTTGAGACTGAGTCGACCCCAGAGCTGACTGCAAAATATCGTAAGATACATGTATGTATGTATGTGTATCTAAGAACGATAAAACATATATAATCAGCAAAAAAATATGGTTAGCGAGGTTTTCGGGGAGTAGATCAAGAGGAAGACCACATTAAAAATGGAACGAAATAGTGTCACAAATCCTAGGTAAGATGGAAGGAATCAAAAATTAAGGCTCACAGTAACACATAATGGAGCAACTTTAAAAGAATTAGTGTAAAAACAATTTGTCCATCGAATGTGTAATAATTGGATACGCTTGTACTAAATTGAAAAATAGCTTAATTCTCTTTGTATTATTTTTTTACGCCGTATGGCGCTAATTGTAAATGATCATCTAATTACAGGTACCTTATATTAAGAATCACTTAACAAGATAACTACTGATAAGAAAAACACTAGAATGTCAGTTCCGTCGGCTTCAATCCATTGAACTTAATTCGTTGTCGGTAGTTTCGGTTGCAGTTTCTAAAAAAAATATTCAAAAAGTTTGTAAAGTTGTGTGTATTTTTTATGTTCATTAGTGCAATGGTATTTTAATTCGAATATTTAAAAATCAAAATGTTTTGAAGAAATCTATTCAGAAATGTAAACCGTAACAATAATTTTAAAAAAACTTTTCTTATATGTTGCCTCTTATAAATTTGTACATTTATAAGTACAGAGTGATTATTTAATGGCGAGACGACGTCACCGAATTATCAAATAAAATAATAGAAAATCAAATAAAAGAATGGCAGGAAATCATTGACTCAATAATTTGGAGATGGCGGAAGTGTCTACTACGCGCATGCGCGCATAATCGCCTGCTACGATGTGTATGAAACGGCAAATTATTAAAACTACCAGTGACGTCGTCTCGCCATTAAATAATCACTCTGTATGTTTATGCAAAGGCGATGCAACATTGCTTGCGATAAAATCTTTCGAGAAACGGTGAAATATTAGCATGTGCTCTTTTAACATTATCTTTCAAAATCAGATTTATTAACAGGAAAAAGAATTATGCTAATTGAATAATCCAAGTCGTCACTGAAACAAATACATAAACTAAATGTTCTTTTGGTAATATAGAACAAAAATTAACAGAATAGTGTGTTGGCAGGCTACACAAATTTCAAAATAATCCAGTAAGAAAGATAAAATTTCTAACGATTTCTTACTGTTTTTTTTTTTTTTACATATATATATATATTTGTTATATATTTATATTATAAATTATTTTTCATTTATTTCACCAAAAACATATTTTTGAAGATATAGGCTGTTTCAAACCTTTAGGCAGAACTAACTGGAATTTTCATTTTCCTAAGTTGTCTCTCTTTTGTCAGATTGAAGTTGGCTTTTGGTAGACAAAATGATCATAAGCCTCACTTAATCGGTAAATGTTACTAGAATTGAAAATCAAATTCTGCCTAAATCAAAGAAACAAGCTAATATGTAATAAAAAGAAAATTAATTCAGACAGGAAGTAAGTCATAGTGGTGCAGTGTTATTTATTTGTTTTTGCTGCGATTATTTTTCGATGAATCGCTGGCTAAAGTGCGAATTGTTAAAAAAAGCTGCCAAAGTCTCCGTCTCAGAACGTCCAGTAGACGACAAATGTGCTCAAATATTATAAAGATAGTATTTTAATAGTTTTTTCTTACGCTTAAGACTTATGGATTAAGTTTTTACCAACCGCTACATACATATACATACATGTAAGAGAGGTATTGTGATCATACCGATTTTGACATTTTTAAATTTCGATGGATGTCCACGGATTGAGGTTCCTACATAATGTTTTTACTATTTTTAGCATGATGTCTGTCTGTCGGTCCTTGGACTAGTGTAAAGCGAATTTGCCTAATCGGATTTTTATGAAAGTTCATTTTTAAGCTTCTCATACCAATGGCATCAGTTAATCAACTTTTGGTAAAAAGCGGTCATCTAGAAATGGATGTTTTTTGGCGGTCAGTCCTGTGGTGGCCACAGCTGATTTAAAAAAAAATATTTTTACGTTATTTTTATTTTAGTAATAATACTTAATAATACTTATTAAGTATTTATTTTGTCATACGTATATGTAATGTTTCCACGGTTATGGTAAATAATTTCTGTGTTAGAGAGTATTTTGTTTAAGTACCTATTTTGTGATGGCGTCGGTCTTGGTGACCACAGCTGATTTTTTATTAATATATTTGCTTTTAACTAACAAAGCATTCTTACATTTTTCTCAGTTTATAATCCGTACCAGATAACTTTTCAAGATCGTCATAAAACAATTATCCTGTATCGATCAACTGAGAAATTTATTTCCAGAACATATCACACGTCAAGATCCACTAAAATATATATAAATATACAGCCAGTGGTGTACGCATAGAGGGATAAATCCCCTCCCCCCGAAAATTCGAAATGAACTAAAATTCTCAATACGTATAAATTCCAATGTTGTGACCCCCCCTCCGAAATGTTATTCTGCGTACGCCACTGTATATAGCAACGATAGTGCTCCGCGACGAATTATTCTCGTGAAAAGTGCTCCGCGGCTCAAAAAGTTTGGGAAACTCTGTCATACAGTATGTTAAAATAGGACAACATTTATTATTGTCCTAAATATGACATAAATAGGTAATAGATCAGCTAGCATGAACCAATTTCTTTTCGACACAATTTTTAAATTAATTCCTTTCCCAAATGCATCACTTACAAGGCAGTTACAATTGTGGAAATAGATGTATACGATTTAAGATACCTGTCAACTAAATGGAACATTTTATAAAAAAATCTATATTTTAGAAGAAAAAAAATCGTCAAAAAAGTTATGCTATTGCAAACAACTAATCTGACAGTAGCTGTTTTAGATATAACTATGCATATATTATACATATTTTGTTCAAAAATATCGTTTTATCAAGTTAAAAACACAAAATATCGAAAGTATTACGTTTTGGCTACTGTTTCCTAAATTTTAAACAATCGCGACCGTAAAGTGACAGATATCTAATTTTGGCCACTGAACCCTAAAATTAGAAAGCTAATCAAATAGCTTGTTTCATTTTTTTCAGATTTGCTTTGTGATCTTGCTATATGAAACCTTATATTTTCATCAAAAAAAGTACTGGAAAGTACAATGGAGAAAAACACAAAAATATATGGCTGCATTTCGAAAATGTTGGGTAGTAAATAATGTGGCATAAACTATTAGACATTTAAAAATCGTTTTACAAATTTTGTAGGCATGTAACTTATCCAAATATATATATAACTTTTGAAGCTGCTTAAATAATGTAACGTAAAAATCGATGGACAAATACTAAAAAAAATTGCTACAGAAATTGACAAGAACTTTTATTTGGTGTACAGGGCACAGGGTATTAGCGGAAACTGCTTAAGCATTACTAACTTCTTTATTATAAGAGGTACGAATAAAGTTCATTTAAATCGATAAAACAATTCACTACCAAATAAACGAGTAATTTTTTTAGTATATCGCATAGAAAATGTATGTTTCTGTAATGGATCTAAACCCAATATTAAAAATGTTATTAAGACTTGATTAAACAAGTAAATCCCAAAAATTAAGTATAACCCCAATGGTTCTGTGTTATGAAGACAAAATAAATGTTAAGTCTTAATTGTATTTATTTTATCGGTAACCGGCAACAATTTAAGGGAAAATATATATAGATACATACAGGGGCGGATCGAAGTAACGGGCGATCGGGCATCGCCCGAGGGGCCGATGGCTTTTTGGGCTGTCCACTCAAAATACCTTTGATCAATTCCAAGATATTATTTTAGAAATCACTTACATTTTTTCATTATTTTAGAGACTGTATTTTTTTCGATATTTATATTAAAAATATAAATTAAATAAGTTTGATTAAATATACTTTGGTCTTTTTTTATTCCCGGGGACTCGGGCCTCTTAAAACATGCCTTAGAAATGGTCAACAAGTCCCGTGAGCTTGGGCCGAATCATCCAAATCGCCCGGGCCGATTCGATACCTCGATCCGCCCCTGGATACATATATTTCTTGTACTAGACAGTACTTGTAAAATAAAAATAAAAAAATGTCATCCCTATGACTGTGCTCCAATAAGTAACGCTTGGGTTATCTAATGCCTACCGACGGGTGTAGAAGTATTTCATGAAAATTATTATCTACAGTAAAGTTATTACCAGTGACGGACTTTCGCCTTTTTTTAGACAAAAAAGACATTTGTCTTGGGCCCGGATTTGGGAGGTGAGGTCTTTTTTTTTTTTTTCTCTTCACTTGGATTTGGGAGGTAAGGACCTTTTTTTTGCTCTTCACTTGGATTTGGGAGGTGAGGACCTTTTTTTTTTTGCTCTTCACTTTGAACGCCTCTAGGTTGAGGGCCCGTAAATCATAGGTTGAGGGCCCGTAAATCAAAAATGTCTTGGGCCCGGCGAAGACTTAATCCGCCACTGGTTATTACTAAAGTTTTATTGTTTAAATTATGAAACAAAAACAGACTTGAAATTAAGAGAAATACTCTATTATTCTACTTGTGTCATATATATATATACAGTTAAAAAATGACGAATTACGAGCTCATACCAAAAAACCGGTAGCTAAATACTCACCGAACAAATAATGCAGAATTATACGAATTTGTATGAAATATCCGAAGGACGCAAATGCAGTATTTTACGACTCAGTGTTAAATGTTGTATAGACTCTAAAAAAGTAGAGTTGCAGGGACTTCATGGTACACTAAAAATGATCTTTTAGTGTACCATGAAGTCCCTCGCTTTACGAGTTAATTATTTACAATTATTTTTTGGTTAAATTTAGTGTAAAGTTTACACTTACATACATACAGGTTAAATTATAGTGTTAGAAAATAAATAGTGTTACAGTAGCGTTAATTTAAACACTGAAAAAGTAATATTTCATAAAAATAACACTATCTGAATAAATGAAGATTTACACGGTGATCTGGTTAAAAATAGTGACCTTTTTACTTTTTTTAAATAATTTTTTAAATTATAACACTAAAATTTTAACCAAACTGAGAATGAACTTTAACACTTATGAATTTTTAGCTGTGTAAATTGTGGAATAATAAAGCGGTATCTGGATGTATTTGTAAACTTAATCCTGGATAACCTAGTAAAAAATGAAGAGACGACATCGTAAAAACTACGTAGGAAACAGAGTAGGTAATCTAAAAGAGGCATATAACCAATATTGTACAGAATATCGTTGATGATGAACATGAAATAGGGCACGTGCAAATTTTTTCTTGATTACCAATCGTAGCTCTTAGCGATAATTAAAATTTAATATAAATTTTATTATACGGGCAGCTATTGTATGTATTTATTGGTTATAGTAATCATAAAATTACTTCCATACAATTGCATTTTAGATTGCCAAGAATGGTAAGTAAGCATACGTACGTACTAATGAAATTAAACGAATGCTATTAAAAGCAGCTTGTTTGATTAAATAATATGTTAAAGCAGTAATTTATGTAACAAAGAAATAAAGTAAATAGTATTTTACTCCCATACGATGATTTTAGCCTATGAGGCTCAGACAAGGGTGATAATCATCGCAAGGGTTTAATGTCTATGTAAGTCGTTGCTGTAGTTGATATCGATAATTTTTTCGATTATTTCAGATTTCACCCCAAGAATCGAGAAAAGTGAAAAAATCTGGTCTGATTTCGAGTGGAATTTGTAATTTATACATGTTGCATACAATATTTTTTTACGAACGGTATTAAAACAATTATGACAAAATATGAATTTTGCTCAAAACTTTTGGCATTTAGTAAACGACTTGTAACTTTGGATACTATAGATATGAATTAAATATGAAACGATGTTTATTATATTACTTATTCTCTAAAGATTATCTATTACAATACGATAAAAAAATCGTCTAGATTGTTTTAAACTTTATTTTAAAAATGTTATTTTCGAAAAGGAGAAAGACACATGAGAAATACATTTTCTACATATGCTTATATTTCGTAATACGAGAGGTGTTTCATAAGTCAGTTACTTCGAAATTACCGATTTTTTTAATCAAAATGTGACTTAATTTCTACATTATCTCCTTTTAGCGTGATACATTTTGTTGAACGATATTCCACCTTCTTCGAGCCTTTCAAATAGTACGTTTTCTCTGCAAATAGATGTGTGTTTCAGCAAAGATCTCGTTCGAGCGATTTTTTTTTCCAGCGGGCCATTTCTTCATGTTTTGAAAGACAGAGAGAGGTCACAGGGGGCCAAATCTGGAGAAAAGGGTGGATAAGGTAGCAGTTCGTAACACAGAAAACTTTAAATGTGAGCTGCTGCTTTGTTATGGTAAAACAGAACTTTTTTTCTTCACCAAATAGGGCCGCTTTTTCATCAATTCACCGTGTAATCGATTCAATAAAGCGGCATAATATTGTCCTGTGATCGGTTTTTTCTTTTCCAAATAGACAATGAAGATTAATTATACCTTTCGAATCCTAAAAAATAGTGGCCATCGAGAGATCCCTTTTTGTCTTCTTTGGAGCACGTTCGCTGGGAGAAATCCACTGTTTGGACTGTTCTTGCATTTCTGGTGTGCAGTGATGGATCCATGTTTCATAAGTTATTATGAAACGCCAAAAACTCATTTGTATTGCGCTTGTATATATCCAAACATTGCTTCGAAATGGTGATGCAATTCCGTTTTTGATATACTGTGAGCAGACGCGGCACCCATATTGTCGAAAGCGTTTTCATGCCCAAATGTTCGTGCAAGATATGAAACACACGATCGTCTGAAATGTTTTGGTCATCCTACTCATTCTACCATTCAATTCGGTGGTCGTCCAACACGATAGATACATAAATTTTATTAATTATTTTATTTGCGTCCTCATTCGGACATCCTGGACACTTAGCATCATTCGTGCTCGTACAACCACAATGAAATTCAGTGAACCATTCTAGGCGATGGAACAGAGTTCCCATGATACTTTTTTAGCTTTACTTGATGGTTTTTCCACGCAAAAAGTAGTATTTTATCAACACACGGAATTCACGTTTTTCCATTGTAGCAAATAAACACAAACTTATCCACTTCTGAACTCTGTTAAAAATTTACTATTGCACAGATCTACTTGAAACTTGGTGTGTAAGAATGGCAAATGTGAGAAATAATATCAAACTTGCGTTCTGAGTGCCATATCAAAGTTACTGACATATCGAACACCCCTCGTATGTATTTTTTAAATTATAATAAAAATATTTTTTATAAATATGTTTGTTTTAAATATAACCTCAAACTTCAAGGCGTCAAATTTCAAATGATACTGGACAGTGACAACAGTGGAAATACCACAATAATAATAAAATAGTTAAATTCCATGGCTTTCTAGACGATACATTTTTCTCGACATACTATCATATTGTGCTTTAATCCTGCAAAAAAGGACATGAAATTTTAATCCCGTTTGTAGAAAAAAAAAAATCATTTACACTATGTTCCTACACTCATATTTCTTAACAGTACAAATAGGTACCCAGGTTCCTACCCAGGGGCTTCAAATTAAAGCAGGCCAAGAAGGATATTAGTAATATTCCTTGACACATAGGCGGCAGCATATTGAACCTAGTATAGATACCTATATATAACCTAACCTAGCAAAGAGGATGTGTGTAGATAAGTCTTATCCTCGCCTACGTTATTTGTACGAACATAGTTTTCCTGTCTACGTCAGGTTTCCTACGTACGCTGAATACAGCTTAGTTTACATATTCTATAAACGCGTAGTAGACGACAAAGTAACTCGTTCAATTGGAGGTTACCTTAACACGTTCGCGGACAGTTTTGTACAATGAGATGTACTCAAAATGTCACTTTTTTAGATTTTTGTTTATAATAGGACATTTACTGTGTTTGGTATGTTCCTGATAGGTCAGTTTATACTAGTTTTCATATACTTAAATGAAATTAAAACCTGCCCCAGCCGTCATTTATATATTTGAATAAAAAAGTAGGACGGTTTAGACCGTCATGACCTGAGCTAGGAAAAATATTCGACGGCTATAGCCGTACTGTCCGCGAACGTGTTAAAGGCAAAGTTTTCCTATTTCACTTGATTCTTTCCTAGTCAGACAATAATTTTGAAGTGGCGTTCCGGGTTGAGCAATTTTCCATTTCAAGCCCTAGTATTCGACTACTGTCTCGCCGATACGACGGTTTTATATGCTTTTTTAGACAATTATATATGGTGACTCCATTGTGTTCTCTACTTATTTTAATACTGTTTATTTACATCAATTATGCGCATACGTATATGCGATCCAAAAATTATGAACGCAGGATAGAAGAACTATAACAATGTTAAATAATGTGTTATGGGACCAAAGTATATCTAAGGAAAACAAAAACAGAATATTCAACACCATTGTTAAGGGCATTATACCTATAATATACAGCAATAACCTTTGGGAATAAAAAAATAATGCTCAATATGATAGAAATGTACATCTATAGTGCGTTCAAAGGTGACTTTGCAGTACAGGGCATATGGAGTAGTTCTTTTTCATACTCTCAAATGGGTTTACACAATGACGCTATCCTTTTCTTGCTTGTCGACGTTGCCAGCTCTAAAATGCGCTGATCTGTGAAGACGCAGTATTCTACAAATGGCCATTTGTTCTGTTTGAGTGTTATTTTGAGTTTTATAAGAGTTGATTTTTGTAAATCATACGAGTTTTTCATATTATTATAATTGACACATTTGACACTTTTACAACATTTGGCAACACCGCTCCCATTTGCCATAAAAGCTATACTGCAAACTCACCTTTGAACGTACTACAGAGAAAAGCAGCGAGTATATCAAGAAGAGAAACAATAAAGAATGAAAAAATTTGGAAAATTGTGGGTGTTAAATCGTACTATAGTTGAAGACATAAGAACAAATCAACATGGATGCTACGGTTCAACCAATGGGAAATGAAACGTTACCTAAACAGGTTTTATTATGAATAGCAAAAGGGATGATGAAACCAAAGATCTAACAAGTCTTGGTATACAGCATCGGTTCTCAATCCGTGGTCCGCGGAACACTGGTACTCCGTGAAGCCACTTCAAGTGTTCCGCGAAAAAATCAAATAAACAATTAAAAATTGTTGCAAATAAAAATCAATACAATGTAAAATAATTTTGAAAAATATTATCCATTTTTAAACTGAACAATTTGATTGGATAATAAATCCGTTTGTTTCTTCCGACTTCTCCAGTTTTACTCTGAATGAAGAAGAAGAACTGACGTCACTCTCTTCAAATCGAAGTTCATTGAAAATACTCCTGAAAAATTCTGGATCTCTGTTAAAGATAAATACCCGGATGAATACTAATAATAAAGAGGTCTAGCAAAAGGAGCACTAAACACATTATTATATTCCATCTTTGCGAAGCAGGATTTACAACGACGGTTAATGTTAAAACAAAGAAACGCGAGAACCTGGGAAATGTAGAAGAAGAAATGCGAGTGACTTTATCATTTATTCATCCCAATATTGCTGAAATTTGCAAAGATCACCAAGCTCATGTATCGCATTAAATATGAGATTTTTGAAGTATTGCAATTTTAAGTGATTTTTAAATAAATATGATTGCATTTTATTCTTTTATAAAAGTAACACTTTGAAGAAGAGGTGGAAACCCGCGCTGTGCCTTTTTTCTTTTGCGAGAAATGTCAAATTTTTTCATTGCGCCCTTGATTGCAAAAAGGTTGGCCACCCCGGCTTTAAAGCTTGTGTTGTGTTAGTTGTGTTTCGCGCAAAAAAATATCAGAGTTTAGTGTTCCGCGCAATAAAATAACAGAGCTTAGTGTTCCCCGACTTCAAAAGATTGAGAACCAAGGGTATACAGGGCACATGGAAAGACCTGAAAATGAACAGATCAAGATGGAGGACTTTATGAGTGAGGCCAAAAGTCAACCCGAGTGACAGGGCTCAAAGAAGAAGAAGAAGAAAAGTGATGAGCAAAAAAAGAAAGACCTTCAAAAAAGTGAATAGAAAGAAGATAGAGAAAAGTGAATAGAAGAAATCCGAAAAGAAATTAACTAAGCGAAGAACGAACGTTAGGATAGGCAGCAATAGATATTGGAAATCGGAAGACATCGTAGAGCATTATAAACTGATAAATAATGCACATATATGAGTATAAATTACATATATTTTTGCATACATATACAATATATTACAGTAGAACACAAAGCTGTGTAGCACACAGAAACCGAGAAACAAGCAATTACAGTGGATATGACACGAAATGAAGACGAAAAGTAATAATGCTGGTAAACCTGAATTATCAAAAAATCAAAAACAGAATTCAAACTACTTATTTCACATATGTTCCTCTCTTACAGTCTCTTCATCCAGATCAGGCTACACCCCACAATTTTTTAAAACAAATTAATATCCCGAATCTTTGGTCCATCCATATTATTGTTAATGATGGTACAAATACAAGTATCGAGAAGTAAAAAAAGTAATTATTCGAATTACGAAGAAATTTGCCTTGCAACATCAGTCTGGTACCGAACATGTAACTAAGGGAGTATGCCGTTAGATTAATATAGCATTTTCCGACGCATCTTGTGCTGACGAAGTTGAACATCAATTATTCGATTCAAATTTAACTAATCAAATTATTAGATAAATTAAATAATAATAATAATAAGAGAACACTTATCATTTTAATTATTTTATATAAAGATAATTTTAAATACGTATAATAGATCCAGTTAATATCTAAATTGCTCCAATACTGGATTTTCAGATTTATCGGAGTCTCAGGCTATACATTTAAAATTTAAATATAGTGATGAAGTAAAGAACCAAGTAAATGTTGATAATATATTTAGTAGCAAATAAACTATGCTTATTTATCAAAAGGGACAATTTTAAAGAAAATAAAATACCGCAAAAAAAGTGTTATGTCTAAATTCACGTTTAAAAATGAACTATAAAGAAAAATACAGTATCTATATAATCGAAAGTTAAAAGAATAAGTTAAATATTCAATATACACAAAAAAGTCCACTAATTTTAAAAGTTTGTGAGTTTTAGAAAAATCCAGATTCAGGGTTTTTCGGACATGTTCGAACGGATATTCACTGTTTACGTAAGGGAAGCATTACATTTTCAAACAATTTTCAATGATATATTACAAGTGAAACAACTAATAATCTATGGTCTTTAATAGGATTGCACCGATTAATCGGCAAATATTGGAGAATTCGCTAAATTGGCTTTTTGGTCGATGAATCGGTTTTGATAATCGGCCACTTTTATTTTTATTATTATTGTGAGACACGTCTGCTGGAGCATGGGTGACAGAGAAATTTGAAAACCATAGAATTCAGCATGAATTCTATTAAAAAAAACTTTTTAAATTCCACTTTAAAAAAGCACTAAACAGTAAAAAATATATCAGTATTTTTTGGGTTATCAATCTTTATCACATTTAATTTGCCTGTTTTAATATAATCACGACGTTGATAAAATCAAATTCTAAACATGTGTGGGTTAAGTTTTAAACCGTCGCGGGCCGCATGCGGTCTGTGGACCGTAGTTTGCCCACCCCTGGTATAAACAGTACAATCCGATGTACTACTATGATGCGTGTAACGCTAGCCGACAGATTCCATATACATTATAAATAATCGGTATCGGCCGATAAGGCAAAGCCAATTAATCAGTAATCGACCAATTTGCTTATCGGTGCAACCCTAGTGTTAACATATATTTTTGATTCTGATCAGTTGAAATGTATTGGTAAAAATTACGCACGCTAGATTTTATAACATATTTAATAATTATACAGACTGAACTGAGCCAATAGTAATTCAAAACAATCCAAAGGAGGTATAAATTATAAGCAGATGGAAGTAAAATAGTGATCTTAATCCTCCGTATTGCATTAATAGTTTGTAATATACGTACAGACAGCTTCACGACGCATCTCGCGGTGATCGGTCAAGAGATGAGCGTTACCGTTGACGGTTATCAGTTAAAATGTTTCTTATTGAATTAAGATAACTTAATTCAAGTATGTAAAAAATGGAAATTGAAAATATATTCACCTTGGATTCACAGACTTTATCAATAATGGTGCACCTGGAGGTCTGAGTGTTGAGGTAGTTGCACGGCATTAGTGTCACCATGGTGTGTTCTGCGCCCGACGGCTCGGAACGCTGCAGCTCGGCCACGGCACTCAGAAAATCATCGACCGCACATGCTCATCAGTTTATCAACACACTTGTTTATTTATTTTTAATTTCACCAATTACTACAATATACTAAACGATTAATCTTCTTCAACAGATTATTTATTTTTTTAAAACAAAAATAAACTACAAAATCATTAAGTAAACAACGGAGAAAATTGTAAATTGACTAATAGAATTAAATAAAAGTCGTTATATATTTAAAAAGTAAGTTAAAAAACACTTTTTACGAAATTTCATTGCTTGCATAAAAGAATTTGTTAAATTATTTATTAAAAAGTCTTATTTTTCAAACCGACACTTTCAAAAATGTTCACAAAATAATTGATCGTAAACTATAAGTCATTAAACTAAGTTAAGAACTAAACACACACTTTGCAATCCATAAATACACCACCACTGTTGTTGCGACAGCAGAGGGTGTAGTACAATCCCAACTATAAAGTCCACAATCACCCTACAACAGTCAGCGAGCGACTAGAAGAGCGCTCCGAGCAGACAAGTCGCGAACCCTGCTCACTACCGCGTTCACCAGAGGTAGGGTGAATTGAGCGCCAATGGAAAACGCACGATGTTATGATAGGAGATCCCGTGTGTCCAATGGTCGACATTCACACCTGAATGATCGCTTGTTTATGGGTAACTGGAGTGTATTATCATAATATGATTCATTTACTTTTTGCTTGAATTATTTTGGTATATTGATAATGAAGTTTAATATAATTTCTTTAGTTTTTCTAGCCATGAAGTTTGTGATATAATCGAAAAAGTTAACTATCTCTTGAGTGTTTTTAATTTTTTATTCGAGTTTTGTAAAATGCATAAAGGAAAAATGTGTGTAAAATAAAATTAGCAAATAAAACTACGCTACACGTGGTGGGAAATATTTACCTTTCAATAAATTTAAGTACTTCAGTGGTGTAGGAAAACCTGCCATGAGGGTGTAAGATGATCGGAGGTTTCATTTTTCAGTTCAGTGCCCTCATACTTCTGACTGTCCCGAGAAACGTTTATGGGACAAATGTCTGGCCCGATTTTAAATGGTTTGTGATTTGTACAGCTACATTTTTAATTCTTTGTAATCTTATATAATAATCCCCTATGTCTGTTGTTTTTCGTGTACCTATCGTGTATATTCAGAACTTTTCGTATGTACTCTAACAGACGCGTACTAGGATAAAAGAAGTGTACAGACAGTGCGGGGGATAGCCAGCGGTATGCTGTTATTTAAAATAAGAAAACAAAGCTTTTTTGTTTTGTGCATTTTTTTTTTAATTAACATTTGGAGAGTTACGAGGGTACACCCTAAAACTAAAATCTTGTAATATCTCGTTTATTATTTATTTTACCTCAAAAATGTACATAAGAAAATTTGTAAAGATGAAAAAACAATTATTTTCTGTGCAATTCTTAGTAAGATGAATATTTGGGGGGGGGGGGCTATGGTGTCGCTACCAATACTTAAACTTGAAATATCTCACTTGTTGTCAACATTATATGATATAGCAGCTAATTTATTTGTATACTCGGGGTAATCCCAGAATCTACCAACCGATTTGAACAATTCTTTCAGTACTAGCTATCTTAGACCTTCTTGAGTGAAATAGGCTAGCACGGCCCTCTGGTGTGTCCCAAAAGGAAATTAATGAACGGATTTGAAAAATTCTTTCACTCATTGATATCTTAGGCTATCTTGAGTGATACAGGCCATATCAGTGTTTTCCAATAGAAAGGGCGCGACCCCCTATTGTTCCGAGTAAATAGCATATCCTGGTGTCGCGAAAACAAACTAATGAACCGATATTAAAATTATTTCCGCAGTTCATAGTTTAAATCTTCCTGAGTAACATGGACTATACCAGTGTTTCTTAACTGGGAGGGGGTTGAGACCTTGGTGTACCTACATCGAAAGTAAACCATTATATCGATTTGAAAATTTCTTTCAGTGGTGTATAGCTTAGACCTTTCTGAGTAACAGAAAGAAACACAGGAGTGACGTTATAATGATTTTTTGATCATACCTACAAAACCCTAAAAGAACAAGATGTTCTTCGAATATATATATATATATATATATATATATATATATATATATATATATATATATATATATATATATATATATATTTGAAAGCATATATATTTAAAATTTCATTTAGCATGTTAAATCTTTTAGTACATCGATTAATGGTCCGCTTATTAGAGATGGGTCGTTCATGAACGAACCGGCTCACTGAGCCGGCTCAGTACACTGACCGAAGTGACACGGTTCACCAAATTGAAATGAGCCGGCTCACGGCTCACTGTATAGTTTCAAGTTTCAAGGATACGATTGGTCGGGCGATTGTGAACAGTGACCGGAGTGATCCGGATCTGGATCGATGTCATGTTCAACTTCGCGAGAACTTGGCTTGTAATGTATTATCATAAAGTGTATTTTGTCATCAATTTGTAGGGCAGTTTATTTGAAACTAATAGGGTTAGTCTGTATTTTCTTACAACCATACTATATAAAAATATTAAAAATATTGCCCAAATCCCAGATGTCCGATTTATAAGGGCAATAAACATCGCCATAAACTTAACACATCTGGTTTAAAATACAGTAGCTACATAAAGTGAATTGCTTGTTTCAAAAATGTTAGATAAGAGTCGGGGCTAAGCGACGGTTCTACCTACAACCGGACGACCGGCAACTGACTGACCTGTGTCTCGGGATCATGTTTAAAAGAACCGGCTCTAAGCAAGAGTCGGCTCTAAGCGACGTTCTACCTCTAAGCTCTAAGCGACGTTCTACCGAACGACCGACCGACCTGTGTCTCGGGATCATGTTTACAAGAACCGGCTCTGAGCAAGAGTCGGTTCTAAGCGACGTTCTACCTATGACCGAACGACCGACCGACCTGCGTCTCGGGATCATGTTTACAGTTCATATATTGCAAGAATCGGCTCTAAGCAAGAGCCAGCTGTAAACGACGTTCTACCTACGACCGAACAACAGACCGACCTGTGTCTCGGGATCATATTTACAGTTTATATATTGCAAGAACCGGCTCTAAGCGACTTTCTACCTACGAACTAACGACCGTCCTGTGTTTCGGAGACATGTTTACTTAACCGGATCACTGAGCCGGATCAATGAACCGGCTCAACAAACTGAACGACCTCCACTGATCCGGTTCCGCAAACTGAGCCGAAATTCCCATCTCTACCGCTTATGGTTCAACATGTAAATCCTACAGAATTTAAGGCTAAATGAATCTTTAACTTCGACTGCTAAATTATTTAAAATTTTGCTATTATGGTCAACTAAATTTAAATACTTCAGCTACAGCATTGTGACCTTGTTAGAAGCTAATTAAGTAACGTTCAACTGAGCATTGTCTGTCTCTGTCTGGACGCATGGAATAAAGAGAGAAAACAAAAGTAAAGACGTGTTAATTTAGTGTTTTTAGTGCTGGCTGTCAGAACATATAACGTGATATAACCAAAAACTTAAAATCTTTATTTATTGAAGAAAAAACAAAAAAATACGTAGCAAAATGAATTCAAAGTACATAATTTATTAAACCATGTTTACAATATTTACCCAAAAAAAAAAAAGAGTAAAAGTATAATTTTAAGATAAAAATGTATGTTCATAGGTAATTTTCATACAAAATAACACACATGGCTTAAGCGATTCGTAATGAGCCTGCATACTTGGTTTATCGCTTTGCTTAAACTACTCTGGCTTATGTAATTAAAAATGGAGTTCTCTACAGCTTTTTGGTCAGGACCAGTTGCCAAAAAGTTGATAGGTAGTTCCTAACACTTTGAGATGTAGTGGAAGTTCTTCTTGCCTTGCAGGTTGTCCATTATGTAGCGGTTGCAAAATTTCGTAGAAAATCATTTCTTTTGACAATCGAAAAAAATAATTCTAAAACTCTCATTAGCCATTTCAAATGGATTTTCTGGGTCTCTTATAAATCTTTGTTCTTAAAAAAACAAAGTAAATATTTTTGATAATTGTACATATTTTTGATATAATGTTTATAAATTTATCTTTTATTACCTGTTGTCATCTTCCTCGGCAATTAAATGAACTAAAACATGGATCGATTCCATTTTCTTGTAAATAAATAACTAATACAATTTCGGGAAACGTTACAATCTGATCCAGTGTCAAACATAACCTCAATTTAGCGCTATAGAGAGATATATCTGGTTGTAGCTTAAAGAAAAATTTAAGGATTTATTTAACGTTAAATGGTGACCGTAATTGCACTACACACTAAAGCCTGTGCCTGTGACCTTCACATTTAAAGAGCTAAATATTTAACTGAAATGACCATAATCGCACCATAACAGTGATTAACATGTGAAAAACATTCACATTTTTTTTATTCTACATACTTTTTTTATAATTTCTATGTTCATCATTAATGTTTGATAAAACTATTGTATATTACCTACATATAAATAATATGTAAAATAAATAATAACTTTCAAAATAACTTATAAATGTTTTAATACAAATGTTTTAACAAATAATACATAAATTATTTTTTTTCTAAATTATGTTAATGTTGTGCATCAAAAGGTTTGGATGGCAATTGTGGTGATCAGTGCCGTACTAGGAGGGGCAACAGGGGCACAGGCTCGGGGCCCAGAAAGGAAACTATTGACATAATAATTGTATTTAAGTGATAACCTTTTTTTTAGAAAAGATCACTTGGATTTTAGAAAAGAGGTTTTTTTTTAGTGCTGTCAGAAATCGATCTGGACGGAACTGGAACCGATTCCAAAAAAAAAACGGTTTCGGTTTTACCCGGTTACCCAGTTCCGAAACCGGGGAACCGAGTAAGGAACCGGTTAATAGGAACCGGGTATCCAGAACCGGGTATCCGGGTAACGTGAAAATTACAAACACGGTTTTACCCGGAAACCGCAACCTGGTACCCGAAAAACCGGTTTCGGTTCCCAGCACTAAAATTATCTCGCCTATGGCTTTGGCTAGGAATTTAGGAAGTTCGCACTATTTTCTGTCTGACTTTATTTTATGATTTCGGTTACCAGCACTAATTTTAATATATAGTATTTATGTTTACAATTTGCTTACATCAACATCGGGAATTTGTATTCATTCGAATTCCTGTGGTGTTTTCACGACCCTAGAACCGGTAGGGTTTCTGGACTCGACTCGACTGGACTCGGACTCGAGACTCGACTCAAATACTCGACGAGTCCACGTTTTTAAAATTAAGTAAAAACCAGTAAATTCAAAAGGTGCTTTCTAGAAATGTTTTGATAAATTTCTAGATTTATGTTTTATTTATTGTTTTGAATTACTTATACACATTGCTACGGACATTAACGGAGACTCATCTTCACTAATCAAATCAAATCTTCGCTAATTAAATTGGTGTACATTTGTTTAAACCACTTGAACATTATCAACTTATCAAATTCAGCTTTTATTGTTTTTACACAATATTCGATGTATATACAATTAACACCTAAAATCATATCGAGACTTGCTAACAAGTCCCTTAATTCGTTAGTATTTCTCAAATATTTCTATATCTAATTGTTATATCTAGTTTTAAAATATAAGTTTTGAAAATAAATAAATTGATTAATAAATAAATTTCAGTACATATTCTTTTTAATTTCTTGGAACGACCACAAATTTCAGTTGACAATCTAGTGATGTAATAAATAATTCTAATTTTAACAAATGTTGTATTTTATTTTTTACAAAAACTTCACCTATGAGAATAATTATTGAGCTCCAAAATATTAAACGATTTCGCGTATTAATTTCAGTTTAGATTTAGATCCGGACTTGACTGGGACTCGACGAGTTTTCAAAATTTAGGACTCGAACTCGCCGAGTCCTAAAAATTCGAGTTTTCAGAAACCCTAAGAACCGGGTATCTAATCTAGGAACTCGGAATCGCGTATCTGGAACCGGGTATTCGAAACCGAGTATCCGAAACCGGGTATCCGAAACAGGGTATTCAAAACCGGGTATCCGGAACCGGGCACTCGGAACCGGGTAATCGGAACCGGGTAATCAGAACCGGGCATTCGGAACTGGGTATTTGGAACCAGGTAATCGGAACCGGGTATCTGGGTAACGCAAAAATTACAAACCCGGTTTTACCCGAAAACCAGAACCGGGTACCCGAAAAACCAGTTTCGGTTCCCAACACTAGTTTTTTTTTTCAGGTCATCATTTGGATTTTAGAAGTGAGGAACTTTTTTTTAGGACATCCCTAGTATTATATATAGTGTTTAGGGTGACCCAATTATAAAATCTTACCCAAGGCCCGAAAAAGGCTAGTTACGGCCCTGGTGACGATTGACACCATGGCGCATAAGACAGATACTAAGTTCTGTTTTTTTGATTTATGGTACCATATGAAAGACCCGGGTGCTTGAGAAACCACCCCCCCCCCAACCCTAGAAAACCCCAATTTTAAGATAAACGATATTCTATTTATTGAAAGGGAACCCTCCAAATAGCTTAGCCCCATAAGAAAAATTTTTGGCTTCGAAGCCCCTCCAAAAAAAAAGCTCTGGGTGCACACCTGAGTACAATATAGGTAACTTAAAAGGGTTTACTTTCTCATATTTCAGACATTTCATGGTGCACTATTAAGAACCTCTGATTTACACTATTGAGGAATATATTACTGAAGGTGATATTATTTACAAGAACAAATTTTGATCAAAACTGCAGAGATTTTTATAAAATATTGCTGATAGAAAAAAAATAATAATAATAATTCAGATAAATATTTTCCTAGCACCTCTGCTTTATAATAATCCAAAGACTAAGCTTATCGTGCATAACAAAGTTGGTTTTATTGCATTTTTCTCATTCGATGTAATGAAAGTATTAGGCAGCAGTCTAACTGATCGAGCGCCGTCGTATAACGTAGCGCCGAGTCGTGTAGTGTCATTTAAAAATTTAAAGCTGGTCTGACTGATCAAGTACTGTCGAGTATTATCGATCATTTAGTGTCAAGTAAATTTGTTTCTCACTTGTCAAATAGTGCATATTCCAACCTAAAATAATACTATCAAACAGTTAATACTAATTAGCGAGTCCATTTTACTCTATATTGTAATTTTGTTTTATTTTTGACGTTCCAACTGTCAAATAATATATGGTTATGAACTGTATATGCTTAAATGCGCATGTGCTATTGCGTCGAGCGTCGTGTGAAATTCAAACCGGTTTGAAATACAAACAACTTGATGCTACTTGACAGCAAACGATGGTTCAGTGCGACTCATGCCCTTAGTTAACGTGTGTTTGAAATTTGCTCGACAGCAAACGATCGACAGCACTCGATCAGTCAGACCGCGGCCTTATATTAATAATATCAATCAATCAATCAATTGGCTTTTACAACCCTTAGAGGGTTTTTGCCGCCTCCACAAACTTTTTCCATTTTCCGCGGCCACGCGCTAATCTACTTCAATTATGGGCATCGATTCTTTACAGGTCTTTGTGCACATTGTCCACCCATCTCATTCGAGGTCTTCCTCTTGGTTTGTTTATACCTGGAACGCTATCGAATACTCTTCTCACTGTAATGTTGTTGAGCATTCTGATGACGTATCCGTTCTAACGTATTCTGGAACTTTTTATGAAGTCAATCACATCCGGTTCATTATAAAGGTATATCATTTCTTCTGGTTCTCCATATTCCATCCTCTTGGACAGGACAGAAAATTTTCCGTAGAATCTTGTTCTTGTTCTTCAGTATACCTACAATGTGTAAGTGCCCAAGATTCACTTCCATATTAATAATGTAATCAATGTATTTGTGATTTTTTTTACAATGTGATTGTATATTACAACCAAAGATTTATATTATTTACCATTTTGTTTATGTTTACAATTGTTATTCATAATAAAAAGTAATAGTAAAATAAGTAATTAGATTTTTAATTAATTCTACCTGTACGCAATCCTTAAACAAAGACCGTCATTTTCAAAACAATAGAAAAAAAAAATCGCTTGTGCGTCTCGATTTTTAACACGATATTTCTGGTCACCCTAATACTTACTAATAAATTTTCAAGTGGCAACATGACGTACTTCGTGCAGGGCCACCGAGAGAACTTCTGGGGCCCCGGGGAGAAACTTTCTTTGCGGGCCCGGGGTCTTCACATCCAAGATACAAGTGATGAGCAAAAAAAGGTCCTCACTTCCTACGACTCTGCCCAGGACCCCGGGCCCCGAGAACCCCAGGACTCCGGGCCCCAAAAACCCCGGGCCCCGGGAATTTTCCCCAGCTACACCCCCGTCTTGTCGGGTCTGATTGCGTGAAATCAAAGCAAGCCGTGGGCGGAAGAATTAGCCGCTATTGATGTTAACCACCACTTACTACTGTTAAGATTTTACACTACATATTTATGATATTTGTAACGCCATCTATAGATGGGATACTACTGGGACGTTTTTGCTGAAGGGGCGTTTTTCCCCACTTTACCCTATATCGAACTAAACCGTTGTTAGTCTGATAATAAAAAAGCATCAATGGTTTGGTAAGAAACATCGGATCAGAAAATCAGATGAGAAAAAAAACTTACCAAATGGTGGTTGTAATTGAAATTATCAGAAATTGCTGATATGGTCTTTTTCCCAAAGTAAAAACTAAATAAAATAAACTATCTTTTTTTACAGTTTAGCGTACTATTAATTGTAACAACCGGTCCGGAACTTCAATATTAAAACAACTGGTACGAACACACACAGGTACGTACAGCGTACCGGCTGAATATCAGCCCTGCATGTTCTTACTGTTCAAAAATATTTACTTCTCTGCTAATTTATTTCTTTAATGTTGATTAATTTAAAATGATTGGCTGCTTAAAAACTTGGATATTGTGCTAATGCTTGCCGCTAGGCGAAAAGAAATAATATATGCCATAATTTATAAATAAGATAAGTTAAAGACAATATAATATAATATAATATAATAATAACAATAATAAATTATTTCGTGCCTCTCGGATTTGAAAGAATTTGTTTACGTACTATAACATTTATATATGCTACTGATGATACATAATAATTAATTTTATTCTTCTTTCCAAAACTGCTTTTATCCAGGCTAGGCCTCTCCCCGAGTCGTCTAGTACAGCGTTTCTCAACCGGGGGGCCGTGAAGGCTTCGTCGGGGGGCCGCGAAGTCATACAAGATCGAAACATGAAAATATAATAAAAATGCACATAATCATACAAGATATAAATTTTATTCATATTTATAAATTCGTGTATGTTATATTGATATTCATAAATTACACCTTTCACAACATAAATAAAATAAATATTCTATTTATTTTTATACTTAATATACCTATTTTGACAACTAATTTAAACTACAGGCTATTTCAAATATTTAAGTTGTCACTAGCTAACTTTATAATGAGTAAATGGGCTTTTACTAAACAAAATGATCAAAAGCTTCAATTAATCGATAAAAATTACTAGATTTGAAAATCTAGTTCCGCTTTAACAAAAGAAACAGACTATAAGTAGACTATATCAAGGTCAAATAAATTGTATGTGTCGGTTAATGGGTTTCTCTGACAATAGTTCGCGTTGGAGGTACTTCAAGTATTTTTAAGTTGTGCTTTGAAGTACGATTTGAAAGTGCAATATTTGTTATTATATATATTTTTTAATTGCTCTCCGAACTACAGGTAACTCAAGAGTAAGGATGCGAATGTGTTTAAATTAAAATGGAGGGCACTTTGAACACTTGTAAATAAAAATACTTTACTTTCAAGTCGTTATAGGGAATTTAATCGTCATTTAAAAATATCACAGTTTTTTTGTCAACCGTAAAAGGTATTCAAAAAATGTTTAAGAAAAAGCTCCATCCAAAGATATCCAATATGACATGCGTTCCCATTTAAAAATTCGAAATTGTCCTTGATATCCTGTAATTCCGGTTTTTTCCGGAAAATTTCAATACTACCATTCAATTTTGTGCATAAATTTTAGTTCAAAATTTTTGACGTGTGAGCGACGTGTGAGCAACGTCGCCTTTTCGAAAAAACTCGTGTTCCCATTATCTTGATATAGGGTGTTCCCAGGCCATAAAAGGTTGAGAAGCACTGGTCTAGTAGGTCTTGTTTTTCGTGGTTCTGGCTGCATACCTTCACAGTTTCTTAGGTGGTCTATTGTTTCTTGTTCTTCTCTGCAGATTCTACATATTTTTTCCGTTTCTTCCATCCAATAATTGTTTGCCCTCTCCTCGTTGCCATATCTGAATTTTGCGATTACCTTCTGGTTCCTCGTAGCCGTAGAAGATAAAGACAGTAAACAAATCATTATAATAGAATCAAATATTAATTAATATTGCAAATAATTTATGTTAAAACAAAGCTTTCGAGGCGGGTGAAATGTTAAGAATTTAAAATGATTGTACAATTAAAAACTAGGGTATTGTGCTAAGGCCCGGATAGACTGCAGGGCCCGTGATTGCATTCTTTTTTTTATAAATTTCTTTGTACGTAATTTGTATTGTAATATGTAATAATAATTGAAATAACAGTTTTTATAGGTCCGGGCCCCAGACCCGGTTTGTCTGCACACTTTGTTTATGTATTTAGTTGTCATCTGTAATCAGTATTTTGGGCCTTTTTGTGGCATTTCGTAAACATATTCTATATACTATATTTTTATTTGTCACCGGATCCAAAATTATCGTTTTTCGGCGGTGAGTCGAAATTCTTGTTTTCTCACGGCTCGGCCCTGAAATAATTGTTTTAACGGGGTTTGAGCCCGCTCTTGATGCTGCTGCTTGTTTGTCAACAACATTGTTTTTTTAGAATAATTATAATAGCGTAGCAACAGGCATTTGAATTCAATTTTAACTGGATAATTATTTTAAAATCGTTAACGTTGCCTGTGTTGATGCTTTCATTTTCTAAATATAAATACTATATTTCATGACAAATAATAAAACCTAGGAAAATATAAAAATCTATTATCAACACAAGGTAGAATGACTGAAAACAGCATTCGTTAAAAGCACATGTTTGAGCATATGTACTAAATATTGTTGTAAGATGCGAAGAATGAAAAGACATTCCGAAGTGGTGTGTGGCGTGCTCTCCATGGGGCGGTGTCCTATTGTGCGTTCGCTTCCGGTGAAACCTGCTCCGTGCCCTCTTCACTGTATACTGTCAATGAGTTGTTCCTCTGACACATGTAGCCTCTTTATCTACACTACAAGACAAGATCCTTATCTTTGAACTACTTTATGAAGTGCTAAAACTTCTGTATACAAGTGTGGGAAAAATGATTTTTGATAATATATGTTATAGAGGTGTTTAGTGTGTGCTTAGTATTATTAATTTAATATTATTAGAATTTACAGATACAAATAGGACTGCTATTTACCTGTAATTTATAAGCATGGTGTGTTCTTTATTTTTCACATTTTTCTGGTTTCTCTTCAGAGCAAATAAATCTTTCTCCTTTTACTAAAGATTTTTGTGGAGAGGAAGAACCCATATGAGTTTTTATTTTATTTTATTTTTTCATTTATGACCATTGTAGTCGTTTGGCCTTGTTACCTGTACGAAGCAATGGTTTTCGTACAACTCGATCATGAAGATTTGCTTCTTGCAATTGGCACTTTATCGGGTCTATTCTCTAAGCATGATGTTAAAATCTTAGCGTCAGAAACTCACGTTAATTTTTTAACACCAATTTTAACGTAAATGCTATTCGCTAAACATATATGTGTTAAAATAATAGCGCGGCGGCGTTAAAATAGCCAGTTAACGTTCTACAATAAGCGCCTACTAAAACGGTGGCTTTTAAACTTAACGCTGGTATTTAGTTTTCAAAAATGGCTGATCCTATTTAAGTAAATGTCATGTTATTTTAAAAAAAATGAATAAAACACAAGACGGTAGGAATATTAATCAACTTTCTTACTTTTTAAAGTGAATTCTTTACAGTAGAGATAAGAATGACGCTTCATAATTTTTGTTATACAATTAACCCAGACGCAAGTTCAAGTAATTGTATAGAAAGGAAGTAAATGGAGTATTGAAGATCAGTTTTGGTTTTTGTTGAGACACAGAACTTAAAATTATAATCATCTGAAAACTATAAAATTTCACTTATGCCTCCGCCGTGTTTCAAAATATCGCAGTACATTTTAATGGTGTATTATTTGAAGAAACAATTGATGAGAAGATCACAACAGTGTTATTCCTGGGTAGAAATAGCGTAATAAATCAATTAATTATTTAATAATTAATATCACCGAACACCTTTTTAAAAATAGAATGAACATATAATTCACATTTTATTCAAAAATTAGATAAACTGTTATAATACAGTAGTATATAAATTGACTAAATAAAAGTTGAATAAAGTTATATTTTTATTTAATACACTGTGGAAACCAGTTATAATGAGTATCACAGGACCAAACATTTCTGTTCCATTTTTAAAATAAATTTCGCCACTGAATATTTAATTCAACACCGAAATATTAGGTTAAGATTCTCTTGGCATTTGACTAAATAAATACTCCTGTTAAAATTCAACGTAACAGCGCATGCGCGTGCAGTAACTATTAGTCTCTCTACAAGGTGAGTTAGCGCCTCGCGTTAACAAATATTGTATTAACGCTTACCTTAACAAATGCTCTTACAGAATAGCATTTTTGGATAATGAAGTTAGACATGGAGCTAAAATAAAAATATTAACCTGATGCTAATTTTAACGCATTTCTTACAGAATACACCCGTATAGAAGTCACAGATATTTATCAATCTCGGCTCAAGTTAAATTCTGAAGCGATTTCTGGTGCGGTTAATTTTCGATTACGTTTACTTATTAGAGTTAACATGGCTCCGTGGTAAGACGGTTGTATACAGAGTACATGGCCGCGGGTTCGAATCTGCCCACTTCCTTCGAATTTTTATCTTACGAAATTGTGCATTCAGCTCTGGTGCTGACTCAGCCTCATAGGCCTGTGCTTTGATCTGTTAGTTGCTTTAGGTGACAACAGAATACTCACGGATAGGGCTGATACTCTTCCTGAGAGAATAGAACTTACTGTTTTGTGTGTGAAGTCTTGCACCTTATTTTAATGTGTTCCTAGTTATTGACTGTGATATTCGATAGTAATTGGCCTCTTTACAGCTTCTTACCATCACCCTGAGTCTGTTCAAATTTTCGAACAGACTTTTTACATTATTTATTTGTGTTTGTCAGTGCAAGATTTCTTTTATTAAGTATGCGTAAATTTACTGATTTTATCTATTTATTTATTGTTTAATTTATTGTTTTTTAATATGTAGTGTAGTCATGTAAATGGGCTGCGTTAGGCGCAAATAGTCTTTGTTACTGTGCGCCAAAAATTTTAACTAACTGACCGACTCAGCCTCAAGTATTTAATATTTAAAATGAATACCTGTTTATACAGGGATAATGGGACCGGTCGATGTGACCGGATAATGGGAATGTCACACTGACCACGCTTCTTTCATATCTATGACCGGCGGTCTAGAAACGGAGAACTTACCTTCTCTGCCCCTTGTACGCCTATCTAGGCGTTGGGATCCTATTATTTATTTATTTTATTATTATTTACTTATTTACAACATGATGCGTTGATCATCGATGTTTGAGATGATTCACGGTGGTTTAGGGCAGTGATTCTTAATCGATGTTCCGTGGAATATTAGTGAAATTATGACCGAGTCGGTCAGGATTTCAGTCGCCTTGTACACCTTGTACGCCTTGGTGCTGAATTTGGAGTTTTGCAAAAAAAAAAAAATAGCAATTAAACGTGTTTCGAGATTACGAAAAGTTAAGAACCACTGGTCTAAGGCGTACTCGCTCTTCGGAAGTTTCATATCGACAGATTATGTTATGTACAGTTTACTTGATTAGTTTTTGGTAAAGATTTATCAAATAAGAAAATATTCTGAAATATTGTTAATGTTACAATTTTCATAATAATCTTAAATTGATAAAAATCCTCTTTCCTGTAAAACAGCAATTTTTTACTTTTATTTTATCAAATGTCATCATTTCCATGAGCAATAGTGTACCTAAGTATATAATCTGTTGCCAGCAATATATGATTACTCAGAATTATTAAAGTTACGGTAGAGCTGGAATAGATGAGCCACTTTATGTTTTTACTCCAATAACTTGGCAACTGTTTGCTCTATATGTATAGGGAATGCTTTAAAGTGTTGATCAATTATCGTACTTTAGAATTACAAGTAATAAATTCTTCTTCTTCATCTTCTTCTTCCTTTTCTTCCTCCTTTCTTCCTCCTCTTCTTCTTCTTTGGGCACTGTCAGTTGGGTTGACTTTTAGCTTCACTCACATTAGTCGTGCATCTTAATTTGTTAATTGTAAAATAATAATATTAACATTAATTATAATTATGAAATGTCAGAAAAAGTTTTTTTTTCTAGTTTGTGTTCATAAGTACAAAGATATCCGAGAACTATACTCAAGGCCGAGTATCACACATGAAGTGGGACGATTACCGTGGATAGGACACGTTATGAAGATGAGAGAGGAATGGTTAGAAAGATATGGGAAGGAAGATTGAATACACGTCGACCAGTGGGCCTCGCAAGAGATGGAGAGATCAGCTAACCAAAGATCTAACAAGTATTGGTATAGGGGAGACCTGGGAGACTATGGACAGTTTGTGTACTTAATGCCCTAAAATCCATAAAAAAGCAAATTGAATCGCGGTTTGTATCTCGTTAGTAACTTTAACTATCTCTTTTATTGTCTCCTCATCCCAAGGAGACAGTGGACAGAGTTTAGGGAGAAAATGGACAGCGTACATATATTCAAAAAACTTCATTTTTCTACAAAAATTACAATACAATTATCCTCGTAGTAACTGAAACTGGTAACCTGAACACATTTCCTACAAATATACTTTTAAAAAAATATATTGCAAGCTGTACTCTGACAAGTCAATATTAAAATATACCATCCCTTCAAACCTACTATCATTAATTGGCTTCGGTAGTACCGCTACAAGATCCTTACAACTAATTGTGGCATTTTTCTCGAGTTTTTAGTAGCGTATTCATATGTCAAACGCCTCTATAATTTAGGTGTGAGCCCATAAAACATTGCTGCAGATTTAAGTAAATATTCTTCCAATGCTGTATCCATTTCAGATGTGAGGATTTGGCTTTTACAAAAGTTTGGTTTGAATTCCATATTGTCAATTCCGACATCTTTTGCCTTTTTTACATAGATAGCAAGTCTGATTTTTTTTACTTCGTGACACGCACCACTTCTCCTGATGCTTAGGTTATTGCATATAACATCTTTGACGGCTCGTTCCATAGCCGCTGGATCGAAATCCCACTCACTTTTTTGTTTGTAAATGTTTAGGATTTTGAAATTCTTAAATTTGGAAAATAAAATAAATTAAAAGTCTGCTTAAGAGACATTGGACAGTCCATTCTCTCCTGTCCATTGTCTCCTCAGTATGTACACATACAATTTCAGCAACAAATAAACAAAGATAGTGATATTAAAGTCGTTTTTATCCTACAACCTCAAATTATAAACATCAAAAAAGTACCTGACAAAATATGAGTTGAAATAAAACATTTATTGTTAAAGTATATCTTACGATAGGTACATATAAGATTACATGATACTTAACAGAAATGAATTCACATTTTTTCAGGTTATTGTACAACCGGCTGATGCACTTATCACAATTGAATGGCTACTGAACGACTTTACGAAACCACTAGAAATAACGTGTTGTTTATGTGGTTGGAGATATGGACTTGTCCATTCTCTCCTCGTGTCCAATGTCTCCCAGGTCTCCCCTATAGGGTACTTGGCAAGACCTTACAATGAATTAGTCAAGATGGAGGACTTATGTGAGTGAGGCCAAAAGTCAACTTGACTGATAGTGCTCAAAGAAGAAGAAGAAGTTTGCGTTCATAAGAAAGTCATTATGAAATTGAATTGAGTGTAACGCGGAGTACTTATCAAACTGATATTACATATGATTAGATGGGTGAAATGACAAGTAACTTACAAATGATGCGTCAAATGTTTCTAACCAATACAAGTAAATTACACGGCGCTCACTGAGCTTGCAAATCACTTCCATCGTCACATATATGTTACTTACAAGTTTTGTCATGTCTACAAAATAACGCATGATTCATTTTTGTCAGTGTCATCTAAGTATCAGCTTATAACATTATAAGGGACGACCACGACCACGATTCTAATATTCATTTTATACCTCTAATTGAGAAACAAAGATATTTATATGATTATACTTGTGCAGAACAGTAATAAAAATCAAAAGAAGTTAAAGTGGCTTTATGTGCCACACCAACGGGGTACGTTGGTGGGGGGGCAACTATAAGGGCAAGTTGGGCTGAAAATTTGATGACAATTTTTCAGAATCGTAGTAGTCGAGTTGTAATAAAAACAATAAAAGATATATACATTTTTTTAAATAAATAAGTTAATTGCACGTTTTTATTAAAATTACCAATCTATTATCTATTATCTTTTATCAGAGATGTGTAAATTTAAATTAAACGGATAGAATATCGAAGTCGGTTATCTGGATAAAAGATTACAGATAACACTAGTATCTAGATACTTTTTCAAATAATTTTGTCTAGATAATCCTAACACTGACTATAAACATGAAATAACATATTAATACTTTAAAATTAACTTTCGATTATTTGAATAATTTGATTTTATGAACATCCTTGGCTTCTATTAGTACACATAACCGAGCGTCTAATGTATATTCATAAAAGTTTTATAACTATTGATAAAAAACAGAATCACAATTTTGAAATATGATCATATGACTTTCTACTTGTTATTTTAAACCAAATTTGCGAAGAAATTCATCTAAAGTGGTGATAATAGGCGGTAAGATAAGGGTGTGTACCTATAAATTGTTGGATATTCTCATGTTGCTTTAACATTAATTTAAATAGATGATTAACTGCGAATGTAGGAGAACCTTCACATCAATTATGGGACAACGTAGTGACATGTTTATGAAATGATAAATGGGGGTGCGGCAAGACAGCGCTTCCCAACTTTTCTGAAACAACGACCAGTTTACTGATACGTAGGATCAGACTTAAATTACTTCTTTACTAACTTATAATGTAGTTTTAGAACAAATCAAATTAAATATAAAGCAAACAGGAACAGTAATGGTTAGACACCATATAAATAACATACCTACTTTAGTAGATGCGAAAACAGAAGCTGATTGAGCCCGCTGAGGTTCCCTGGCGGTAAAAATTTATGGGACGCCACTAAGAAGAAAATATTACAAATAATTTATTAATTTAACCAATTTCGTTCTCATTTATTATTTGTTAACAAAATAGACCTTATTGTTTAACATTATTGTATTCTTGTGCTACTCTAATAACAAATTGATATGAAGTGTGAATTTTGACACATTTCAGGGTTTTGTAGGTATATAATAAGTATAAGAAGCCAACAGATTTATAAGTATTTCACTACTAAAATTATTTATTCTTGTTTGATACTTTAAAAACAAAAAAACTAAACTAATTCAAACAATATACTGAATCTTGGCATATAACAGCAGGCGTTCCACCTAACGGGTGTTTTTTTTTAGAGGTATAGAACTTTAAATTGCAATAAAACAACGATGGATTATTCGATTGACATGAATTTTTTTTTATTCGAAAGATAATATTGTGGCATTACATTAAATCATACCAACAAGACGGCGCAACATGTCACACAGCTCGTGCCACAATCGATTTATTGAAAGACACGTTTGGTGACCGCCTAATTTCACGTTTTGGACCTGTGAATTGGCCTCCAAGATCTTGTGATTTAACACCGCTGGACTACTTTCTGTGGGGCTATGTAAAGTCATTGGTCTATGCGGATAAGCCACAAACGCTTGACCATTTGGAAGACAACATTCGCCGTGTTATTGCCGATATACGGCCACAAATGTTGGAAAAAGTCATCGAAAATTGGACGTCCAGATTGGACTACATCCGAGCCAGCCGTGGCGGTCATATGCCAGAAATCATATTTAAAATGTAATGCCACAAGATTATCTTTCGAATAAAAAAAAATTCATGTCAATCGAATAATCCATCGTTGTTTTATTGCAATTTAAAGTTCTATACCTCTAAAAAAAACACCCATTATAAGCTCCTTACACACATGAACTCGATTTTCAGGTGTTATTTTCTTTTTAGGGTTTTGTAGGTATGACCAAAAAACCCTTATACCGTCATTTTGTCGTCTGTCTGTCTGTCTGTCTGTCTGTTCGGTAAAAATTGTAGTCAAACGGCTGAACCTAGAGAGTTGAAATTTGGCATGCTTATACAACTCTTTGACCCGCACATAGGAAAAATACTAAAACATCTAAAAAACATACCCCCCTAAAAATATAAACAAATATGTGCTCATCGAAAACAAAAATATTTTTTTTAAATTCTGAGTAGGGTATCAAATGAATGCCCTTAGTACGTGGATTAACGATCAAATTTTTATTTTTGCAAAATAAATTATTTTGATGCGATTTTTGCCAAAATTGTGCAAAAAAAATTTTGTCCCACACCCTGTAGCCCATTTGGTTTAAACTAAAAATCTAAATAAATTCTAAGTAATGTATATTGGTGTGAACCGAAATAGTACAACAGGAATTTTTGATTAGATTATGTTTTCGGAAAATAACGCATTTTTTGTGGTTATTGGTTCACAAAGTGCAAAAGTTATACCAATGTAAGACACTCATATGCAAGGCGTTCGATAGCGTAATGGGTTAGAGCAGTGCTGGTAAACGAAGGGTTTCGAGTTCGAGTACGGAATGAATCTTATTTTTTCCGTTTTTTTTTTGCATTTTTATTATGTTGAAATTATTTTGTCAAAATTCTAGTTATATTTTGACAAACGTTGTATTTAATTTTTAAGAGCGTAAATTTAATAACCAGTCTTATATGATTAACAGACGATAAATTATTTTAAAAATATCGTTCATTTTGCCGTGATTACTACAAAGTAAAATTTGTCCTACACACTCAGCATACCGCCTTCACTTATTATATACGTGCGATACCCTGAAATGTGTGAATATTCACACTTCACATCAATTTTTTATTATATTTTTAATGTCAAAAGACGATTTATACTACCTTAGTCATAAATACAAAAATCCATAATATTATTAGCAATAATTTAGCCATTAATAAAAAAAAAAAAAAAATTCGAAAACACAAAAACTGCAATATTTTACAAAAACGCAATATGATCAAAAATTCCTCACATACTTTTCCAGCTCATATCAATGTACATTACCTACAGTTTTATCAGATTTTTAGTTAAACCCCTTTGGGTAAAAGGGTGCGGAACAAGAACATTTTAGCACATTTTTGGCTAAAATCTAGTTAAAAGAAATGAATTTTAAAAAAACAATATTCTTTCCTTAACCTACGTATTAAGAGCTTTCTTTTGATACCACACAATAACAACTAATCTGATCAAAAATTTCTGTTCCGGTTCCCATCAATGTACATACTGGCGATTTTTTTCAGATTTTTAATATCAACCCCTCTTGGAGATAGGGTAGGTAACGTTTCTTGACACATTTTTAGAGAAAATACCATAAAAAAAATATTTTTCAAAAATAATAATTTGTTATATATATCTCCTGATGCGTTGTTCGAACTTTTAGTATTTTTCCTATATGTGGGTTAAAGAGTTGTATAAGCAAGCCAAATTTCCACTTTCGAGACAGACAGACAGACAGACACATGAGTGACGTTATAAGGGTTTTTGGTGGTCATACCTACAAACCCTAAAAAAATCAGATTATATTTATTTAATTGGAGAGAAAATTCTTATTGAACCACTCGAAAAATTTTGATGATGGAAAAAAAATCTCAAATGTCCAAAACATTATCGATGAACAAATATGCTGAACAAGCATGTAGTTTTGTAATTCTTTTCATATTTTATTTTGTTTTATTATTTTTTTTTATAAATTATATTATTTTCTATTGAATTGTAGGATTGTATGCTCCACCATTAGCCTTACAAATATCATTAGGATAATATGAGACACCTACACATTAGATAGACAATCAGATCAATTCTGTAAAAAATTACTGTGTAGTAACGTTACTACAAGATAAAATATTATAAAAACTATAATGACTTTTATTCATGATAGTAACTGACCTTGCTCATAGTGACAAATATAGTTCCTATGATCATAGTAACTGAGTTACAGAATTGGTCTGATTATGTAAAACTCCTGGGCGCTTCAACTCAGTTCTTGACAGCATTCTAGAACGCCACTGTATATATTTATTTATTGCATTTGTATTTGTATATGTATATGCACTAATGTGTTCATGTCTCTTGATTTTAAATATTAATTGTTTTCATTTAATGCCTGACATGAAAAAAATATATATTGTACAAAATTCATAAAATTCGATATATTTCAAAATAATATTTAATTAAAATTTCCGTTGGCGTTATTTTGACTTGCATCATTTTTAATTACTAGGAATTAATACAGGCTGTGACAAAAGTTTTTTAAACAACAAACTCAAAATTCTACAGGATAAAAACAATATACAAAACATATAAAATAAAATTATAAATACTGTATTGTATATATAAATTTAAACGTTGTATTAGTATACCATGTCTTACTGTACCGGACACTAATATCCTATGCAGCTGAAGTGTCTAAAAATAAACATAAAAAGTTTTTAAATATTATTCGCAAAATATCCTCAAAATTTTAAAGTAAAAATACTTTGTGATCCAGAGCCATGCCGAGGGTGAGGCAAGTGAGACACTCGCTTCACCTTTACTGGCAAAAAGGACGCCAGAAACCTTTATAACGTCACTCATGTGTATTTTGCTGATGCAATAAAAGTGAGAAAAAAAAATGTGTTTTTCTAATCAGGCACGGCACGGAATTTTTCACTCTTATTGCAGCAAAATATTTATTCATTTATTATCTGGTTGAAATCAATATTTTTAGCTATTCCATTCCAATCGATAGAAAGTCAATATTTCAAAGATTAACTTAATTAAATGATGACCAATACCAAAAATTGACGTGAAATGTGAATTTTCACATATTTCATGGTTTTATAGGTATTTAGTCAGTGAATGATGATTATTAGAAGGTCAAACGACGAATGCCTGTCACTACATAACACAATTACAAGTGTTGGTTTTAAATCCTTTAAATCAATAGGGACGACGAGAATGTTGCAGTTAGATTTTTTTCTACCGTGTATCATATATCTCTAATAATACCATAATATATATTTTAACGCATTTTTTTTTTTTTTTTTTTTGTATAATTGTATTTGTATTAGTATTTGTATTTGTATTTGTATTTGTATTATATTTACCACCACTGCGAGCGATCTTTTTTCACGACTCCTGAGTAACGCCTACAGAGACATTGTTTATATTGCAACTATATGAAAAACTAACAGATTTTCTACTAGAAATGGAATCCCAGGAACCGGCCAGTTATTTATTTATTTTCCTAGTCCATATTTGCAAAATAAATTTACGTACCTCTTCTCTACCCATAACAAAATGTATCCATGTATATACAAATTAATTTTTTTTTAATTTTAGCTAAGATATTAAACGAAAATCTTAATACTTGGCAAAATTTAGTCAAAATGAAATGTATTTCAAAAATCAATTACCGTTCCTTAATCTGCACTTAAAGAGCTTCCATTTAATATCCCCATAATAAAATTTAAATTATTATTATTATTATTATTTTCTTCAATAACACAAAAACTGTAACATTTTCCAAAAACGAAATCGGATGGAAAAATTCCTCTCGTACGTTTCCGGTTCATAGAATATACATTGCTTAGAATTTTTTCAGACAGACAGATCGACAGACACATGAGCAGAGCCGCAGTAAGGAAATCTTGCGCTAGGGGCAAAACTGCGTTTTGGCGCCCTTGGCAAATAAATGTAAGTGATAAGCAAATTCCCAGTGTAGAGCAAAAAAAAAGGTCCTCACTTTAGCAATGTGGCGCCCCTTAGTCAAGCTCATCGGCGCCCTTTTCCTTAGTGCGCTAGGGGCCGTCGCCCCCTCCGCCCCCCCCCCTTACTACGGCTCAGCACATGAGTGACGTTATAAGGGTTTTTTGGTGGTCATACCTACAAAATCCTAAAAAGGAAATTTTAGAGACTGTAATGCCTGCGTAAAGTGTTTAACTTACGCCTGGTAGTAGATTTTTTTAATATATATTATATTAGGAGTATATAAATTGCTAACCTTATTTATGCAAGTGTACTCAATGTAATTCTATATAGATAATTAATTAATAATAATGATTATATTCTAACAATAGTATAAACCCTTGATGATACGACCCTGTCCTACTCGGTTGCTTGGTCTCATTAGCTCGTAAGGTAGAGCGAGGGCCTAAGTAGGCTAAAGGGCACACAATATCTATCCGTCTATGCAATACTACACCAAACAGACTTTGCGAATATCTCGTACCGACTCTCTTCCCTACATAACTCCATTATTCAAACTCCAGTGAAAGGTACCTTTACCATTAATATTTTTAAAATAACCAAAATTAGTTTTTTTTTTAGCGCATTAAGAATGCGGAAAGGGGTAAAAAACGTTTGATAAAAAACGACTAGCATAATAAAACGAAATCGTCATCTTTTTATTAATAAAAAGTTATTCCTACTACATGAGGTTCCCGCACTTTCAGAATTAAGGCGAATATATCAGGTAATCGTCCATAACCCCCCAAATATTTATTTCATTTAAAATGCATTAAACAGAAAAGATTTGTTTATTTATTCTAAACAGCAATTTTATACACGTGTTTTCTGTTAAGTAAATAATAAGTGATATAATTCAAGTTTTTAGGTTGTACCTATTAAAAACTGTGTTGAACAGTAAGAATCGTTTCATCATTCTACGCAATTTTTATTGTATCCAGTATACAGGGTGTTTTGAGGAATTGTTTAAAAGATGCTAATTACTTTAAAAATTTCTTTCTTTCTCAAAAAAGAGATATGAACAGGATTAAATTAGGAAAGATGAAGTATTTTACTCTACAAATAAGAATAATAACTAGGAAAAACATTGAAAATTAATGAAATCAGTTAATTCATACAAATATTATAATATATACATAAGTTGAACCCCTGTATTTTTTAAATCTATTGAATAAAAAATGTATTTCTCTTTAATAAATCATGAGGGCACTGTGGATCTAAATTCAATATTAAAAAAGTTATTAACACTTGATTAATCAAGTAAATTCTAAGCAAGACAGGTATATTTCCAGTGTTTCAACTGAGAACTATTGAGATGAAATAATTGTTAAAAATCGAGTAACTTTTTTATTCTTATTATTTTAATTATCTATGGCAGTGGTTCCCAAACTTTACAGTTCCCGGCGCCCATAATGTATCAGAATTTTTCTATGGCACCCCAAGTCAAAACTTTGGTCTAACTAACGCAATTGGAGGAATATTGGAATATTTCCGCGGCGCACAGTTTGGGAATTGCTGATATAGATAAGAAGTAAGTATTAGTTTATAAAGATAGTTAAAAAAGGAGGCAGGCTAACATTTCATCGGCTCTGAACCTAAATGTGGACTGTTTTTTTTTTTAATTTTTGCTGCAAATGTCAAAATTTTTTACTCCAATTTTAGCCAAAATATTATTTTAAGCTAATTTTGAGGTGAGGATTATGAAGAGAATATAAAAATATTCATGCTTTCCTAGTTTTTGAGTTAGAGCCGATTTCGGCCAGTTTTTCGCCAATAATTCCAAAAAATTTGCCTAAACTGCAAAATGGACCAAATTTTGTTGATTTATGACCAAAAATACATATTTGTACCAATTTTCAATAAACTCGGAGACAAAAATGTTTTACTTAAAATACACGATTTTTTCGATTTTTGGCCATTTTCAAGGGTTTTGGATTACTGTCCATACAAAATTTAAGTTTTTCAATTTCTTCAGTCTCATTTTCGTAGTTTAGATTCACTGACATTATTCTTTGCTGGGCTTCTAGTTCCAACATTTTTGGTCGAGTAGCAGACGAACAACTTTCGCTTGATGATACTACAGACTGTGCTTTTCTGCTTTTTCGACTTGACGATGCACCTGCAGCTTCGTAGCCACGAAAACCATGTTGTTTAGGCTTCTCGTTCTCCTTTGCACTATTATTTGAAAAAGCACTATTTTTTTCCATTTTCTAGTACAATTTTTTTTTTTAAATGAAAAACTATAAGTTCTATTAAAGTCAGTGATTACACAAAAAAACTCACAAAATGTTTCCAGGTGCACACAACACACTGTTATCGAACGTGTCAAACACAATTTTCGAATATTTAATGTTCTGTTTTTCCACGGACTAATTATCCGGTTCGAAGGACCATGTAAAAAATGAATAAAATAACACGTAAGACACAACACTATATTTATTAGAAATTAATAGGAAATCAAGGCACTGGAAAGGACTTTGGTGTTTAACCGAGTTTCCTTAGAAAAGTCCTCTTCTGAAGCCGCAGACAATGGAAAGATCCTGGAACAAATAGGAAACTGGGAACTGCAGCTAGCAAGTAAGAAGGACGAAAGAGAATATTTAAAGAGAAGGCTGGAACGAGAAGTTAAGGTCATCCAGCAACAATGTCGTAGCTCAAAGCAGATGATTGCTTTAGAAGATGATCAGGATGTTCCATTTGACCATGACATTCATAGCAACGATGTCAGAGTGAAACAATGGGCTGATGGAATCAACCTAAATTGTAATACGGGAGAAGTGTTACTTGAAACAGAAGTTTTGCCTGCTCAACCAGTTTGTGGTAGTAATAATGACGCTATGGAACAACTGGTTGAATCTATAACAAAAGCCTTTGAAATGGTGAAGGACACGAATGAAAATGTCCGAATCAAGATGCCGTTTGATAAAGATTTTCCAATATTTTCCGGTAAGCCAGAAGACTGGCCTATATTTTATAATGAATTTGTTAGAACCACGAATCATTTTAAATTAACTAATGTGGAAAATGCGATACGACTTCGCAGAAGTTTAAAAGGTTCGGCCAGAGATGCTGTTGTAGGACTACTGGATGAGCCGGAAAGCGTAAATAAAATAATTGATATTTTAAGAACTCACTTTGGCCGTCCGAATTTATCCTCAACACGCTTATAAAAAAGGCGAAGGATGTGAGGGCACCAGACATGAATAGACCAGAAACATTTATCGAATTCGGAACAACAATTAGAAATTTTGTTGCACGAATAAGATCCATGAAACAAGATTTGTACCTGTACACTTTGCTATATGAATTGACAAACAAATTACCTGTTCAGTTAGCCATTGAATGGTTATCATGGCTTACTAAGTACGATGACAGGATAAAAAATCTGGGAACTTTTGGTGACTGGATTGAACAAAAAATGGAGCTAGTTGTCCAGTTAAGGCAGCCAGTCTTCAGAGACGTCGCAGCGGAAATGAAATCCACGAGACCCAAACGAGGGCTGGGTGCGATCAATACTATGCAATCAAAAGATATATGTCCTAGTGGCAAGAAAAGAGGACATAAACTTCATAATTGCTGGAGTTTTCAAAATATGTCTTTGGATGATTGATGGAAGGTCGTCAAAGAAGCCCACGTCTGCTATGGATGTCTGAGAACTGGACATCTATCTAAAGATTGTACTTCAGATACGACATGTGGAAAAAATGGTTGTTCTTGTACACACAATTCATTACTCCACAGTGAAACACAGAAAGGCGTGAATAATATGCATGATGTGAGACGAGAATTAACAGAAAATAGTTTCCAGCAAGAAATTAGACATAATGGCTCAGTAGGGGTAGCTGCCATAGAAGGCGCGGATGGACCCCTTGCCATAGTTCCTGTTAGACTTCGAGGACCAAACGGAGTTAAAAAGACGCATGAGTTATTGGACTCAGGTGCTAGCAGAACGCTGATTGACAGGCAAATGGCAGATGAAATGGGTCTGGAAGGTGCAGTAGAGGAATACGCATACCGAGGTGTTAATGGTCAATTGACAAATGATCTAACTGCCAGGAAGGTAAAACTAGAAGTGGCAGGCATCTACAGAAAGGCTTCGTTTTCTTGTCTGACAGAAGTTATGACCATTGACATCCTCAACTTGCAGCCCTATTCCATTGACGTAGATAAATTGAAGTGTCAATATCCGTATTTGTCTAAAATGCGTTGCAAGTCTTTAGTGAAGGCTGTCCCTCAAATAATAATTGGTGGGGACCATGGATACTTAATGATGCACCGAGAGTTGTTATTCAGAAATGAAAATGAGCCAGTAGCTACTCGATGTAAACTGGGTTGGGTACTACAAGGAAAACTAAAAGTCATCAGTTGCAACGGAAACATATTCCATTTATGTGGAAGCGAGGAAACAGATGATTTCCTCCATAAATTAATTAAAAGTTCTTTTACCACTGAAAACTTCGGAGTGAACTTCAGTAGGGGGAATTCAGGATCCATTGAGGACAAATATGCACTGTCTATATTGAAGAAGACGACAAAGCAATCCATGAATGGTTGTTGGGAAACAGGACTTTTATGGAGAAATGAAGAGGTTGTTCTTCCGGAAAGTAAGAGTGCTGCCTATAAAAGATTAGAATTACTTGAACGGCGTATGAAAAGAAATCCAGAATTTGCAAATTTCTACAAGCAAAAGTTCACGGAGTACACGGATAAGGGTTATATTCGAAAATTAACTAGACGGGAAGTAGCAACTGAATCCCAAAGAACATGGTACATTCCACATTTTGGAGTAACCAACTCTAATAAACCAGTAAAATTGCGATTGGTTTTTGATGCTGCCGCTGAAAGTCACAATGTAAGTCTTAATGACACTTTACTGAAAGGACCCGATTTTATACGTCCTCTGATTACAATATTGTGGAATTTCCGACGACACCCTATTGCTATTGATGGAGATATTGCAGATATGTTTCATAGAGTACGCATCCGTGAACAAGATCAAGACAGTCAATGTTTCTTGTGGAGAGACGGTGATACCGAGAGAGAGGCTGATGTGTACCAAATGGAAGTATTGATGTTTGGAGCTACGTCTTCGCCAGCATCTGCTATATATGTAAAAGATATAAATGCTGACAAGTTTTTCACAAAATATCCAGAAGCAGTAAAAGTAATTAAAAATGATTTTTATGTGGATGATTGTCTAACCGGGGCTACAACGATTGCCGATGCAATCGAATTACGACGGCAGATATCAGAAATTAACGAATTTCAGAATACGAAAATTCAGTGTACGAAAATGGCTTTCCAATAGTCGTGCAGTATTGGATTCGATTCCTGAACATCTACGAGCTGAAGGTACGAAAAAATTGGATGAGGTGGTAGATTTTTCAACTGAACGTGTATTGGGATTATGGTGGAATCCAGTAAATGATACATTTACGTTTAAACTGAACTTTCATAAAGTCCGAAAAGAAATCGTTGACGGTGATCGCCCAACGAAAAGAGAAATGTGCAGTTTGCTGATGTCTCTATATGACCCGTTAGGATTCGTAGGTCATTTAAAAATTAAAGGACTTATTATGCTACAAGAAATATGGAGGAGCGGGATAGGTTGGGATGATGAGATTCCCGAAAATGTCTTCAAAAACTGGCAAAAATGGATTGACGAATTGCGTCAAATACCAGAAGTGAGGGTCCCGCGCTGTTACAGTTTTCGATTGAACGTTGCAGAATCAATTCAGCTACACACATTTGTGGATGCGAGTGAGAAAGCCTTTGCTTCCGTTTGTTATTACCGTGTGAATCATTGTGATACGGTGGAGATTGCATTTGTGACGTCTAAAGTAAAAGTAGCGCCCATAAAAAGACTCACAATTCCGCGTCTGGAGTTACAAGCGGCTGTATTAGGAAGTCGTATAGCTACAATAATTAAAAATGAAGTAGTTATCCCTGTTACAGCACAGTTCTTCTGGTCTGACTCACGAACTGTTCTAAGTTGGCTTCGGTCAGAATCCAGTCGATTCAAAGAGTTTGTTGCGAATCGTGTTGGGGCAATTCAAGAAAATACAAACGTGTCTGACTGGTACTGGATACCCACAAATTTGAATGTTGCAGATGATGCAACATCGTATTGGTACAGAAACCACACTAAGTCCAGAATCAAGATGGTATTCAGGACCTGCATTCTTGAAGAAAGAGCCATCAGAATGGCCTCAGGAAAAGAAGATTAATCTTAAATCTGAGGGTAAAGAGGAAATAAAAAAGGACACTGCAATTCATGTAATTACAGGAACAGGTCGAAGTAGTATGGTTCTTCCTAACATTACTAATTTCTGCTCTTACAACCGATTACTAAGAGAAACAGCAATGGTCAGAACTGCTGCGCGAAAATGGTTGTCTCTGATAAGAAAAAATTTAACAGAAAAACCCAACGAAACGTTAAATTTATGGCCATCATCACAAGACTTAGTATGGGCTGAAAAACATTTAATACGAGTAGTTCAAGAAGAACATTTTTCAAACTAAATACATCAGTTTAAGCAGGGAAAGGCCCTTATGAAGCAAAGCAGACTTTTTAAATTTTCACCATTTATTGATGATAATGGCCTTTTAAGAATCAGAGGAAGAATCGAAGCAGTCACCGGTATCGCTGAAGAAGCGCGACGACCAATTATACTGCCATCAAAGAGTCATTTCACAGACTTGCTAATCTTAGATGAGCATAAAAAGAACACACACGTAGGTCAAGCAACGGTTCTCAATAATTTACGTCAAAAATTTTGGATAATTGACGGACGTGCTGCAGTCAAACGATGCTGGATAAATTGTCAAGAGTGTCGAATTCAAAAAATTCAGCCAGTTATCCCAGAAATGGCATCTTTACCACCATATCGATTGGCTCATCGACAATCACCGTTCACGTTTACCGGCGTGGATTTATTCGGTCCAATGGAAGTTACTGTTGGGCGACACCACGAAAAGCGCTGGTTTGCTCTATTTTGTTGCATGGTAGCCAGGGCCATACACTTGGAGGTGGCTTACGGTCTCAGCACGGATGAAATGTTAATGGTTTTGTCTAGATTTATTGATACTAGGGGTCGACCACAACAAATATTTAGCGATAACGGAACAAACTTTATAGGTGCTAATCGTGAACTCCAGAAAGCTTTGAAGTCAGTAAATTTTTAAATAGTTGCAGGTCATCCTAAAGTTCAAGGAATAAAATGGTGTTTTATTCCTCCAGCAGCTCCCCATATGGGTGGATGCTGGGAGTGATTAATACAATCAGTTAAAAAGGCCATGAGAAATATGCTAAAAGAAAAATTCCCACGAGATCAGACTTTGTTAACTGTGCTGAAGGCTGTGGAAAATATAGTCAACTCCAGGCCATTAACTTACGTGTCGTGTGATCCTAATGATCCCATAAGCTTGACTCCAAACCACTTTCTGCGTGGAGATACTCATACGGGACCCTCTGTACCTACTCATTTGGATAATCAAGCAGAATTTCTAAGAAAGCAATGGAAGATTTCTCAGATGTTGGTAGATCGTTTTTGGGACAGGTGGAGTAAAGAATATTTACCAAATCTTGTTAGAAGAGAAAAGTGGCACACTCCACGTGACCCTCTAGAAGTTGGGGATCTGGTAATAATCATGGATGATAATACACCACGCAATACTTGGAAAAGAGGCGTTGTCACAAAAACATACCCAGGAAGAGATGGACAGATTCGAGTGGTAGATGTGAAAACGGCAAATTTACCATTTTCACCGACTCATTAAGTGCAATCCAAGATCTACAAAAATTATATAGCAAGTGCACCACAGTGAAACAAATACAGGAAAATTTCCACCTAGCGAAGACAAACAATAAACAAGTAACAGTCGTATGGATACCATCGCATGTAGATATTACCGGTAATGAGGCAGCTGACAAAGCAGCAAAAGAGGCAACAGAAGCGAATGATATATTTGAAACCGCCATACCATCTAGCGACCTCAGAAGCATAATAAAAACTCGGATACTAGACAATTGGGATACAACGTGGAAACAAGTGACAGGCAATAAGTTAAGAAGTATAAAAGATTCAATTAAAATATGGCATTCACCAGAAACAAGGAAGTTGCAATCAATTATCACAAGACTGCGTATAGGGCACACCAGTATCACGCATAAGTATCTATTAGATAAAGAGGAACAACCGCTCTGTGAAAGGTGCAACACTCAGATTACTGTCGAACATCTACTTGTCTACTGCGCAAAATTTAACAGGGAAAGGCGAAGATACAACCTCCAAAACACTCTAGCGCAAATATTAAATAATGATGAAAGAAACACTAAAAACCTAATACAGTACTTAAAAGACACAAAACTTATATCAAATATTTAATGCAGCTATGTAAATTTAAATTAATATTTGTATGTATATCATGTACATCCTATATACAAAATGTAAAAACTATCACACAATATCAAATGTAAAAATGTACTATATATCAAATGTATATACAATGTATCATTATCTAATTGTAATTTGTAACAAGTAACATGTATATCTATAGGATGGGGTGCTAATAATCTTAGCTATTGAAGCACCCATAAATAAATGAATTAAAAAAAAAAAAAAAAAAAAGTTTGTTCCGTTATCGCTAAATATTTGTTGTGGTCGACCCCTAGTATCAATAAATCTAGACAAAACCATTAACATTTCATCCGTGCTGAGACCGTAAGCCACCTCCAAGTGTATGGCCCTGGCTACCATGCAACAAAATAGAGCAAACCAGCGCTTTTCGTGGTGTCGCCCAACAGTAACTTCCATTGGACCGAATAAATCCACGCCGGTAAACGTGAACGGTGATTGTCGATGAGCCAATCGATATGGTGGTAAAGATGCCATTTCTGGGATAACTGGCTGAATTTTTTGAATTCGACACTCTTGACAATTTATCCAGCATCGTTTGACTGCAGCACGTCCGTCAATTATCCAAAATTTTTGACGTAAATTATTGAGAACCGTTGCTTGACCTACGTGTGTGTTCTTTTTATGCTCATCTAAGATTAGCAAGTCTGTGAAATGACTCTTTGATGGCAGTATAATTGGTCGTCGCGCTTCTTCAGCGATACCGGTGACTGCTTCGATTCTTCCTCTGATTCTTAAAAGGCCATTATCATCAATAAATGGTGAAAATTTAAAAAGTCTGCTTTGCTTCATAAAGGCCTTTCCCTGCTTAAACTGATGTATTTAGTTTGAAAAATGTTCTTCTTGAACTACTCGTATTAAATGTTTTTCAGCCCATACTAAGTCTTGTGATGATGGCCATAAATTTAACGTTTCGTTGGGTTTTTCTGTTAAATTTTTTCTTATCAGAGACAACCATTTTCGCGCAGCAGTTCTGACCATTGCTGTTTCTCTTAGTAATCGGTTGTAAGAGCAGAAATTAGTAATGTTAGGAAGAACCATACAACTTCGACCTGTTCCTGTAATTACATGAATTGCAGTGTCCTTTTTTATTTCCTCTTTACCCTCAGATTTAAGATTAATCTTCTTTTCCTGAGGCCATTCTGATGGCTCTTTCTTCAAGAATGCAGGTCCTGAATACCATCTTGATTCTGGACTTAGTGTGGTTTCTGTACCAATACGATGTTGCATCATCTGCAACATTCAAATTTGTGGGTATCCAGTACCAGTCAGACACGTTTGTATTTTCTTGAATTGCCCCAACACGATTCGCAACAAACTCTTTGAATCGACTGGATTCTGACCGAAGCCAACTTAGAACAGTTCGTGAGTCAGACCAGAAGAACTGTGCTGTAACAGGGATAACTACTTCATTTTTAATTATTGTAGCTATACGACTTCCTAATACAGCCGCTTGTAACTCCAGACGCGGAATTGTGAGTCTTTTTATGGGCGCTACTTTTACTTTAGACGTCACAAATGCAATCTCCACCGTATCACAATGATTCACACGGTAATAACAAACGGAAGCAAAGGCTTTCTCACTCGCATCCACAAATGTGTGTAGCTGAATTGATTCTGCAACGTTCAATCGAAAACTGTAACAGCGCGGGACCCTCACTTCTGGTATTTGACGCAATTCGTCAATCCATTTTTGCCAGTTTTTGAAGACATTTTCGGGAATCTCATCATCCCAACCTATCCCGCTCCTCCATATTTCTTGTAGCATAATAAGTCCTTTAATTTTTAAATGACCTACGAATCCTAACGGGTCATATAGAGACATCAGCAAACTGCACATTTCTCTTTTCGTTGGGCGATCACCGTCAACGATTTCTTTTCGGACTTTATGAAAGTTCAGTTTAAACGTAAATGTATCATTTACTGGATTCCACCATAATCCCAATACACGTTCAGTTGAAAAATCTACCACCTCATCCAATTTTTTCGTACCTTCAGCTCGTAGATGTTCAGGAATCGAATCCAATACTGCACGACTATTGGAAAGCCATTTTCGTACACTGAATTTTCGTATTCTGAAATTCGTTAATTTCTGATATCTGCCGTCGTAATTCGATTGCATCGGCAATCGTTGTAGCCCCGGTTAGACAATCATCCACATAAAAATCATTTTTAATTACTTTTACTGCTTCTGGATATTTTGTGAAAAACTTGTCAGCATTTATATCTTTTACATATATAGCAGATGCTGGCGAAGACGTAGCTCCAAACATCAATACTTCCATTTGGTACACATCAGCCTCTCTCTCGGTATCACCGTCTCTCCACAAGAAACATTGACTGTCTTGATCTTGTTCACGGATGCGTACTCTATGAAACATATCTGCAATATCTCCATCAATAGCAATAGGGTGTCGTCGGAAATTCCACAATATTGTAATCAGAGGACGTATAAAATCGGGTCCTTTCAGTAAAGTGTCATTAAGACTTACATTGTGACTTTCAGCGGCAGCATCAAAAACCAATCGCAATTTTACTGGTTTATTAGAGTTGGTTACTCCAAAATGTGGAATGTACCATGTTCTTTGGGATTCAGTTGCTACTTCCCGTCTAGTTAATTTTCGAATATAACCCTTATCCGTGTACTCCGTGAACTTTTGCTTGTAGAAATTTGCAAATTCTGGATTTCTTTTCATACGCCGTTCAAGTAATTCTAATCTTTTATAGGCAGCACTCTTACTTTCCGGAAGAACAACCTCTTCATTTCTCCATAAAAGTCCTGTTTCCCAACAACCATTCATGGATTGCTTTGTCGTCTTCTTCAATATAGACAGTGCATATTTGTCCTCAATGGATCCTGAATTCCCCCTACTGAAGTTCACTCCGAAGTTTTCAGTGGTAAAAGAACTTTTAATTAATTTATGGAGGAAATCATCTGTTTCCTCGCTTCCACATAAATGGAATATGTTTCCGTTGCAACTGATGTCTTTTAGTTTTCCTTGTAGTACCCAACCCAGTTTACATCGAGTAGCTACTGGCTCATTTTCATTTCTGAATAACAACTCTGGGTGCTTCATTAAGTATCCATGGTCCCCACCAATTATTATCTGAGGGACAGCCTTCACTAAAGACTTGCAACGCATTATAGACAAATACGGATATTGACACTTCAATTTATCTACGTCAATAGAATAGGGCTGCAAGTTGAGGATGTCAATGGTCATAACTTCTGTCAGACAAGAAAACGAAGCCTTTCTGTAGATGCCTGCCACTTCTAGTTTTACCTTCCTGGCAGTTAGATCATTTGTCAATTGACCATTAACACCTCGGTATGCGTATTCCTCTACTGCACCTTCCAGACCCAATTCATCTGCCATTTGCCTGTCAATCAGCGTTCTGCTAGCACCTGAGTCCAATAACGCATGCGTTGTTTTAACTCCGTTTGGTCCTCGAAGTCTAACAGGAACTATGGCAAGGGGTCCATCCGCGCCTTCTATGGCAGCTACCCCTACTGAGCCATTATGTCTAATTTCTTGCTGGAAACTATTTTCTGTTAATTCTCGTCTCACATCATGCATATTATTCACGCCTTTCTGTGTTTCACTGTGGAGTAATGAATTGTGTGTACAAGAACAACCATTTTTTCCACATGTCATATCTGAAGTACAATCTTTAGATAGATGTCCAGTTCTCAGACATCCATAGCAGACGTGGGCTTCTTTGACGACCTTCCATCAATCATCCAAAGACATATTTTGAAAACTCCAGCAATTATGAAGTTTATGTCCTCTTTTCTTGCAACTAGGACATATATCTTTTGATTGCATAGTATTGATCGCACCCAGCCCTCGTTTGGGTCTCGTGGATTTCATTTCCGCTGCGACGTCTCTGAAGACTGGCTGCCTTAACTGGACAACTAGCTCCAATTTTTGTTCAATCCAGTCACCAAAAGTTCCCAGATTTTTTATCCTGTCATCGTACTTAATAAGCCATGATAACCATTCAATGGCTAACTGAACAGGTAATTTGTTTGTCAATTCATATAGCAAAGTGACATCGTTCAGGTACAAATCTTGTTTCATGGATCTTATTCGTGCAACAAGATTTCTAATTGTTGTTCCGAATTCGATAAATGTTTCTGGTCTATTCATGTCTGGTGCCCTCACATCCTTCGCCTTTTTTATAAGCGTGTTGAGGATAAATTCTGGACGGCCAAAGTGAGTTCTTAAAATATTAATTATTTTATTTACGCTTTCCGGCTCATCCAGTAGTCCTATAACAGCATCTCTTGCCGAACCTTTTAAACTTCTGCGAAGCCGTATCGCATTTTCCACATTAGTTAATTTAAAATGATTCGTGGTTCTAACAAATTCATTATAAAATATAGGCCAGTCTTCTGGCTTACCGGAAAATATTGGAAGATCTTTATCAAACGGCATCTTGATTCGGACATTTTCATTCGTGTCCTTCACCATTTCAAAGGCTTTTGTTATAGATTCAACCAGTTGTTCCATAGCGTCATTATTACTACCACAAACTGGTTGAGCCGGCAAAACTTCTGTTTCAAGTAACACTTCTCCCGTGTTACAATTTAGGTTGATTCCATCAGCCCATTGTTTCACTCTGACATCGTTGCTATGAATGTCATGCTCAGATGGAACATCCTGATCATCTTCTAAAGCAATCATCTGCTTTGAGATACGACATTGTTGCTGGATGACCTTAACTTCTCGTTCCAGCCTTCTCTTTAAATATTCTCTTTCGTCCTTCTTACTTGCTAGCTGTAGTTCCCAGTTTCCTATTTGTTCCAGGATCTTTCCATTGTCTGCGGCTTCAGAAGAGGACTTTTCTAAGGAAACTCGGTTAAACACCAAAGTCCTTTCCAGTGCCTTGATTTCCTTTTCAATTTCTTCAGTCTCATTTTCGTAGTTTAGATTCACTGACATTATTATTTGCTGGGCTTCTAGTTCCAACATTTTTCGTGTCGAGTAGCAGACGAACAACTTTCTCTTGATGATGCTACAGACTGGGCTTTTCTGCTTTTTCGACTTGGCGATACACCGTCAGCTTCGTAGCCACGAAAACAATATTGTTTAGGCGTCTCGTTCTCCTTTGCACTATTATTTGAAAAAGCACTATTTTTTTCCATTTTCAAGTACAAATTTTTTTAAAATGAAAAACTATAAGTTCTATTAAAGTCAGTGATTACACAAAAAAACTCACAAAATGTTTCCAGGTGCACACAACACACTGTTATCGAACGTGTCAAACACAATTTTCGAATATTTAATGTTCTGTTTTTCCACGGACTAATTATCCGGTTCGAAGGACCATTGGAAAAAATGAATAAAATATTATTTCTTTGTCGGTTCTAATAATGTTATGCATCGTGTCCTGAATTTTCTGGATTAGACTGTTGAACTTAACGAATCAGTCATTATTAGAAATTTCTTGTTATTTTCATTATTTTGTATTCGTTTGATAGCCTGAAAAATACAGTATATTTGTGCAGTAAACACACTTGTTGTCGGAGGTAGGTGATATTGATGGATTTTTCCCTCTATCATAGTTTGTACGTTTTAGGACTAGTTAACTGTTTTGTTAACTTGCTAAGCTCAGTATTGTATTTAGGTGATTCTAATATCCATGGCAATATTGTTAAAACCATGTTTGTGAGTGTCTCGTTTGATTTATGTAGATATCTACCAACTTTTTCCTGGAGGCCTGAAGGGCTAGGTTTACTTAGGTGGTTATTATGTTTTTGAAATTGGTTTGAGTAGGTCGGTATGTTAGGATCTGTGGCTACTTTTGACATATAGGACATGGCTAGTTTGGTTCTTCTGTATTTGAGTGGTATTTGACCGGCTTCGACAAGGATACCTATTACAGGACTTGTTCTGAACGCACATATAGACAGACGGACTGCTAAGTTTTGTACTGCTTCTAAGATTTTTAAATGGCCTTTTTTTTGGCATTTCCGTAAGCGATGCTGCCATAACCTAATTTCGATTGAATCATTTCCTCGAACATTTGCAATAAGGTTTATCGTTGTGCACCCCATTTATGGTGGTGATATATTTTTAGTCTATTTATGCGTTGCATATATTCTGTTTTAAGCTTTTTAATATATGATTTCCATGTGAGTTTTTTTATCGAAAGAAATTATTGTTATTCACAGAAATCCAATATGTTCTAAGCTAGGTAATTTTCAGAGATTAGTTTTGGGTGTATATATAATTTCGATAACCTGTATTTTCTCTTAGTTTTATTCAACTACTGAAGATGGCTACTTCATAGTCGAAATGTACGTCTAGTGACAATAAAATAATTTGTGAGGTAAAGAATCACTTTAAGTTTACCTTACATAGAATACAATTAGATAACTAGATAGAACAGCTATACTCAGCTGTCTTAAATCTGGATGGATAAAAATATTTACAAAGATTTAAAGTTTATACAGTCAACACTCTAGTGCAGAGTTTCCCAAACTGTGCTCCGCGGATTACTTGGTGCTCCAAAAAATCCTTAAAATTTTCCAAATAATAGATAATGGCTGTTGTGACGTTTTAAGCAATAGGAATATGAATTATATTCTTTATATCTCTTATAATTCAGACAGTAAGTCAGTAAGTCATAGTAGTGCAGTGTTATTTATTTGTTTTTGCTGCGATTATTTTTCAATGGATCGCTAGGTCATGTACGAATCGTTAAAAAAAGTTGCAATAGTCTCCGTCTCAGAACGTCCAGTAGATGACAAGTATGTTCCAATATTATAAAGATAGTATTTCAATAGTTTTTTATCGGTATTTTCCATTTTGTATTTTGAAAAGCTCCCCCCAGTTCTAGTTATGTTGTTACCGACCGTCAGATACATATACATATAAGAAGGGAATGGTGATTATATCGAATTTGACATTTTTAAATTTCGATGTATGTCCACGAATTGAGGTTCCTAAATATGTTTTCACTATTTTTAGCATTCTGTGCATCGGTCTGTCTGTCTGTCGGTCCTTGGACACGTGTAAAGCGAATTTGGCATCAGTTAATCAACTTTTGGTAAAAATCGGTCATCTATAAATGGAAGATTTTTCGTGTGGGTTTTAAGATATATGCGAATATTTCGCAACAAAGAAATATTTCGAAAAAAGTTAGTTAACAAAAGTTGCTATACAAGCAATATTTATCAACTTTTATTTGAGACATTATTTAATACAACTTAATATATTTTTTCTTATTTCATATTTTTGCAATATTTTTGCTAAGTGTCTATTTTATCATATGTGTGTGTAATGTTTTCATGATTATCGTAAAAAATTTCTTTGTTAGACATTATTTTGTTTAAGTACTTTGTGTAAGCGGTCGGTCCTGTAGTGGTCACAACCGATTTTTTATTAATATTTTTGCTTTTAACTAACAAATCATTTTTCCATTTTGCTCAGGTATAGTACGTACCAGACAACTTTTCAACGATATTGCTCCGCGACGAATTCTTCTCGTGAAAAGTGCTCCGGGGCACAAAAGGTTTGGGAAACTCTGTTCTAGTGTTTCCCATATTTCTGTATAGATCTGAGACTTGGACAATCCGTAAACGTGACATTAGTGACTTTAAGCAATTAAAATGTTTTAACATCTCACTTTACAGAAAAAATGTATACAAGAAAAGTAGTTTGAAATAAAGAAAATATTATTTACTGTTTAAAGCAGTTTTTAATAAAATGATTATTTTTAGAGGGTATTGGGAAATAACTCTTGAAAAATTTCACTTGTTCTTGACTTAACACAAAACATGTGCATTACAAAGGTTGTGTAAAATAAATAAGTAAATTTTTTCTTTTTATAGGGCTATGGGCAATCACCAGTGACGTAACTATAGGTCGATGCGTACCAGTGACGGCTCGTGGCATCCTCTACTGGAGGTGCTGCAACTAGGGTTACCAACCGTGTCATTTTCGTCTGGAGAGTCCAGTTTTGGTGACATTTATCCAGTCTCCAGTTTTACTAGTAATTTCACCAGGAATGTGTTAGCTTTATCATTTTGTGAATATCGGACAATGAATCCGATAAGCAATTAAATGTTTGCATTGCTGAACTAGCTGCCGTATACCATACAGTAGTGCATCAATATAGGTATAATACAGTGGCGGTCGGTGAAACATGTTTGGGTATGCAATTAGTATGATCGGACAAGCTCGTACTATATCGCTCAACAGCAATATAGCAACAACAAAGCTCGAGCGTGTGTATTCTTTATAATTGCTTATTAAAAAATGATTCACCGACCGACACTGGTATAATAGCTTGGATTGTGGAATGAAACTATACACTAAACTCTTCAAAGATTCATCGCTTTCCAAACAAATCCGTTGTGGAAGAATAAAAGCTTGAAGCATAGCGGAAAACATTTTGGGTCCAAAAGCATTTGAATTAGTTTTGAATGATATTAAGCAAGATGAGACAAATTTCAGAAATTTTTCAAATGGAGTTTTTACAAATGATCAGAAATGTTTCAACGTGATGGCTCAGTTTATCAAAGACTGTAAATCGATTATTGTTATCATGGCCTGCAATTAAGCAGTATTTTTAAACCACGGAAAAGAGGAATGCAATGTCTTTATTTGGCGTTTTATAGATATGCAAGAAAATTAATTAGAGGATGATTTGAAAACTCCTTCATTTTCTGAGTTGTATTTATACTTTATTTCACATTTCCTGAATTTTATGTGTGAATCAATTTTAACTTTAGAAAAATATGATATTATGTCCACTGAACTACACGATGTCATTAATTTATTAAAAACTAAACTTGAATGTCGGCTTGAAGATAACTTTTTTGGATTCATAGTTAAAAATAATTTATAAAACTTTAGTAGTCGTCAACAAAAGAAGTTTATTTTGGATGCAAGAGAAGTTTATGATCGTGCTTTAGCTTACATCTACAAATATTACGATTTTGAAAACAGTCCTATAAAAAGCTTAGCAGCATTAAATATAAAAAAAATATTATCTTCAGTTTGCAGATATTCTAAAAATTTCTTCAATTTTAAATGTAATAGTTAATGAAGATATTCTATATGACGAAATAATTTTAATTCAAAATAACAATTTAGAAAAACTTCGAAATGAGGAGTTATCAACAGAAAAAATATGGGTGTGTAACAGTCTTTCCCTGGCTGACAGAATTCTCATAATTACAATTAGTGATATAAGTCTAGTGGGTAGTGAAAAATCAAATGATAAAAATTAACTGATTTAATGTGAAATTTTAAATGTATCAGTGACTAAATTATGTCTAAATTATATCTAATATTCACCATTTGTTTAAATTAATATTTTATTATGACATTTTGTTGTTTTCTTCAAGTTGGTTGTGTGTATCAAACTTGTGTAAAAAATAAATATCCAAAATTTACGAGAAAGAACCCAAACAGACATTGAAAACTGGAACAATCATACAATTCGACGTACCAATCCCCCAAAATCAACGGTACGCACAAAGACAATGCGAGAATGGTACCTCAAACGGTATATCAAGACCAATAATCAACTCCCCTGGAGAGCTAATGTGTTTAAATAACCTGTTTAAATTACATAAAATGTACAATACCAATAAAGTTCATCGGTACAATTACCGTATAAGAACCATTTCCCATAACAGTGAGAAAATCCAAAAGGACATTGAGAGATAGATTATCATACAATCCAACGTATTCATTTCCCAAAAATCGGTGGTACTCACAAAGACATGTTTAAATTACATAAAATGTACAATACCAATAAAGTTCATCGGTACAATTACCGTATAAGAACCATTTCCCATAACAGTGAGAAAATCCAAAAGGACATTGAGAGATAGATTATCATACAATCCAACGTATTCATTTCCCAAAAATCGTTGGTACGCACAAAGACATTGCGAAATGAGTACCCCGAATTGTATATCAAATCCAAAAGTCAATTCCCCCGGTGAATTCTCAGAATCTGTTTAATATCTGTGTGTTCCGCAACTTCACCATTCCTGGTGATGCACGATGTACATGATGTTAGAGTGACGTTTAAATTAGTATAGGTAAATTAATTTTATATTAAGTACTAGCTGAGTACCCGTGCTTCGCTACGGTATATTGACGGTCTGCTATCATCGTGCAATTATTATAAGTCATGGTTCTCTATTGATCACATTGCTTACTCTCTCCTTATGTGTAGATGCACCCCGTTAAAGGCTCATTAGTGTAAAATTTTCAGTTCGTTACTAAACATGTTACTGAATTTCAAATCTCTATGTCAAGGGACGTTCTTTCGAATAAAAAATACCAATTTACCCCTTTAGGGATGAAATTTAAAAAACTTTCAAAACGCTTTCTAAATATTTTAAATAGAAAATTATGTACCAAAATGGAATGTTGTAACTCAGGAAATAAAAAGGTTTCTATAATTCACTCCAAATATAGATTCACCGCTTTAGGGGTTGAATAGGGCAAAATCCTGAATTACTGTTTCAAAAATTTGTTTGGATAACCTTTGTAATCAACCAAAGTCAATATCTCATTGGTCCTAAGGTATATTGAGGAATCCTTCAAATCACATTTCCCCCCTTAGGGCTCGAATTTCGAAAAATCTCTACTTTGTGAGTGCTTACATCACGGAAGGAATATACTTCCCGAATTTCATGTCTCTATATCGACGGGAAGTCCTATCGAATAAAAATACCCATTTGCCCCTTTAGAGGTGAAATTTAAAAAAACTGTCAAAACTATTTCGATATATTTGAAAAAGACACCGGTGTGCCGACGGGTTGTATAATTCACCCCGATTATAGATTTACCCCTTTAGGGGTTGATTAGGAAAGAATCCTGAAATTAATTTTCCAGCATTTGTATAGGTAATCTTTATAAGCAAAAGCCAAGTCGATATCTTATTGGTCCTAAGAGATATTAAGGAATCCTTGATATCACATTTCACCCCTTTAGGGGTTGAATTTAGAAAAATCTCGTCATAGAGGGAATATACTTTAAGAATTTCATGTATCTTGTCCAGAGGACGTTCCAGCGAGTTGAAAATACTCATTTACCCTTTTAGGGGTGAAATTTAAAAAAACTGTCAAAACCAATTCGAGATATTTTAAAAAGACACCGATATGCCAAAAAGGAATGTTATAAGTCAATAAACACAGTATATACGAAGGGTTGGTTAATTCACCCCATAGGGTTTGATTTAGACAAAATCCTGAAATAAGTTTTCGGCATTTATATGGGTAATCTTTTTAAGCAAAATCCGAGACGAAATCTTATTGGTCCTAAGAGGTATTGAGGAATTCTTGCAATCACATTTCACCCCTTTTCACTCCTTAGGGGTTGAATTTCGAAAAATCTCGTCTTAATAGGTGCTTACCTCATGGAGGGAATATACTTTGCGAATATTATGTATCTATGTCCAAGGGATGTTCTATCAAATTAAAAATACCCATTTACCCCTTTAGGGGTGAAAATTTGAAAAACTGTCAAAAACATTTCGAGATATTTTAAAAAGACATCTATATGCCAAATAGGAATTTTATAACTCAACCAACACAGAAAATACGGCGGGTTCTATAATTGTCCCTGATTGTAGATTCACCCTTTTAGGGGATGATTAGGACAAAATCTTGAAATAGGTTTTTTAACATTTTAATGGATAATCTTTATAAGCAAAAACCAAGGACATATTATTGCCCTAAAAGAAATTGAGGAATCCGTGTAAACACATTTCACCCCTTTTCACCCCTGAGGGGTCGAATTTCGAAAAATGATTTCTTAGGGGGTTCTTAAGTCATAAAAGGGATATACTCCCCGAATTTTATGTTTCTTTGTCAAGACTATTCTATTGAATAAAAAATACCAATTTATCCCTTTAGGGGTGAAATTTTAAAAAACTGCCAAAACACTTTCTAAATATTTTAAAAAGACACCTATATGCCAAAAAGGAATGTTATAACACAATAAACACAGAAGATGCGAATGGTTCTATAATTCACCCTGATTGTAGATTAACCCCTTTAGGGGTCGATTAGCACAAAATCCTGAAATAAGTTTTTTAATATTTACATGAGTAATCTTTGTAAGCAAAAACTAAGTCGATATCTTATTGGACGTAAGAGATATTAAGGAAACCGTGAAGCTACATTTTACCCCTTTTAACCCCCTTTTCACCCACTTAGAGGATGAGTTTAGAAAAATCCGTTCTTAGTGGGTGCTTACGTCATGGAGGGAATATACTCGCCGAATTTCATGATTGTAGGTTCAGTGGTTTGGGCTGGGCGTTGATTATGAGTAGGTAGCTTAGTTACGATTTTATATATATAGATAAGACTGTTACTATAGTTAAAATTGTTCGTTATAGCACCTGAGGAATCCAACAAATAGTTGGCGAAACGTTGTGTTACTTAAATAAACGTTCTGTCCAAAAAAGCTAAGTGAAATTTTTTCCTACTTCTACTATTATATCAATTGGACGTTAAAAATTATTCTACTGTTTTGACAAATGTTCTACACGTTTTGACGGTGAAAAATCATCTGATGTAGACTGTTCCTAGACGCCATCGTCACGTATAAAGAGTGCGCCTTTATAAGTGATGTGAATGCGCTTAGGGGAATCCCTATGTTGCTAAACCGGACTGCAGCAACATGGTGTAAAAGATGGCATTCAATACTGGGACAGTACAGTAACTGCTTTTCGTGATGCGTTTTCGCGTAAATTGCCACCACTTCTAGTGTTTCGCGAAATATTTTCTTGTGAACAACGCGATAGTGAAAGCACAGAACTTTTCGGGTGCAGCATTCGTGCGTTGCTAGCACAGTTACCTTACACATACCGAAATGTGCACAGGTGGACATTGTTTACGGCTTCCTAAACAGAAAAATCAAAAAAAAACTTCTGTATAGTGACATAACTTCTTTCAAGACATTGTTGCAACGTGTTAAAGATGCAGAGAACGCGTAGCGTGAGATCCCAAAGTCTAAATCTTATGACGACAGGGTGAAAGCCGAAAATAACAAATCAGATAAACGAAACCGTCCTCGCTGCAATTGCTGCAAAATTTTTGGACATGAGGAATCGGTTTGCAGGAAGGAAAAGTTTGAGGAATTGAGTTCCAAAGTAACGCAATCAGTTGCTTCTACCGTAATTCCTAAACTTTCATGCTATGGATGTCGTACGCCCGGTGTTATTAAATCACAATGCCCAAAGTGTACCCCAACGAAAAACACCACAGAATCCAGCTCTGCAGCTGATTTTTATGGACTTCGTTATGAAATCGACAAACCTGATAAAGCACAACGACCCTTGCTGTCGATGCAAATTAATAATATGAATGGTGTTACTTATGCTGATACTGGAGCAAGTCATAGTATCATGGGATCGAAATCTGTACGATAGGTACGCGTAGTTCACATGACATCAAGGAAGAAACACTTTACGATTACTCTTGCAGATGGTTACGCAGTCACCAAGACATTTTTAAAGGCAACGGTTTGTGTTGTTCTAGCTGAACGGAGAATAGAAACTGAGATGATCATGATACCTTATGCAGGTGACAACTGTACGTTACTTGGAGCAAACTTTATTGCCAAGGCCGGTGTTATCATAGACGTAGGCAACAGAACCTGGTGTTTTATGTTCACTATAGACCATCGGAGTTACTATTGGCAAATGCGGGTACGGGAGTGTGACCGTGATAAGACTGCATTCGTAACGTTCGAAGTAAACTCCATTTACCGTAACTATGAAATGACGTCACAGTTGAAAAACTCACCTTGTTGCCAATTCGTAATCTGTCAAAAAAAGTTAGGTTATATCGAACAACTTCTAAAAATATATTGAAAACCTATATTTCCTATGGAGGAAAGGAATTAATGTAAATTATGATGCACAGCAGTTCTTTCTAACCGATTTGTCGCGAAATTTATGGTTTATATTATATTAAGTGTGTAAGTAGTATTAAAAAAAATATATATAAATTTCAGTGTATAAGAATCATCAGAAATATTTGTTTTTAGAAATGTGTCGTGTTCTTTTAATACTTTTTATAAAATTTACTTCCATTTTTCGCTTGGTGTCACATTGACACAGCGGGTTCGGGAAACAAACACGGAGTGTTCCGAGTCACACTGTTTAACTCCAGACCGCTCGAATAAACGCGTTAAACCTTTTCTCGAACGCTCCGAGCTTGCTTCATGAACTCACTAAATGATATCGGAAAGCAATGATAAAGAGTCAAATTTTTTATTATTCGAATAGAAATTTTTGAATTTCAGATGTTAGATACAATTTTGTTTCGAATAATGAATATTCAAATATTATTTCCAGCCGAACAGTTTATTGCCACTAGCTGCAAGTGTAAAATGTAATGAGTACGCTAAATTTTCTTTTCCTTTGCATTTGATGATAATAAACCGTTCTACGTAACAGACCTGTAGATTAAAATTACAAAAAAAATAAAGAACGTAACAAATCTAAATAGAACATATTTTATTAATCATATATAATATTTGTTTATTGACCAAGATACAAAATTAAATATTGCTTTTGTTCACTTACATTACAAATTATAAAACCTTTTAAAATATACAAACACAATATACAGGTAAAAGTACATTATAGAAATATCACCCAACATGGAAAATACTTAAATATACAAACAGTTCAAAAAATAAATATATATAACGGCTACGTCGATTCAACGACAGCCCTTCGCTACTAAAAGACAAATATTTCACAAACTTTGACGAGATGCCTATTCATGAGTGAACAGGCCAATTCTGGATACGAAAATTTTGCCACAACTTACTTTTTAAACTTTTTCAAAGTACTTTCCATCACGTTCAATACACTTCCTCATACGTATAAACCACGTGTTAAAAATGTCTTCCCACTTTTCAGTTGGTACTTCTGCACAGGTTTGGTCCCAGGCTACTAGAAACTCATCCTCGCTCTTAAAATGGCGGCAATAATTTTCTTTTTCACAGATCTTGATTGTTTTACCACGGTTGGGGTTTCTGCCTCTACAAGGAGCCTTATCTTGTTTCTTGACTTTGATGGTAATTACTGATTATCATTAAGATCTTCTTCACCGAACCAATCAGAATCGTCACTTGAATCTTCATCAGGATTTATAATGCATGTGGTAATATTTTCTGAATCGAAAAAGACTTCCCTGTCGTACCATTTTTTTATTTCTTCTTCAGTATGGCGGACGGTGTTTTGCCACTTTTCTTTTGTAACTGAGGATAGCGCCTCTCGCCACGTTGTCAAAGAAGCCTGCATCGAACTGCCTTGCTTTCCTACGTTAACATCATAATACCGCTTGCACATACTCCATATATTTTCAATTGCGTTAAAATTGCAATGATATGGAGGGAGTCTTAAAACTTTGTGCCCATTTTCCTCCGCCATTTTGTCAACAATATATATAGGCGGAGGTTTGTACCTTAAAAAATAAGTGACATATAGCAAAAGTACATTACACAAAAACAAATTTTCTACTAAATATAGAAAAATTTCTTACATTTTCACTAAATTTATTAATAGTATTTAGCATTTTATTATCCCGCAGCCACTGCTGAATATCGGCCTTTTTACTTGAAGAAGTTGGTGACTTGTTCTCAGTTACACTGTGGTAGGTGGCATTATCCATAACAATAACGGACGGTTCCTCTAAATTTGCGATCAATTGGTGTTGGAACCAATTAATAAAACTATTATGGTTCATCTCCCCATGAAAGTCACCATCCTTTGTTTTGGAGACAAACACTCATGCTGCTCCTTCCACAAACCCTCCTTCACCTCCCGCATGAAGAACGATATATCTATAATTAAAGAAAAGAAAAAAAAAATAATAAAAATAAATAAATAAAAATATATATGTATATAGTTTTTTTTTATGCATTCTCTATTTAGATAAATATTATACTAGTAGAATAAGTTATTAAAAAATTCCAAATCTGTACACACCTTGCTCCACCTACTTTGGATGTTTTCATACTACGCAGATCTTCATCTTGCCAAGAACGACGTACAGTCCCATCTTTGAAAATCCAGGTTTCATCAATAAATATAAATTTGTAGAGTCCTTCTTGTTTTAACTTCACATATTCCTTAAGAAATTTTATTCTTTTCAGAACGATTTGGGGAAGTTCCATTAGACCACGTCTTGGATCGTCCTTTTTATATTTAAAACCTATATTTCTTAAAATCTTCCAAAGGGAAGTCTTTGGAGGTATTTTCAAGGGAGGTATTTTATATTAATAGTGTCGACAGTAACATGCACTCCTAAAATCAAATTAATTTATTAAGAGGCCTCACATAGAGATGTTGTGTCCTTACTATTACGGTACATCTCATAAATTACATTACGTATCCCAACTGTTGTAAAATTGTCTAATTCTACAACAGATTTAGTATGTGTTCGTTTCTTTTTCGGGCTACTGACAGTTTCACCTCACGTTTGTTGTGCTATTTTATTTACTTTAGAAATACTGACATCTAAAGCAGCTGCAACTCTAAAAAGTTAATTAACAATTATTTGTAGAAATATATTCAAGTGAAAAGACCATAGATATAAACTAAATTTTATATTTACTCACATCTCTGACACATTTCACATCCATTAAAGGTCCACCATTGTCTCGCTCTCTTTCAAAATAATTAATAAGAGACAAAACTATCCTTTGAGCACGGCTACTAAGAGCTTTGGGCATTTTTACTTTTAAATTACAAATAAATTTAAAAAGAATAAAATATAACCTCACTTAATTTGTACCTAAACGTCAACCTGACGTCAAAATAACGATTGTACAATACAATTTAAAACCGTCAACACTGTATAAAATTACCAACATGAAATAAATAAATGTACTAACTGAGTTATGGATTGATGTTGATTAAAACATATCATAACGTTGGTACTTAAATTAACCAAGTGTGACGTCATCTCATATTTATTGTGGATGGAGTTTATTTAGATGGGTTGGCATGCCATTCGGATTAAAGAATGCATCCGCGACATTCCAAAGGATGATAGACAAGTTTCGTATGGGACTTATTGGTGTAATCCTATTTACATACCTAGATGACAATATTAGTGTCCGAGACATTCGAAAAACATTTAAATTACTTAAAACTAGTTTTCGAAAGACTTGAACTTTATAAATTACGCGTAAATCGCAAAAAAAAATCGAACTTCGTCAAACCAATTGTTTAATATCTGGGACATATAATCACTTCCGAGGGTATACAAATTAATGAAGAGAAGATAACATCAGTCACAAACCGACCTCCGCCAAGAAATGTTAAGGAGCTACAGTCTGTGCTACAAATGTTTTCGTGGTACCGTAGATTTGTACCGAACTTCTCCAAGATAGCCCGTCCTTTAACTAACCTTTTGAAGAAAAGAGCAGTATGGAAGTGGGGTGAACCAGAGCAAGACGCATATGACGCCAATGACTCGCAACCGTTTGTCATTCGCACCGATGCGAGTAACTACGAAATTGGAGCTGTTCTGAATCTGGAGAAGGTACAGCTGAGCGCCCGTTCGAATTTATCAGTCGACTGCTTACCTCTGCCGAATGCAACTATTCGACGACCGAACGAGAAGCTCTAGCACTGGTTTGGACTCTCCAGAAATTCCGAGGATACATTGAGTGTGCAGCAATTTCAGTGGCTACAGACCACCAACCACTCCGATAGCTCCTCAGTATCAAAACACCAAAGGATCGTTTGGCTCGATGGGAACTACAGATCCAAGCATATAATCTTAAACTATTGTATGCACCACGGAAGAATAACGTGCTTGCTGACACTCTTTCACGCCCCCCTCTAGCTGTACCTTCCAGCGAAGCTGCTTGCTTAGTGGAAGTTGATATTCCCCGTGAAGATCCCGAGAAACTCCGTGCAGACCAACTACGAGACCCTGCATTTGCAAGGATCATAAATGACTTCGAATCAGTTGAAGATAATGATCGTTTTATCCAATGGACGGATAGAGGCTTTATTATGCTAAATAGCGTGCTCTATCATTGCTCATCGGACGCAGAAGATAAAGAAGCGCAATTGGTAGTACCAGAACTAAATCGGAAGGAGATTCTACAGACGTATCATGACGATCCCACGGCTGGACATAATGGTGCTGAAAGGACCCTACGTAGAATTGCCCAGCGATATTATTGGACTGCAATGAGACGTTATGTCCAAGAATAATCTCAACTTGATTGAATACCAAAGATACAAATCCCAAAATATGAAACCTGCCGGACTGTTACAAACACCTGTCTACGCGCAGCGTTTCGAAATCCTTTCTATCGATCTTTATGGTCCGCTACCGATCACTGAACAAGGAAACCAATGGATTGTGATAATAGAGGATACAGCCTTAAGGTGGCTTGAATTATTTGCTTTAGCGCAAGCAACTACAGACGCGTGCGCGAAAATCTTGATTAACGAAATCTTCCTAAGGTTTGGACTTCCTAGAAGCCTAATTAGCGACAGTGGAGTCCACTTCATAGCGCAGTTATGCAGCAAGTGTGTCTCGTCCTCAACATAAAACAATCATTAACATCCATTTATCATCCATCGTCTAACCCAGTAGAAAGGAAAAATCGTGACTTAAAACCACTCTTGGCCATACTGGTCGGGAATAAACATACCAGTTAGGACGAGAAGTTGCCTTCAATAAGATTTGCAATGAATTCTGGTTGGTGTCAGAATACAGGCCACACAGCTGCAAATTTAACATTCGGTCGTGAATATAGAACGGCTGACGATGTTAACCAAGATACGAGACAGATCATTTCACAAAACAACTTTATTCCGCAGATCACCCCTTTTCTGCGAAGACTTGCAGACACGTTACACGAGTCCCAAGAAAGGTTCCAAAAAGAACAAGACCGTCAGAAGGAATATGCTGACAAACATCGCCGACCTGCTCCAACCTATAAACCTAGAGATAAGGTTATGATTACTACACACGTGTTAAGCGATGCTGCCAAGGGCATAACATCAAAGTTCGTGCCAAAACGAGATGGGCCTTACATTATAATACGTACGATATCCCCGTCTTCATATGAAATAGCGCATGTCTTGCAACCAGATAAACCAGTCGCTAGAGTAAACACCAGCGACATAGCACTATTTATCGGAGATACCACTACCGAGAAACTGGTTGTCCCCAAGAGGAAGAGAGGACGACCCAGGAAAGAAACTGAGTCAAAAAGCAAGTGATAAAAATTAACTGATTTAATGTACAATTTTAAATGTATCAGTGTCTAAATTATGTCTAAATTATATCTAATATTCACAGTTTGTTTAAATTAATATTTTATTGTGACATTTTGTTGTTTTGATCAAGTTGGTTGTGTGTATCAAACTTGTGTAAAAAATAAATATCCAAAATTTACGACAATATTTGTTACAGGTGTCTATTTTTTAAAAACCCTTGATGTGACTGAAATGAAACGAATTGTTGGTAAGCTACCTGTAAGCAACGAATTTGTAGAACGAATTTTTTCAGTAATGGAATCAGCTTGGAGAAATGATAGAAGTAGAACGCGAGTGGAGCTCGTTAAAACAGAGTTAGGCATTCGAATTAATTTCGAATTATAACATGACCGAAAAAAATTATTGCAATCAGAAAAGAAATATAATTTTAAAAAATAAGCATTATAATATACTAACTGTATGTATAATATATAATATACATATGTTGAATACATAAAAATTGTGACCTTTTTTTGCAAATCCTCCAGGCGAGTCCTCCAGATCCTCCAGACAAATGTTGGCAACCCTAACTGCAACCAGGAATATAACTGAGATTTTCTTTTGGGAAAGAAAATCATTATTAAGATGGACATACATTTTTTTAACTACATACACGTTTACAAATTATAAAATATAAAAATATTACATTTTATAATTTAATATGTATTAGTCAAATACGGAGTGATTATTTAATGGCGAGACGACGTCACTGGAAGTTTTAATAATTTGCCGTTTCATACATATTGTAGCAGGCGATTATGCGCGCATTCGCATAATCTTTTTTTCTTCATAATCAAATTTTCTTCTAGGTTATTATAGTCATAGTATTCTGCTAGGAGGCACGTAAAATTCGGTGACGTCGTCTCGCCATTAAATAATCACTCTGTACATGTAGAAGAAAATAAATTATTATGTGCTGTACAAAACAAGTGATATCCTGATTTCTTATTTTTGCATTTGTTATATCTATCTTCTACTTTTGAAATTCTTTAGATTTTAATTAAATTTTAAAATAATTTGTATTACAGTATTTTTTGCATGCACACAACTCCATACAAAAATACTGAAATATTTAACAGAAAAAAATATCTGTAGTCAAACGTACACTTCGCAAGCTTTTAACTACAAACCTGTGCAGCTTCGATAGAACCTCCTATATTGCACCGTTAAACTCATTCAATGCCAATCGCCGCTATACTATAAGCAGTTTGTGCAGTCGTGCAGCGAGTCACTGTATATCGTAACTTGTAGACGAACTATTTGTTTTACGCACGACGCACAACAGTAGTGACGGTTTTTAATTAAAAATTAAGTAAAATTAAAGAGAGAAAGAGAGCGACAAAAATCATAAAAGTCTGTAATGTTTAAATTCATTTAATTTTGGGGGTTCTGCAGCTCTGCAACTCTTATGTACCATCTGCCATTGCTGCATACGCAACCGCGGGGGCAAGTCATTCAGGAGTCTATAGGATTTCTAAATTTTTCTTGGTTTCTTGGACCCGGACCAAATCCTGTTGGAGGGTCTAACAAATGAAGTTACGCCACTAGCAATTACCTATGATAGATTCTCCTTAACCCTGAACAAAGTACGAAAACCTAGGATAGTACAAAATATAGCATAAAACATTGAATGAACCACGAACAAATTTAAAGGCTAAAATTTATCAGAATTAGGGTACTCCCAGTGGCGTATGCAGAAACATATTTCAGGGGGGGGGAGATTTTCCACAACATCGTAACATTTTGAAAATGCAAGCAATTTTGAAATGCGGTAATTAATATTTTAGTTCTTTTCGAATTTTCGGAAGGGGATTTATCCCCCTCATCCTCCCGTGTCTTATAAATAATGATAGCGATGGTTGTAGCAACCTCGGTAATAATGATTCAAAAAAATGAACATCTGTTACTGCTTGCTGCTCTATTTGTGATTGTACAGATCTCGTATGGATACCTTATGAAACCAATCTTGATAATTCAATACAATTTAGCAAATATATTGTTATATTGGGTTATATACTTACCATATACTAATTTCTATATTTATAATCTTTCATTACTCTATAATGCTTCGTTATATCAGAACGGACAGTTAAAATCTAAATTTTATATACCTATCGTTCTATATCTAAAGTTTATATAGAAATGGACTGTTTCGAAAGAAATTTGACAACGAACTTCTGTTTTTTGAAATATCGATTTATCTGTGATTCTGAGTGCAGATTTTTTGTTTAACTACCCTGTGATTTGAGTTAAATTTGATATCTAAGCTAAATCGAACAGACCAGTTATGACCTTTTCAGTTTTCAGTGTTTAATGTTAATAACCTAATCATTTGGAATTGCAAAGATTCATAGTATGTACCATCTAAAAGTTCATATCGTTATACTGAAACAGTTGCCTTTCGGTTATAACGAAAAAATATAATTAGAAGCTTTCCTTGTATAATAAAAAGATGATTTCACGTATATTTGAAATGAAATATGATGTCTCTATTATGATATATGTATATGTGTAGTGTCTACACGAGTACACACATTTAGTGTTGCATAACCTAATTGCTAAATGACCTAGAGCAATTGACATTCGCTGTTTTCCACGGCCAACTTATAAACTAGACGGGTGCTGCGACCGTTCTCACGCCCGCTCACTCTGTATTCATTCATTAACTCGTGCATATGTGATCATTTTAATAGCGACTAATGTGTAAATTACACTATTTTGACCTACTGTACATGAATTAATGTTGAAGATTTATTTTTATTCACCAAAATGGTTACATTTAATGATAGAAACCGTTTGCTTGTTCCAAAACAATTTTTACCCGGAAATTTATTTTGGGAATCTCACGATAATAAATAGTTTACAATCGTCTATAGTCACTAGTCGCATATAACAATACTTAAGTAAACTGCCATTCTGATTAAACCAATAATCGAAACAAGTGTCTATTGAATAAGATAAATATAAGAATAAAATGATTATTTGCAAGATTCATGGAAAGACCTGATATTTTGTTCTATGCTGTTTCCTTGATAACAATACAGAGAACAATTAAAAATGTAAATAAATAATTAATATTGTTATGCCGTGGCAAATAAAAATAATTAAATAAAGTTTTATCTTATAAGTATCTTAAAATATATATAATCTTCCACTGCTGAATATCACTCTTCTAACAGGTTATGAGCTTGACTAATAAATAATATTTTCTGAACTCAGAAGATTCCGTAAAAAATGTTAAAGGTTCACTGATAACATAGTAAAATTCCATTTTACATTATGCATTTTACATTTTACATTATGAAACTACAAGGATTGGAAATTTTATATGGAAAACTGGCTGTAACATAGAACCAACCAAAGAACAAATCTTCAGATCTACTTAGATATAAGATGTTTAGCCACAATCAACATGTCTCTGAAGCTTGATCCCGATAAAGAAACCAGAACAGCGGACACAGCCAAAGAAGCATGACTTGATTCACAAAAAGCTTATGAAGACAATGGAATTGTTACTCGTTGAGCTTTATAGAACACTTCTTAGATTGAAGATTTTTCAACAGTACAAGGGTACACTGATCTTATTCTTTCAATTGCTGAGCAGCTAGAGTATGTAGAAGAACTACTATAAGATGCTGCGATTGATGAAATCATTCTAGATAGCTTACCAGAGGAATTCAAGCCTTTAATACAAGGTATACAAGTTTCTACTCAAAACCCAACAACGAAATTTATGAAAAATCTTCTTTTCAAGAAAATGTACAGCAAATAATAACAAGAGAACAAACTAATGAACAAATTAATCTTATAAACGGAAATGGCCATATCGTCAATATTGCTAATGGGTTTAACCTAACTTGTACTGGAACAGACAACGTGAAAATTCCTTTAAATAAAATCAAAAATTTAATAGTCAAAGATGTTGCATATGTATGTACCTATAAGCTATTCCAAACGTTTAGGCGGAACTAACTGGAATTTTCCTTTTTGTAAGTTGTCATGAGCTCTGCTTTTATGGTTTGAAGTAGGCTTTTGCTAAACAAAGTTATCAACAGCCTCACTTAATCGATAAAAGTTACTAAAATTGAAAATCTAGTTTCGCCTAAACCAAAGAAACAGGCTGTAGTTTAACTTAAATTTCTTATCTGTAAATAAAATTACGGAAAATGCCCAAGCAGTAGTGTTTGATTAAAATGGCAATAAAATTTTAAAGATTATAATTGATATCGATTCTGTATGTGAAATTGGAACTGTTTCAAAATTAATGGTATGTTCAGATTAAATACTTCCTCAATGCAAGCACATATTGCTGAAAAGTCGAATTCTTTTGATATATGGCATAAATGTTTAGTCCATCTTAACAGAATGTCGGAGAGTCTGCTCGGGAATGGTCTAGTCACAGGTATAAAAATAGGCAATAATTATTTTAGTCAACAATTTATTGCATGTATTTAAGAAAACGCCAAAGGAAACCTTTCAAAAAGACTAGTATGAGATGACCAATAGATGTTCTTCAACTTGTACACTTACGGCCGTTTGCACCGGTCAAAGTTAAAAAATTATTTAACTAATTATGGGTTAAGTTTAATTAAAGCTTAAAAGTGTATAGCTTTGCACCGAATGTACACGGGCCGGATAGAATTTCAGCGCGGGCCGCCATTTGCCCAGGCCTGATTTAAGATAATATAAATAATGTTGCGGCTGAAATATGGTCTACCTTGTTCAATTCTAGTTTTACTGGAACAAATCGTCAAAAATGTTCGGTTGTTGGTTAACATATCCGTATATATTCTTATGCTATTTAATTATAAACACATAGTAGTTATGTCTTATGCAGCAATGCTATGCGACCATGTGATATGCATCTATTATAATCCAAGCTTTAATCACAGGTTAAAAATCAACCCGACTGATAGTGCCTAGAAAGAGACAGGGTGAGAAAGAGAGTGAGAGCGGGAAAGAGATGGGGGGATGAGAAAGAGAGAGGGGGAGATAGAGATAATTTGTACCTATTTGTACCATTCAGAAAATTTTGACTTTAACAATACTTAAATTTACAGATACTGTTAGGGTTAGTCTGAACAAAATATATTAAAAAATCAGCTGTGGCCACCACAGGACCGACCGCCGACCGACCGACCGACCGACCGCCGTCATAAAGTACTTATATAAAATACATTCTAGCAGCAGAGTAGAAATAACTTGGCCTAATATTTGCTAACAGAGATAGTAGTATTATTTATCATGACCATGGAAACGTTACATACAAGTATGAAAAAATTTCGAAAAATTTTACAAAAATTATTCGAAATTTTTCGTTTTATCAAAAAACGTCTCAAATAAAAGTTATTAATTATTGCTTTTATAGCAACTTTTGTTCAATAAATTTATTCGAAATATTTTTCTGTTGTGAAATATTCACAAAAATCTTAAAATCGACACGAGTAAACTCCCATTTTTAGTCAACCGATTTTTACCAAAAGTTGATCAACTCGTGCCATTGATGGCAAAAGCTTAAATATGAAGTTTCATAAAAATCCTTTCAGCCGAATTTGCTCTGCACGTGTACACAGACAGACGGACAGACGGACAGACAGACGGACAGACAGACAGACGGACGGACAGACAGACCAACAGACATCATGCTAAAAATAGTCAAAACGTTATGTAGGGACCTCAATTCGTGGAGATCCATCGAAATCTCGAAATGTGAAAATCAGTATGATCACAATACCTCCCTTATAATAGGTGTTTTTTTTAGAGGTATAGAACTTTAAATTGCAATAAAACAACGATGGATTATTCGATTGACATGAATTTTTTTTTATTCGAAAGATAATCTTGTGGCATTAAATTTTAAATATGATTTCTGGCATATGACCGCCACGGCTGACTCGGATGTAGTCCAATCTGGACGTCCAATTTTCGATGACTTTTTCCAACATTTGTGGCCGTATATCGGCAATAACACGGCGAATGTTGTCTTCCAAATGGTCAAGCGTTTGTGGCTTATCCGCATAGACCAATGACTTTACATAGCCCCACAGAAAGTAGTCCAGCGGTGTTAAATAACAAGATCTTGGAGGCCAATTCACAGGTCCAAAACGTGAAATTAGGCGGTCACCAAACGTGTCTTTCAATAAATCGATTGTGGCACGAGCTGTGTGACATGTTGCGCCGTCTTGTTGGTATGATTTAATGTAATGCCACAAGATTATCTTTCAAATAAAAAAAAATTCATGTCAATCGAATAATCCATCGTTGTTTTATTGCAATTTAAAGTTCTATACCTCTAAAAAAAACACCCGTTATATATGTTGGCGGTCGGTAAAAAGCCGTAGTACTTCCAAGGTTAAAATATGCCTTATCTTTTAATAAGTACATCTGGCTAGCTTAGTAATACAAATGTATAACAGTTCTGTTGAAATGAACAAGCATTTTCAGAATAACTCCCAAAATTTGTGAAATTAAAAATTATAATATAAGCTGATTCCCTTACTACCGCGGCAGGTACCTATGTTGTCAAGATTTGGGGGTGCCTAAAATAAAAGTCAAGTAAAAAAATACATTTCTTTTACATAAATCCTTGCGCTTCCTATATAATTTTTGTACAACTAAACATGTTATGAACAATTTTCTTAACTAAAATACTTTTGAACCTGTGCAAGTTTAGATTTCACAGAGAAAAAAGTACGGTAAACAATATTAATTGAATTTAAAGAGTATTGACGATTTTATGTATAAAATGTTTAATACTTGTGAGAGGGACGCAAACGATATTTCCAGGTTCAGAAGAAATTTCAATAAACTAGGGGTTTGATAAAAAAATACGCAGAATACCGTCATAAAACTTTATTATTAAGAAATTATTATACCTACATTCAAATTATTACCTTAATTAAAAAAAATACTTTGAATGCTTGGAAATCAAGGGGCAGAAATCTTTTTTTGAAACCCCATGAATCGCACACAGGCCTTTATACATCCGGGATGGGTGTACATTGCATCTGCTGCATGCTGCATACCCCATATAGCCGGTCTTGCAAAGGACAACTGCATCATATCAAGTTATAATTTCGCCTCTCCACTTAATGGGAATAGCACAACACGCACAGTTTGCGCATTTTTATCTAATCTCGCATTTCATGTTTATTTAAAGAAAATCTAATATCTAATTATACGACGGTCACATAATTTTAGTTTATGACATGATAAAGACATCGACTATAGTAAAAATAAAAATATAAGATAAAACAGTATCCCAATCAAAGTGACATGAGTACATTGGCTTGTCAAAACCATGAATGAATCATTCTCAGTGTAAATATAGTGTACATATGTGTGTCAGTTACTGCAAAGTTAGAATGAGTTGAAACTCTCAATGGAGGAATGTGACACCGCTTAGTAAAATGAGTATCACCGATATTTGGGATGTAAGAAGAGACGGCCAGTCCTCTGTTGTTGAACACTGTTAATAATCATATTTCGTTCTAACGGAAATGCACGATAATTTAACTGGTCGATTGGGAGCATCAGATTTTGCAAAGTTTATGAAACTGTTTGCATAAACAATTTATAAAGTTTAATAAGATCCTCAGGATCAATGTTAAAACCAAAAGAATACTTAAGGGAATATTTCCGGGAATAAAATGCCCCTCCCCCCGGGAGAAAATTTTTAGCTATAAACCAGCTTAATCTACTTAACCCCAACCCCAACTAATGTAGTTTATGCCCCGGACAAAAAGTTTGGATTCAACACTGCTCCAAAATAATGATTCTTAACACGATTACCTTTTATAGATGACAAATTATAGATATTAAACAGATCAAGAGAATACCAGACCGAAATTTATCAAAATAAGGTCGATATTATGGTGTCTCCTTATTCATACCTAAATCTGGGTAATATCCATGAAGTAAGCTCTTACCCTCTGCGGTAACTATCATTTCATGTGCCCTGTGCATTGCTTTATATCTGGGTCACTTTTTTTGGGAAACATAATAAAACAAATACGAAATATTATTTGTTTTTGAATAATCTCTGGGTATACAGGAAATAGACAAGATCATTCACATGTATTGATAAATGAAAGTAATTAATTTAATTGAACTTCTGGTTTTCATTTCAGAAAATTCATTGATAAGATAATCATAATTAATATCTTTAGTGATAATGATAATGTTCAATCGAAATTAGGGAAATATTGGATAATCGTTCTTGTCCGATAGTCCCTATATATATAATTTAGAATGAGTTGGGAACTTTTTGGGGTCGCAGGCTCGCCCCCTTTTTGAATTTTCTAGGTTTAGGATTTTTCTCATCTTAAGAATGTTCCTAGGTAACCATATGCCAAATTACAACTTTTTAGGTCACCGGGAAGTACGCAAAAAATTTCTGGAAAGACATCTGACAGACACCTCAGGGATTATATATATATATAATGTTCCTAGAAAACCATATGCCAAATTACAACTTTTTAGGTCACCGGAAAGTACGCAAAAAACCTCTGGAAAGAAATCTGATATTCTGACATTCTATATATATATAAAATCCCTGAGGTGTCTGTCAGATGTCTTTCCAGAGGTTTTTTGCGTACTTCCCGGTGAACTAAAAAGTTGTAATTTGGCATATGGTTTCCTAGGAACATTCTTAAGATGAGAAAAATCCTAAACCTAGAAAATTCAAAAAGGGGGCGACCCCAAAAAGTTCCCATGTTAATGGTAATGGTTTTTTGTCCCATCTTAATGGGACAAAAAATGAAGTTTGTTCGATCGCGTTGAAATTCAATATGCGGGGGGGGGGTACTTGAAACTCCTAAAAACGACCCTGTCATTAGTTTTCTAAAATTTGATTATCTACTCCAAAATCGGTACTCGAATTATAGCTTAAAATTTCTAAATGGTTTTTTACTTTTGTTGGGGTGTTTTTTACTGACGAACACAATCTAATTTTTAGAGTTTCGCATGACTACCTGGCTGTGGGTTTCAACCAGGGTGTCACCGCACCCTCCCGGAGGTATATGAAAGGCTAACTCCATAGAATTAATACTGGACATTTACTTGACAATTTATTATATTTAGAAAGAAAGCTAGGTATATAACTTATCAATTAGCGCCACCAGTGTTTTAATATTGTACGGTTGATTCTTTTTAATTTGGTCTGATTACTTTTACCCCGTCGAATGGCGGGCTTTTCTCTTAGTCTAAAATAATTCTTATTAATTTTAATTTACAAAAACTTTTCTCACACAAATTAGAAGATACAGGAAGAGTGAGAATTATTCAGAGAGCAACATTGATATTCCGGTACGACTCAATCAACCCAAAGTCATAAAGATCCTGCAGAATATTAAGCGCAGTTGCAATTTTAAGGTTTAATTTTAGTGTCGAAGTTTAAATATTAAAGCCTGGTTTATAATAGACTTATAACATAACGCATAGCATATGCATAGCATGGCTCCATAACTTAATGAAGTTGAATCATAGTACTATAATTGTCCTGTTTGACACACAACTCCATAACATAAATATTCACCAAGTTGAACATTCATGTTTGTGTAGGCAATGCGTAGCCAATCACAGAAGAGAGTGGCGAGCGTGCGCCGTATTTGATAATTGTCATAGGAAGGTTTTGTATACTTTTTTGGATATTATTGTGTTTACAACTTTTTAAATATGGAAAAATAAGCGAGGTTGGTTGAATTAATGGAAAATAATCCAATATTGTATGACAAATCAAGAAGAGCTCCGTGTTTCGACTAATGTACTAATGCGATACACCGGTTCTATTATAAACACCGTAGTTATGGCTTGTGCGTTGTGCTGTGGAGATATGCTATGTTATATGTCATGCATCATATTATGTAGTTATTATAAACCAGGCTTAAGCTTAGATTATAATAGATACATAACATATTGCATGTTATTAAAGTCGAATCAAAGAAGCATCACTGTTCTGTTTATAATAAACAGTAATACGACATCTATTATAAACGAGGCTTTAAAATTTCTCAGTTAAGCTTGTACATACTTTAATGTTTGCTATATTTAATGCAGCAATGCTCATCGATTATAAAGACGATTCATAGAGAAAGCAAATACCGTTTAAACACTGTAAATATGCATAATATATTTTAATAATTATTCAGTTGTTTTCCATTCTCTTAACCCTTCCGTTCGTTAGGAAATCCAATAACTATATCCACTAAATCAGAAAAAAAGGTTCAAAAACTGTTTCTCGTAGTCTTTGTAAAGTACAACGATTAGTTGTTCCTCAATTAATGTTGTAGAGTGCGTCCAAAATTGACCGACGACCGACGTAATAGGCTGCCGGGCCCCACAGAACCAATTCGATTTACAGACATTTTGTGTATTAAACAGCTGTAATGTAGTTCTCTTATCTTCGTCATATCTAGCCAGCCTAGTGTGTCACGATAAAAACTTACATGGTCACGTTTATATTAAACTAGCTGAAAACCCGTGCTTCGCTACGGTATATTGACGGTCTCATTGGCATAAAATCCGCAGTTTGTTTTTAAACTTGTGTATGGGTAACCTTTGTAACAAAAAATCTAGTCGATATCTCATCTGACCTAAGAAATATTGAGGAACCCGTGAAAAAACATTTTACTCCTTTTCACCAGATAGGGTTCGAACTTGAAAAAATCCTTTCTTAGTGGGTTCTTACTTCATACTGAAAAATGTACTCTCCGAATTTTTTATTTTTAAGAAAAAAATACTAATTTACGCTTTAGGAGTGAAAGAAAACTGTCAAACTGTGAAAAATATATGCCAAAATGGAATGTTATAACTCAACAACCGCTGGAAATATAAAGGGTTCTATAATTCACCCCGAATGTAGATTCACCCCTTTAGGGGGTTGATTAAGATAAAAACCTGAAATACATTTTTCGGCATTTGTATGGGTAATCTTTATAAGAAAAAACCAAGTCTATATCTTATTGATCCTAGTAGATATTAAGGCGTCCTTGAAATCACAATTCCCTCTTTTCACCCTTTAGGGGTGATATTTGTTAAAGGTAAAAAACTGTTAAAACCATTTCGAGGCATTTTAAATAGACACAGGAAATACGACGCGATGCATAATCTACCCCGTTTGTAGAATCACCCCTTGATTAGGACGTAATCCTGAAATAAGTTTTTCGGCATTTGTATGGATAATTTTTGTAAGCAAACACCAAGTCGATATCTTATTGGTCCTAAAAGAATTAAGGAATTACTGAAATCACATTTCACCACTTTTCACCCTTAAGGGGTTAAATTTAAAAAAAATGTCAAAATCAATTCGATATATTAAAAAAAAAAACACCTATGTGCCAAAAAGTAATGTTGCAACTAAACGAACACAGGAAATGCGACGGGATGTATAATTCATCCCGATTGTAGATCCACCCCTTAAGGGGTTGATTAGGACAAAATCCAAAAATTCTTTTTTCGGTATTTGCATGGGTAGTTTTTGTAAGCAAAAACCAAGTAGATATCTTATTGGTCCTAAAAAATGTTAAACAATCCTTGAAATCGCATTTTACCCCTTTTTACCCTTTAGGGGTTAAATTTAAAAAAATTGTCAAAACATTTCGAGATATTTTAAAAATACGCCTATGTGCCAAAAAGAAACCTTATAACTCAACAAACACAGGGAATACGATGGGATGTATAATTGACCCCAATTGTAGATCCACCGTTTAGGGGTTGATTAGTACAAAAATCCTGAAATATATTTTTCCGTATTTGTATGGGTAATCTTTGTAAGCAAAAAGCAAGTCGATATCTTATTGGTTCTAAGAGATATTAAAGAATCCTTGAAATCACAATTCACCCCTTTTCACCCTTTAGGGGTGAAATTAAAAAAAACTGTCAATACTATTTCGAGATATTTTAAAAAGACATCTATGTGCCAAAAATTAATGTTGCAACTAAACGAACACAGGAAATACGACGGGATGTATAATTCACCTTGATTGTAGATCCATCCCTTTAGGGGTTGATTAGGACCAAATACTGAAATAAGTTTTTCGGTATTTGTATGTGTAATCTTCGTAAGCAAAAAGCAAGTCGATATCTTATTGGTCCTAAGAGATATTAAGGAATCCTTGAAATCACAACTCATCCCTTTTCACCCTTTAGGGGGTAATTTTAAAAAAATGTCAAAGCTATTTCGAGATATTTTAAAAAGATACCTATGTGCCAAAAAGTAATGTTGCAACTAAACGAACACAGGAAATACGGCGGGATGTATAATTCACCCCGATTGCAGATCCACCCCTTAAGAGGTTGATTAGGACAAAATCAAAAAATTGGTTTTTCGGCATTGGCAAGGGTAGTTTTTGTAAGCAAAAACCAAGTCGATGTCTTATTGATGTTAAAAAATATTAAACAATCCTTGAAATCACATTTCACCCCTTTTTAGGGGTTAAATTTAAAAAAGTTGTCAAAACCATTTCGAGATATTTTAAAAAGACGCCTATGTGCCAAAAAGAAACCTTATATCTCAATAAACACAGGGAATACGACGGGATGTATAATTTACCCCGATTGTAGATCCACCTTTAGGGGTTGATTAGGACAAAATCCTGAAATATATTTTTCGGTATTTGTATGGGTAATCTTTGTAATCAAAAAGCAAGTCAATATCTTATTGGCCCTAAGAGATTTAAGGAAACCTTGAAATCACAATTCACCCCTTTTCACCCTTTATGGGTGAAATTTTAAAAAACTACCAAAATCTTTTCGAGATATTTTAAAAAGACACCTATGTGCCAAAAAGTTATGTTGCAACTAAACGAACACAGGAAATACAACGGAATGTATAACTCACCCTGATTGTAGATCCACCCCTTTAGGGGTTGATTAGGACGAAAATCTGAAATATGTTTTTCGGTATTTGTATAGGTAATCTTTGTAAGCAAAAAGCAAGTCGATATCTTATTGGTTCTAAGAGATATTAAGGAATACTTGAAATCATAATTCACCCCTTTTCACCCTATAGGGGTGAAATTTTAAAAAACTACCAAAACCTTTTCGATATATTTTAAAAAGACTCCTATGTGCTAAAAAGTAATATTGCAACTAAACGAACACAAGAAATACGACGGAATGTATAACTCACCCCAATTGTAGGTCCACCCCTTTAGGGGTTGATTAGGACCAATTCCTGAAATAAGTTTTTCGGTAATTGTATGGATAATCTTTGCAAGCAAACAGTAAATCGATATCTTATTGATCCTAAGAGATATTAAGGAATCCTTGAAATCACAATTCACCCCTTTTCAACCCTTAGGGGTGGAATTTTAAAAAACTGTCAATACCATTTCGAGATATTTTAAAAAGACACTTATGTGCCAAAAAGTAATCTTGCAACTAAACGAACACAGGAAATACAACGGGATGTATAATCCACCCCGATTGTAGGTTCACCCCTTTAGGGGTTGATTAGGGCAAAATCCCGAAATTGGTTTTTCGGAATTTGTATGGGTAATACTTGTAAGCAAAAACTAAGTCGATATCCCATCGGCCCTAAGAGATATTAAGTAATTCGTGAAATCACATTTCACCCCTTTTCATCCCTTAGGAGTGGAATTTGGAAAAATCCCTTCTTAGTGGGTGCTTACGTCATGAAGGGAATATACTCTCCGAATTTCAAGTTTCTAGGCCCAGGGGTTCGGGCTGGGCGGTGATGAGTGAGTCAGTCAGTCAGTCAGTCAGTCAGGACACTGCCTTTTATATATATAGACTAGCTGAGCACCCGTGCTTCGCTACGGTATATTGACGATCTCATTAGTGTAATTAGTGTAAAATACTCAGTTTGTTTTTAAACATGTGTATGGGTAACATTTGTAAGCAAAAACCTAGTAGATATCTCATTTGTACTAAGAGATATCGAGGAATCCGTAAAAAAACATTTTACTCTTTTTCACCACATAGAGGTCGAACTTCAAAAAATCCTTTCTTAGTGGGTTCCTACGTCAAACTGAGTAAAAAAAAAATGTAAACTTTTTAAATATTTTAAATAGACATATATATGCCAAAAAGGAATGTTATATCTCAACAAACGACGGAAATACGAAGTGTTCCATACCCTGACGGCAGAGCCACCCTTTTTGGGGTTGGTTAGGGTAAAATTTTAAAATAAGTTTAAATTTAACTAAGTTTGGGCAATTTTTGTAAGCAAAAACCAAGTCAATATCTCAATAGTCCTAAGAAATATTAAGGAATCCGTGAAATCAAATTTTAGCCCTTTTCACCCCCTTAGGGATCGAATTTTGAAATGTTCCATATTAGTGGGTGCTTACGTCATGCAAGTAATATATTTCCCGAATTTCATGTCTCTATGTCAAGGGACGATCTATCGAATAAAAAATACCAATGAACCCCGCTAGAAATTAAATTTAAAAAAATTGTCAAAACGCTTACTAAATATGTTAAAAAGAAAGCTAAGTAGGTTTCTATTTAATAGAAACCTATGTAAGGTTTCTATAATTCATCCCGAATGTAGATGCCTTTAGGGGTTGATTAGGGCAAAATCCTGAATTTCTGTTGCTAACATTTCTATGGGTAACCTTTGAAAACAAAAACCAAGTCGATATCTGATTGGATCTAAGAGATATTGAGGAATTCCTGAAATCATATTTCACCCCCTTTTTACCCCCTTACAGGTCTACTTTCAAATCACTTCTTAGTGGAATTTATTTGGCGAATTTCATGTATCTATGTCCAAAAAACGTTCTATCGAATAAAAAATACCCATTTACCCCTTTAAGGGTGAAATTTAAAAAAACTATCAAAATTATTTCGAGGTATTTTAAAAAGACATCTATGTGCCAAAAAGGAATGTTATGACTAAACAAACACAGGAAGTACGACGGGATGTATAATTCACCCCGAATGTAGATTCACCCCTTTAGGGGTTGATTAGGATAAAATACTGAAATAAGTTTTTGGCATTTGTATAGGTAATCTTTATAAGCAAAAATCAAATCGCTCATAACTTATTGGTCCTCAGAGATATTAGAGAATCATTGAAATCACATTTCACCCCTTTTAACACTTTAGAGGGAAATTAAAAGAACCGTCAAAACTATTTTGAGATATTTAAAAAAGACACCTATGTGCCAAGAAGGTATGTTATAAGTCAACAAACACAGAAAAAATGACTGCATGTATAATTCGACCCCGTTTCATCCCCCATAGATTCATCCCTTTAGGGGTTGATTAGGACAAAATCCTGAAATAAGTTTTTCGGCATTTGTATGGGTACTCTTTGTAAGCAAAAACAAAGTTGTTATCTTATTGGTCCTAAGAGATATTAAGGAATCCTTGAATTAACATTTCACCCCTTTTCACCCTTTAGGTTAGTAATTTAAAAAAACTGTCAATGCCGTTTCGAGATATTTTAAAAAGACACCTATTTGCAAAAAATAAATTTTATAACTCAACAAACACATGAAATACGACGAGATGTATAATTCACCCCGATTGTAGATTCACCACTTTAGGGGTTGATTAAGATAAAATCCTGAAATGAGTTTTTCGGCATTTGTATGGGTAACCTTTGTAAGCAAAAACTAAGTCGATATCCCATCGACTCGAAGAGATATTAAAGAATCCGTGAAATCACATTTCACCCCTTTTCGCCCCTTAGGGGTTGTATTTCGAAAAATCCCTTCTTAGTGGGTGCTTACGTCATGGACCGAATATACTCTCCAAATTTCAAGTTTCTAGGCCCAGGGGTTCGGCTGGGCGGTGATGAGTGAGTCAGTCAGTCAGTCAGGACACTGCCTTTTATATATATAGATTGAAAATAAAATGTATTCAGGTATCTTGCAACTTCTAAATTCTTCTTGAATCTGAAATTGTTAGGCAAGGATCATTTAGGATATCACCATAATTAGAAAAGGACAAAAGATAATATATTTATTAACAAAGTAAGTAAAAATGCTTTCCGTATTAGAAAAAAAAGAATCTGTTAGAGACGCATTTATGTGTCAAAAATAGTAGCCAAAATTCGACAGTTAGCATGATATTGTATAACATAATTATTAATCACAATATCTCCCTGTAAGTCAACGGAAATCTATTTATTGCCAAAAATAAGTGCAGATGATTTTGCTTAGATAATAATAGATATATTTTGTAAGCCATCATTTAATTCTCCGAGCACAACATCAAACTGGCTGGTTACAAAAGATTTCAGTACCTTCTTGGGTATCATCAGCAAATACTGACATTATACTATTTCGAGAAATAGTGTAAAGGTCAAAAATATAAATAATAAAGAGCAGAGCCTAAAATTGAGCATTACGGTACTCCTCTATATAGTTCAAGAGAATCAGTAATAGTACCATTCAAGTTAACATTTTGGTTAACAAGGTAACTCGAAATAAAAACGAAACCAGTAAATATTATTTAAATATTACATCCTATTAAAGCCATATTTAAAAATATATAAACCAAATAAAATTTGGTACCTATTATACGAAACTTCATCCAATAAAATCTGGTGTACTACAAAATAGTGTATTTTAAAACATTTTTATTCTTATATGCGGATCAAAGATGTGTATATATTTGTCAAATTTCTTCTCTCTAGGCATTTGGCCACAATTTCTTTCGATAAGACAGACAACCACATAAATGACAGTATAAGGTTTACTTGGTCATATCTACGAAACTCTAAAATATTAAAAGTATAAAGTACAATTTATTTAGTCGTCTTTGATCATGGTGGAATATACTTTATTTTATAATATTTAAGAACATTGTACAAGCAAACAATATAAAATATAGTAGTATAGTATGGTATTTCTAAATACAATAAACAATTTTACATAACATTTGTAACGTAATTTCTTGTAACTTTGATTTGTCAAAAGTTCACCCTTACTCAATTTATTACTCGTTATTATTTTTTATTGCTAAGCTTGAATGATATTTTAAATATATTTCAAATTTGTTAAATTTAGTGAGAATAACCACTGACAAAAACATTTGTTTATTTTTGACACGTTTCATGTGATTCTTTTGGTTGCATAGTAAGCAAAAAAGTACCTGCTATGAGGGAGAATACAGAAAATAACATAATCATTCCAGTTATTCTAAGCGCTGTCATTGAAAAGAATAAACCACAATCCCATAATAAGTGACGTATACCATTGCATGTATGATATGCAAGAGGGCCGAGCAGGGCAAATTTTATCAATTCTGGTACTGCTTTGGGAAGATTCTTCTCTTGAGCCGTATAATTAAATTTACAAACATAGTATGCCAGATCTTTTTCCATAAGGAAGACTGAGCTTGCAAATGCGAATACATAAGTGGAAAATATCATACCTGAAAAAAATTATATAAGTATGTCAGAAAAAAATATATTTCTGAGTATAGTCTGACAAATATAAGATGTCACTTCAATTTATAAATTTTATCGAACGTAGTAATGTATTAATAGGTCTCGAGAAGATGGCAAACAGGATCGAGAGGTAGTACACGATGCGATTTCTCGTTTTGAATCTCGTACGATTTATAGTACAAAAATTATTGTATCGTGTACTACAGGATTTTCGTACGTTATCTTTTATGATATTGAAAACCAACCAATATTTATTGTCTCGACCTAAAATATTGGACAGAATGAACCAATTATGCGCATATTCATGTGACTAAAGTCCATTCTACATTATACTTTTTTCAATACTTTTTTCAATACTCTCCAATTCTGACGTCATTTCAACTCTTAATACTACAGAATATAGTGGGGGGAAAAAATAAGAGACAGTGATAAATTTTATATGTTCCATCTCTTATTACTTTTCATTGCCAACTTAAAAATTTTTAGGTTCAGATGGCAGACAACAATAATTTGGTTATAGTAAACCAATTTATAGATATTGTTTAATTGTGCTAAGTTTATATTTAATTATATGATCTAAATAAACTTCTTATCAACTTAATAAACTACTAAAAGTTAAGTTGTAAACAAAAACTAAAATGTTGGTGTTGGTACGACTGAACAGTACAGAACTGCAATCAAAAATTTGACCGGGGGTAGTTTTGGATGACAGTTCTGTACTTTTCAGTCGTACCAACACCAACTTTTTAGTTTTTGTTTACAACTTAACTTTTAGTACTTTATTAAGTTGATAAGAAGTTTATTTAGATCATATAATTAAATATAAACTTAGCACAATTAAACAATATTTATAAATTGGTTTACTATAACCAAATTGTTGTCTGCCATCTGAACCTAAAAATTTTTAAGTTGGCAATGAAAAGTAATAAGAGATGGAAGATATAAAATTTATCACTGTCTCTTATTTTTTCCCCCCACTATATTCTGTAGTATCAAAAGTTGAAATGACGTCAGAGTTGGATAGTATTGAAAAAAGTATTGAAAAAAGTATAATGTAGAATGGACTTAACAACTGTTCATCTGTCAAACATATTTCGAGGTTATTTAGTATCAACTTTAACAATATTTTTTCTTATTTTGTTTAAAATAAATTGGATTTTGCTGTTCACATTCTTAGGATATTTATATATACTTTTGGATTTATCCAACATCTTATTATCCAACATACTTAACTAGTGACCTATCTAAGGTGACCATTAAACATTCCATTCCGGGAAAAAAGTACCGGGGGAATTATTTATTATTATTATTATTATTATTTTTTTTGATTATGTTTGTAGATTTTTTTTTTAAATTTCTTGTCAACAAACTACTTTTGATTACAATTTCTACACTTCTCATTTATTTATTCAAGTTGGGTGTTATGCATAAAACAAATTCAACGAAATCATTATTAATATAATATGTTTTTATTTTCTTTAAACTATTTTATAACGATAATAATGACAACAATAATATTATTATAAAGAAAAATCGTAGTTTTATAAACAAAAATAATAACAAAAAATAAATAAAATAATAATTCCCTTCAATTTCAAATGTAATAAATTAGAACAGAAAACAGTACGGCTTTGCGAATCCAGGAGATTTACTGATTTTGGACAAAGATTAATATTATCAGTCTTCAAAAATTGGTAAACTATCTGTCCATTCTAGGTTAAGTACAATTATTTGAATTCTGTCAACTTACAAAAATAGACGTAGTGCGCATCAATTGGTACAGATTCAAAGCGATAAATATTGGATGGTATACTACAATAATTTTACATCCGATAATTCTGAACAAAATTCTCAATACAATAATTATCGTACGACAAATCGTACGAGATTCAAATCGAGAAATTGCATCGTGTACTACAGGCTTAAGAGATAGAATCGGCTCCTTGACAGGTCCATCATTTTTTCAATGTGGAGGGGGTAATTTAATAAATTGAAAAGATAAAATACAAAAGGATTTTTTTTTATAACTCTCCCGTCACACGTTCCTAACAAACTACTAATATTTAATTTTTCTTCAAAACAATATACATACTTAGTCCATAAACATTAATTTTTTATATTTTCACCACATAAATTTCTTTCGAAGGGGTGGGTAAGCGAATGAGTCGAATGCCCTCATGGACTCACCTTTGAGTCAGCTAGGACCCACCCAGAGTTATAACGCTACCAATTAGTAGTTATTAGTAATAGTTAATAATATATTAGTTACTAGTAGGTGTACCCGTGGCTAGCTGCGGCATTTTACTACATTAATTATAAAAAAATTGACGTGATGTGTGAATTTTCACACATTTCAGGGTTTCGCAGGTATTTATTAAGTGAATGATGATTATATGAAATGCCAAAACAAATTTTATGTTAAAATATGTTTTTATTTGTTAATTTTAATTCGAATGCCTAATACCATTATTTATGTTTCTAAATATGTGCAGTATTTTTTATATAGCAAGGTTAATTAAGATTTTGAAAAATGCGCCAATGGCTTCCATTGGTTGTTTTAAGTCATAACTCCGCCCCTTTGATTTCGTGTATTCAATTTCAACAATTTCCCCTGGTTATTAAATTTACGCTTTTAAAAATTAAATAAAACATTTGCCCAAATACAACTAGAATTTTGAAAAAATTATTTAAACGAAATAAAATAGCAGGAAAAAAACAAAAAAATTAAAATTGTCTCGAGACTGGATCGAACCTTGGTTTGCAAATTAGAACGCGAGCATGCTAACCATAACACTATCAAAGCATGCTGATTTAGTGTATTACATAAGTTATTACATATTTTACATGATCAAGCAAAAAACAAAAATGCGAAATTTTCCGAAAACGTAATCTGATCAAAAATTCCTGTTGTACTATTCCGATTCACACAAATATACATTACTTAAAATTATGCAAAAATAAAATTTTGATCGTTAATCCACGTACTAAGAGCTTCCATTTGATATCCTACTCAGAATTTAAAAAAAATATATATATTTTTTTTTCGATGAGCAGATATTTGCTTATATTTTTAGGGGGATATGTGTTTAATATTTTACTACTTTTTCTATGTGCGGGTCAAAGAGTTGTATAAGCATGCCAAATTTCAACTCTCTAGGTTTAGCCGTTTGGCTACAATTTTTACCGAACAGACACACAGACAGACAGACAGACAGACAGACAGACAGACAGACAGACAGACAGACAGACAGACAGACAGACAGACAGACAGACAGACAGACAGACAGACAGACAGACAGACAGACAGACAGACAGACAGACAGACAGACAGACAGACAGACAGACAGACAGACAGACAGACAGACAGACAGACAGACAGACAGACAGACAGACAGACAGACAGACAGACAGACAGACCTACAGACAGACAGACAGACAGACAGACAGACAGACAGACAGACAGACAGACGACAAAATGACGGTATAAGGGTTTTTTGTCACACCTACAAAACCTTAAAAAGTGGAACATAACGATTATAAAGTTAAATATATAAAACGATAGGTATAGTAATTTTAACTACCGTTAGACAGTGGAGAATAAATAAATACTTAGCACTGCCACCTTTTGACAAATTCCATAACTCACAACTTATTTGCATTTCGAGCTTATGTTTACGTTGTGATAACTTCGTTATTATTAATCTTTGATGTATAGTGTTACATATATTATGTTTCTACGTGAAATGGACTAATTTATTATTTTAACTCCGATATTATGCACCCACAAGCTTTATTATACAAAAACTATTACGTTTAAAAACAAGATGGCATCTTTAAATTTTGGCTTTTACAAATTAACATAAATTGCAACAGTTCCTCGTCCAATTCTTCAGTATCAATGTCTTCATTGTACCATTTTTTTAGCAATGCGGTATATTCAGATCTAATTGATACGTCGTCATCTAAAGTTGGTTTTACATAGTTCAATTAATTGATCAACAAATTGATCAAGTTTTTTGTCAATTAATTGAAAAATGTATTGGTAACCTTGGAAACAAACGCACCACTTTACACACATCAATTTATTTATCAATTTTTTTGAAAACTTTTACATTACCAACTGTAAAATATGTCGACATATTTATCAGAATGAAAATATTGAAAAAATCTTCACTGAGTTACGAGTTGTAAACAAAAACAAAAGAAATATCTTAGATGATGGTAAATTAGAACGTTCGAGGTTATGTCAAATTTGAAAGTGAAACACAAAATATATATTTGGAGGTTATGCTACAACTAAACAGTTGGCAATATCTTAACAGATAAAAATATACCTAAAATTCCCTACAAAATTGATGAAAAATAGAACTTGTTCTATTTTAAAAATAAATTGATCATTTTTTTTTTTTCAATTAATTGACGAAATTTGTACACTTTACTCACATCAATTAATTGAATGTCAACTTTTTCAATTAATTGATCAATTAATTGAATCGTGTAAAACCCACTTTAGACTGTATGAAATATTTTAAAAATCTCGTCAATGTCTTTGTAACTTTTACTACGTAGTTTAAGTTCAAAAAATATTTTGTCACAAATCACATAAAAACAATTTCGTTTAAAGGCTTCTTGGCCCTGACTACAAGAACTTGCGTCTTCCTCATCACGATGAACTTCATCAAAAAATCCTATCCTATTTCGGGACCCTTTTTTTAATCGGAATACATTTTTATTTCTGACGCGTTTAATGCCTCCGCTTCTATTTCGGGAAATAAACTTCTTAAACTATTAACGTAATGAAATAAATTGTCAAAAATATTTGCCGCAAACGAGATTGGCATAGTAGGATCTTGTAAGGATTTACTGTTTGCATTTATTCTGGAAAGAATTTTATCCCAAATAACTATTAATAAAATGAATTCTAAATTATTAATTTTGTTTGCTATTTCTCGTGATTCCACTTTTACAAAACATTTCCGAGATTCATCTAGAGATATATCAAGTAGAGCATTTTTTATTTGGTTGAACCCAGAGCGAATTGCCTTAAGGCCTTAACTGCAGTTAAGGCAATTCGCTCTACAAGACCATCTAGTAGTACATAATTTTTTACTGTAAAATGTTTATTATTTTCCGCATTTTGTGAAATAAAAGGAAACTTTTATTTTTTTTTACATTTTTTTTTAAAGAACGGTTTGAACGGGCCCTAGACATTTGTCTCATTTATCTACGCGATGTTCCGGCCTTGGAGGTGCAAATATTCAGAAAATCACTTGAAGAGGGGGGGTCACAAATTCAGAAAATACTTGAAGTGTAGGAGAGGCAGAAAACGTGTACCAAACCGGCAGTATTATATAAAAAAAAGTTGGAAGGTTATATTTCGCGCGACCCGGAGTAATACGGATCAAACACGGAACCTGGACACAAACCTGTAAAACCCGGAACCTCCGGGTCAGATCCGAAGAGGTGGCAACCCGACGTGGCACTCTCAATAAATTAGTTACCCTGTAATAATATTACCTGTAATTCTGTGTAAAATCGATAACATGCTGGTTAACTGAGGTTTATATATTGAGAGATGCGGTGAAAGGGGTCTTTTTAAACGAGCATTCTTGTCATCGAGTGTTTCACCAGGCATTGGATTTATTTGTTGAAACTTATAACATTTTGATCTAGCTCCAGCACCAATAAACAATTTAAAAATAGGACTAGTCTTTTTTTTAAGTGGTTTTAGAAGTATTTGCCTGGCAAAAAATCTGAAAATTAAAAAAATTAGTTACAAATATGGTATAATTTCAAAAATATACTCTTAAATAGAATGTTTCAGTTATAATCATTTCTGTTTAATTGTAATTGTAAATTGTTATAAACTCAATGATTAAGTCTGACTGATAAATTATTGATCATATGATTGATTTATTATATTATTATTATTGTGGGGTTTGTCAGGTCTTGACAAGCGTCCACTAATCTCAAACTTCAGCAACCTTTTGAGCCGCGTCATACTAGAGACTAGTGGAGCTAAATACACACGACTGCATCCCAAACCCTGGCGATATGCAGCCGCGGAAATTACGCCAGATCCAGTGCCCGCACAATGCGGAGCGACCCGAGCAGCACTGCTTTCTGCATCCTGCAGATCAAAGAGTTGGCAGAAGATCTACAGGCGGGAATGGACTCGATTTCCCTTCGATAGGAGGCTTTCATGCCACCCAAAACACCAACTATCAGGACTACAAGCTTAACTTTATACCCGGGATACAGCTTTCTAAGCTCGGACAAGAGGTCCAAGTATTATTATTATTATTATTATTATTATTATTATTATTATTATTATTATTATTATTATTTTGGGGTTTGTCAGGTCTTGACAAGCGTCCACTAATCTCAAACTTCAGCAACCTTTTGAGCCGCGTCATACTAGAGACTAGTGGAGCTAAATACACACGACTGCATCCCAAACCCTGGCGATATGCAGCCGCGGAAATTACGCCAGATCCAGTGCCCGCACAATGCGGAGCGACCCGAGCAGCACTGCTTTCTGCATCCTGCAGATCAAAGAGTTGGCAGAAGATCTGCAGACGGGAATGGACTCGATTTCCCTTCGATAGGAGGCTTTCATGCCACCCAAAACACCAACTATCAGGACTACAAGCTTAACTTTATACCCGGGATATAGCTTTCTAAGCTCGGACAAGAGGGGGTCCAAATATTTA